>CM051239.1:391675806-393030627 GCA_027917425.1 Gastrophryne carolinensis | reverse complement strand
CTCGGCTGTGAGTGAGGCAGGCAGCATGTGAACGCGCGTATGGTGAGGAAGGCAGCGGCACACACGCGTTAGCGCAACAGTTGTCAGCATGTGTCTGCACCTCCTCTATGGTATGTACACCCCTGATGCTAACATATATTTAAACATTCCTAATATAGCTCTATACAATTGTGTTGTAAAGAGGGACAGTGTGACCCTACAGCTCTTCCTCAATTTTGTACAATTTTAGAAAACTAAGCGAGTATGTAGCAAAGGTGGGGGATTTCCAAAAATGATTAATGCTGAGGGTGCCCCCCTAAATCCTTCTTTGGTTTATTTTAAAGCAAATATCAAAGTTTTTTCCATCATTTTGAGCCTTTCTGGTGACAAATTTACTTTAATCCCATCTGATTAGCCCCTCAACCAGGTCTTTTCTTGGTTGACACCATTCCATAAGCCTTATTCATGTACATAAGGAGACCAGGGTTATATAGCTTAGGAGTCTTCATCTCCAGATATATAGTGTTCTGGCAAAGTCTATCAAAGGCTAATTTACTCTTATGGCACTTCACAGTCTCCAATGGTGGAGGCTGTGCCACTTGTCAAGCCTTTGCCATCTGTGACCAACATGGAGCAGAAACCTTTTTTGACAGGTCCAGCAAAGAGATAGATACAATGATAGACATCACCGTGGGGACCCATCTTAAGCCAGTATACAGTAAGGTTTTTTATTTGTGTAATTTATGTCTCACATGTTTTGCACCATTGTCCCCTGTGGGGCCTGCCCTGAGTTAGGGGTCCTGTTTATGAATATGGATGTATATAAGTTATTGCATTTAGCACTTTATTAGTAATTGTTAGTATATAGATATTTACCATTAGTCACTGTAGCACTTTATAATTATGCACCTTCTGGCATGATGGTTCCCCCATGTGGTTTGTTACGGTATAGCACCAATATCTGTGGCTATTTTTAACATGTTTTTAATGTGAAGCTCTTTTATAAAGACATATCATATATTATCTCTTACTGGTGTGGAGTGCAATTGCCAGACCCCAGGGACCCATTGGGGATTGTTTGGAGGGCATCCCATAAAACTTTGGTAATGATAGACAATAGAGATGATTTACAAACTAGTTGCAACAGTGACCTGGGCACTTGTCATCCCAGTCAAGGCTCATGGGCCTGAAAGTCCGCGAGGTGATTAGCCTGCATGATGTCACATAGACAACCTCATAGTATTCTTAGGATCAAGCACCTAGAATTAAGAGTAGTAGATGCTTGGAACAAACTTCCAGCAGAGGTAGTTGAAAAATCAACAGTCACTGAATGTAAACATGCCTGGGATAAGCACACATCTATCCTAAGATAAAGAGTACATACAGTATACACATAAGGGCAGACTAGATGGATCGTATGGTCTCCTTCTGCCGTCAACCTTCTATGTTTCTATGTTTCTAGTTCTTTGTCAAGCATTAGGATCATTATAGAAAAAGGTTGGGTCCTTTTACCAAGGTATCCCTGGCTTGACTCTGCATGAAGAACCCTTGGCTGGCCTATATAGAGATGACCTTCACAAAGTTGGTTGCTTTAATTTTAACACATGTTCCAGATCCCCTTTTTTAGGTGTTTTGGGTTTCAACTTTCCTAGTAGCACTGGGAGGGTGGATCTGTCTGTCTGGGTTTTTCCTGAAGTATTATGTTCATATAGTACATGGTTCTTCTAGAGAAGTTAGTCATTTAGTCTCTGGAACAGGATGGTTTACGGGTCACAATAACCTTAATGTCCCAGTTTTTCTTTCACATCAGAAAATTCTAGTTTGTAGCCCTGCCTTTTGGTTTGGCCAGGGTTTCTTGTGCTGATGCCCACAGGGCCATTCTGACAGTCAGCTGCATCGGGTCTATATACAGAAGCAACTACTGCTGAAGGTCAACGTGCACAATGAATGTGTAAATTTGGGCATGGTTGAGAATAATACCACAAGTTATGGTTTCATGGATGTCGATCCCCCTGGAGTGGGTATTGCAGAGATATTTGGTTTTAATAGAAGGTGAAGGTGCCTGGTCATAAATATTAATGTAGTGCTAGTTGTTTAAAAATGTCGGTAGGTGGCATTTAATTCAGGCATAGTATCCTGGTGTTTTACCATTTAATTGGTCAAAATAGGGAGGTCCTAAAAATTCTCTATTAGGTTGTTTGTGTGTTCATTATGCATGCAGGATCTTTAACATTCATAAAAGGCCCATTTTATATGGTTTTAATTCCATATGCCTGCAGAGATATTGGAATTTTCCAGACTAAAATCTAAATAGGCCTTAGGGTTCTAGCTCACTTTAAATCTCATCTACATATTTCCACGCAATAAATTGTGCCTTGGAGGCCCATATTTGCATAATTACATTTGAATTAAATATGTGTATTTACATTTTAATGCAAAATCATCAGCGCAGAGCAATTCACTTAATACTACTTCATATTTCTCTTCCCTGCGTTTAAAATAAAATAATGTATGCAGACACTTCACTCTGCCATGTACACTATTGTCTCTCTATTATAAGGAGTGAAGCTGAATAAATTCAGAGACCTACACACCTTACAGTATTATCATAGGATAATGCGCTGAGCATGTGCTAATGCTGGCTAAACCGGTGGCTATTTGTGGTTTGATTTTAATTTTCCTTATGTATAGAGATTAAAAAATGTGTCAATGTTAAATAGTAGACATGTGCAGTGTAGATTGTGATGGTGAAGATGAAAGAATGAAAGAGTCGAGTGAATCTTCAGAGATTCGGCCAAATTTGAACATGATTGAAACTAAACAGCCAGCTTAGTTTAAAAAAAATGAATCAGATAAATCTGAATCTCACAGTTAGTGTAGTAAATTTTAGAAACAAAATGACGGCTCAAGCATTTGCAGGCCACCTGCAAACAGGAAGTACTGCTGGGCTTCCTGTTACTGTGCATTGTCAGTTATGTCAGTTGAATCCAGGAAGCAGCATGGCTGAGATGCTGGGATAGGAAGCTCCAAGATGTCAGCTACCTTTATTTTCCAACTGTTCCAGGCTGTTGGTCCGGTTTAAAGAGAAACAATGATGATGTCCTCATCCCACTGTGTGAAACTCCAGAAAGCGTCCTGTATACTTATATAGCCCGCGATCCCACTGCGCATGTGCTGGTCACACTGGCCACACTGTATCTGAGGTGCGTACCTGCACCAGGCATTTGTGAATGGGAGTGGGGGCCTTGCCAGTGGTGCACACTCCATTCAGAAAACCTGGCTGATCTGATATGTCAGGCCGGCTGTAGGAAGTATTAACAGAGGGCAAGCGCTGATTGGTCGGCAAGCAGGAAGTTTTCCTAGAGGCTGGAATCCCTACCCACTTAAATGGGTTTTGTGATTGAGTACTAAAACAATTTGGTGGAGAATGCATAGATGGAGAGTGTGATGTATAGAAACAAGAACACAGTACACCACGATTGACCACCATGGGTCCAAAACCATCCAGAAATGCCTGGAGCAGATACACGTCTCAGCTAAGTGTTGCCCGGCTGAAAACAGGGGTACATAAAACATTACAGACATCTCATTCTAGTAAACAGTAAAGCTGTATATAATAAGGGACATCAGCTACACAGTTAATAAGAGCCCAATGCAGTCTGGGAAAACAGAGGTGATAAATATCTCTGCTACTTCCTGGTATGGACTGTAGGAGTCTTGTAGCAGTTGTGGAGTGTAAGAGCACAGTACAGTGCAGTGTGTATTGAGTGCACCATTATTATAGTACAGTGCACGTGAGCCAGCTTAAAGCGGACCAAAACCCACTGAACTTGTGAAATACATTTGGCCAAAGCCCCTGCCGATATTCCTTTCTTAGGGTGTAGAACTAGAAATGGATATTTTCACTTTTCGAATTGTCCTGGAACACTGATTTATTTGCTGTTTCTTGGTGTGTGAAGGCAAGTGATCAGCCATTGCATAGGTGTGGCAATTACATAATTGCCACACACAACGGTGGCAATAAATGGAGGAGACAGAGCTTTACAGCTAAAACAGGCGCCATTTTCTGGGATTAGAGTGAAGCAGGAGCAGTGGAAATTAGCAAATGGTAACCTTCATGGAGGAAGCAATTCATGCCGGATACTCATGCTGCATTATAGCTCCATGTGACCACTGCAGGCCAGCGAGGCATGCGGGGTGGATGGCTACACATCCAAGTGCCTTACTGGCCGCAAATTTGGCAGACTTAGAGCTTGCAACCAGCCATGGTATGTGAAGCAGGTCAACCGCTAATGTGATGACTCCCCATGGCTCTGTACAGTGACCCTCTAGTCTTATTTAACTGAAGGGTCACTTCAAAGTCTCCGTCTTACTTTGGCTGAACATTCCCTTTAATATTTACCTTGTTCATAAATTACATGAAAAACCTTTAGCTTTTGAAGTTTGCCATTGGATGAGACAAACGCTGGGCCTGATAGGGTGAATGACAGCTTCTGCAACAGAATTTCCATCACCCACTATTCACTGTGACATTTTCAGGGTGGAGTTCTGTTCACGGATTTGCTCTTGCAAGTGGTGGACAGCAGTAAACAGAAGACTGCAGGTAGCAAATCCACATTAGCGGATCAATTCAGAGACGGGTGAAAATTCTCACTCCTTTTTTAGGAGAGGAAACTGTCATTCACTTTCATTGCCTACCGGGTGTAAATTTTCACCTGGCTCTGAATCAGCCCCAAAGTAGACAATGAAAGTTGATGGAAGGTGAGAATCCTCACCTGGCTCTGAATCGACCCCTAAATGGTAATAGATGGGTATTTAAGATCAGGATCTGCTTCAGGAAAGAAAGGCGATTCCAGCTCTTATATTACTTTATCCTATAGAGGGCCTTTCATTGGAGCATCAGTTATTCCTTAAGTAGTTAAACTTTTCTTTATATGTGTCTTCTTAACTAATTGGCCGCAACACACTCCTCTATCATTGTGTATTTTATGGATCCATCCCCTACAGGAAAAACTTGTATTTTCCACTTCTTTCGTTTTGTGCTTTGCTCTCATAAGTAGCGGGCTTCTGATGTTACTGCTGTGCTAAAGTCTGCTGCAGATAAGTGTACCCAGGAGGATCGGCGTCCTTGATTTTACATTGACTGCCGCCCAGAATGACAGCAAAAATAACGGCCCAGAGTCACTCGTGCTTTCCAAGTCCTGCTTCCAAGCTGGAGTATATTATAAATGATTGGGGAGGGGAGGATTTAGTGTTAGCCAATGTGTGTGATCAATACAAATTACAGGAGGGCTCACACAGCCTTCAACCAAGGCGAGACAAACTGAAATGTAATTCCCCAGCCCCACCATGCTGGCTGGCAGGCCTTATTAGGTAAATTACAGACAAAATGTACAAAGAAGAGGAAAGTATGATATATATATATATATATATATATATATATATATATATATATATATATATATTCAGCCCCAGGTATAAAGCATTTTCCATGCTTTTAAAGTGGACAAACACCCAGGATTTTACTATCTTGGGTTTTGGTTCTTTCCCCCGGGGCACCCTGATTCTGATTGGATTCGTGTATGGGGTGACCTGGGGGTTCCACACAGGGTTTCCAAAATTGGGATGCCTTGGGGGGAGGAAATGGATCGGCCTGGGAATCTTATAGTTTGGTGTGGGTTTTGGTCCACTTTAAAGTGGACCAACACCCAGGATTTTGACTATCCTGGGTGTTGGTCCACTTAGGTGGGGCACCCCGATCGGGGGTGCCCCGCTGTGTGAAACCCCCCCGATCGCCGCAAAAACTCACCTCTCCCCGCTCCCACGTGACCTCGTCCGGCCAATGACAGCGCTCAGAGCCGCTCTGGTATGCGCGTCCAAAGCCGCTTGGACGCGCATACCAGAGCGCTGTCATTGGCTGCTTCTCTCGCTTCCCTCTAACAGGGAGCGCGCCTGCGCCGGCCATTCACAAAACGGCCGGCGCGGGAGCGCGCCCTGCTAGAGGGAAGCGAGAGACGCGGCCGCGTCTCGCGCATGCGCCGTTGGATCGCTGGTAAGGTAAGGATTGTGGGCCTCCTGGGAGGTTCCTCCCCGCGGGACATCCCGATTTCGGATGCCCCGCGGGGAGGGATCTGATCGGTCCGGGAATCTTATAGATTCCCGGGCCGATCCCCCCTGGGTGTTGGTCCACTTTAAGTAAAAATGCCTGCAACGCAACAGGGAGTCTAAGCTTTTTGTAACCCCTCAGTTACCCCTTCCTCTGCCTGTGCTAAGTCATTGGGCACTAAAATAATAAAGCTCACCTGATCACTGTCATTATAGCCTGATGCTGGCAGGAAGGGGGTAGGGCTTTGCATAGCTGCGGACTTGGACCTGAGTGACAAGCCAGTCCGCATTGCTCCACAGATTAGGTGACTGACCTGTCACCCAAAGTCCAAGCTCCAGCTCTATTACCTAAATCAGGCTTAGCACAGGGGGAGTAAAGGGTTGTTGGTGTAAGTGTTTCGGAGCCCATCTTGTGACACTTTCTCTTTTATGATCTGAGCCATCTAATTTCTGTATCTAAGACTCTATATATTCTTATAGAGAAATCTCTGTGAGGGGGAGGACTCATGATAGAGAGATAAGAGTCAAACTTTATATTAAGAGCGGCGAGCCAATAGGAAGCCAGCATTTGTTCCCTTGTAACATTTAAGAAGCAATCCAGTTAAAAACACACAATGAAGGTCATGCTAAAGATTTAGTGAAGAAAGTTTATGCTTGGGAGCACATTTGGGCATGAATTGCCACCTGCATCTAGATGAACTTTTTAATTTTTTGCATCGCAACAGGGCGAGTTCCATGGCGTGTCAACGTGATGCAAAACTCTTTTTTAAATAACGGAAGGCTAAGCCTTTTGTAACCCCTCAGTTACCCCTCCCTCTGCCTGTGCTAAGTCCAATTTGGGCACTAAAATAATAAATCTCACCTGATCACTTTGATTATACCCTGATTCTGGCATGGAGAGGGGGGCAGGGTTTTGCACATCCGTGGACTTGGACCCGAAATACCAGCCACATTGCTCCACAGATAAATCCAAGCTCCAGCTTCCATGCAGAGTAGCCCCTTTCCCCACTGAGTTGTTTTTTATGTTATTACCCAAATCAGGCTTATCACATGGGGAGTAAGGAGTTGTTGGGGTGAGTAAGTATTTTGGAGCCCGTCTTGTAACACTTTCTCTTTTATGATCTGTGCCATCTATTTTCTTTTTCTAAGACTATGTATTCTTAAAGAGAAATCTCTGGGAGGGGGAGGACTCATGATGGGAGTCAGACGTTATATTAAGAGTGGTGAGCCAATAGGAAGCCAGCATTTGTTCCCTTGTAACATTTAAGAAGCAATCCAGCTAAAAACACACAATGAAGGTCATGCTAAAGATTTAGTGAAGAAATTTGGGAGCACATTTGGGCGTGAATTGCCACCTGCATCTAGGTGAACTTTTTAATTTTAAAAGACAAAAAAGATCGATAAAAATAATAATAATGTTTCCTAATAAAATCGGCTGTGCTAAAGATGTATTTTTCTGCATAGCCCATCGGGTGCTGTTGTTCTCGCATTAATTTCAGCCTGCAGATTTTCAAATAGTAAATGCAGAAGCCAAATCTCTTTCTGGGGTCTTAGGCCACTGATCTTGAATGTGCTGCAGCTGTGGTTTATCTATATTTATGTTGTTTCAATTTTCCCACTAATGGATATTTCGCATGGTATGGAAGGCTCGCGTGCCCTGTGACTCTCCAGCTGTTTCAGAATTAGTCCCTGGACTGAGCCATTACTCTGAAATATCTATGATGGGATTTTCTCACATTTGTTTTTTTTTTTTTCCTACTGGCTTTTTGCCTGCAGAGAAAACAGGTCCTGGATGCCCTAAAGTGCTATTAAACATAAAAAAGCTTTGACTCAATTTATCTAAGCAGCAGCAACAGCCATGTTTGATCCTGGCTTCAGGGCGCTATATAGGGAACTTTAAGGGAGGCCTGGTTGTGGGACCCTGATGGCAGCACTGCATTCATTTCTCCTGACTTGCTCTGGGTACCCTATCCCCTTAAAGTGGACCAACACCCAGGATTTTGACTATCCTGGGTGTTGGTCCACTTAGGTGGGGCACCCCGATCGGGGGTGCCCCGCTGTCTGAAACCCCCCCGATCGCCGCAAAAACTCACCTCTCCCCGCTCCCACGTGACCTCGTCCGGCCAATGACAGCACTCAGAGCAGCTCTGGTATGCGCGTCCAAAGTCGCTTGGACGCGCATACCAGAGCGCTGTCATTGGCTGCGTCTCTCGCTTCCCTCTAACAGGGAGCGCTCCTGCGCCGGCCATTCACAAAACGGCCGGCGCGGGAGCGCGCCCTGCTAGAGGGAAGCGAGAGACGCGGGCGCGTCTCGCGCATGCGCCGTTGGATCACCGGTAAGGTGAGGATTGTGGGCCTCCTGGGGGGTTCCTCCCCGCGGGACATCCCGATTTCGGATGCCCCGCGGGGAGGGATCTGATCGGTCCGGGAATCTTATAGATTCCCGGGCCGATCCCCCCTGGGTGTTGGTCCACTTTAAGAGAAAGAGTGTTTGATGTGTGTCCCCATAGTGCTACCTGACTACCCCCAGTGCCCACCAACCAAACAGCACTCATTCCAAATCCCCCCAAACCCCCCCCCCAGTACCACTCACCTACAGCCTCCCAAGCTCCACTCATTAACCCCCCATCCACTCAACTACTTCAGTCAGCTCCACCAGTCAAGCCCACCTCCCAGCTCCGCTTATCCATCTCAGCCCCCAGCTCCACTCACCCATCCTCCACCATCCATATCCAATCACCTCCCAACCATTCATTTCCACTCATCCACCTCCCACCTTCCATATCTACTCATCTACTCCCCAACTCTTTTCAGCTCCTTGCTCCACTTATCCATCCCTCTCCTCCCAGCTCCACTCATTTATGCCCCTCCTAGCTAAACTCATTCATCCCCACTCATTTAGCCCCACCCCCTCCACATACACAGCTCCAGTCAGTCACCTGCCCTCTCAGCTCCACTCATTCTACACCATCCCCCACCATACATATCCACTCACCCACCCCCCACCAACCACCTTTACTCATCTACCCCACACCCCTTTCCAGCTCCTTGCTCCACTCATTCATCCCTCTCTTCCCAGCTCCCCACATTCATGCCCCTCCCAGCTAAACTAATTCATCCGCACTCATTTACCCCCCCCCCCCCGCATACACAGCTTCAGTCATTCATACTCCCTCTCAGCTCCACTCATTCAAGAACCCCTCCCAGCTCCCCTCATTCATCCACCACCCACTCCCTGCACACTTTAACCCACCTCTCCCACTCCAGGTAAGCTCTGAACTTACCTTCTCCTTACAAGACTTTGCCCAAAAGTGGAGTGAGAAAACTGCACACACAAGAAGAATACTCACCTCTACCAGGGGTTGTATGACAGCTGATTCTAGGTGCCCTGTTGGAACGACATCTGTGAAAGAGGTTTTGATTTTATAGGGCACAGGAATTTTAAAAGGCTCCATTCACTAGCTTCCAAACCCTTTCCAGTAACCTCTCCTCCCAGCTCCACTCATTTATTCCCCTCCTGCCAGCGCCACTCATTCATCCACCACCCACTCCCTGGACCATGCACACTCCAACTCACCCCACCCACCACAGGTAATCTGTAAGTTTTAAGAGATACTTGGCACATCTTGGAACAAGAAACAAGGCACATTTCACCATATGAAATGTATGTGTATATTTATTAGGATATTTATTTTTTAATATTATAGGCGTATTTATACAATGGTGTGTGTTTCAGGTGCTAAGAGGACTGTATAGTTAATAGTGATCTGGATCATAGGACGGGATTTATTACTATTACTTTACTATGTTGCTACCCTATCTGCCCTGCTAGGGGTCGTGTTGTGTGTGTTTTTAATAGTTTTTTAAGAAGTGTATTTTATGCACAGATATTGAATAATTTGTTGATTCGTATTATTTTGTAGTGTTCACCACTGTTTTCTTAAATAGTTTAGTGGGGGAGGGGTAGCTGCAATAGCGGCTCTTGAGCATCAGCAGACCAGCGCCACCCGGACCAGGAGGGGGCACCAACCTGATAAACCTAAAGGGGTCCAAGGGACTCCTATAGCAGTTCACACATTGTGGTGGCCAGCATACTACACACAAGCACCCTCAAGGGCGGGTGGCATGTCATATTATTTGACCTGGATCTTATCGGCATCCAGGATGGGGCAAACAATCGACAAGGTTCTGGGTTAAATCTAGCTTTGGTGTGGATCCAAAGTCTATAACTAGTTTTTCGCATCTTAGATATTTAAAGATATTTATTATTAAAGGCAAGGGCAATTGTTAGACTATTGTGTCAGGCTACATTTGATTTATTTTCTGAAGCCAGGCTGAGATGCTGCTTAATAATCAGCTTAATGGTTGGGGTGGCACTGGGAGCAAGTGCATTGCTATGAGGAGGTTGGATCGGGAGGAGGCAGGGAGGTGTTTGCTGGGCTTGAATGCCAGCTCTGAGAGTGCCATTCAAGACATCAATACAGAGGAGGGCGTGGTCTGGACTATCTCCTGGAGCTAGTATTGGTGGCCCACATCGGCAGGGTGGCACTGGTGGGGCAGATGAGGAAGTATTATTTCCTCATTCAGGCTGCTGATCTGAGAGGAGGCACAGCACTGGAGGAACAATTTGCACGGTAAGCTGCTGTTGGTTCTTGCTGTTTATTTCTCTCTATTATCCTGTCAGCATCCAGATTTCTGCTGTATGGCTGCTGTTCCCTTTTATCTGATGTTGGCTTTAATTGATATGTGGATTGCTGTTGCTGTTTTACAGCAGCCCTGTGGTCATCACTTTCTCCTCTCCCCCTGCTACCTTTTTGGGCCTAGAGTAGTTCTCATAGTGACCGTCACATCATTATTGAAGTTAACTTAGGAGGGTATAAATCTACCCTAAATTAACTATCTAGGCTAAGAGTAAAAAAATATCATTTTTGCATACCTTTCATGCATAAGATTCATCCTGGTGAGCTGCTCAATAAAGCTACTGTTGCTGAGATCTAGTCTCTTCTCTGTAGCCTAGCCACTGTATTTTATTTATATATGACCACCTTTTTTAGGTAATATACAAACAAGCAGGGAAAAGACACAAGCAGAGCGTGAAGCAGCAATCATCCATGTACAAACAAGCGTCATTGTGTCATACGCAGCCTGATGCAAGAGGGGTGGAGCTAGGTCCACCTCTCAATGCTAAAAAATGGTGATTGTGAATAAATAAATTCCAGGGTCCAGCTACAGGAAAGGGGATAAATCAGGGGGAAAATCTGCTTTATTCAGAAGCACAAGAATGAATTTTCTGTATGGCAGACAACGATTTGTTTTTACACTTTCCACAGACAATCCCTTTAAACTAGTTAAAATTCCAGGAGTTGTCCTATATTAGCTGGGTAAAGTGAACACACTAATGAGTTTACTAGAGTCGGAGCATCTTTAAAAGCTCTTAGAATAAACTCTGGTAAAGAGGCGTATTCCCGCTGGATCGGTATTATTCTGAGACATCATTAGGCTGGTAGTATGTTAACTACAATGCATCCAATTTACATAAAAATAACTATTATACAAACAAATGTGCCAGGTGCATAGGAAAGTAACCCCCCCGAATGCATTTTGCAGGGGTTGCGATGAGCGCAGCTGGGCGGTCACATGACTCGACGCTATGTGTAATCATCTCAGCCAAAATGCTCTTTGTGAGTTGTGATTCATCTCATTCATGCCCAAAATCAGCAGGAAAACATTTAGGCAACATAATGAAAGGGATGTGCGAGAGAAATACAAATAAAAGGGACGTTAGAAAAAATTGAACTACAAGCTCTGTCTATGCTCAGAACATAACCCGAAATGATCTCTCTACCATAGAGGGCGTAAAGGCAGCTGCCCTGGGGCCCATGGCAAAAGCCTGTACGCCGCTTGGCCCCAGATACAGCAGAGAGGGTTAAAGAAGAGGCGCTTCATGCTGCCATGCCACCTTCTTCCTCCTCTTCCCCCTCATCATACTTATCTACCCAGCCATGCTGCCTTCTTCCTCCTCTGTTGGCTTTGCCCCAACCACATCCCCAGCAGACATGTGCTGATGTTTGGCCCCATCAGGTCCAGGACAAAGAGTTTCTGTCCCACTGGGTTAGGGCTTATGGGGGCACTTGATGGTGCCCTGCTATGGGGCCCCATCAGAGCTACAGTATATATGCAACTGTCTCCCCCCTTTATATTGTAAGCTCTCAAGTGCAGGGTCCTCATTCCTAATATTATCACTTGTATTTCTTGCATCTCTGTCACATCTTACCCATAAAATTGTACCCTGTGAATTTTAAGTGTATCTGTGTAACACGAAAGAGAGAAAAGGAGGGGGTCACTTGGGCCTCCCCTCAAATCCTTGAGAACGGGAGCTCTACCAGCATCCAACCACGCCCAATAATTGATTAATTAAATATGAATAAAAACATCTTCATTTTATTCCTTATAAACATCATTAAAAAGAAAGTTGTTTGTACAAACACAATTTCCTACTCACAGGTAGTTACAAAATGTGATCAATACATGATGAATCACAAAAGATATCTGTACATACAACATATCAAATTCATATGCTTAGGTTATTGCCTTGTCTTGACTTGAAATAGCTGGGTTTGTTGATTTATGGGCAAACTAGTTTCGTCTAACAATAGGCTTCATCAGTGCCCCACACAATAACCTGTGAATATATACGATCACAGCAACATCAATACACATGCATCTAAGAAACTGTAGAGTATTACACATAACTGTGTCATAGTATTAATTTGTACCTTATAAATACTGAATGACTGGTGTGGTTAAAGCAACCCCTGGTTCCTGGGTGCTGTTAATGGACATCAAATGGATGTCCTAACCAGCCCTAGCCATCGTGCTGCTCTCCTGTTTCATTTGGAGTGCAGCCACTTCCTGTTTTTTTTTTTATTGTTTTCCTACACAGAACCTCTTGTTAGGGTGGGTCGTTTTCCTTGTGGGTTCTAAGTAATCTACATATATTGTATCTGTGTTACCCTGTCATGACATTGCTACCATGTACAGTACCACCAAATAAGATGTCAATCTATAAATAGACAATACTAATTGTTCCTCCAAAAATGTTTCCTAAAAGGTGAATTATTGTGTTCTACTGCAATCCTAGCAACCCTCGTTCTCACAAGTCACATGGTCCAGATCCCATTCCTCAATTCTGCCCGCCAAAGTCCAGAGTCCAGAGTCCATGACCACGTTGCTGCCAGCATGGGGGATGTGGAGCAGGTCAATTGGGGTTTGCAAGGGCGGGGGTGCGTAGGGTGTACTGACAGTTAGTAGACCTCCCAAACCCTTTAGGACTTTGGCAATCAACACTGATTTTTAAATAAATTGCTTTGAGAACTTGTGACCCTGGGTAAGTCTTCCCAGAGGGGATATCTACACCAGGGGAAATGCTCCATTATATAGTCCAAGGTTTGTAGACACTCAGCCACCCCTCACTCCCCCTGAGCAAAACCTGATTTATTAAAATTAAAACACCATACCTGATTGCTGCAATCCACCCCTGACACCAGTGGGGGTTAGGGCTCTGTACAACAGCCATGGAGTTGAGTGACAGTTGGACTGGCTGAATGGATGACTGACCTGGCATTCAAGGTTCAAGCTGCAGCTTCCATAGAGTGCCACCCCCAACCCTCAATGAATTGAGCTTAGCACAGGGAAGGGGGGGGGGGGTAGTGGGGTGTTACAGAACACTTGCATTTACTCTTTAACTCTCCAAAGCAGATTGCTTAGATTCAGCATCAGGTGCACCAAGTGCAATTTTTACTGCAAAACCCACTTTATGCACCTGATGCTGAATCGACTCCCTAAAAGAGCAGTCCTCCACAATGCCGGCCATCGGGTCATGTTTTGTGGATCTTCACACAGGTGAAGTAATAAGTGCAGCATAGCTATAGTTCCAGCTATGTGGAGCATA
Source organism: Gastrophryne carolinensis (assembly GCA_027917425.1). Classification (NCBI taxonomy): domain Eukaryota; kingdom Metazoa; phylum Chordata; class Amphibia; order Anura; family Microhylidae; genus Gastrophryne; species Gastrophryne carolinensis. Next base: position 393,016,592 of record CM051239.1, on the reverse strand, counting down.
ACCCGTTGGGAAATATTGCTATGCGCAATAAGGATCTGCTTTCTCTGTGTTGTTGCCCTGCGTTGCAACAATCTGCTGGCCGATTATTTGAGCAGGCAGATGGTGGTTCAGGGGGAATGGTCCCTTCACCAGGATGTGTTCCAAGCTCTCTGCAACCATGTGCCGGAAGTGGACCTTTTTGCTTTTTGCAAAACCGGAATGTCCAGAGGTGTGTGTCCAGGGTGTGAGACCCTGGCCGTAGCGGTCGATGCACTGGCCATCCCCTGGTAAGGGTTTAGCCTGCTGTACAGGTTCCCACCACTGTCGCTACTGGACCGTGTCAACGGGGAGCGGTTTCCCATCATCCTGAATGCCCCACACTGGCCCAGAAGGGTGTGGTTTGCGCATCTGGTAAGCCTAACAACGGTGCCCCTGTGGCGACTCCCCAACCATCCGGACCTTCTACAGCAGGGTCCTCTGCGCTGGCCTTAGCAGCTTGGCTGTTAAGACCAGCATCCTGGAAGAGAGGTGCCTATCCACCGCAGTAACTTGGACCTTATCCAAGCAATCATCCTCCAGAATTTACTACAGGACTTGGAGGGCCTTCGTGGCTTGCTGCAAAGGACTAATCCTGTAGAAGGTTTTCGTTGCCCAAGATACTGAATTTTTTTCAGAAGGGCCTGGATGCTCGCCTGTAGCCCAGCACCCTTTAAGGCCAGGTCTCGGCCTTGTCCATTAGTTCCAGAGGCCCATCGCGGAGCACAGATTAGTCTGTATGTTCATACAGGGCACTGTGCATTTTCGTCTTCTTAGACATTTGTTGATCTCACCCTGGGATCTCTACAGGGGTCCATGATGGAGGCCTCTCTGGTGATGCTCATTTTGAAGGTGCTTTTTATTGTGGCAATCACCTCCATCCGTTTTAGAGCTTGCTGCACTGTATATCAAGTCACCCTTTTTGGTGCTGCAAAAAGACAAGGGCATGTTCCCTTAAACAGGATTTTTTGCCCAAGGTGGTTTCCCTCTTCCATCTAAATCAGGAGATCGTACTGCCCTCTTTGTGTCCGCACCCCACTTATCATAAGGAGCAGCCTGCATTCCCTGGGTGGAGTCAGGGCATTACTTGGTGGCAACGTGGGAGGTACGTAAGATGGACGTTTTGTTTGCGATCCCAAAAGCATCACAGAGGGGCCTGGCGGCTTCCAGGTCCACTCTTATCAGATGGATCAGGCAGATGGTTATAAAAGCCTACGTCTGCAAGGGTAAGGAGACGCCCTTCCGAGTCACCACTCACTCACGAATACTTCATCCTGGGCCTTCCAGCACCAGGCATCGGTGGACCGGATGTGCAAGACAGCGACCTGGTCCTCCCTTTACCAAGCTTTACTACGTTGATGTCCAGGCATCGGCTGATGCCACGCTGGTATGCAGGGTGTAGCAGATGGTTGTGAACCCCTCTCAAGGGGTCTAGTCTTGAGGTTTCAGTTCCGCTGTACCTGGTTACGTTGATGCAGCCGGCTGGTTGCTGATGAAGCATGGTCCCACCCTTTACAAGTGTACTGCTTTGGGAAGTCCCGCAAGTTACTGATGGTGGTTCCCCGGAATGGAAGGGATGAGAAAAAGGAAATGTGTGTACTCACCAATAAATGTATTTTCTCATCATCTTCCATTCCAGGGCACCACACCTGCCCTACTGTTTTGTTGTGACTGCATTGGTTACTGTTGATGCCTTCTACAGGGTTAGAGTTTTCTTAGCTAGGTTCATAACAAGTTATGTGAGATACGTGCAGGTTAGCATCGTTATACTCCCGGGGCTGTTACTGGACTGCTATTTAATTAACTGGGGGTGTCCGGTCACAGCCGGGAGAAGCTTAGTTTGTTTTTTCTTACAATCCCCATCTAGACTGAGGTTAACTCACAGGTTGTTGATGTTGGTACCGCAAATGTATTGGTTAGTACACAAATTTCCTTTATCCCCCTCCCCCACCCTGAAATATTTCCAAGTGCCCATCTTTAGGGCAATATCTTAAAGATAGTATTAATACTTACAGTGCTGAAAGTTGCTCTAAGATCCTTCAAGAGGATATTGCAGGAGCTTTTTTTATGATCTTATCTAAAGGGACTAGCAAATTAAGAAGAGAAGATTTAGAAACTCTGGGGGGTAGAGGGTGATAAAAGATTGACTTTAATTGCATATTGAACCACTTGAGCCTTGACTACATACAGGTGATTGTCATTTAGATAATTACTGTATGAGACTCTAGGAAATAATTAGTTGCATCAGTCATCATTATCATATGTCATGTTAAAGGGGAAGATCTTGTGACTGTCAGGGGGTGGCATGTCTCATGAAGTTTATTTTGAAATAAAAAAAAAACAATTTGAAGGGATTTCTAAATTCTTTGACATGAAAAAATCTATTTCAGTTTTTGGGTCACAAAAATGTTGCACACATGCTGCGCTCAGGTGTAGTGACAGGGGGTGCAAGGAGCACAGACACATTCCCAGACATGTCTCCTATGGAAGGGTCAACTTATTTTTATTAAAAGCCAACTCCAACTTCACATCAAGCTGATTCTGCAGTACAACTCCTTTAACACGAGTTCAGGTTGTTGCAGAGTGAGTGCTGGGTGCTGGGAGTCAAATCCAGATAGACATGTGTAATGCACCAGGAACTCGCTTTACTGGAACATGAGTGCAGTAAGAGAAGGTCACCTTACATGGTGGATAACATAGACATGGAAAAGAAACCATAGAGATCACCTCAATGTACAGGAAATACAACACAGCAGAAAAAGGCATAGAGAGACTATAGATAAGCATCGGTAACAGCGACATCTAGTATCATAAAATGTGAACTGCAGTCAATCCAGCAAAAGCCACTCAGCAATAGGTTAAGCTTGACTGTTGCATGGCTATTGTATCTCCAACACCTATTGCATAGTTATAGTACATTCTCCATCTAGCAGTCCCAAGCCTTAGCTCCCCTTCAGCAACTCCAACTGGCACAACATGGTTCCCTCCTCAGCTCTCATACTGAGGTGGTTGTTGTCTAGCCTAGGGTCACCCCCTTCTCCTGGTGGCTCCCTTCTGCACACACTTTTTTCTGGTTCTTTAGGCTTTCTTCTGCCAGAAGAATTACTAAGCTAGTTCTGACTGGCTCCTCACCTATAGCACTTTGCATCCCACTCAACTACAATCTTGGTGCAGCACAATATAAAATATACATAAGATAATAAAGCAAGGCACATGTCCATAGCATGTGCAGAACCTTCCTGAACTCCTAAGGAGTGAAGACACATAGTTAATTACGGTAATTGTTTCTATCGCTACTACAACTACAACGCTAACTACGACAGTGATTGACTCCCATTCTCTATTGCAGTTGCCTATGGCACTGAGACCCCTTATGGATAATTATGCCCTTAGAGGTACTGCTAAATCTAGAGTTCCCCAACCAGTCATACCCATCAGAAAAATAAAACTATGTCCACATTGATTCCTCCTTATAGCTTATGTTCATCCTCGCTTGCTCCTGTCCACCTAATGTCAGAGGATAATCAGCTCAGACACAACTATAATGTGTGGTGACAGTGGGAGGAATTTTGGAATTGTAACTTTTCTTACATTTCTTTTGTTTTTGGGAACTGCTCCAATAAATTCAAATTCAGGCAAATAGCTGATTTCAGTCTATATTTGAGTTCAATTAAATACTTACTCCAGAGAATTGTATTCCTGTGAAGGAAAGCTGGCTTACAACCCTATTCAATATATTAAATTCAATTTTTATGATCCATTCGTGTTCTGGAGATGTGCATTTGATTTGTATTGATTATGATTTAAAGGGCAAAGAAAATATATTAAATCCAAGCTCAGTACATAAATTGCAGTGGGATTTGTGAGGCACAAAGGCCATTACATTAAGCAAGGTGCGAGCTGCGCAAACTATAGGGTGAGCCGGAGCACGTGAACCACAGCGAATGTTAGAGTGTACGTCATTTTTTTGAGCACTGCCTTGAATTTGATTACACATTCTATATATATAAATATATATATATATATATATATATATTCAGGCCACGCTTTCAGAGCAAACGTGATTTAATTTACTGTAGACACAGACAGGCTTCTTACGGCCATTAACATTAATATATATATATATATATATATATATATATATATATATATATATATATATGGAATTCAGGTCACACTAGATACTGTAGACACAGACAAGCTTCTGAGTCCATTAGCATTCTTATTAGCATTTACAGGCAGAGCATTAAAGCGGTCCCACACCCATTACCTACAATGGATGTGGGCCTGTATTGTGTCTTTTGGGGGCATTCAGATTGCTGGAGCACCCCCCAGCACATAGATCACCACAACTCCTTGCAATCCTTACCTGGACTGCAATCCCTGGGTGAAATACAGCTGCACGATTGGCCGCTGGTGGTCACGTGGATCGGGGTTGCATTCGCTTTTCCGGCCTCCAGTCCGTACTGTGACTGTGACTTTTGCTGGGGTAGCAAGGTTCAGTTAAGGATTGTGGGGTGTAGCGTGGGTCTATGCACAAGGAGCCAGAGTTATCTGGATGCCTTCAGAACACTGTCACAATGTAGATAATAGATGCGGGACTGCTTTAACAGAAGTTCAGGTACCAGGGCCGGCGCCAGCACAGGGCAGACCTGGGCAATTGCCAGGGCCCCTAGCATCTTCGGGGCCCACTCAATCTCACATTTGGCCATAGTATTATTTTACAGTGGACCCGAACCACCGAATGACATGTGCTGTGTGCGCATGGCTTGGCCTCAGCAACAGGGGATAATCAGCAACAATGAAGAAGGTGGCATGGAATGGAGGGCAACTGATGGAAGCTCAAAAGTTGCGAGAACCAAGTGACAACCGACAAGGACTGGAGGGCGATCAGCAGCAGGAAATAACCCATTTGTGGCAACGGAGCTGAAAGGTGACATCATATGACACACTACTTTGAGGCCCACTAAGACTCTCTTGCCTAAGGGCCCCCACAAACCTGGAGCCGGCCCTGTCAGGTACAGTGTCACTTTTAGAAAGAAATTAAATAAAATCTAGCTCACCAGTGGACCCAGGCTTAAACAAGCCCACAGGGAATCACCCATTGGGTCCAAATGGTTTGCATGGTGCTACTAACCTTAGAACTCTGTCTATTGAATGCCTGAGAACAAAATGAGCAGCCATTTTTAGTTGTGGCTTTTTATATAGCTCCAGTCCTTAGAGAAACCTGCACAGATGGCACATGTGACATCCATTTTCATATGACAGGATAAGTAGGCAGGGGCTCTCTGAAGCCTGAGGCAAACTCTAGAGAAACGTCCCTTCGCTTTTCAACAAGCAACGTGGGGTGAAGCTGTGGCTGAGGCTTATAAGCCACCAATAGTTGACCTAAAAACATGACAGCAGTAAAATTAAAAAAGGATTTTAATTTAAATATAAATAAATAAGCAGGTCTATTGCTACCCCATCTGCAGTGGCCGCCACATATGACCTCATCACTCCTCTGGTAGTAGGCTTCAGTATTGCTTCAGCGGTCACTATAGGCCCAGACAGCCATGATGCTGAGGATGGGGAGGCCGATTCATTAATAGCGCCAGGTAGCGACAGATGAGCGACTGTAGCGTGATTTTTTCAGCGCCAGCCAGTATTCGCTGTGCTTGGCCGGCATTAGCTTGACTCAGTCGGTGTGCGGTAATGTTGAATACGGGCTGGGGGGTCACTGTTTCACAGGTCCAGCGTTGTATGTGAGCGCCTGACAACGAATGGCCAGAGCGAACGGCTAGCTTCATATTCATCAACAAATCATGCTCCGAATGTGCTGTCGCTGTCCATTCCTTGTTTAAACCCCAGAGCGCTGGCGGCGATGTGTATTAACTAGTTTTTAACCCCTAAACAACCATATTTTTTGAATGTAACATTATACATGTTTTTAGAATCATTTTGTAATATGAATACATTAATCTCAGACCTGTTAGATCAATTCTGCACATATTTTTTTTATTTTTTTTTTTTACTTAAAAATAAATCCTAACATTGCAGAAGTGTTCTCCGATTTTTTGACATTAAAAAAAAAAAAAATTAATACCAATTAATTATGAATAATTATAGATTGCTCCATTGAAATGCATTGGACATCGCCAGGGAGCGACAGCTCATACCTGGCGCTGTGAGGGAATTTGCAGCGGCGCTGTTCGGTCCAGGCGGCTTCATGATGAATGCCGCGCTAGCCGTCGCTCTCGCCGGCGCTAGCCTCATTTTGCTTGATAAATGCGTCATTGTGACCGCCGCCGGGCGTACTTGAGTCGGTAGTCGCCGTTAGCTGCCGCTACCTGGCGCTCGTCAGACACTACCTGGCGCTATCGCTTGATGAATAAGGGCCATAGTATAGCAGGGTAGGGACATGGGCTGGGATGGTGGTAGCTCCCAATAGCCACTCTGCCACTGGCCCTGATAATCAAAAATGAAATGATAACAACCCAGATATTTTTTTATTTGTGTCAAATATACCTTTAGAAGGTAGGTGCAAAATACAGACTGTTCACATTTCTGGTGCAGGATAAAAATAATAACTTACATCTAGGTTGTTGTTTTGCACAACACTGGGATATATAGATTGGCTGCAAAAAAATTGTTCCTAAACAGAACAGAAGATGACCATCATTGTGAGAAGAAGGCCAACTGCCTTGAGGGTTACATAGAAGGACATCAGTGAGAATAGCTGCACTTCATTTCAGCCCATCCAGGCTGCACATGACCCTCAAATATCCATCAGCATTTTATTCATGTTTGTCCCCAGGCACCATGTTGTCTGTTCACTCTTGTTCATATCAAAGTCATGTTGTTAGGAATAAAATAAATAATCTTAAGGATTGTGCTGGTGGAAGGAAAAATAGGAATAGGGACTCGGTAAAAATAGATTTTCTTTCATTCATAAGACACAAGGGACATTCTTATGTCTTCCAGTGATTTCCTAATGCTGGTTTTACATAATATAACCAGTATGCGACTGGTTTAAAACCTTTTTGACTTTTTAATGTAAGTTGAAATCGGAAAGCTTACATTTCCCAGGTGCCAAATAATGATACTTGTTTCCAAAATGGAAGTGAAAACTCTACAGCATTACCCAGTGAGAACATAAAATACTGTATATTTATGATTTATGTTTTTAAAGTGGATCAAAATCCAGGACTATCTTGATTTTGACTATCCTGGATTCTGGCCTTTGCCCCCCAGGCATCCTGATCGGGGGTGCCCCGTTGTGTGAAACTTCCTAGGCCGCCTGATCTCATTTGCCCTTCCCCAGTGCGATTTGCTACCCTTTAACAGGGAGCGTGCCCATGTCGGCCTCCCACAAATGTCTGCTAAAGGGATAGCGGGGATACGGGTGCTGCTTGTGCATGCGCCACTGGCTCAGGAATGAAGGTGAGTTTTTGGGGCCACCTGGGGGGTTCCACACAGCGGGGCACCCCCGAGCGAGTATGCCTGTGAGACTCCAGGGTGGGTTTTGGTCCACTTTAAAGAACCTATGAAAGTTACATTCATTATACAATATAAGCAAGAGATTTTTGGAGTTAAGCAAGAGATTTTTTGAGTCGGAGTTGGTACCTTTTTTCCTACTCTGACCCCACACCCCTGATTATAACTCACATTTTTTACCAAAAACCTCTGCTGCCACCCGAAAGCTTGACCTGTATCATGACCAAAATCCTAGATCATGACAATTTGGCATATATTGCTAGTGCTAGACAACATGATGGTGCCCTCTTAACACACCTCTGCACTTCCTCACTAGTGGCCTACTGCCCACCTGGTTGCCAACAGCCGGAAGCCCCCGCGCATAACGCAGCATCAAGCGTGATGCCAAACAGAGGTACATACTCACAGAAGCATTCCCTAGCCAGTTCCACTGCCCTATGTGACCACCAATATGGGGTGGTGAACTGGCAGACGGTGGGGACTTTTGTCATCCTACTGTCTTCCTTCTGTATTTACTGCCCTTTGCCTTTTCTTCTAATAGTGCTACGACTACCCCTATCAGGTGCTACATTGTAGAGCTGAGCTATTCTCCAACGGACATTGTTTGAGATGAAAAAACACAAAACCTGATCGCTTGCTCAGGTAAATGTACAGTCGCTTCCGATCCACTGCACAATGTATTATGTTAAAGGTCAACGTGCTACAGTTAAAGGTTAAAGTGCTACTGAGGATGATGGCGCTATATAAATAAACAATGATAATAATTAAGGGCACCCCTCACTCGCCGCCACTATGGGCTAAAAGCTGGTTCATGGGCTGCGCAGCTGCTTTACTAAACGCCGAACAGAACCCAGAACACAGACAAAGTCTGTGTTCGGTTTTCGGGATCCAAACAAGCAAAGTTTTGTGTGGACCCGAACTTTGTGAACCAGGTTCACTCATCTCTAGTTACAGTGTAGCCCATACACCTCAAGCTTGGACATGCTAAGCGCTTTTTCTCCTACAGTAAAGAGTGTTATCTGGAATGGAATGGAAGAGAGGCACATGGGACAGGCTTCAGGTAAGTCTCTTGCTGCCTTATTATTACCATCATCTTCCAGGTTCCAATTTCACTGCATTTCAAATTATTATGCAAGTTGGATTTAAGTGTTATAAAGATTAATTTTTTAGTTTTCCAATTAAACTTATGGATAGTATTGTGTTGCAGGGCTCTTTGGATCACTAAGATCAACGTCTGTGTTAATTAGATTGCTAGGTTAGTCCAATTACAGGAAAACTACCTAAGAAGGACGAGGTATGGAAACATGAGAAATTTCACAAAAATGTAAGCGTGATCACTGTACTGTGAAGTAATTTGTTGCTCAAAGCACAGACCTAGTTGTGCAGATAAAGGCATAATATGAAGATTTCTGCCAGACAAATTCATAACATTAAGAGAACAGCTGATACAATGCCATTACAAAGCGGAAAACAGATTTATGAAACTGCTGGATCCTCTGAAGTCTCACAAACTTCCAGGTGTAGGATCTTCCAGAAGTAGAATTAGTTGCAGTGGGTCCAGACATAGGTGAAGAAGACTCATTTTCAAGCATGCTCGTTTACTGATGAGTGCCGTGCAACTCTGGATGGTCCAGATGGATGGGGAAGTGGATGGTTGGTCAATTGCCAACGTGTCCCAACAAGGCTGCAATGTCAGAAAGAAGGCGAAGAAGCCATGTTTTGGGACAGAATCATTGGGAAAAAAGGTAATAGGCCCCTTTAGGGTCTCTGAAGGTGTGAACATGACCTTGTCAAACTATAAAGAGTTTCTGATTGACTCTGATTTCTTCCATGGTGCAAAAAGAAAAAACATGCCTTCCGTGGGGAAATCAACTTCATGCATGGCAATGCAGCAAAGAATACATTTCTCTTCTTGTTTGTGCTGCAAGGAGAGAATGCAAAGAGAAACTTATGGTGTGGTCACCGTCCTCCCCTGACCTTAACCCTATAGAGAAGCTTTGAAGTATAGTCAAGCAAAAGATATATGAGGATGGGAGGCAGCAGTTCATGAAGGCTATTCTGACATCAAACAAGACTGAAGTGGACGTGTCCGATTACACACCTTTCTTCAAAAAGGAGCACCAATATCAATATGGATACAAAATTCTTTATTATGAAAAAGGAGATACTATTAAAATACACAAAAACACACTGGACAATTAAAATCACATGGATGACCCCATGGTCACAATAATATTAATGAAAAAAACCCCTAAGGGGAACAATGCATCAAAAGACCCTATGTGCGCTTATTAGATCCTATTATAACAGTTATTTTATGCCGGCATAAAAATTATATGTGTAAACCCTCAAAGTGTACAACCTCTATAACAACAATACCTCATATGTGAAAATGAATAAAAAACTAAAATCCACAGAAAATATATTGGCAGACTCGCCCAGTTCAAACAGTTATAAGTGAATGGAAACAATAAAGATATACTCAAAGTGCACGTGTGCGTGCTAAATGACACCAGCAAACCTGAATATTCAAGAATAAAGAATGGCACATAGAGTCAACATCACAGGGTCATCAAATATAAATCACGGCGCCCGCAACTCACATGTTGCTTCAAGGTGAGGGTCTATTCTGACATCCAATAGAGAAATTCAAGCAGGACCTCTTTTAGAACTCACAAGTTTAATGAATAAAATTATTATGAAGGTATAATATAAAAAAGGGCTCCTTTGTTACCATGTAACTTTCCTGTTGAGATGTTTTGATCGAAAAAGCTTTTGAATTCAGTAAATGTGATGTGACCTATTACTGATGCAAATTCAACCAATGACCATTTTCAGTTCTTTACCACTTTCATTTGTGAAATCATTGGGAGGTTTTTCAAAAGAATTTTAATTAGTCTCTCAGGGTCGATGACTTGAAAAGTATACCGACTCAGAGAAAAATAGAATTTGCATAATTATTTGGAACGCGGTGTACATAATACATGTACATAGTTCTGACATATTCTGCAGTGCTGTACAGAGAACAGTAAGTCATTCCCATCAATGTGTGACAAATAAGCTCACACTCTCGTGTTCTGTTCCCATTCCCATACTGGCATTCTCACATTGTATACATTTATAATATAAAAGCTGTACAGAGAACACTTAGCCATTCAGGGCCTGCACAAAGGAGTCTTGCACTCTATTCTCCCTCCCCCACACTTACAGAATATTATCTTAATACTGTACCTTTATATATGTCTCTGACATTTTCTGTACATTAAACCATTTAATCCATCACTGTGCCATGTGGTGCTTTCACTCTTATGCCCCCTCCATACCTTATTATAAATTTCTGAACCTTAAAAACTTCCTATACTGGTAAAAAGTAAAAAGACTTCTACATAAGCAACAATAAACCACGCCCCTTTTTGCACCTGCATAGTGACAATTAAAAACCGCAAAATAAAATTTTTACAGGGATATATTTTTAATAAGGACAAATAACAACTTGAGTTCCAACAGCAATCGGCGGATGGTTTCGCATGACTCCAGTCTGCGCCTGTGAAGAAACTTAGAGTAATCCAATCGGGGCCGTGTAACGCAATACTGGCCGCACAATGAGCTCTAGAGATAACACCGAGCTGATAGAGGTGTACGGTGTCCACAACAAGCAACAGGGGGTGTGATTAACACTCGCTCCTTGTGTATGAGATCTTAGGCATTTATATTTTGGTATATATCATTATGGGGTGATTTACTAAATTCATGGCTTGCTGCAGGTTTAGCCATCCCTGTGTGCGCCATGTGTGTTGTAAGAGTAAAGTACCGTGGTGAACTGAGCTCTAATTGTTGTGGCAAACGCTGCTGACAACTACCTATCTGCTGGCATTCTGCTGTGTAATTTAGTTGCTTTTCACATACTGGGTGCTACTGGGAAAAATTAAAGAGGAACATCTGACCGATTTCCCCCCCATTGGCACCTACTTACCTTTTGGATGTCACCACAGCTGCTGCTTCAGGGCCCGATCACTGTCCCCCCGCGCTGGCTTAGCCATCTGTAGCACGGCTTTAGCCACGTCGATGTCAGGACTGTACCAAACACCCGTCTGTCTTAAGCCAGTATCCCCCAATCTCCACCGCCACTTCCGCCTATAGACAAGCCCCCGCTTGTGGGAGACACGGGTAATGCCTCTCCCAGTCGGTTGCCCCCAGGACTTAACAGGCGCAAAGGATAATAGCTTAAGGTGCAGCTTGATGTTTGGCAGGGAATCCCGAATGAGGATGCCGGGTGCGAAAGTCCGTAAATCAGGCCGAGGTCAAACCAGGAGGTCACAGGCGAGGTATCCAAGGGAGAAGACAAAGAATGGTCGAGGGTAGCCGAGGTCAAGTCCAGGAGGTCACAGGCGAGGTACCGGAGGGTCAGGCAAGAGAGTGGTCAGGCAAAGCAGGAGGTCAGGGCAGGCAGCTAGCAAGAATAGTCGAGGTCCAAATCCAAATCCAAATTCTTCACTAAGGTACAGCAACACACATCCAGAACCCAGAAGCTATAACGGGCACTGGGAAACTGGAACAGTGCAAATATATAGGGAAGTCTGGCCAATGGGAAACAGGGAAAAAGGAGGGAAGGAAGGTGCTTGGTGCAACAGTAAAAACGGGAGTGGTCCCAGGAACTGGACGGCCCAGGCCAGACAGGCCGACCAGTCCCTGGGCTCCCTCTATGAGCAGGGCCAGGGTTGGATGGAACAAACTCGCCCCCGGCGGGCGCGCTGGGGAAAGCGCCGCCGGGAGGCATAAAGGTGACGTGCTCGCGCGCGCGCGCGCGAGCACGTAGAAGATCGAGCGCGCCCCCGCCGGGAGGCGGAAGCGCCGGACAGTGAGGGAGCCCGCCGGGCCCGCGCAGCCGCGCGGAGCGGGCTGCGACGCGGCTGCCGACACCACCTCGCGCCGCCGACCCCTGACCGCCGCCACCACGCTGGGGAGTGAAGACGCCCGGGAAGCGCTGGGCAGCAACCAGCCGGGGACCGCCCGACAGCGCGTCGCGGGACCCGGGACGGTGACGAGGTAAGTGCCTAACAGTCGAACAGAGAAGTCTTGTGGGATATCGGGCGGCCCCATTGCATCCCATTCATGGGCACTGCGCAGCCACGAGATTGAGAGCCGCGCACAGTGCCTTATGGGATGCAAAATGGTGCTGTCCGTCGGAAGGTTGCCTGGAATCCGAGGGTCCCAGAAGATGGATCCCTTGTCAAGGTGAGTAAAGAATGCCATAAGGTAAAACCGAAGGTGGGGAGCAGATCGGTTAGGCTTGGGAGGTTTTAACCTCCTCCAGTGTTTCTCTTTAAAGGTGCTAAAGACACAATCTCTCCAAAAATAGCATTGATTCCTATGGGGTTCACCGCAAAAAATGGAAACGTGTTCACCAGCATGTCCTGCGCTAAATGACTTAAATCCAGCAAACACCGACATTTCCAGTCAAACAAGTGACAGTGCGAGTTGTAAATGCGGAAAAGAGCGAATGGCAGGGGAATTGCTTGTGAATCGTGACATAAATGACCCCCAACATCTATCTGTCTTTCTCTCTTTATATATTCATTCATTGTTATTAAAATTATTTTTATAGTGACTTGGGGCTATCCAAAATATTTTGAGAGCCTCTGGAATTTTTGGAGAAGCTGAGTTTCAAAAACCTTAAAACTAAATAAAATGAATAATAAAAGAAATGTTTTTTTCTTCGAATTTTTTAAGAAAATCCCCAGCACCTGTGAAAGTGCAGATCTACAGGTGAGGGGCAGATTGTTCCTAATAAGGAAAATGTTTTATTACATGTTTGGAAATAACAGAAGCCCATGATGAATCTGAGCAAATTAGGAAATGATAATTTTCATTCGGTTTGGTTATAGCCACATAGTAGATTATTAGTGTGAAACTCAGTCTCCCCCAAAAATCCAAAATTGTTGGGATGGTGGTTTGGACACATCAAGGAGCTAAGAAATGTGTACACTTTAAGACCTGACTGATCAGTATATTGAATTGATTTTCCATTTGTATCTGAGGTTGATCGATGGAGCCATATTAGTAACTGATGAAATGTGTTACTCTTTTACTTCTCTTCCATTTTCTCCAAAGAGAGGACAGGATTAGATCCTGTTTATACTGATTTCTTTCCCTTAAAGTGGACCAACACTCAGGATTTTGACTATCCTGGGTTTTGGTCCACTTCGGCGGGGCACCCCGATCGGGGGTGTCCCGCTCTCTGAAACCCCCCAGAAACCCCAAAAAACTCACCTTTCCCCGCTCCCACGTGACCGCGCCGTCCAATCCCCGCCGACGTCCAAGCGGGTGTCAGCGGCGTCCAGGACAGCGCATCCGCCGCCGCCTCCCGCGCGTCACTTTCAGCGTGCGCGCGCCCGCGCCGGCCATTCACAGACGCCCGGCGCGGGGAGGCGGCGGAAGCGGCGCCGGATCAGGTAAGGAGTTTGGGGGTTTTCTGGGGGGTTTCACCCCGCGGGACATCCCGATCTCGGATGTCCCGCGGTGAGTGAGGTGATCGGCCCGTGAATCTTATAGATTCCCGGGCCGATCACCCCTGGGTGTTGGTCCACTTTAAGTTTCCCTGTGCAGTCAGTTAGAAATTCTTGTTACTGTATTTAGTAGACGTAAGGGTCTTAAATTAGAACTACATAGCAGTTGGCACTGGTTCCTTCCCTTTAAAGCTCTATACCCCCAACAACCTCCAACCCCACAGGCTCAACTACTTCTGTGGCATGTCTCCTTTTAATTGGGTAAACCACTTTGGAGGCATCTTTTACCAGCCAGGAGTGGAAGTCATCATAAGGTCATCACCTCTAATTGGAAGATTGCAAGCCACTGGCAGGGGTTTCTAGTCACCCAGCTCTGAGGAGATGCTCTGCTGAGTAAGCCAGTGAGAGAAGGTGTTGGAGCCCAGAAGAGAGCTGCTGCTTGAAAAGTTGTCGAACTGGAGCACCTTGGGCTCCCTAGAGCAAACCATTTTCGGGACCCACTAGAGGAAATCATTTTATGGAGCCCCAAAGGAAATAATTCCTCAGGCTCACCAGAGAAAACCAATCTTGGAAGCCACCAAAAACAAAAGCCCACTAGAGCAAATCATTCTTGAGGCCAACCGGAGCAAGTTATTTTTGAGGTCCACCAGATTAAATCATTCTTAGAGCTCACCAGAGGAAATCATTCTTGGGGCCCACCAGAGCTTCTCATTCTTGAGGTCCACGAGAAGAAATGATTCTTGGCGTCTACCAGATGAAACAGATCTTGGTGTGCAGAAAAGAGGTGAAAAAATAAGTCTCTGGTTTCCACCAGAGGATTCTATTCTTTGGTGGGCCAGCCTGACACTGGTTATCAGTCAAGTGACCTATTTTTAAAGTTCCAATCCAAATGTTTGGCTTGTTGTTTTAGTTTTAAATTAATTGGGCACACGTTTGTTTTCCTATCTTTGCCTCTATTGGAGAGATGTAGACTGTAGGTTGCTGAGACAGTGACAATTACTATATTAGGTTCCATTGACAAACGTTTTCGGTCACAGCAGACATACAGTAAACTGTTTATGAAATATTCCCAATGAAGCTGCAAAAAGCAAAAGATATATATATATATATATATATATATATATATATATATATATATATTATTAATAAACATATGGTACATTAGTCTGAAATCAGATTACAAAATATAGCAAAGTAACACATGTTTTAAAAGGCTTTCTAATATTAAACTATGTTCACAATTGAGTTACTTTAAATAATCCAGCAGGGATGCCACTGGTGGGTATGTGAGAAATGTGGGCTGATGTCGGCACAGTCACATGTATAACTAGTGCTAGGGGAATGGCAGGTTTCTGTAGCGGCTTTATTTGGAAAATCTTGGAAAACATCTGTCCAAATTGGAAAAAAACATGATTTAGTTAACTGTCCAAATTATGGAAATAGAAATAGGAGCAAATACCCTCTGATTGTTGCTACAGTCGTTATTCATTTTTATTATGAAACCCAAAAAAGTAAAGTATTACTCCTACAAGAGAGCCTTGGTGAGATTAAAACCGGATTAAAGCTTAGCACCAGTCAAAATTTGGTCTGATTTCTTTTAATAGCATATGGTGGAGAATGTTTAGTGACTTTATAGTCTCTTTTGAAGCCACCCCCCTCCCCTCTGGTGCTTAGGCTGCGTGGGGGTTACAGCCTGCACATTCCCCCAACGCTCCTGACAATGGCTATATAGATCGGCATCCCCCCTGTGTACATGCATCCACCAGCCTGGTATATTGAATAGCTGCAGGTTAGCACAAACTTAGCGGGAAATGCCGCTCTGTGCAGTCCTGCTGTGAGCGCCACCAGGGGCTCCCAGTATAAGTGCTGATGCTGGAAAAGGATGAATTTAAGGGATTGTTCAAGTGTAAAAACAAAAAAAAAGACACATTGTATGTTTTCCTGCCACACAGAAGATATATCCTGCTGTGGTGCTATATAAAGCTTTGGTTGTTATGAATTAGCCCCTTACCTTTAGCCTAACCCCTGTATTTAATTTATATATGACCACTTTTTTTAATCATTGAAAGGTGTACCTGTCTCCACCCATCTTGCATCAGGCTGTGTGGTACACACCAGTGCAGGGGAGGATAGATGCTTCTGGCTTTGCTTGACTATCTTTTTTTGTAGTTTCTTCTCCTTCATTCAACAGGGAATCCCATGTGTCTATGATTGAAGTATCAGGTTGGTAGCTCCAGGGGAAGAAGGGGCACAGATTTTTTCCCTTCACTAACTTAATGGTGCTCAGCTATGTAAAAAAAAAACAGTTACATGTCACTCAACCAGCAAGTTTTATGGCAGCTATGCAGCAGGTGAACTGCTGCCACTGGGATTGTCATAGGGCTCAGGCAATCAGATGGGGGGGGGGGGGGGGGGTCATGGCTTGAGGTCCTTATGTCTTGAAATAAAGTTGTAGATATGATTTTTAATTTTCAGGAGATATTTTAAGGCACTCTAACTGAATCACAGTATTTATGTTGGATATTGGTTAAACCCAGTTTCATCTCTGTTATCCCATTATAAAGACTGAACCTTTTATCAATATCTGTTTCTGGCCCTGATTCAATACACCATCTTTAGCAACTATTGGAAAGTGTCCAGCTTCCACAGTGATTGGAGGAGGATGGCCAAAACAAGGTGTTTATTTATTTTATCCAATATCTAAATGTGACTTGGGGGAGGGCGAAAAGTGGAGATCCTCTTTAACTTTAGTATAACATCTGAATGTAGTTTTAGAGTTAAAGATTCTTCTGTTCCATTTATTAGAATATCTGTCTTAAATGCTAACGTTTCCCTTTGACACATCTGGCCAGTGACATTGAAGAGAGGAGTGGGCGTTCTTTGGGCCCAGTGGGGCCTGGTGTGAGTAGGTGAAGTGGTTTAATCTGTGGCAAAAGTCGCAGGTAATAAAATTCAGCAGCACCAAGGTACAGACTGGGCACAACTTCTAAAAAAACAGTTGTTCTTTATTCCTCTCTCAAGATAAGCTTACAGTTTGCCATAACAAAACATTTCCATTGGCAATACACAGACTTCCACCCAACGGTACAATGGTAGGTGGCTGAACTTACTGCGAGAAACCAGTTCCCAGGTATTGGTTCCAACCCAGGTCCTCCAAGCTGCCACTGGTCTTCCAGTACTTTCTCTAGTTCTTTCTCTATTGAAGGGATCTCAAAATCTATTCTTTCTTCTCTGACTCATCAACTACAAGACAAAGGGCAGCTGCCATAAATAAGCCTCTAATTTGGCCCTCTACTCAACAATGCAACAATTATGTCCCGCAGCAGACATGTTGGAGACATGTTTGGCATGTGACATGCTTCCTTCTAGGTCTGCCTGAACTAGATCTGGCTACCTGTTGTTTTAAAGCGGAAGTCTAGTTAAAAAACAACTGCCCCACCAACCTCTCCTGGCACTGAGGCAGGATGGGGGGTTACAAAGAAAAAGAACCCTTACCTCAGGCATAGTCCAGCGCCATTCCCCGGGGCACAGATGGCAGCCACACAGAAAGACAGAAAGCACCAGGGCAAGGGGTTTTTCACTTTGTAACCCCTCATCCTGCCATTGTCCTACCCGTGTCTTTCCTCTTCCATGTGTTCGCTGTGTGCGTGGGGAGATGGGCAAAACGCGGCAAATGTTGCTCAAATTGAAGTGCCCTGAGACAACTGACTTACACTATGCATTTTGCTGTATTTTCACTGCAATTTGCTGGCAAAAAATAGTGGCATTTACATTAAAAAATGGTTTGGTAATTGAATGGGAACTACTGTGGTGGATTTTGTTTTTAAAAAAAACATGAAATCTGAAAACAAAAGCAAATGTTGACATGGGAGGGATCTCCGAATTTATGTGGGGTGTCTTGATTGTTTGAAAAGATTTAAACATAAAGTTTAGGGACAAATATAAAAATTAATGTGAACACAGTATCATTAGTTGTTTTTCACACTGGAAACTAAAATTTAAAAATACTCAAAATACTCAAAAGCTGAGGCCCTACTCTAAACTATTTAATATTCTATTATCCTATTTATTATCCTGCACTGCCATCTTGAGTCCCCTTTCAGTTCTGCAGCCTAAATATTTACAATTTAGGTCTATTACTCTTAGGGCCTTATTTATCAAGGAATAGCGACAGATAGCGACAGATAGCGACTGGGGAGCCAGTAAAGCCAGGTACCGCAACTAGAACGCCGGCTCCCCTCCACAATCACACATTTATCAAGTCGATACTGCTTAGCGACTGAGATAGCGCCACCTAGCAACTCATTCATCATTATCCCAGCCTCATCCCACAGCGCCAACGAACATCCTTGAACAGCGACAGGTATGACCTGGCGCTCTCCAATGCATTTCAATGGCAGAATGTATTTTAATTAATAATTATTTTTTAATATATATATATTTTTTTTTAATTTAAAAAAAAAAAATCTGTGAACACTTCTTCCTTTGAAAATGTATTTTTTGGGGATTTTTAAAACATTTTTTTTTTTTTGCAGAATTGATATTACAGGTCTGATTTTAAACTATTCCGGTTTGAATATTATTTCAAAATCATTCCATTTTTTTTGGGTGGTTAAAAAACTACTTTTAACACATCGCCTACTGCGCTCTGGGATTTAAACATGCATTTTACAGCGCTAGGAATTTTTAAGGCTGATTTTTTAATGAATATGGTGGGTGCCGGTCGCTATGTTCAGTCGCTATCATGCGCTCCCATACAACAGTGAACCTGTCAAATAGCGACTCAACATCTTGTGTTCAACATTACGGCACACCGACTGAGTCGCTATCATCCACCGAACAATGGCCAAGCACAGCGACTACTAGCGGTCGCTGTCAAAATACCGCTACAGTCGCTCAACAGTCGCTATCTGTCGCTATCTGTCGCTATTAATGAATCAGCCTCCCCATCTGGTTGATAGAAAGTGTTATTCCCACACTGTCATTAGCTTACACCTATGACACCTGTCCCACGTACTCTTTTATTGTAATGGAAATCTTTCCCTCTAAATATATGTTATGGCGTTTTGTATGTTATGGAGTATTATCCCTCTAGAGATAACGCCAGCTCACAGTTTGTTGACCTTGAGCTTTATGAAATGGTTTTCTACAGCTTCTGAGCAGTGGCATAACTAACTGTGGCTGTGCCCTGGGGCAAACATTAAATGGGGCCCCTTCATGGCTCATACAGTAACCTTTTTCCAGTAATTTTAACTGTGGATAAAACTAGACAACTAAAGACTATAACAACTCAGACAATTGGATCCTTTTTCCGGTACATCATGCCATGCGAGCACAAGTCTGATAAAAAAGGTGCAGAAGGAGCGCAGTCGTGGTGGTTCATTAAATCGCTATCCACCACATTAGTGATGTAGGATAAAGTCATAGTCAAAGATGCAGTGTCAAAGATAACAATAAAGAAAGACAGAAAGAAAGAAATAAAGGGTTGAGAAGGAAATAATAGGAGTACCCACTTCCCTTCCCCCACGCACCCACTCTGTATCTCCCTAGGAGTTTAAAGTAGTGTTTGAGGATCCAAGATAAGATCATTGTGGTTGATCCAGGGTTCCCACACTGCCAGATATCACTCATAAGATTTGTTAAGATGCTGGATTATTTTTTAACGAGAAGAAGCTGTTCAGTCTGTCTGTCACCTCTCTAAAGGGGACACACTGGTTCTTCCAAGCCTTAGCCAGTGCTTGCTTTGCTGCCAGTGAAATAAATGTAGTCATGAGGAAGCACTATCCAGAGATCCTTTTTAATGGTAACTTGGAAGAACATGCTTAGCAGTTAAAAAAAAAAGCGGATAGCGTAGGGGCAAGAACACCAAATGTGCAGCACATCTCCTTCTGTCTGGCACCCTCTAAAACAATTTTTAAAAGCCTTGTTTATAGATTTACATTCAAACTGTTTTAAAGCAGGCCAAAACCCCTTGGTCATCTTAGGAGTCTTAAAGTGGACAAAAACCCAGGATTTTGACTATCCTGGGTTTTGGTCCTTTCCCCCCGAGGGCACCCGGATCGGGTGTGCCCCTCTGTGTGAAACCCCCCAGATCGCCTGAGGCAACTAACCTCTTCCCGGTCCTACGGCACATGTGCGCTTGGAGCCGCTGATGTCACAACGTCTAAGCCTTCGTCTAAGGTCGCTGGCTGCCACATCCCCGCTCACCTCTAACAGGGAGCGTCCCTGCGCCAGCCATTCAGGGCACACGCCCTGCTAGAGGAATAGCGGGGATGTGGCTGCAGCTCGTGCATGCATCGTTGGACTGGGAAACAAGGTAAGTGAATGGGGGGACCTGGGGGTTTTCACACAGCAGGGCATCCCGATTTTGGATCCCCGTTGGGAAGGAATTGATCAGCCTGGGAACCTATTGGCATGGGTTTTGGTACACTTTAAAGATTTAAAAGAATTGGTTTACCTTTTGTCCAGCACAACTCCACCGTTGGACTACAACAACGAGCTCAAGGGATCGAACACCCCATTGATACACTGCAGTGACTATGAACGTTTTAGACGTATTCCTAAAACTGAAGTGGACAGTCTCCGATCACGGTGCCGTAAGTTGTAGTCCAGCGGGTACCATCAGTGGAGCTGTCCAGGACCAAAGGCAAGTAGCACAGTTTTTGTTTTTGGCTAGTCAATCCCTTTTAAGGCCGGCTATACCCTGTCTCTGATCTGGCCACCCCACGGCGCATGTGGGCTTCCTGCAGCTAATGCATGGCAGGCATCTCATGAATGGCCGGCGCAGGCATGCATGAGCTAGAGAAAAGCACCTGACGGGTGGCACACATCATTCCATTTATTCAGAATAGATTGCCGGATGACGCCATTTGCTCTGTTTTGCTGGCATCACCTGACAATCTCTTCTGATTGGAGAAGAGCTTGCGCATGTGTCCATGGGATCGCCGAGGAGGTAAGAACACCAAGCAAACCAGGGGGGAGGGGTGACACACAAGGGCATCCCCACCTGGGGAAAGAGGGGCAAAGACCAAATCCCAGAAGTGAAAAACCTGGGTTTTGTTTCACTTCACTTCAATCTGTTTTCAAAAAGACCCTCACATTAAAAGTATTAGATCATTGGCAATGCCTAGCAAAATAAAAAAAAAAAACACTGTAATGAGTGTGAGGAAAGAGGAGGGTGGGGTTTCAGAGCTGCAGAGCTCAGAGAGAGGCAGCCAATCAGGACGTCTGAACAAGAGGCTCGATTCAGAGACACATTCGTCCGGACTTCCGTAGCTGTCTGTGAAAGTTTTGGTGGGTGTTTGTCATTTTTTGGCTTTTTTTCGTATATTTTCCACTCGCACGAACGTTCGAGAACATGCGTATATGCTCTTTCGATAATGGTGCCAAAATCGGAAGATTTTCGTTACTTCGGGAGCTTTTTCCCACCAAATCGGAAATGTTTCGTCCGTTCAGAATTTTTTCGTTATTGCAATGGGCTTGCGATTAATTCAGAGAGCTGATTGCCGATGGTCCCACACCTCATAAATTCGTTTCAGGGCAAAAACATTCCCGGCACCTTTTTGACTACGGGAGCGCGAGCCAGCCATGGACGAGGCTACTGCCTTTGAGGAGCATGAGGATCTGCAACTCATGGGCATTGAGATCGTCCGGAGGGCACAGACCAGATTGCACCGGCGGCGACGCATGGACATCAATAGCATGCATGACACTGAGCTGTTCGAGCTGACCAGGCTTAATCGCGCTTCCCTCCATAAATTATATAGTGAGCTGCGGCCATGGTTAGCCCGCACCACAAGGAAGGGGCAAGCAATTTCAGGTATGACCAAGATGCTTGGCTGCCTGCAATTTTTGGCGAACGGCTCGTTCCAGAGGCTGGGTGCCCTCTCCGTGGGGATTTCACAGCCTACGCTGAGCCGCACGCTATCCCAATTTTTGGAAGGCATGGCTACCATAACTCGGAAATATATTTGTTTCCCTGAGGATATGGTAGCCAGAAACGCCATTAAGCTGGCATTTTTTAATATCGCCGACATGCCCAATGTCATGGGTGCTATTGACTGCACCCACGTTGCCCTCGTCCCTCCGTCAAGCGACGAGTATATATACAGGCAAGTTTTGGCTTCCATTGTCTCTAAATATTTGTGTGTCCCTCCTTTGCTCAATCACATTATTCGTTTGGTTCATTGGCAATAGTCCCTCCTTTCCCGAAAAGCTTCCTTGTGACTAATGTCGCCATTTGTAGTAACTTTCATTGCCAATAGTCCCTCCTTTCCTGAAAAGCTTCCTTGTGACTAATCTCGCCATTTGTAGTAACTTTCATTGGCAATAGTCCCTCCTTTCCTGAAAAGCTTCCTTGTGACTAATCTCGCCATTTGTAGTAACTTTCATTGCCAATAGTCCCTCCTTTCCTGAAAAGCTTCCTTGTGACTAATCTCGCCATTTGTAGTAACTTTCATTGGCAATAGTCCCTCCTTTCCTGAAAAGCTTCCTTGTGACTAATCTCGCCATTTGTAGTAACTTTCATTGCCAATAGTCCCTCCTTTCCTGAAAAGCTTCCTTGTGACTAATCTCGCCATTTGTAGTAACTTTCATTGGCAATAGTCCCTCCTTTCCTGAAAAGCTTCCTTGTGACTAATCTCGCCATTTGTAGTAACTTTCATTGCCAATAGTCCCTCCTTTCCTGAAAAGCTTCCTTGTGACTAATCTCGCCATTTGTAGTAACTTTCATTGCCAATAGTCCCTCCTTTCCTGAAAAGCTTCCTTGTGACTAATCTCGCCATTTGTAGTAACTTTCATTGCCAATAGTCCCTCCTTTCCTGAAAAGCTTCCTTGTGACTAATCTCGCCATTTGTAGTAACTTTCATTGCCAATAGTCCCTCCTTTTGTTTAGTCCCTCTAGGTTAATATACACTCAGATTTTACATCTTCACTCATTGCAATCACTCCCTCCTTGCTAATGCTCCCTCCTTGCCAAGAGTGTATGTGCACCAACGGCCCTTATTTATAAATTAGTCCCAAAGTTAGTTATTTCAAAGTAAAACATTTGTAAGTGTCCTTTTAATAGAACAAGTAAGACTGTCAAGGCTTAAACATTGTTCTTCTTTTACATGTTACATTTTGACATAGGCTGTTTGAAGTGTGCGTTGGATTTGTTTACTAAACGTAATTTTTGGGTGGTTTCTGTTTCCTTTTTCACCAGAAATCGCAAAATGGGCCATTCGCTGAATGTGCAAGCGGTGGTGGCCCAGGACCTGCGCTTTCTGAGCGTCCTGGCAGGCTACCCTGGCTCAGCCCATGATGCGTATATCCTGCGCAGATCTGGATTATTCCGCCGGTTTGAGTCAGGGGAATTTGCGGGTGCATGGCTCCTTGGTAAGTTGGCTCAAATTATCGCTTTGGATTCTATATGTATGGGCAAGTTTGATGTTGGATTTACCTTTCAGAAACGCTGCCTTGCCCCTCACCTTGTGAACATGTGTAAGCATACTGTAACCATTAGCTTAGACAAACTCCATTTGCTGCAAAATTGTTTTGCCTGCATTGTTTTAATTAATAAGTGTAATGTGAGGCCAAGTCTGAAACAGCCTTCGAAACCATTTTCTTTCTAAATCTGTAATTGACTTTACCAGAGAGTCAGCGCCATCTTTGCTTCCATGCATTTAACTTACTGAGTAGAGGTGAGCGGGATAAAGTGCAGGGGCAGGCTTACACCGGTTTGGGAGTAAGGCAAGAATTCTAAAGGGGCAGGTCAAGTTAGACCATACTACATTGTTCTGCAGCACAGGCAGGAAACAATATCTGCTAACAGTCTGCCTGATTGCCCAACATCCCCAGTATTATTTGCCTACTTTGGACCCACATCTATCACATATGTTTAATTCTTGTTTTAGCATCTGCAATCTGTATGCTCATGTTTGTGTGACAATGTCACATACCTCTTTTATTTTTATTGCAGTAGTAATGTTGCGTGGCAATGTATGATTTCCTGTTATTAATTTTTTTGTTTTTTTTGGGCTTATTTAGGAGATTTGGGCTATCCACTACTGCCGTGGCTCATGACTCCGGTCCTCCGGCCACAAACTCCAGCACAAGAGGCCTATAACCGTGCACATCGAAAGACCAGGGCAGTGGTGGAGAGGGCCTTTGGACTCCTCAAGACCCGGTTTCGGTGCTTGGACCACACTGGGGGCTCCCTGCAGTATGACCCGAAAAAGGTCATTGACATTATAATGGCATGTGCCGCGCTCCATAATTTAGCCATTATGCAAAGGGTCCCCCGATATCTGGATTGGCCACCCTCTCCACCCTCCGATGAGGCAGACGACGCCTATGTGGGCCAGCCAAGTGCGTCTGGGCAAGCCGTGCGGGCAAATTTAATAGCCACACATTTTTCCTAATTTAGTTTTTAGTTTTTTTTGTTTTTTTTTAAATTTTGGCTATGTTTAATTTCATTATGAAGTAAACAATAATGAATTTGTGCAACCCAAAAAATAAAATATGTTGGAGTATTTATTTGGAGACCTTGGTTCTTGTTTGTTTTCGTCCCAACTTGAACTCATATTTCTATATCAAAACACCACACACATGAGCTTGTTCAAAACAAAATGTTTACTACTTAGTAAAAGGTATATGTGAGCCAAACAGAATCGGAGGTGAGTGCCCCTCACATACTTTGGGACCACACCTGTACATGCAATTATGTTCAATACATTTGTACACAAAATAAATAGCACAAAATGAATCCCTCTCCTGCTTGCCCACATTTTCCACCGACACAGGTTGAAAGCAATCCTAGCTATGCCACATCTACACCTGTAAGTCAGTGGGCCACCCAAACAAGAACACCCAGTCCCAATCCAAATCCAGTACAATCACAGCCAGGGTCCAAGGTCTTTGATGTTGAGGCCAGAATGTCACCCAATCATGCCGCCAAACATGAGGAGCCACCACAAATGTTATTGTGGCCAGGGCAGGCGCGCAACACCTTAAGTGGCCGATTCACTGAGTCTGGGACTCTGGCATTGGCTACTGGGCTACCTCAGGCCTTGAATGAGCTATATGGTGGATAATCAAAAGCAACCGAGCAAGAACAGCGCAAAATGTGTGATTTTTAGCCCTCACCAGACAAGTCAATCCAGTGGGTAGGTTTTGCAAAGATATGGACCAGATTCATGCCTAACACACCTTAATATGTGTGATGCCCATAGAACCCAGGTTGTGGCCCTTGGTGGGGGGGGCCATAACATGGGCCTGTGTGGCATTCAGAATCTGCAACTGTTCCAAAATGTGTCTTTGGTTAGTGTGCATTTCGGCCATGCCTGACCTTATTTCTGAAGTCAAGTTGGCCATGTGGCTGTTATGGGTCCTCAATTCAGTCAGCACGGCACTGAAGGTAGTATTTAGGGACTCTAATTGGCCCCTAATATGCTCCTGATTTTGTTGGTTTTGGCGGCGAAAAAGGCGCCTCTCATGGTGCCATGCTGACTCCATCATCTGCACGCCCCTCCCCTGGGAAACTGGGCGACGTTGCTGAGTACGCCGCCCAATTCCCCGGGTTGTGGGGCGTGCAGATGATGTGGCTCGAGGACCCCCAACAGCCACAGGTCTGCTCGCCAAATCCTCAGCAGCAGATCTGAAACTGGGGACTGGAGGGTCAGTCTCTGCATGCTGCCCACGATGTGCAGGCAGCATGCAGCCAGCTTCACTCTGCTGCTGTGGATTTGGCGGAGACACATTTTGGGACAGTTGCAGATTCTGTCCCAGGGGAAGATCTTCAGAATCTCCTATGAAGCTTCCATCTTCCTCCTGCTCCTGGATTTGCTCCATCAGTGTGTGGCTCTGTTGGGGACATGTAAAAAAAAACAGGTTCAGTGTGTGGAATACCTATAAAAACCACACAAGCCAAACATGGCAAGCTACATGCATACACAACACCCTCAAAATACACTTACCGTAGACATCGGATCCTGGGTCCTATGCAGCGCGGAAGAAGACGGACGCGGTAACATGGCAGAGGAGTCCCCACTAGCTGAGGGATGATGCTGGCCTGGTTTGGAAGAAAAACAGCGATTAATACACACAACTATGCATAGTTTATGATTAAGAACACATATGCTAATCCAAGAAACGTGGCAAAGCAGTAAGGGCCCCTCCCACAACGTGGCCACTTGGCATTCGCTAGGAATCCCATTACATTAGTGCATGGATTGTTAAACCAGACTAGACACATCACGTGTCTCAAACCAAACATGCAAAGAATGGCTGATGTGTGAGTTGCAACATCCCTTTAAGGGGAGGAAGTTAACACACTAAGGTGGGAAAAAACACTTACAATATGATTCTGGTGGGGAACATTTGTATGGCATAAAACCTTCCTAGAAAACCATCTTAATCAGTTGTGCAACTAAACCAGCTCCAACCAAATTGACCAACAGGCAAAGATGTTATTGTGGCGTGTGCTTCTCAATTAATACATAGCACCCATTCCTTTTTGACACTTCTAAGTGACATATTTGTCACACATTTCATTAAACATCATGTATGTGGATGTCAATTTGCACATTACCAGGCCACACCCATGACACTCCCTAGTCAAAGTGAGCACTCCTAACAAACCCACCCCCTAGAGCCATGTGCTTAGCTAGCCCTTGCTCCCACCCCCTAGAGCCATGTGCTTAGCTAGCCCTTGCTCCCACCCCCTACAGCCATGTGCTTAGCTAGCCCTTGCTCCCACCCCCTACAGCCATGTGTTTAGCTAGCCCTTGCTGCCACCCCCTAGAGCCATGTGTTTAGCTAGCCCTTGCTCCCACCCCCTACAGCCATGTGCTTAGCTAGCCCTTGCTCCCACCCCCTAGAGCCATGTGCTTAGCTAGCCCTTGCTCCCACCCCCTACAGCCATGTGCTTAGCTAGCCCTTGCTCCCACCCCCTACAGCCATGTGCTTAGCTAGCCCTTGCTCCCACCCCCTACAGCCATGTGCTTAGCTAGCCCTTGCTCCCACCCCCTACAGCCATGTGCTTAGCTAGCCCTTGCTCCCACCCCCTACAGCCATGTGCTTAGCTAGCCCTTGCTCCCACCCCCTAGAGCCATGTGCTTAGCTAGCCCTTGCTCCCACCCCCTACAGCCATGTGCTTAGCTAGCCCTTGCTCCCACCCCCTAGAGCCATGTGCTTAGCTAGCCCTTGCTCCCACCCCCTACAGCCATGTGCTTAGCTAGCCCTTGCTCCCACCCCCTAGAGCCATGTGCTTAGCTAGCCCTTGCTCCCACCCCCTACAGCCATGTGCTTAGCTAGCCCTTGCTCCCACCCCCTACAGCCATGTGCTTAGCTAGCCCTTGCTCCCACCCCCTACAGCCATGTGCTTAGCTAGCCCTTGCTCCCACCCCCTACAGCCATGTGCTTAGCTAGCCCTTGCTCCCACCCCCTACAGCCATGTGCTTAGCTAGCCCGTGCTGCGTATGTGTATGTTTCTATACATTTGTGTGGTCATTCAGACATTACTAACCTGCAGGAATTGGTGGGTTGTCGGTGTCCTGCTGGCCTGAGTGTCCCTCTAAGGCCACGGGATGTAATAAGGACAGCACCATCTCCTCAGCCGGTGTAAAGCGCATTTTGGTTGGGAAACCTCCGCCAGTTGTTTCGCTGAAAAACATAGTAAGCATAATTAAGCGCACTGATGGACAGACAAGAATAATAAAAACCCAAACCTTAGCTATGTACCTGTGCATCCGCCGTAGATTCTCTTTCTTCCGCACTGCATATTTCAGGTCCGAAATCTTCCGTTGAATCTGGTCCATATCTTTACGTTCCTCACCCGCTGCATTGACTTGCCTGGTGAGTTCTTCAAAAATCTCGGTTTTGCGCTGTTTACTGGTGTGTTTTGATCTTCTACCATATAGCTCATCAAAATGTAAGGTGAGACCAGTAGCCAATGCCAGAGTTTGGGACTCAGCAAAACGGCCACCCAAGTGTCCTCTGCGCAAGTTGCGCCCTCTTCGGGGTGGTTGTGGCTCCTCACTGCTTGGTTGCAAATGGGGTGACATTCTGGCCTGGGGGGATGGAGGAGACCTCAAGGACTGGAGGCTGGCTGTTGATCTTACTGGACTTGGGAAGGGACTGGGTGTTCTTGGCTGGGTGGACCCTGAAGTTGCAGGTGTAGATGTGGCATAGGGTGAATGCATGCCAACCTGTGCCGGAGGATAATGTGGGCGAGCAAGAGAGGGTGTTGGCGACCTTGAGCTGCTGCTGTGGCTCTGTGGGGCCTTGGAGGTGGTTGGCTGGGTCTGTGGGCCCTTGGAGGTGGTCGGCTGGGTCTGTGGGGCCTTGGAGGTGGGTTGCTTGGCCTTAGTTTTTGAGCCACGTGCGGGGGGGGAGGGGGCCGTTGGCCTTTGGCGGCTTTTCGGGCTTCTGGAGCGTGTCCTGGTTTGGCCCCTGCGGCGCCTTGGGCCCCTGCTGCGGCTTCTGGACCGGGAGGTGGTTCGGCCCCTGCTGCGCCTTGGGCCCCTGCTGCGGCTTCTGGACCGGGAGGTGGTTCGGCCCCTGCGGCGCCTTGGGCCCCTGCTGCGGCTTCTGGAGCGTGTCCTGGTTCGGCCCCTGCTGCGCCTTGGGCCCCTGCTGCGGCTTGTGGACCGGGAGGTGGTTCGGCCCCTGCGGCGCCTTGGGCCCCTGCTGCGGCTTGTGGACCGGGAGGTGGTTCGGCCCCTGCGGCGACTTGGGCCCCTGCTGCGGCTTGTGGACCGGGAGGTGGTTCGGCCCCTGCTGCGGCTTCTGGCCCGGTGTTTTTGGCCTTTGCCTATGGCCTTGGTGCCACGTGGGGGGGGTGATGTGGGGCAGGGTGGGGTGGGGCTTCGTCCCCTCTTACCCATCTGTGGGCCAGGAGTTTTAGCAGCCTTGGTTACCTTGCCCCTTGGTTGTGGTGGTGCTGCAACCTCCTTTTTTGCCGCAGCCTTGGTGGTAGCCCTTAGTCGGGCTTTAGGCTCTTGCGACCGTGTTTGCGGACCCACGCCCTGCTCAGCCTGCTTGCTCTGCTTCTTAGCTGGAAGTTTTCTTTTTGGTGCCATTTTGTGTGGACTCTCAAAGAGAATGAGCTGTGTGTGCAGGGACCTTTAAATAAGGTCTCCGGCGTGTGACGCCTACGCGTTCGCTTACGCGCACGTCCGGCCGTTCGCACGGCCGTGCGAAACCCGGAAACCGCTGGGGCCGTGCTTATCTGCTGCCTAGAAGAAGAAGAAAGATGGCGCCCACTATCTTCACCCGCCAACAAGAAGAGATAATCATGCTTGTAAGTGTCTTTTAACGACTTTGCTTGGATTGTTAATTGTTGCTCTACATGTTAAGGATGCGCTAAAAGTTATATTTTTGTTAAAGCTTTGGTTGGACTACATGCACAACCAAGCGCACACCACACACGTGCCAAACGACAGTGCTGCCATATTTGAAAGTTAACTTAGGCTAAAAGTGTGTGTGTGTATGTGTTCATGTGATTGAACAAAATAATGTATTGTTGCCTCTTCTACATATGCATTTCTGAGTTCTTGCTATGTTTGTTTTTTGTTTTGCAGACCATGCTGGAGCGTAGGTACGACTACCTGCCCAACTCGTTTGCCAAACGAAACGTCGCCCTGGAGATCATCTCGGAGATACAACACCAGACCGACACCACCTTCACCCACACACAGATCATGCAGCATTGGTCGGACCTGAAGCGACTGCACATGCCCCGGGTGCGGAGGTTTTTTGCAATCCATTTCCCAAGTAAGTACATAGCGCTTGCATGCAAGATGTAACTAGGACAGATTTTAGGCCTTTTATTTAGAATGCCTTCTCTTTTGTAGTGTTGGAAATGGATTACAGAATTCGCCGCACCCGGCGGCGCCCAGGCCGACCAGTGCTGCATGATTCTGCAGCTGGGAGTGAAGGTGGTGGATCTCCAGGGCGACGGGCCGACCCCTCCTCTGTGGCCTCCTCAGACCAGCCCCTGGACCTTACCACAGAGGAGGGGCGGCACAGCGTGGGCAGGCAGTCGTACCCTGCCACGCATGCGGGATCCTCTGGTATGTCACTCTTCATGTCTACACCCAAACATCTAATTGCTAGCTCCTGATATCACCAAACTGAATCCTTTATTCTGTCTTTGTAGATGTTTCTGTTGCGGGTGAAGTAGTGGGTGAGGAGGCAGCAGATAGGAGCCCACAAGACCCTGGAGAAGGTGAGTGATGTGACCCAGACTTAGCTAAAAACATTTGAGGACTGCGGAATCAGACATCCAAACTAACCATTTGGCCCATGTTTCAACAGGCACTTCTTCACAGCAGAGCCAGGAACCAGGACCTCAGGGTGTTGTCCCCAACGAGCCATCTCTCGGCCACCAACCAAGTAAGTAGTCATGGCATTATAAAGATTTCTGTCTAAATTCCCATGAACCCCAAAACACATAATGCCCTAGTCAATGCCAATATAAGAGGGACCTGTGGCCACTGAATTAGCTTAATTAGTTGCCCAACTGTCCTGTGGCCACTGAATTAGCTTAATTAGTTTCCCAACTGTCCTGTGGCCACTGAATTAGCTTAATTAGTTGCCCAACTGTCCTGTGGCCACTGAATTAGCTTAATGACCTGTGGCCACTTCCTAACCTTAATTCCTGTCATTAATGACATCTGTGCATTATAGTTAATTTGTTTCTTAAAATACATTAAATCCACAGGTGAGAAACATGTATTGTTCTCCGAATAATTTGTTTTTCTGTTTTTTTGGCAGGGACCACAAGACAGCGACTTGCTGATATGAATCGGAGGGTCCTTGAGTTGGTGGCCGATCTGCAGGCGATGCGGGACACGTTGGGGACAACAGAAGAGGAAGACTAGTGTCCTGGTTCCTGGCCCTGTAGATTTGTAAATAGTTTTATTTGTAGATAGTTTTATTGGTTAAACACCAAAGTTTTTTGTATATAGTTTTAATTGTTTTAAAAAAAATTTTATTGTATATAGTTTTTAAAGTTTTTTAACAAAAATTAGTGTATATATTTTTAATAACCAACAAACAATTTGTATATAGTTTTTAATTTTTTAGGGCCAAAGTTGGGCCAAAAATTTTTACACCAAATGGCAATTGCCCAATAAATAAAAAAAAAAAAAAAAACATGTTGTCCCATTTATTTGCACACATACATTTAACAAAAACAAGGGGCCAATGACATATTTGAAAATCAAGATTGTGATGTCCGTGAAGTGATTTGGGTAAGTTTTAGGGTGTGAAAATGGAAGAAGAAACAAGGCGCTAAGTGATTTGGGTAAGTTTTAGGGTGTGAAAATGGAAGAAGAAAAAAGGCGCTAAGTGATTTGGGTAAGTTTTAGGGTGTGAAAATGGAAGAAGAAACAAGGCGCTATGTGATTTGGGTAAGTTTTAGGGACCTAAAATGGAAGAAGAAACAAGGCGCTAAGTGATTTGGGTAAGTTTTAGGGTGTGAAAATGGAAGAAGAAACAAGGCGCTAAGTGATTTGGGTAAGTTTTAGGGTGTGAAAATGGAAGAAGAAACAAGGCGCTATGTGATTTGGGTAAGTTTTAGGGACCTAAAATGGAAGAAGAAACAAGGCGCTAAGTGATTTGGGTAAGTTTTAGGGTGTGAAAATGGAAGAAGAAACAAGGCGCTAAGTGATTTGGGTAAGTTTTAGGGTGTGAAAATGGAAGAAGAAACAAGGCGCTATGTGATTTGGGTAAGTTTTAGGGTGTGAAAATGGAAGAAGAAACAAGGCGCTAAGTGATTTGGGTAAGTTTTAGGGTGTGAAAATGGAAGAAGAAACAAGGCGCTAAGTGATTTGGGTAAGTTTTAGGGTGTGAAAATGGAAGAAGAAACAAGGCGCTATGTGATTTGGGTAAGTTTTAGGGACCTAAAATGGAAGAAGAAACAAGGCGCTAAGTGATTTGGGTAAGTTTTAGGGACCTAAAATGGAAGAAGAAACAAGGCGCTATGTGATTTGGGTAAGTTTTAGGGTGTGAAAATGGAAGAAGAAACAAGGCGCTAAGTGATTTGGGTAAGTTTTAGGGTGTGAAAATGGAAGAAGAAACAAGGCGCTAAGTGATTTGAGTAAGTTTTAGGGTGTGAAAATGGAAGAAGAAACAAGGCGCTAAGTGATTTGGGTAAGTTTTAGGGTGTGAAAATGGAAGAAGAAACAAGGCGCTAAGTGATTTGGGTAAGTTTTAGGGTGTGAAAATGGAAGAAGAAACAAGGCGCTAAGTGATTTGGGTAAGTTTTAGGGTGTGAAAATGGAAGAAGAAACAAGGCGCTATGTGATTTGGGTAAGTTTTAGGGACCTAAAATGGAAGAAGAAACAAGGCGCTAAGTGATTTGGGTAAGTTTTAGGGACCTAAAATGGAAGAAGAAACAAGGCGCTATGTGATTTGGGTAAGTTTTAGGGTGTGAAAATGGAAGAAGAAACAAGGCGCTAAGTGATTTGGGTAAGTTTTAGGGTGTGAAAATGGAAGAAGAAACAAGGCGCTAAGTGATTTGGGTAAGTTTTAGGGTGTGAAAATGGAAGAAGAAACAAGGCGCTATGTGATTTGGGTAAGTTTTAGGGACCTAAAATGGAAGAAGAAACAAGGCGCTAAGTGATTTGGGTAAGTTTTAGGGTGTGAAAATGGAAGAAGAAACAAGGCGCTAAGTGATTTGGGTAAGTTTTAGGGTGTGAAAATGGAAGAAGAAACAAGGCGCTATGTGATTTGGGTAAGTTTTAGGGACCTAAAATGGAAGAAGAAACAAGGCGCTAAGTGATTTGGGTAAGTTTTAGGGTGTGAAAATGGAAGAAGAAACAAGGCGCTATGTGATTTGGGTAAGTTTTAGGGTGTGAAAATGGAAGAAGAAACAAGGCGCTATGTGATTTGGGTAAGTTTTAGGGACCTAAAATGGAAGAAGAAACAAGGCGCTAAGTGATTTGGGTAAGTTTTAGGGTGTGAAAATGGAAGAAGAAACAAGGCGCTAAGTGATTTGGGTAAGTTTTAGGGTGTGAAAATGGAAGAAGAAACAAGGCGCTATGTGATTTGGGTAAGTTTTAGGGACCTAAAATGGAAGAAGAAACAAGGCGCTAAGTGATTTGGGTAAGTTTTAGGGACCTAAAATGGAAGAAGAAACAAGGCGCTATGTGATTTGGGTAAGTTTTAGGGTGTGAAAATGGAAGAAGAAACAAGGCGCTAAGTGATTTGGGTAAGTTTTAGGGTGTGAAAATGGAAGAAGAAACAAGGCGCTATGTGATTTGGGTAAGTTTTAGGGACCTAAAATGGAAGAAGAAACAAGGCGCTAAGTGATTTGGGTAAGTTTTAGGGTGTGAAAATGGAAGAAGAAACAAGGCGCTAAGTGATTTGGGTAAGTTTTAGGGTGTGAAAATGGAAGAAGAAACAAGGCGCTAAGTGATTTTGGTAAGTTTTAGGGTGTGAAAATGGAAGAAGAAACAAGGCGCTATGTGATTTGGGTAAGTTTTAGGGTGTGAAAATGGAAGAAGAAACAAGGCGCTAAGTGATTTGGGTAAGTTTTAGGGACCTCAAGGGAAAAGGCAGGATAGCGCGAAGTGGTTAGGGTGAGCTTTAAGGGACCTCAAGGGAAAAGGCAGGATAGCGCGAAGTGGTTAGGGTGAGCTTTAAGGGACCTCAAGGGAAAAGGCAGGATAGCGCGAAGTGGTTAGGGTGAGCTTTAAGGGACCTCAAAGGAAAAGGCAGGATAGCGCGAAGTGGTTAGGGTGAGTTTAGTGATGGAAGTGAAATTATGTAGGCGAGCACTTTAATGAGAGAAGTTTGTAGTGCGCAGGCGCAATATTGTAAGAATTTCGTCTGGCCAGATATTTAAGGAAAAAATGAAGCAGGATGTAGCGGGAAAATGATAGGATTCGTGTGAGGATACGATGGGAAAAGGGCAAAAACGAAAGGCTACGTTGGTAGTTGTGAAAAATGAATCTGAACATTTTCGATGGAAAATGACAGCCTCGTCTGCGTACTCTGGCATACGAGCACACGGACGCGCTACGGAAGGTTTACGAAGCATGCATAGAATCGCTCGAACGTTCATGCGAGAGCGGGAAATTTTGAAAATCTTACGACGTCGGCACCAAAGCGAAAGTTTTTTGGTGTCTCTCTGAATCGAGCCTAAGGAGTGGTGAGTGTTTCTGTACCTGGTCCACTGAAGGTTGATAAGTCCAGTGAAATATCCAGCTTCTCCTCCAATAAAATGTAACTTATAATAGTTCATTTATAATAATTACAGAGCCGTGATAGTAAATCCAAAATAAAGTTCCAATAAGGATAAGGACCAAGAAGTGCCCCGCTGCGGGGACCGGGTGATGCATTTCGGGTTATTTAACAGCCTTAATCATATGGTATCATGTTATGATTAAGGGCTGTTAAATAGCCTGCAACATGTCACCCGGTCCCCGCAGTGGGGCACTTCTTGGTCCTTATCCTTATTGGCACTTTATTTTGGATTTACTATCTCGACTCTGTAATTATTTTAAATGATCTATTTAAAGTTACATTTTATTGGAGGAAAAGCTGGATATTTCACTGAACTTATGTTACTTTTGGAAGACTACACTACACCAAGGGATCTTCTATTTCCGAGCTTCAGAAGCTGGCTGTTTCTTAGGTTGTTTGAGCACTGAAGGTTGATAGATGGACCAGGTCAGCAGGGTGGGGGCTAAAGACTGAATGAGGAAGTGACTTTCCTAAGGACACAGATAGAGGAGGAAGCACAATGCTCGAATCCCTTAATGAAAGGTAAGCTGCTGATATTTATTTTTTAACTTTTCACTTGCCAATTACTTTAGGGCCAAGCATTAGCAAGCTATTCAGGAAGTTGCAAAGAGAGTTATTAAAAGTATCCGAGTTGATGGATTACAAAGAGCACAAGGCATACCGTGGAAAATGAAAATCAAATAGATTTTCTTGCCTGGGTTTATGGGGAATATCTATTTAATGAGCAATCCAGACATTTTCATTCCCCGGCAGATTATTAGCACACAAGTAAGCAGCATTTGGCAAACTTTCTGGCGCAGCGGTGGAAAGTAGAGGCACATTCATCACAAAAAAAAAACGAAAATAAATTAAAACCCTGTTCCGGGGGAATGAGCTTCCACTTGTCAGGCGGCCAAACGTAGAAGGGATTGAGAACAAGCAGGATTTGATGGAGCTGCTTTGCATATTACAACAATTGATAGAGTGAGCGAGCAGAAGTGACCAGCTGGCGGGACCGGCGCACACTGCGGCTCTGCCGAGTAAACAACTCCTCTGATATGGGGGAGAATTCTGACTGCATGAGGAGCCAACGTTCAGGAGTCAACCGACTAAGAGGACCTGTCTGATCTAACACTTCCTGTTCTGGAGAAATAAATAGGTTATACAACAAAAATATAAAGGGACTCTTTATAAACATACCTGTCTTGGGGATTAACTTCTGTGACCTGCTTGTTTATTGTTCTGGTGACTCTACCGCTGTCATAGTGAATAAGATGGTTGTGCTGACATTGTCCCAGGAAGGTTCCTCAGTAAGAGACAGCCAGCGTGCATCAGAACTTGGTGGACCTGAAGAGCCAGTTGCCATGGCACCAGAGGGACCAAAAATTAGCCTGGGATTTTGCTGGCTAAGCCATCCCATGACCAGTCCGTGACATCGCACATCGATGGTACTGTAGCCTGAAAGTAATCCTATACCCAGAAAGGAGGTTTATGTCATCACCTTCTATCCTCAGCCCCCAAAACGCCATTTGTTTCTTTTTTTATTAAGGCCTTTGCCCAATATCCAAAAACAAAAAAATGTGGTGTACCCCAAAATTGCACATAAATGCTTCCATGTTCCTGGCATGTCCCCCTGCTGCACCCATAAGCAAATATGTACTATGCATGTTCTATGGATGGCACGGTGCATGAGTGGGTGGCATCCCTATTGGTCGCTGACGGTTTTGGGTGGCACAAGATCATCATGGGAGTATGTCTGTAGGAAACCCATTATCAAAATATTTACGGTGTCCTACTGTGTAAGAGGGGGGGGAGGGAAGAGGAGAGGACCACACTCTCCACTAAGTGCTATGGAATAAGTGGCACCACCTTACAAGAGTATATAAAATATATCAATTTATTGCATAATAACTACAAGTTAAAACCACATATAAACAAACACATTCACATATACAAACATAACATAACACCACCAGAGGGCGCCAGGGGTCATATATATTGAACATAATACTAGTGAATAAATTCATTCCAGAAAAGGTATTCCTTCAAAAACATCTATATTAAAATAAATTAATCTCTCTATATCATCAATCATGTGCAAATTAGTGCAAAATATGTGCAAAGTACAAACAGAATATAACTCAATAATGGACCTATCATAAGGTAAGTGAAACCCTAACCGGGTACAAGCCAACGCACCAGGGTAAGCCAAGAGAGAGAGAGCAAAAAGGGTGCATACAAACCGACCACAGGCGCCCCCACAAACCGTCGCCATTTTTGTGTTTGTGTTTGTGTCCTACTGTGTAAACCGCCCCTCCCGAAGATGGAGGGGATGCCGCAGCTTGCGCTCCCCATTGTAAACTATTAGAGTTGTTTGCTGAATGACATAGTCACGGCAAGCTGATCTGATTGGGTGACAGCCCGTGCATTCACCATTGGACCGCAAACAGGTAAGACTTTACAGGCCATCTGGGGGTTTCAAACAGTGGGGCATCCTACTCTGGGATGTGCCGGGGAAGGCCAGCGGCTGACCATGAAAAGCCTGCTTGGGTTTTGTTCCACCTTAAAGCAGGCCTGCACCCAGATAACCATCAGAGGACATCAGAGCTGCTGCACCCCCCATCCCCTACTTAAAGGGACATTTCAGGCAAAGCGCTAAATTAGCCTGCAATCTGCTCTCCTCACCTAGCTTTTAGGGTGCTGTATCTTTCATCCAGTTCAGCCAGCATGCTTTATATTTCTTAATAACGCCCAGTGAACTCTTTATCTTCTGCAGACCCCCCCCCAGGCAGCAGATGATGACTAAACCATGCATGTTTCAATGTCTCAGACTCAAAATTTGACTGGAGGGAGCAAGTTCTATAGGGTTTATCAGGTAATGCAACCTGCTGGTGAATAAAATATGCCACTCCTGACATCCAGTATGGAAAGGAAAGCAGAACACAGGCTAATTCATCCCTTTGCCCAGTATGTCCTTGTATTCCGAATTTCTTCAATATTGGGTGAAATGTAACCCTTTCAATGCTTCTGTGGTATTCCCTAGGCCTACATAGGTGAGCAAACCTGGATTTAGTTCCATGGACAGGGAGTGGGCTCAGTGATTTTTAGGTCTTCATATTAACTTATTGCAAGGTGCCTACATATCCTGGCACATAATTGCAAGGAAGAGTGTAGGTCCACTTTAAAGTGTTTATCCAAAGGGTAACAAAGTCTTGACCAGGTTTTCCACCAGTGGATTACATTTGCCTGTGTTGTTGGCTGTAAACTCCTAAGAAGATGTCTTTACTGGGCTGAGCTCTCTGTTCTTTTATTAGGATAATATTCTAAATACGGTATATCATCCATTTCATTTTAATTCCTCGATGCCACGTGTCCTCCTGGTGATAGATGAAAACCCATCAGCTAATGGGCTGTCTCTTAGTGCCACAGGGAATATGCCCCACCAGCGTCACTCAGCATCCCTTATGTCAGCACCGGCATCTTCTGTCCGGCAGGAATTTTTATCCCCCTGGTGACTTTCACTTTAAATAAGCATGAATGTCGCTTTCCAGATGTTTGGCTACGGGATATATCAAACGATATTATCTCAGCCAAAGGATAAAAGCTCAGTCTATAAGATGCTCCTGGCAGCCAACTACTTGCCCTGTGATTACAGACACAATGCTTCTCGAGACTTTAAAGGCTTTAACGTGAAATTGTGTAATATTAAAAATACATATAAACACATAAGAGGAGCGGAGGGGTCACTACACCCGAACTGATAAACCAAGAGGCCGATTCATTAATAGCGGCAGGTAGCGACAGTTGAGCGACTGTAGCAGTATTTTCACAGCGCCCGCTAGTAGTCGCTGTGCTTGGCCATTGTTCGGTTGTTGATAGCGACTGAGTCGGTGTGCAGTAATGTTGAATACGGGGTGACGAGTCGCTATTTGATAGGTTCCGCGATGTATGGGTGCGCATGATAGCGACTGGTCAGAGCGACCGGCTCCCACCATATTCATCAAAAAATCACGCTCAAAAAATTCTCGCGCTGTGAAATGCATGTTTAAACCCCAGAGCGCTGGCGGCGATGTGTTAAAAGTAGTTTTTTAACCCCCAAACCACCATATTTTTGGAAACCAAACAAAAAAAATGTTTTAAAGTGGACCAACACCCAGGATTTTGACTATCCTGGGTGTTGGTCCACTTAGGTGGGGCACCCCGATCGGGGGTGCCCCGCTGTCTGAAACCCCCCCGATCGCCGCAAAAACTCACCTCTCCCCGCTCCCACGTGACCTCGTCCGGCCAATGACAGCGCTCAGAGCAGCTCTGGTATGCGCGTCCAAAGCCGCTTGGACGCGCATACCAGAGCGCTGTCATTGGCTGCGTCTCTCGCTTCCCTCTAACAGGGAGCGCGCCTGCGCCGGCCATTCACAAAACGGCCGGCGCGGGAGCGCGCCCTGCTAGAGGGAAGCGAGAGACGCGGCCGCGTCTCGCACATGCGCCGTTGGATCGCCGGTAAGGTGAGGATTGTGGGCCTCCTGGGGGGTTCCTCCCCGCGGGACATCCCGATTTCGGATGCCCCGCGGGGAGGGATCTGATCGGTCCGGGAATCTTATAGATTTCCGGGCCGATCCCCCCTGGGTGTTGGTCCACTTTAATGAATTTAGTAATATGAATACAATAATATCAGACCTGTAATATCAATTCTGCACAATTTTTTTTTTCCCTTAAAAATATTATCTAACATGGCAGAAGTGGTCACAGAATTTTTCACATTAAAAAAAAAAAATAAAATTAATAACAATTAGTTATGAATATTTAAAGATTGTTCCATTGAAATGCATTGGAGAGCGCCAGGTAGCGAGAGGTCATACCTGTCGCTGTTCAAGGTCGGACGCTGGCGCTGTGGGCTGAGGCTGGAATAATGATGAATGAGTCACTATATGGCGCTATCTCAGTCGCTAAGCAGGATTGGCTTGATAAATGTGTGATTGTGGTGGGGAGCCGGCGTTCTCGTGGCGGTGCCCGTCATTACCGGCCACTCACCAGTCGCTACCTGTCGCTATTCCTTCATAAATAAGGGCCCAAGAATATGTATCACTCCTGTACCACCCAGATGTAAATAATTGGGTTAAATGTGCCACTAGGGAGTGCCCCGAAACAATAGCTTGAAAATATATAAATGTATATGTGGCCCCAGCAACCACAAAAAAACACTCCCAAGGCACGAAACACCCAAAATGATAACTAGCCAATCACGATGATTACATCGTGAATTTATTTTCTAAAATGCCACTTATAACATATAATTAAAAACACATGTCAACAGGAGGCACATCACAGCCATCAAAACTTCACATTGTATCCAAAGTTATAGCCCATCACAAAAGTGCAATCCGTAGTCTAATTTATATTCTTAAAATAATATATATATATATAGCAAAAGTGCCAGTGCTATCCTGAGAAGATTACATCAAAAAGTGCTAAATATCATATAAATTGACCCACACAGAAAAAAAATATACAAAGTGCATGAGAAGAAACAATATGAAAGGATATCACCAATAATGAAGGCTGGAAAAGGTCCCCACTGTGCCTGGAATCCTTATGACCCACGCGTTCCGTGGGATGCCCCCACTTTCTCAAGGTGCTAGGTTATACACCCGAACTGAATAAAACTCCTGCCAAGCATATGGTTTATTCTGTCGTAGTAGTAATAAAATCCAGAGGTGACAGGCTTAGTCTATCAGGGGTAACAGAGCCTGTCATTCCTGATTTCCTCTTCCTTCAATTAAAATTAAAACAACAAGCCTGGCTTGATATTTCTTGATGCTGGGTGTGTAAGTGACCCCTCCTCCCACCATACAGCATATTTATTTGGATTTTTATCATCGGATAGCGCCAGGTAGCGAGAGGTCATACCTGTCGCTGTTCAAGGTCGCTCGCTGGCGCTGTGGGGTGAGGCTGGAATAATGATGAATGATTTGCTATCTGGCGCTCTGTCAGTCGCTAAGCAGGATCGGCTTGATAAATGTGTGATTGAGGAGGGGAGCCGGCGTTCTCATGGCGGTGACCGTCATTACCGTTCGCTCACCATTCGCTACCTGGCGCTATCCCTTGTTAAATAAGGGCCTTAAAGAGACAGTAAACCTGACAGCAATAATAATGCAGCGAGCAGCTCACCTGATACCTATCCCATGTGTCTCTCTATATTTCCTGCTGCCCTGGGTAGAAGCCATAGCAGGGCTTCAAAATGTGCCATCTTTTCAATTACATCCTCCTGGACTACGCAAACCAAACAGCCACTCTAACCCTTGGAGCTCTAATTGCAAATGCTGGGCCAGGGTGATTTCCTTTTTATTTACCCCTTCACTGACTCAGCGCCAAGGTAAGGGAACCAGGGGAGGGGACATTAGATTCACCAGTT
Organism: Gastrophryne carolinensis; assembly: GCA_027917425.1. Classification (NCBI taxonomy): domain Eukaryota; kingdom Metazoa; phylum Chordata; class Amphibia; order Anura; family Microhylidae; genus Gastrophryne; species Gastrophryne carolinensis. The sequence goes on along the minus strand of CM051239.1, from coordinate 392,975,975 downwards.
TGGTAACTTTAAAGAGAACCAAAACCTAGTGCGATCGATTCCCTTCCCCTGGGGCATCCAAAATTGGGATGCCCCGCTGTGTGAAACCCCCCCAGGTCACCCCATACACTTACCTTGCTTCCCGGTCCAATAGCACATGCGCAAGCCACGTCCCCAGTTTCCCTCTAGCAGGGCTCGTGCCCGCCCCAGCCATTTGTGAATAGACGGAATAGACGAAAGCTTAGACAACGTGGCGTCAGCGGCTCCTAGCGTGCTGATTGGACAAGCGGCCGCACATACGCCGTAGGACTGGGAAGAGGTGAGTCGCACTCATTGATCTGGGGGGTTTCAGAGTCACGTCTCCCTGGATATCAGAGCTGGAAAGTGTACTCCCACCATGCCTGAGCATTTCACCTGGTGTTTACAAAAATGCCACAGACACAAAGAAAAAGGGTGACCAAAGTTTACTGATTTAGAGTGGACCAAAAGCCACTGCCCCGGCCCTGGAGTCTAAACATCTGAAAACCCTTCCCTTGGGGCATACAGATTCGGATGCCCCGCTGTGTGGATTTTGACTATCCTGGGTTTCCCGGGGGAAAGGACCAAAACCCAGAATTGTCAAAAGCCTGGGTTTTGGTCCACTTTGATGTCTCTTTAAAGTTGACCAAAACCCTGCCCTAGAGAATAAAAAGGGTTTGGTCCAGATTTTCACCCTCCTGGGTTTTGCTATTCTTTACTGAGACATTGTATGAAACCCCCGGGATCATCAGTTTGATACCCGCTCTCCACTGTGCATGCGGGGGATCTCCTTCAATCAGAATAGTTTGCCAGTCATATTCATCTGTTCATTCTGAACCTCCTGATGGCCGATCCCCTCCACTGAATGCCATCGAGTGGAGAAGTGCTGGGGATGCCTCCGGAGGCACCCTGGGATTAACTCCTGAGGTGATTCACACAGCGGGGCATCCAAATCAGGATGCCCCAAGGAAAGGGCTTTCAGATGTTCAGACTTCAGGGCTGGGGGCAGTGGGTTTTGGCCGCTCTAAATCAGTAAACTGTAATCACCTCTTTTCTTTGTGTTTGTGGCATTTTTGTGACCACCAGCTAAAATGCTCAGGCATGGTCGGAGTACACTTTCCAGCTCTGTTGTCTTTAAAGTGGACCAAAACTCTAATTAGAGTCTTGGTCTACTTGCAATTCCCAAGGGAGCCTATTTACAGTATAGCTCTGGGCCATGCAGTATACTTCTTTTGGGTTCTGGTCGGTGAGACATGTGACAATCAACAGATGACACCGCAGAGCAGCAACATCTCTGCTTTCTCAGCATTGACATAGAAAACATTAATTATAGTTATAATACATGAATAAATGAATGCTCAACAATAATAAAAACACTCCCAAGATGCTGTGTGGTGTGGAACAAGCATGGATGCTTTTAAACCATTGGATTTAATCTAGGCCACACTGCTGAAGAGAACTGTAAGCTATGGCCTGGTTGTGGTCACTAGGGGGAGCACTTGCCGACAGCAGCAGAAAAATCAAACCCTAGGAAACGGGGAGGCTGATTCAATGCTAGCGGCAGGTAGCGACAGATGAGCGTCTGTATCAGGCATTTTCAGAGCGCCCGCTAGTAGTAGCAGTGCTCGGCCGTGAGTCACTAGTTTATAGCGACTCAGTCGCTGTGCAGTAATGTTGAATACATTGTGACGAGTCACTATTTGACCAGTACAGCGCTGTATAGGAGCGCATGGTAGCGACTGCTCATTGCGACCGACTCACATATTCAAGAAAAAAAAAAGCCTCACACTACTCTGGCGCAGAAAAATGCTTATCTGAAGCCCAGAGCGCAGGAGGCGGTGTGATTAAAGTCAGTTTTTCAGCATCTATCAGCTAGTAAGAAAGCGAAAACATATGGAATTACATTGTAGCAACATTGTAACATGAACACTTTAATGCCAGACCTGTAATGTCATTTCTGAAGAAATATTTAAAAAGTGTAAAAAATTTTCAATGCCAGAAGAGGTCACAGAATTATTTGTGAAGGTTTGTCCATTGAAATGTATGGGAGAGTGACAGGTAGCGAGAGGTCATACCTGGCGCTGTGCAAGGCTGAACGCCGGCGCTGTTCGCAGAGGCTTGGAAAATGATGAATCAGACGCTACATGGCGTTATCCCAGTCGCTAAACAGATTCTGCTTGATAAATGTGTAATTGCGTGCCGTGTCCGGCGTTGACCAGTCGCTATCTGTTGCTACCTCTGATTAACCAGGCACTACCTGACGCTATCCTTTCTTAAATAACCCCCTAAATGTCATTATTTACTGGTACAAAATGGGAACTTTGAAGGGTTTATCAGTAGTGTAGAGCGTACCGAACTTTACGAGTTCGGGTTCCCAAAACCCGACCACGGACTTCAGCAAGAACATGGAAAAGCTGGTTAATGGGCTGCCCATCATTCCAGCTTACCAATGCAGAGTGTGCAGCTGGAAGCGGGCTGTAACTTACCTGAGCCTCGTGATCAGGTCCCTGCTTCTGCTGTGCTGGCTTGCAAATTGCGTACGCGTGGAGCCACAGAAAGATGGCCGCCATTCCCATAAGTGAGGACACTCCTAGTGCCAACACTTCTAGTTCAAATTTGTCCAAACTTACAAAACTTGAACTTTAGGGGGTTCGCTCATCACTATTTACACAATTCCTCTAAAGTTGTCTGTTAAAGTGGACCAATGCCCAGGGGTGATCGGCCTGGGAATCTATAAGATTCCTGGGCCGATCACCTCCCTCACTGTGGGGCATCCGAGATCGGGATGTCCCGTGGGGTGAAACCCCCCCCCCCAAAAGCCCCAAAAAACCTTACCTTATCGGCGATGGATCCGCCGCCGCCGCCGCCTCCCGTGCACCCCTCTAGCAGTCGCTTGTCCGTCGCCGAAAAGGTCAGTTTTTTGGGGCTTTTGGGGGAGGTTTCACACTGCGGGGCATCCTGATCTCGGATGCCCCGCTGAAGTGGACCAACACCCAGGATAGTGAAAATCCTGGGTGTTGGTCCACTTTAAGGAAAATTACTGCATCAGAGTCTATGTGAGTATTGTATTGCAGTCTGCCCCCATCTTCTATTTACGCCAGAAGGGGGGAGGGGGGGATGTATATGTAGGGTAAACTATCCAAGTACAGTCGGCTCTGCCTCAGAGAGAAGCACTTAATTTTATCTTCATACAAGTAAATCTTATAATAACTTCCTATCAGCGGGGCTGCAGGGGAGACAATTGGGTTGATTCAAAGAAACATGTAACAGCTTGGATTTGGCTCACGATCATCCTATTTTTCACGTCCGCTCGTGTGTTCGTATGAACTTGCGAGTGATTCAATAAGCAAATACGTTTCTATCCTAAAATATACGTCCGTTCGTATGGCAGTTCGGGAATCAGACCTATGTCAGTTTCCATCCTGAATTTTCCGTTTCATTTCTCAGGTTGCAACATTGGTTTTGCCCTTTTTCCTTTTTTGTCTGGACGTAAATCCTTCTGATCTTGCGGCTCCGCACTACAAACTTACCTCATTAAAGTGCATTCTAAATATTTGGTCTTTTATTTTTCTTTATTTCATTCATTTTGTAGTAACCAACCATTAATGAATGCATTTGCATAAGTAAATCTTACTTTGTTTAATTTTTACTTAACTTGCATTTTTTACTTGTGGATGTAATTTTAATATTTATGCTTCAAATGGTACAACTTTAAATTTTTAGTGTGGTTACCCACACCCTCTACATACAGATTGCTCACAAATATTAAAAAACACCCAGCAACTTCTGCATGTTATGAGCCTAGAAACAGCCAAGATGGCGGCTCAGGTATTATCGGGCAGCCTGCAAACAGAAAGGGCCTTGTGACTGTGTTGCTCTGCATTCTTTGATTTCTGACCTTTCCATGCCCCCAGCTCTGCTGTGTCTGTGCAAAATACAGCAGTAACCCACATCCTGCACTTTATCCCGCTCTCCTCTCCTCAGTAAGTGTGATGCATCTGACCAAAGATGTGCTTAAATAATTAAACAAAGCAAAGGTAAACAACTACACCATTAAATGCAATCTAAAAATATTATTCTAGTACATCAATTTTAAAATAAATAACAAAGGACATAAGTTTCTTTAATTAACGCAAATATATTGCAAAATAAAGGTTTACATGCAAAGGACTAATTAAGGTCCACATTAAAATGCTTTTATAAGGCATACATGAATCAGGTATGCATTGCCATACAATTTATGGCCTCGGCCATGCTGATACATGCAGTTCATTGGAGCACAAGACGCGCAGACTCCTCCACATAGCCAAAAAACCTGTTCACGAACAGCAATACGACTGCTAAAAGGTGTCGGCTGTGGCTTTCTTTTAAAACGCGTTTAGAGGTTTCTCTGAATCACACCTAAACACATCCAATTAACCTAAGTTTTACGTTTTGATCGTAAGTTTTAGGATTTGATCCTAAAATTTAGGAACGAACTTCCACTGATCGTAAGAGCATATACGCATTCGTACGTAGGCTCGTGCGCGTCGTAAATGGCCAAAAAAACAGGAAAAAATGACTAACACCCACCCAAACTTACGATTCTCGATACGAAATCAATTAACTTTTGCTCTTTGAATCGAGGGGAATGCCTTCATTAAGAATGTTACGGTTCAGTAATATGGAGAGAAAAGAGAGATTTAATGCAACATCAGCTTGAAGGAGTAACAATGCTTTCCAAATACAGTTATATATTTAAGAGAATATATAATATATCAAAGCAATACTGCAGCTATATTTGACTTTCCCGGGTTTTGTGCTATTCCCCGGGAGCATGCTGAATTGGGATGCCCTGCTGTGTGAAACCCCTCAGAACGCACAGTACAACTCATGGCGCACAGCCAATCAGAGCCGTTTACCTTGTTTACATCCTTCGGCAAACGATTCTCATTGACCTTAATAGGGAGCATCCCCTGCGGCATGATATCTGAAGGGCCAGGCAGGAACACGAATGACTAAGGCCCTTATTCATCAAGCGATAGCGCCAGGTAGTGTCTGACGAGCGCCAGGTAGCGGCAGCTAACGGCGCCTACCGACTCAAGTACGCCCGGCGGCGGTCACAATGACGCATTTATCAAGCTAAATGAGGCTAGCGCCGGCGAGAGCGACGGCTAGCGCGGCATTCATCATGAAGCCGACTGCAACGAACAGCGCCGCTGCAAATTCCTTCACAGCGACACGTATTACCTGGCGCTACCTGCCGCTCTCCCATACATTTCTATGGCAGACGCTGCAATGATTGTTTTTAGTGGTTTTGGGGTTTTTTGCTTTTGCACAAAATTCAACACATGTTTATATTGATATGTTTTATGAATCTAGCTGGTTATTAATCTTTTTTTTTTTTTTTTTTTTTTTTCACAATGTAATGTTGTGAGTGACATGGGAATTGCATCTCCTCCACCCAAACTCATTGGCCTCAAAAGCGCTGGTTTTCCACACAAACGGGGCTTGTAAAGCTATTTTGTAGCCTGTCAGGTTGGGCGGTCACGTTCGCTCTTCGAAATTGTCAGCGCCCAAGCTATTCGGCAGCCCTGTCCTTGATGAATCTGTGTTGGTCAGTGTTTCTGCAGTCGCTGTTTTAATTCGCTATGTGGCGGCGCCAGCGTCGCTGTGCCTCGCTGCGCTGCGTTGTGCGGCGCTGTGCTGTTCATACATGTGCCCTTCTGCCATTTGCAAGGAATTCACTTCCCGCGACCCCAGTCGTTGTTAATGAATACACTGTAGTTGTGAGCGTGCCTGGCCACATTTTGCAGGATTAACATTCAGTCGTACCAGCTCATAACAACCCGTTATGCATTCTCATGTGTGCCACATTTTCAGGTAGTTGTCTAGTTTGATTGTGTGATGACTTTGTGAAGGAATAAGATTTGTATATTTAAGCACAACGGTGTATGCTTTAGAAGGACCTATGCATTCCAGTATGTAGAACCCCCTGCTAAATCAAGCTAATAATTTGTGGCGCCGTGGGCCCTAGCTTGTTTTTCAGCGTCATTTTAATGTTTTTCCGCCACTTAGCTTGCACATAGCTGATATTAGCTTGTCCCTGCTGCGCGCCTTTTTTTTTTTTTATTTTGGAAGCACAGTTGCTTGCGTCATATCCGGTTCCGGGATCCTCCTTTGCGTTTCAACCCCACCTTAAGGTAAAACTGTCTTGCGCTTATGCCAATAGCTTGTTTTTCTGCGTCATTTTCATGTTTTTCCGCCACTTAGCTTGCACATAGCTGATATTAGCTTGTCCCTGCTGCGCGCATTTTTTTTTTTTTATTTTTGAAGCACAGTTGCTTGCGTCATATCCGGTTCCGGGATCCTCCTTTGCGTTTCAACGCCACCTTAAGGTAAAACTGTCTTGCGCTTATGCCAATAGCTTGTTTTTCTGCGTCATTTTCATGTTTTTCCGCCACTTAGCTTGCACATAGCTGATATTAGCTTGTCCCTGCTGCGCGCATTTTTTTTTTTTTTTTTTGAAGCACAGTTGCTTGCGTCATATCCGGTTCCGGGATCCTCCTTTGCGTTTCAACGCCACCTTAAGGTAAAACTGTCTTGCGCTTATGCCAATCGCTTGTTTTTCAGCGTCATTTTAATGTTTTTCCGCCACTTAGCTTGCACATAGCTGATATTAGCTTGTTGCTGGGGCGCGGTGCGTATTTTTGGTTTGTTTTGTTTTTTATGTCTCATGTCGCTAGCGTCATTTCCGGTTCCTGTTTCCTCCTTAGCGTTTCCAATATGGCTCCCAAACGGCGAGTAATGCGCCTCCCCAGCTCCTCCTCAGATTCCGGCCCCACCACCCCTCCCCCACATCCCCCACCTACCTCACCTTCCCCAAATACCACCCCTCCCACCCATTCCCCTCCTGTGCCCCAAAAACAAAGGCGCACCCGGGTGGATAGCCGGGTCAATGGCCAGGTTGTTAAAGTGAGTATTTTAGTTTTGTATTTTTAGTTTAAAAATGTATAAACACACAGGGTGGATAGGGGCTGATATTTTTTTGTTTTTAGTCCAAAATTGTACACTCCACATGGGGCATCCCCATTGTGGATGTCCTGCTTGGATGCCCCCCCCCCCCCCCTGGAGGGCCACAAAAATTAACTCTGGCCCGTCCCATCTGTGCATGCGTGAGTTGCGTATGCCTATTGCGCTTACCTCTAGCATGGTGTACCCCTGCGCCATACATATTTTCAATTGGTGTGCAGGCGCACTCCCTGTTAGAGTCAAACGCCACATGCGTACTTTGCCGTGCAGATGCAGCTGAGCTGGTATGCACCTCCCAAGGGCCTTGGTTGCGCATACCACACCGGCGTGGACCGCTGTGTTTGGCTTGCGGAGTGACGTGGGAGTGTCCTCAGCTGTGTATTTGGGCCCTTCAAAGGGGGTTGCAGACAGTGGGCCACCCACAATAGTTGTGGCCCAAAAAAGTGCACACAAACCCAGACTAATGTAAATCCTGGGTGTGGTTCCACTTTGATCTTGTCTCTGTATAACTGTTTATGACATTGTTCTGAGGTCATGTTTTGATTATTTTTTTTTTTTTTTATTTTCCTTTTTTCATAGGACTTCTGCCTGGCCGAATACGACTATGCCCGAGGAGCAAAAAAACGCCTTGCCATGGAGGTGAAGGCCACTGTGTCCCGGCGCTTCAAGACCGACCTGACCATCCGGGCGATACAACAGAAATGGTCAGATTTTAAGCGCCGGGACCCAGAAGGCGTGTACCGCCTATATGATGCCTACGCATCAGGTAAGTTAAAGCTTATGTTCTTTTGGGCCTTTGTGCAGAATCATCTGCTAAGCTGTGTCCTTTTTTGCTCTTTATATTAATTATTTGCTTTCACCCCCTCCACACAGATAAGCGTCCTCCCCTGGGGAAACGTGGGAAGGGATTCCTCCCCCGAACCAGGCAGGCGGACTCGGGGGAGTCATCGGGGGAGGGTCCCTCCCGCGGGTCCTATTTAGAGGACCCAGGGGAGGAAGGGGATGACGCCCCAGAGGAGTGTGCTGCTGGGGGGCAGGCTGGATCAAGCCTCAGCTCCTCACACTCTGAGGCTGAGGACTCTCACCAGGCAAGGGGCCACTCTCAAGCAGGGAGTGAGAGGGAGGAGGGTGGCCCTTTGCCTGGTGGATCTTCTGAGCAGAGTGTGAGGAGCCGAGGCTCCCCGCCTCCTCCTCAGAGCCCTCCCTGGGCTTCAAGTGGCGCTTCATCCCCTGGTGAGTTTACATGTTTTAATTGTTAGTCTGTGACAGGTTTCATCTGACCATTTGTGCTTAGCCCTTGCAATTCCTCTGTAATTTGCAGGGCATCATATAGGCGGCACCTCCATGGATTTTTGGCGTCAAATCCTCCTCGGGCATAGTCGTGGTAAGTGTATGTTTTAAGCTAGTTCATTTTGGACTTTATGTCATTCCTTAAAGTGGACCCACAAACCTTGCTGATATTGTTTGGATTATGGCGCCTTGCCTGCCAAATCACATCCCTCACCCAGGGCCCCCCCACAACCAAACACCACAAACTACTTCCCTCTTTGGGGGTGGCAGAAGCCATTGTCCCTGCCTCCTGTGTGGCACTCGAGATGTGTGTGCGCCTGCGCTCTGTTTCCTACTGGCATGCGTGTGCGCACACACTGGCGGAGTGATGTGCGGAAGGCAGGGGCGGTGGCGGACTAAAATTGTGTGGCTCTGCCAAAGTAGACTACTACACTGAATAATCACAATCCTGTGTCTTGGTACACTTTTAACAGACACGTTTCCTGGTCCATTGTCTAAGCTGGTTTGCTAATGTACATTAACATCACCAACCACACTACAGTGCTAGCCAACTGGAAACCACCCCTATGTTTCTGGCCACACCATGATGTGTGCTAGCAAAAGTTAATTTACGTGAAGTAGTTAGGGCAAACACATGTTGCACACTGGTAACATTATCCATTAAATTGGTAAGGAGTCATTTACATTGCAATGTAAAGGTTAGTGCCAGATTGGCAAAATGGATACATGTGGCAACCATAAACACTTCACATTAACTAATGGGCCAGGAATATAGCAAATATCGTTTAACATGTATGTAAAGAAGTGTTTGTTTTTGGAGCTAAGACTCAAGAACCAGATTGATGTCCAAACTTCGGGTGTCATAGCTCCACTAAATGTAGTTTGGGTTTTTTTTTTTTGATGGACAGATGTTGCTACGCAGACGGAGGCAGAATTCCTCCTCCCCACACCAGCTCCAGGGACGGCCAGCAGCATGGGCCACCGCCACAGCTGCGATGGTGAGTACATCCAAATTAATATGGGTAAATACTTTGTAAACATTTCTCTTCTACTTACATTTGTAGAAATGTGAAATTGACCAATGTGTGAATATCACACACATCTAGGTTAAATGTGTTTGGTCAATAATCCAACATGCCAGTCACCATCCTTGATAGTTGCCTCACATTCTTGTTACGGACACATACGGACTATTTGTGGCGTATAGACAACCAAATGGGGCTGATTAGGTGTTTACCAATAACATTATAGGGCAAACTTCCCTCTTCCTTAGGCACTGATGTTTGGCTTGGACTAAAGACATAAATGTCCTTACTTGCCCATAAACATTATTACCTTTGCAAGAGTGAACCTGGCCCAACACCAAGGCTGTTTAATGTGCATTAAACATTTAATTGGCCAACAACTAACAACTAACACCCCGCAGAATATACGATAAGTGCAGGGACCACGGGTCCACCCCACCAAGCAAACCCCTAATTATGGGAAATTATATTCCGCTGGCTCCTGCGCAACACTCCAGACGTGCATTTTTCCCCCCTGGGCCTCTGTGAATGGCCGCCGGGTCCCCATGAGCAGCCAGCGAGTGACATGCGTGAAGAGGGGTTGGAAGAGGAGGGTACATTCCTGTTCCCTGCATAGACGTTAGCGTGCCTTCTTTGTGCCAAGCACGTTGGAGCATGGAGAGGTGAGTGGCTATGGATTACTGTGTGTATACACACATCAGGGGAAATACAGATCTGTGAGAAACAACAAAGTGGGCCAAAACCCAGGATAAACTATATTGTGGGTGTTGGTCCACTTTAAGAGTAAAGGTATGTGGTCCTAACATGTTTTCAAGTCAATCTTAAAACTTTATTTTAAAATGTTAGGGGCACATTGTTCACCAATGTTAATGTGAGTGTTAGCAAGTTAGAAACACTGACATTACATTGCTACATCTGTGTATGTTGAGTTGCCAAACAAATTCTAATATATTATTTTTTATCACATCTCTACAGCTTGTATACGCCAGCATCGCAGACTGTGGCGGGCCTTCTGACAGATGAAAGGGATGCTGCTGGCCATGAAGAGGCGTCGGAGACGTTAGGGTGGGGGGGATGGCTGCCCTGGCCATGTTTTCCTGGCTTTGTTGGCCTATGTTGCCCGTGTTGGGCCAATTTCTATAAAGACATTTATCTTTACCAAGAACTGTGTTGTTCCTTGACCAGCATAGGTTTCGATTCCCCAAAACCATTATGTCTAAAATTAGGCTGCCATTTTGAGCCAGTACATGTTTACACCATAGTAAGCAATGTTAACTAATGTTGCACATAAATGGTGGCCTAATATTAGAGATGATTGAGCAAATCAGCCCTGACTGTGTATTTAGCTTTCACATGTATGGATAAACACAAATTAGAGGTGGTTTTCAAAAATATATTTACATAAATCATAAGAAAAAGGTATACAAATTAATATTCTTGGCTGGGTGGCCGGGGAGGTTGGGAGTCATTGCTAGGGGCGGTGTTGGGGGACAACAGTGCAGTAAAAAATATAGACTGCTGTTGTATGAGCTGTTGTATCAACAACAAAGTTTGGTCCTGCCGCTGTATTGCCTCTGCCTGGCGCTGTATTGCCTCTTCCTGGCGCTGTACAGATTGCTCGATAACATTGGCAAGGCGACCAAGGTCCTGGTTCTGTTGTAGGTTTTGCCTTAACTGGTCCACCTGGCGCTGCAGGCCCTCATTTTGTTGCTGACACATCAGCACCTGATTTTCCAACGCCGCAATGCGCTCATTAGTTCCATCACGCGGCTGTTGGCGACTGTAGTCCTCCAGCATCCGGACCCCTAGTGTGTAGAAATCGGCACTGGTTGGTGCCACACCTCCTCTTGCTGTGGTTGGAGGCTAAAAAAATAGTAAACCACATTTTAGTCAAACGGAACAAATGCAGTTATGCCCCTCCCAAAAGTTACCATAAACACTCACTAGACAACTTACCCTTGTCTGAGCCTCTGAAGCTTGGCCACATGGGACTTGGGAAGAGGTCCCAGCTTGGGGTTCTGGTTCCGCCTCCTGCCAAAACAACAATGAAATGAAATGTTACATGTTGCTTCTTCCACTACCCACGAATATGCCAATGGGTTTAGAGGTCGTCTACATCAGCCATGTTACCTGCGTGTCCTCCAGCCCAGGTAGGCTCGAGGTCTCGCTGCCAGAGAGTCGCGAATCAACATCAGAGATGTCGGGCAAGTTGGCAAATGCTAAACAGGAAAATCAGGTTAGTAGGTCTGTGGGCAAAACTCTAATGTAACCTGGTTAGGCTATCGAGGCCATACCTCTAAAAAGTTAAAAAATACACAGTAGACCAAAGGTCTTGGTTAAACTCAGATTGTTAACATGTATGTTACAGGACTAAGACCCACTAATTTCTGCAAATCTCATCATAAACATTGCTTAAATTAAACATACCCGCAATATCCCAGATGTCTGGAGTGGGGTCCTCACTCGAGATTGGACCTTGAAAATAGATGTGGACACACAAGTTGCCAGAAGCAAGTGGCACAACATTAGAGCCAAAATACATACTATAGCAATGCAAAACCACTTACCCTCATCTCTGGCAGCTGGAACTTGAGGGGCCCTTTCTGGACAGCCACTTCCGATATTCGGGTCAACTAAATAAAAAAAAAAAAAGTGTCTAAAGATTCAGCAAACTACTACAGGGAATGTTTTCCTAAAAATATGTCCGCAAATATACATTGCTATCACTAAAATAACTAATAGACTGACCCTGGGGAGGCAACCAGCACTCCCAAGAGGCATCTTCAAGTTTACAAAGCAAACATGTAGCTTAGTAGACTAACCAAATTGAAGCAGTGTAACCTAAACAGCAGAAAGGATACATTATGTATTGCTCTACACACCAACAGGGTCCTGTTGACCGGCAACATCGGAAGTGGGGTCCAAAGATGAACCAGTCACTTGCCCTACAAAGAAAAAAGACAAATGAGACACATGCACTTGAGTCAAAGTGGATCAAGCAAGGTGAACACATGCACTTACCGACATCCAAAGAGTAGGTGGGATCCGGAGGAGATGCTGGGGCCAAGGGCATGGGAGCTAGGGCAAAATAAAACCAACATTGAGCCATAGCTAATGTGCGTGCCAAAATACAACATGCATTAAGGTGTGTGAGCAGCTCTTTCACTAATATTGACTAATCAAGCCAAGTGTGGCTCACACATTGATATGCCTATATATGGCTACACATCTCTGGCATCCTACATATCTACACATGTTAGGGCCTTGTTAGTTACTGACTGTGAGTGTTACAGTGGGCGTGCAATTAGGGCGCACCCACATATTATTAATAGTCAACAGGGCAAACCTTTATTGCTTGAGCTGGTCCCACACCCATTTGTTTTTCAAAAAACCAGCAAACAAATAATGGGTAAATACCTTCAATGGCAGACTGGGGTAGCCTTGAGGTTGCTGGAAGGGCAGGAGCTTGGTTGTCCGGAGCCACATCCCGGACAGCAGCATGTGCACCTATGCATAAAGCAACAGACAGAAAAGTTTCAAATGTTTTAGCTATAATGTAATACTTCACAGGTCCTACAGTTAGTTGGTCAGAATGTAAAAATGCTAATCACATACATTAACATTAGGTTATAGTAAAAGCCATAAAATATGTACCTTCAGCCCAACCGGTGGTGTCATCCCCAGGATCCACACCCTGCAGCCGAGCCAGTGGGATTTTGGCCTTCAGCATCTCCTCATACGGCCTGTAGGTACTCTTTGGAGCCTGGATGAACCCACTGTCCACATCAAGATCGTGATTCATCTTTTTCATAAGGGCCCCTCGCAAAGTGTAGAAGCGTTTCCTGCAGGATGGGCCACTACGTGGGTGTTGAGCTGTGCTACTAAGCTCCACACCAATGGCATCCCACAGTTTGCTTCTTTCTTGTTTGCCTATGGACTTGCTTTGGGAGCCAAATATCAGCTCCCATTTCGCAAGTGTCAGGCGCACAAGATGATTATTCTCAGCCAAATTAAATTCAGGCTCCCTCTTGGCACCTGGGCGCTTAGCCTGGGGTGCTGCCCCACCTTCAGGCTGTGCCCTTTTCCGTAAGGGAGGTCTGCGCACAGCACCCACCAAACTCCTACTCGGGCCTGCTGTGGCCGGCAGATGTCCTGTATTTGGCTCCATCCTGTAGCTGCACACACACAAAAATCAACACCCCACAAGCACGCATGCACACTACAGAATGGCATCGCAATCTCTTAGGCTTGGGCAGGTTTTATGTGCTCTAACAGCCAATCCAAAAGCAGCCCACTTAATTGATTCACACATACAGCCCAGTTCCTTCTAGGCACACCTCCACTGCACTGACAGAAGCATGTGTGTTAGCCAATTAACTCATTACAGACCTCAATCAACAAACAACACACACCCAAATCCAACAATGGACTGATGTATCTGCAACCCTTGTGACATGTGCTTAGCCTAACGGCTATTTAAAAAAACAACAGCTTCACTTTCATTGGTCCCCACCTGATTTTTGGCCCATGTCCGTTAATGCACGCACGTTACGGCTCAAGTACGCTAGTAGCGCTACTAGCGTGCGCGTGCGCACTCTGTTTTACGCACACCTGGGTCGGCTAATTGGCGGCCGGAAATAGCAGAGCGACGCAAAAGGCGGCAAAGCGGACCTGTCACTTTTGAAAATGAAGTATAAAAGGAAGGAATGAACTAGGTTCTGCTATTCTTACACTGTGGCAAAGGCTGTGGTGTGGTGCTGTGCTCGCTTCCCTTAGCTCATTTGAGCCTCTGTCTGGTTTCTGTCCTCACTCTCTGTGGCTTGTTGGGTGATTTCTGACATCAGTGCTGTTTCTTTAGGAGCTTGGTTTGGGTGGCATCTGCAAATATTGTGTAGCATACAGCAAGTGAGGCTTGATTTTGGGGCCTTTTGTGGGCTGTGCAGCAACTCCCCTCTTGGTTGTGCTTAACTTAGAAAGCTGGTTTTCAGCAGGCTGGTGGTTTGGACCACTATAGTTCTGGTTTTGTGGTGAGCTGCATTGTAGCGGGTGTGTGTGTAGTGTGATTGTTTGTGTGTGTGTTGTGTGTTAGTGTTTTTTGTTGTTTATTTTTGTTTTTGTATATATCTTTAGTGTGTGTGATGGATAAGAGGGTGATGTATGGTGTCTGGGTGGATGGATGTATGTGTATGCTGAAAGAGCAGGAGGAAAGGGAGCGGGGTGTTGTGAGGCTTAGGGCACCCCGCTCCTTTGCAATCCGCCTTTCAGTATGGGACTTAAGTGACGAGCAGATCAGGAGCCGCTTCCGTCTGAATCGTGCTGCACTACAGTCCCTATATGATCAGATTAAGACCAAAATCGAGCCATCCACCAAACGCACTCACTCCATTCCAGGCATAGTACGCCTGTGTGCCACTCTTAATGTGTTGGCACGAGGGACCTTCCAGGCAACCTCAGCCCTCCTCAGCGGGATAAGCCAGGCTACTATGAGCCGCATCCTAATCCAGGTAGTTCTGGCAATTTGTGATTTAATCCCAATTTACATCAAGTTTCCTGAGGAGGAGGAAGAGGTTGCCAAAATAAAACATGCTTTCTATCTGATGGGAGGGATCCCGAATGTGCTAGGGTGCGTTGATGGTACACATATCCCTTTCCGCCCTCCCCGTGCACAGGAGCTGTCCTACAGAAACAGGAAGCAGTTCCATTCATTTAATATCATGGTGGTCTGTGACCATGAGATGAAGCTGCGGGCGGTGAGATCGGGGTTCCCCGGCTCATGCCACGATTCTTACGTCTTGCAGCGGACAGTCCTGTGCCGGAAGTTTGATAACAACGAAATGCCAGCTGGCTGGCTACTGGGTAATAAATTAACCATGTCTATGTATTTTGCTAATATGTGGCCTAGTAAGGCAATTTTAAACAAACTACCACCCAAAAACATGTACTAGTACTAATTGCTGTCTCTCTCCTTGTGTTTTGTCTACAGCGGACAAGGGATATGGGCAGAGAACGTGGGTCATGACTCCGGTCAGGAACCCACGGACCTCTGCCCATGAACGCTACAATGCAGCGCATCGCAAGACCAGAAGCATTGTGGAAAGAACCATCGGCCTGCTGAAAGCACGCTTTCTCTGTTTGGCACGGCCAGGAGGAGAGATGCTCTACAGCCCACAGAAGGTTTCCAAGATCATCCTTGCCTGCTGTGTGCTACACAACATTTGCATTTGTCACCGAATCCAAGCCCCCGAGGAGACAGCACTGGTGCCAGAAATCCCCAACCTGCCCGCAGATAGAAGTGAGGACACCCAGACTGGCGATGAGCTAAGGGAAAGGCTGATCACTTCTTATTTTGCGGTAAGCTAACTACCCTTCACTCTAATGCAAGTACTGCACTCCTGTTTAAATGTCTTTGACCTCCCATCCAAAAGAGCAACCAAACACACTAAGGGGGGGTTTAAGATGACCCAAACCACTCTAAGGGGGGTGTAATATGACCCAAACCACTCTAAGGGGGGTGTAATATGACCCAAACCACTCTAAGGGGGGTTTAAGATGACCCAAACCACTCTAAGGGGGGTGTAAGATGACCCAAACCACTCTAAGGGGGGTTTAAGATGACCCAAACCACTCTAAGGGGGGTGTAAGATGACCCAAACCACTCTAAGGGGGGTTTAAGATGACCCAAACCACTCTAAGGGGGGGTGTAAGATGACCCAAACCACTCTATGGGGGGTGTAAGATGACCCAAACCACTCTAAGGGGGGTTTAAGATGACCCAAACCACTCTAAGGGGGGGTGTAAGATGACCCAAACCACTCTAAGGGGGGTTTAAGATGACCCAAACCACTCTAAGGGGGGTGTAATATGACCCAAACCACTCTAAGGGGGGTTTAAGATGACCCAAACCACTCTAAGGGGGGTGTAAGATGACCCAAACCACTCTAAGGGGGGTTTAAGATGACCCAAACCACTCTAAGGGGGGTGTAAGATGACCCAAACCACTCTAAGGGGGGTTTAAGATGACCCAAACCACTCTAAGGGGGGGTGTAAGATGACCCAAACCACTCTATGGGGGGTGTAAGATGACCCAAACCACTCTAAGGGGGGTTTAAGATGACCCAAACCACTCTAAGGGGGGGTGTAAGATGACCCAAACCACTCTAAGGGGGGTGTAAGATGACCCAAACCACTCTAAGGGGGGGTTTAAGATGACCCAAACCACTCTAAGGGGGGTTTAAGATGACCCAAACCACTCTAAGGGGGGGTGTAAGATGACCCAAACCACTCTAAGGGGGGTTTAAGATGACCCAAACCACTCTAAGGGGGGTTTAAGATGACCCAAACCACTCTAAGGGGGGGTGTAAGATGACCCAAACCACTCTAAGGGGGGTGTAAGACGCCAATGTTGGTTATCAAGTTATGCATTTTTTTAAAAGAAAGCACAAAATAACTATAAAGATATATACTAACTGCACTTTTC
The DNA here is from genome assembly GCA_027917425.1 of Gastrophryne carolinensis. Lineage (NCBI taxonomy): Eukaryota > Metazoa > Chordata > Amphibia > Anura > Microhylidae > Gastrophryne > Gastrophryne carolinensis. Next base: position 392,959,175 of record CM051239.1, on the reverse strand, counting down.
TTAATTTTTCAGGCACAAAGAGATGCACCATGATCTCGACATTCCTCTTACAACCCTTTCCTGGACTTTACTTTTCTTTTGCATTTCTGCTGGACTTTTCTTTTTCTATTTCATTTATGTTTTATTATTATTTTTTTTTTCGAGACAAAATTAAAAAAAAATTAGATATATACATGTGGCTATGTGTTTAATTCGGTTGTAAGTTTCCTTTACATTCTAATTCCTATTTTCATTTTCCTTTTCTTTCTCTGTTCTGTTTTTATTTTCCTTTTCTTTCTCTGTTCTGTTTTTATTTTCCTTTTCTTTCTCTGTTCTGTTATTATTTTCCTTTTCTTTCTCTGTTCTGTTTTTATTTTCCTTTTCTTTCTCTGTTCTGTTATTATTTTCCTTTTCTTTCTCTGTTCTGTTTTTATTTTCCTTTTCTTTCTCTGTTCTGTTTTTATTTTCCTTTTCTTTCTCATTGGTGATTTAATTGTATTTCCTTTTTAGGTAACAAATAAAAATAAAAAAAAATGTGGCTATGTGTTTAATTATGTTTTATTTTCCATTTATATTCGAAGATCTGGTAGAATTTAATTACCTTTTACACACAATAAAAAAATTTTTACATTTCAAAACAAATGTGGCAATGTGTTTTATTCAGAAGGTACTGGATGGCCAGGACACAGCAAAGCTAACAGGCGCTGTGTAGAATAGCGTGGTCACAATGACTGACAGCGCCAACAAAGCTGAGGGCCAACATCATATTCAGCAATGTAGGCGTTGTTCGCAACAACGCCAGGTAGCGACTGAGGAGGCCTGCTATAGCGAATCGCTAACGCCCGCGGCTGACGCTAGCGGCGCTCATAGCGCCATACTTCAGTCGCTCATCTGTCGCTACCTGGCGCTATTGATGAATCGGCCTCCCCGTCACGGCAAATGGATCTCATTGGACGAGAGCCTGCGCATGTGCCATTGGGCCGGGGAAAGTTAAGCAATTATCGGTGCCCTGGGGGGTTTCACATAGCGGGGCACCTCGAATCGGGGGAAGTCAGGGGAAAGCCAGCAGCTGCCCATGGAATCTTTTAGGGTCCGTAGCCTCCAGGAAAACAGCGTGGGGGGCATCCCAATTGTCAATGCAGGTAATTCAAATGGGGAAGCAAGGGAGGGGGTGATGCATGTGGAGCAATAAAAATTGGGGTCATCCAAAATTGGAACGACCAGGGGTTATACGGTGAAAGGTGCAGACATACACTACTGCTGGTGGTCATGTGTAAGGCTTAGGGGTTTATTCATCAAAGGATAGCGCCAGGTAGTAAGCTATAGGCAGCGTCTGGTGAACACCGGGCGCTGTACGCAAAACCAAATTTATGAAGGCGATTCTGGTGAGCAACTCTAACAGCGGCGCCATGTAGGGTCCGATTCATCATTACAGGCGGCTCAGCATATAGTGTCAGAGCTCTAGCTTCCAGAGCGCCAGGTATTACCTTTCGCTACCTGTCGCTCTCCTATACATTTCAATGGACATTCCTTTTCTTCTGTTCTATTTTTTTTCTCTCCTGGCCTAGAAAGAGTCATTTTTGAAAACGTTTTTGATTTTTTTTTATGCAGAATTGTCATTACAGGTTTGGCATTAAAGTGTTAATGTCACAATGTTACAACAATGTAATTCCTGTGTTTTCGCTTTGTTACAGGTGGATATGTGTTCAAAAACACACTTTAATCACACAGCGTCTGGCGCTCTATGCTATAGCGACCAGATCCATAGCGCCTACGCTGTGTGTGTCTGTTTTTTTGTTGAATATGTTGTGAGTCGCTGAGAGTTGGTCACAATGAGCTGGCGCAACCTCTCGCTCCCTGCAACGCTGTACTGGTGTTAGAACGCCGAACATACATCTCATTCATCAATGCCGGCCAGGCTACTACAGCGAATGAGACGCTCTTTAACAACGCCGATAACAGCGTCTAGTAGCGTTTGCTCTTAGCTCCTCTGTACAGACGCTCATCTGCCGATACCTAGCGCTAGCAATGAATCAGCCTGTAAGTGAGCTCCCTCATTTTAGCAGGGGCCATAGCAGCAGTGTTCTGTGTGTACAGAGCTCACTACTCTTTTCTTGAAAGTCTTGGGCCCTTATTTATGAAGGAATAGCGACAGGTAGCGACTGGTGAGCGGCCGGTAATGACGGGCCCCGCCACGAGAACGCCGGCTCCCCACCACAATCACACATTTATCAAGCCAATCCTGCTTAGCGACTGAGATAGCGCCATATAGCGACTCATTCATCATTATTCCAGCCTCAGCCCACAGCGCCAGCGTCCGACCTTGAACAGCGACAGGTATGACCTCTCGCTACCTGGCGCTCTCCAATGCATTTCAATGGAACAATCTTTAAATATTAATAATTAATTGTTATTAATGTTTTTTTTTTGTTGTTTTTTTTTAAATGTGAAAAATTCTGTGACCACTTCTGCCATTTTTTAAAAAAAATTAAAAAAAAAATTGTACAGAATTCATATTACAGGTCTGATATTAATGTATTCATATTACTAAATTATTTAAAATACTTTTTTTTTGGTTTCCAAAAATATGGTGGTTTAGGGGGTTAAAAAAATACTTTTAACACATCGCCGCCAGCGCTCTGGGGTTTAAACATGCATTTCACAGCGCTTGAATTTTTTGAGCGTGATTTTTTGATGAATATGGTGGAAGCCAGTCGCTATCATGCGCTCCCATACATCGCGGAACCTGTCAAATAGCGACTCGTAACCTTGTATTCAACATTACGCCACACCGACTGAGTCGCTGTCAACAACCGAACAACGGCCAAGCACAGCGACTACTAGCGGGCGCTGTGAAAATACCGCTACAGTTGCTCAACTGTCGCTACATGTCGCTATTAATAAATCAGCCTCCCCGTGTACAGACAGGTATATTGTTGCCAATAGCTCCAGATTGTTGATAGTGAGAACTGCTTCTATTAAACCCACATTGGCTAACATAATAAAAAAAAGGGGAAGATATGCTCAGCACCTTGTGAGCATCCTTTTGGCACAAAAAATAAGAGGCCGATTCATTAATAGCGCCAGGTAGCGACAGATGAGCGACAGTAGCAGTTGACAGCGACTCAGTCGGTGTGCGGTAATGTTGAATACGGGGTTAGGAGTCGCTGTTTGACAGGTTCCGCGCTGTATGGGAGCGCATGACAGCGAACGGCCATAGCGAACGGCTCCCAGCATATTCATGAACAAATCACGCTCCAAAAATTCTCGCGCTGTGAAATGCTTGTTTAAACCCCAGAGCGCTGGCGGCGATGGGTTAAAAGTAGTTTTTTAACTCCCAAACAACCATATTTTTAGAAAATAAAAAAAAAATTTTTTCAAAACATTTTGTAATATGAATACATTAATATCAAACCTGTAATATCAATTCTGCACAGATTTTTTTTTTTTATTTACCTTAAAAAAAAAAAAAAAAATCTAACATTGCAGAAGTGGTCATAGAATTTTTGACATTTAAAAAAAAAAAAAAAAAAATTAATAGCAATTAATTATGAATATTTAAAGATTGCTCCATTGAAATGCATTGGAGAGCGCCAGGTAGCGAGAGGTCATACCTGTCGCTGTTCAAGGTCGCTCGCTGGCGCTGTGGGGTGAGGCTGGAATAATGATGAATGATTCGCTATCTGGCGCTCTGTCAGTCACTAAGCAGGATCGGCTTGATAAATGTGTGATTGCGGAGGGGAGCCGGCGTTCTCGTGGCGGTGAGCGTCATTACCGTTCGCTCACCATTCGCTACCTGGCGCTATCCCTTGTTAAATAAGGGCCTAAGCATAAGTAACCAACTGCACTTTCTTCAGCTGTGAGATAATTATCCTTTAAAGTCATCTGTTAAAGCACTTTGCATTGACTGACTAATCTATTTAAGTGCTTTAAGAGAACCTAGGTCAAAGTCAAGGGGGCTCAGATAATCGCATGAGGCCAACACATCACTACAGCCGAGTGCAGCAATAACATCACAACCACTGCTACACTGGCCAATGGGACTGCCTTGATTTATACCAGAAGAACCAATCAGAGTGAGGCACACACTGCTGTATCAAAAAGTGTGGCTGTAATATTACAATTAATGTGTATTTTTTTGCAATAAATCAGAGGTTCCAAACAGGTGGTACCAGAGATCCTCTAAGGTGGTACTTGGCAAGGCTGCAGACTTACCTGTAGCCCAACCTGATCCGCGCCATCTATGCTTCGCTCAAGTGTGATTTTGCACCATATATAAATGAAAAAAATAGCCCATTTTGTGTGTTTCATTTACTTCAAATGGATGTTTTATGAGTTTTAATTATGGTTTTAGGTGACATACAATGCACACGCATCACTTAGGTGGTAGGTGATATAATCAGAAAATAGAAAGTGGTACTTGATTAAAAAGGTTGGGAACCCCTGCAATAGATCTATTGTCTGGGGTTTGCATAATTGTATTAGGCCCTTATTTAAGAAGGGATAGCATCAGGTAGTGGCTGGTTAATGAGAGGTAGCGACAGGTAGAGAGACTGGTGAACGCCGGACACGGCACGCAATTACACATTTATCAAGCAGAATCTGTTTAGCAACTGGGATAGCGCCATGTAGCATCTGATTCATCATTTTCACAGCCTCAGCAAACAGCGCCGGCATTTAGCCTTGCACAGCGCCAGGTATGACCTCTCGCTTCCTGTCGCTCTCCCATACATTTCAATGGATGAACCTTTTCTTCTCTTTAGACGGGGTATTTTTTTTTTTTGTCCCAAAAAATCACAAATAATTCTGTGACCTCTTCTGGCATTGAGAAAGCAGTTTTTTTAAATTTTTTTTCATTTTTTATATATTTCTTCAGAAATGACATTACAGGTCTGGCATTAAAGTGTTCATGTTACAATGTTGTTACAATGTAATTCCATATGTTTTCGCTTTGTTACTAGTTGATAGATGCTGAAAAACAGACTTTAAACACACCGCCTCCTGCGCACTGGGCTTCAAACAAGTATTTTTCAGCGCCAGAGATTTGTGAGGCTTTTTTTTTTGCTGAATATGGTGTGAGTCGGTTGCTATGAGCAGTCGCTACCATGCGCTCCCATACAGCAATGTACTGGTCAAATAATGACTCCTCACAATATATTCAACATTACTGCACAGCGACTGAGTCGCTAAAAAGTAGCGACCCACGGCTGAGCACAGTGACTACTAGTGGGCGCTCTGAAAATGCCTGCTACAGACGCTCATCTGTCGCTACCTGGCGTTAGTGATGAATCAGCCTGCCCATCATGCTCTACAAAATGGCTAAGAAATGCCTAAGATGGATCATAGCCCAGCGCTAGCAAAAGTGTTCCAAGTATATTTTCTACAAAACAAAGAGCCTTGTTTTAAAGCAGACCAAAACCGATTTCTCCCTTTTCTCCTTGTTTCCACAGTTCATACAACTGCATACCCTAAGCATCCACACTTGCGCCGTGGGAGTGAGGAGCATGAACAAATAGGTTGATTCCAGAGTTTAACTAAGAGGGTTATTTAATAAGAGATAGCGCCAGGTAGCGCCTCGTAGAAGCAGGCAGCGTCTGGTGAATGCCAGGCGCTATACGCCAAACCACATTTATGAAAGCGAATCTGGTGAGCGACTCTAACAGCGCCATGTAGCGTCCGATGCATTATTACAGGCAGCTCATCGTATAGCGCCGGCGCTCTAGCTACCAGAGCGCCAGGTATTACCTTTCGCTCACTGTCGCTCTCCCATACATTTCAGTGGCCGTTCCTTTGCTTGTGTTTAAACAGCGTGTTTGACATTTTTTATTTATTTTTTTTGCTCCAATCATTGTGTGACCTCTCCTGGCTGCAAACAAACACTTTTAGAAACTTTTTTGTCTTTTTATATTTTTATGCAGAATTACAGGTCTGGCACTAAAGTGTTAATGTCACAGTCTTGAAACAATGTCATTCCATGTGTTTTGACTTTGTTACTGGTGGATATGTGTTCAAAAACAGACTTTAATCACACAGTGTCTGGCCCTCTATGCTATAGCGCCCAGATTTAAAGCGCTGACACTGTGTGTGTGTCCTTTTTTGATAAGTATGGTGTGGAGCGCTGAGCTAGCGCTACCTCTCGCTCGCTGCAGCGCTGTACTGGTGTTAGAGTGCCCAACATACATCACATTCATCAATGCGGGCCATGTTACTACAGTGACTGAGGCGCTCTGTTACAGCGCCCAATACCCGCTTACAGCGTCTACTAGCGGTCACTCTCTGTGCTGCTATACAGACGCTCCTCTGCCGATACCTGGTGTTAGTAGTGAACCAGCCTCCATGCAGGGCTCCCCAAAATGGGATACCCTTGGAAAAGCTTACATGCAGCCTATTTAGTATGAGTAGGGTTTGGTCCCACACCCAATTTTTTCATAATGAGTGTGGGACCACATAGTGTCTCGAGGGGGGGGGGGCATTCCCTGCATTTCACCGGTGATCGTTCAGGTAAAGATTTTGAGGGGTTGCAGGGGTCTATGTCCGGGGGGGGGGGATTCCAGCAATCTGAATAACCCCCGAGACATACAATGGGCCTCATACCCATTATGTAGAGAATGGGACCTCCAAATAATGGTTCACACTACCCTTGGCCTTTACTGCTAATAATTTAGGGGGGCATGTTGCACTCCTGTTGTTTGTGTGGTCCTGAAGGAATACAAATAAAAAGAGGGATAGGCACTTGAGACGGGCATTAGCTGAGCTGCTTGCTGCCTTATTTTTGCTGTAGAACTAGAAAGTCTGGTTCAGGCAGACTTCTGGGAAGGTCCTGACACATGGCAAGTATGTTCATTACATGTCACCCATGTGACAGGATAATTAGCCTGGGCAGAACCAAAGCTGATATAAATGAGAGCCCTTAGTGACTGAGTCAGTATTGCTCCTGTGAGCTAAGTTTAGAGTTCAGAGTCAGTTGGGAATAAGAGTTCAGAGAAGCCAGAGAGTATCTAAGAGAAAAGAAAGGATAGTGGCTGCCCAGAGGGGCAAAGGCTTGTCTGAGGCATAACATCTGAAGCCTGTAGAGCTGTGTTCTGGAAAGAAGATTTTGGCCCTTATTTATGAAGGAATAGCGACAGGTAGCGACTGGTGAGCGGCCGGTAATGACGGGCCCCGCCATGAGAACGCCGGCTCCACACCACAATCACACATTTATCAAGCCAATCCTGCTTAGCGACTGAGATAGCGCCATATAGCCATTCATTCATCATTATTCCAGCCTCAGCCCACAGCGCCAGCGTCCGACCTTGAACAGCGACAGGTATGACCTCTCGCTACCTGGCGCGCTCCAATGCATTTCAATGGAACAATCTTTAAATATTCATAATTAATTTTTTTTTTTTTTTTTTAAATGTGAAAAATTCTGTGACCACTTCTGCCATTTTAGATAATTTTTTTAAGGTAAAAAAAAAAAACATTGTACAGAATTGATATTACAGGTCTGATATTAATGTATTGATATTACTAAATTACCGTATATACTCGAGTATAGGCCGACCCGAATATAAGCCGAGGCACCTAATTTTACCACAAAAAAATGGAACAAGTTATTGACTCGAGTATAAGCCGAGGCGGCTTTTTTCAATTGGATTTGGAGTTGACACACAGAGAGACACACACAGAAAAAGACACAGACACACACACACACACACACACAGAAAGAGACACACACACACTGTGGGTACCTGCTGCTGCTGCCGCCGCTCTCAGACGCGCAGGTGTCGGGGGTAAGGGTTTGGCCGAGGTTACCCTGCAGAGGGGCAGCGGGGTCCCCCTCCCCTCCTCCTCCATTCAGCTCCGCCTGGCAGCCGCCGCCGTTCTCATACACACACCAGCACTTCCTGGCTGTTGCGCGCTGGTCGTCGGTGGGCGTGCCCCATATGGCAGGCGTCCAATGAAAACATTGGACGCCACCCATTGGCGACCAGCGCGCAGCAGCCTGGAAGTGCCGGTCAGTGTGTGAATGTGTGTGCGTGTTTGTGTGTATGAGAGCGGCGGCGGCAGCAGCGGGTACAGCAGGGACCCGCAGCGGCCGCCCCTCACCCTCCAGCATCTGTTGGGTTCAGGGTTGCGGCCTTCCCTGGCAGTCCGCCCCTGGACTCGAGTATAAGCCGAGGCGGCTTTTTTCAGCCCAAAAAGTGGGCTGAAAAACTCGGCTTATACTCGAGTATATACGGTATTTAAAAAACTTGTTTTTTTTGGTTTCCAAAAATATGGTGGTTTGGGGGTTAAAAAACTACTTTTAACCCATCGCCGCCAGCGCTCTGGGGTTTAAACATGCATTTTACAGCGCAAGAATTTTTTGAGCATGATTTTTTAATGAATATGGTGGGAGCTGGTCGCTAGGGCCAGTCGCTATCATGCGCTCCCATACAGCGCGGAACCTGTCAAATAGCGACTCCTCACCCAATATTCAACATTACGGCAAACTGAGTCGCTATCAACTACCGAACAACGGCCAAGCACAGCGACTACTAGCGGGCGCTCTGAAAATGCCGCTACAGTCGCTCAACTGTCGCTACCTGCCGCTATTAATGAATCGGCCTCAAAGCTAACAGATGATTCTGTATTCCTGGCTAAGGAGCACAACTTCAGTAGCAAGTATAGGCAACTGGTGAGCGGCCGGTAATGACGGGCCCCGCCACGAGAACGCCGGCTCCCCACCACAATCACACATTTATCAAGCCAATCCTGCTTAGCGACTGAGATAGCGCCATATAGCCACTCATTCATCATTATTCCAGCCTCAGCCCACAGCGCCAGCGTCCGACCTTGAACAGCGACAGGTATGACCTCTCGCTGTTCAAGGCCTAATAACCCACCTAATAGGCCCCTCTTTTTCCTGTGTGTTTTTCTTTTCCCAAGTGCAGCCAATTGATCGATAGCCCTTTGGGTGATCGAGACATCTGAGGACAGGAGGCAAATAATGAGATCTGGTTTCCAATGAGGACCAGTGAAAAGCTCAGCATTAGCTTCTCCGGGAAGCAGCACATCTAAGAACAAATTGCAGACACAAGTAATCAGCTCTTCATTTGTCTTGTGTGTTCCGGAGATTTAGCCGCAGTTCTCCTCTGAGATCCGAAATCTATTCTGCTAACACTGGCCAAATGAGTCAACTCCAGTGAGGACTGTTTGTACGTTCCGGAGGTGTTTGCTCTGCAGAAAATAAAATGTGTTTCACTCGATACCACAGGCTGAATAACTTTTTCACAGTGCTTATTCATCCAAACTTTTAATAAGGATGAATCAGCCAGGCACAAAAAAAGGCCCATGCAGCAACCAGGGATGTTTAACCAGGACAAAAGGTCCATAAAGACTTGATGGTTTCTTAAGGATGCTTCCTGATGTGGGATGCCCCGTGGTGTTAGAATAAAAAGAGGGTTGAATATCTCACCTTATTCCTCATTCCAGTGCATTTTCTGCACAGAAGGGTATCCCAATACTGTGTCCTGACTGTATGATTGCAATGACTGGCTTGCCTACAGTCTCAAAAAAACAGGGCTTCTCTCTATCTGTGCCGTCTGTCCTGTCAGGCAGTAATCATCACAATCAGAAGACAGTATAAGGGATGTCAGGGAAGCCGTTCTGTACTGAAAAAGCCCCATGTTACAGTTCTGGAACTAGGAACCAAGCCTGACACACCCCTTCCATTGTAGTGAATGGCAATTATGGTGGAGGGTGTGAGCCAGACATGGAAGCTATGGACAATGGAGTTCGAGACCAGGGCAGTGTGGTCTGGTAATCAGGTGAGTTGCTTATCGACGGTATCAGTTCAATCAGCTGTGGGGGACAAAAGGTGAGCACACTTTTGTTTTCCTCTTGGGTAGTTAAACACTTTAATTAATTAAAGCACTGCAGTGGCCATAGTTGGGGGAAAGGAGGAGGAAGAGATGGGACTCATGGACGTGGCAGCGAGGAAGCGACTTGGTGGAGGAGCCATAAGGAAATGTTGAGATGGACTGGGAGGCAGTAATAAGTATCTGGCCCTTTAACTACACTATAACAGGATGTGGGTAAAGCATACATGTCCTTTACCTGCACCCTCCATAGACATCTATAGGCTGCCTTGCACATAAAACCACTTTTATATATGCAATGTAGTTAGCAAAGGAAACTGATTCTGATTTTGAGTGTGATCTAGGGGTGAACAAGTCCTCTCTACTCCTTGATAGAAATTATAGAAAGGTGTCAGTGCCACCTCCTCCGCCTATCAAATAGTAAACTACCTGTATATGAAATGTGATTGGTCCACACTATCATGTTTTCTTAATACATTCAGTTATTGGTGGCTTAGTGGCCTCCTTTGATTGAAATGATTAAAAACAACATGATGGTGTGTAGTGGTGCACCACTGAATCACAAATGAACTGATTAACAGAAAAAGAAAAGTGGTCCAGTGATTGCCGACCCCTCTCTATGGTGCTGCTGATGGTTCAGCGCACTTTACTCCACAGAACACAGTTCACAGTTCTAACAATAACTTCCAGAGGTAAGTATCCCAGTGACAACCTTCCTGGGACAGTTCACAGTTAATTATGGTATCTCAGGGTCTGGTCCATCCCACATTGAGCTACTGAGTACTGGCTCTTAGTAAATTAGGCAGGGAAGAATGTGGGGTCCTCTTTGCTAAGGAAGTTTTGCTCCACCTTAGGGATGTTGGGCACAACTTAATATTAAGGTTTCCAGTGGTTCTACTGGTTTAAGCTTAATCAGGGAATCCCAGCTGGTCTCAAGACTTCCCCGGGGTTTAAAGGTTTCCAAGAACAGGGGCAGCCTACTAGTCTAGGCTTGTCTCTCGGACCCTTCCACTCACTCAACAGGTGGCCCCTGACTGTAAAATCCAGGAACAAGGCACCCCTATGGGTTCTGTCTCTCCCACCAGGGTCCCCTCGAGGCATACCGAATCCTTGCATGCCAAAGCAGTATATTCTCCTGTGCTGTTACAGCCACGCACTGATTCCCACCTCGGCTTTCTTACATGGGGTGAGGGCTCCAGATGATGATCTCTCTGCCTGTCCCTCTGGCTTCCCCTTATAAATCCTCTTCCTAATACAGTGCCATTTCCCCTCCCAAAAGCTCCCAACCAATCTAAGCAGTTTCCTGTTGTTCAGTGAATGTATCTTATGCATCCTAAAGTGCAACTCTGAGTTATAATTCTGAGAGTCTGAATTAAATTCACTTTTCATTTGTTCTTATACGTACTCTCGTCTAGTGACCAAAGTGCTAGAAAACCACTAGGGTGTGAGGTGGCACCAACCAATTCACAAGATATTTGTGGTGCAGTGCTCTGGATATAACCTACAAATACATATTTACACAAAAGGGGGGGGGGAGTGCCCACCAATTCCCCCAAAGGGTTCCAGAGACTTATTGCACACACCCAAATTTTTATATATCTTCTTTTGGGTGTGTGCAATAAGTCTCTGGAACCCTTTGGGGAATTGGTGGGCACTTTCCCCCCCTTTTGTGTATAGTGACCAAAGTGGGAATAACAACACCTTTTATATATTACTGTACAATTCTAACATTAATGGATAATCCTCAGATAAATCCAATTTTAAGCACATAAATAGATGGGTGCACTTTTTTTGTACTAAAACCCTATATTAGAGCTGGGGAGCGGTCATTCAATATACATTTGTATTGAGTGCAAGGACAGGACAATTCTGAAGTCAGAGCTTATAGTAATGAGTTATTGCCTGCTGATTTTGTAGGCTGTGATGAGAAGGATTAGATTTGCTGACGGACAGTTCCCCATCCTTTCCTTCTCTAGCAATCCTTCCCCATCCTATTGCTAGGAATTTGTTAACAACAAGCAAGCAATGTTTCCAGTTTGCTGGCTCTTATATAGAATCTGGGCTTTTCTTTCTAAAAAGCCTAACATGTTTTATTGGCTCCTTAAGCCGAATACACTATTTGATTACTAAAATTGACCTGTGATATTTCTTATTAAGTTTGATAGTCTTCCAATGGCATTTGAGGGCATTGGGCTACTTTATTTGCTTACCAGAAATCTCAAAATTCTAGAACATGGGCCAAACCAAATTTACAAGGGTCATAAGAAAGGGGCACAACTCCACAAATACCGTAAAATAATATTTTATTAAATGTTACACTATAGAAATCCCAAAATCTTAATTTCACCCCATAGCCATGAATGCAGACATGAAAAGTGACCCGGTTTTCCTTGGACTCGCCCTGTTTTGACCCCTCCTCACCCAGTCATCCTGCCAAAAGCTCAAATCACCCTGCAGCTGGACTAGCTGCCTCCCGGTCCTGGTGCTCTGGGAGAAACGTCTCTGTAGACACGCACCTGCCGCTCCTGCTCTTGCAGAATGAAGGGTGTCTTTACACAGGTGCAAGGACTGTTCTAATGCAGGGGTGGGGGAGACGCCACTTTGAGCCCCACTTACTATTCAGTATCTATCAGTTATCAAGCATCCCGTCTGCTTGCTAAACAGCTCCGATGGCCAGAGAGCTTGTGTGTTGCTACTGCCCAGCATATATGTATGTATAATCTTGCTGGCAGTGACATTATTACATAGCCTGGACTTCCCCTGCATTTTTAGCACAATTTTGGAAGTTTTGTAAAAGATACATTTTATAACAAATGTGTAGGGGCATGAGTATAACTAGAAACATGTCAGTTAACTAATAAGAACCCATATCAATAGCGTTAACTAGACATTAAGCTCTTTTGTGGTTTCTACCCATGAAAGTGCATAGGCAGTGCCATACCCTAAACTAGACTCAAGATGGCAGTAGTGGGATTAGGCCATAGGCTATAATGGGGATTGTTCTAGAAGCTGAGGTAAGAAGGGTTGTTAGTCATAACAGGATGTTGAGTAGTAACATAGTTATAACTAGAAGGGTAGTGATTGGTTAGAGGGTTTAGAGAGCAACCTATAAGATGTCGGACATGAGACCAAGTATGTGATAGAATGTTCTGGAAGATAGTGAGAAGGGATATAGGGAAGCCCCAGTCTCAAAGCCACGTTGTTCTTAACCATTTTTAACTGTAAGGGGAGCAGGAATACTGACAGAGAGAGGAGGGAAAGATCCAGCAAAGGAAGGAGTTCTCCTTGGGAAGCAATACTTTTTAATTGTACCTGTGACTATGGACAGAACCCAGAGATGTAACTGGATGGATATATTGTACCTGTGCCGTGTTTGCTGTTTGCCTGTGGATTAAATAAAGAGGAACTTTGCTTTCATCTACTTGACTGGTGTTCATCTTTCCAAGCGGCAACAGTGAGTACTAACCTTTCCTGCAACTGCACCCTAACCCTTACCTATCCACGGACATACGTAGAGCACCCTGGGCCCAGAAGAACCTGCTCCCTGCCATCCTCACCGAACACCCACTGTGTGAGGACTACAAAAGCCAGTGAGTAAGCCATGTCCCTAATCCCCATCACCCTGTAATCTGGTCTTCAATGTTGGCATCTCTGTGAAAGAGATCAAGTGATTCTGAACCAGAGCTGCACAAGAACAGAAAGGCAGATTCTGTCCATTACTAATCATAACCATTATAATGATTGATAGTGTTCTCATCTTCCATTACAAATAATAAGGCAAAAAATTCAGTATTGTAAATGCCATTCAACAGAAATGCAAAGATTACACAATGATCGCATACAACAGGAATAAGCCATGGACTTAAATATCTTGGATTGTCCTTGGTTTGTCATTATACACATGATAAATAGTTTAATGACCTTCAAGTAAAACAGTACACATGGCATACAAGGACTTTTCCGGTAAACATCTTAGTGGGCTCATTGATCAGCCCCCCTCCCCCAAAGACTACTGTAACCTTCATCTTGTTGATCTCCTTTAACGTAATTGCCCTCTCTGCAATCTATCTGGTCTGTTGCTGTCACAATGATTTACCTCACCAATTAATCTTCATCATCTGCTGCCGAGACACCCCTGGACAAACATCATCTACACAATAAGTATATGAAGAGAGCACATGTGAAGTGACAGTTGCTGACTCCTGTATGGCAGATTCAGCATAACTGTAGAAAGGGCTGGATTTTAGGGGGACTGATGCCGGGGGGGGGGGGGGGGGGTAATATTTTGGTTGCTTAGAGAGAAGCCTGATGTGCTGCAGGAATGTAAAGATTCAATCAGAACCTTACCCTGCTTTGGGCTCTCAGCAGTCAAGTACTTACAGCCCCTGAACATCTGGTCCAAGATTAACCCTCAAGAGAGACCTCCTCCACCAGTAAGCCCAGGGCCATATTAAAGTGGCAACAAGGCGCCGGCTTCAGGACAAACAAGAAGACAGTGAAGGGCATCTGGACCCAGTTGAGGAAGTGGAAGAGATGGAATTTATCGAGAACGCTCCCTCATTTAGCCATTCAGATGGGGACGAGAGTGAATGAGCTGCAAGGTGATGCGACCACTGTCGCTCCTTTTGCTGAAGCCTTGCATGTAAACAGAGCGATACACATGCATGTCAAATGGCTCTGATTGGATGAGAGCTCACACATGCGGCATAGGATTGGGGAAAGGTGAGTTTGGACAGGAACTCTGGGGGTTTCACACAGCGGGGCATCCCAACGCAGGATGCCCCTGGGCCATGGAACAAAACCCAGGATAGTCTTAATCTCGGGTTTTGTTCCACTTTAAGGGTGTTCAGTGTATGTAGACGTACTTTTATGGACATCAGCATTGCATCCTTAACCACACATTTCCCAGGTTTTACCATACAACCAAAGCTGAGCAGAGCTGACACTCTATACCAGGGGTCCCCAACCTGGCAGCCTAACAGGCGGTCTGCTAGACCAGAACACTAAAGGAGGTCTAGAATGTTAGCTAACAAAGCTGATACTGTATTTAGAAACAATGGTCACCAGTACTAGGCTTAGTAAAACGGTCTTCCCAATAAAATACTTCCATAGACAACAATCTGGGCAAAAGTCAGACTTGAACCCATGTCTGCTATGCTACCTACACATTCTAATTACTGGTTGGGCCATTGACACACTTTACCAAAAATCTTTTCTAAGACCTTCCAATAACTAACCTCCAAATACCATCATCTTGGTTGAGGTCTGGCTTTGACCAGCATCTGCTGTAGTTCCAACTTCATGGTCTGACCACATACTTGTTGCACCATTGATGCAATGATGCAATTTTGCTGTACCCAGAAGCAGGGAGTGTCACGTCTTCCATAGGTAGCAGTATGCCTTCATATAGTTTCACTCTCCTATGCCCTCCTCTGGACCACCAATCTGACCATACCATCTCCCACTCTTTGTCAGGTCGAGAGGACACCAAAAGAAAAGGGTGATTGAACACTGAACCCTGCTGAGCTGTTTTAAGTGTTGTTCCTACCAACTCCCTGGAAGATAATGTGCTGGGAGCCCCGGCCCCCTGACCTGCAGGGCCCAGAGCAGGTGCTGTATTAAGTAGGCTGTACCCAGTACCTCTACCTATAGTTTGCATTTGATGGTCCTGTCACCAACTGAACAAAGGGTCAGCAGGGCCTCCTAAGCCATAGCCTATATTTGTCAGAAAAGGTCTGGATCCCTGGCCACAGTACCCCTTAGCCACCTGCTGGTGGCTCTGATTTACCTCAATCGCTGCAATGTTTCTGTGCAGCCTGACCAGCAGGTGGCCCTATCAGGCACTTCCTCCGGGTTGAGTGCTCAGCCGCAACCACTAATCATCTGGCTTTAAATAAGCTCCACGAATAAGGCTCAGGGCTCCATTACCTTCCTGCATTACAGACTTGCTGCTCTGTTCTCCTGAAACTCCAGTAGCCGATTCTGTTCCTGCTCAGCCTTCGGTTCTGTTCCTGCCCTGTTTCTGTTCCTGCTTTCAGTTTAGTTCCAGTCCTGTGTCCAGTCCCATCCTGCCCTACCTTCTGTCCTTCCTGCCCTCTGGTTTTTCCATCCATCCTTTCTCTGGCCTTTCAGGTACTTGGTAGTCCTGTCTGTGGAGCCTGTATATCCTGTACATATTGTTTATATTGTGTTAGAGTTGTGGTTTGCCTTTAGTTCTGTATATATATATATATATATATATATATATATATATGCAGCGGGCTATACTCTGGATGGGGTGAGATGATAGATCCGGGAGGATCTCTTTGTTTAAGTGTTTCTTTGCTATAAAACACTTTGCTTAAAGCGGTCCTTCACCCTGAATAAGAGTCTATCTTATATGTTTCCCACACCCTGTACATACAGATTGCTCACGTTAAAAATCATCCTACCTGCATCTACTGCATGTTATGAGCCTTTAAACATCCAAGATGGCGGCTCATGGAACATCAGGCAGCCTGCAAACAGGAAGTGTCTTCTGATTGTGCTGCTCTGCATTCTGGGACTGCTGATTTTTTCCTGACCCCAGCTCTGCTCTGTATGAGCAAAGCACAGCTATAACCCACCTCCCTGCACTTTATCCCACTCTCTTCTACTCAGTAAGTGTGATGCGTCTGAGTCAAGATGGCGGCACCGGTATCCTAAAGTCCTGAAACCAGTTGCAGCCCAGTGGGGGAAAGAATAATAAGTGACTAAAAACTTAAAATATATTAATTTTAGATGCTGGGGAATCATTTTTTAAAGGTTTGGACTTTTCAATAAATCTTGGTGAAGGTCCAGTTTAAGTGTTTTATAGCACTAAAGCATTTTCTTCCATTTTTACTGGGGCCTGGATTTCTATGGACCGGCAGGTGAGGTTGGTAGTGGGACCTGCAATTTCCCTCCCTCCAGGCCAGGATTTGCCTGTTCTGTCTCAGTCGCACAGGGGGCTGGGCCTTGCTCATCAGTGGATAGAAAAGCTTTTGTAATGCAGACAGTGGTGAAGCTGTGTGTTGAGCCAGTCTCGAGTCTGAGAGAGACTTTGCTGCAGGCCTAAACAAAAATGGATTTGCCTAAACTGGCGAGGAAACCGCTGTTTATGTTGCTGGATTTACTGCATCTGTCATTATATTCTGAATTGAAGAGACTTTATGTTGGACTTTGTGTTCAATAAACTCTTTGTTATTTCACCTGAGAACAATTTCCAGAGTCATTGCCGCTAACAACCCCAATCCTGACAATATATTTCTTGTTTGCTCTGCTCAGTGTTCTGTTGTATATAGTTTTGGCTGTTTGCTGTGTTAGTATTGGTGTAGGTGCAGGGTCATTGTATATAGTTGTGGTTGCAGTGCTGTGTTTTCCCTGTATCCAGGGCCAGCTCCAGGTTTGTCGGGGCCTGTGGGCATGAGAGTCTTAGTGGGCCACAAAGTAGTGTGTCATATAATGTCACCTTTCAGCTCCACTGCCACAAATAGGTCATCTTCTGCTGCTGATCACCCTCCAGTCCTTATTGCCTTCCCTATAGCCACCAATCGCCCACCAGTTATTTTTGCTTTCCCTATAGCCACCAATCGCCCTCCAGTCCATATTTCCTTCTCTATAGCCACCAATCATCCTCCAGTCCTTATTGCCTTCCCTATAGCCACCAATCATCCTCCAGTCCTTATTGCCTTCCCTATAGCCACCAATCATCCTCCAGTCCGTATTGCCTTCCCTATAGCCACCAATCATCCTCCAGTCCTTATTGCCTTCCCTATAGCCACCAATCATCCTCCAGTCCTTATTGCCTTCCCTATAGCCACCAATCATCCTCCAGTCCGTATTGCCTTCCCTATAGCCACCAATCATCCTCCAGTCCTTATTGCCTTCCCTATAGCCACCAATCATCCTCCAGTCCTTATTGCCTTCCCTATAGCCACCAATCATCCTCCAGTCCGTATTGCCTTCCCTATAGCCACCAATCATCCTCCAGTCCTTATTGCCTTCCCTATAGCCACCAATCATCCTCCAGTCCTTATTGCCTTTCCTATAGCCACCAATCATCCTCCAGTCCTTATTGCCTTCCCTATAGCCACCAATCATCCTCCAGTCCTAATTGCCTTCCCTATAGCCACTAATCATCCTCCAGTCCCTATTGCCTTCCCTATAGCCACCAATCACCCTCCAGTCCTTATTGCCTTCCCTATAGCCACCAATCATCCTCCAGTCCTAATTGCCTTCTCTATAGCCACCAATCTCCCTCCACTCCTTATTGCCTTCCCTATAGCCACCAATCATCCTCCAGTCCATATTGCCATCCCTATAGCCACCAATCATCCTCCAGTCCTTATTGCCTTTCCTATAGCCACCAATCATCCTCCAGTCCTTATTGCCTTCCCTATAGCCACCAATCACCCTCCAGTCCTTATTGCCTTCCCTATAGCCACCAATCACCCTCCTGTCCTTATTGCCTTCCCTATAGCCACCAATCACCCTCCAGTCCTTATTGCCTTTCCTATAGCCACCAATCATCCTCCAGTCCTTATTGCCTTCCCTATAGCCACCAATCATCCTCCAGTCCTTATTGCCTTCCCTATAGCCACCAATCACCCTCCAGTCCTTATTGCCTTTCCTATAGCCACCAATCGCCCTCCAGTCCTTATTGCCTTCCCTATAGCCACCAATCACCCTCCAGTCCTTATTGCCTTTCCTATAGCCATCAATCGCCCTCCAGTCCTTATTGCCTATCCTATAGCAACCAATCGCCTTCCTGTCCTTATTGCCTTCCCTATAGCCACCAATCACCCTCCAGTCCTTATTGCCTTCCCTATAGCCACCAATCATCCTCCAGTCCTTATTGCCTTCCCTATAGCCACCAATCACCCTCCAGTCCTTATTGCCTTCCCTATAGCCACCAATCACCCTCCAGTCCTTATTGCCTTCCCTATAGCCACCAATCGCCCCCCAGTCCTTATTGCCTTCCCTATAGCCACCAATCACCCTCCAGTCCTTATTGCCTTTCCTATAGCCACCAATCGCCCTCCAGTCCTTATTGCCTATCCTATAGCAACCAATCGCCTTCCTGTCCTTATTGCCTTCCCTATAGCCACCAATCACCCTCCAGTCCTTATTGCCTTCCCTATAGCCACCAATCATCCTCCAGTCCTAATTGCCTTTCCTATAGCCACCAATCATCCTCCAGTCCTTATTGCCTTCCCTATAGCCACCAATCATCCTCCAGTCCTTATTGCCTTCCCTATAGCCACCAATCACCCTCCAGTCCTTATTGCCTTCCCTATAGCCACCAATCACCCTCCAGTCCTAATTGCCTTTCCTATAGCCACCAATCATCCTCCAGTCCTTATTGCCTTCCCTATAGCCACCAATCATCCTCCAGTCCTAATTGCCTTTCCTATAGCCACCAATCATCCTCCAGTCCTTATTGCCTTCCCTATAGCCACCAATCATCCTCCAGTCCTTATTGCCTTCCCTATAGCCACCAATCACCCTCCAGTCCTTATTGCCTTTCCTATAGCCACCAATCGCCCTCCAGTCCTTATTGCCTTCCCTATAGCCACCAATCACCCTCCAGTCCTTATTGCCTTTCCTATAGCCATCAATCGCCCTCCAGTCCTTATTGCCTTTCCTATAGCCATCAATCGCCCTCCAGTCCTTATTGCCTATCCTATAGCAACCAATCGCCTTCCTGTCCTTATTGCCTTCCCTATAGCCACCAATCACCCTCCAGTCCTTATTGCCTTCCCTATAGCCACCAATCACCCTCCAGTCCTTATTGCCTTCCCTATAGCCACCAATCACCCTCCAGTCCTTATTGCCTTTCCTATAGCCACCAATCACCCTCCAGTCCTTATTGCCTTTCCTATAGCCACCAATCGCCCCCCAGTCCTTATTGCCTTCCCTATAGCCACCAATCACCCTCCAGTCCTTATTGCCTTCCCTATAGCCACCAATCACCCTCCAGTCCTTATTGCCTTTCCTATAGCCACCAATCGCCCTCCAGTCCTTATTGCCTATCCTATAGCAACCAATCGCCTTCCTGTCCTTATTGCCTTCTCTATAGCCACCAATCACCCTCCAGTCCTTATTGCCTTCCCTATAGCCACCAATCATCCTCCAGTCCTAATTGCCTTTCCTATAGCCACCAATCATCCTCCAGTCCTTATTGCCTTCCCTATAGCCACCAATCACCCTCCAGTCCTTATTGCCTTCCCTATAGCCACCAATCACCCTTCAGTCCTTATTGGCTTCCCTATAGCCACCAATCACCCTCCAGTCCTTATTGCCTTCCCTATAGCCACCAATCATCCTCCAGTCCTTATTGCCTTCCCTATAACCACCAATCACCCTCCAGTCCTTATTGCCTTCCATATAGCCACCAATCACCCTCCAGTCCTTATTGCCTTTCCTATAGCCACCAATCGCCCCCCAGTCCTTATTGCCTTCCCTATAGCCACCAATCACCCTCCAGTCCTTATTGCCTTTCCTATAGCCACCAATCGCCCTCCAGTCCTTATTGCCTATCCTATAGCAACCAATCGCCTTCCTGTCCTTATTGCCTTCCCTATAGCCACCAATCACCCTCCAGTCCTTATTGCCTTCCCTATAGCCACCAATCATCCTCCAGTCCTAATTGCCTTTCCTATAGCCACCAATCATCCTCCAGTCCTTATTGCCTTCCCTATAGCCACCAATCACCCTCCAGTCCTTATTGCCTTCCCTATAGCCACCAATCACCCTTCAGTCCTTATTGCCTTCCCTATAGCCACCAATCACCCTCCAGTCCTTATTGCCTTCCCTACAGCCAACAATCTCCCTCCAGTCCTTATTGCCTTCTCTATAGCCACCAATCTCCCTTCACTCCTTATTGCCTTCCCTATAGCCACCAATCATCCTCCAGTCCTTATTGCCTTTCCTATAGCCACCAATCATCCTCCAGTCCTTATTGCCTTCCCTATAGCCACCAATCACCCTCCAGTCCTTATTGCCTTTCCTATAGCCACCAATCGCCCTCCAGTCCTTATTGCCTTCTCTATAGCCACCAATCTCCCTCCACTCCTTATTGCCTTCCCTATAGCCACCAATCATCCTCCAGTCCTTATTGCCTTTCCTATAGCCACCAATCATCCTCCAGTCCTTATTGCCTTCCCTATAGCCACCAATCATCCTCCAGTCCTTATTGCCTTTCCTATAGCCACCAATCGCCCTCCAGTCCTTATTGCCTATCCTATAGCAACCAATCGCCTTCCTGTCCTTATTGCCTTCCCTATAGCCACCAATCACCCTCCAGTCCTTATTGCCTTCCCTATAGCCACCAATCATCCTCCAGTCCTAATTGCCTTTCCTATAGCCACCAATCATCCTCCAGTCCTTATTGCCTTCCCTATAGCCACCAATCACCCTCCAGTCCTAATTGCCTTTCCTATAGCCACCAATCATCCTCCAGTCCTTATTGCCTTCCCTATAGCCACCAATCATCCTCCAGTCCTTATTGCCTTCCCTATAGCCACCAATCACCCTCCAGTCCTTATTGCCTTTCCTATAGCCACCAATCGCCCTCCAGTCCTTATTGCCTTCCCTATAGCCACCAATCACCCTCCAGTCCTTATTGCCTTTCCTATAGCCATCAATCGCCCTCCAGTCCTTATTGCCTATCCTATAGCAACTAATCGCCTTCCTGTCCTTATTGCCTTCCCTATAGCCACCAATCACCCTCCAGTCCTTATTGCCTTCCCTATAGCCACCAATCATCCTCCAGTCCTTATTGCCTTCCCTATAGCCACCAATCACCCTCCAGTCCTTATTGCCTTTCCTATAGCCACCAATCACCCTCCAGTCCTTATTGCCTTTCCTATAGCCACCAATCGCCCCCCAGTCCTTATTGCCTTCCCTATAGCCACCAATCATCCCCCAGTCCTTATTGCCTTTCCTATAGCCACCAATCACCCTCCAGTCCTTATTGCCTTTCCTATAGCCACCAATCGCCCTCCAGTCCTTATTGCCTATCCTATAGCAACCAATCGCCTTCCTGTCCTTATTGCCTTCCCTATAGCCACCAATCACCCTCCAGTCCTTATTGCCTTCCCTATAGCCACCAATCATCCTCCAGTCCTAATTGCCTTTCCTATAGCCACCAATCATCCTCCAGTCCTTATTGCCTTCCCTATAGCCACCAATCACCCTCCAGTCCTTATTGCCTTCCCTATAGCCACCAATCACCCTTCAGTCCTTATTGGCTTCCCTATAGCCACCAATCACCCTCCAGTCCTTATTGCCTTCCCTATAGCCACCAATCATCCTCCAGTCCTTATTGCCTTCCCTATAACCACCAATCACCCTCCAGTCCTTATTGCCTTCCATATAGCCACCAATCACCCTCCAGTCCTTATTGCCTTTCCTATAGCCACCAATCGCCCCCCAGTCCTTATTGCCTTCCCTATAGCCACCAATCACCCTCCAGTCCTTATTGCCTTTCCTATAGCCACCAATCGCCCTCCAGTCCTTATTGCCTATCCTATAGCAACCAATCGCCTTCCTGTCCTTATTGCCTTCCCTATAGCCACCAATCACCCTCCAGTCCTTATTGCCTTCCCTATAGCCACCAATCATCCTCCAGTCCTAATTGCCTTTCCTATAGCCACCAATCATCCTCCAGTCCTAATTGCCTTCCCTATAGCCACCAATCACCCTCCAGTCCTTATTGCCTTCCCTATAGCCACCAATCATCCTCCAGTCCTAATTGCCTTTCCTATAGCCACCAATCATCCTCCAGTCCTTATTGCCTTCCCTATAGCCACCAATCACCCTCCAGTCCTTATTGCCTTCCCTATAGCCACCAATCACCCTCCAGTCCTTATTGCCTTCCCTATAGCCACCAATCATCCTCCAGTCCTAATTGCCTTTCCTATAGCCACCAATCATCCTCCAGTCCTTATTGCCTTCCCTATAGCCACCAATCACCCTCCAGTCCTTATTGCCTTCCCTACAGCCAACAATCTCCCTCCAGTCCTTATTGCCTTCCCTATAGCCACCAATCATCCTCCAGTCCTTATTGCCTTTCCTATAGCCACCAATCATCCTCCAGTCCTTATTGCCTTCCCTATAGCCACCAATCACCCTCCAGTCCTTATTGCCTTTCCTATAGCCACCAATCACCCTCCAGTCCTTATTGCCTTCTCTATAGCCACCAATCTCCCTCCACTCCTTATTGCCTTCCCTATAGCCACCAATCATCCTCCAGTCCTTATTGCCTTCCCTATAGCCACCAATCATCCTCCAGTCCTTATTGCCTTTCCTATAGCCACCAATCGCCCTCCAGTCCTTATTGCCTATCCTATAGCAACCAATCGCCTTCCTGTCCTTATTGCCTTCCCTATAGCCACCAATCACCCTCCAGTCCTTATTGCCTTCCCTATAGCCACCAATCATCCTCCAGTCCTAATTGCCTTTCCTATAGCCACCAATCATCCTCCAGTCCTTATTGCCTTCCCTATAGCCACCAATCACTCTCCAGTCCTTATTGCCTTCCCTATAGCCACCAATCACCCTCCAGTCCTAATTGCCTTTCCTATAGCCACCAATCATCCTCCAGTCCTTATTGCCTTCCCTATAGCCACCAATCATCCTCCAGTCCTAATTGCCTTTCCTATAGCCACCAATCATCCTCCAGTCCTTATTGCCTTCCCTATAGCCACCAATCATCCTCCAGTCCTTATTGCCTTTCCTATAGCCACCAATCGCCCTCCAGTCCTTATTGCCTTTTCTATAGCCACCAATCACCCTCCAGTCCTTATTGCCTTCCCTATAGCCACCAATCATCCTCCAGTCCTAATTGCCTTCCCTATAGCCACCAATCATCCTCCAGTCCTTATTGCCTTTCCTATAGCCACCAATCGCCCTCCAGTCCTTATTGCCTTCCCTATAGCCACCAATCACCCTCCAGTCCTTATTGCCTTCCCTATAGCCACCAATCATCCTCCAGTCCTAATTGCCTTTCCTATAGCCACCAATCATCCTCCAGTCCTTATTGCCTTCCCTATAGCCACCAATCACCCTCCAGTCCTTATTGCCTTTCCTATAGCCACCAATCGCCCTCCAGTCCTTATTGCCTTCCCTATAGCCACCAATCACCCTCCAGTCCTTATTGCCTTTCCTATAGCCATCAATCGCCCTCCAGTCCTTATTGCCTATCCTATAGCAA
Organism: Gastrophryne carolinensis; assembly: GCA_027917425.1. Lineage (NCBI taxonomy): Eukaryota > Metazoa > Chordata > Amphibia > Anura > Microhylidae > Gastrophryne > Gastrophryne carolinensis. The sequence goes on along the minus strand of CM051239.1, from coordinate 392,935,136 downwards.
CCAATCGCCTTCCTGTCCTTATTGTCTTCCCTATAGCCACCAATCACCCTTCAGTCCTTATTGCCTTCCCTATAGCCACCAATCATCCTCCAGTCCTTATTGCCTTCCCTATAGCCACCAATCACCCTCCAGTCCTTATTGCCTTCCCTATAGCCACCAATCACCCTCCAGTCCTTATTGCCTTCCCTATAGCCACCAATCACCCTCCAGTCCTTATTGCCTTTCCTATAGCCACCAATCGCCCTCCAGTCCTTATTGCCTATCCTATAGCAACCAATCGCCTTCCTGTCCTTATTGCCTTCCCTATAGCCACCAATCACCCTCCAGTCCTTATTGCCTTCCCTATAGCCACCAATCATCCTCCAGTCCTTATTGCCTTTCCTATAGCCACCAATCATCCTCCAGTCCTTATTGCCTTCCCTATAGCCAGCAATCACCCTCCAGTCCTTATTGCCTTCCCTATAGCCACCAATCACCCTTCAGTCCTTATTGGCTTCCCTATAGCCACCAATCACCCTCCAGTCCTTATTGCCTTCCCTATAGCCACCAATCATCCTCCAGTCCTTATTGCCTTCCCTATAACCACCAATCACCCTCCAGTCCTTATTGCCTTCCCTATAGCCACCAATCACCCTCCAGTCCTTATTGCCTTTCCTATAGCCACCAATCGCCCCCCAGTCCTTATTGCCTTCCCTATAGCCACCAATCACCCTCCAGTCCTTATTGCCTTTCCTATAGCCACCAATCGCCCTCCAGTCCTTATTGCCTATCCTATAGCAACCAATCGCCTTCCTGTCCTTATTGCCTTCCCTATAGCCACCAATCACCCTCCAGTCCTTATTGCCTTCCCTATAGCCACCAATCATCCTCCAGTCCTAATTGCCTTTCCTATAGCCACCAATCATCCTCCAGTCCTTATTGCCTTCCCTATAGCCACCAATCACCCTCCAGTCCTTATTGCCTTCCCTATAGCCACCAATCACCCTTCAGTCCTTATTGCCTTCCCTATAGCCACCAATCACCCTCCAGTCCTTATTGCCTTCCCTACAGCCAACAATCACTTTCCAGTCCTTATTGCCTTCTCTATAGCCACCAATCTCCCTCCACTCCTTATTGCCTTCCCTATAGCCGCCAATCATCCTCCAGTCCTTATTGCCTTTCCTATAGCCACCAATCATCCTCCAGTCCTTATTGCCTTCCCTATAGCCACCAATCACCCTCCAGTCCTTATTGCCTTTCCTATAGCCACCAATCGCCCTCCAGTCCTTATTGCCTTCTCTATAGCCACCAATCTCCCTCCAGTCCTTATTGCCTTCCCTATAGCCACCAGTCATCCTCCAGTCCTTATTGCCTTTCCTATAGCCACCAATCATCCTCCAGTCCTTATTGCCTTCCCTATAGCCACCAATCATCCTCCAGTCCTTATTGCCTTTCCTATAGCCACCAATCGCCCTCCAGTCCTTATTGCCTTCCCTATAGCCACCAATCGCCCTCCAGTCCTTATTGCCTTCCCTATAGCCACCAATCACCCTCCAGTCCCTATTTCCTTCCCTATAGCAACCAATCGCCTTCCGGTCCTTATTGCCTTCCCTATAGCCACCAATCACCCTCCAGTCCTTATTGCCTTCCCTATAGCCACCAATTGTCCTCTAGTCCTAGTTGCATTCTCTACTGCCACCGAGCACCCTTCTGGCCTTACTACTTGCTCTGCTGCCACAAAAAACTCCATCATTGCTGTCAGTTGTCACCTGGTTCTTGCCACCTTCTAAGCTTCCATTAATTGCCCTCCATTTCATGCCACCATTTCCATTGTTGCTGATTATCCCCTGTTGCTGAGGCCAGCCATGAGCAGGTCTGCACACAGAACCCGGCATTTGGTGGTTCAGGTTCACTGTAAAATAATACCATGGCCAAGTCTGAGCTTGAGTGGGCCCCTGAAGATGCCAAGGGCCCTGGCAATTGTCCAGGTTTGCCCTGTGCTGGTGCCGGCCCTGCCTGTATCACAATAAATCACTATTTAGTTACCCCAGGTCGGCCTGTGTTTATCACTTGCTCGTCACACCTTGCAGATCCTTGACAATATTAACTTTGTTGCATTCTCCAACCCAAAATATGCAGTCAACAATAATACAACATACTCCCCCCTCTCCAACACAATTGCAGTTGGCAATACCTTTCAGATATTGTCAGCTAGTGGAGGGGCTGACAGAGAGGAGCATAGCTGGAGAAGCCAGGGCTGAGGTGGTTGAGCAAGTTCAGAACAACTTGCTTGTTGGTAGACCATAGAGGAGAGCGCTGCAGTCAGGGCTGGACTGGTTTCGCCTTGTGCAAGATTTCAGAATGACACTCCAGAAACACACACACACACACACACACACACACACTCACACACACACACACACACACTGGTAAGCGAGCAACAGAGAAAACATTGAAAAGAGGGAGTCAGGGAGATGGGGCAGCAAAAACAGAGGAAATGCAGGAAAAGAAAGACTGAAGGTAGACAGGAGAAAAGGAGAAAGGGACATGTGGAAAAGAGATTGAGAGCTGGATAAAGGAATGTAATATTAAGAGAAGGTGAAAGATTGGAAGTAATGTGAAAAAAGGAGCAGTAGAAAGGAAAGATAAGATAAAGAAAGAAAAGGAAAAGAGAGAGAGAAAAAAGGGAAAGAAAGAAGGAGAGAAGGAAATAAAGAAAGAAAAAGAAAAAAGTGAGGGAGAAACTAAAAAAAGAACAAAACTAAAAGAAAGGTAAAAAGCAAGAAAATGTGAAGGAGATGAAAAAAGAGGCAGACGGGAGGAAGATGGCAAGAGAAAGATGGATGGAATGTGGAAACCACGTGTAAAAGAGGGGGAGGGGGATACGGAAAGAAATGATGGGAATGATGAAATGAGAGAAGGAGAAAGGGAAATTCAAGAAGAAGAAAAATGGTAAAAGAGAGTTATAAAGAAATGTGCAAAAAAAGAAAGGTGAGAGACAGGGGTACAGTGTTTGGACAAAAAAGAGGGGCCTGCTGGTTTAGTTGAGCGCTCCTGCAGCCCCCTTACGGAGAGTTTGGGATGGCGCTCTGTGTGGCTGCACACCTCACACACCCCAAAGGCCAGCCATGGTTGCAGTAGTTTAGTCACAATATGAACATGGCATGCACTAGAATTGTAATTGTGTCAGGCAGAAGGAAGGAGCAGATGTGGGAGATGTTTTTGAGTTGAAGACGACAGCTAAGGAGTGAATGCGAAGTATGAAGTTACCCTTTAACCTAGTCAGAAAGGCATAAGCTATACCTTTATATAAAGAGGGGCTAAACACCTAACACACTGACAGTCACTGTATCCTAGTAGATAAGTTAACAACAGAAATATAGAATGGGCTGCTTTAGTGAGATGTGGGGAGAGAGAAAATAGGTGCCAGCAGATATCACCTTGCTCTTTGTTGTGTTTGTGACGCACGTGGTAGAAACAGAAATAACACGGCTATTTCAGTCTATAAAAAAGCTGAAAGCCACAGAATATTGATCAATATTTTATACACCACAAGCCGAGCTGAATTATCCAGTTGAATCTTCTTCGTTATAGGGAGGACTTGTCCTGGTAGTCTCTGCCCTGGTCTCACTCTTCCTGTAGAGTTTTCTGAATACCTTTAATTGAAGATTAAGTGGGAGAAGTGAAGCTTCAAGATGGGAAAGCAGAGATGTGAACTAGAAAGATGAGTATGGAAGTTTAGTTCTGCAAGAATTTTGCAACTTAGTACCAAGTATGGACTTAGCCAGTAGATATGATTGCTTTTGGGTTTTAGGCCTACCATCTGCACCTGTTCATTTTTACCATTATGAGTTTTGGGTTTGGTCATACATTCTTAAAATGGACTGATACCTACCCTAGAGTCTATAAGACTCCTTGGCCATTGTTCTTACTCCAGTTTGGGACACTCTGCTATTTAAAAGCCCCTGAATTGCTAACATCCCTCATGTTAATGGGTGCTCCAGGACCATGCTTGTTTGAATGGCTGCTGCGGGCACACTTAGCCAAATCGATGCCAGCCTCTCTCAATGCTCTGTGTCTGTCTCTGTTTACAACTGACCTTCTATGACATTCAATCACATGCCCATGCATCGTGGAAGTAGGGTAGAGGTCATCAGATCCAGCAAACTTGGTGGAGCTTCACAGTGGGCATCATTTATTTATGGGCATAAGTTTGTGTGAAAATCAATGATCATTGGAGAAGACCAGAGAATTTCCTATTCAAGGTAAGTAGCAGGCAAACTGAAGATTCCACATCATTCTCCAGTGAAAAAGGACCAAATCCTAAGACCCCAGGATATGCAAAACAGTGTTTTGGTCAAACTTTATATCTGTAAAGCTGTATAGCTGTGTCATCTGTTTTTTCTCTTCCTCAGTCCTCTCCCCATAGTTGAGGTCAACATGGGAGGGCAGTAGGCCAATGTATGGCCGACTCTGCTATAAGTAGCCCTTACCCTCACAGGTAAAACATGAGGGCGAGGGTTTTGGAACCTCTTATTTTACACAATTAACCTGGAATTTGCTTTGCTGGCCCTGCCGCTGCTCTAGAAATAGCCTGAGGTACAGATACCTCTAGCATTGGCTTATCTGAGCAAGAAGTATTGACAGGATAGTATTTCTGCTGGTAAGGATCAAATGGTTCAACATTGCCTATCTAAGACAGAGAGCTATAACAGCCTATTTGGGAAGGCAGATGTGGACTCGCCATTGGGAAGACTGTGGAAGACTGGGCCTCTCTTGCCTACCCTTAGGGCCAACATCCGAACAGTACAGGAACAACTCCTGTATAAGGTGAGTTTTATAGACAGTACCTACCATATTAGGTTTTGCCATCTTCTTGGCTGTAAGCCTGGCATTGACCTAGCAGTTTTCCTGCTTTCTTCTTTCCTGAAATTTCAGACACACCCACCAAAGAATCACCAATTAGATTTAGATCCCAAATGAAATGGTCTGCACATGGGAGTGCGCATGCGTGCGGGGCGCGGATGACAGCTTAGATCCGCGCTCCGCTGGTACCTGTCTCCCCGGCCCCCCACAGCCTGCAGTGACTAGCAGTTTCGGGCTCCGCTAGCTGGGGCAGACCCCAGGACCCCACCTACCGAGTTTCGGCCAGATACGAGGGGGGACACGAAATCGTGCTGGGCAGCAGGCAGAGCGGAGCGTCTGCCGCCATCTTGGATTCAGCCGCATCTGCCATTGTTAGTGTCCTCCCTGGCGCAGCTATCTAATTAAGGGGGAAGGCACCTCCTAAGTGGGGGCTCGTGCTCCTGTAATGTGGGCCACATTGCCCCTAATATTGCCAAGTGATGCCCTATTAGTTATATGGATGGCTCCACAATTCTTGTCAGACACATTTGAAAAGTGAACCGGATTACTGTTTCACCCGTCAGCCCAGGCTATACCTCTGCGCCCACATACCTGGCTTCTTTTGCAGCTCGCATCAGCACTGAAGGGGTGTCACTTCTCTACAGTCCGCAGCGCAGTCTCCAGAAAGCACAGCAAGTATCATCAGTCTCTCTTCTGCATGCTCTCTGTTATTGCTTACTATAGAAGTGACTCACGCCTAGTGTTTGAGCCCTCTTAAAGGAGAAAAGTCCTCACTTGTATCTTGATGAGTTTGGGTCTTCCTTTGGCTTCCCTTTAAGGTCCGCCTTCACCCTTTAATTTGGTCACCTATTTAAGCTATTAACAAAACCTGACGGTGTTGCAGGTCTTACTTTCTGTGGCCTTGCTACGTGGCTCCAACTAATCTCGGCATCAAATTTGCCCAAGTCCTACGTTTAGGATGGAAGTGTCTACGCCCCCCCAGGGCGACCCTCAAGTTCCCTCCGACCTTCTGCCAGAGGATGAGTCCTGGATGGACGACTCCCTGCATGGTTCGCCTTCTAAACCGCAACCGCCGCCGCTAGATAGGTATGAGGCCATGCTTGAGAAAGCCCTTGAGTGTTGGGCCCTAAACATTACATCTCAGATATCCACCAAACTTTCGGCGGAAATCAAAGAACTGGGCCAAAGAGTTGATGATCTTGAACAGCAACAGTCAGTGCATAACTCTGAGCTGTCCTCCTTTGGAACGGAACTAGAGGCCCTGAGAAACGTAAACCTCACTCTTCATCACAAGCTTGAGGACATGGAGAATCGCTACCGTAGAGCTGACATTAGAATCAGGGGTATCCCAGAATCTGTCACTGATTTACAATCCACAGCTACGGCCCTTTTCCAGGAGCTTGCCCCATCCATCCCAATTGAGAGATTGGAATTTGACAGGATACACCGGGCCTTGCAGAAGAAGAGAGCAGATGGCCTTCCGCGGGACGTTCTGGTAAAATTCCATTTTTACCGTACAAAAGAAATGCTCATGGCGGCTGCGTGGGATCAAAGTTCACTCAAATTTCAGAATTTTGACTACCAACTATTTGCCGACATCTCTCCACAAATTATTGGCAGGCGGCGGGCTATGAAACCTTCCCTTGAAATTCTGCAGGCCAAAGGAATCCGATACAAATGGGGGTTCCCCTTCAAAATCTCTTTTCTCTATTCTGACCAGAGGTACGAGGCATCCACGCCACAAGAATTGGAGAATATCCTGGCATCAACGGGTTTGAAAGCCCATGCCGTAGTACCAACCCCCCCTCCACAAAAGAAGAGAGCACTTTCCTTCTCGCCAGCGCCCAAGGATAAACGCGGTCCAAGGAGAAGCACTCCCTCTACGAGCAAGTCAGTGACTGCATTGTCCCATAAGTTCGGTAAGCCGGCCTCTGAAGAGGGGTGATGGGTGAGATTCCCGGTGTGTTATACTAGGGCTCTTACTCTCCACCTTGATCCTTTGGTGATTGTGCTTGCCGTTTATTCCACTGTTCCCATTTAGTGTTATTTACAGTTTACTTTAACTGTGGTTTCATGTCTAACCGGACACTTATTTTACAAGTGCACCCTTGCTTTAGGTTCTATAATTCTGTTTCATGAACAAAGGAGTTTTTGGGTGTCCATCCTCTATATAGTAATAGCCTTTAAACATCTTAAATATGGCAGTTAAATTGGTTTTGCTTAACGTGCAAGGTCTGAATGTTCCCCAGAAAAGAGTCAAGGCCTTTTATCAGATGAGGGCTCTTCATGCTGATATTGTTTGCTTTCACCAAGAATAATACTCCCAAATTCCTTAGCGCTGATTACCCCCTCTTTTTTACGGCCTCTGCTGATGCCAAAAAAAGAGGGGTTCTCATCGCCTTTAAGCGCTCACTCCCCTTCTCCTCGGAGCAGACAATACGAGGTCCTCAAGGTCGTTTCCTCATAATTGTGGGTGCAGTCCAAGATCAACCAATTACAATTGCCACGTACTATGCCCCAAATCATAATCAGGACGCTTTTTTTGAGGAGTTCTTGAAGACCCTGGATCCCTTGGTAAAGGGGTTCTTAATAGTAGCCGGGGATTCTAACCAAACCTTGCATCCGACTCTAGATCGCTATGCGGTCGATCGTCCTTTTGATGCGGTTAAGGATGGCTCCTCGGGAAAGGCGTTCTGCTCCCTTCTAAATTACTCAATCATTTAGCTGATGCGTGGAGGGATCTTCACCCCACAAGGAGAGACTATACCCATTATTCCTGTCCGCACAAAGTCTTTACTAGAATCGACCACATTTTCTTACAGCTTCCCTCCTTGCCTCTCCTGACCCACTCTTCTATAGTACCAATTGTCTGGTCCGACCACGACTTGGTCTTAGTTGAATTAAACTCCCTTACGCAAAGATCCCCACAAAAATCCTGGAAACTCTACGACCCCATGTTATCTGATGAGATCCTACTTGAACGTACACAAAAGGTGATTGAGGACTTCTACTCGGATAACACAGGGTCTGTAAGCTCAGATGCTCTGCTTTGGGAAGCCCATAAGGCCGTTCTCCGTGGTCATTTCATTCAAGAATCAGCCAGATGAAAGGCCGTGTATAAGAAGCAGCTCAATACACTACTAGATGCATACCACCTAGCCTCTTCCGACTATAAGACCCGCCCTTCCAGGCGGAATAGGATTGCCCTCAATCAGGCCGGCGACCGGCTTAATATGTGCCTCTCCTGTGAGGCCGAACGCCAAATTAATACATCTAGGATTAGGTGGTATCGTCTTAGTAATAAGCCTAACACCCCTCTGGCCAGAAGGCTTAAAGGAGTTTCACAGAGGGTTAAACCTTTACGTATTAAGACCCTGGATGGCTCACTTTCAAGCAACCCTGCAAGGGTGGTAGCGACATTTAGTAAACATCTCGAGGACCTTTACAAGCCTAAGGCTGCACTTGATGAGCGCCTTGCTGAGATATTGTTAGGTCAACTACAACTACCCTCCCACTCTGAAGAGGCCAGGGCCTCATTAGAGATGCCGGTTCAGCTTTCTGAGGTCCAGGATTCCATTCGCTCTTTAAAAATTGGGAAACAGCCGGGCCCAGATGGTTTCACCGCCCTTTATTATAACAAATTCTCCTAAGTACTTTCCCCACGCCTGGTTCGCATATTTAATTCCCTTAGTGAAGGTGACTCGTGGAGTATAGATGCGCTCACTGCGGCCGTCTGTATGATACCTAAACCCAATGCTGACTCTGCCCTTTGGTCCAACCATAGACCCATTTCTCTATTAAACATTGATGTTAAGCTCCTCGCTAAAGTCCTGGCGACAAGACTCAATAAGTTCATAGGGTCTCTAATCTCCAAAGAGCAAGCAGGATTTATTCCCCAGCGTCAGGTGGGGGATAATTTCTGCAAGGCTAAAAATCTAATTCATCATGCCAGGAAGGAGGGTCGCAAAGCCATGTTACTAACCCTGGATGTCCGCAAGGCATTTGATACTGTGGCATGGGACTACCTTCAGTTTATTCTGAAGAAGTGGGGTATGGGTCCCTCTTTCACGGCATGGATTGCCTTGTTATATTCCAATCCGGGAGCTTTTATCAGATATTCGGGTTACTCCTCCAACCGGTTTACCCTTGGCAGAGGCACCAGACAAGGTTGCGCCCTTTCCCCTATACTATTTGCCCTTGCCATTGAGCCCCTCTCCAAGCTGCGGCAGAATAATATCAATATTAAGGGGATAAAGATAGGAACCTATGACCATAAGATTTCCTTATTTGCAGATGACATTTTGATATTGGTATCTGACCCTATCACATCCCTCCCAAACCTTTTTCACACCCTAGATGATTTTTCCAAAATATCCGGCCTACAAATTAATGCCTCAAAGTCCCAAGCGCTCAACATCTCTCTTCCTGAGGGTACAGTGGCCACGCTTAAATCTTCTTTTAGTTTCTCCTGACAAGAGCACCACATTAAATATTTGGGTGTCCGCCTTACAGCTAACTATGATTCCCTTTACGCCACCAACTACCCTGCTATGGCTAAGAATCTTCGTGCTCTTCTATCCACTTGGACCAGACTGCACCTGTCATGGCTAGGTAGGATAACGTCGGTTAAAATGACTTGGCTTCCTAAAATGCTTTACTTTTTTCAGGTCCTTCCAATTCCAATTCCGGCTTCCTATATTAAGGGTCTCCAAGCGTCTTTGAACTCCTTTATCTGGGGGAAGGAAAAATTGCGGGTTAATCGTGGGACACTATACAGACCTAAGCACCAGGGGGGCCAATTTAGCAAGATATTACTCTGCCTGTCTTGCCCAACTATCACGCTGGTATGGAGAGACCACTGTGGGTAGACATCGAACAGACCAGCTGCTCTCTGATAGGGATTGTGAGCTTACTATGGCTGCCGTCGTCGACCTATAAAGACATTGACAATCCTGTTTTGAACCACTCCCTCAAAATATGGAAGACAAATAGATTGAAAGGTAACCTCTCCTCCCCTCAGACCCCCTTGCTCTCTATATTTGGCTATCCTGAATTCCTCCCTGCTTTCCAGGAGCCGTCGGCCTTCTCCTGGTAGAGGGCACACAACTTAACGAAGTTCAAAGATTTTTTATCGCATAGGGGTATGATAACCTTTTCCGACCTTCAATAACTTAGGGACATACCGAGTAAAGAATTTCTTCGCTTTCTGCTAATTACTCATTATATAGGAGCTAAATCAGAGTTGGGGTCAGTACCAAGACCTTCCTCGCCCTTTGAGTCTATTTGTGTATGACGCAGCCTCTCGGTAAGGGGACGGTATTCACGCTATACCAGTTATTGGGCGAGGCAGATGGGAAATCTCTTCCGGCCTACACCACTAGATGGGCAGAGGATCTTGGTATAAACCTTTCGGATGAGGACTGGAAAGCAGTATGGAGGAACTCATTTACTAAATTCCACCACACAGGCGCCCAAGAGACTAATACCAAAGTTCTACTCCGCTGGTACCTGGTTCCAGAGCGAGTTCACAAGTTTTGCCCTTCGTACTCTTCAGAATGCTTTAGAAACTGTCGTGGGCAAGGAACCTACATTCATATTTGGTGGGAGTGTAGGCTGGTTAAACAGTTCTGGGCTAAGGTATTTTATCTTATATTGAAGGCAACAGGCCTGCGTCTGACTCCCTCACCCCAATTAGCTCTTCTAAACTTAAGACCTCCCGACTGCTCCAGAACACATTTTGAGCTAGTGAGGCATATCCTAACAGCTGCTAAAATGACTATTGCTCGGTCATGGAAGAATAGGTCCATTTCCTCATACCTCGTATTAACGAGGTAATGCTTTTTGAAAAGATGGCTGCCTCAATGCAGGGGGATCTTACTTCCTTCCTAGCTACCTGGGAAGGTTGGATCACCCATTTCCAGCCTAAACATTTTGATCGTCACTTATTTGTACCTTAGCTCCCACCTTTCTGTAACCTAGTGTTACCCTTTTTGACTTGGTGGTAGTATGGACACCCACCCCGTATCCTCTTTCCCTTTTTTTCACTCTTCGGCTATCCTTCTTATTCTTTTATCATGTTTTGTACTTAAACTTTTAGCCGCTGTTGTTTCCTAATTGCGTTGAATGCTCTGTATAACATCTCACTTGAGCTCTACTTTATAGAAAATGATTTCAACTGGATGTGGTTTTTACAAATTGAAATGTAAGCCGTTTTTGGTTGTAACATTTACATATCTTCAATAAAAATATTGTGGAAAAAAAAAAGAAATGGTCTGCACATGATATGTAAGGAAGAGGGAGGAGTAAAGTTGAAGTTTCTGAGGCTGAATGTTTGCCCCAGTCAACCCTTGGAGGAGTGGTAGGTACAAGTTCCTGGATGCAAAAGTGATGAGGCGTTGAGCTGTGGTTGGAAGTAACCATTCCAAACATACAAAGAAACCAGCACAATAAAATGGACATCTTTTGAATAAGTCATATTTTCTGATTACATTTTCAGGAAAATACCAGAGCGTTACCTACATATCCCCCTGATATTCACATTATTATCACCTCAAATGGCATTCTCACCCCCAATCAGGCGACAGTTTTACATTTGCATATAGATTAGCATCCAGTGCACAATCCAATCTTACACAGATCTGCTGAGGCAGCAAAACCACTCTCTATTATTTATATCACACGAGTTTCCCCTATAATAAGGAGCTGCAAAATGTAATCTAATGTTTTGTCTTTCTCTATTATATTTAGGACAATATGAATAATGGAAAATGACTAACTGTGTCTAGGCCACACGGTCAAGCAAAATAGCTGGCCATTCCAATTCAATGGTTTGGTTATTGAGTGACCCTAGATTACCAGAATCATATTTATTCACCAGGTATATACATTTCATACATACACCCTGAGACAGTGGCGGGTTTTGCCACGGAACACGTGGGTCTTTGATGGTTCTGACATACAGAGTGCTGGTCTGCTGTTTATTTGCTGCTATTAAGTACAGGCAGTTGTGGCCTAGAGGTAAGGGGAGTGGACTTGTGACCGGAGGGTTGCAGGTTCGAATCCCGGTCCTGGGACATGACTGAAGTGCTCTTGAGCAAGGCACCTAACCCCCCAACTGCTCCCTGGGCGCCGTAATTAGGGCAGCCCACCACTCTGGGCACGTGTACACATACTGCACGGATGGGTTAAATGCGGAGGATGAATTCCTATGTGTGCGCAAGCATACAATGGCCATCTATGCATTAAAATTAAAAAATAAATTAAGTATCTCTTCATTTATTTTTTTGTTCATTCACTATTGGCACTTTGCATTATATGGTCTTTATAATCACTATTGACAGACAGTTGTTGAACTATTCATAGCACTTTATAATCTCAATAGGATTGTTGATATGGTTGTTATTTTAGATTGTGTATTGGGGATGTATTTGTATAGCATTTAGCACTTTTGGTCCACTTTGTGTTACTTGTAGTACTTTTATATTTACATCATTAGCAATCAGCTAGTTAAAACGGGTCCCTGTATTTTGGTTTTAATTGCGTTGTGTATTGTTTAGGTTGTATAGTCTGTAACAATAAACTGTGTTATTTGATTATATTTCATGTGTGGTGCAGCCTATTTGGAGCAGTATCTCTCTGGGTGAAACTTCTCCCAATGTCCTTTTGTTTCATACCTACAAGAAATATGTTTTGGCAGGGAGGCTAGGTACATTCATTTGGTGCAATAATTAAAGTTTGGGTTCGTACTAAACCTTGCGAGTTCGGGTTCCCAAACCTGAACATGGACAAGTTCGGCATCAGTCCTGAACACGGAAAATCTGGTTGATAGGCTGCTGAGCGGACCATCAACAAGCATCACCTAAAGGGACAACTTACCTGAGCCCTGTTCCGGTCCCTGGTGGACAATGGTGTTGTCCACAGCCGGGTTCACAGAAAGATGGCTGCCGCTCCTATGATTGAGGACACTCCTAGTGCCACACTAGGAGTGTTCTCACTCATGGAAGCGACTGCCATCTTCCATGGCCCTGAACAAGGACAGTTTGAAAGGAACTCCACTGGGAATGGGATTGCAGGGCTCAGGTAGGTTACAGCAGCGCTTTATTCTGCACACTCTGCGCACCCCCCCCAAAAACTTTCTTTCTGGGCATAGGATCATTTTAAAATGGAGTTGTGCCTATGAATTCAGTTTTTCCATGCTAACATGTTTAGGGACAACAACACTTTTGACGCTAAAAGAAGTCGCCCAACCAATGTGTATTAGAAAAAGGTCAATGTGGGACTGGAGCACATTCACTTTATTTTCTATAATGGGGGAGGGTCATGCAAGGCACTGCCATTGCATTCCCTTCTGTAGATGTCTTGCGGATGCACTAGGACCTGATTTTGGGACCCTGTACAATTTTAAGAGCTAAAGTAAAATATAAAGGCTGCAAAGGAAAAAATGCAAGCCCCTTTTTTCAGTGTTTAGCCTATACAGACCCTTTAAACTAAATCTGTCACCAGTGTGGCAGCTAGACGCTCTTAGTACATGCGACTACAGTAGTAGTGATAGTAGTTATGCAAATATAATGGGTGTGTGGCCTCATTTGAGCAAAAGAAAAATACAAACCTATATTAATAATGCATTAGAGGGATTATACACAAGCTGCTTTTTTCAGAGGGTGACAGAATCATCCCAAACACATTCCTAGCGTCTTTTTATGCCCATTTTATAATCAAATGTCTGACTGATATGCTCAATCCAACTTTTCTTTCCTTAATCATATTTTTGAAACAAAATATAAGTCATTACTCACAGAAACACTTCACTAGTGGAAATATCCAAATACCAACCAAAATGAATCTGTAAGGAAAAACTTCCTCAAGCTGACATCTCTCAGTATTAAAAAAAACTTATTTTTTTCCAATTGTGATTGACAAACTTAATTAGAACATCTGCCAGTAAACTGTTTAGGTTCATTTTGCAACAATAACAAACTTCACCGTTAATCAGATTCCACAATGAGATAATATTTCCTGACAGCCAATCCTGGAAGAGGCTCGCCTTCCTTTATAACCTACAAATGTACATTGGAGCCTGCGAAAAAATGATTTGCCAAGCAGCTTAGGAACCTTATAAATTAGAATATGAAATGCTCTGCAAACCTGTTCATAGAATAAAATAAGCAATGCAATAAGCAATGCAATAATAAAAGTAGGGCAACCGAGCAAAGGCTTGATTAATGGCATCCAAGGAAGGGCTCATTAGAATTTGACCCCCCAACAAGCAATTGCTACACATTGATTGATTTTTTGTAGTCTGTAACCAGACTGACAGTGTTACAAGACAAATACAAAGATCCTTAAATCCTCGGTATGGTTAGTAATCATGTTATTATATATATAGTAGCTGCTTTTCCCCCCAACATTGCTTTGTAATGAAGGCAGCATTGCTTAGAGCAGGTTCCCAACCAATGGTACTAGCAGTACTGGTGACACTTGAGATCCTATCAGGTGGTACTCGACAAGGCTGTAAAGTTCCACACGCACCACCCAGGAGGTATATGATACAACTGGAAAATGGAAAGTGGTACTTAAAGGGGCCAATGTGTTATCTTTTAGTCAACAATATCTTCCCACCAGCTCTAGACCACTCCTGACTGCGCTGTGCATGTGGGGGGGGGGGGGGGGGGGGCTGGATGACACTCATGGAAATGCCTTAAGATAAGAACATTGCATTGAAAGAATTGGGAACAGTGTGGCCAAACCTTCTCGGCTTTAAAAGGGAAAATGGCAAACAATTATTGATTATAGACACAGCCCCTGACACAAACATGAGATACCAAGTTAGCACTCTTAGTTAACCCTTTGCCTGAAATGTCCCTTTAAAGCAGAATTCCAGTGAGAAAACACTGCCACCCTTTCCAAACCCTCCAAACTGTTTTTGACTGGACTTTTGACTGGTGCCAAAGGTGCCTTATAAGTAAAAATGCATTTTAGGTGAATAATAAAATAGAAGTATTACACCTAGTACAAAATTAACCCATAGGGAATGGGGATCAAGCTAATTATATGGTGTAGCAAGGTGCACTTTGTTTGGGTCTTGTGGTCAGGGGTGAACCTAGACTCTCTGCTGCCTGAGACGAACTAGAGAATGGTGCTTCCCCCGGGGCATGCCACAGGGCCACAGCCACTGAGCCACAAATGATTTGACTGTAAAAACACCACAGAATGCAGCGGTGTCCCCAAATTTCTGCTGAATCACTAATGAGATAAAAAATAATCAGAAAAACTAAATAAGTCCAGCTATTGCCCCCCCCCCCCCCTGCAGTGCTCCCCCAGACAGCTTCCTCACAGTAAGCTTTTACATTTGAACACACAAGAAAATGCTATAAAAACACTTCGTACCATTTAAAAAAATATATCACCAGTACCAGCAATGGGATATTTTTACAGATAAGGTAAGTACAGTATATTGCTTTAGGTATTTAAAATACCCTATAGGGTAGGAGTAGAATATTGGCACATTTTTCTATATAACCTATAGGGTGTTGTTTCCAAACTTAAATTATATATACAGTATCTTTACCTCACTGGGAAAATGTCCCATTGTTACTGTATTTAACTACATTTACATGCCAGTTTTATTTACCCCTTTCACTTTCCCCACATCAGATCAGGGGCCACATTAGATGACTCTGTGGGCCACAGGTTGGGCAGATGTGCCATATACTATCGACTTAGGGCTTTTTTACAAAACTTTCGGTACGATATATGTTTTCAGAGCCGTACCAATAAAGTTCATATATTTTCCTAATTTACTTTATTTTTGTTGATACGATAGTACTTGCCCTGGGCTTTTTAAACCACATAGGACCTTATTGTGTGTTCCTGTTGCATATATAATATAAGGATCCCGGGTTATATTACATTATTTTGGTTCCCTTCATGGGTTTGTGTATAAACATTTTGGTTTTATGGGGCTTTACTTTGCACCCCCTGTAGTTATGCCTCTGACTTTTCTTTAACATACATTGCAATACATATATAAACTGGGCAAGCACGCCATGGTAGTCCCAGCTATGCCCACTACTTACTCGTACTATGAATACCAGAGCTTGACATTACAATAAGAATGCATTTTTTGTGCATTTTATTAATCTTAAAATAAAGAAAATAATAACATTAAATCAAAATAATATTACTGGAGTAGTAGCTGATCATTTTACGTCAAGTCCGGAACATCCTGTGTTTACTGCTGTCCATGCAACGGTACAACGTGCTGTTCCCACCAGCTTTTTTCTTTATTTCTCTCTGCGCCAGCATCTACTAGACTGTAGCCAAGGCTCTGCCACATCACTGGCACAGGAACAATGGGGGACAGTGTCACCATCTCAACACATATACATATTTCAGTAGCCTGATCTGAATAAGAATCAGCAGCACAGAGCAAAAGTCACTCTTATCCACTCGAATATCAAAGGAGGCAACTGATCCCTTCCCGCAGTACTGTCCAATTAGCTGCCTCATCTGCACTTATACTGGAGCCTGGGAAGCCGCCTTCCTCCTGACTGTGCTCAGCTCACAGGAAACATTCTGCTCACTGTCAACTGGCAACACAAGCAGCTCAGTGCAAGAGGACAGCCATTATACATGGTCATTTAAGGGGAATAAACATAAAAGCAAAGACAAAACCACTAAGGATAACACACAGCTAAAGCCAACAAAGCAAACGTTTATAGACATTTAAAATAAAATTTGACAAACAGATGTAGCGATGATTAACTTGTTACTTAAAAAAGAACATTGGCCCGCTTTGCTGGCCATGCAGTCTAAAAGATCCCCTCTCACTTGGACAACCCGTGTTGGGATTCCCCGCTGTGTTAAACCCCATGGAGTTGCCACACCCTCTCATCTAGCCGCGTTCCAACAGCGCATGTCTGAGCAATGACCCTGCTATACCATTATCTAGGGGCGTACCTGCACCTGGCATTTTTGAATGGCTGGCTCAGGTATGTTCCCCAGTTGGGTTGCTGGGACATCACTGCAGCTAGAGCTGAATGGAGCCGAGCAAGCTGATTGGCTGTGTAAACCACACTTGCGTCATTGGAACACTGCAAAAGTACGCTTTCTTTGTGATCCATGGGGGTTGCACACAGAGAGGCATCCCAAATCAGGATGCCCCACCTGAGAGGAACAACACACAGGAGAGTAAAAATCTTGGGTTTTGTTCCTTTTAAATGGGA
The DNA here is from genome assembly GCA_027917425.1 of Gastrophryne carolinensis. Lineage (NCBI taxonomy): Eukaryota > Metazoa > Chordata > Amphibia > Anura > Microhylidae > Gastrophryne > Gastrophryne carolinensis. The sequence goes on along the minus strand of CM051239.1, from coordinate 392,918,067 downwards.
CGGTCTACGTAGAATTAAAAAAACAAATGTCATACTCATCCCCACTGCGCCACTTCAATCAGGAAATGCTCACAAGGGGGGTTATTTAAGAAAGAATAGCGCCAGGTACTGCTTCGCAGCGACAGGCATCGTCTGGTGAATGCTGGGCGCTGTATGAGAAACCACATTTAAGAAAGCGAATCTGGTGAGCGCCTCTAACAGCACCATGTAGCATCACATGTATTACTACCGTGTTTCCCCCAAAGTAAGACACCCCCGATTGTAAGACGTATGGGGAGTTTCAGAGGGTTCGCCTAATATAAGCCGTACCCCGAAAGTAAGACATATGTCTTACTTTCGGGGAAATAACATTGTTGTCGAACGGGGATGAGGGAAGTGATATAGCCCCCCCCCCCCCCTCGGCGTGTATCCCCCTGCGCCGACGGGACCTACCTGAGAGGAGGAGAGGCGGCGGTGGATCCGGGGCTGCGAGCGCAGGAGCTGAGGCAAGGCCGCCATCTGCTGAGGCCGGGCCATCTGTATGCTGCTGCTGCTGCTTTGCCGGGCGGCCTCCCCCCTCCTGTGTCCCAGAGACCGCGGGTGACCCGCAGAAGATGAGCGGCGCCGGGTGCAGAGGCTCTCACTGCAGCACAGAGCGGGAGCAGCCGTGACCGGAGGTGAGCTGCGGGCGCTGCGAGGAGCCTGACGTGGTGATCATCTCCGCGCATACGATAGGCCAGTGAAGTCCGCGGCGGCCGGCACCGCCGCTCACAGCCATAGGGCATACCGGGCAAAATCCCGGTAGGCCGGTCCCAGCAAAGGCCAGTGGAAAAGATGCTGGAGGGTTTGGGGTGGCCGGCCTGCCACCGCCGCCGCTCGCACACACACATACGCGCTTACCAGCACTTGCTGGGTGTTGCGCTCTGGACGGTGAGTGTCAATGGCCGGCGTCCATTGTTTTCATTGGACGCCGGCCACATGGGGCACGCCCACCGACCAACGCGCAACACCCAGGAAGTGCCGGTAAGTGCGCGTGTGTGTGTGTGAGAGAGAGCGGCGTCAGGGGGCCAGGCTGACCCTCTGCTGGTGCTGTGCTGTCAGTGGCCGGGGGGAGAAGCCGGATACACAGCGGAACTCGCAGGTGGGTGATGTGAGGGGGACGCAGGGGGTATGACGAGGGGGGCAGCTTGGGCCGGGGGCTCCCTCCATGCTGCCCTCGTGTCATCTGTAAACTACTGCAGCACTGCCCTCGTGTCATCTGTAAACCACTGCAGCACCCTTACTTGTCTGACCCACACAGATGCTGCAGTACTACAAGTCCCAGCATGCCTTGTTTATCCTCTGTAAAGGCAAGGCATACTGGGAATTGTAGTTCTACAGCATCTGGGTGATCCCTACTTTACAGTCTGACTGTGGAATCTTTGTGGTGGCCATCTTGCACAGACAGGACAAGCAAAGGCTCCAACATTTAAAGCGGAACCCCAGCCAGAGCTGATCAGTTTGAATTAGGTCCACTTAGATGTGGGCAGGGTTACAACCCTTTATCTGTCTTTGACTCCTCTGGGGAGATCTAGGGGCTCATGTACTATCATGATCACCCTATGGGGTGAGCTTGTCATCCTGACATTCGAACAATTTTTTTCCAATATAAGACATACCCCGAAAGTAAGACGTAGTGGGGCTTTTGGGGATAAAAAGAAAGTAAGACGGTGTCTTACTTTCGGGGAAACACGGTAGAAGCGGCTCAGCATATAGTGCCAGGGCTCTAGGTTCAAGAGCGCCACGTATTACCTTTCGCTCAGTGTCGCTCTCCCATACATTTCAATGGGCTTTCATTTGGGTGTGTTAAAATAGCGTGTTTGGCATGTTCTTTTTTCAAATCATTGTGTGACCTCTCCTGGCTGCAAACAAACACTTTTATAAATTTTTTTGACTTTTTATATTTTTATGCAGAATTGTCATTACAGGTCTGACACTAAAGTGTCATTGTCACAGGGTTAAAACAATGTCATTCCATGTGTTTTCGCTTTGTTACTGGTGGATATGTGTTCAAAATCAGACTTTTATAACAGAGCGTCGGGTGCTTTATGCTAGAGCGCCCAGCTTTAGAGTGCCTACACTGTGTGTGTGTAGTTTTTTTCTTAAGTATGGTGTTGAGCGCTGAGTGCTGGACGCACTGAGCTGGCGCTACCTATCGCTCGCTGCAGTGCTGTACTGTTGTTAGAACGGCCAACATACATCACATTCATCAATGCCGGCCAGCGTTCGCAACGCTAGGTTACAGCGCCCGATACCCGCTTTCACTCACCTTTCCGCCTTTCCCACAGAGTATGTGCGGGCGTGCGTCCAATTAGCGCTTTATGTGGCACATATTAATGTGCGGCATAAAGCGCTGATTTGAACTTTGTGTTGGCATAGGTATAGTGAAGAGGGGCATGTGGCCGTTGGCGACGACAGCGTTGCGGGAGCTGCCAGTATCAGGTAAGATTACCGGTGCCCCAGGGGGTTTCATCCAGGATAGGATGCCCTGGGGACAGGCTAGCAGCCGACACTGGAATAGGTCCACATGAATTCAATTTTCTTGTTTACCTCTAGTTGTGGGCGTGCCCACACCAGCCATTCACAAAGGCCCGGTACACAGCTAAATTTATAGTGCAGATGCATTTGAGGCCCCTAGATGCAGCGTGGGATTGGAGGAAAGATGAGAGGATCAGGCAACCTGGGGTCTCACACATAGCATAACATAAAAAAGGAAGATAACCGCCACCCTACAGTCTTATAGACTCTCGTATGGTGGGTGTTTCTCTTTGGGGCCAGCTCTCTCTCAATAACCAAATAGGTAACATTTGGCACTCTAGAAATACATAGTTAACATTTAACAACATGACAGAAATAATAAGCAGACTTAGGGCAGAAAAATAATCTAGAACCCTAGGGCTAAAAGTTATACTCAGCACTGAAGAGACAGCAACAAAAAACTTGGCAGTATATACTGTATTTTACACCTATGGGCAAACAAAAATCTGTTAGAGAGAAGTACTAGAGAGTTTCAGTAGGAATCTAACATTTGGATACTAGTATATTAATAGATGCCTAACATTAAGCTTAAAGTGGATGGCCATCAAATACTCAATATCCCAGCACTCAATGGTGTAAATGTAGCAACTACAAACAATCAGAAAAACCTGGGCTAGAGAGGAAACGTGTCACAGCTCTGCTGGAGAGGTCACATTCAGCACACCATAGGGCGCATAACTAACATTGATACTAGAGATAAGCTTTGAATTGGGGTCAGAGTTAAATTCGACCCAAAGATTGCCAATTCTCTGGAGAATTTCCTACATAACTCTCCACATTGCTGCAGTCACATGGAGGGGAGTCACCATCCTTGGTGGCATGCCATGGCTTACAGATGGAGGGACCTTTGACTTTGTCTCCAGAAATTCTGTCAGAGAAGTCATTTTGATGTCAATATAACTGAAGCTACCTATGGAGCCCCTGGAACTCCCAGATTGGAAGAGGATTTTGACCTGTGCAGGATGAAGCCATTGGAGGTAATTATATTTAGGGAATAGGCGAACCCCTCCAAAGTTCATGTCCTGCAAGTTCGGACGATCTTGGAATAAAAGTTTGTAAATACGCTTGCCACTGAAATCAATAGGGGCTCAAACTTGGAGGGGGGGTGGTGGGGGAGTGCGCAGCAGGAAGCGCTGCTGTAAAACATACCTAAGTTCCGCAATCCCCTTCCTGTCATGTTGGTGTGGTCCGCCGCTGGGGCCAGAGAAAGATGGCCGCTGCTCCCATGAGTGAGGGCACTCTTTGTGCCAGCTGGCAGTGCCGGAGGACCATTCCAACATGATGCCACCGCTGACCAGGGACCATGGATCAGGTGAGTTACATCAGCTTCCTGCTGCCACACCCTTAGGTGAAGCCCATTAACCAGTTTTTCTGTGTTTGGGACAGACGAACTTTGTGGTTCAGGTTCGCTGTTCAGTAATTATAATTATATAACATTATAATTATAATATAATGTTCTTCTATTAAAATGATGTGGTGAGCTTTATTCTTGCTCTACCTATTGTAACTCCAAACCCTGATTCACCAGCCACTATGTCTGGTGTGCTGGGGGAGGGGGATTCACTTAAAATAAAAAATAACTTTAAAAGTAGGGTGAAAATTGGGCAAATAAGTTGACCAAATTTTCCCCCATTGACATTCATTTGGTCATCTAACATGGTTAGCTGCACAGCCTCTGGACCAAATAGAGCTCTGTAAATAAAGAACAAACAAAAAAACGAGTTGAAATCTAAAAACAATATATATTCAGTACACCAGGGTTGGATGTAAAACATTTTTTGGAGAGAAAATGTTTGGCAGACTAAGCTTTTGTAAACATACTATAGGGATGGACAAAAGTACTCCAGGGCTCAGAGGCTAAAATTTAGCCTTCGACTAGTAAAATGTGGCCTGGGTTGGGCAGGTAACATTTGTCACCCCACTACTCTACAGATAATAATGAGCATCCTAGAAGGAGGAGGATAGCAAACATTAGTAAATACAGCAGAGAATATTAGGCACTGCAAGTCTGGACAGCAAACATTTATCGTGATAAGGGCAGTGCTATACAAGACACGCACAGACAAGGAAATGCAAACTAATAAGCATAATAGAATAACAACCTTGCATTTTCCACCAGCCAACAAACATCTTATGACCTGTTATTATTCAGCTTGACTGGAATGACAGCAAATATTCAGCACCTCATGGCTGGACGGCTGCTATTTAGCCCCTGAGGGTTGTACAACACACAAACATCACCGTGGAGGTATTACTGAGCATGAGGATAAAAGCAAACACAAAACTAGCAAAGAACACAGAATATTACATTAAAACTATAACCAGCCGCCTCCGCTTATATAGCTTTCACAGACGTGCATAGATCACATAGGGTTTCCCACACTGACATTCCAAAACAGAGAGATAATTGAGCACCACAGAGGAGGAGGAGGACAGAGGCAGGGAAGCAAACATGGAGAAAGATTGTGGAGTCAGCAAGTTATGACCAGAGAGGTAACATTCAGCACCCACTGCTGCTTGCTGGTTTTCTTTATAGCAAATATTCAGCTCACCTTTGCAGCATACTTAATAATTTGCACCTTAAGTCTAAATAGACAATGATTAGTCCTCCCCCCAGAGTGGGGAAGATATAACATAATTAGTACCCAAGAGTTATGCAGTTATATGATATACAGATCCCCAAAGATGGACAGAATTAAAATATTAAGCATCCCGAAGATGAACAGAAATAAAATATTCAGCACTCCAACAGTGGATGGGTATATAATATTCAGCAACCCAGAGCTTTGCAGATATATATTAGTCACCCTGAATCTAGAGGGATATATAATACTTAGCACCCCAGAACTTTTCAGATTAATAATATGCAACATCCCAAAGTTGGACAGATGTATACTATCCATTAACACTCTTCTGGACAAATACGCCTCTAGAGCTGGACATATATATAAAATACGGCACCTCTAGAGCAGGACAGATATATACAATACAGCACCTCTAGAGCAGGACAGATATAAAAAATACAGCACCTCTAAAGCTGGACAGAAATATATAAAAAACAACACCTCTAGAGCTGGACAGAAATATATAAAATACAGCACCTCTAGAGCAGGACAGATATATAAAATACAGCACCTCTAGATCTGGACAGAAATATATAAAATACAGCACCTCTAGATCTGGACAGAAATATATAAAATACAGCACCTCTAGATCTGGACAGAAATATATAAAATACAGCACCTCTAGAGCTGGACAGATATATAAAACACAACACCTCTAGAGCTGGACAGAAATATATAAAAAACAGCACCTCTAGAGCAGGACAGATATATAAAATACAGCACCTCTAGAGCTGGACAGAAATATATAAAAAAACAACACCACTAGAGCAGGACAGAAATATTTAAAATACAGCACCTCTAGAGCTGGACAGATATATAAAACACAGCACCTCTGGAGCTGGAGAGAAATATATAAAATACAGCACCTCTAGAGCTGGACAGATATATAAAATACAGCACCTCTAGAGCTGGACAGATATATAAAAAACAGCACCTCAAGAGCAGGACAGATATAAATTCATAATATATAATAAGCTTTCCTCTCACTTGTCCAGTACTGCTCCCCTCTGTCAATCCCTCCACTGGTTAACAGAGAGTTCAGTTCTAACTCCTAACACTGACCTACAAAGCTCTCTCCAGCCAGGCCCCTCCCTAAATTTAATCTCTGATCCAGAGATACCAACTCAAGCGCAACCTCAGCTCTGCCTCTGCCATTCACCTGTCCTCCTCCTCCTCCTTGGTCACCTCCTCACACTCCTGCCTTTAAGACTTCTCCCATTGCATTGCATTGCTCTAGAATGCACTCCTCCTCTCAGTCTGTCACACTCCAACCCTCCAAACCTTTAAAAAAGCCCTCAATACCCACCTCTTCAAACAAGCATATAACCTGGCTTAAGCAACTCCTATAACCTTTACCAGGCACATGCCACCAAACTCAAGCTCTACCACTTGTGTCTCTGCCCCCTATCCTTTAGACTGTAAGCTCACAAGGGCATGTCTCTCTTTCCTATTGTCCTAGAGCTGGACAGATATATAATACTTAGCACCCTAGAGCTTTTTAGATAAATACTATTCAACATCCCAGAGATGGACAGATGTATACGATCCAGCATCACGCTGCTGGACAGATATATAATATTCAGCACCCCTAGAGATGGACAGATATATAATATTCTGCACCCTTAGAGATGGACAGATATATAATATTCAGCACCCCTAGAGCTGGACAGATATATAATATTCCACACCCTTAGAAATGGACAGATATATAATATTCAGCACCCCTAGAGCTGGGCAGATATATAATATTGGGCACTCCTAGTGCTGGGCAGTTATATAATTGCTAGCACCCCAGAACTAAGCAGATATATAAAATTCAGTACTCCTAGAGTTGGACAGATATATAATATTTAGTACCCCAGTTGTAATTAGGGCAGTCCACCGCTTCCAGGCATACTGTGTACACTGCACGGATGGGTTAAATAGAAGAGGAAAAATTCCTATGTGTGCAAGCATACAATAACCATCTATGTCCCAAACATTCGTCAGAATATAAATATATATATATATATATATATATATATATATATATATATATATGTTTCACCTAAAGCTGAACAGATAATTACTATTCAGCATCCCACAGCTGGGTATTTATCTAATGTTCAGCACCCCAGCATTAGACAAATAGTAGTGGCTAATATTCAGCCGAAACTCAGAACAATATATACACGTACAGAGCAACACAAACGCAGCAGTTTTTATTGACCTAGACATTTAAAGAGAGAGAGATTTCCTCAATAACATTCAGCATCAATGTGGAAAGTAACCATTTAGAACCCCGGTGCTGGACAGAAAGCATTCTGCCCAGTGTGGGGTGGGCAGGGCATGGACGTACCACAGTGCAGAGCAGAACCCCAATCCATACAATTAAGCGTCCAATGGCTGAATACCTCCTCTATATCGAGCACTATAGGCCAGCTTCTCTATATTCAGCACCCCAGGGCATAACAGCCACTCTATATTCAGCACTATGGGACAGCTTCTCTATATATTTAGCACCCCAGGGCAGGACAACTCCTGTATATTCAGCACCTCAGGGTAGGACAGCCCGTCTATATTCAGCACTCTAATACAGGACAAGTCCTCTATGTTCAGCAATATAGGATAGTTTCTCTATATTCAGCAACCCCGGATTTGACAGCTCCTCTATTTTCATTACCCAAGGGGTTGACAGCTACACTATATTCTGCACCCCAGAGCAGGACAACTCCTTTATATTCAGCACCCCAGGGTTTGACAGCTCTTCTATATTCAGCGCCCCAGTGCAGGATAACTTCTCTATATTCAGCACCCCACTTCTGGACAGCTCCTCTCTATTCAGCATCTTAGGGCTGGACAGCTCATCTATATTCAGCACCCCACTTCTGGACAGCTCCTCTCTATTCAGCATCTTAGGGCTGGACAGCTCATCTATATTCAGTATCCCAGGGCTGGACAGCTCCTCTATAATCAGCACTATAGGACAGATCCCAGGGCAGGACAAACCATCTAAATTCAGCACCCCAAGGCAATAGAGCTCCTCTATATTCAGCACTCCAGAAAAGAACAACTCCTCTATATTCAGCACCCCAGGGCTGGACAGCTCCTAACTATTCACTGCTCCAGGTTTTGACAGCTGCTCTATGTTCAGCACCCCAGAGCTGGACAGCTCCTCAATAATCAGCACTATAATCAGCACTATAGTACAGATCCTCTATATTCATCAGGACAACTCCTAACTAGTCACTGCTCCAGGTTTTGACAGCTGCTCTATATTCAGCACCCCAGGGCTGGACAGCTCCTCAATAATCAGCACTATAGGACAGCTCCTCTATATTCAGCATTCCAGGGCAGGACAGCTCCCCTATATTCAGCACCCGAGGGCAGGACACCCCCTCTATATTCATCACCCTAGGGCAGGACCTCTAAATCCAGAACTATAGTGCCGGAGAGCTCCTGTCCTGCCATTGCAGTTACTGGAGCTGTGTCTTTGGCTTGAGTCCCATGCACATGACCAGCTTTCTAGCTGCATCATCAGATAAATTCACAAAAGGAAATAGAGGAAAGCAACTTACTGTGCAGAAAGAGGTGTGCTATGAAGGGTCCCAGCCTGCTCGCTCCTGCAATGCACATTGACTGCCAGCTCAAGGACTTTTGCATGCAATGTATTGTATCAGCAAGTGCATCCTGGCTGAGCCGAGCACATCTAGACATGCTCAGTGTTCTGACCTTCTCAGCCTGGGAACTACCAAGACTATTGCAGCAAGGAGGGGTAATCTGGATTCTACCATGGAGTGCGGCTAAAAATAGCACCTGCCAAAGGAACAGCTGGGGCTTAAAGGGACAGTAACCTGTCTGCTTTTTCCTATGGTGTATGGCTGTGCGGCTACATTCATTCCTCTCTATCGTCACATTAACTCCTTGCTTGTCAGCAGACTTGCTGCTGCATTGTGTCAGCGACGGGAGGTCTGAAGCAGCTGATCAGGCAGAAAGGCTTTTTGTCTGGGCTCAGGAAATTCTTTAGACTGCTTTGGATTTTGCAGATTTGCTATTTACAGCTATTTAGAATAATGCTGGTGGTCTGTGTATTACTATATTCTCCTCAAACAACACATACATTTGTCAGTGTATATATATTTAGTCCAAGCAAAAACTAGCAAAGACTAGCAAAATGTAAAATATAATAAAATATAATAATTATAGTTACATTATATACATTTAATGTACATTTATAGGTACATTAAAGTGGACCAAAACTTTTGTCTTGATCACAATTTGGAATGTCCCACAGTGGGAATCTCTAGTGAAAACTGAAGACCTACGTCTTCCTTAAGAAAGGGAGTCTCTGGTGGCTTCTGTTTTTGGAAAGCAACATAAAGTGGCTGTCTAGCCACCCCAGCCCAACTCAGCCTCCCACCCTTCCCTGGTGATAAGCCAAATTAAAGCATTAAAAAAATACCCTGCTGGGAAAAGCAGACTTTCTGGGTTTCTTGGGGTCATGTGAGCATGAGTGACTGCTGGGTCACTGGCCTTGCGGTACTGGTAATTGTTTTCTTACTGGTAATTGAGGATTGGAAAAGTATATCCACAATTACATTTACCAGCAAAAAAACAAATACCGGAACTACCAGGCCAATGGCCAGTAAAGAAAAAAAATACTGGCCTGGTAATCCTAGCAGGGTCCTCTGCATGAAACAGAAGAAAAATATGTTCATGTGGAGAAAACAACTTTCTCCCTTTTTTATGGCTGCATGCTTTGTATTGTTTTTTCCATTATATTCTACTGGTTAATTATTATAATTTTTTTTTAGAACCTTGAAAGTTCCAATATTTTTCTTTTAAAAGCGAATCAATCCCAGTGCGGCAGCCCTGGGTTCTAAAAAACTTCAGGGCTGGCCGCTGGCCTTTCCCTGGGGCATCCCAAGTTATGATGCCCCGCTGTGTGAAACCCCTCCGGGGTCATTGCAAAACTCACCTTTGCCCTGGTTCCCATGGGGATGTAAACATTACCGGCTGCATCCGCAGCATCTCTGATCTGAGGTGCACTTCCGTGCACAGACGTTCAGGTAGGCTGGGGTGGGAGCGTGCCTACATCTACAGGGAAACAGGGAAACTCGCTATTGCTGAGATCTGTGTCTAAACAGATCCATATATCGATCATTAATATGCATGTCATACAGTGCTTACTGGACGATAGTGGGACAAGGGAAGGTATGTTTTTATGAGGGTGTTAACACAGAGACCCCAGATCAAGGAACAAACCCCAGGATAGTGAGAATCCCTGGATTTTAACTACTTGTTTTAAACTGGCAGCCATTGCCTGGAAGGGGTTTTATGAGCCCTGGAATGAACAAATGTATTTAAAGGTGTACTTAGAGCACAGTAAATTAGGGCTGTTTTAGGGGCAGGGGAGCAGAATGATCACCTTGGGTGCAAAGGTCATTGTGTATGTGGGGACACCTTTATCCCAACTATCCTGATTTCATTTATATGGGTCAGAGCCACAAGTGGTGTCAGCCTAATGCCATGTCCATCAACCCCCCCCCCCCCCCATATTTTGGGCTAAGTAAATGGGTCTGCATGACGGACCAACCCGAGAAGTATATTTAGAATTTGAAATGACATACAGGATGACATGTTAAACAGATATGAACATTGTTTCGCTGCAACCTGATATTGTAAAATTGAATTTTTCAATCCAAACTGAACACTAATGCTAAATATTTAATAAAACAGGGCTGCTGTTCTCACCCAGTATGATGTATTAATTGGGCATGTGATGTATCAGATCAGACAATGATAAGGTGTGTTTCTTTGCAAACTTTATCAACCCCAAATGGTATATTTTAACCTAGGAGCCATCGATACAGATAACCCTTGTCTTGTTTTGTAATGATTTATATTGAACTGGACTAAAACCTGAAAATTAAGAACAAATGTAGATTTTGGTTTAGAAAACAAAAATTAATATAAGACCCTGTCTTATTTTCAGAGATGTGCTGCCCAGTACCTACTGTTCCCTTCTACACTGATCTACACTGATAACTTCCCCACACTCTCATCTTCAGGACTTTTCACATGCCATTCTGCTCCTTTGGAACACCCTTTCCCATACTTTTCACCACACACCAACCATCTAAGCCTTCAAACCAGCCCCCAAAACTCTACTATACACTATTTATGAGAGAATCATCTAGCACTGTGAGTTTTATCCTACTCCCGGCAATCACACCAGCACCCCCTGTGCCCCCCATCAGATGCAACATGCACAACAAGGGCTGTTTCTAGGGGATGGCAAGCGAGCTGATCACCCTGGGTGCCAAGACCATTGGTGGCGCCTTTAGCCCAGCCATCCTGTTTTCTGCAATTAGGTTAGGGACACTGTTAGTGGTGCGGTCCATACACCAGGCCCCTCATCTCCCCATATGGGGCTCTGCCTGCTGCTAAATTAGAGGCACAGCATGGCACATACTGGTATGGAGCATGGGTAAGGAGGGGGGCAGAATTTTTTTCTTCCCAAACTGGGCCCTATGTTGCCTAGAAACTGCCCTGTGCACTCATTGGCATTAACAATTTAGCCTGTGTACCTACTACCTGTGACACAACCTCCCTTATCCTTTCAAATAAAAGCTGACAAGGACAGGGCCTTCATTCTGTATGTATCTCGTCAATTAATATTTGTAGAGTTTTGACTCATAATAACTGTATGTTTAATTTTAGCCTGTCTGTATTATCTGCCTTGTACAGTGCCACAGAAGATGATGTTGCTTTATAACTAAACATTAAAATGGGCAGCGGGAGTACAGGTAGTTCTGTAAGTGTTCATGTTTTGTGTCATGCATAGATTTTATCTCTTCTTTGCAGCCTTTATCCATGTACTGGCTTCCCCTTCTAAAAGCTGAGACATGTCTTCCCAAGTTGCAGGTTCATTGGTTGTATTGTATGGAATACGTACAAGTGGTTTAACCCTGTTTTCTCTCGTGGAGCATCTTGGTTCTGTGTCTGCACTTCAGTTCTGGAAAGAGGAATCTGACAAAGCATCTGACAGTATCGCCTTGTCCAGTTACTTTTAGGTGTGAATGTTATATCAAACCCAATGCTACAGGAGCAACACTTTCTAAAGTCAGTCAGAATAGAGCTTCAAGAACACTTGGCCTAGTTCACAGTGATGCATGTGATCCCCTAAACAGGTACATAGTGACTTTCATAGATGACTATTCAAGGTACAGAGTCACTTACCTAAAGCAACACAAGATTGAAGTTCTTGACAAATTACAGGTCTATGTAGTAAAGACAAGTAACACATTTCAGAGGAATCCACTAATACTTCGAAATGACAATGGAGTTGAATTCACAGGACACCGTACAAGAGTACCCAAGGGAACTCTATATATATATACAAATATAAAAATCCATATAATTATGCTGGGTGGCGGGAGTAGAGGTCCCTTATACACTATCAATATAGAGGCTACAGTTAGGCATTGGTAACAGTGTCCTAACTGTAAACTGCATTAATCTAGCAAAAGTCACTCCAGCAACAGACTAAGCTAGAAGTTGTATCTCCAACAGCCAGGAGATGGGGGCAGCAGTGTCACCTATTAGGGTAATGCAGCCAGCGACATTGGGCAGGTTGGTGAACCCTCCCAGTGTGATTTTCTAGGGTTACCCCTGGAGAGTGCTGACACCCCCATGCCACCACCTGTGATGGGGCACAGTAATCCTGATGCAGGAACCATTACTGAACCATCTTCCTCTCAAGAGAACAATGAGATGGAATTATCTGGACATAATAACACTGTTTTCCCCCCACAGCCGAGCAGCCACAGGTAACTGGTCTCACACAATCCAGACCTGGAGATGTTCCTCCTCATACTGCCTGGAGCAATGGCACCCCTATTTTTGATCCACGGCTCACCTTACATCGGTCAGGTATTTCAGAGGAGGAACATGGCAAGATTAAAGAACACAGGTGCAAAAGAGGAGTTGCCAGACAAGTATGTTATCCGGGAGCTCCAGTGTAGTCAATTGGGGTTCATACAGCTGATATTTTGGCCGTCATAAACCTCCCAAACAGACAGGCCTATGATATCAGCTTTAAGTTTGTGGCTAGTCTGGACAGGTTCTGGACAGGTATGGTGCAGTGAGGAGACACTAAGGGATGGGATCAAGTTCACCCTTATCCGGTGTCCAGACTCAGCATGATGAATATACTGTTCTGGAATTAGTTCACCCCCCCCCCCCCCCCCGGAGGACATTGTGGTGTTGCTGAGGAGACACTGTGACCTGCTGTCTGACCTCACAAGGTGTCTAGACGATGATGGGATCTGTATCGGTCAGCCCTGATTGTGCTATATGAGTGGGAAGGACGGTCATGTGGTTAAATATCACCTGTGTGGGCAGGCACACCAGCTCCATGTGCACTAATGTCAGGTGTAACCTGTGTAACCAGGTGTAACAGGTTGTGTGGCAAGCTGGGGCAGTGCCATAAAGATTGCTTGGAGGGAGGCCTTCCATAACCTAATGTCTGGGAAGGTAAAAACAGAACCAGAGTGTGAGCAAAACTGGGAAGGTAAACCCCCACAGCCCAGTTACCAGCATATAAGGTAGATCCAAACCCAGAAGGTAACCCTTCCCCCACTACAGCCCCTTCCTCTGGGGATACCAGAGTGTCTGGGGGTAAGAGAAGGAAAGAAAAAGACATGTCCACCTCAAACCTGAGAGTAAGTGGACAGTGGTGGAGAAAAATGCAGAGGAGATCAGCACAACTGGGGGCTGTCAGGGTCAGATGCAGAGTCCTCTGTGCCAGATGAAGAGAAAGAAACAAATAGCAGAGAGGAAAGTGACTGTGACGCTGCATCAGAAGAAGATCCCCCAACCAAAAAAAGTTAACTGTAATGATACACCAGGTAGATATGGAAACGGGTGGTGGGCAGGAGAGCTGACACTCATTATTCCCAAACAGTGCTGTGATGTGTATGATTTTTCAGTTATTACTAATAATATAGACAGGACAATGAATCGTCTGTAATGTCCCAGTCTGCTTTATTGTCTACTGTGTATATTATGATGTTTACTTTATGTTTTCGAATGTTTTAATGCTGAGTAGCTATATTTATGTATCCTCCCTTATACCCTAATAGATTGTACAAGCGCCAACCACACCTAGTTACACACCTCTACTTTAAAGGGACACTGAAGCAGGAAGTGATCCATAGTCTCCACCTCATCATGACACTCTTCAAAGAGACAAATTATCTCTGGCAGGCTGCAACGCTTCCGGATCCCCCTAAGCTATAGTTGTCCTTGGAAGTAGAGCCAGGCTATATCCCAGAATTTCAATGAAATTCTTGAGGAGTTAATAAGCCTCAAACCCTCCCTCATGATAGAGCGTGGGCAATCCCTGAATGATAATGGCTCATAAAGAGCCAGATCCAAGACCCGACTCACCAGGAGCTTCCTTGGTGTAGATCTCCTGTCTTCTGCTGTCAATTGCCATTGGCAAAGTATTTTCAAGCACGGGGCAACATAGGCCGGGAGCTGACCCTGAGAAACTCGAGGGCTTTTCACCCAGCCACATTGTCCCAGTCTTGCCGGAAAGGCTTAAACCAGGACTGGAATATACACACACAGCCAGGCGGGTTTTCTGCCAACATGCTACCAAAATTGTGTTTTATAAACAGGAGAGAGAAAAACATGACCGGGTCGACCATCCCTAGGCCACCCACCTGTCTGGATAGGTAAGTGACATTGGTGGTTCATGCGGTTTCCCCATAACATCTAAATAAACACGCTGTAGACCCTGTTGTAGAGAGATACTGAAGCTGAAGTATAAAAAGATCCTCTTCTGTATCCACCCTTATACCCTAATAGATTGTAAGCTCTTCCCCTCCTGCACACTCCCTTATACCCTAATAAATTGTAAGCTTTTATCCTTCTGTGTCCCCTCCCAAGTTGCCCTATAAATAGGAAGATCAATGCTCCTAGAGTGTTATAGACTCTAGGGAGGTGGTTGCTCCTATGCTCCTATTAAAAGAATAGCAAGGAGCATCAGGCAAAGGATAAGTCTGATTTTAAAGGAGGTTACATTTAAATAAATAAATAAATAAATAAATAAATAAATAAATATATATATATATATATATATATATATATATATATATTTAGATTGATTGTATGAAATGAGAACATTGCATTGTGACACCATCAGGAAAAAAAGACAGCAGGGAATTTTTTTTTTCAACATGTGACCAGTGTTCACAATGTACAGTATTTGCAACTAAAGGAAAGAACGCTTTGTTGTATACTGCCCCCTTAGTGCTTGCATTGTGAAATGCAGGATTTACTGAGATAAGATAAGGAATCTAGTTAAGTTACTGTATTCATCTCAGGACAAAAGAAGATAAGTTGAGAATGGCTACATCTGTAGGTGGGTTGGGGTTCCCGCAGACCTAGACACAAAGTTGCTGGGGGTTCATTTTAATTGTCTTTTGAGCAGCATCAAATCAGTAGGGTGTCCTTTAACATTTTAGAAAAAAAATTATATTCGATTTCCGTATGTCACCAATGACGTGGGGGCGCACTTATATTATATTTGCATTAAGTTTAATTTTTTGTCAGACACTTTTTCCCAATTTGATATAATTACCATAATATCAAAGAGAGTCAGAGAGAATAATGAATGGTAATCAGGAGCGCAGAAACTTAACTAGTCATTTATTTCAGACTTTCATTTGACATAGTGAGCTGGCGCACCTAAGCTTTTGTCAGGCACATAGAGACACACAGCATTTGTTCTACATTGTATGTTGGAGGAGCTTTGTAACCTGCACTGTAATTAGAGAAAATGATGGCATAGCATTGCCTGGCTTTTGGCTTATGAATAGTCTTCTTGCAAACATAATGCTTCAACCCCTGGCATAAATACGGCATCTATATTACACTACTATATTATACTGCCTAATGGCCTTACTACAATATGCTATGTTACATGACTACTGCTGCGAAATATAAAAAAATGTGGGGTTGATGTGGTGTTAGCTAGTTTAGTTACTTTTTAACCTGTATAGATGGAATGAGGATGATTTAGCCCATAGAAGTGCATTCAAATTCATTGGTGGGTACAATTAGCCTTTCCCCCCTCCCATTCCCTTAGACAATGTGGCATTCCCCCTCCCATTCCCATAGACATTGTGGCATTCCCCCTCCCATTCCCATAGACATTGTGGCATTCCCCCTCCCATTCCCATAGACATTGTGGCATCCCCCCTCCCATTCCCATAGACATTGTGGCATTCCCCCTCCCATTCCCATAGGCAGTGTGGCATCCCCCTCCCATTCCTATAGGCAGTGTGCCATTTCCCTATCTCATTCCCATAGGAAGTGTGGCATTCCCCACTCCCATTCCCCATATAGGCAGTGTAGCACCCCCTTCTCATTCCCATAGGCAGTTTGGCATCCCTCTTCCCATTCTCATAGGCAGTGTGGCATTTGCTCCTGCCATTCCCTTAGGCAGTGTGGCATTTCCCCATCCAATTTCCATAGTCTGTGTGGCATTTCAACATCCCATCCCCATAGGCAGTGGGGCATATTCCCCTCCCATTCCCATAGGAAGTGTAGCATCCCCATTTCCATTTCCCATAGGCAAAAAAATTAAACTCACATATCTTTCGCTCCCACAGTGTCGGCCAGGCTGCTACAGCCACGGGGGACCAGAAGATGAAGGAGCATCAGCCGGACGGGCAGGGCAGCTGATCTGTTTCCGATGTCTCAGCTATGCACGCTGTCTCTGCCGCCACCGCTTCTTCTTCTCCAGCGCGGTCGGGCGTGGCCGATGTTCGAGCAAAGAGGCTACCTTCACCCCTGCATCTAGGGTGCAGTACTCTGTGCAACAAATGTCCCAGCATAGATCAAAGACATGGAAGTGGATCTGCATAGGATGAAAGAAGTCACAATTGTGTAACCATCAAATCTAAAATGTCAGCATGGCCCGGAGGGAAGGGGGTACACTGACGTTATATGGAACCCAGGAACTTCCGACTCTGTAGTTCTTGTAGCTTCACTTGCATTCCACAGTATGCATAAGAGAAGGATAGTTCTTAATCCTGACTCTGTAACCCCAGAGAGAGGATTGAAAACCATATTTTCTTCTGATAAAAGACAACCAGTATAATCCTTTATCCTTGCTATGTATTGATTGTGGCTTTTTTCACTGGCCTCTCTTATTATGCCGTTGCCTGATGTGCTTCTAATGCAGAACGTGGCTCTGCCAGGTTATATATTATTTCACTGTTCCCAAGTGACGACTTAGGCGCTCAAAACTTTTACTGGCACATAAATATTTACGCCTAAGATTGATAAAAGTATGGAGAAACATCAGCCCTGCTGCGGGGACAACACACATAACTACAGTCATCTTACTGATGGTAAAATTACAGATTTAGAGTTTTGGTGAATTGTTAGCGCTCGCATATTAGTGTCAATCACTAGTAAAAAAAAAAAAGATATTTTTGAGATGTGTTCCCATAGTAATGACAGCACTGACGTAAACTGTGTAGGCTGAGGAGTAAATAAAGTGTTTGAAATAAAAAGAAGGGATCAGTAATGGAACTACAGAGCCCCAACTAGTGTCTCTCATTCTGTCTGAAAGCAGCCATGTGGCATCACCCTAAGTAAACTGCTAACCTAAACAGCACACTTGACCCCTCAACTAGGACCAAAAGTTCCCCAAGTAATTTAGCTGCACTAGTAAATTTGTATTCAAAAGTTATAAAAGCTTATTGGTAAAAACATGAACACACACAAAACCTTCAGATAACACAAGACACTTACAACACTTACTGTAGTGTACGATTATCGTGAAACTTAGACCCTGCTCTGTTTTAGACCCTAAAACCTGAACAAATTAAGGGTGTAAATACCATAGAGCCATCGAAGGCTGCTGAACCCAGGCTCATGGAATTAGGGCACCAGGTGCAAGCTGTCGCCACTGCCTCTATAGACTGTGCACTGCTCGGGGCTGGCGGAAGGAGAACGGGTTGAATAAGCTTCTTCCGCCTCCCCATACTCACCTTTGTGGCCATGTTGCCTCCTTCCTCCAATGGCCCATTGCCTTCCCTCGCCTGGCTACCCCTATGCATGCATGCATATATCATATATATATATATATTTTATATATACCTCGAACAATAGCACCTCCCCCTCCTGAAGATGTGGCACAATTGCTACATAACATGTGAGCAAATTTAGGTCCTTCTCATCCTTGGTTACTTGGGCTCTCTGTTTCTTGGTGATATCTTTTTTTGTTTATTTTCATTTGCTTTTTTTAACCCTAGGGTAGATTTACAGGATTTGCACCAACTTGTACACAGGAATGTACAGTGTGGTATGTCACTGAGCTTTGTTCCACACCACGTCTTGACCACATTGTTGTGCTTCATGTTGCCTAGCTTGCCACATCCTGAATACATCATAGTCCCCATTGCCCACCTTTCCATATCCTGATCATATCCAAGTTCTGATGCACCGTTGCCATTTTAAGGCCATGTCATGAGTTTGGTTCCAAGCACACACTAGGAAGTCCATGAGCTGCCAGCAAAACTCCAGAACTGCAGTAGGTGCCCTACATTAAAGTGGACCAATCGCCAGGATTTTGACTATCCTGGTGATTGATCCCTGCCCCCGATGTAGGATGCACCCCTGTGTGAACCCCCCCGATCGCCAACTTTAACTCCCGGTATGGGTTTTTTTTCTTTGTAACCCCCCCCCATTCTGCCTCAGTGCCAGGGTAGGGTGGCAGGGCAGGGGGCAGATTTTAACTGAAGTTCCACTTTAACTCTACTCTAAGGCAACCTCAAAGCATCAAAAAATGTTGCACCAGAAAGAGGGGCCTCCCCAGGGAAGAGAAACTGGGTTAAAGGGGGATGTAATTTTTTTCCATTTGGGCCCATAATTATCTTTGGCTCTTTGCTGCCAGTTTACAATGCACATGAGCATGGTCAAAGCGACTCAAACTCAGGGGTCTGGTATGTCAATTTTCCTTCATATTTTGATCTTGCTAATATCTACAATTCCAAGTCAGGGCTTTTCTGTCCCCCAAATAAAATAAAAAAAAATGAAGTTCAGTTTCTGGAAAAGTCCACTGGAATGTCATATAGGTGCGGCCTGGAAGATGTATAAAAATCTTGGGAGAATTTTTACTTTAAGGATATTTATCCAGTCACAAGTTTTGAGGACCAATATAGATTTTTTCTGGGAGTGGAGTATAGTTTAATTGAATTCATATACTGTGGTGGGTGGAGAGAGGTATTTGGGTGCCTGGATACTTGACATTGCTTACCTGGCCAAAGCTGTCAAACTCCTTCATGACAATGGGGAGGTGACATCAGGGTGGTAAGATGTAGGAGCAGGTCATCAGCATTAAGAGACACTTTAACCTGGGTGTTGCTTACCCGAATACCCCCGCTGTCTGGGTTCTGTCTAATTTTAGTTTAACATTAATCAACAATATAGACTGTTATAATATAACTGCACCATGTTGTTGGGTTTCAGAAAGACAGTATTGGTCAGGAATTTTTGTTTAATGAGGTTGAATAATTTAGTTGTAAAAGGGTTAAAAGCATAGTTTCCCTCTTAAACACATGCCAGGCATCCACTAGCTGCAAGTCAAAAAGTGTATTTTAGTTGATTCAATATGCCAAAAGAAACCACTGGTTTGGCCGAAGAAGTATCCGATAGATTTAGAAGGTGGGTTTAGGTCTCCTTCCACTATGAGGCAATCTGTTTTTAATTTCTAGAACATGTTCCATCTTGAAATGTGTTTCTTGGAGGAATGCGATCTTAACATACTTTTATTTAGGTCCTATAAAAATTTGACCTTTTCTCAGTTACCTTTAGTCCCTTGACATTAAATGAACACACCTTGAGAGTAGCCATCAAGCACCAGTTGTAAAAGAGTGGAGAGGAAAGTAAAAGAGACAAGAGAAGGGGGGGGGGGGGGGGGGGGACAAATGAAAAAAAAAAACATTACAAAATAAAAAGTATGGAAAATGGGAAAGTATTTTTTATACGAACCGAAAGGAAATGTGAGATGAAAGCAATAACACAAGTGAGAAATGAGTTTAACAAGTAACAAGGAATAAGAACCACTAAAAAAAGAACACAATTATGTTTGCTAAGTCTCCTTGAGCTACTGAAACAGGAGTGCAAGGGAAGTCCTATGTGGGGGTTGTGGAGACATGTAACAACTAACCAAGTAACAATGTGTTCAAATAACTATTTCCTTCTCTCCGTTTTTCCGTCTTCTCAGGACCATTTTGACCTGGGAGCAGCCCAGAGCATAGCATCAAAAAGCCCCACATGCGGTCCTGTGTGTAACAAACAACCGACCAAAGCAAAAGTGATAGAGTCTCAGTGGGCCCCTTACGGTGTGGTATGACACTCCATGTAACTAAATGTGGTCTGGCCCTGGTGAAAAAAATAAATGGGGCATCTTTATTGCTCATACTGTACCTTTTTTCCTGTAATTTTAACTCACTTGAATACAACTAGACAACTAAAGACCGCAATAGCTCAGACTATCGGCTTCTTTTTCCTGTACATAAACCCATGTGAGCACAAATCTGATAAATAAGGTGGAGGAGCCACAACGCTAGGGCCCCCTAACCTTACTGGCCCCGGTGCTGTTGATACCCCTGAATCCTCTGCGGTTATGCCCCTGTTAAAGAAAGAAACAAAGAATAGATGGAAATAAGTATAAAAAATGGAGGAAAAAATGAACAAATTCATAGAATAAATGACATAAAGAAAGAAAATAAAAAGAAAAAAATAATAGGAATGACACAAAAAGAGGATTTTATTTTTCAGAGAATAAAGTAAGGAATGAAGTAAGAGACAGAAACAATAGAAGGAAAGAAGAAGTAAAAAATAGGAATGGCAGAAAGAATGAAGGAGGGAAAGAATCAAGGAATAGATGGAGAGAAAGTAAGAGATATAATATAAGAACTGATAGAAATAATAGAAGGAAAGAAGAAGTAAAAAATAGGATTGACAGAAAGAATAAAGGAGAGAAAGAAACAAGGAATAGATGGAAAGAAAGTGAGAGAGATAGAATATAACGACTGATAGAAATGGTAGAATGGTAAGAAAAAAAGGAAAGGAATGGCAGAATAAACAGAGGAAAGAAAGAAACAAAGAATAGATGGAGAGATGGAAAAAAGGAATAGACAGGAAGAAAACAAAGAACAGAAGGACTGACAGAAAGAAACAAGAAAGTCTCTCCTCATGGCCAGTCTGCCCCTGGTTACTCCACGGCCCTGCGTCCTGCATAGGTGCTGTCCAGGGTAGAGGGTGGGGGTGGGGCCCTCCCAAGGTGCAGGAGTCCCGCAAGGTGCAGGAGTCCTGGCACCTGCTCAGGTATACCCAGTGCTGACGCCTGTCCTGGCTGGAGTTTTCAAGGAGCAGCAAGCACACATCAGAATCAATGTATCTCTAAAAGTGTACAGGCCCCCAAATATTCCTGACTCAGGGGCATTTGGCCAATCAGTGAGTAAGAGATTGTGACTTCTGCTGACCTGGTTTAGTGACCCCACGGCCCTCTCCGTAAGGTGTCACTCCACCTACAATGGTGTATTTATGGTCTTAGATGTCTCAGGGTTGTGCAGCAAGTAAAAATGAACATGCAAAAAAGGAGGGGTCAAATATTAAGTGTAAGGACCAGGTGTGGGGGAACAGCGAAGCAAATAAGTCCAAGGAACAAATCAGAATTCAGGGCTGGTGGCAGACAGGCAAAGTCCAATTAATGAATCAGAGTTCAGGGGCTGGCAGAAAACAGGTAAGTCCAAAGAGTAAATCCAAGTTCAGGGGCTGGCAGCAGTCAAAACCATGTCATCCGTCCGAGGGTTAATCCTGGAAATCAATCTGGAAACTCAGGAAACAGGGAAACAGAATCTAGGAACTTAGCTAATAACACAGCAATGAAAACAGGCCAGCTGTCCATTTAAATAGTGCTGTCAATAAAGCTGAGAGGGATGTCTCAGAGTATGAGTGAGGTCACTTCCTGTCCATTCAGACCAAAGGAAATCCAGAAGTAAAAAGCAAGCCCAAGAGCTTACGCTCTAGGCTTTGTGCACTTGCAGTGTGCTGAACACCAGGTGGTGCTTTTGAGCAGTGCAATGGATGAAGAACAAGATCTAGTACAAACACCCAAGCGTGCATGTCTGCGGCTGCATGCAGACAGTGATGGAGCATGCCCACGTCTCATAGAAGAGCGAGAAAGGCAAGGAGACCGACACCCCTCAGCCACACACGCCAGCCATGGATGAAGAAAATTCTAACTTGCTGGGAGCACCACCCTCCCATGTCCCTTCTGCCCCACAAGATAATTAGGGTGACTCTACTACAGAGGTGCCAGAGATAGGATTTAGATTTCTCAAATTTCATCACCCTATTACCAGAGCCACCAGGTGGGGAGAGTAGCAACCATGTATCCGGGAAATGAAAGGAAAAACATTTTCAGACAATTTTTTGATTTCAACCTTTATCTAAATAACAAAACTACAATAACAATAGTCTTCGGAAGGGGAGGATACTTGTTATAGACACTCCACCTCCCCTTCCCCTTTGGGACAGAAGACGCACTTGAAATAACTTTATTGTATCCGTTCCATTTACTATTCAATTAGAAACCCCCTCGGTACAAGAGGACAAATGGTGTTTTACAACATGCTCCTTGAAACTCAATCGTTAGTAAAACAATGGATAGCTTTTGCCTCGTAGCGTGATGCTAATGTGATATTCCTCCATGTTAACAGCATTAGCCAGACAGGCTTCTAATGCTGAGCAAGCGTCCACACTATAGCTTGCCTTTTCTTTAAGCGTGGTAATGCAGCTATTACAATGGAAAAATGGCTTGTCCATAAAATATCTATTGTTGC
Source organism: Gastrophryne carolinensis (assembly GCA_027917425.1). Lineage (NCBI taxonomy): Eukaryota > Metazoa > Chordata > Amphibia > Anura > Microhylidae > Gastrophryne > Gastrophryne carolinensis. The sequence goes on along the minus strand of CM051239.1, from coordinate 392,894,972 downwards.
CTGCTTAAATATTTATTTTGCTTCCTGTTCCTGTAAATGTTAAAGTTCATCTCCAGACCAAGGATAATCACACATTCAGGGGGTTACTGAAATGAACAGACCCTTCCCATTATTGGGAAACCTCTCTGTTTACATCGAATTCCACAAATAAATAGAGAACCCTTCCCTTTTAAAGTAGACCTAAAACTTTGAAATTCACAAAGGTAAGTCTGTCTGAGCTCCAAAGCTTCCTTGCTGCAGTTCGCCCCTCCCAAAAAAAACGTTTAGCTTTTTTACTATCTTCATCAAAGGATATCTTCTGTCCTGCAAGACTGGAAACCACGATCGCACCTTGCTACTGGAAAAGAAGTTGGTGGCTGGCAGTGTGTGTTGCAGATTCCAGTCCCCCAGTGAAATGAAGACCCTCTTTGAGGAGACATGGGGGACCAGCAATGTGTGCTACAACTTTTGTAACAGTAATTATTGAGATTAAAGAAGCAGTAAAGGTAAACTTTAAATTGTAATCCAAAGTATGTCACAGTGTCAACTAATTTCAGGCAATGTCACAGCACACAGGTATAGTAGCCGACAGTAAGGGTTAATGGGACCGCAGCATGGGAAGATGACAATATGATATCTCAGCAGACAGACACTCAATGGCAAGCAAGATAGGTGAAAGCATCAACTTGTTTTTTTGGAGCATGGTTATGAAAAGAAAAATGTTAAATGTTAATCTAATCTATATTTTAATATCTCTTGTAGAAAAAGCAAACACAGGTACGTTTCAGTGAAAGGATAAAACAGTCCATTAAGCATAGAACACAGGTACTCTTGCTTATCAGAATATTTCAGTGAAAGGGTTAAACAGGCTTGTGTCTTTCAGAAATAGAACACAGGTACTTTTGCTGGTCAGAATGTTTCAGCATAGAGGCCAGGCAGTATTGTATTTTCCAGAGGGAGTTTTATGCAGCCACCACCCCACTTTGAGCTGAGCACCCCCTCATAGTCATAGACAGGTGACATAGACATAGAGGTGGGATTCAAATTTTTAACTACCGGTTTCCTATGTGTAAAGTTGTTAAGTGCTGCATTCATTTATATTTTTTAAATAAATATGTTGCATACAATCTAATAAAGAGAAAAACATGTAATACTATTAAAATGCAATATTAAAAGATTGTATAATGTATTTGTGCCAGTTCTCCCGGGTTCTAAGAACTGCCACAATTTTAACAACTGGTTCTGCAGAACCAGTGAGAACCTGCTGAATCCCACCCCTGCTCATAGTGGAGACTGTCTATGGGGTAATACATCTATGGCGAGTAACACATGGGGAACCTCCCTTCCGTAGCATCTGAGCCCGGACCACCCCCAATATGAAGGCTTCACACAACAGTCACTACAGGGCAAAGTTCTCATACAGGGCAGCTCCACCTTACCAGAGTCTCAGGCACAGCGTCTCCTCAATCACAGCCTTTCGGTCCCTTTGGATTCACGTCCATACCAGGACCTCACTGGGTTTCTTCCTGTATGGACCTCAACTCTCTCTGAATACACCTCAACTCAGCCTCTCTGTACTTCTGGGCAGCTCTGCTGCACCACATCAACGTCTTCCTAATTGCTTCTAACTGTACCCGGGCCTCGTCTCCGTATCAGCCTTGGCAGATGTCTTACACAGGAGGCTACACCATTAGCATTGTTATGGATCTCCCTATATCTCCCTCTGGCTTCCCCTTATGACACCTCTGCTCACTACAATGTTGCCTGTCATTTTCCCACCAAAAATCTCCCAACCAATTTCCCAACCAGTTTCCTGTTAATTCCCAAATGTATCTTATACTACCTGACTCAGAATAAAGGGGAATCCTACATCGAGCTTCTGAATTAAGAAGCTTCTGAAATAAATTCTCTTTTCTGTTTGTGGTCTTATACCCCCATCTAGTGGCCAAAGTGACAATTCTCACATAAATCCCTTTTTTGAGCACCCAAATATGTGAGCCTGGTTTTTGATACTACCACACTTCAGTCCCAATTAAAGTGTATCTGTGAGTGGAGATGGCAAGTAAGATGAAGGGGGAGGGGGGGGGGAATAAAGAAGAGATTTAAAGTGAACCAACAGTTGACAAAAAAAAAACCTCCCCAAAACGAATATGCTCCATCTGCATGCATGATACTGATACCTGCCAAAAGGTACTCCTCATGTAGGGAGCGATTCAGGGAATGCTAGTTAAAAATGTGGGTTTTGGTCTGCTTTAAATGTATATAGAAGTAATTTATTAATACCTTAAACATGTATTTCAGACCAATGAAAGTCCACTGACTTGGAAACTTTACTAAATATTTAGGCTACTTTTACACCTGCACATTTGCATCACATTGGAGTAGAAATGCCTGCCCACCACTCAGCTGTTATACTGTTATGTTATTGCTGAAATGTAGTTAGTACAGGGAGAGGGGTAGGTACAGGAGAGGGGGTGAGAGAAAGGTGGGTGGGGTTGTTACAAAATGCTTGTGATTAGGATTCTAACGCTTGAAGCAAGAAGCCACCGTAAAGGGTTATAAAACTATAAAGAAGGAAAGCTTTGTAAATATCAGATAAGGGCAATGCTGGAGCCAGAAAGATGGAATGCCAAATAGAGTAAAACTAACCCCAACATTTTCTTTAGCTACATAAAGGATACAAAACTGAAAGTTTGGGCCCCCTCAAAAGCATGGAGGGGGAAACAATAAATAAATAAACAGTTTAGTAAATTGCTTCCCTAAAGCCCGCCTTTGGCAAAAACTATTTGAAAGAGCTTAACTTCATGCAGATCTTATGGATTAACAGGCTGATTCTTTGCTGCAGAACTGTATGGAAGCGACCATCTTGTCACACATAAAAATGAGGGGAGAGCTGTGCCAACAGCAGCCCATACCAAACTGGGAGAAACATGGGCAGCTTGTGTATTATGTTATATAAACACACATACACACACACTGAATAACCAGCTGCTAGAGGGATTGTGTGAGGGGAAAGCTACAACAATGTTTCTTTATCACTGTTCAATGCAGAATCTGTATTTTCCGCACACCATTCAGTCAGTGTATCTTCTAAAATCTTACAATTCTTATTGATTTCTACTAGAAAGAAAGGAGATTTGCACTGATATGTGAGGCAATTTTGACTGTGGCATTGAGTTTTTCATAAGCTGACAAGATGGCTGTTGCCATACAGTTATGCAGCATAGAATCTGTCTGCTATTCCATGACATCTGCATGGGATTAAGCCAAAATAGTTTATGTCACTGATTACCAGAGTGGGGCTTTAGGGGTACAATTTACTTAACTTTTTTTTTTACTTTTTTGTTACTTTTTCTCTAAGGAATAATATTACCCTAAATAAGAGTCTATCTTATATGTTTCCCACACCCTGTACATACAGATTGCTCACATTAAAAAACATCCTACCTGCATCTACTGAGTGTTATGAGCCTTTAAACATCCAAGATGGTGGCTTATGGGATCTCAGGCAGCCTACAAACAGGAAGTGTCTTCTGACTGTGTTGCTCTGCATTCTAGGATTGCTGTCCTTTCCCTGACCCCAGCTCTGATTTGTCTGAGCAAAGCACAGCTATAACCCACCCTCCTGTACTTTATCTAGCTCTCCTCTCCTCAGTATGTGTGATACTTTTGAAGCAAGATGGCGGCGCCCATATCCTAGAGTCCTGAACAGAGTTGCAGCCCAGTGGGGGAAAGAATAATAAGTAAATGACTAAAAACTTGAACAATATTAATTTTAGATGCTAGAGAATAGTTTTTAAGGGTTTGGGCTTTTCATTAAATCATGCTGAAGGTCCGGTTTAAGTTAGTACCAAGCCTTACTCTCTATTTGTACTGTGTACAGCCATAAGTAGTGGAAGAAGGCATCATCAGATGTCAGGACAGCACTGCTTTATGACAGTGTAATGACACAGTGATAGATTGAACACATTTCTTTACAGCTTAATTTTGCTGTGTGGTCAACTACATTCATCATTTTTCTGCTGGTACATCATGTGGGAACTGATTACAATTTTCTTTTGTAATAACATCAGAGATTTGTGCTATGAGCTTTCTCTTATATTTGTTCTAGCATGCATTTTAGTGCAGAGGACACTGGCAATTCGGGTTCTTCCCTGCGTAGGGAACGCCATCCATGTTTCTGCATGTACTATACAACTATATAACTACAAAAAAGGAACAAGAAAAAGGATTATGAAGGAGACCCTCATAATGAAGGAAGAAGGAGCATATGATAAAAGTAATAGTCATCTAATTCTAAAGTGACTATAGATTTGACCCCAGATAATAAAAAGCTGCTGACTACTTTCCCGCTGCTCACTTTACCTGTGAAAAAAAAAAAATATTGGGGGGATTAATGAATTAAATAAAATAGGTTAATTGTAGCTATCACTGATTTCTAGGAGGCATTTATCTGACATCCCAGTAAATTTGAATTTGCCTGCTGCCTAGGTACTACAACATCTACCTAGAACAGTGTTTTGGGGGTTCAGGGTGTACTTGGTGAACAATAAATTGAATTGAATTAAGTTATCATCGGTAGTGATTGCAACTACAACTGGGCCCCTTTAGTCAAGAACATTGCACGTATCCTAAATTTGGTAGCACAATATTTAAAAAAATTGTATTGTGGCTTCGGAGACAAGATGTCATGACCAGGGGAGTGCCTGCACATTTTGGCCACTTATATTTGGCAAAAAAAAACCCTGCCAGACTTGCAGAAACTACTGCCACTGCCTTTGTACTGCATTATCTGCAATGCCCAACCCACTTTGCTAATGCTAGATCTTCTGTATTAGCAGTGGAGAGCAATGAATGCATCATGCCCCAGGCACAATGGGGCAGTTCTGAATTTGATATCAGGTATTGGTGGCTAACCAGGTGGCTAAGAGGCCATCAAATTTGTGAGTAGGGACAAATGAGACATCAATGACCAATCCCTGATATTTGTAATAGAGCAAATGTTCACACAGATTTAACAGAGGTTGGAAAGAAAGGAACTGTCTATAGAGATACAGAAAGTAAGAGAGCATGACAAAATAGGGCTGGTTGGGAAGAAGTGAGTGAGAGGAAGGTGAAAGGCAGAGCTATGTGATGACAAGTATGGAAAAACCATACATTTCTATAAATGGACTGGACATGGTCAGGGCCAGATTAAGTGTGGTGGAAGCCCCTGAGCACAAAATCTGCTCCGGGGCAATAGTCCAGCCAAGTAACTGATTGGTGGTTGTCCGGCACCGCCTACCCGCCCTTGTGCCACCCTTGTGTGGGTCTGTGCTGCTAGGTAACTCCTGCTTTGCCATTCTGGGTGGGGGTGTAGTCGCTCAGCTGGTCCAGAAGAAAACAGTTCTCTGCATTAAGCTGTCAGTGGCTGTGCTTGGTGGCTTATGTGCAGTGACAGCTCTGCACCCACCCATCACTGTAACGTTGCTGATGGCGGCTATGCTGCTCTAGACTCTCCGCCCTGCCCTGTGGTGGCTTTGGCTGCTGGTTTGCAAACCAAAGAAATGCTTGCCCAGGTGCGGGGGGTCCCCACTGCCGATAGCTTTGTTGCTGGCTTCGTAGCTTGTCAGACCAAAGGCTGAAAAGTCTTCTGGACCAGACCATAACCCAAAGGTTAATGGAGACCCCCTTTGCAGGGCAAGTGGTGGAGACCCCGGGGTGCGTGCCCCCCTAACAGCCCAGCCCTGGACATGGATCAGTGAAGACTTACACATGGCTCCAGCTGATGGAAGCTTCTAGATGTGCAATTGCTGACAGCTAGGACTGGATATTACTGTATATTCATCACTGGTACAATGATGCCACTGTTAATGCCTGCTTGGTTACCATATTTCATACTGTGCTACTGCTACTGACAACTTTTCCTCCTGAAAAAAAGCAAATTCTTTTCAACTTGGTCCTTACCTCAAGAAGTAACCTTTAAGAGTCTAAAAAAAGCTATTCCTGCTTTCTCATTTAACAAATGTCTAAAAACAACATCTTGTTGTTCATCCTAAAGGAGAACATTTTTAGAAGACTAAAAGCACAATTTTTTTCTTCAGTTTCCGAATGCAAATTAAAGCAATTGCTTCTTATGATGTGCGTATAAACACTGGCAGACACCCCTTTTATTATGACTGCTTGCTACCACTGGTTTCCATGTATTTACACACTTTGAGATTTTGAGATTTCAAAGACTGTCTTGGCATTAAAAAGCTTGATTGTTCCATTGGTGTGCATATCAGGTTGAAAACCATTTATCTTCAGATTTGGGACATGCAAGGTCAGGAGCTACCCATGTGCCTCAGTTGCTTGCCTTGATGGCTTTCCTTTTTCTGTTGAAAGTAAAAGAAAAAGGCGATACACTTCAGACTAGCTAAGTATACTCGGACCAACACCCTTACAAGAAACAGTGCTTATATGCATCCCTCCCCAGGACAAATCAGATTTCTGCACATAAAAATAATTTTTGTACACCTGCAAAGAGGAAGTGCTGCTGGGTCTCCTGCCACTGTGCATTATGGGGTTATGTCAATGGAAATCTTGGGTGCAGTGTTTCAGCTTTGAGTGGTGTCAGGGACATGTGTGCTGACAATGATTCAGTATCATGCATGCAGATGGGGCAGTCACATTTTGGGGAGTTTGCTTTTCCAGCTCTGCAGGGCTGTTATTCCAGTTTAACCTGTCTTAGTTTTCTTCATCACACAAAATGTTATGTTGAACAACTGAAAAATCACTGGCTTTTGTACAAACAGAAAAATGAACATCAACAAGATCTTAAAAAACTTGGAACTGGCCAGATGCAGAGATTTGTGAAAAGTGTCACAAAACAAACAGGAACAAACAGGGCGGGGGTTTGGGCATCCTTCTATCCGATCTCTCCTATTTATACCCACTCCCTGTCCTGCCATCTCTATCCTTCTCATCTTTTGAAGTTCACCTTGTCCGTTTATATTCTCTCCTGTAACCTGAAAATTGCTGTCATCTATCACTCTCCTGGAACTACTACTCGTTTTTTAGACCACTTTTTTACCTGGCTCTTTCAGTTTCTGTCCACAGACATCCCCGCAATCATCATGGGTGACTTCAACATACCTGTCGACACTAGCAACCCTGCTGCCACCAGACCACTCTCACTAATCTCATCTTTCGGACTCAAGCAATGGTCTATTGCACCCACCCACAAAGACGGCCACACAATTGACCTCCTCTTCACTAAACTCTGCTCTGTATCAAACCTCTCATCCGCTTTGCTCCCCCTCTCTGACCATAATTTGCTAACTATGACCCTCTCTCCCCTTCCTGCAAACCCCCCCTGCACACAAACCTATAATTCAGGGATTTAAAGTGGACCAACACCCTCCCGGATCGCCCTCCGCTGGGCATCCAAAATCGGGATGCCCCGCTGTGTGAAACCCCTCAGAACACCCAGGAACCTTGCCTTGATCCTGATCCAACAGTGCAGAAACGCGAGATGCGGCCACCAGCGTGCTCGGATCCGCTGTGGTTGTACGTCGCTTGGAAGCGCATACCACAGCGGCTCCGAGCACGCTGATTGGACGAGTGGCCGCGCATGTGCCGTAGGAGCGGGGTGAGGGGAGTTTTTACAAGCGATTGGGGGGTTTCACATAGCGGGGCACCTCCGATCGGGGTGCCCCGGGGAAGTGGACCAAGGATAGTCAAAATCCTGGGTGTTGGTCCACTTAAAGAAACCTAGATCTTCAGTCTCTTTCTGCCTCACTTCAAACTCTTGAGACCTTGACCTCATTCAGGGACATAGACGCTGCATCATCACACTACTATAATGCACTCTCCTCAGCTCTAGACTCTGCCTCCCACCTCACCTATAGCTGTCCCCGCCCTGCTGAACAGCAATGGAGGAAAACCAAAGCCAATCGTGACTTTCTGTTTTATAAACAAGCCCTTCAGGAACTCAGGACTGCTCTTTTATCTGCCAAGCAAGCATATTTCTCTTTACTTATTTCTGCAAAAGCCCGGAATCCCAAACAACTATTCAACACTTTCAGTTCCCTACTCCGCCCACCATCAACTCCAACCAATTCTTCAAAGAAAAAATTGACAACATTCTACTTGGCTTTGCCCTCAGAATGCCTCACCACTTCAAACAACCCCCCCCCCCCCCCCCACTGCCTTACTTTCCTCCAATAACTGAACTTGGACTAACCTCTCTCATTTCTAGGGCCCTCCTGACTACCTGCCCCCTCGACCCTATTCCATCCCACCTTATTTCTCAACTGTCTCCATCCCTCACTCCAGCCTTAACCTTTATATCCAACCTTTTTCTCTCCACTGGTACCTTTCCTTCACCTACAAACATGCAGTCATTACTCCGATAATCAAGAAACCCTCTCTCGACCCCAATGCCCTCTCCAGCTACCGCCCTATCTCGCTACTCCCCTTCTCCTCCAAACTTCTTGAACAACATGTCCACTCTGAACTGGCACAATATTTATCCACCAAAAACTTACTTGATCCCTTACAATCAGGATTCTGCCGTAACCACTCCATTGAATCTGCCCTCACTAACTCACCACTAAAACCAAAGGTCACTACTCTATCCTCATCCTTCTTGACCTCTCCTCAGCGTTTGACACTGTTGACCACTCTCTGCTTCTTGATATTCTCTCCTCTCTTAGGGTTCAAGGTCTTGCACTCTCTTGGCTCACCTCTTACCTCTCAGAGAGATCATTCAGTGTATCCTATTCTAACACAGTCTCATCCTCCTGTTCTCTTTCTGTCAGTGTGCCGCAAGGATCTGTTCTAGGCCCCCTACTTTTTTCAGTCTACACGTATGGTCTTGGCAAATGTATAACTTCACTAGGCTTTTAATACCACTTTTATGTGGATGACACTCAGATATATCTCTCTGGTCCCAATCTCTCCTCTCTCCTCTCTCCCATCTCACCTTCCCAACTGCCTTGCAGCTATTTCTTCATTCATGTAATCTTGCTACCTCGAGCTAAACATGCATAAGACAGAACTGGTCATTTTCCCACATCTAACTCCCCTTCCCCTATTTCTGCTAACAATTATACAATAATCGCAACTCCCCAAGCTCGGTGCCTGGGAGTCATTCTGGATTCTGCACTCTCATTCAAACCACATATTCACTCCCTGGCCACCTCCTGTTGCATCCAGCTTAAAAACATCTCACACATCCGTCCCTTCCTCTCACCTGACACCACAAAAATGTTAGTGCATGCCCTGGTCATATCACGACTGGATTACTGCAACATCCCTCTTTGTGGCTTACCAACTAACAGACTGGCACCCCTCCAATCTATCCTGTACTCTGCTGCTCGCCTCATCCATCTGTCTTCTCGCTCCTCCAGTTCTGCGCCTCTCTGCCAATCCCTACAATGGCTGCCAGTCCCACAGCGAATCCTGTTCAAAACTCTCTCGCCTACAAAGCTCTCTCCAACCAGGCCCCTCCCTACATCTCATCTCTAATCCAACAATATCAACCTATACGCAGCCTTCGCTCTGCAGCCGACCTTCTCCTGTCCTCCACCCTGGTCACCTCCTCTCATGCCCACCTCCAGGAATTCTCACGTACAACTCCAATCTTCTGGAATGCCCTCCCCCGCCCAATCCGCCACTCCACAACTCCCAAAACCCTCAAAGGTGCCCTTAAAACCCACCTATTCAGACAAGCATACAATCTGGCTTAAGCAATTCTCTAAATGGCACATGCCACAAAGCTCAATATTGACTGTTTGTGATCCTTCCCCCTCCTCCTTTAGACTGTAAGCTCGCAAGGGCCGAGCTCTCTCTCCTATTGTACCTTGTATTCAGAATATTCACTGTAAACTCTGTAACACTGCATTTATAATAGTCTATGTACTGTATGTTTCTACCCTGTCTTTAATTACTACTTTGTACAGCGCTACATAAATATAAATAAATAATAATAATAATAGTATATATAAATATAAATAAACAATAATAGTTATTTTATCCAGGGCTGGATCAAGTGTGGTGGAGGCACCTGGGCAGAAAATCTTACATACTATAATACATAATTTTTCCATCCGTCCTATCTCGCTCCCATAATGGGGATTACAATTACAACAAAGAAACTCCATACCTCGCTAGGAATCCATTGCTGTCACCAGCGCTGGCAGCCACCCAGAGCTGCAAGAATGCAAGAATTTCCAAAATTTCTGATACAAGTGGTGAAGGCCCCTGGCTATAATCCATACTTGGTCTTATCAGTACCCTATCCAAGTCATAATTCACGAAAGTTCACACTTACATTCCAGCACAGTTCAGACATAAAGTGTCATAAAAATGGCATGTTCTGTATGTTGAGCTCCTTTTGTAATGTTCCTCTCTCTCTCTGCTTGAAAGTCAAACATCAAAACTGTAACTGGTCTACTTTGCCCTGAGGAAGTAGTGTGAGCACTACGACACGCGTTGGCAACGGTTTGTGGGGGCGCCCCTGGTCGGTCTGTATACACGGTCACTGTCTCTCTCTCTTGCGCCCATTTAGGTGCCTGTCTTGCACCTTGTTGGGACCACATTATTGTAGTATTTTTATTATAGATGTATTAATAGTTTATTGGAGCTTATCAATTGGATATTTGTCTGCACTTTGCACATATTTTGCACATTTGCACATATATGTTTGTTAGGTTAGAGAGACCAATTATATTGGATTCAGATTATTTAGGTGTTTTGGAATGAATTTTTTCACCATGTACTCAGGACCTTTGGCGCCCTCTGTGGTGTGTTTTATGTATGTAATGTAATGTAATTGTCTATTTGTGGTTTTAACTTGTAGCTCATTTTTTGTAATAAACTGTAATTGCTTAATCATTTGGATAGTGAGGTGGTGCACAACACTGTTTGGGAGGTGTGGTCCTCCTCCTGTGTGTCTGCTTCTCTATATGTATTGTGTGTAGATTAGTGTGCACACCTCCACTTAATAACATTGTTCATTATTGCTTTAGTTACCTTTGGGCAGGTAGTCTGGTGCGGCCCACTTTTTTGTTTGTTACTTTTTTGTTTTTGTAACTGGTCTATTGTATGGTTTGTTCCAGAAAAAATGTACAGCATGTGTGCCCCTTTTTGTTTTGTTTTTTTTATTTTAAAAAATGTGAGGTTATGAGTTGCTGAAGTATGTGTCCTGCCCCCCCCCCAGGCCTTTGGTGGAACATTGTACACACCTAAACAGGTACACAATGGGGTCGATTTAGAGCCTGATTGAGGATTCTCACTTCTTTTTTTTGGAGAAAGAAAATTGCATTGAATTTCATCATCTACCTTGGGGCTGATTCAGAGCCAGATGAAAATTTACACCCGGTAGACAATGAAAGTCAATGCCATTTCTTTCTCCTGAAAAAGTTGTGAGAAAAATATATGTTAAATATACTCAGGGTATCTCCTTATTGCTTCACTTTCTACTTCTACATATGGCCAAGCAGTAAACACACATTACCGCTTGCTTTTTTTGTTGATCTTTGCTACTGACCTAGCCTGACCTTTCTGTCTAATGCTTGTAGTTTATGACAGTCTGACATTTGATTATTTTGTCTTAATCTCTGGACTGTTAGTTTGATGGATTTATACAGAATTCACTACTGATGCTTTGTCCACTTTGTGATTAACTTCCTAGACTGATGCATTGAAGTTGCTTGCTTCCCTTCTGATTCTTTGGTGACATCACTGACTGGTATATGATTACTCCTTCTGCCTGATTACTTCCCTATACTTTCTAAGTTGAAGGCAAAAGCTAAGTTGGGCCTAATTATGGGTGAAGCCATGAAGCAGAGATTAGCAAGACCAGTAGTCACTGACACAGCATTATCCTTTTATTTTGTGGTTCTCTTATTTCGAGAAACTCCACGCAGACTTTATGTTATGTCAAGAGGTCAAAAGAATAGCATCTAATGAGAGTGAAAAGTGCTGACAGCATCCCTGTAGGCTGCACTGCTTTGAGGCCAGTTGGGCTCCTTCCCTCATCCAATGTATGTCTTCTTAGTCTACCCTCCAGCTCATTTGTAGCCAGCCTCACTGTATACCTCAGCCAAGATACCCCAGCCCATGTTCTGGCTGTGGGGGTCCATGCCTCCCCTGCCACATTATCTGCCGCTACAATACAAAAGCTTAAAGCGAACCAAAACCCAAGCTGAAATGGATAATTTCATTTTTCGAATTTCCCTGGAACACTGTTTTTTTTGCTGTCCCTCTATGTTAGATGGCAGGCGATCAGCCATTGCATTAGTGCAGCAATGACATCATCGCCACACACAACAATGGCAATGAATGAAGGAGGTGGAGCTTTACAGCTAAAGGCCATTATCTGGAATCAGAGTGAAGCAGGAGCAAAAGGTGCTCTTCATGGGGGGAGCAATTCAGGTGATTCAAGTTAAACAAGTGGGTTTTGGTCTGATTTAAGTAACAACCAAGTGACCATATCTTACATGATTAAGGATGGGCTAACCCACTGAAGTTTGGGCTCTACACAATTCAAACTCAGACCCCATTGAAGTCAATGTGGACCCAAATTTGGGGAACCAAAATGGCTGTAAAATTGTGGTAGCAAGTGCTAGAGGGCTGCAAATCGAGGGGAACACCAGGGTGATCGCCCTGCACAAAATGAGCTAGGGAAAGTACTTGAAATACAAACAGAAAAATGATAAAAAAAACCCAAAATATTATTTTTTTACAGGGGTTGGAAGCCAAATTTCCGTTTGCACAACCAGGGCAATTGTCCCGCACAAAATGAGCTAGGAAAAGTACAACATAAGACGCACCTAGGATTTGGAGGAGGAAAACCAAAAACGCACCATTACAGACAGTGTGGCATTCCCCCTATTCCATTCCTCATGGGCAGTGTGGTATTCTTCTCTCCCTTTCCCACAGGCAGTGTGGCATGCCCCATCCCATTCCCATAGGCCATGTGGAATGCCCCATTCCATTCCCCATATACCCAGTGTGGCATCCCCCCCCCCCCATTCCCCATATAGGCAGTGTGGCATCTCCCCCCTCCCATTCCCCATATAGGCAGTGTGGCCCCCCATTCCCATAGGCAGTGTGGCATCCCCCTCCCTCATTATCATAGGCAGTGTGGCATTCCCCTCCCCCATTATCATAGGCAGTGTGGCCTCCCATTATCATAGGTAGTGTGGCATCCCCCTCCCCCATTATCCTAGGCCGCGTGGGAACCCCCTCCCCCCATTATCATTAGCCGTGTGGCATCCCCCTCCCCCCACTATCCTAGGCCATGTGGCATCCCCCTCCCCCATTATCATAGGCAGTGTGGCATTCCCCTCCCCCCATTATCATAGTCAGTGTGGCATTCCCCTCCCCCCATTATCATAGGCAGTGTGCCCCCCATCATCATAGGTAGTGTGGCATCCCCCTCCCCCCATTATCATAGGCAATGTGGCATCCCCCTCCCCCCATTCCCATAGGCAGTTTGGCATCCCCCCTCCCCCCATTATCATAGGCAGTGTGGCAGAAGCAAAAAAAAAGTAAAACTCACCTCTCCGCTGACACCGCTGCGCTGAGTGGCCAGCTCCGTGAATTGGGTGGGCGTGGCCTGCGCCGCGTCGGGGTCGGCGCAGGCCACATCCACCCGATTTACGGACCCGGCCAGTGAGAAGCAGCGGCGGGCTCTGTCCCGGTCCCCGCCACTGCTATTGCTGTCTTTTCCGGCAGTGCTAGCAGCGGCAGGGCCAGAGACAGCGCCCACCGCTCCTCCATCTGCTGCCTCTTCATGGGCATGGACGAACACCCAGGTCAGGGCAGCGGGTGGGTGCTTGTGGACCTGGGTGCTCGCGTGTGCCCCAGCCCGAAGAGGCAGCAGATGGAGGAGCGGTGGGCGCTGTCTCTGGCCCTGCCGCTGCTATCACTGCTGGAAAAGACAGCGATAGCAGCAGCGGGGTCGGGGACATAGCCCACCGCTCCTCTCTCTTCATCTGGCCTCTCGCAGTGTGGCAGGCAATGCTGGAGCGCCGGTAACGGGTGAGTTTTTTTTTCTTTTTTTACATTTGCCCGATAAGGAGCACGAACATTTTTCCCCCACTTTTGGGGAAAAATAAGTGCGTCTTATAGGGCGAAAAATGCGGTACTTAAAATAATAACATACATACATAATAATAGTTAAAGAAATATATACATAAGTGAAAAAACTAAAATATTAGTTTTTTTTAATGAGTGTTGTAGGCCAAATTGGGGGGGAGAACACCTGGGCGATTGCCCTGCACAAAATGAGCTAGGGAAAGTACTCAAAATAATAACAGAAAACCCCAAAAAAATAAAAAAAATACATACATAAATGAAAAAAACACAACAATGGAATAGGTTGTTCCACATTGTGGCCATGCTCATCCTCACCTTGGAGGAGCAAGCGCTTCTTGCACTGGTGTATCAGTACTCCTCAATACCAATTGTTAGTGGAGTATCCACTGGTTCAGGGCACTTAAGGGGCATTTTCCTGTTGGTGCTGCTGGACATTTGGGCGTCAGTGCTCTGTACTAGCACTTGCTCCAAGCACTTGGGTGCCGGTACTCTGTAATAGAACTTGGGTAACAGTACTCTGTAATAGCACTTGGGTTTCAATTCTCTGTAATAGAACTTGCTCCAATCATTTGAGGGTCAGTACTCTGTAATAGCAGCTAGGTGTTAGTACTCTGTAATAGCACTTGGGTGTCAGTACTCTGTAAAAACATTTGGGAGTCAGTACACTGTAATATCACTTGGGTGTCAGTACTCTGTAATAACACTTGCTCCAAGCACTTGGGGGTCAGTACTCTGTAATAGCGCTTGGGTGTCAGTACTCTGTAATAGCACTTGCTCCAAGCACCTGGCTGTCAGTGCTCTGTAAAAGCACTTGGGTGTCAGTACTCTGTAATAGCACATGTCCAAGCATTTGTGTGTCAGTATTCTACCAATTTTGTTTAGTGTCCACTGGTTCAGGGCACTTGCGTGTTAGTACTCTTTAGTATGAATTGTTCAGGCCACTTGAGGGTCAGTGATCTTTAATACCAATTGTTCAGGGCACTTGTGTGTCACTGCTCTTAAATACCAATTGTTAGTGGGGTATCTACTGGTTCAGGGCACCTAAGGGGCATTTTCCTGTTATTCTTTTTATTTTCCCATTGCAGGCCATTGTAACTGCAGGTGTCTAACAATGCAGAAAGCAGCAAATAGGTGACAGGGAAGTGGTCGTGGTGCTGCTGCTGGTAATGGAGCTGGTGGTGCAGGAAGTGGACGTGTTTCATAGCTGCCTGCTACACCTTCCTCTGGTGCAAGCAGAGGCCAGAACAAGTTGAGGCAGTCATAGAATATATGGCATGCAGTTATGCCAGTTAAATGGGATTGTTTTCCACCCACTCCACCTCTGCCAGGAGCGCTAGCCCTCCACCCCCCTCACTCCACTTCTGCCCCAGTTGCAGACCTAGGCTTCACAGATACCCAACAGCTTATGTTGGAGGATGAAGATGTGGCCTGCAGTCCATCACAGGGTGACCCTTGATGTTGCTGATTCCCTAGTGGCGACTGCTGCAGCTTTCTGAAATGTTAAGGCTGAGAGCTAGGCTATCAGGGAGGAATGGGTGGAAGAGGATGTCAAGAGTGATGATGAAGTCCAAGTCCCAGCATAAACTGAAGGTCATTAGAGTTCAGAGGAAGGGGTGGTGGTGGTCAACCAGCCCCAGACAGCCAAAAGAAGAGGAAGAAGGATGCCAGCTGTCAGCAATCAGAATGTTGTTGCCACTGCCCACCACTGCTCAGAGTATCTGACCAGCATGGCATTTTTTCAAGCAGTCCGCAGACACAGGTAATTTGCAAGTTGTGCCATCGCAGCAGGGTGGCACCCAGTGCAGCTCACGGCCATCACTGGAGCATCGCTGGAGGGAGGAGCAGGAGGAGACACCTAACACCCAGGACAGCTCCTCGCTGACTCAGGGCAGCTCCTTGAGCAACTACATGCTCCTGTGCCTGCGCAACGATCTCAAGGGTTGCCCACATAGTGACCAATGCCGATTACTGGGTGGCCACCCGCTGGATAAGGGTCCTCCCCATTTAATTTCTGGATTACTAAATTGAACATGTGGCCAGTGCTTGCCATTTATGCCTGGAAGGTGCTGGCCTGCCCTGCTGCACGTGCGTTCTGAACTGCAGGGTTGTCATCACCAACAGGAGGATCCACCTATTAGCAAGTGCTATTAAAGAGTACCCACACACCAGTGGTTGGAGCAAGTGGTATTAAAGAGTACTGACACCCAGGTAGTTTGAGCAGTACTGACGCACCAAATATTTGAGCTAGTGGTACTGGCATACCAGTGCTTTGAGCAAGTGTTATTAAAGAGTGCTGACACACCAGTGGTTAGAGCAAGTGGTATTAAAGAGTACTGGCACCCAAGTGGTTTGAGCTAGTAGTATTAAACAGTTCTGACACACAAGTGGTTGGAGCAAGTGGTATTAAAGAGTACTGACACACCAGTGGTTGAAGCAAGTGATATTAAAGCGTACTGACAAACCAGTGGTTTAAAATAGTGGTGTTAAATATTTACTGACACACCAGTGATCTGAGCAAGTGTTATTAAAGAGTGCTGACATGCTAGTGATTTGAGCTAGTGGTATTAAACAGTACTGACACACTAGTGGTTGGAGCAAATGGTATTAAAGAGTACTGACACACAAGTGCCCTGACCCAATGGACATTACACAAAAACATTTTTTTTCAAAAGGGCCTTAAGTGCCCTGAACCAGTGGATACTCCACTAACAGTTGCTATTAAAGAGTATTAAATATATTATAAATGCAAGTGCTCTGAACCAGTGAACATTACACAAAACACATTTTTAAGAGGGCCCTAAGTGCCCTGAACCAGTGGATACTCAACTAACAATTGGTATTAAAGCGTACTGACACTCAAGTATTTGGAGCCAGTGGTTTTAAACTGAAACACCAGTGGTTTGAGCTAGTGGTATTAAAGAGTACTAACACACCAAATGTTTGAGCTAGTGGTATTAAAGAGTTCTGACACGCAAGTGGTTTGAGCTAATGGTATTAAAGTGTACTCACACCGAAGTGATTGAAGCAAGATTTTAAAGAAGTACTCACACCCACAAGGTTTGAGCTAGTGTTAATAAAGAGTACTGACACACCAGTGGTTGAAGCCAGTGCTATTTTAAGAGTGCTCACACCCAAGTGGTTGGAGCAAGTGGTATTAACAAGTACACACACGCAAGTGGTTGGAGTAAGCAGTATCAAAGTGCACTTACATCCAAGTGGTTGGAACCAGTTATATTAAAGAGTAGTCAAACCCAAGTGGCTGGAACCAGTGGTATTAAAGAGTACTCACACAACCCTATCCATGATCTGCCCCTGCAATGCTATAACCTATAGCTTTGGAGTTCATTCATTAACCAGCCAGGAAGCGCACTGGGTTAGGAGGCTTTCTGTGGTTAAGTGGACCCGTTTTTTAGAAAATGTGTGTTGTTCCAGTTTAAAGGAGTTGTATCATGAAATTATGTAATATTAAAGATCCATATAAACACTCTGCTAATGAGAGGAGTAGATCACTCATATACCCAATCTGAATAAAACTCCTGCCAAGCTTGTGGTTTCTTCTGTTAGGACAAAAATCCATGGGTGCCAGGTTTGTGTGTATCAGGGCAACAGAACCCTGTGTGAGTTTTCCTTCCATAAAAAAAACAAGCCTGAACTGGGATATTTCTTGATGTTGGGTGTATAAGTGAGCGCTTCTCCCATCCAACATATTTATATGGATTTTTATCATTGGGTCATTTTTTCACAATAGTCCTGCTTTATGTATTCTGCCTTAACATTTTCCTAGATTCTCAATGATATAAGATGCCTCATACTGTATATATACTAAACGTAAATCTTTGACGTAAACAGGTAACCACAGTGTATACCAGTTAGCAGCACTCATGCTAGCAAAGCATATAATGGCCATCAATAATCTGATGAAAAAGGAAACTCTAATTTCCAGGGCTGCAGGGGCATGCTGGACAAAGGAATGGAAAATATAGATAATGCCATTTCATGCTGACCCTGTTCTGAGCGCTACATCATGCGGGTTTATGAATTGATTCACTGTGGGAACAAGTTCACAGGCAACACAATCACATCTTACATCAAAGAAAGAAAAATTCTATTTGCCTTAAATAGCCTTTACATTTCACTGTTGTAACAATACACCTAAGCTGGAGTTGATAGATATGAAAGATGAATGGGCCAATCATTAGATTTGACCCTGATTCACGTAATTGCTCTTTTTGAATATTTGAGAAACTTTTGGTTGTAGTGATCTTAAAGTGATTCAGCAGGCAAAACAAAAAACAAAAGGGTACATATCTTCTCTCACCCTACTGCTGATCGGTGCTAGTCCAGTGATCAGTACTCATCTGATTACTGGATCTGAACCTGCGATGCATCCCTCGATCCTGTGCTGCCTGGGGCCAGAATTTGGTGGTTTTGGATTGATAGTGTGCTGGGTTTTGGACTCACCATCAATCACAGGTTCGCTACACACTCTATTCATTGCAATGGAGGTAATGGGCCGAGGCATGACACCCCTCTCAATTGTAGTGAATTAATTTTGAGTCCTGGGTGGCGCGGGAAGCCAGCCACATGAGCTTGAATTCCAGCGATCAGGTGAGTTGCTAACTGATGATCTAGCACTGATCAGTATTAACAGCACAGATTAATGGTGCTTCAGCACAAATATAATAAATAAGGAGGAGGAGTAACAATGCTGGGGCCCTGTCACTTTCTGGGCCCCAGTGTGGTCGTACAGCCTGCACCCCCTATATTTATGTTCCTCAGGAATCCCAGAAATACCAAATCTAAATGTAGGTACTAATGGCAAATCACATTTCTGTATGATGCTGTCAGAGTTCCTCTTTAGACAACATCCCTTGTTTTTCTAGTCTCTTCTGAATCAACAAACTAATTTTCTGCACTGATTAGTTCATCTTGTGACACGGCTGATATTTAGGGAATCCCGTTGTTTCTATGCGCACCCCCATCCAGATACAGAGGAGCCATCACCAGCTCATTGTCACTCATTCAGATACGTGCGCTATCACCCGCGAGGACTAAATGCTCGGCAGAGACTGTTTATTATGTTAACGCTGATGAATGCTAATTTCTCAACTCAAAGCATTCTGACATTTAGTTGTCTCCTTTTTTTCATTTTGGCGGCACTAATTAATATGTTAATGAGAGTTCCTGTGCCTCACAATTCAGCCTAATGTAAGACATAACACAGCATATCTGATATTTACAGAGGCAGGAGTCTTAAACAGAAGCAAGAATTTCATTAACTGAAAGGGTCACTAAGGAGACATAGAATAATGTAAATAGCTAATTAATGAAAGAGTTGCTCATAGGTCACATTGATAATGACCCAGAGCTCCGGGACAGCGCAGGGTGGTCACTGCCCCCTATTAACACTGCCTGGATGAGTGGGGATGTCCTATTACATTTTTCAGCCTTACACATTAGATGCCAAGGTTTAGGTCACATCCCTGAGAAAGTGGGGGCTCAGGGAAACATAATCATGGCCTGCCTTTGGGGCGTGCAACCCAGCCTCTTCCTGAGGGGGCGCCAGGAGACCCAATTCCGACACCCCTTTAACGAGAAAGCTTTCTTGCTCCAAATGTGTTCCTTCTTCCAGTTTCTACATTCCCTTTCACTCCCTTTGTTTTTGATTTTTTTCTATATTTCTTTCCCACATACCCTCTGTCTTTGCCATATTCCATCCCCTTTTCTTTTTACCTTCTTTAAAACACCCTCTCTATTTACATTTACTTCTACCCACTCTTATTTTTCCACATTCTAGTCACTTCTTCCACCTCTTTCCACCTTCTCTACACTTGTCTCTCTTTTTACCTTTTTACCCCTCCTCCCACTCTTTTCCTACATCTCATTCTCTCTTTTTGATACTTCCTTGTCCCTCTTTCCATGTTACTTCAGATTGGTTTCTCTTTTACCATGTTTCTTCATTTTTCTTTCTTATTCCATGGCTTCATTCGTGTTTTCTGCCCCCCTTTCCTTGTCCCCTTTATACTGTATATACATATTGTTAGGAAAAATACCTCCTAAAATAAGAGCACATTTCATATATCACTGTTGCCTGTGTGTTCCTAAATATAAATTATAAAGATTATCCCAGATGAGAGAGATAAGTAGGGTAAGTACTCCATACTTGGTGCTCTAGTCCTCAATTAGAGTTTATTATGTGAATTTCACCAAACACGGAGATACAAAAGTACATAATGCCAATTTCCACATAATGATTAGCAAATGAATAATCGCTATAGCGAACGCAATCAAACGGAAACTGTAATGGAAATGCTG
Organism: Gastrophryne carolinensis; assembly: GCA_027917425.1. Taxonomy (NCBI): domain Eukaryota; kingdom Metazoa; phylum Chordata; class Amphibia; order Anura; family Microhylidae; genus Gastrophryne; species Gastrophryne carolinensis. The sequence continues at coordinate 392,874,608 of CM051239.1, read as the reverse complement.
GCTACAATCAAACGATTAACGAGAATTCGCTCATTGATAGTTTTTGCTGACATAAAATTTTTAGTTCGTTGTGTTAACGCCAGCATGCGGAAACAGAATTCTACTGTAAATAGGACTACACAAATACCTTGAATATGATCTTAATTACAATCTTATTATGATCGCTTTAACGAATATTTGCAGACAAATCGTCGGTGTCTGAATACTAGTCGACCAATCCGAGGATGTTCACTAGCTCAACAAATGATCGAATGATCTTTTTGTGGAAATGGACCATAAGCGGGCCACAGTCTGTTCTCAGCACAAATCTCTAGCTCATTGTCCATTCAAAATATTTTTATGTCATAACAAGAAAATCCGCTATCTTGACCCTTAGCATCCATTTTAATTTTAAATTATATCTCTCACAATATATTCCCTCCATAATCCCCCCTTCTCTTTTTCTTCCATCTCCCTCTCTTTTCCCCTACTTTCCTATTTTGCTTTTTATCATTTCATCCTTTTTCTACCATTTTCTCTATTTTCCAATTGTTTTTCTTGTCTCTCTATTTCATGTTGCCCCATCTCTCTATCGAATCTATTTCCTCCATCTCTTTCCTTTTGTCTGGGTGTGAATGTTTCTACATGGATGGCTGTATGTGTGTGTTAGTGGGGCACCATCTTGAAATCTTACACAGGGTGACATTTATCCTGAGGTTTGTCCTGAACCAAATATTTGGACGAAGCAGACTCTCTCCACCATTAAATTCTTAACCAATTGTTGCTAAAGATATAAAATAAATAACATATATATATCTCAGAAACTCCCCAACCCTTTGCATAAGATATTTATTTCCCCTAACTGCAGTCACTTGACCCACTATACGTCTGCTGCTTTTTTATCAACTGTAATTGGATTAAAGAAGAAAGCCATTCTTCTGTTGGAGTAAGATTAAAAAGGCAACATGAGGTTGATTCAATGCCAGGTGCAAAAAGTGTATTTTAGAGCAAAACCTGTGCTTAAATTAAATAGAAGTGCTTTCTTTAAACCAGTGGCAAATCTTACCCTTTAACCCAAAATAGGTTTTTTTTTTCTCAGTGCACCACTTAACTACATTTTGTATATTTACAATATATGTGTGTAGGTGTGCCTTAGAGGAATCCCCAAAAATAGTATATCCAAATACAAGCACACAATATGTGTGGCCCCAGCTACCACCAGGGATAACTTAAATCAAAAATATATCATAAATAATCAATATTTATTAATGGTTATATATACACCATCACATATATATTTTTAAAAACAAGAATCCAATAGCAGGGACACAGACAATCATCCCTCTTCCCCCTTATGAAAAATAGATCCCTATCACACAATATATAGTACAACAAGTGAATAAAGTGACTAGTGCAATATTAAAGTGCTAAATGCTGATTAATAAAAGTGCTACTGTGCTACAATATGACAATCAAAAAATATATGTTTATCCCATATAGAAAGAGAGAACAAATAACCAATCAGCTTGCCCCAAGAAAGATTAATTATAAATGGTTAAAGTGCAAAAGATATCACCAGATCGAAGGCTTAGAGGGGTCCCTGCTAGAGACTGGCGTCCTGACCCTTTAACCCAGTACAAAAAATGCCCTACTTATTATTTTTGTTCCCTTTTACTGTATGCCAAGGGGTTGATTCAGATCGAGGTATAGAAAATCTATTTAAATAAATAATTTTTTTGAAGGAAAAATAGAAATGTTTATTATACTTGCAGTAGATTTGGTGACTATTTCAGCACCTGCCCACCTTTGGCCTAAACAAAAGAGTCAGCATTTTCTGGATAATGCAAGATGTCTTTTTGTTGTGCCATCCTGAGACTACCCTTATACATAAACATTCTTAGACCACCTAAGTGAGGAGAAGCTGCCCATCACCATAAAATGAGGCATTGGACTGTAATGATTTTGATGTTGTAGAACTCCATACATAATGAATGAATTACAGAATAAAGACCATACATGGCAGTACCCACATATCAAGGCAATATATAATACAAATATATATATATATATATATATATATATATATGAACATATTAATCTTACATACATGTATATATGAATCTTATCTCTTGTAAATCATTATTAAATATTAACACCATCTGGCCACACGTTGGTCTGCTGTTCATCCCTAAATTAGTATAGCATAATTGGACCACAATGCACATTTATATTTACTACCACATACTAGCCATGTCCTGTAGCCCCCCCAGCCTAGGCATTTTGTACCACCACCAATTTATCCCTGCCAGCTCGTCACTACTCACCAAACCTCCAATAGACCAGTTTATCCAGATTACTAACCATTTGTCTAATAAGAAGTTCCTTTCCACCATCTATGGCATCATTCCAATGTATGTGTGCCAAGACTTTTTTTTAACGCCTACCAGATCTCCCAATCCAGTTCAACTGCTTACTAGACCCCCTTTCCCCAGGTCGGTACTGCCAACTACCAGACCATCCAGCCCAGTTTATCTTTTCCACCACTTTTCATAACCCCTTAAATTGTTTTAACAGCACCACCCACCAGACACCTGCTTAGTCCAATGTATTTCTATTCACAAATTAATTTATAATGCATCTGATATTTTCAGAAACATTTAACATTTTAATTGTTTTAGTGTTTTGCTGGAGTGTTTTATGTTACAAGGAAAAGCTGGTTGCTTTTTACCCCATTTTCCTGCAGCACCACCGGACTACAAAACCCACTGCTCCTCATCTCAAATACTCTGTCCACCGTTCATCGATGCACCAGTTCTCAGGCAGTTTTAGACAAGTTTATCTTTATCACCCCTAATCTTAACTGCCAGCCCAGTTTATCTGTACCACCCCCAACCTCCTGTATAGTCTTATTTATCTGTCTTAGTCACCAGCACCCACAGAGGTTGAACGCAATGGACATGTGTCTGTTTGCTACCTAAACAAACATTATTAATCACATTTCATAAACTTTTCTTTACAAAAAACATTTAATACACATAGCCCCATGTTGCTCACTTTGCAAAGCATGCTGGGATTTTTAATGAGACAGCATGATGTTAAATATTATAAATTACAGAAGATGTTTTGCTCAGCATTTGCATGGAAAATAGCTCTTGGCATTCATAATGGAAGATTGATAAATGTGCAATTTTTTATTTCCCGCTACTAAAATAAAGCTCTTACATTAAAGAATGGAACCTTGAGTTCTCATATATCATTTTGTGAAAGGTATTAACACTGGAGCAGGTACTAAATAGTGCCTGACTGCAACGCAATGGTCAGAACATCCGGTGTGGTTAGCATTCTACAGCTGTCTAGCTGTGATTAATAACTGCAGAAAGGCACCCTAAGGGCCTTGTCTTACCTTTCTGATTAGGAATGCTCTAATGCAATGAAATCAGGGAGAAAATTGTGCCCGTTTTATACAGTGGACTCTTTTAACTTCTATGGGATGTAATTTTGGAAAAAAATTTTGCCCACTAAACAAAGGCTATGCAACCCATAAAGGTCTATAGGAAGTGCAAGTAAAACACATGTATTGCACTTTACCTGAGTACCATGCAGCCCATAAACCACCCCACATGTTCTCCCCTGCCATTGCTGAACTCCTGTGGGTCTTCTGTCCTTATTGCCATCTGTTGCAATAATTCTTCTACTCTTTCTACTGCTCTTCTACTGCTGGGTCTTTCCAGTCCAGATCCTTCTGCTGCTCTACCACCAACTACCATCCCCCACCCAACCTAGTTTCCTAAAGTAGACCAACATCCTTACAAGAAAGAGTGTTCATATGCATCCCTCCCCAGGGTGCTTAAGATTGCTACACATAAAAATGTATTTGTCTTTTTATAACTTATTTTTAAGGCATCTTATGGCATCAGGAAACCCACAAAGAGGAATCGCTGCTCGACTTCCTGCCGCTGTGCATTGTGCTATGTTGGTTAAATCCCAACAGGAGTTCGGCTGGAAAGCTGGGAAAGAAAGCCTTGGAGTGCTACAAGATGGCGGTGACCTGGAGAATATTTTTGAGGGAGCGTTTCAGCCTTGAGTGGATATAGGAGAAAATGTAATTGCTCACAATGATGATTCATGCAGATGGGGTAAGTGAGTTTTGTGGAATTTCTTTAGCTTTACAGGGCTGTCTAGTTTACCCACCACCCACTGAGCTAATTCTATCTACTAAGGAAGGCAACGCAGCCCATAGAGATCTATGGACAGCACAGGTAAGGCAAATGTATTGCACTTTACAGTAGCTGCACACCATGCAACTAAAAAGCCCAAACTAAATTCTGCCTCCTGGTCTCCACTGCCTTCACTGGATACTCTGGATACTTTTTCTATTCATCTGCTGCTTGGTCCTTCCATTCCAGATTCCTTTGCACCTGGTTCCCGCCACCTCTTCCTTGCACTTCCATGCGAATGCAGGACAGCCCATGGGGTCATCACCATAGTAATGGTGAAAACCTAGATACAGCAGCAAAAGTGAATTTCCACTGCAATAAAGTGAAAAGGCATAGTATGAAAGGGTCCTAAAACTTCGTGGTGTGGGGGGTCCATTAATTTTAATGGAAGCCTCAAGTTAGGACAGAGCAGCTACACTTAGGCCCTTATTTAAAAAGGGATAGCGCCAGGTAGGGAATGGTGAGCGAACGGTAATGACGCTCACCGCCACGAGAACGCTGGCTCCCCTCCGCAATCACACATTTATCAAGCCGATCCTGCTTAGCGACTGACAGAGCGCCAGATAGCGAATCATTCATCATTATTCCACACAGAGCAAAAATATCATTTAACAAATGGCTGAAAGTTCGGGTAGAGGAACTAGTGCGTCGTTATCATACACATTATCCCACGGTGCATGCACTTCACACAAGTATGTGCAAAATATCCTCCACCGCAGCCTAGTTAAAGTTGCCTGTGGCGACGAAACGCGTCGGCGGTGGCGAGCGGTGGACCAAGGATTTGCTACAATCGGGCTTTTATACTGTTTTATTAACGGCAGTGCCTTTTATTGGATCTCGGTGGCCGTCTGATTCCAGGACTGGTGAGACCGTGACTTTTACTGTGAAGCTGTTTATCTCTACTGTCTTTGTGAGTACATTGGAAATTGTTTTATTAAAGCTACATCTCTCTGCGGAATTACACTATCTTTGCCCTTTTCTTGTCTATGTGCTGTTGTGACTATACCATTTGAGCGGTGCTCAGTAAAGATATGGTTTTGGAAGAGGCACCAATGGCAATATAACTTACTCAAGAGTGGCATATAGAGGAGAAGTGGCTATATGGTCTGAGTACTGTTTAAGAAAGGAATTGATGCAGATGCCATTTGATGTTAAAAATTACTGACAACACGCTTTTATTGATCTGGAGCCGGTAAGAGTTTGCACTATCGGTGGAGGATATTTTGCACATACTTGTGTGAAGTGCATGCACCGTGGGATAATGTGTATGATAACGACGCACTAGTTCCTCTACCCGAACTTTCAGCCATTTGTTAAATGATATTTTTGCTCTGTGTGTTTTTACTATATATTGCAATCGTGTCCTTGTGGAGAGAGGACATTTCACGTTGAGCAGTCTTATATTAGTTTGGAACTTTAATACCTATTAGTTTTCGTTTTTTGTTAGCGCGGTTCACAATGTTCTAGTGGTTTACCATTGTTACATTATTTATACATCATTATTCCAGCCTCACCCCACAGCGCCAGCGAGCGACCTTGAACAGCGACAGGTATGACCTCTCGCTACCTGGCGCTCTCCAATGCATTTCAATGGAGCAATCTTTAAATATTCTTAATTAATTGCTATGAATGTTTTTTTTTTTTTTTTTTTTTTTAAATGTCTAAAATTCTGTGACCACTTCTGCAATGTTATATATTTTTTAAGGTATAAAAAAAAAAAAAAATTTGTGCAGGATTGATATTACAGGTCTGATATTAATGTATTCATATTACAAAATGTTTTGAAAAACATGTTTTTTTTTTTTCAAAAAATATGGTTGTTTGGGGGTTAAAAAACTACTTTTAACCCATCGCCGCCAGCGCTCGGGGGTTTAAACAAGCATTTCACAGCGCGATAATTTTTTGAGCGTGATTTGTTAATGAATATGCTGGGAGCCGTTCGCTATGGCCATTCGCTGTCATGCGCTCCCATACAGCGCCGAACCTGTCAAACAGCGACTCCTAACCCCGTATTCAACATTACCACACACCGGCGGGGTCGCTGTCAACAGCCGAACAACGGCCAAGCACAGCGAATACTAGCGTGCGCTGTGAAAATAACACTACTGTCGCTCATCTGTCGCTACCTGGCGCTATTAATGAATCGGCCTCCCCGTTATTCATACATTACATTGTTATTTAAGTTGATAAAGGACCTCTGTCAAACAAGTTCAAAAAAGAAAAGGTAAAGGGCAAATCGGCAACAAAAATGATCTATGTTCCATTGATCCCTATACCAGTTTGATGATTCCATCACCCTTCCTGGGCAGTGGGGGTGTAGAGGAATCCAGTGCTCATCACTCGATAAGCACGCAACCTATTCCAAAGGTTAAAGGGGCTGGTATGCCATCATGGCCGAGGCCTCCAAGCCATGGGGATATTAACCCTTTTCACTAGTAGTATAGGGTGGCTACTTTTGAAAATGAAGAAACCTAATAAAACAAAGAAAGGGGTGAATAGTTTAGCCTGAATATTACCTCTATTTGGTTATGACCATGCCAAACCAAATGCAATATTGCAGGTCACATGGTCACTGTCAGAAAGGTTAAAAGATATAGATTTTGTACTCATCTCCACTTTCTGATTGTGTTGAAATCTTCAATTGTGTTCAAAAAAGAAAAGGTAAAGGGCAAAACGGCAACAAAAATGATCTATGTTCCATTGATCCCTATACCAGTTTGATGATCCCATCACCCTTCCTGGGCACTGGGGGTGTAGAGGAATCCAGTACTCATCACTCGATAAGCACTCAACCTATTCCAAAGGGTAAAGGGGCTGGTATGCCATCATGGCCGAGGCCTCCAAGCCATGGGGATATTAACCCTTTTCACTAGTAGTATAGGGTGGCTACTTTTGAAAATGAAGAAACCTAATAAAACAAAGAAATAGTATAGTTTAGCCTGAATATTACCTCTATTTGGGTATGACCATGCCAAACCAAATGCAATATTGCAGGTCACATGGTCACTGTCAGAAAGGTTAAAAGATATAGATTTTGTACTCATCTTCACTTTCTGATTGTGTTGAAATCTTCAATTGTGTTATCTTCCATTAATGGTGTTCTTTAGAGCAGAAGTCTGGTATTGGGGTAAACTCTGCCTTGCCATCCTCCCCTGGCACTGAGACAGGACGAGAGCATATAAAGAAAAAAACCCTTACATCTCCACGGTCCATGGTGCAGCTCTGGGTCCTGGTCGCCGCCATCTAGGACAGGAAGCACAAATCGGCTTCCCCCAGCTGTGTGTGCTCTTCTGGCCACACATTCAACTGAGCTTGGGAAGCCACTTTTTGCTCCTTTGTGGCAGCCGCATGTCCCTGGGAGAACAGCACTGGACCACGGAAAGGGTAAAGGTTTTTTCCTTTGCAACCCCTCTGGGGGAGGGTGACAGGATGGGAGGGTTACCTCAAGACTTGGTTTCCGCTTTAATTTGCAGTTAAATGGGACCACATACAGCAAAAACACAATACATTTATCTCTAATATTACCATAAAAATGATTTTAAAAGTTTTTACACTGGGTTAATGTTTGTCAAAGTGACAGGATAAAAAAATAATATCCAATTACCTAGAACACTGATATGGCTGGTGATCCAGGTGTTAGATTAGTATCATGTAAGTATGGTTGACATGTTTCCAGGAAAGCATTAGCAGTTTATTATGCGCTATTTTATTCATTCTACACTCATTTTATGCCGAAAACAAATTTAAAGACCAACACAATTTTTTTTAATTACCTTTAAACTTATTTTTGGACCCGCAAATAAGACATAATACCCTTCTTTTGCTTTTTAAAGTGTCTTTTATTGTATCTGCTTAACGTAATTGATTTTAAGCTATACTTACCACATCACAGAGATAGCTCTTCATTTCTATCCTTTCCGAAGCCTGAAGACAGAAATACAATTTTCCAGGAATGGCTCTCTGGCTAGAGGAAGCCATAACTAATAGATCTAACAAATAAACCTGTTATATGAAACAAGGGAGAAATAGATAGCCCATTACAAATATATAAAATCAAAATACAGGCACTAGATTTTCAGTCCTCGTGTTTTTATTTTTAGTAGCCACAAAGAACATACAGTAGTTTATTTCACATATTAAACAAAATAAAATATAGAATAAGCACAACACATTCATTTGGCAAACTGTGAAAGTTAGGATACAGCCAGATTTATGCAACCCAAAGACATCAGGGATGATTCAGCTCTGTGCGAGAATGTAATTGTATGTATGGTTTCTTGCAAATGCTGCAATTTCTTTCATGAAAAACTCTCAAAAATGTAAACTTGTGTGATTCAGGGAGTGTTTTTTGGTTTGGGGGAAGAGAGAACTTTCAGTGCCAAAAGCAGGAATAAAATGCTTGCTTTATCAAATGGCATGCTTTCCAGCCCAAGCACCAGGCATAGGGTCTGGTAACCCAGGGTTCAGGGGCCCTGGACCTGCCAGTGTACCAGCCACTATACCCTTTGGTATGGGTCCGCTGCTCTTCCAGGGGTATCAGGTGCATTCATGGAAAAAAACAAGGCCAATAACAATGACCACCAGGCTCCTCCGCACCCCTGGTTTTCCAAGCTGGTCCCCTACCCTGTTAACTACCCCTGGACCCCTTGCAAGTAGATAAAAAACAGACCACTACAAATAAACAGTCTCAATTTAACTGCTTAACAATCAGCGCCTTCTCTCATCAATCCCCCCCCCCCCCCCCACCACCACCACCACCAGGCGACGTCCTCCTCCTCTTCCAGCAGGCCTTTAGGGCCAAACACCGGGCATCAATGTTATCTTCAAGGGTCTTCTTTCTTCATCTTGATGTCTTCTGATGGTGGTGGGGGAGTGTCAAAAGTAAACACCATGATCTGTTGAACGGAGTGAGCACAGGTCTCCCCTCCTTCTATCCTGACTCCCAGCCAGGAGTAATGGCTTGGAGCCAGCGGGGAAGGCTTTTATACTTTAGGCTCCACCTCTGAGTATTCCCCCATGTGAGAAAATACATTACTGGAGGGTGGTATGGAGGGGATACCCAAGGAAATCCCCCTCCATACCCCTTACCTCCAGTTATGTCAAAGTCACATGGGACCTGTGTTCCCCTTCACTCCAGATTGCATGGGGGGCACCTGAGATAGACGCCACACTAGCATAATTTTACAGAGCCAGTGCAGGACCCAGGGGGACTAGGTAAGTTTTGTTAAATTAAGTCTAAGAGGAAGCTAGTGTGCCTGGATGGGGACGATAGAGCAAGTTAATTGCAGGAACTCCCTTGTCACAGCAGGTAGCTGTTCCTTGCAAGGGGGGCAGAATATGTCGGTGCCAAGCTACATCTAAAAGAGAATAAATGCAGAAGTTGTCTTATTTCACTCTAGTATGTTGAGCAGTCCAAGGCTACACTTTTTGACAATGTTAGGAAGTTCTTCTTCGTCCAGTTGTACAAAGTACATTTAATGGTGCCCTGTTATGTTATCAGGTACAAACTACACAGATCAATTTACAGTGGAGTCTAGGGAGCTGTACATTGCAACTAAACTACTACGATTTGCCTAGGAGCAATGTTTATATGTTGTGTGTACATAAAGCAAATCAGCAGTTCTAAGAAATTTATATTAGTGGCAGGTAGGTTATCATAGATTGAATGTACTAATTACTCCTATACTATGGACAACTACCTGCTGATATTAACCTTGATTCAGAGCCCCTTTGCACCTGTTCTTCAGTGAGAATTCACATTCTTGGCCATTTTCCCCCTCATCTGATTCAGCAGACAATTTTTTGAGCGAGAATTTTTGGGTGAAATGTTTTCCCTTTGTGTAATTTTTTCGTTTAGTTGCGAGACCTTAAAAAAATCACCTGAGTTTATGAGAATTTACACTGGCGAGGTTACTTTCTCACAAAAGTGTGAGTTTCCACGGAGGCTCTGAATCAACCCCAAGTTTGTCACACCGGTTTTCATGTTCAATAAATATTGCAGCTTTGGTTTTATATTATTGGCTTATTAAATTTAAATGACAGCTAATTTGAGCAAAAATTAGATGCAATATCCTTGTTAACAAGCCATGTATGGGACAGGTAGTGTGCACCTAAAGTCAAAACAAAGCATTTTGTAACCCTGTAGCCACCCAGCCAGCCCCAATAGGGCGTTAAAATGATAAAACAACTCACCTGAACGATGCTATCCTCTCCTGTTTCCGGCGCGGGACGAGGAACACTCTGAATGGAAGCCGTAGAGCTGAGTGACAGTAGGACTTGAATGAATGACCAGTTCAGTAACACTACTGTGCGCAATTGGGTGACACACCTGCAACTTTCTTCATACTCTCCAAGATGGCTGCACCTAGGAGTAGATATGCTGGGGGAACTTTGCTGGATCCCAAGTGAGGTGAGGCATTTACTTTTTTTCAACCACCCCCAGCCTGCCGGAGCCCAAGGGGAGGGAGGCAGGGTGGTGGAAGGGTGTACACAGAGACTGGACCTCTGCTTTAACAATCAAGTGTTGTTGGACACTAAGATCTGCAGGCAGTTGGGAGTCCTGGTGGCAGCTTAAGGCAGCTGTAACAGCTATTTAGACCTTCTGGTTGATCTTAAGTAAGACCTAATATTTCAATTAGGTTCCTGAATAGAGAAGCCAGTCCGAACCAAGACTGGGTTTCAACTGAAGATAAGTCTGGAGAAGTCAGGGATACTCCGAAACAATTTTTGGATATATTGTAGACATAAAAGGTCTCAGTAGACACACCAAGCCTTTGCTCGAGCAGCAATGTGTCAGTCCATCAAACTTTTAACTTTTTCAGCAGAGGTTATCAGACTGTGAAATAGAATGGATTTCCATTAACACCTAGTAATGATAAAGTCACGTGAAACACAGGTAATCAGGTTCTCACCGTCTCAAAAGGAAACAGGGGAGTCCCCGGTCGGCCCTTGAACCCTCTTTGGGGATCCTAACCTCTAAAAAAGCTCCCGGCACCCAGGTTAGCACATTGCTAATGGTCCTGGTGCTCTCTCCATTGAGCACCTGGGAAAATATTGTCCTGTTTACAGCTCAATAGATAACACACAGATGGCACACTACAGATGCAGATGGAGTTAGTCCAAACCTTCACCTCCATTCAAAACAAAAAAAAATAAACGAAGTTGTATACTGCACATAGGTTCATAATGCACTAGTAAAGTTTCTTCCCTTAATTTTAATCACTTAATCTTGTGGAGGTTGATTCATTACTAGCGTCAGGTATCGGAAGATGAGCGCCTGTATAGCGACGCTTAGAGCGACCGCTAGTAGACGCTGAAAGCAGATATCGGGCGCTGTAAAAGAGCGCCTCACTCGCTGTAGTAACCTGGCTGACATTGATGAATGAGATGTATGTTGGGCATTTTAACACCAGTACACAGTTTCAGCAAGCGAAAGGCGCTCTGAATCTGGTCGCTATAGCATAGAGCGGCAGATGCTGTGTGATTAAAGTCTGTTTTTGAACACATATCAACCAGTAACAAAGTGAAAACACATGAAATGACATTGTTGTAACATTGTGACATTAAGACTTTAATAGCATACCTGTAATGACAATTCTGCATAAAAATATTAAAAATCAAAAAAGTTTTCAAAAATACATTTTTCCAGGCCAGGAGAAGTCGTACAATTATTTGAGAGAACCCCCCCCCCCCAAAAAAAAAAACTCTGTTTAAACAGAAGGAAAGGAATGTCCATTGAAATGTATGGGAGAGCGTCAGGTAGCAACAGAGTCGCTCACCCGAATCGCTTTCATAAATGTGGTTTTGCATACAGCGCCCAGCGTTCACCAGATGCTGCCTGCCGCTACGAGGCGCTACCTGCCACTATCCCTTGATGAATAACCCCCTTAATGTTTCTTCCCACAATGCTAAGTGGCAGGAATAAAGAGGTACTTCCATTTCGCTGGCTAGTGGAGGGTCCATGGGCTGCCATCTAGGGTGAAATAAAGCTACAAACAGCAGCTAGATGGAGGCAGGAGACTTTCTGTTTAGGGCAATAGATTTTTACAGAGTGGGGGAGGCATATGGGACTTATTCATCTTAAGAGTAAAGGTCCAATTTGAAGGAAAACTACATTTTTCAGGTTTTCAGTGTTCTTTTAAAATGTAAATTAAATGTGTGTTAGGATTGTGCCCCCATACCTGTGATTTACTAATAAGCTTGCTGTTTCCAAGTTTCTGTGTTGCTAAAGTGGCCATGGCTTTCCTGACCTTGAATAAAATCCATAGTATAGCTGCTGCCTACAAATTCCAGCTGTCTTCCACTGTCAAGGATGTGCTCAGCTTAATTGGAGCAGGATGGGGTTATACCTGTGATCTCAAGAATGTGTAGTGTGTTGTCTCTGGCCCAGACAATCAGATGTTTAACAGGCCAGAGTCAGGTCAAGTTGAAAGTGGACCATTTAAAAAGACAGTAAACCCCACAGAAATAACAATGCAGCAAACAGATCACCTCATGTACTTTTTCTCCATTTCCTGCAACACCAGTTATGAGCGGTAGCACCAAAGTTTGCCCTCTTTTCAATTTTATTCCTCCAGGACCATGCAAAAAAGTGATCCCTGTAGCCACTCTGTCCCTTGCAACTCTCAGCGTGGCTCATAAAGCTGCATCATAACATGACATTCCTAGCTCAGGCACAACCCAGATATGTCAGTGAAGAAAGAGGCTTAGCTTAGAATACAACAGCTATGCACATATAACCAGAGATGATTTTGAAATGCCTTAAAATGGCTCATTTTACACTGTTCCCAAGAGGGATAAATTGGGAGAAAGTTATTGTTTGCCTTGACAACTACATTAAACCGGACCTTCACCATGATTTATTGAAAAGCCCAAACCCTTGTAAAACGATTCCCCAGCATCTAAAATTAATATATTTTACGTTTTTAGTCACTTACTTATTTTTTTTTCCCCCACTGGGCTGCAACTCTGTTCAGGACTTTAGGATACTGTCGCCGCCATCTTGACTCAGAAGCATCACACTGAGGAGAGGAGAGCGCGATAAAGTACAGGGGCGTGGTTATAGCTGTGCTTTGCTCAGACAGAGCAGAGCTGGGGTCAGGAAAAGGTCAGCAATCCCAGAGTGCAGAGTGACACAGTCAGAAGACACTTCCTGTTTGCAGGCTGCCTGATGTTCCTTTAGCCGCCATCTTGGTTTAAAGGCTCATAACATGCAGCAGATGCAGGTAGGATGATTTTTAATGTCAGCAATCTGTATGTACAGGGTGTAGGAAACATATAAGATAGACTCTTATTCAGAGTGAAGGTCCGCTTTAAGCTTCTGAACTTAAGAATTAGTATATTGTGTAAGCACGTTTGCAGATTCGGAAAATGACATGGTGTTAGTAGAAGAATACATGCAATACGCTGGAAATATCAACCACCAAATAGGATTCCCCTATCAGCATGCCTAAGCAAAAAATAAAACACCCAAAGCTTTCCATGTATGGAATCCTAAGTCAAAATGCGTCTAAAAAATTGGCAGCAGGCCTCCAAAATATCCACATTTCCTAAGAAATCATATAATTTATCCTAATAATGATTTTTTTTTATATTGTTCCATTTACCAACAAACGTAAAAAAAGCAGCCTCCAGAGGGTGTATCTCAGGATATTGGACACCTAATTATGTGTCCTACAGTGGCATCACCATGCCAAGTTGGTAAGCCTTATTATTCCCTCCATCCTGCCTAGCCATTTTGACCTTGAAATACTTACACGTTTTGTTGACAATCTTTTGCCCGGCCATCCAGCCTAGTGATGAGTAAATCTTTAGGATTTGTTTAGGATTCAATTTTAGCTATTCTTTCAAGTTTTAATTCATTCTGCTGTTCCTTCGTCATTTTATGCTCACCAAAACCTACATGCTTGCCTAGTATCCCCTGAATTGCTCCACCCATTAAGAATACCTTTTGGCAATAATCGCTGCTCCGGCTTCACTATTCTCCCCACTAATGGTGCCTGTTTTAGATAGCAGTCCCGCCTCCTTGAGTCATTGCCACAGTCAAAGTTTGACTGGTCAATCCCTTTAAGAGTGTATGTAGAGTGCAGGACTAGACCAGAGGCCTAGCCCCATACTCCTCCATACACATTTACCAAGATCAAAGCCTAATTTGATGGACCATGATGCCAGGCCCTGATAAATGCACAGGAGAACCAGCAGTTGAGCAGGTGGGCATAACATGGCAATGGTGGTTCTAGTAGAGGCAGGGCAGTTTCTAGGCAAGTCAGTGTTTAGTGCAGGAAGGAAAAATGTTCCCCCATCCTATGGTACAGTTGCTGTCCCGTATAGGTATGTGCCATGCTGTGCCTCTACCATAGCAGCAGGCAGTACCCCCTCCCCTAACTGAGGGGCCTGTCTTATGGCCTTCCCCACTAACATTGGACTCTACCTATCTGCAGAAAAAAAGATAGCTGGGATAATGGCCCCCCATACCCTCGGAGCCAAGGGCGATCACCCTGCTTGCCCTCCCCTAGAAACAGACCTGGGTCCAGGATCTTTATCTAGAGTACATGGATTTTGCCTTTAAGTTCTTATAAAAAGATCCCAAAAAGTTCTGCTTTCGAGGTAGTTTGGAACTGCTTTTAGCCATCAAAGAATTGGTCTGAAATGAATTCTGAATTTTTCAGATTTTGTACAATGTTAAGACCTTTGATCCATACTCAATCAATTCACTTTACTTTAGTTCTTTGTACTACTAATCAACAAACTGTTTGCTACCTATACTATTTCCAGCCTCTGTTCCACATCTCTGTGCTATCATCAAGCCAGCCGAGCCCTTGATAAAGTCAAGTAATTGGCATTTTTATTGAAGATGAACATATCTGCAACAAAGGATGCCCTGGGGACAAAACATTACACGTTTTCTTGTGAAGTGTAAAAATATCACATAGAGAGCTTGTTACATAGCAAACAACATATTATACAGAAAATCAGAGCTTCATTACTGTGGCAACTAAGTGTTACAATATCTATTCTTAATTCACTTGAATTTAGTTTAAATCTGTCCAAATAATATTTGAAAGTTTGGCTATACTTTAAAAAAAGGGTTAGAAGCAATTCATATATTTTTTTCTACATGTGACTATTGGGGGATCTGGGTGTATTAAAAATCTTTAAAAAATCTTTAAAAAACACCCTCTCCTCCAAAAAAAGGGAATACTGCAATTTTTGCTTCATAAGACGCACACAGATTTAGAGGGAACAAATTAGAAAAAAACATTTCTGAACCTAATTGGCTGCTAAAATACTCCCCTCTCAAAACCCAGTAGCAGCAGGTAGTATGCAGAATCCCCCTCCCCCCAGGTGTCAATAATAGGCAGTGCAAAGACCACCCCCCCCAATACCCTATAACATGCAGTGTGGCAGAACCCCCCTTAATACCATATAACAGGCAGCGTACAGAATCCCTCCCCCAATCCTCTCTAACACACAGTGTGGCAGAACCCCCAAACACCCTATAACAGACAGCATGCAGAATCTCCCCATACCCTTATAACTGGTGAGTTGCAAATTTCACCGCCCTCCTCCAAAAAACATTGTGGCAGAATTAACTCCCCATCATGCATGTTAGGAGGGAACGCAACAGCTGGCACAAAGCAGTTAAGCTTACACTTGCTCCCTGCCCATCTGCAGGTCCTCTAATGGGCTCCCCTCCACACACACATATACTCACACACACATACATACAAAAACATTGAAACATTCATACCTTACAGCGCCGCATCCCTTGCTCTGGCGGGTGGGTATGGCCAATATGCGGGAGGCCTCCATTCATGTACACTACCCATGAAAGGGCCACACCCACTCGCTGGAAGCATGGGTGCGGTGCAGGAGCGCTATAAGGTATGGGTCTTTCAATGTGAGTGTATGTATATGTTTGTGAGTGGGGAGAGCTGGGCATTGAAGGACCTGTGGGCAGGTAGAGAGCAAGTGTAATTTTAACTGCTTCCTACCCATCAGCTGATCCTCCACGGCACTCCCTCCACACACACCCTGTAAGGGACTTACCTATGCCAGGGGGGCGCGGCAAGCTTTTGCTGAGCGGCTTCCTTCTGCAGGGCACGCCCGCTGCTCCGATAAGACAGGGACCGCAGTGCGCCGCTCCGGCTGCCTCCCTCGCAACTCTGTAGCTGTGCGGGCGCGCGATCAAGCACACGCCCCACAGTCCAGCAGGTTTGCTGCCAGGAGGCGCAGCGCTGCTAGTGGCAGGCGGCGCAGTGTCCTCTTCACCTGGCTTGAATCAGTGGCTGATCAGCCCTACTGCCGGGACTGACCAGCCCCTGGAAGTTTTGCACCAATCACCAATTACACTTTAGTATTGCACCAGTCAGCACATACACATCCCCACAGGGTTGCCATTGGTCAGTTCCCCAATAAATATGGAGTCAGCCCAGTACACAGTGGCCTTGATAGTCTCTTGGGATTAGGGTGTGATTTTACTAGTAATTATTTGTTTCCCGATCCAGCTTGATCGACCATCCCTGTCCGCTGCCTTTACCGACCTTCGCTTTGTCTGACCTCGGATACCCCGCTATGTCTGACCTCCAGGCTTGACCCTTTGGCTACCCCTGACTACGCACCTGTCTCATCTCTGAACTTTGACTCACCATCCGGGGTGTCTTCCTGTGTATGACCCCGGCTTTGGGATACCCTCGCGGTTCATCGACCTTCACCGTAAGCAGACATCCTTTGCGCCTATTAAGACCTGGGGGCAACCGTGTCCGGCGAGGCTTTCCTAGGGTCCTGGCAAACGGGGGCTTGTCTAAAGGCAGAAGCGGCGGTGGAGATTGGGGGTTGCCTGCTTACAGAAGGCTGGTGTCCCGCTGGGCATCCCATACCCATTCGCTAAATAGGAAGCACCTATACCCTTCCCACACTTTTTTGGGGGGAGCTGTGTCTTATGGAGCTGAAAATCTGGCATATATATAAGTAACTAATTTATTTTCTGCAATTCCTTGGATTTTAGGCCTCTTTACCATCTTCTCACTTGTGTCTCACTTGTGTCACAAATGATAACAAAGCGCTGACTGCAACACTGCCTAAAAAAGGTTTATGTTTAGTGCTGGGAAATGGCATACATTGCTCTTTCACTGCAGTGCAGTACAAAGGTTATACTCACCACTGCTCATGGCCCAGACTTCTGACCTGGTGTCTGCGGCATAAATATGATTCTGCCCCCCCCCAGTCCTTCACTCTTCTTGCTGACCTCTCCAGTTCCGGGTTCTGATTCCGTGATCACCTAAAAGGTCTTCTTCTGCTGCAGCTACGGTCAGATCTTTTCCTGTTGCCGCCACTGCTGCTCAATAGTGCAGTGCAGTGTGGGATGTGGTGCTGTCATCGTGCAGTCCTGCAACAGAGGCACAGCATGGCGCCGCAACAAAGGCACAGCATAGCACTGCAACAGAGGCACAGCACCGCAACAGAGACACAGCACCATAACAGAGACACAACACAGCACCACAACAAAGGCACAGCATAGCACCACAACAAAAGCACAGCACAGCACCGTAACAGAGACACAGCACAGCACCGTAACAGAGACACAGCACAGCACCGTAACAGAGACACAGCACAGCACCACAACAAAGGCACAGCATAGCACCACAACAAAAGCACAGCACAGCACCGTAACAGAGAAACAGCACAGCACCACAACAAAGGCACAGCATAGCACCACAACAAAAGCACAGCACAGCACCGTAACAGAGACACAGCACAGCACCACAACAAAGGCACAGAATAGCACTGCAACAGAGGCACAACACCACATCACAACAGAGACACAGCACAGCAGCGCAACAAAGGCATAGCATAGCACTGTAACAGAGACACAGCACAGCACCGTAAAAAAGGCACAGCATAGCAATGCAACAGAGACACAGCACAGCACCACAACAGAGACACAGCACCGCAACAAAGGCACAGCACCGCAACAAAGACACAGCACCGCAACAGAGGCACAGCACCGCAACAAAGGCACAGCATAACACTGCAACAGAGGCACAGCACAGCACCGCAACAGAGACACAGCACCGCAACAAAGGCACAGCATAGCTCCGCAACAGAAGCACAGCACAGCACCGCAACAAAGACACAGCACAGCACTGCAACAAAGGCACAGCATAGCACTGCAACAGAGGCACAGCACAGCACTGCAACAGAAACACAGCACTGCAACAAGGGGCACAGCATAGCACCACAACAAAGGCACAGCATAGCACCGCAACAGAGGCACACCATAGCACTGCAACAGAGACACAGCACAGCACCGCAACAAAGGCACAGTATAGCACCACAACAGAGGCACACCATAGCACTGCAACAGAGACACAGCACAGCACCGCAACAAAGGCACAGTATAGCACCGCAACAGAGGCACAGCACAGCAACGCAACAAAGGCACAGTATAGCACCGCAACAGAGGCACAGCACAGCAACGCAACAAAGACACAGCACAGTCCCGCAACAAAGGCACAGCATAACACTGCAACAGAGGCACAGCACCGCAACAAAGGCACAGCACAGCACCGCAACAGAGGCACAGCGCCACAACAAGGGCCCTGTGCAGCACACAGTTACTGTACTACGCTGTGCTGTTGCAGTTCACAAACAAAAGCGCACACAACGTTGTTTCACCAAATAATTAGAATGACATTGCCAAGTTAAATGAAACAGCACTTTCTGCACCTTGGGCTAAATCAGAGGGGTCATTCAGCACCAGGTGTTTCTTCGAAGTGAAAGTGCCATTCACTTTCATTTTTCTTTACCTAGGTGTGATTCAGCACTAATCCTAAAAAAAATTATATTTCCGTTTTCAACCAAAGTGTGCTTTTTGCACATGAGGCTCGATTCAGAGACACATTCGTCTGGACTTCCGTAGCTGTCTGTGAAAGTTTTAGTGGGTAATTTTTTTGCTTTTTTCGTTCATTTTTCATTCGTACGAACGTTCGGGAAAATGTGTATATGCGCTTTCGATGAACGGAAGCAAATCGGATCATTTCCATTAGTTCGGATCATTTTCCAAACAAAATCTGATATTTTTCGTTCGTTCAGATAACTTATGTTGTTGGGATGGGTTTCCGTCTGATTCAGAGAGCTGATTTCCGACAGACCACCACCCTATAAATCCGTTTCATTTCCGATCCACTTACGGGACCTTTGAGGGCTCGGATTGCTATTGTTGAACATGCTTTGCGGCTATGTGGAGGAGTCTGCGCGCCTTTAGCACCAAGGCATTGCATGTATCAGCATGGCCGAGGCCATAAATTGTATAGCAATGCATACCTGAATCAATACATTTCATGTATGCCTTATAGAAGCATTTTAATGCTGACCTTAATTAGTCCTTAGCATGTAAACATTTATTTTCCCACACATCCATAAAATTGCTATTTTTTTTATACTTATGTCCTTTGTGAATTATATTTGGATTGTTGAACTTGAATCTTAATTTGTTGTGAGTTATTGTTTTAGTCGGTTACCTTTGCTTTGTGTAATTATTTTATATTTGGTTGCAGGAACCGTAATATGTGCCACTCGCACAACATACAAGAAGTGTTTGGTCCAGCTATGCGATTCCTCAGTGTTCTTGCAGGGCATCCAGGGTCGTCCCATGATGCTTATATATTGCAGAGCTCCGGCTTATTTCGTCAGTTTGAGTCAGGAGAATTATCTGGTAGATGGCTCCTGGGTAAGTTTGCTCACATTCCATCAATCCATTTTCACTGTATGGCAATGAATATAGTTGATGACTCATGTCTTAACCTATGGCTGTATTTAGCCCTTGATGACATGTTAAACAATATTGTAGCTTAGAATGTGTATTTTATGTTAGTATTTTTAAATTCTTTCAGGGGATTCTGGATATCCACTCCTGCCCTTGCTCCTGATGCCCGTTCTTTGCCTGCAGAATGCGGGCCAGGGGTTCTCTAATCGGGCACTATGCAAAACCCGGGCCGTGGTGGCGAGCACTGCAGTATGACCCCAACAAGATTATACCAATATTTTAATTTATGTTTTTTAACAGGGGCCACACGTGCCAGAGTGGCACAACTGAGTGTCAGGGTCCTTCAGTTGGTGGGCGAGATGCAGGAGCTGCGCAACTCGTTGGGGACCACAGATGAAGAATAATGTTCTGTGGCCTGCCATTCCTATGTATTTTGTTTTTTATAGTTGTAAAAATGTGAAATTTTCAAAATTGTTAAAAATGTAATATTTTATGATGGAATAAAAATAAAATGTTACAGTGGCATTTCATTTACAAAATACATTAACACAAAACGAATGGGCCCAGAAATATTTAAAGATGAATATTCACATGACCGAGAAGTGATTTGGGTAAGTTTTAGGGGGCTAAAATGGAAGAAGAACCTAACCGAGAAGTGGCTTGAGTGAGCTTTAAGGGTCCAAAAGGGAAGATGGAGGATAGTGCTAAGTGGTTTGGGTGAGCTTTAAGAGTCCAAAAGGGAAGATGGAGGATAGTGCTAAGTGATTTATCTAAACATTGTAGTAGAAGTGAGGGTGGCAAATATGTAGGCGAGCACTTTAATGAGTTAAGTTTGTAGTGCGCAGGCGCAAGATCGTAAGGATATCCGTCTGAACGATTATTTATTGAAAAAGGGAAACAGAAACTAACGGGAAACGTAAAGGATTCGTGGGAGGATACGATGGGAAAAGGGCAAAAACGAAAGCCTACGTTGTAACATGTGAAAATGAAACGGAAAAGTCACGCTGGAAAATGACATCCTCGTATTCGTACTCTGCCGTACGAACGGACTGAAACTTTACAGAAGGATTGCAATGCATGCATAGAATTGCTCGTACACTGATACGAGAGCGGAAACATTCCAAAAAAAAAACAGATCGGCACTAAAGCGGAAGTATTTTTTTGTCTCTCTGAATCGAGCCTATGGTGCTGAATTGTCCCTAAAAGGTACAGCATTTATACTTTGTATCTAGGCTGCTAATGTTACTACTTACCACAATTCTGCAAAGGCTCTCTGAGTTTAAACCTGAAGACCATGCTATTTTTCTCAGCCAACCATAGACAAGGTCAGATGTACCATTATAGCTATTAGGAGGCACCAATCCATTTTACCTAGATTACAATAATTGATCCACACACAGCACTTAGAATCAGATTACACCATTTAGGCTTATTATGGCGAAAGATGTTTCTAAGCTTCCCTTTGTTTGATATTTTTTTCTATAATGATGACTGAGAGGGAGAGATCCCTGTAGTTTTGTCCATCACTGCTGGTGACCTTAAATAAGAGTACATTTGCGGCCTTTAAAGATGTACGTTGTGGCCTCTCTGTCCTTGATGAGAGCCACATGCAGACAGCACTATAGAAATCTCCCATTCTTAGCTTAATATCTGTTTAGTATTTGGAACCAACTGACAGTGAAACACAAACTGACAGAGACCGGGTCCACTCTCTCCACTGTTTGATAATCCTGACTTTGTTCCTGAAATAGGTGAATCAAACATATTAATCTGGCATGCATCAGAGGATCCTATTTTTATGCACATATTGAAAATCACTGGCCTTCCCTCATTAGAAAACCTAAAACATCAAAAGACTCGACCACATATCGTGGTTTCTGCATAGAGAACTGCCTGCCGTTATCTCCTCTGTCCCATAGACAGTACTGAGACATAGAGCAACTTCTTTCAAGTACTACACACATCCCGCATTCTAAGTTATATAAAGTTTTGGTGAACACCCCTTATGCACCTAGTCAAGTGGGAACGGGAACTTGATCTATACTTTTGGGAGTTGAGCTGGCTAACATCATTTGCGCTACCAACAAAATGTCAACAGCTTGCTCAGGACAGGGGAAAAATGTCACAGTTGCCATGAAATCTCACAGTTGCCACGAGATGGTATACATCAAGAGGTTCTTTTATACAGCCTCATACAGATGTTGCAGATGTCTAATGACAGACGGTAACATGACTCACATTTGGGGGGATTCCCCGGCTTCTGGGAGCAGATTTATAAAAACACTCAAACATCACTCGGGTACGTCTGGTAAACTCACCCCAACTAACTTTACTCTCATTGAGGGCCTGATTTCCCCAATTTAAAAAAGCATACTACATTTTGTGGCAGCAGCCCAAATTGTGACCCCTAGACACCGGAACTGCCAACAGGTCCCTTCCCTCTCTGAATGGTTGCAAGAGCTGATGCTGATAAGGCATATGGAGGAACGCATTTCAGATGACAAAGGCCTTCAGAACAAATACACGTTGACCTGGTTGGATTGGATGGCCTCAGATTGGCTTGAAGAACTGTTATGACAGATATGACCCTTTTACAATATCGAAATTTGGTCTCCTTCCTGTGAGGAACTCACCCATCCCAGGGGACCCACGATGAGCGCCTTCTGGCCAGCATGGTGTTCCCTGGCTGTCTGGAGCAGGGCATGCTCGCCACTCACGGAAGCCGGAGAGCAAGGAGAGCCGCCCTGCCTGCCTCCCTCGCTCCCCTGCATGTGTACAGGCATGCATCTGTGCACGCACCCTGCTCTCTGACAGAGCAACTCGCACCAGATGCCACTTTGTCTAATCACAGTGTTAACACATACACACACCTGAGTGTCTCAGGGGCTGGACAGCCTTACTGGTCAGGGA
Source organism: Gastrophryne carolinensis (assembly GCA_027917425.1). Taxonomy (NCBI): domain Eukaryota; kingdom Metazoa; phylum Chordata; class Amphibia; order Anura; family Microhylidae; genus Gastrophryne; species Gastrophryne carolinensis. Next base: position 392,851,736 of record CM051239.1, on the reverse strand, counting down.
AGTCCAGCCCCTGGGATTAGTTTCAATCACGTCCTGTTTTGTAGTTGCACCAATCATATACTCCATTTCCCTGTACTCCTATTGGCCAGCCATCCTTTAACCCTTTAAACGCCAGCCACGTAAATTTTACGTGGCTGCCTCTCCAACAGTTAAACGCCAGCCGCGTAAAATTTACGTGCCTGACTTTCCCCAGTAATAAAAAAAAAAGTAAAAATAAAAGACACTTACCTGACCCCTCGTTCGATCCGGTCGGGTCTCCTCTTCAGCCAGAGGGGCTCCGATCGCCCATCGGGGCTCCTCCGGCTGCAGGGGAGGGCCCGGAACAGGGTGCCCCCCCCCGTTTCAGCAGCCGCCCGGTTTCCTGTCAAAAAAAAAAAAAAGAGACAGTCACCTACCTTTGTCCCCGCCGGCTCCCGCAGGCTCTCCTCTTCACGGGGGGGGGGGCTCCGATCCCCCCCCCGCTCTTCTGTCTTCTGGAGGGGGCATAACAGCCCTCCTCCCTTTGTTTTCCGATGGCGGCCGCCATCTTGGTGACGTAATTGGGCGGGGCCAGATGACGTCACCGCCGGGTGTCATCGGGGCACCCGGCAGTTGAACTTTCAGATGCCGGTGATGGCTGGGCGGGGAAGGAGGGAGGTAGGCGATCCTCTGATCGCCTGCCTCCCCCCTTCTCTGCCCAGCCGTCACTGACAGCAGATCGCCGCGGGACACAGAAGATGAAAATCGGAGGTGAGTAAAGTAAAAGTTTTTTTTTTTTTTTTTAATAAACTTTTTTTAAAAAACGTGTGTGTCTTTTTTTTACCTTTTAACCCTTTGTGAACTGGTAAGGGGTCCATGTGACCCCTATACCAGTTCACAGGGCTCGGGGGTCTGGCAAGTCACCTGCGCTAGCGGGTGACTTGCCATTAACCCCTGGCCCCCCAAATTACCTGCCTCCCCAAAGCCCGGGGGGGGGCAGAAGAGCCGTGGCCCTAGGCTATGACGGCTTGTAGCCGCAGGGCCAGGGGCCACTAAAGCTGGCCCCTGCGCCCTGTTCTACAAGCCCCCATAGCTGGTCACAGGCTGGTTATGCTGGGTAGGGGGGACCTCACGCCATTTTTTTTAGGGATTTTTAAGGGTTTTAACCCTTAAAAATCCCCAAAATAAAATGGGGTCCCCCTCCCTTTGAGGGGGGACCCTATGTCATTTTTTTTTTAATTAACCCTTTGTTACCTGTAACCCAGCAGGAGAGCAGAAGCCTAAGTGATCAGCGTGGGACACAGGGATGGATGGGAGGTAAGTATTAAAAAAAATAATTAAAAAAATATTTTTTTTACTAAAGTTTTTTTTAAAGTGTGTCTCTGTGTTTTTTTTTTTTTTTTTACTTTTAACCCTTTGTGAACTGGTAAGGGGTCCATGTGACCCCTATACCAGTTCACAGGGCTCGGGGGTCTGGCAAGTCACCTATGGCTAGTGGGTGACTTGCCATTAACCCAGAGACCCCCCATTACCTGCCTCCCAAAAAAACCTTAAAATTCCCCTTAGAAATGGTGCCCCCCCCCCCCTGTGAAGGGGGACCCCACACCAATTTTTTTTTATTTAACCCTTTATTATGTGGATAGTAGTTGTATTTTATTTGTAAATGTTATAAAGTGCTCTTTTCAGTTTATGGGATCACCTGGACAGGAACGGGGGGCTACCGATACATATGTGGTATCATTGTAATCGGGAGAAATGGGGCTTTCACATGCAATATGGCTTTCTTTAATAAAAAAAATGTTTTTGTTTAAAATAAAGGAGACAATTTAAAAAATATATATTTATTTATTTATTTATTTATTTGAAAATATTTAAAAAAGTAGAAAAAATACAAACAAGACATTTCATGTTAAAGCCTAAACTCTGCCACAAAAAGAAAATATGCCATTTTCTTGGAAATTCCTGCAAAAATCACAGTTAAACATCACGCAAAATGGTGAAAAATATCCTGTCAGGAGAGGGTGACAAAATCTCAAGTAGACTGGCAGTCAAAAGGTTACAGGTACCTATGCATGTTGGGTATTGTTCTGCTCGGGGGACCTTGCGCTTTCAGATTTAGCTTGTTTTTTCTTATTTGCATATTGATATTTTAGAAAAATGTGTTTTTTATTCTGCTTTTTTATACATTTTTTTGTGAAATCCTGTGCAACCTATGAATTCTTCGAGATATTACTTCCAGAAAGATGAGCCCACTACAATAAGCTGGGTACGCTTAGAAAGCTTAACATGTGTACTTTCAGGGAATATATGGTTTATGGGGGATATTCCAAATGTAAAGAGTTGGTTTGGTAGAAAAAGCACAAGGTGCGCACTTTGTCTGCAGAGCTGAATATCTGAAGTAAAATTACCGTTATGCGCATGCTTTACTTTGGGGTGTTTGGCAACTCTTTCCTTGACAGAACCTATGCATGTTGGGTATCATTCTGTTTGGGGGATGTTGCTTTTTCAGATTTTCTGTTTTTTTTTCTGGTTCGCATATAGTTTTTTTTAGGAAAATGTGGTTTTGATTCTGCTTTTTTATTCATTTTTAGGGAAACCCTGTGCAACCAAAGAATACATTGAGGGATTACTTCCAGATAACTGCACCCATGTCAACAAGCCTGGTACGCCTAGAAAGCTTGAGGTGTGTACTTCTAGGGAATATATAGTTTGTGGGGGGGTATTTCAAATGTAAAGGGTTGTTTTTCTTGAAAAACTGCAAGGTGCGCATATTGCAAAGCATAGTTGTATTTTATCTGAAAATCTCCTAAAGCATTGTTTCAGTTTGGGGGAGTCTCCTGGGCAGGAAAGGGTGTCTACCAATACATATGTGGTACCGTTGTAACCGAGAGAAATTGGGGTTTCACACGCAATAAGATTTTATTGACAAACTTACATTTTTTATCACAAAAAAACACTACAAATTGTAAAAAATAGTTTTTTTTTTATTTTTTTGCACAATTTTCACCCAAAAATATTGAGAATACACTTAGAAAATGACAAACAAGACATTTCATGTTAAAGCCCAGGCTCCGCTGAAAAAAACAATATATCACTTTCCTGGGAAATCCCTGGAAATCCCTTCAAAAATCACAGTTGAACATGGGGAGTGCAAAATAGTGCAAAATGGTCTGGCAACAAAGGGTGACAAAATCTCAAGGTAGGCTGGCGGTTAAAGGGTTAAATAAAGTTCAGCCCTGACCTCTTTGCCCGTTATAGCTAGCATTGCTCAGGGTGTGACGTTATCTGTGCTATTCTCGAGATTGACCCGGCTTTGTTTGACCATCCCTTCTTGCTGCCCGAACCCATCATTTTGCTTGCCTGACCCCTTTGGATACCACGTACCTTTGACCACCCAGCTTGACCTTCAGCTAGTTCTGACTACTCTCCTGCCTCATCCCCATGAGTAGACGTTCTATCAGACTGATTTCCCGTGAACAACCTTGGCCGTAGTATACCCTTGTGTTCCTCCTATCTTCACCGTGAGCTGGCATCCTTTGAGCCTTTTAAGACCTGGGGACAACCGCGTCCGGCGAGGCTTCCGGGCGAATAGGGGGATTGGCTATAGGTGGAAGAGGCGGCGGAGAATGGCGGTTGCCAGCTCACAGAAGGCGGGAGACTCACAGGGCATTACACCTTCCCTCTCTTTCCTGCCCATACCCCCTTCAACCTCCCTATGCGATTCTTTATATTCCTACTTACTATTTCCCAATTCTTTTCTTTTTATATGGTTGCATTATCCTTATACTATGCAATTTTCTTTATAATCTTTAGGTCAGGAGGATAACCTTCCAGCTGTGAATTTAAATATAACAGGAGGTAAATCAAACATTTGTATAACTTGTTATGCTACTCTTAAGAAATTGTTCTGTTCTGTATTTTAATTAAAATCTTTTTGTTTAAAGATCCTGACAGGTACTGTCTGATTTTCTCACTTTTTCTTCTCACAATGAGCCTATAATGCCTGATATTAGATTCCCTTGTTCAGTCAGTGTACATTTAGGCTTACTTTGTATGCTATCATCATTGTATTCTTGATTTATAATGTAATTTACTTGTTTGACACCTAACACTGTGAATTTCCTGTTTTCTGTTTTTTGTTCTGTTTTTTTATTCTCAATAAAAACAGATTAAACAAAAAAAAATGTACATTGAAACACTAATGGAAAGTGGTCCACAATTCAGTGAAGCGAAATCTTGATCAAACAACATTCTTACTGTATAACTACAAATTTCCAGTCAACTCAAAACAAATATTTTATACACAATCATCCAGTTAATGCCATTAAATCAATGCTGCCACAATCCTGGATGCATCGTAACACATAGCAATAGAGATTGGTACACACAAATTGAATTTATTGAGGAAATGGAGGAGATAATTATTATAATTCTAATGAATCAGAACACACTTTGAATTTCAGGGAAAATTCTATTTGGCGCAACTCCGAATTTAATTCTCTTACATTTATTTAAGCTCCAAGTGATTTAGTTTGGAGTCATTCTAGACATATGAAGTTTTGTTCTGTTTTTCTGTTTTATATTATTATTTGCATATCTGTGGACATGTAGGCTGCTATTCTGGTCACTTGTATGCTAAATGTTGCATTTCTCTGTATGTTATTGGAAATAATCTATACAAACAGATTTCAACCCACTAAACCCAAAAATATATGAATAAAAAATATTAAAAAAAAAAATATATATATATATATAAACGAAATGAAATTACTTAAACCAGACCTTCAGCATCATTTACTGAAAAGCCCAAACCCCAGCATCTAAAATTGATACATTTTAAGTTTTTAGTTGTTTACTTAATATTCTTTCCCTCTGCTGGGCTTCAACACTATTTAGGACTCCAGGATATGGGCGCCGGGAGGGTTATAGCTGTGCTTTGCAGAGACATAGCAGAGCAGGGGTGAGGAAAAGCGATCCCAGAATGCACAGTGGCACAGTCAGAAGACACTTCCTGTCTTCAGGCAGCCTGAGACTCCATGGGCCGCCATCTTGGATGTTAAAAGGTTAAAAAATGCAATAGGTGCAGGTAGGATGATTTTTAATGTGAGCAATCTGTATGTACAGGGTGGGGGAAACATATAAGATAGGCTCTCATTTAGGGTAAAGGCCTGCTTTAAGCAAAGTACCATGTTGCCAAAATGTTAAACTATATAAAAAGCTGTAGAAAAAAATTAAAAAAACTTTCTATTCTGTGCAAGAAAGGAAATGTAATTCCTGTCATGACAGGGAAAGTGATCAACAAGGAGCAGGAGGAGGTTCTTGGGGCTTAGGACACCATAGAAGAAGGAGGAGCAGGCAGTGGGGAGTGGGTGCCTGGCCAAAAAGAGTCCGTCTGCAAATCAGGAGCACAGAGAAGTCATGCAAAATACTGATTGATTTTACAGCAACAGTCAAATTCTCATGTGCACCACTTTGGCAGTTAGGGAGTGCATAAGGCCTGCACCATCGGTGCCATACCCCCTATTAGATCCTCCTACCAAATACAGGGGATATTTTAAAGGGATATTCCTCTTATGCTAGGATGAGTCATCAAATCTGCATGTATCTCTATGGCGGACTGTGAGTTCAAACAGGGAACCCTGAAAATTGAGTCAGCACCAAGGCTCGGGTTCATTAGGGTATATCAGGTAATGCAAAGGGCTAGTGATTAAAAGATGCTGCTCCTGACAACCAACATGGGGTAACCTGTAAGAAGGCTAATTTAGTTGACTTTAGTTTCTTTTGAGTTGGAAAATGTAAAGTTTACTTTTCTATTTAAACACATGAGCTAATTAAGAGCAACAAGAAAAATCATTTAGTGCATGCTAACAATGTAACCAATAAGGTCAAGTTATAAGTAAGAATCGGGTACTACAGTGTTAGAGCATATTTATTTCGAGTGAACAGGATAAAAGTGAAGGACATGGGCAAAAAATCTACCAGTATGTGGTCATTTATGTATTGTTAGATGTTACTATTACATATGTAAAAACATTGCATAATACAAGTCATTGCATGTAACACTAATGTGTGTAGAGATTTGTATCGTTAGCAATGTTATTGCCTTTTAATGCACAATGACAGCTGATTAGTTAATTAGGCTGCATATGCTATATAGTATGTAAGTACTGTATAATAACTATACACAGTGGGAGCAGAGCTAATATATGACTCAGTGGCCTCAAAGTAATCATCTAGTGCAAATTAGTATAATGAGTTATACTTCTGAATCAAATATTAACCCTTATTATAGCTGACCCATCGTTATAAAGAAAGTAAGTTCACCAATTGATTAGACTATTATGAAAAATAACACCTCTTCTTCTTCTTTCCATGTTCTGCTTTATCTTCCTCTTGTTATTATTATTAGGGATGAGCGAATCGTTTCTAACGAACCTGAATTCGCTCCGAATTTCAGGGAAAATTCGATTTAGTACGAACCCGAATTTTTAGTGGTTCGTGCTGACCGAATTTTCCCCGAAATAAAAAAAAAAATCCCGCTGACAGCGCAGCCGGCCTCCCCGCTCCCACCAGAGATGAGCGATTTGTTAAAGTTCGAACCCGAATTTCTTTGAGAAATTCGGCGAATCGCCCGAATCGAATTTTTGAAAAGTTCGCTCATCTCTAATTATTATCAAAGGGCAAATAATATATGTGTTATTGTTATCAATTGTGACAATAATGTCACATTTGGAAATAAAAGTGTATTTAGATGAAAAATGATTTTTTTCTGATTTTAATTCAACCCTTCAGTTTAGCAAAAAGTATAAAAATGTTTTTTAAAGTCATTCTGTAGGCAAAAAAAAAAAAACGCTTCACTCACCATTAATCCCTCGCAGGCGATCACTATTTCAGAATGCTGACACTGGAACGCCTGTTTAAACTCCTGCAGCGATTGCAGCAGCGGTCCATGACTCTCTTCTCCATTCAGGAGATCCTGGACTGCCACGCGCTATCATCACAGGTACTATGGCACATCCCCCTACATCACTGTGAATGTGCCATAGTTCCAGGGACAATGGCGCAGGGAGGACCATCAGATATTGATGGGCACAAGCTGAAGATGGCCACAGCGGCTGTGCAAGGGGCGCAATTATTTGCGGGGAATTAAAGGTGGGTTTCAAATTTCTAAACTATCTTTGAATCTGGATTTTTGCAAGTGCCTTAACACATACAGATACTGTATCACCTACATGTATCTCTGGGTTCCAGAGAAATATAGACTGTAAGCTTGCAAAGACAGGGCCATCTCTCCTAGTGTATTCCTGTATCTATGTGTTTAGTTAATCTTCTGTTACATCTGACTCATAATACTTAGGGGGTTATCTAAAAAGGGATAGCGCCAGGTAGCGCCTCGTAGCGGCAGGCAGCGTCTGGTGAATGCCGGGCGCTGTACGCAAAACCAGCACCATGTAGCGTCATATGTATTACCAGAGGTGGCTCAGCATATAGCGTTGGTGCTCTAGGTTCAAGAGCGCCACGTATTACCTTTCGCTCAGTGTCGCTCTGCCATACATTTCAATGGGCGTTCATTTGTTTGTGTTTAAATAGCGTGTTTGGCAATTACATTTTTTTGCTCAAATCATTGTGTGACCTCTCCTGGCTGCAAACAAACACTTTTATAAATTTTTTTGTTTTTTTAAATTTTTATGCAGAATTGTCATTACAGGTCTGGTACTAAAGTGTAATTGTCACAGTGTTAAGACAATGTCATTCCATGTGTTTACACTTGGTTACTGGTGGATATGTGTTAAAAAACCGACTTTGATCACACAGCGTCTGGTGCTCTATGCGCCCAGCTTTAAAACACCGACGCTGTGTGTAGTTTTTTGTTAAATATGGTGTGGAGCGCCGAGTGCCTTACACACTGAGCTGGAGCCTATTGCTCTCGCACAGCACATTCATCAGTGTTGGCCAGGTTACTATAGCTCCCACAACGCTAAGTTACAGCGCCTGATACTCGCTTACATCGTCTACTAGCAGTCACTCTAAGTGCCGCTATACCGGCGCTCATCTGGCAATACCTGGCGCTAGTAGTGAATCAGTCTCCAAGTGTTTTATATGCACTGTTGTCATTGTTGTATTAGAAGTATTTTACTTGTCTTGCCCCCCCCCCCCCCCCCCGGTACAGCGCAACTGACTTATAGTGCTTTATAAATAATCATTTATTACAATAAAGCCTATATTGTAGTGTGCCTCCTTCATGTCCCATTTCTTATACTGGTTTATTTTTATTTTGCTCATACAGCAGAATAAACTTTTACACCTGGTGCTAAATCAACCACATTGGGGTTGAATAGATAATTTAATTCAAATATATATGTTTGTGAAGTTGGTATTAAGCTTAATAAGGGTTGTATATATAATATATTACAATAATATATACATTTTAAGAGAGAAAACTGCCATTCACTTTTTGCTGTTTACCTTGGGGCTGATTCAGAGAAGAACATTTACAACTGGTTGCTGGACAATGTAGACAATGCAAGTGAATGGCAGTTTTCCTAAAAAAAAAGAGGTACGTTTTCTCACCTGGCTCTGAAACGAGCCTACTGTGATTTTGAGGTTGTACAGCAAAAAGCTGGAGTACTGAAGGGGAGTGAAAAAGGACTTAGGACTCAGGAATAAGTGCCTTTTAAAGGGCTGTGGGTAAAACATTTTGGGAATATGACCAGCAAGGTCAGCTGGGTGGGTCCTGGAGGCCACTCAATCCATCCCAGAAATCCAGGACTCCAAGCCAAAAAGCCTGAGAGAGGTGCTGCTGTGTGGACAGACCAGATGCATGACGCACCAGGGGCTGGGCCTTGTAGAGGCCTGAAGCCAACCTGAGCTTGTGTGCACAAATCAATGTCAGGATGGAAATGCCCAAAGGAAATGACCAAACTGCAGGGAAGCAGTCAGCAACTTAGGACAAGAAGCTCAAACAATAGGACGAGCCAAGTGTCAGAACCAACTCACCTGCGCCCCGGTCCCTCGCTGTCTCCGGACGGCCGGCCGCAGCACCTCCTGTTCGGCGGCCGCACCGAGCAGCAGCGGCTTGTGCGGCGCCGGGCATGGCTGCTCTCCTTCCGTGTCCCCGGCTCCAGTGCTCGGGCGCGCGTGACTTATATGCCCTCCGGCGGCACTGCACACAGCGCGCCTGCCGAAGGTTGAATTAAAGGGCCAATGTGGCCAAGGTGTGGGGACGGAAACGTCCCCAGTACTGGGTCTGGTGCCAATGAGCTCAAGGGAGGTTTTGGGCGATACGCCCTTGCTGTGTGTGAACCAATGTCTGTGTGAGTTTAAGTATGCACCAATCACACACTCACTTCCCCCCCTTCTCTAACCAGGTCTGGTTCCTATAAAGGCTTCACCTTGTCAGTTGCTCAGTGCCTGTGATAGCACCTAGTACCAAGTTCGTCTTGTATTATACTCCATTTGATCTTCGTTGCCGACCCCTGCCTGAACCGACTAATCTCTGTCTGAAACTCCGTTGCCGACCCCTGCCTGAAACCAACCATTCTTTGTCTGATCTCTGTTGCCAACCCTTGCCTGAAAACCGACCATTCTCTGCCAGATCTCCATTGCCGACCCCTGCTTCGTACCCCGACCTCGAGCTGCCTCATCCTTCTGTACCGCTGCAATATCTGATTACACGGTGTCGACCTTTGGCCTGTCTTTGATCTTCCTGCTAAACTCGCTCCAACCTTGGACTTGCACTGATTCCGCTCCTAGCTATTGGTTCTTCAGACCTCCAAACAGTAAGCTCCCATCCTTTGAGCCATTGTCCTGGGGGCAACCGATCCCGGGCAGGCGGGGGCTCCTACAGGTGAAGCTGGCTGCGGAGATTAGGGGTTGAGGGCTTACCTGGAGGGCTGGAGTTACCTGAACATGACATTAGAGTACCCTGAGTGTGACACCAAGCTTATGCAATTGAGATGAACCTTTGTATGAAATTATGCTGAAGAAAGTGTTTTCTGTTGGTTGGGTAAAGAAATTAACCCTATGAGTTTAATTCTCCCTGTGTCGCACCTGTGTTTAGTGCCCTGAAGATCTTCTTAATGGACGGGAGGGAAAGTGCACAGAGAGGGCACTTAACTCTGTGAACTCTCTGTGTGAGTGGATGAGTGCTGGTTTTGGGGCGCGGTAGGGCATATTTTTTGTAACCCTCCCCTTCCTGTCTCAGCACCAGCGAAGGGAGGGAGGCAGGGTGGGGGAGTTGGGGGCAGTTACATCTGACTGGACATCTACTTTAAAGCAGAACCCCTGCATGGCTGGCCCTGGATACTAAAACAATCCAAGGCTGGCCGCTTGTCTTCCCCTGAGGCATCCCAAATCAGAATGCCCTGCTAAGTGAAGCCCCCCCAGTCACCTTGCAAAACTCACCTCCTTCCTTGCTCCCTCTCCGGTTTAAACACAGGCAGACATGTCCCCTGTATCTTTGGGCTGCGCACATGCTCTCGTTCCCAGCCATTTAGATAGGCTGGGGACAGGAGTGTCCACACTGCTGGGGATCGCAACAATAGGGAGGCACTCTCAACTCAAAATGATACTTCATTTTTATTTACTATTAGCAAGAAATAATCACTACATCTGAACATGCTAAAACCAATTAAACAACCTAGATCAAACAATGACAAACAAGACCGACCAACATAGATAAGTGTGTAAGCAATGGGGAGAGTACCATGAAATATATTATCAATATAAATTCATCCTCATAAATATATATACATCATAATAGAAAAAAGATATATTATATTCAAACAGTGCGAGTATAATGTGCAAAACCTGTCTGATCCGGATCCTAAACATATATACCCTATAAAATGCAAGTGCCAAGCAATCAATAATAATAATACTAAACAATTTGAAGTTTATAATCAAAAATCAATCTAATTAAATACAAAAAAATACCATGATTCATTACCTCTGTAGTCTAACCACTAATACAATTTAAACCAAATCATCAGCAACCCATAATCCACCAAAATCAATACATAATAATATCCTATAATGTGAATAACAAAATAAGTCACAAAATAACCTAAAGTAAATGGGCAGGCTGATTCATCATTAGCGGCAGGTAGCGACAGATGAGCGTCTGTAGCGGCATTTTCAGAGCGCCCGCTAGTAGTCGCAGTGCTTGGCCGTGAGTCGCTACTTTATAGCAACTCAGTCGCTGTTCAGTAATGGTGAATACATTGTGAGGAGTCGCTATTTGACCAGTACAGCGCTGTATGGGAGCGCATGGTAGCGACTGCTCATAGCAACCAACTCACACCATATTCAGGAAAAAAACAGCTGCAAAAATCTCTGGCGCTGAAAAATACTTGTTTGAAGCCCAGAGCGCAGGAGGCGGTGTGTTTAAAGTCTGTTTTCAAGCATCTATCAACTAGTAGCAAAGCGAAAACATATGGAATTACATTGTAACAACATTGTAACATGAACACTTTAATGCCAGACCTGTAATGTCATTTCTGAGGAAATATTTAAAAAATGAAAAAAATTATGAAAAAACTGCTTATTCAATGCCAGAAGAGGAAGAATTATTTGTGATTTTTTGGAAAAAAAAAAAAACCCGTTTAAAGAGAAGAAAAGGATCGTCCATTGAAATGTATGGGAGAGCGCCAGATAGCGAGAGGTCATACCTGGCGCTGTGCAAGGCTGAACGCTGGCGCTGTTCGCTGAGGCTGTAAAAATTATGAATCAGAAGCTACATGGCGCTATTCCAGTCGCTCAACAGATTCTGCTTGATAAATGTGTAATTGTGTGCCGTGTCCGGCGTTGACCAGTCACTACCTCTCATTAACCAGGCGCTACCTGACGCTATCCCTTCCTAGCCTACACACTTATCTAAGAGGCCGATTCATTAATAGCGCCAGGTAGCGACAGATGAGCGCCAGTAGCGTGATTTTCACAGCGCCAGCTAGTATTCGCTGTGCTTGGCCGGGGTTTGCTTGTTGACAGCGACTCAGTCGGTGTGCGGTAATGTTGAATACGGGCTTAGGGGTCGCTGTTTCACAGGTTCAGCGTTGTATGGGTGCGCCTGACAACGAATGGCCAGAGCGAACGGCTTGCTGCAGATTCATTAACAAATCACGCTCCGAATTTTTTCGCGCTGTGAATTCCTTGTTTAAACCCCAGAGCGCTGGCGGCGATGGATGTAAAATAGTTTTTAACCCCCAAACAACCATATTTTTTGATAGTAAAATTATACAAGTTTTTATAAACATTTTGTAATATGAATACATTAATATCAGACCTGTAATATCAATTCTGCACAAATTAATTTTTTTATTTTTTTTTCCTTAAAAAAAATTCCTAACATTGCAGAAGTGGTCACAGAATTTTTGACATTTAAAAAAAAAAAAAAAAAAAAACATTAATAGCAATTAATTATGATTAATTAAAGATTGCTCCATTGAAATGCATTGGACATCGCCAGGGAGCGCCAGGTCATACCTGTCGCTGTGATGGGATTAGCAGCGGCGCTGTTCGTTGCAGTCGGCTACATGATGAATCCCGCGCCAGCTGTCGCTCTCGCCGGCGCTAGCCTCATTTAGCGTGATAAATGCGTCATTGTGACCGCCGCCGGGCGTACTTGAGTCGGTAGCCGCCGTTAGCTGGCGGTACCTGGCGCTCGTCAGACACTACCTGGCGCTAGCCCTTGATAAATAAGGCCGTATGTTGGTCTGTCTTGTATGTCATTGTTTGATCTATGCTTTTTAATTGGTTTTAGCATGTTCTGATGTAGTGATTATTTCTTGTTAATAATAAATAAATATTTAGTATCACTTTGAGTTGAGAGTGCCTCCCTATTGTTGCGATTTTGAGCTGAGCTTTTTTGTAGCTTCGGTAGTAGCACCTTTACTATCTATAAGGGTATAGTGCAAGTCCCTCTTTTGTTGTTTTGCACACTGCTGCTCCCGATTACCATAAACATAGCCATTTACAGAGCATTAAATATGCACGGCAAACGGCTCTGAATGGAAGAGTGTTTGCACATGCTCCGTAGGACCGGGGAAAGGTGAGTTTGTATGGGTGAACTGGAGGTTTCACCTGGCAGGGCATCCCAAATCGAGATGCCCCAAAGGCAAGGAAAGTCAAAATCCCAGGTTGTGTTCAGCTTTAATATATAAATAAAGGCATTTCATTGTGTGTCAGGACAAAGCGCCTTCCTTTTCACATGAGGATTACAGCTCTCCATGCTTATGTATGTATAATTAAAATGGAAAAAGATTTGCAAATGCCTTACGGTTAGAGATTTTTTTTTTACTGTAGGCACTGCTGAGGGGTGATAGGAGATAGGTTTATGATATACCCCAGAGACATTCATTGGCTGTATCTAGCTGGATACTTTGATGAAGGGTGTAGGGGAAGTGGGGTGTATCATTGTGGGGTGGTTCATGGAAAAAATCACCAACCTTTATTACAGAGAATCCATTTTAGGATGGGAATATTGGAGGGGAACTGTACTTTATATGTGCTAATACAATAATTTGCCTCTTGCTGTGTCAGTTTACAATGTGATCAATACAGTGATGAAGCAGGATGAACTTTTACTGACATACAAGGTTTGTTGCTTGGGAACAGAAGTCAGAAATAGCAGCAAGGATGCTGCTTCCCATTATCTAGGGACCATCGGTAACAGAAGGATTAAGTGACAGTCAGCAAGTTCTCTGCCCAACATATGAAAAATGATTGAAGCCGACTATTTTTGGCATGAAACTGAAGTCTCTTATTCATTTTCTACAAGAACTGATATGAAGAACGAGGAGCATTGCTAATGCTTGGGATATGTACTAGCGAGGTAAACTGACCAACATTTGGGGGGACTCAGTCACTTGGTGGTTGAGCTAACTTAACCAATCCCAGTGGCGTAACTTAGGGCCTTATTTATCAAGGAATAGCGACAGATAGCAACTGGGGAGCCGGCCAGTAAAGCCAGGTACCGCAACTAGAACGCCGGCCCCCCTCCACAATCACACATTTATCAAGCCGATACTGCTTAGCGCCACCTAGCAACTCATTCATCATTATCCCAGCCTCATCCCACAGCGCCAGCGAACATCCTTGAACAGCGACAGGTATGACCTCTCGCTACCTGGTGCTCTCCAATGCATTTCAATGGCAGAATGTATTTTAATTAATAATTATTTTTTAATATATTTTTTTTTTAATTTAAAAAAAAAAATCTGTGAACACTTCTTCCTTTGAAAATGTATTTTTTGGGGATTTAAAAAAAAAAAAATTTTTTTTGCAGAATTGATATTACAGGTCTGATTTTAAACTATTCAGATTTGAATATTATTTCAAAATCATTCCTTTTTTTTTTGGGTGGTTAGGGGGTTAAAAAACTACTTTTAACACATCGCCTACTGCGCTCTGGGATTTAAACATGCATTTCACAGCGCTAGGAATTTTTAAGGCTGATTTTTTTAATGAATATGGTGGGTGCCGGTCGCTATGTCCAGTCGCTATCATGCGCTCCCATACAACAGCAAACCTGTCAAATAGCGACTCAGCATCTTGTATTCAACATTACGGCACACCGACTGAGTCGCTATCATCCACCGAACAATGGCCAAGCACAGCGACTACTAGCGGTCGCTGTCAAAATACCGCTACAGTCGCTCAACAGTCGCTATCTGTCGCTATCTGTCGCTATTAATGAATCAGCCTCTAAGAGGCTGTAGCAGCACTTAGAGCTTCTGCAAGTGGACGCTGTACTATCCTGTCCAGCATTGATTCACTGCGCCGCTAATCAAGAACGCTATGCAGCGTCCTGAGGTCAAAGCACTCAAGACGACACTACATATAACAACAGGACAACGATAGGTAGCGCCAAATAAGTGCATCCAACACTAGGTGCTGAAGCCCACATTTAAGAAAAAAAACACAAAACCAGGTTCGGTGCTGTAAAACTGGGTGCTCTTGAAACACCAGCACCAGAGCAAAAACATATGGAATGACATTTTTTAAACACTATAACAATGACACTGCAATGGCCGACCTGCACATACTATTCTGCATTTAAAAAATTAAAAAATAACAATATAAGTGTTTGGTTGTTGGGCAGGAGAGGTTACACATCATTGATCCTAAAATTGAGAAAATTAATTTATTATAATGCTATTTATACAAAACCAAATAAAACACCATTGAAATGTAAGGGATAATGCTACTGAGTGACAGGTACTACATGGCGCTGCTGAACACCCAGCGCCGGCGCTTTACACTGAGCCGCTGCCAGTAATACATTCTACGCTACATGACGCTATTAGAGGTGCTTGCGATTGACTTTCATATATATGGTTTTCACATACTGCGTCCGGCGTTCACCTGATGCTACGTAGTATGATACTATGTGGCATAAGTGTCTCTTAAATAACCTCCTAAATGTGACAGGGCCCTGGTGGGAACATTAAATTGGGCCATGTCAAAGGCTGTCTTTGACCTTGGTTGGATGCAACTAGATTAGAAATTCCAAGTATGTATACACCACAGAATTCTGACATCTTGTTTCATGGAATAATTATCAGCCAACATGAATTTCAAGGCCCCTGCCTGCAGTTTTAAGCCCCTGCCCACTATTTGTGGCCCTGGACAATATCATTCTTGGGCTCCTCTATTGACCTCCCTGGCGTTGTGAAAAAGACAAATGCAATGGTAACGAAAGCGTTACCATTGCATTTGTCTCTGACACACGGCTCAGCCCCCATGAGCCTCTGCGTCTCACAGAGACGGAACCCGGAAGCGGAGACGGACGCCGCAGCCGCGGCTCTCACCTGCGATCGCGGCGGAGACATCGCTGGATCGCAGGGAGAAGGTAAGGAGTCTGCGCCGCCCGCTCTTGCTCCCAAATCGATCCCGAGCGTGACTCGGGGTTACCGCCACTTACAGCGCAAATTAACCCCGAGTCATGCTCGGGATTGCCGCCAAGGGGGTTAATGTCCAAGAGTATTTTCAAGGTGCTTGGGTTCTGTAAAGCCAGCATTAGATTTTGGTTGATGGTTAAGTGTCTGCACTGAGATCTTGGGACATGGTTAAATCTAGCCAAGGACCTGAAGAATTAATCCCCCAATTCCTGACCACCGCTGAATCAAGTTGGTGTAAAAAAAGTCATACTTGTACTGTGATCCAGGAGCTGCCACTCTCCACAGCCAACATTGTCAGTGCAGCCAACCATGCCAATTCATCAGAGAGCGGCGTGCCAACGTCAGTGGCGGCTTCTAGACCGCAGCGCAGGTATGAAGGTTTTTTTTTACACAATCAGGCTGGTAGCGACAGATGAGCGTCTGTAGCAGGCATTTCAGAGCGTCCACTAGTAGTCGCTGTGCTCGGCTGTGGTTCGCTAGTTCAGAGCGCCTCAGTCGCTGTGTAGCATTGATGAATACGTTGTGGGGAGTCGCTATGTGAGCAGTACAGCGCTGTATGGGAGCGAATGGTAGTGACTAGTCAGTGCGACCGACTCACACCATATTCATCAAAAAAACAGCCTCACACACCGCCGGCGCTCAAAAATGCTTCGCTGTAGCCCAGAGGACCGGAGGCTGTGTGATTTAAGGCTGTTTTTGAACATGTATCCACCAGTAACAAAGCGAAAACATACGGAATTACATTGTTATAACATTGTGACATGAACACATTAATGTCAGACCTGTAATGTCAATTCTGCATAAATATATCAAAAAGTTTGAAAAAATGGCTTTTTCAAGCCCAGGAGAGGTCACAACATTATTTGAGAATAAAAAAAACTAACAATAAAAACCCCCTGTTTAAAGAGAAGTAAAAGAACATCCATTGAAATGTATTGGAGAGCACCAGGTAGCGAGAGGTAAGACGTGGCGCTCTGCAAGGCTGAACGCCGGCGCTGTATGCTGAGGCTGGGATAATGATGAATCATACGCTACATGGCGTTATCCCAGTCGCTCAACAGAATTGGCTTCATAAATGTGGAATTGCGCGCTGTGGCCAGCGTTCTCATGCCGATACCTGCCGATACCTGTCGCTTAACAGCCACTACCTGTCGCTATCCCTTCATGAATAAGGCCCTAACTTGATTCATCGGCGGTTGGGATTTTGGGGGGGTGACCTTCACCCCATAAGATGCTTGGGCATTTCCCACCAGTTTTTGAGGAAAAATAAGTGAGTCTTATAGAGCAAAAATACAGTATTTAAAGGCTACTGTAATTCCAATCTTGATGGCTTTTTTAAAAGTTTCTATTATTGTGTGCTGAGCTTATCTGTTATTTTTTTCTTGTATATATGTTTTCAACCTTACATAGTTACATAGTTACATAGTTAATACGGTTGAAAAAAGACATATGTCCATCAAGTAACCAAGGGTGTTGGGGTAGGGGAAGTTATTTTTTATTTTATAAGGGAAGCTATTTATTTTATTTTTTGTTTTATTTTTTTTACTGATAACCGCTAATAGTAACTGTTAATGTTATTTTCTTCTAAATAAGCATCTAATCCTTTTTTGAAGCTGTCAGCGGTTGATGCTGTGACAAGCTTCTGTGGGAGGCTATTCCATAGATTTATAGTTCTTATGGTAAAAAACGATCGTCGCTCCGGAGACTAAATTTCTTTTTTTCCAATCGAAGGCAGTGCCCCCTTGTCCTTAGAGAGCATTTTACAAGAAATAGTGTTCCCCCATATTTTTTGTATGGCCCATTTATATATTTATACAAGTTAATCATGTCCCCCCTCAATCGCCTCCTCTCAAGACTAAACAGATTTAATTCTTGTAATCTTTCCTCATAACTAAGATCCTTCATTCCCTTTATTAGTTTGGTGGCTCTCCTCTGCACCCTTTCCATAGTCACAGCATCCTTTCTATGAATGGGCGCCCAGAACTAGACGGCATATTCCAGGTGAGGGCGCACCAGTGCCTTGTAAACAGACAAAATTACATTCCTATCCAATGATTCCAGGCCTCTTTTAATGCATGCTAGTATCTTGGTGGCCTTGGAAGCAGCTGCTTGACATTGCATGCTGTTATTTAGCCTGTGATCTACCAGTACCGCCAGATCCTTCTCAACAAGTGACTCTCCCAGCTTTACTCCCCCGAGGATATATGTGGCCTTCAGGTTGTTAGACCCCAAGTGCATGACTTTACATTTTTCAACATTGAACTTTATTTGCCAAGTGGAGCCCAGACACTCAATGTGTCCAAGTCAGCCTGAAGCTTGTGAACATCTTCCATAGACTGCACTGTGCTACATATTGTGCTACTTTCCCTTTATTAACAATCACTTGTAGGTCCACTTGGATATAGCCGATCTTTGCTCCTAAAATCACAGTGTTAACATATCCTCTTACTTCTCATAATTTCATCAATAATGCCAATTGTACTCATAAACATACAGGGAAAAAAAGGAAGGAAAAACACAATCGTATTATTACTTAAACACGGGAAAAGCCAAAGCCCTTCTTCTGTTTTTTATTGCGGTTACCAAAGAAGGGCCACTGGAGTACAAAAAACTGGGAAACAGCATGCTGATAAAAAAAAACAGATCTGGGTGCACAGTCCTAACACAGAGAAAAACAATAAGGAAGAACACCAAAAACCTAACAAAAGGTTAGTTTTTCTTTAAGGGCATAAGCCCTAAAAGATTTATAATCATTTATTAATTTGTAATCAAAATATTAGCTTAAAGGAACTGTAAACCCTATGGCAATAATGAGCCAGCAAACAGCTGACCTGATGCCTGTCTCATGTACCTCTCCTCCTTTTCCAGCACTGTAAGCTAGAAGCAGTAACAGCAAGCCACAGTGGTCCCCCAGGTGTCTCTGACCACATATATCTTTGACCAGAGCAGAGCTTGCCCAAGACTCATAAAGCTACACCATGACATGCTCTTACCAGCTCAGCCATGACCCAGAAATTGAATCAAAGAAATCAGGTCCACATAGACATATTTATATAGGGTATACAATACATATAGGGTATTTACATGCAATCAGAGATTTTCAGGTGCTTTGAAATCTCTCATTATTTACTGTTCCTAAGGAGGATAAGGAGTGAGAAAGAAAGTGTTTATCTAGGTAGGGACTTTACCTTTATAGGATTTAGCATTTTAGTATGTTATATGATTTTTGCAAAAAGCATTTTGTTCATTTGACTATAAATAAAATGTCCTGTATGTATGCTCTGTTATGCTGCAGTCCCCAAACAATAAAATATTTCTTTCTCGTTCTAAGTATGTAATTATATTTAAAGTTAGATTTGGATTTTGAACTTCAACCCCCACCCTCTTTTTTTAAGCTCAACAAAATGTCTACAGCATTAGATGCAATAAATTTCCCCCCCAATGAGGCCAAAACAACCAAAGGCCAAGATGTCAGGATTCATTATTTCTTTTGTGAACTTTGAGGTTTTTGCCAAAAACTATTTTTGTAAAAAACAAGAAAATTAGCTGTTAAGTGTATCCAAGGTAACTGACTGCTGTAACATCCATCCTGACCAATGGGTAGCAGCTCCTCTAATCTTTCAACATGACATGTCTGAAGTTCTGAAAGGTGACCTTTGCTTTGCCTTCTTCATTTCATTTGCAGCAGACATGTACACTGCTTGCTTAAGAAGAACACCAAAAGATGCGCAACATTATGCTTTTAGCAAACTTTATTGGAATGCTTTTCATTTACAGAATTTTTGTAAGTGCAAAAGTGCAGTAAACAGTAAAAAGTAAGCAAAAAGTTGACATGTTTGACAAACACTTAAATGTACCTTTGGAAGTTACTTCCTGCTAGTGTCGGTTTTAGATTATATTCTTTTTTGGTAATAGGATCCTTTTTTTGCTCTTCAGTTTCAGTTCAGTTTTCGTGCCGATCTGTTTTTTTTTTGTGAAATGTTTCCGTTCTCGTATGAGCGTACGAGCGATTCTATGCATGCATTGAAAACCTTCTGTAAAGTTTCCGTCCGTTCGTACAGCAGATTACGAATTACGAGGATGTCATTTTCCATCCAGACTTTTCCGTTTCATTTCCACATGTTACAACATAGGCTTTCGTTTTTGCCCTTTTCCCATCGTATCCTCCCACAAATCCTTTACGTTTCCCGATAGATTCTGTTTCCATTTTACAAAAAATAATCGTCCAGACGGAATCCTTACGATCTTGTGCCTGCGCACTACAAACTTAACTCATTAAAGTGCTCGCCTACATATTTGCCACCCTCACTTCTACTACAATGTTTAGCTAAATCACTTAGCACTATCCTCCATCTTCCCTTTTGGAACCTTAAAGCTCACTCAAACCACTTCTCGGTCATGTGAATATTCATCTTTAAATATTTCTGGGCCCATTAGTTTTGTGTTAATGTATTTTGTAAATGAAATGACACTGTAACATTTTTTTTTATTCCATCATAAAATATAAAATGTATCAAAATTGTGTAAATTTTACATTTTTACAACTATAAAAAACAAAATACATAGCAATGGCAGGCCACAGAACATTATTCTTCATCTGTGGTCCCCAATGAGTTGCACAGCTCCTGCATCTCGCCCACCAACTGAAGGACCCTGACACTCAGTTGTGCCACTCTGGAATGCCTGGTCCCTGTTAAAAAACATAAATTAAAATATTGGTATAACCTTGTTGGGGTCATACTGCAGTGCCCCCCCCCCCCCCCCCCCCCGCCCTCTGTATGGTCCAAACACCTAAATCTGGACTTCTAAAGCCAGAAGGCCCTCGCCACCACGGCCCGGGTTTCGCATAGTGCCCGATTAGAGAACGGGCATCAGGAGCAAGGGCGAGTGGCACATCTTGCAGTTCCTGCAACCAAATATAAAATAATTACACAAAGCAAAGGTAACCAACTAAAACAATAACTCCTACAACACATTAAGATTCAAGTTCAACAATCCAAATATAATTCACAAAGGACATAAGTCTAAAAAAAATAGCAATTATATGGATGTGTGGGAAAATAAATGTTTACATGCTAAGGACTAATTTAGGTCAGCATTAAAATGCATCTATAAGGCATACATGAAATGTATTGATTCAGGTATGCATTGCTATACAATTTATGGCCTCGGCCATGCTGATACATGCAATGCCTTGGTGCTAAAGGCGCGCAGACTCCTCCACATAGCCACAAAACATGTTCAACAATAGCAATCCGAGCCCTCAAAGGTCCCGTAAGTGGATCGGAAATGAAACGGATTTATAGGGTGGTGATCCGTCGGAAATCAGCTCTGTGAATCAGACAGAAACCATCCCAACAAGGGAAGTTATCTGAACGAACTGAAAATTTCCGATTTTGTTTGGAAATGTTCCGATTTGCTTCCGTTCATCGAAAGAGCATATACACATTTTCCCGAACGTTCGTGCGAGTAGAAAATGGACGAAAAAAAGCAAGAAAATGACAAACACCCACCAAAACTTTCACAGACAGCTGCGGAAGTCCGGATGAATGTGTCTCTGAATCGAGGCTAAATATGCGTGTCACCACTTGGTGCTTTCATCGGCTGTATAAAAATCTGGAAGCCCGCTGATTACGTGCATTGTGCCCCCCCCCCCCCCATTGGCCTCTGCGACAGGACCTTACAATGTCCCGGGGATGGGATCTTGCTGACAGAGACCCACTGCCCACAACTTGAGTGGCGGTAGGTGAGTAAATGCACAGTCACATAAAATTTACACAGCTGCCATTTAATGATTGCTGATGCCCCAATGTAAATGTCACATGGCTGGCATATAGAAGGGTTAAATTAGATCAAATTAGATAGGTCCCAAATAGCCTTGGTACATAGAGTTTCTACAAACGTGTTTATTTGGGATTGAAAATGTGAGATATTGAAAATTGGAATTTGGCTCTCTTCATTATATTATTCTTTGATGCTTTCCTCCAATTCAGGCAAGTAACAATTTGTAAATGGGTAACAATGGATTTGAAGGAGTGGTCAGAACTGATATTATCTATAGCTGGAAGCTCTGTTAATGTTCTGGCTCAGGAAAATCATTATTAAATAGTATTTAGATCGTATCTCACATCTGATAAAATGTCTAATTATGGCCTTGACTCATCTTCAAAATGTTTCAGGTTGCGAGTTATAATGCTTCATACCTTTTGTGAATGTCCTAAAGCTAAAATATTGTGGGTTCAGGCCTATAATCAGATTTATTTAATGCTAGGTCAGAAGAAACCCATGTGAGACATTATTTCTCAGAAAAATGTATGACTTGTAGAGATGAGCGAACTTTTGAAAAATTCAATTCGACTGATTCGCCGAATTTTCCGACAAAAATCGTTTCGACCCGAATAAATTCGCGACGAATCGCTATTAAAAACGGCTATTTCTGAGCCTCCTAGAGCCTCAATAGGGTTGTAAACCATTCTGCCTTGCTGTAACACGCACAGGATGCGTGCTGGGTTAGTTAAATAATACTTTGAATAAATATCACATGCAGATCAGAGGCATCGCTAATAGAATCGCAGAGCGGCACAATTGAATTCAAGAGAGTTGAAGTGGCATCACTATGAGAGGCAGGAGCCCAAACATTGCTTTAAAGAGACACTGGAGTTGGCAGCAGCAGGAGCCCAAAAATTGGATGAATCACACCCTGGAGTTGGCAGAAGCAGCAGCAGGAGCCCAAACATTGGCTGAAAGAGACACTGGGGTTGGCTTCAGGAGCCCAAAAATTGGATGAATCACACCCTGGAGTTGGCAGCAGCAGCAGCAGCAGGAGCCCAAATATACACTGGAGTTGGCTTCAGGAGCCCAAACATTGGATGAATCACACCCTGGAGTTGGCAGCAGCAGCAGCAGGAGCCCAAATATACACTGGAGTTGGCTTCAGGAGCCCAAAAATTGGATGAGTCACACCCTGGAGTTGGCAGAAGTTGGCAGCAGCAGCAGCAGGAGCCCCAACATTACTTTAAAGAGACACTGGGGTTGGCTTCAGGAGCCCAAAAATTGGATGAATCACACCCTGGAGTTGGCAGCAGCAGCAGCAGGAGCCCCAACATTACTTTAAAGAGACACTGGGGTTGGGTTCAGGAGCCCAAAAATTGGATGATTCACACCCTGGAGTTGGCAGCAGCAGCAGCAGGAGCCCAAATATACACTGGGGTTGGCTTCAGGAGCCCAAAAATTGGATGAATCACACCCTGGGAGTTGGCAGCAGCAGGAGCCCAAATATTACTTTAAAGAGACACTGGGGTTGGCTTCAGGAGCCCAAAAATTGGATGAATCACACCCTGGAGTTGGCAGCAGCAGGAGCCCAAATATTACTTTAAAGAGACACTGGGGTTGGCTTCAGGAGCCCAAAAATTGCATGATTCACACCCTGGAGTTGGCAGCAGCAGCAGGAGCCCAAATATACACTGGAGTTGGCTTCAGGAGCCCAAAAATTGGATGAATCACACCCTGGAGTTGGCAGCAGCAGCAGCAGGAGCCCAAATATTACTTTAAAGAGACACTGGGGTTGGCTTCAGGAGCCCAAAAATTGGATGAATCACACCCTGGAGTTGGCAGCAGCAGGAGCCCAAATATTACTTTAAAGAGACACTGGGGTTGGCTTCAGGAGCCCAAAAATTGGATGATTCACACCCTGGAGTTGGCAGCAGCAGCAGCAGGAGCCCAAATATACACTGGGGTTGGCTTCAGGAGCCCAAAAATTGGATGAATCACACCCTGGAGTTGGCAGCAGCAGCAGCAGGAGCCCAAATATTACTTTAAAGAGACACTGGGGTTGGCTTCAGGAGCCCAAAAATTGGATGAATCACACCCTGGAGTTGGCAGCAGCAGGAGCCCAAATATTACTTTAAAGAGACACTGGGGTTGGCTTCAGGAGCCCAAAAATTGCATGATTCACACCCTGGAGTTGGCAGCAGCAGCAGCAGGAGCCCAAATATACACTGGAGTTGGCTTCAGGAGCCCAAAAATTGGATGAATCACACCCTGGAGTTGGCAGAAGTTGGCAGCAGCAGCAGCAGGAGCCCAAACATTACTTTAAAGAGACCCTGGGGTTGGCTTCAGGAGCCCAAAAATTGCATGATTCACACCCTGGAGTTGGCAGCAGCAGCAGCAGGAGCCCAAATATACACTGGAGTTGGCTTCAGGAGCCCAAAAATTGGATGAATCACACCCTGGAGTTGGCAGAAGTTGGCAGCAGCAGCAGCAGGAGCCCAAACATTACTTTAAAGAGACCCTGGGGTTGGCTTCAGGAGCCCAAAAATTGGATGAATCACACCCTGTGGAGAGTCATGTGGAGAAAAAGTAGCTTAGTTAGTAATATCTACATAAAATTATGAATAAACAAATGCAAAAGTATTGCCAAAGTGAAGTTTTGTTTGAGGGTGTGTTTCCACCTTTTAATTAAATCAGAAACAAGAAGGTATCATTGCCTCTGACTAATTAGCCCTCAAAAATTCTTGGAATTTTTAATCTGGAATCATGTCTGATCCGTCTTATCCGAAGAATATTAATAAAAAGTAAGAGTAACGTAAAGGATTTTTTATCAATACTTACTTGTGGTCCGATGCGGAGGAATGTCTGTAACTGGAGAGCAGCGCCTTAAATCTGTTTTGCACGATCCATCTTTCTTTAGTGTAGGTCTGGCCCCGTCATCAATCTACTGGAATACATCAGGCATTGTTGGGAGGAAAGCTTGGATGATCCAAGCGCCATTCATTTCCACGCAGGGCAGTCTCTGGAAAAAAAAAGTCTGTATAAACCAGGGTCTTTTTTATATAAAAACAAATGGTTATTCTTGCTTTTAAACCATATGTTCCACAGATTTACCAGTCATTGTGTCAGCCAATGAAGCAACTTTGTCTCGAAGTGCTGCAAAAGCAGTCCACTGCATCACAAGTGGCATCTGACACCCCCAGTCAACTGTCTGTCTGTTATGCTTTGGGTTCATCTCCACTATCCATTGATGAAGATCTGATAATCATAAAATTCAGCAGCTACTGCCCAGCCAAGAAGTGGATGAGACACTCGCCTCTTCTTCCACTAGCCGGCAATTAGTGATGAGGAGAGTGTCGTGGGAGGAGGTGTTGCAAGCCGAGGTAGTGGAAGAGGGTCCCTGGAGTCTGCGGCGGTGGCGGCGGCAGCAGCAGCAGATTATTGCGGACTGTTGTTCGGAAAAATCAGCTACTCAGCGATGTGGCAGTGTTTCATGCAGCATCCTGGGGAGAAAAAGTAGGTTAGTTAGTGTATATACATAAAATTATGAATAGACAAATGCAATAGTATTGCCAAAGTGAAGTTTTGTTTGAGGGTGTGTTTCCACCTTGTAATTAAATCAGAAACAACTAGCTATCATTTGCCTCTGAATAATTAGCCCTCAAAAATTCTTGGAATTTTTAATCTTGATGTCTGAGGGATTTCTCCTCTCAGACAGCGTCACCATAAGTCCAGCCTGCTGCATTACACTTGGAAGAACATCTTGTTTGCGCTGCGACAAGGAAGCCAAAGTCATGCGTCCTCACATGGCACACGTGTTCAGTTTTTAAGTCTTGCCCCCATCTGAAAGAACAACAGGAAAGAAAGTTAGCATGCACTTCTGGCACTCCTACACCACCAAGCACAACCCTATTGAGCCTCAGCGTCACAACGGTGTACCCCACCATAGTCTGATTTGCGATGTTTCCACCCGTTGGAATTCCACCCTCCATATGCAGGATCCACTATAGCAGTGGTCCCCAACCCTGTCCTCAAGGCCCACCAACAGGCCAGGTTTTGCAGATCTCCACAAAGATGCACAGGTGGAGTAATTAGTGCAGCTGCAGAGCAATAGAGCTGGCTATTTGGAGATCCAAAAAACATGACATGTTGGTGGGCCTTGAGGACAGGGTTGAGGACCACTGCACTATAGGAACAGAGAAAAGCCATCACGGATTTCTGGATGATCCAAACGGATAGGGGGACACCTGTGTAAATTCAATGTAAACCATTGGCAGCTCATACGTGACACCGACCGTTTGCTCAGGCCCTTTGAGGAAGCTACGTTATTAGTCAGTTGCCAGGACTATGAGATGAACGATGAGATTCCACTGCTTCATGTACTACAACACATGTTAGAAACCATGGCTGGTCAGGGCACTGGAGACATGGCACATACATTTCACAGCCACATGAAGCCTGTGGGGGCTGAAGTGGAGGAGGAGGAGGGGGTGGGGCAAAGCAAACCACAGTTTAGGTTTCACAAAATGACCATTTTATCTAGTCATCTGACAGAAGAGGAGGAGCAGGAGCAGCCACAGGAGCTAGAGGGTTGTGAGTAAGGTGAGACAGAGGACCCAGACACACCGTGGCAGTTTACAGTGGAGATGGAGACAGGTAGTCCCTCCGAGTCATTTGCACAAATGGCACGATGCATGCTCACATGCTTGCGTACTAGTGAGCGCAGAATTGTCTCCATTTGTCAGCGGGAAGACTTCTGGCTCTCCAACTTATTGGACCCTCGCTTCCGGCACAAAATGGGGGCATTTTTTACGCCCACTGAGAGGGAGGACAAACTGACCTACTACAGAGACATCCCACGTAGTCAGTTGGGCGATGTCTATCTGCGCCATGGCCCATACTCCCGCAGGTCTGACTCGGGGGGACCTCTGCGATCACCTTCCACTGCCATGGCTGTTGGGGGGTGGAAGGAGCAGCAGCAGCAGCTCCATCAGCAGCAGCCTCAGTCTTCAGTCGCTAGTGAGTAGCTTTCTACACCCGCATAGTGAGTCTACTCATGAGCAGCAGGAAGACCTGGAGCTGGACCTCAAACAGCAGGTCATGTCATACCTTGACATGACCATGCCAACACACCTTCAAGATCCACTGGATTTGCTGGGAAGCCAAACTTGACTTGTGCCCGCAACTAGCAGAGTTTGCCCTGGAAAAGCTGTACTGGCCGGACAGTAGTTGATTTAGATGGCAACTGGGCTGCTCTATATAACGAAGCAAAATGGCAAATTTACCTCACTATATGAGCTATTGCCCCTCAGATTTACACAGGGGCTGCTCTATATTATGCTGCAAAGTGGCAAATTTACCTCACAATATAAGCTATTGCCCCTCAGATTTACACAGGGCCTGCTCTATATTATGCTGCAAAATGGCAAATTAACCTCACAATATAAGCTATTGCCCCTCAGATTTACACAGGGCCTGCTCTATATAACGAAGCAAAATGGCAAATTTACCTCACTATATAAGCTATTGCCCCTCAGATTTACACAGGGGCTGCTCTATATTATGCTGCAAAATGGCAAATTAACCTCACAATATAAGCTATTGCAGCTCTATATAAATAAAAATAAATAAATAAAAAAAGGGCCTGTAGAAGCTTATTTAGTATAACAGATAGGGTGACATGTGCTGGTTTGGGATGCCCATATGGGCTAGTGTTTTGGCAGCAGTACAAAAACCAATGCAAAATGCAATAGCTTAATAAAGCTGATGCTGATCAACGCTTATTTAGTATAACAGATGGGGTGCAACATGCAGGTTTGGGATGCCCTGCGGCCTGGTGTATTTAAAGCAGACCAAAACCAATTCAAAATGCAATAACTTAATAAAGCTGAGGCTGTAGATGCTTATTTAGTATAAACAGGTAGGGTGCAAGGTGCAGCTTTGGGGTGCCCTGCGGCCTGGTTAAATGAAAGCAGTCAAAAAGGAAGTGCAAACTGAAGTAGCTTAATGAAGCTGATGCTGATCAACGCTTATGTTGTATATCAGATAGGGTGCAAGGTGCAGCTTTGGGGTGCCCTGCGGCCTGGTTTATTAAAATCAGTCAAAAACAAGTGCAAACTGAAGTAGCCTGATCAACGCTTATGTTGTATAACAGATAGGTTTAAAATAGCATGTGCCTTGGGATGCCCGTGTGGCCTGTTATATTTCAAGCTGAACAAAAAGTAACAATAATCCAAGTATCAAAGGGGGGGTGGCAGCCGCTCAGACCATTTTATAACTAACCTGGGAGGTGCACGTTAGCAGGGCAATTAGTACACACAAGTCTTAAAGGAGCCACAGCACTCAACCCTGTTAGCTTGCAGACCAGCCTATAATCTGTCTCTAAACTTGGTTAAAAACAGAGGACTCGGTCACACACATCTGCAGAGGTATGCTTAAGCTGCACCACTACGCCAAAGTGCCTCTGTGGGGTGCAGTCCTAACTCTAATCTCTGAGAGCCCATCTGGGACATACAGTGCAATAGATAAATTGGGAGCAGGCTTACCTGAGGTTGCCCTAAACCTCTCTTCCACCCCATGGCTTGCACTTGAGAGGTTTAGGGCAACCTCAGGTAAGCCTGCTCCCAATTTATCTATTGCACTGTATGTCCCAGATGGGCTCTCAGAGATTAGAGTTAGGACTGCACCCCACAGAGGCACTTTGGCGTAGTGGTGCAGCTTAAGCATACCTCTGCAGATGTGTGTGACCGAGTCCTCTGTTTTTAACCAAGTTTAGAGACAGATTATAGGCTGGTCTGCAAGCTAACAGGGTTGAGTGCTGTGGCTCCTTTAAGACTTCCACCCCATGGCTTGCACTTGAGAGGTTTAGGGCAACCTCAGGTAAGCCTGCTCCCAATTTATCTATTGCACTGTATGTCCCAGATGGGCTCTCAGAGATTAGAGTTAGGACTGCACCCCACAGAGGCACTTTGGCGTAGTGGTGCAGCTTAAGCATACCTCTGCAGATGTGTGTGACCGAGTCCTCTGTTTTTAACCAAGTTTAGAGACAGATTATAGGCTGGTCTGCAAGCTAACAGGGTTGAGTGCTGTGGCTCCTTTAAGACTTGTGTGTAATAATCCAAGTATGAGACATCATTTTGACCTTCTTCACAGCGCCATACTTTGAAAAAAAAAAATTAATTTCATGCCGATCAATCCAAAGGTCAATGCCCCTAACAAAAATAGTGTTCGGCATAAGTTTTCCTTCTGGAAGGACGTAACCTTTAGTTTACATGGTTGGGGTAGGTTATCTTACAAATTGGGATACCCCAGGCAGCAGTGTCATTGAAAGAGACAGATTGTAATGCAGGCCATACGCAAGCAGAGAAACTCAGGCTGCAACAGGCCTATTTAGTTTACATGGTTGGGGTAGGTTATCTTACAAATTGGGATACCCCACTGTATATGAAACCGAATATAAATGCACACCCAAAAGTGGACACTCAGCCTCCAAGAGGCCTGCTTAGTTTAAATAAGAGAGCTGCTTAGTATGGTAGGTAGGTTATGTTATGTTACAGAATGGGATGCCCCAAGCAGACTTGAGATCAGTATATATGCACACAGCAGCAGTGTGTTAGCAGGCTCATACAGGCCAAATTTCTTTAAATAACTGTGCAGCTTACAGTTAATGCAGAGGCTAATGGTATGTTACAGAATGGGATGCCCCAAGCTGACTTGAGATCAGTATATATGCACACAGCAGCAGTGTGTTAGCAGGCTCATACAGGCCAAATTTCTTTAAATAAATGTGCAGCTTACAGTAAATGCAGAGGCTAATGGTATGTTACAGAATGGGATGCCCCAAAGCTGACTTGAGATCAGTATATATGCACACAGCAGCAGTGTGTTAGCAGGCTCATACAGGCCAAATTTCTTTAAATAAATGTGCAGCTTACAGTAAATGCAGAGGCTAATGGTATGTTACAGAATGGGATGCCCCAAAGCAGACTTGAGATCAGTATATATGCACACAGCAGCAGTGTGTTAGCAGGCTCATACAGGCCAAATTTCTTTAAATAACTGTGCAGCTTACAGTTAATGCAGAGGCTAATGGTATGTTACAGAATGGGATGCCCCAAGCAGACTTGAGATCAGTATATATGCACACAGCAGCAGTGTGTTAGCAGGCTCATACAGGCCAAATTTCTTTAAATAACTGTGCAGCTTACAGTTAATGCAGAGGCTAATGGTATGTTACAGAATGGGATGCCCCAAGCAGACTTGAGATCAGTATATATGCACACAGCAGCAGTGTGTTAGCAGGCTCATACAGGCCAAATTTCTTTAAATAAATGTGCAGCTTACAGTAAATGCAGAGGCTAATGGTATGTTACAGAATGGGATGCCCCAAAGCTGACTTGAGATCAGTATATATGCACACAGCAGCAGTGTGTTAGCAGGCTCATACAGGCCAAATTTCTTTAAATAACTGTGCAGCTTACAGTTAATGCAGAGGCTAATGGTATGTTACAGAATGGGATGCCCCAAGCTGACTTGAGATCAGTATATATGCACACAGCAGCAGTGTGTTAGCAGGCTCATACAGGCCAAATTTCTTTAAATAAATGTGCAGCTTACAGTAAATGCAGAGGCTAATGGTATGTTACAGAATGGGATGTCCCAAAAACCAGAGAGCACCTGGCAGGCAGCAGTAAGACTATGCACAGCAAAAGTGTCTTTATCATGCCTAATTTCAATTAGAATAGGTGCAAATGGTTAGGTTCTTAAATAGAGGCTGGTGTAGTCACAGAATGGGATGCCCTAAAAACCAGCAGTAAGTACACCTGGCAGGGACAAGTTGTGCTATGCCCAGCAAAAGTGTCTTTATCAGGCCTAATTTCAAATATGATAAGAGCAAATGCTTATATGGTCTTAAACAGAGGCTGCTTTAGTCACAGAATGGGATGCCCCAAATAGGAGTGCACCTGGCAGGGTCCAGTAGTGCTTTGCCCAGCAAAAGTGTCTTTATCAGGCTAATTTCAAATATGATAAGAGCAAATGCTTATATGGTCTTAAACAGAGGCTGCTGTAGTCACAGAATGGGATGCCCTGGGCAGGAATGGACCTGGCAGGGTCCAGTAGTGCTTTGCCCAGCAAAAGTGTCTTTATCAGGCTAATTTCAAATATGATAAGAGCAAATGCTTATATGGTCTTAAACAGAGGCTGCTTTAGTCACAGAATGGGATGCCCCAACAGGAATCGACCTGGCAGGGTCCAGTAGTGCTTTGCCCAGCAAAAGTGTCTTTATCAGGCCTAATTTCAAATATGATAAGAGCAAATGCTTATATGGTCTTAAACAGAGGCTGCTTTAGTCACAGAATGGGATGCCCTGGGCAGGAATGGACCTGGCAGGGTACAGTAGTGCTTTGCCCAGCAAAAGTGTCTTTATCAGGCTAATTTCAAATATGATAAGAGCAAATGCTTATATGGTCTTAAACAGAGGCTGCTTTAGTCACAGAATGGGATGCCCTGGGCAGGAATGGACCTGGCAGGGTACAGTAGTGCTTTGCCCAGCAAAAGTGTCTTTATCAGGCCTAATTTCAAATATGATAAGAGCAAATGCTTATATGGTCTTAAACAGAGGCTGCTGTAGTCACAGAATGGGATGCCCTGGGCAGGAATGGACCTGGCAGGGTCCAGTAGTGCTTTGCCCAGCAAAAGTGTCTTTATCAGGCTAATTTCAAATATGATAAGAGCAAATGCTTATATGGTCTTAAACAGAGGCTGCTTTAGTCACAGAATGGGATGCCCCAACAGGAATCGACCTGGCAGGGTCCAGTAGTGCTTTGCCCAGCAAAAGTGTCTTTATCAGGCCTAATTTCAAATATGATAAGAGCAAATGCTTATATGGTCTTAAACAGAGGCTGCTTTAGTCACAGAATGGGATGCCCTGGGCAGGAATGGACCTGGCAGGGTACAGTAGTGCTTTGCCCAGCAAAAGTGTCTTTATCAGGCCTAATTTCAAATATGATAAGAGCAAATGCTTATATGGTCTTAAACAGAGGCTGCTTTAGTCACAGAATGGGATGCCCTGGGCAGGAATGGACCTGGCAGGGTACAGTAGTGCTTTGCCCAGCAAAAGTGTCTTTATCAGGCCTAATTTCAAATATGATAAGAGCAAATGCTTATATGGTCTTAAACAGAGGCTGCTGTAGTCACAGAATGGGATGCCCTGGGCAGGAATGGACCTGGCAGGGTCCAGTAGTGCTTTGCCCAGCAAAAGTGTCTTTATCAGGCTAATTTCAAATATGATAAGAGCAAATGCTTATATGGTCTTAAACAGAGGCTGCTTTAGTCACAGAATGGGATGCCCCAACAGGAATCGACCTGGCAGGGTCCAGTAGTGCTTTGCCCAGCAAAAGTGTCTTTATCAGGCTAATTTCAAATATGATAAGAGCAAATGCTTATATGGTCTTAAACAGAGGCTGCTTTAGTCACAGAATGGGATGCCCTGGGCAGGAATGGACCTGGCAGGGTACAGTAGTGCTTTGCCCAGCAAAAGTGTCTTTATCAGGCCTAATTTCAAATATGATAAGAGCAAATGCTTATATGGTCTTAAACAGAGGCTGCTTTAGTCACAGAATGGGATGCCCTGGGCAGGAATGGACCTGGCAGGGTACAGTAGTGCTTTGCCCAGCAAAAGTGTCTTTATCAGGCCTAATTTCAAATATGATAAGAGCAAATGCTTATATGGTCTTAAACAGAGGCTGCTTTAGTCACAGAATGGGATGCCCTGGGCAGGAATGGACCTGGCAGGGTACAGTAGTGCTTTGCCCAGCAAAAGTGTCTTTATCAGGCCTAATTTCAAATATGATAAGAGCAAATGCTTATATGGTCTTAAACAGAGGCTGCTTTAGTCACAGAATGGGATGCCCTGGGCAGGAATGGACCTGGCAGGGTACAGTAGTGCTTTGCCCAGCAAAAGTGTCTTTATCAGGCCTAATTTCAAATATGATAAGAGCAAATGCTTATATGGTCTTAAACAGAGGCTGCTTTAGTCACAGAATGGGATGCCCTGGGCAGGAATGGACCTGGCAGGGTACAGTAGTGCTTTGCCCAGCAAAAGTGTCTTTATCAGGCCTAATTTCAAATATGATAAGAGCAAATGCTTATATGGTCTTAAACAGAGGCTGCTTTAGTCACAGAATGGGATGCCCTGGGCAGGAATGGACCTGGCAGGGTACAGTAGTGCTTTGCCCAGCAAAAGTGTGTTTATCAGGCCTAATTTCAAATATGATAAGAGCAAATGCTTATATGGTCTTAAACAGAGGCTGCTTTAGTCACAGAATGGGATGCCCTGGGCAGGAATGGACCTGGCAGGGTACAGTAGTGCTTTGCCCAGCAAAAGTGTCTTTATCAGGCTAATTTCAAATATGATAAGAGCAAATGCTTATATGGTCTTAAACAGAGGCTGCTTTAGTCACAGAATGGGATGCCCTGGGCAGGAATGGACCTGGCAGGGTACAGTAGTGCTTTGCCCAGCAAAAGTGTCTTTATCAGGCCTAATTTCAAATATGATAAGAGCAAATGCTTATATGGTCTTAAACAGAGGCTGCTTTAGTCACAGAATGGGATGCCCTGGGCAGGAATGGACCTGGCAGGGTACAGTAGTGCTTTGCCCAGCAAAAGTGTCTTTATCAGGCCTAATTTCAAATATGATAAGAGCAAATGCTTATATGGTCTTAAACAGAGGCTGCTTTAGTCACAGAATGGGATGCCCTGGGCAGGAATGGACCTGGCAGGGTACAGTAGTGCTTTGCCCAGCAAAAGTGTCTTTATCAGGCCTAATTTCAAATATGATAAGAGCAAATGCTTATATGGTCTTAAACAGAGGCTGCTTTAGTCACAGAATGGGATGCCCTGGGCAGGAATGGACCTGGCAGGGTACAGTAGTGCTTTGCCCAGCAAAAGTGTCTTTATCAGGCTAATTTCAAATATGATAAGAGCAAATGCTTATATGGTCTTAAACAGAGGCTGCTTTAGTCACAGAATGGGATGCCCTGGGCAGGAATGGACCTGGCAGGGTACAGTAGTGCTTTGCCCAGCAAAAGTGTCTTTATCAGGCCTAATTTCAAATATGATAAGAGCAAATGCTTATATGGTCTTAAACAGAGGCTGCTGTAGTCACAGAATGGGATGCCCTGGGCAGGAATGGACCTGGCAGGGTCCAGTAGTGCTTTGCCCAGCAAAAGTGTCTTTATCAGGCTAATTTCAAATATGATAAGAGCAAATGCTTATATGGTCTTAAACAGAGGCTGCTTTAGTCACAGAATGGGATGCCCCAACAGGAATCGACCTGGCAGGGTCCAGTAGTGCTTTGCCCAGCAAAAGTGTCTTTATCAGGCCTAATTTCAAATATGATAAGAGCAAATGCTTATATGGTCTTAAACAGAGGCTGCTTTAGTCACAGAATGGGATGCCCTGGGCAGGAATGGACCTGGCAGGGTACAGTAGTGCTTTGCCCAGCAAAAGTGTCTTTATCAGGCTAATTTCAAATATGATAAGAGCAAATGCTTATATGGTCTTAAACAGAGGCTGCTTTAGTCACAGAATGGGATGCCCTGGGCAGGAATGGACCTGGCAGGGTCCAGTAGTGCTTTGCCCAGCAAAAGTGTCTTTATCAGGCCTAATTTCAAATATGATAAGAGCAAATGCTTATATGGTCTTAAACAGAGGCTGCTTTAGTCACAGAATGGGATGCCCTGGGCAGGAATGGACCTGGCAGGGTACAGTAGTGCTTTGCCCAGCAAAAGTGTCTTTATCAGGCCTAATTTCAAATATGATAAGAGCAAATGCTTATATGGTCTTAACCCTTTTGTTGCCAAGCACGTAACACCTACGTGCTGGCTTGGCTGGGCCTTAAGTGCCAAGCCCGTAGGTGTTACGTGCTTGACTTTCCTCGCTTCTAGTTTAAAAAATAAAAATCAAAAATACTCACCTGACCCCTTGTTGGATCCGGCCGGGTCTCCTCTTTAATTTGGTGCCATCCGATCCCCCGTGGGGGGTCGGATGGCTCCAGGAGAGCCCCCGGAATAGGCCGCCCCCCCCCGCTTCTGCAGCAGCAGCTGCTAACTGTAAAAAAAAATAAAAAATAAAAATGACATTCACTTACCTGTGTGTGCGCTGGCTCCCGCTGTCCCTCCTCTTCACCTGGGGGGCCTCCGATCCCCCCCCAGGACTTACCGATCTTCAGGAGAGAGCCTGGGAGGCTCTCTCCTCTCTTCTTCACGATGGTGGCCGCCATCTTGCCTCTAAGCCCCGCCCCCTTGGGGGCGGGGCTTATGACGTCATCCCGGTCCCGATCACCGGCTTCAGCTTTCTCAGCTTCTCAGATGCCGGTGATCGGTGCCCTGGAAGGAGGTGACAGGAGATCCTCTGATCTCCTGCCTTCTCCTTCTCTGGATGCCGATCACAGGCATCTGTCAGCTGAGCGGCGAGGGACAAGAGCTTGCAATCGAAGGTAAGTACAGTTAAAAAAATTTTTTTTTTTTTGAATAAAATACTTTTTATTATTGTGTGGTGGTTTTTTTTCACATTAACTCTTTGTGAGCTGGTAAGGGGTCCATGAGACCCCTTATACCAGTTCACAAGGCTGGGGGGGTGGCAAGTCACCTGCCCTAGCGGGTGGCTTGCCATTGACCCCCGCACCCCCATTACCTGCCTCCCCAAAGGCCAGGGGGGGGCAGAAGAGCCCGGGCCCACATAGGCTATGTGGGCTCGTAGGCTGCAGGGTGGGGGGGCCACCAAAGCTGGCCCCCCCACTCTGTGCCTACAAGCCCCCATAGCTGGTCCCGGGCTGGTTACTTTGGGTAAGGGGGACCCCACGTCATTTTTTTTTTGGGATTTTTAAGGGTTTTTAACCCTTAAAAATCCAAAAAAAAATGGGGTCCCCCTCCCCGGGAAGGGGGACCCTATGTCATTTTTTTTTTTTAATTAACCATTTGTCATCCAGCAGCTATAAAAGGCTTCTGGGCAGGAAAGGGTGTCTACCTATACATATGTGGTATCGCTGTAACCGGGAGAAATTGGGGTTTCTCACGCAATAAGATTTTATTGACAAACTTACATTTTTTATTACAAAAAAACTCTACAAATTGTAAAAAAATATATTTTTTTTAATTTTTTTCACACATTTCACCCAAAAATGTTGAGAATACACCTAAAAAATACAAACAAGACATTTCATGTTAAAGCCCAGACTCTGTTGAAAAAAAACAATATATAATTTTCCTGGGAAATCCCTGGAAATCCTTTCAAAAATGACAGTTGAACATGTGTAGCGCGAAACAGTGAAACTCAGTCTGGCAACAGGGAGTGGGAAATGCTGCAGGTAGGCTGGCAGCGAAAGGGTTAAACAGAGGCTGCTTTAGTCACAGAATGGGATGCCCTGGGCAGGAATGGACCTGGCAGGGTACAGTAGTGCTTTGCCCAGCAAAAGTGTCTTTATCAGGCCTAATTTCAAATATGATAAGAGCAAATGCTTATATGGTCTTAAACAGAGGCTGCTTTAGTCACAGAATGGGATGCCCTGGGCAGGAATGGACCTGGCAGGGTACAGTAGTGCTTTGCCCAGCAAAAGTGTCTTCATCAGGCTAATTTCAAATATGATAAGAGCAAATGCTTATATGGTCTTAAACAGAGGCTGCTTTAGTCACAGAATGGGATGCCCTGGGCAGGAATGGACCTGGCAGGGTACAGTAGTGCTTTGCCCAGCAAAAGTGTCTTTATCAGGCCTAATTTCAAATATGATAAGAGCAAATGCTTATATGGTCTTAAACAGAGGCTGCTTTAGTCACAGAATGGGATGCCCTGGGCAGGAATGGACCTGGCAGGGTACAGTAGTGCTTTGCCCAGCAAAAGTGTCTTTATCAGGCTAATTTCAAATATGATAAGAGCAAATGCTTATATGGTCTTAAACAGAGGCTGCTTTAGTCACAGAATGGGATGCCCTGGGCAGGAATGGACCTGGCAGGGTACAGTAGTGCTTTGCCCAGCAAAAGTGTCTTTATCAGGCCTAATTTCAAATATGATAAGAGCAAATGCTTATATGGTCTTAAACAGAGGCTGCTTTAGTCACAGAATGGGATGCCCTGGGCAGGAATGGACCTGGCAGGGTACAGTAGTGCTTTGCCCAGCAAAAGTGTCTTTATCAGGCCTAATTTCAAATATGATAAGAGCAAATGCTTATATGGTCTTAAACAGAGGCTGCTGTAGTCACAGAATGGGATGCCCTGGGCAGGAATGGACCTGGCAGGGTCCAGTAGTGCTTTGCCCAGCAAAAGTGTCTTTATCAGGCTAATTTCAAATATGATAAGAGCAAATGCTTATATGGTCTTAAACAGAGGCTGCTTTAGTCACAGAATGGGATGCCCCAACAGGAATCGACCTGGCAGGGTCCAGTAGTGCTTTGCCCAGCAAAAGTGTCTTTATCAGGCCTAATTTCAAATATGATAAGAGCAAATGCTTATATGGTCTTAAACAGAGGCTGCTTTAGTCACAGAATGGGATGCCCTGGGCAGGAATGGACCTGGCAGGGTACAGTAGTGCTTTGCCCAGCAAAAGTGTCTTTATCAGGCCTAATTTCAAATATGATAAGAGCAAATGCTTATATGGTCTTAAACAGAGGCTGCTGTAGTCACAGAATGGGATGCCCTGGGCAGGAATGGACCTGGCAGGGTCCAGTAGTGCTTTGCCCAGCAAAAGTGTCTTTATCAGGCTAATTTCAAATATGATAAGAGCAAATGCTTATATGGTCTTAAACAGAGGCTGCTTTAGTCACAGAATGGGATGCCCCAACAGGAATCGACCTGGCAGGGTCCAGTAGTGCTTTGCCCAGCAAAAGTGTCTTTATCAGGCCTAATTTCAAATATGATAAGAGCAAATGCTTATATGGTCTTAAACAGAGGCTGCTTTAGTCACAGAATGGGATGCCCTGGGCAGGAATGGACCTGGCAGGGTACAGTAGTGCTTTGCCCAGCAAAAGTGTCTTTATCAGGCCTAATTTCAAATATGATAAGAGCAAATGCTTATATGGTCTTAAACAGAGGCTGCTTTAGTCACAGAATGGGATGCCCTGGGCAGGAATGGACCTGGCAGGGTACAGTAGTGCTTTGCCCAGCAAAAGTGTCTTTATCAGGCCTAATTTCAAATATGATAAGAGCAAATGCTTATATGGTCTTAAACAGAGGCTGCTGTAGTCACAGAATGGGATGCCCTGGGCAGGAATGGACCTGGCAGGGTCCAGTAGTGCTTTGCCCAGCAAAAGTGTCTTTATCAGGCTAATTTCAAATATGATAAGAGCAAATGCTTATATGGTCTTAAACAGAGGCTGCTTTAGTCACAGAATGGGATGCCCCAACAGGAATCGACCTGGCAGGGTCCAGTAGTGCTTTGCCCAGCAAAAGTGTCTTTATCAGGCCTAATTTCAAATATGATAAGAGCAAATGCTTATATGGTCTTAAACAGAGGCTGCTTTAGTCACAGAATGGGATGCCCTGGGCAGGAATGGACCTGGCAGGGTACAGTAGTGCTTTGCCCAGCAAAAGTGTCTTTATCAGGCCTAATTTCAAATATGATAAGAGCAAATGCTTATATGGTCTTAAACAGAGGCTGCTGTAGTCACAGAATGGGATGCCCTGGGCAGGAATGGACCTGGCAGGGTCCAGTAGTGCTTTGCCCAGCAAAAGTGTCTTTATCAGGCTAATTTCAAATATGATAAGAGCAAATGCTTATATGGTCTTAAACAGAGGCTGCTTTAGTCACAGAATGGGATGCCCCAACAGGAATCGACCTGGCAGGGTCCAGTAGTGCTTTGCCCAGCAAAAGTGTCTTTATCAGGCCTAATTTCAAATATGATAAGAGCAAATGCTTATATGGTCTTAAACAGAGGCTGCTTTAGTCACAGAATGGGATGCCCTGGGCAGGAATGGACCTGGCAGGGTACAGTAGTGCTTTGCCCAGCAAAAGTGTCTTTATCAGGCCTAATTTCAAATATGATAAGAGCAAATGCTTATATGGTCTTAAACAGAGGCTGCTTTAGTCACAGAATGGGATGCCCTGGGCAGGAATGGACCTGGCAGGGTACAGTAGTGCTTTGCCCAGCAAAAGTGTCTTTATCAGGCCTAATTTCAAATATGATAAGAGCAAATGCTTATATGGTCTTAAACAGAGGCTGCTGTAGTCACAGAATGGGATGCCCTGGGCAGGAATGGACCTGGCAGGGTACAGTAGCGCTTTGCCCAGCAAAAGTGTCTTTATCAGGCTAATTTCAAATATGATAAGAGCAAATGCTTATATGGTCTTAAACAGAGGCTGCTTTAGTCACAGAATGGGATGCCCCAACAGGAATCGACCTGGCAGGGTCCAGTAGTGCTTTGCCCAGCAAAAGTGTCTTTATCAGGCCTAATTTCAAATATGATAAGAGCAAATGCTTATATGGTCTTAAACAGAGGCTGCTTTAGTCACAGAATGGGATGCCCTGGGCAGGAATGGACCTGGCAGGGTACAGTAGTGCTTTGCCCAGCAAAAGTGTCTTTATCAGGCTAATTTCAAATATGATAAGAGCAAATGCTTATATGGTCTTAAACAGAGGCTGCTTTAGTCACAGAATGGGATGCCCTGGGCAGGAATGGACCTGGCAGGGTACAGTAGTGCTTTGCCCAGCAAAAGTGTCTTTATCAGGCCTAATTTCAAATATGATAAGAGCAAATGCTTATATGGTCTTAAACAGAGGCTGCTTTAGTCACAGAATGGGATGCCCTGGGCAGGAATGGACCTGGCAGGGTACAGTAGTGCTTTGCCCAGCAAAAGTGTCTTTATCAGGCCTAATTTCAAATATGATAAGAGCAAATGCTTATATGGTCTTAAACAGAGGCTGCTTTAGTCACAGAATGGGATGCCCTGGGCAGGAATGGACCTGGCAGGGTACAGTAGTGCTTTGCCCAGCAAAAGTGTCTTTATCAGGCCTAATTTCAAATATGATAAGAGCAAATGCTTATATGGTCTTAAACAGAGGCTGCTTTAGTCACAGAATGGGATGCCCTGGGCAGGAATGGACCTGGCAGGGTACAGTAGTGCTTTGCCCAGCAAAAGTGTCTTTATCAGGCTAATTTCAAATATGATAAGAGCAAATGCTTATATGGTCTTAAACAGAGGCTGCTGTAGTCACAGAATGGGATGCCCTGGGCAGGAATGGACCTGGCAGGGTCCAGTAGTGCTTTGCCCAGCAAAAGTGTCTTTATCAGGCTAATTTCAAATATGATAAGAGCAAATGCTTATATGGTCTTAAACAGAGGCTGCTTTAGTCACAGAATGGGATGCCTCACAGCAGACTTAAGATCAGTTCAGTATATATGCACAGTTAGTTACTATAAGCAGCCTGAAAACGCTAACAAAGGCTGGATGAAAAAAAAAAAATCTCCCTGTCAGCCAGCTCCGTTTTTCCTACCTTTCCCTGGCTTTCTGTCTGTCTCCTGTCTGTCTCCTGTCTGTCTCCTGTCTGTCTCCTGCCTGTCTCCTGCCTGTCTCCAGCCTGTCCCTGTCTGTCCCTGCCTGTCTAACTGCCTCAGCTACACAGCGTTCTGTCTGTCACGAATGCAATAGAGAAATTAGGAAAAGCAAGATGGCCGCCGTTAAATACCGCTGTGTGACGTCACCGGGCTTGCTGGCTGCTGATAGGCTGCATGTGACTGCCCCAGCTTGCACTGGCGCGGGATAGATGTCCAGACATGTCCCGTCCGCCATCTTAGAATGCCTGTAAATGTAAATGAATGGATGTTAAAGGAAAACTTCGAGTGATCGAATCGCGGGGAAATTCGGATTCGATCCGAATCGAATTTTTCCTGAAATTCGGATCGAATCCGGGTTCGTCCGGATCGATTCGCTCATCCCTAATGACTTGCTAAAGCCTGACTAAAACCAATTTTAGATTATAATGAGGTGATACAAAGGATTTCCAGAACAATGATTAATGAAAAACGTATCTTAATTTTGCATAACAAACAGAAAATCTTAAAAATATTCCCCCTCTTTCCCTGGATAAATGACTAAGGCCCTTATTTAACAAGGGATAGCGCCAGGTAGCGAATGGTGAGCGAACGGTAATGACGCTCACCGCCACGAGAACGCCGGCTCCCCTCCGCAATCACACATTTATCAAGCCGATCCTGCTTAGCGAATGACAGAGCGCCAGATAGCGAATCATTCATCATTATTCCAGCCTCACCCCACAGCGCCAGCGAGCGACCTTGAACAGCGACAGGTATGACCTCTCGCTACCTGGCACTCTCCAATGCATTTCAATGGAGCAATCTTTAAATATTCATAATTAATTGCTATTAATTTTTTTTTATTTTTTTTAAATGTCAAATATTTTGGGACCACTTCTGCAATGTTAGATTTTTTTTTTAAGGTAAAAAAAAAAAAATTTGTGCAGAATTGATATTACAGGTCTGATATTAATGTATTCATATTACAAAATGTTTAGAAGCATGGTTTTTTTTTTTTCGAAAAATATGGTTGTTTGGGGGTTAAAAAACTACTTTTAACCCATCGCCGCCAGCGCTCTGGGGTTTAAACAAGCATTTCACAGCGCGAGAATTTTTGGAGCGTGATTTGTTAATGAATATGCTGGGAGCCGTTCGCTATGGCCGTTCGCTGTCATGCGCTCCCATACAGCGCGGAACCTGTCAAACAGCGACTCCTAACCCCGTATTCAACATTACCGCACACCGACTGAGTCGCTGTCAACAGCCGAACAACGCCCAAGCACAGCGAATACTAGCGGGCGCTGTGAAAATAACGCTACTGTCGCTCATCTGTCGCTACCTGGCGCTATTAATGAATCGGCCTCTAAGACAAATTTGATTAAAATTTCTAATCTATAGGGTTAAAAGTAGTTGTACAGAAATCATTTATTTCTTATACCTTCTATTTTTCTCTCCCTTCTAATTTTACATTTTTCATCCATTTTACTGTTTAAATTGAAAATGCAATTGCAGGCTTATTAAAACTGTTTAGTTGTTTATATTACAATAGTATCAATTATTTCTAGTAAACTGTTTCAAGATGTAACATTTATGTGACTTGATACAAAAATGTTGTCTTTTTTTGTTTATAAAAAACGATGTCATGATATACAATGAGTTTTTTTTTGTATATACTGGTACTTTTATTGTAAACCTTTAATAAAAACGTATTGAAAAAGAAAAAAAAGAAAATTGAAATGAGAATTTCCCCAAATACGTTATAATATATCACCATGCATGCCGCTGTCAGTCTACTCTACGAGGATATATTATGTCTGTCCCAGATTTCCATCATGTTTGCCAGCAACTTGAAAAGTTTGGAAAATTAGATAGAGCCATTGGCAGTTTTCCAATTAAAATTGGAACTAAGAAGTTATCTATGACTGAGTGGTACATTTATGGTTAAGGCTTCAGATTTGGTCTGGTAATATTAAGCAAAATTAGTTACTGTGCTTTTGTAACCTGTGATGTTGATTTTTTTTATTGCCCGAGCCAGTGACTGTATTGCTAATGTGAACAATAAGGGGACAGCTCTTTCTTGTTCCCCTTTGGGGAGTGGCCTCCAGTGATCCTTGCCATAGGAGCTGAATCGATTGCCTCCATAGCATTGAAAAATACAGCAAAGAGACTCTGATAGGGTAGGGTCTCCCTTTAGGATGCTATTAAACAGGTTTGTCAGTGCAGTGCAGGGGATAACACATGGGATTTTTTATGGTATAATACAGTAAGCCCAGACACTTTAGTGCTATATAATTGTTTGATCATATGATTTGCCTCCTCCACTGTGATATCCCTGTCATCCAGGTCAATGCCAGCAACTTTAGTGAGATGTAAGATAGATATCCATTGCTCAGTATTCTTCCTATTATCTTACCCCTGTTCTTTATACAGTTTGTTTGCATACCTCCCAACTGTACCTCAATTGGAGGGACTATCCCTATTTCCAGTCCATGTCCCCCTGTCCCTTGTAGTTCTCATGTGTCCCTCTTTGAAGTTTAACATGCAGATCTGCATAAGTAAATGATTAATGTCTCCTATCAATCCCCCAAAGAGGGGGTGTGACTTAATGTGAAAACGGTCCCTCTTTCCCACCCTGAAAA
Source organism: Gastrophryne carolinensis (assembly GCA_027917425.1). Taxonomy (NCBI): domain Eukaryota; kingdom Metazoa; phylum Chordata; class Amphibia; order Anura; family Microhylidae; genus Gastrophryne; species Gastrophryne carolinensis. The sequence goes on along the minus strand of CM051239.1, from coordinate 392,808,947 downwards.
GTTGGAAGGTATGTGTTTGTAAAGTTAACCTAGCTGCTAACCCAGACTCACACTGGTGATGTAAATATAGATGCTCTCTAATAAGGGATGGTCTGTACATTTGTGCCCACCATTACTTTATTTTTAGATATTTAGGGTGCATGGCTGCTACTACTAAAACAATGACTTCTGAATGAGAGGGCTGGTTTTCTAATCGACAAAATAGAAGAAGTAGTGGGTAGGCTATGGTGGCTACCAGAATACACCCATAAAGAACTGATTGGATGACCGCCCACACATGTGCCATGGGAATGGCAAAAAGGTGAGGAAAGTGGGCGATCTGGGGATTTCACACGGGTGGGTTTTTGACTGAAGGATCACTCCAAATCAGGATGCATTAGGAGTTGGCAAGCGAGCAGATCTAATTTTGACTATTCTGGGTGAAACCCCCAGATAGCCCATAAAAACTCAACTTTCCCTGGTCCTGCATGCACTTACTCATGTCCAACCGGAGCCGTTTGCCGTGCATATTAATTTTCTACAAACAGATCTTCACTTGGCAATTGGGAGTGAGAGCTACTGCATCCCCAGACTTGGGTGTGGTCCCGCCCCCAATGGTCCCCTAAATGTCCAGAGATGCTGGAGATATGACCGTCTGTTTTAATTGGTGAGGACGTTCACACAGGGCTGGCTGTATTGTGATTTGTTCTGCTTTAAGTTTTTGAAACCCCCAGTTTGTACTAGTGACATCCACAAATTTTTCCTTTTACACAAGTAACACAAGTGTCCCTTTATTGTCAGCACAGGAATCACACATTTACCACATATTCACTAGCATGGAAAGTGGATTTTAAATGCAACATCGTCTATCTGAGAAAAGACATAAGTGTGGAAGTCAGTAAATAATAAATGTCTATTTTCATCTATGTCTATATATTGCTCGTGTATTTACAGCTTTAAAGGTTACAGGATAATGATGAAGAATCTAGTAACAATGGTATAAATGTAACCCCTAAGGTGACAAGACTATGACAAACGGTACTGAGACGCCAAGTTGTGGCGTAATAAGGAGGTAATTATAGCTTAACAATGTAACCACCTAAAGATGAAAGGAAGTAGAAGAGGAGACATCGTTGCTTTAATCTACTGAGATAAATGCCAGTTGCCTGGTTATTACCGTATTTTGCTTTATAACGGAGAAAAGTTTTTCTCATATTGTACAACACACTATTACGCCAATTGTGAATTAAACAACAAATTCTTTGTATCGGCACGAAAAGCTTACACTAAATAATGTTGAACCAACAGTTATTAAACTAGTTTTGCAAGTTTGTGTAATAAAAGTACATTTTATATAGTTTAGCATTTTTAGATACATTAAACAATTATTGTGGGTCTTTTTAGCCCCACAGCAGGAGTCAGGGACACACTGATTTCCATGTCCACATACCCTAGCTGCAAGCCCAGGCTGATTTACTCAAACACTTCGGCATTTCGTCTGCAGTTTGCTCCCCCCATGTTGGCAGTCGTGTACTCCGGGATGCCCATTGTGGACCTAGCAAACCCGATTGACTGACGGCGGTCATGGGGCTGATGTGTTGTATTGGGAATGTGCTGTGGGGGAGTTGATGGAGGCTGTAAATTTATTCTGGTTTGTGTTCAAGTGGAAGTCCAAGCTTTTTGCAATTCCCCCTCACCCCAGCCATAATTCCCTTCCCTTGTGCTAGGCCCAATTCAGGAATTAAAATAACTGAAAAAATGCACCTGATTGTTGCAATCCTCCCTTGATGCCAGCAGACAGAGGACTCTGGTCCCACGCACTCAAGGTCCCAGCTTCAGCTACCGTGCAGAGTATGTGCCCCCCAGAAATTGCTTTTTTTATGTTATTTTCCAAATCTTACGTAGCGCAGGAGAAGAGAGGGGTGGGTGGGGTGTTTCACAATGCCTGGACAACACCTGTTGTCTATAAAATGCTATGTCTGGTTGAATGCCCACCCCTGGGGTATCCCAATTAGTAAAACCCTGCTCTGTAAAACCCTGGCGGTTGTGAAACCCTGGCGGTTGGCCGATATACATACCTCATCTGTGATCCCACAGGACACTAATTTATTGGTCAGAAGCAAAGTTCTGAAAGCCAGAAGCAATGTTAAAAGGGGAATAGGGGAAAAAGCAAGGATATATATATATATATATATATATATATATATATATATATATATATTTATTTTTTAACAAAGCAGGCTGGAAGGGGACAGGATTGGTGCAGACTTAAGTCCACCTTAAATCAACATTCTGGTAAAAAAAAGGGGGCATACTTACCTTTTAATAGTTTATGGCAAAGCTGCCTCTATAGCATGGGTCAAACTTAAGGCCCAGGAGGAAAATACGCCCTCCAAGCCATTTATGTGGCCCTCTGATGGGTGCCAGATGGGCAGCACCCCTTCTAGCCAACCTGGACCGTCTTGTGACTGTGTGTGGTGCTGCCAAGTAGAGAGCAGTAACACCACTAATCCTGTTCTCAGATGCAGTGCCTATATAATCAGCTGACGTGCGCCTTTTCAACAAACTGGTGGAGATAAGAGTAGTGTCTGCAACTGTGTTTCTGTGCAACCAGCTCTCGCCACGCAGGGGGGGACCCATCTAACCTATCCAACTAATTGCCACAGCAGAGGGTGCAGCAACTACTGCAGGGTTTTTTGCCAGCTATTGCCAGGAGGGGTGGAAAAAATGATTTTAGGGCTGACCTGGGCAAATTCATTTTGCATCTTTCCTGGGAGAAAAAAATCTGTGATTGTCCTGGGGAAATAATTATGCATCTGCATCTTTCCTGGGAAAAATAGCTCTTCATCTGCATCTGTCCCTGGCAAAATAATTCAGTGGCTGCATCTGCCCTGAGCAAAATAATTCAGTGGCTGCATTTGCCCTGAGCAAAATAATTCAGTGGCTTTATCTGTCCTGGGAAAAATAATTCTGTGTCTGGATCTATCCTGGCCAAAATAATTTAGCGCCTGTATCTGTACTGGGCTTGTATACTAGGCAAAGTAATTCAGCGTCTGCATCTGTCCTGGGCAAAATAATGTATTGCCTTTATCTGTACTGGGCATCTGTACTGAACAAAATAATTCAGCATGTGCCTCTGGATCTGTCTATGGCAAAATAATTCAGCATCAGCATCAGTCCTGGGGAAAATAATTCTGTGGTGTCCCACCTGCTAGTCCCACTCTCCTTCACTCTGTCTGGACTCCCTAGTCCGGTGCTAAGTATTTCACCTTTGTGTATTTCTTATATATTTTTTATAATTCCATTGTCATTTTTGCAGATTTTGGTGACTATGACCAGTTGATAATAGTATCATTGTAGATATTTTTAGATGGGTTACTGCACATGTATATATATATGTAAAAATATTTTTTTAGAGTGTTTATATATTTTCTATGAATTTTGTATAGATAGCTATATGTAATATATTTTTTCTCTAATTTATTTAAGCACTAGTCACTTTGCTTGGTTGCACAGATATATATTTTTTGGAATTGGTGTGTTATTTGTTCAGTATTTTGCACTTCTTAGTAATTGTATATATGCCTATTCCCAGTTTGGGAAAAAGGAGTATAGGTCCACTTGTAGTTTTTTGTGCCGGCACAAAACATTAGGATTCTATTGAGTGTAGTCCTTACAGTAGTGTATTGAGGAGAGTTGCCAGTGATTGTATGCCTCTTATGTGTTGGCTCTGGTATTTATCTGGGATAAGCAGTGTTTTTAATGTGTTTCATGTATAGTCTATGTTATCTAGTTTTGTCAAGCTATTAATAAAATGATGTATGAAATGTTTTAGATTTATTTCTCAATTTGTGGTGCTCCTGTCATGTGGTGAAGAGGATTTCTTTCCCCTTAGCCATTTTTTGAATAATTCTGTGGCTGTCCTTGGCAAAATATTTTGGTGCCTGTCTGCATCTGTCCTAGCTGAAATATTTCTGTGTCTATAGCAATACCTTTAAATGGTCGTGCTTCCATTTTCTTTTGGGTTTGTTATTAATGGACCATTTGAAGGCAAACATAATACTGATGTGGCCCACAGTAAAAGTGAGTTTGGCACCCCTCCTCTATACAGTAGTTCTGCTGCTGCGCTAGTTACGTCACCTGTGCATTTGTGTAGAGATCTGGAAAACCTGGCTTGTTGGGGGGGGGGGGGGGGGGTTGTAGGAGACAAGCTGACTTATCCTATTGTGGCCTTTTCCAAAAGACCTCAGACCAGTTGTGCCAATAGGCATGAGGCAACCCACAAACCTGGCACGTGTCGCTTACCCACTGCACCAGTATGAGAAACCTAGCGGTAGGTGTGGTCTCAGTCTTTCGCACTCCAATTAACTTCAGTGGGCGCTTATCTACACTAGAAACTTCCATGCTGCTTGTAAGTTGGTCACCTTTTGCACAACGGGTTAAGATAAAAAAAAACAAACCTCGAGATGCTGCACCACTTGTGAAAAGCCGATAATGAGTACATTTACATTAGCTTTCCCAGAGGAATTCATTTAGATTGGAGGACAACATATGATTATTTATGTGTGGGGAAAGGAGTACATTGGTCACCTTCCAAGAACGGCCATATCATCTACATCAGTGGTCCCCAACCCTGTCCTAAAGGCCAACCAACAGGCCAGGTTTTGCAGATCTCCACAAAGATGCACAGGTGGAGTAATTAGTGCAGCTGCAGAGCAATAGAGCTGGCTATTTGGAGATCAAAAAAACATGACATGTTGGTGGGCCTTGAGGACAGGGTTGAGGACCACTGATCTACATCACTGTTTCTCAACCTGTGATACACGTACCCCAGGGAGTACACGGCAGTGTTCAGGGGTACACCAACAAGAGGTGTCTGACTGGTTTGGTATATTATTTTAACGGTTAAACAGTATCCATTCGTGCTTTAAAAGTGCTATGAGGACTGTGGTCTACTTATATTGGTGCTATTTATAATTGTTCACCAACAGGGGGAACTTGGTTAGAACCTCTTGATGCTAGGGGGTACTTGGTGTAAGGTTGAGAACCCCTGATCTACATTTCTCCTCTCCAGGTGGTAGTCACCACAGGTCAAAGGGATATGCAGGGATGTTCAGGAGCACACCAACTGGGGGATCTGATGGCTCTGGTATATTATTTTAATAGTAACATTTTATTCCCTCTTGCTCTGAAAGTGCTGCAAGGCATGTTTTTGGTAAAATGTATAATTGTTTCCCTCCATGGTGTACTATGTTGAAACTACTGTATGTTGCTAGTTATTATTATTATGCATAAAGCGCCATCATCTTCCATAGTACTGTACAAAGTAGTACAGTGTTAAAGCATTCACAATGAATATATTTATTATATGAATACAACAATACAACATGAGAGAGCCCTGCCCTTGAGAGCTTATATTCTAAAGGATAAGGAGTGGAGACAAAGGGGGGGGGGGGGGATTGCGAACAGCCAGTATTGAGTTTAGTGCCATGTGCCCCTAAGCCAGATTGTATGCTTCTCTAAATAAATGGATTTTGAGGGTGCTTTTGAAAGCTCGGGGTTGGGAGTAGTGAACTGAGTGGGGGAGTGCATTCCAGAATGTTGGAGTAGCATGTGAGAAACCCGGGAGGAGAGCATGCAAGGAGGTGACAGAAGGTCGGAGGCAGTGCGGAGGCTGCATCTAGGTTGATATTCTTGGGTATCAAACTAGATTTTCAGTATAAAAAGGTTGAGATCTATTGATCTTCATTATTAGTGTTATGCTGGGGAATAGAGAGGGTGTGTATTTATCTGTGCCTGTTGCCAGGGATTAACGGGCAGGCTGATTCATTACTAGCGCCAGGTATTGGCAGATGAGCGTCTGTACAGAGGCGCTAAGAGCGACCGCTAGCACACGCTGTGATCGACTATCAGGTGCTGTAACAGATCGTCTCAGTAGTAACCTGACCGGCATTGATGAATGAGATGTATGTTGGGCGCTCTAACACCAGTGCAGCGCTGCAGAGAGCGAGAGGTAGCGCCAGCTCATTGCGACCGACTCTCAGCGACTCAAAACAGACACGCGCAGCGCCGGCGCTCTGGATCTGGTCGCTGTAGCATAGTGCGCCAAAAGCTGTGTGATTAAAGTCTGTTTTTGAACACATATCCACCAGTAACAAAGCAAAAACAAATGGAATGACATTGTTTTAACACTGTGACATTAACACTTTAATGCCAGACCTGTAATCACAATTCTGCATAAAAATATAAAAATCCAAAAAGTTTTCAAAAATGACTCTTTCTAGGTCAGGAGAGGTGACACAATTATTTGAGAGAATAAAAATAAACACAAAAAAACCCTGTTTAAACAGAAGAAAAGGAAATGTATGGGAGAGCGACAGGTACCTGGCGCTTTGGAAGCTAGAGCGCCGGCACTATACGCTGAGCCGCCTATAATGATGAATCATACGCTACATGGCGCTGTTAGAGTCGCTCACCAGAATTGTCTTCATAAATGTGGTATTGCGTACAGAGACCGGCGTTCACCAGACGCTGCCTGCCGCTATGAGGCACTACCTGCCGCTATCCCTTGATGGATAAACCTCTTAGCCTTAGGTGAGATATAGAAGGCACCCCTGTCTGCCGTATCAAATAGTGAACTACTTGTATATCAAATTAAGCACACCAATTAACCCCCTTAGGCAGCAGTTAACCCCCTCATATACCAGTTAACCCCCCTCCTCAAGCCATTAATCCCCCTCCCCCAAACACATCTCAGAACACATCTCCATGTGGGTTCAGTAGAGATGGTTGAACTTCATATGAATGTTGCCAAAACTCTGTTCCAATCAAACTGAACCGAATCAAATTAACTTTAACCTGAATCCAAACAGCAGCATTAATGAGAACTTGCTGCTAGGTTAGCGGAAAAGTTGATTTGTTCAAGTCTATGTACAGACTAAGAATAGATCCAGCAGTGTAATCATTTTCCCAGTATTTTATGTATCCTTTGTGACTTACATGTCATTCACACAGGCCTGTCTGTCTTCTAAAAAATTGTCTTTTCTAAATGCGTGGGCCCTGATTAAAGTATTTGCTGTACTGCACAGCTCCTGCAGATCTGCCTACCTGGTAGACACACGACCCCCTATTTTATAAAATCTCCTTGAATGTGACATGTTGCTGGTGTTACTTCATCTTCTACCGCTTCTGACTGTCATGTCACTGGTGATTAAGCTTCCATTGCTGAGATTGTATTTGTAGTCAGGAATTTTCATATTTCCCCACTTTCTATAAATCAGTCCTACTCAGCTCAGAACAGAGTAAGAAAGTAAATAGGTCAATGTTCTAATCTAGTGACTCTCTGCCAGGGGTATCTCAAGGCGAGCCTCGGGGATTGCATTTAATAGGATGGATCACGGATAGTCTTCATTGTCTGCACCGTTCTTAAATAAATAACTCTCTTTTAGTCACTATGGAGCAGTAATAACAGGAAAAGAATATACCATAGAGAGAGAGGTTCTTAACAATCTATAGGGGAGTTTCACTTTTTTGAAATAGTAATAATAATTAGAGATGAGCGAACTTCTTGAAAGTTCGATTCGGGCGATTCGCCGAATTTCCCCAAGAAATTCGGGTTCGCCCGAATCGAACTTTCACGAATCGCTCACCTAAAAAAAAAAAAAACGGCATGGTGGGAGCGGGCAGGCCGGCTACGCTGTCAGCGGGCGGCGTAAGCTCTCAGCTGTCATCAGAGGACGCGTCATCAGAGGACGCGTCATCAGAGGGCGCCTGAGAGCGGCGCCGGCCTCCACGCTCCGACCATGCAGGTAAGTGTTTGCTTTCTAAAAAAATGCCGGCATGGTGGGAGCGGGCCCGCTTTTTTATTTCAGGGAAAATTCGATTGGCACGAACCAAAAAAAATTCGGGTTCGTGCCGAATCGAATTTTCCCTGAAATTCTGAGCGAATTCCGGTTCGTCCGAACCGGTTCGCTCATCCCTAATAATAATAAATAATTTAAAAAAAACGATGTGGCACCCCAGGGCTACAATGCCACCAGGCCGGTAACCCAGGGCTTGTAGGCCAAGCAGCTGACCTCCATGGCCAGATTTTTCCAGCCCATATGCCCTTCAGAACAGGGCATAGGGGCTGGAAAAAAGTATTCTTCAAGACGTTTTTCTACGCTCATCTCAATGGCAATTGGGGAGTGAGTAATGTTACAGTAATTTCACTGGAGGGGAGGGACATGGAGGGAGATTTCCAGGGAAACCCCCCATGTCCCACCCATCCAGTGACGTTGCTAGTAACATGGCGGGGTTCCACAAAGGCTACACCACTGTGGTACAAAAGGTTCCTTCCCCAGCAGGCCACCGAGGAAGGAGGAGAGCAGCTGCAACAACCAGCATCCTTACAAGAAACAATACTCATATGTATCCCTCCCCAGGGCAATTCAGATTGCTGCACATACACATTAATTTATTTTGTCAGCTGCGTATGGAGGTGAGATCCTGTAGAGCTTATTGTGATACATGGCATTTCTCTGCAGGCCACAGTTTAAGGGATACTACAGGCACAGGTAATTGTTACATCATTGCATTGAGCTACATTTGGCACTGTCCTAAACTGTTTTCCGTTTTTAAACTGAAGAAAAAATGGCCGAGAGGTTTACGGTTTCACCGTATGATTTATCTTTTGAAATATTTGGATGTGGTCCTTAAAATAGTAATAAGGATAATAATCAGCATAATGGCAGGGTTTGTAAGACAGGCATTCTCATCATCCTGGCTGTTTTCCCTCTCTCCCAGTGTCCACAGTCTGATGATGCAAAGCTATAAACGACCAGCTTAGCCCTATGATTGGTGGTCTATGGCAAAGGAATTCAGGGGGTTTACCACTACTCTTTGCCTAGCTTTTACTTTCAGAAGCAGCTGTGTTCTGACAGAAAGGGAGAGGGCAGCCATGATGAGGTGAGCTGCTAAATGACAGTTAATGCACTTTGCCTACAGAATCCCTTTAGCCTTTGTGTTTCTGTGAGTTCTGCATCTTGTGGGGTTAGACTGTAACACAATATGAAACAATTTAGATTCAGAAAAACATTCAGCAGAGTAGTTAAACAAAGTTTTGTAGTTAAACAAAGCCACAAATTTCTCCAAAAGGTTTAGGCTGGGGGCACCCCAGGGCATCTGCAATGGTCAGGGTCTGTAAGAACCCAAAATATTGTGCTCCAGACACAGGCATTCTCATCACCATGTGCACACTCCCACACATATACATATATTTATATAATCTAACAGGAAGTGAGAGGGCAGCCATTAGGAGGTTAGCTGCTGAATGATAGTTTATGCATTTTGCCTACAGAGCCCCTTTAATGTGAAGACGGGACATTGGTAATTGGCAAAACCCATTCTGTTGTTCTGGTTAAATGCTTGTACCTACAGACCCCCAGTGTAATCAGGGCATAACCTCTTTTGCCCCCCCCCCCCTCTTAATCTCAGAATGTGTAAATATACAGTAGCAAGCCAGTAGCGGACTGGGGCCAAAATTTAGCTCAGGATTTTACCAGGCCAGCGAGCCCATTAGTAGCCCATAAAACTCTGAGCCCAACTGCCCTCCAAGACTGGGGTTATAGCTTTGCAGGAACATGAGCAGGGGTTGATGGACAACTCAATGTTATTAAAACTTTAGTATTGTGGGGACAGATAACGTTGTAGGCATTTGTATGCCCCCACCAGGCCACAGAGATGATTTTGTGGCTATGGCATCAGGAGCCAAAAGTGGGCAGGGGTTTCTTACAGGGTACAGTGGAAGCAGGTACAGAGGTGCTGGGAGGTATGGTAGAGGGGCAGGAAATGGATGGGGGTGTATTAGAAATGTGACCAATGTATCCCATCTCTGATATGTGTCTGTAACAAAAGGCCTTATTGAAATGCGCTCTGAGTTCCTGCATATGGGGAAATAGTCACCTGTCTCACAGATGACTTTCCCATATGAGGTTAGTAAACACAAGCTTGACAGTGCTTCCACAGGGGGGCTCAGCTTCAAAAGAATCCCAGCTACTATTCTCACCCAAGGCTGTGAGCTGACCATCTGACCTGAAGAGCAATCACTTGTCCTAGATGCATGCTTCAAAGAAATCATGTAGACATATTGGCTCCAGCACAGTACATGGAAATATGAGTAGTGCCCATTACTAATAAACCGATCACAAATTTGGAATCTGCAATTTATAACACCTGCATCTGTGGTCTCCTATCAGTCCCAGATGCACAGTGACCTGGTTCTGCAGAATTCGACCTAGGAGACATATATCACAGCAGTGTTTGGACTCAAAGCGTGCCTAGAACACTGTTGGACCCATTGACACCAAGGCTGACATCCTAAGACTTTTTGACAGAATGTTATGCCACGTATTTGTTTATGGGCATTTCAACCAGCATAAATAAACTAATATGTGGCATATTATGTGGCTGGCGGGGGGTGACTGGCCATGAGTTTAAATGTAGAAGGGAGGCAGAGGCGAGCTGTCCCTGTCCAGGGAAGGTCACAATGGAACCTCATAGGTAAGCTGCAGCCCAACTGGCCCAAAAGCAGTGAGGCCCCTGGGAATTCTCCTGGGTCTCCCTATGACCAGTCCGCCTCCATCTCCATCTCTTTTAATGGCATCTCAAGTGCCAGAACCTACAATCTAGTGTTATCTATTGATTGGTATAATTATATTTAGATAATAATATTTATATTTAAATTGGTTAAAATCATATATAATATCAATAATAATGCAATAGATTTTACCTGCCAGTGATTAAATGAAGGTCAAAACACAGCCAAACACTTGTATGTGAAAGGCTGTTACATATATTTATAAAGCGTATGTCTGGCAGTGTTGACATTTCACATTTGACCAAACATGTTTTCGGATTAAATTACGGAGTCTGTATATTGAATAAGGAGATGAAAATGAATTGGTTGATTTTCGTTGATCTATGTTCTCTGAGCAGTAAGTGATTTGACGAGGTAAGTCATCACAATATATCACCAATGTTCTACCTTGTGGTAGAAAAAACAGAAAGTACCATACTTACAGCTAGCTGGGTATCTTGCTTTGTGCAATAGATGTATTAATAACAGGGGTCCCCAACCCTCTCCTCAAGGCCCACTGACAGGTTGTGTTTTGTGTTTCTCTACATTCTATTTGCTCTGCCTGAGCCCAAATAATTCACACGGGCGATTGTGTGGGGATCAGCAAACATGGCCTGCTGCTTGCCCTTGGGGAAAAGTTAAAATCCTGGTCTGGCGGGTGCTGGTCTGCTGATGCCAGGGAGCCATTATTGCAGCTGTCCCACTGGCATCTGTACTAAGTGGGGGACCCTCCTGCATTGGCGCCCCACCAAATGAATCCCGGAGAAGGTAGGCGTTTTATATCTCAGAGGAGGAGCATCTGTGGAAACCCCCAAGTGACTAGTAATATCACTGAAATGAAGGGACATGGAGGTAATCCCCATCCATCTCCCTCCCCTTCAGTGACTGCAATAGCAATCAGCAGACCAATGTTCATTAGACTAGGAGGGAGCCCCCGACCTGGCGCACCTGAAGAGAGGATGCTGTACAGTAGGATTCAGAAGTATCCAGCATTCAGAAGTATCAGATGCTGGGTACTGATGCCCGGCCAGAGGGCTTCCGAAAAGAATCGTCCCCACTACGCCATCACTAGCTGTAGAGTATAACAAACGATACTCTACTACTATTAGTACTCATTTCACATCCTCAAAACAGGTTTGTATGGGGGCGCATGGTAGAAAATTAGTAAATGACATTTTTTTCTCCTAAAAAGTGATATTTTTCTCACCTGGTGTTGAATCGATCCCAATCACTCTTAATAGCATTTACTGAAATTTAAGGGCTCTAAACCTTTCTGATTCTAGCCTTTACAGTTACTAATTGACACATGGTTAATCGTTTGCATGTCACAGTTCATAAATAATGCAATGTATCGGGTAAATACAGGTCTGGCAGAAAGCAGGTGGATGATATTACCTACAGTTATAGCACCAGCTGCAATGATGGCAGTGGCCAAGTCCAGTCAATGGGGAGTACGTCACTATATAATGTGCCCTTGTGTAAAAGTGAGCTCAATTTAAAGGGACCCTGTAGGCAAAGTGCATAAAAACTCATTTAGAAACTCATCTCCTAATGGCCGCGCTTTCTGTCAGTACACAGCTGCTCCTGGAAGTAGAAACAATGCAAAGTAGTGGCACACCCTCTAAAATCCTTTGCTATAGACCACTAATCATATGGTTTGACTGGTGTTTTATAGCTCTTCCTTCATTTTTCAGCTCAGCAAGAATAAGTACACTAGTATTATGCAGCCCTAAGCCATCACAGGCAGCCAGCACAGTCTGTTTCTCCCCCCTGTGCTTTCCACCCTCGACCATAAAGCTAATTAGCATATGAATAGCTGTGGCTAAGTAGCATTTGAATCGCCCACCGCCTGGCACAATCACACTTTTGGAACAAGAAAATAGAGGCTGTGCCCCTTCCTTCACTATTGATCATCAGACTGTGGACACTGTGGATTAGAAATTATTCTGCTGGTATGTATAATCTGATTATATCCAATGTATAAGAACACTAGCAACAAAGAGAGAAGACGAAATACAGCCAGGACTCTTACAGACAATCCCCTCGATTCAAAATGCAAAAGTTAATTGATTTCGGATCGAGAGTCGTAAGTTTGGGTGGGTGTTAGTCATTTTTTCCTGTTTTTTTGGCCATTTCCGACTCGCACGAGCCTACGTACGATTTCGTATATGCTCTTACGATCATCGGAAGTTCGTTCCTAAATTGTAGGATCAAAACCTAAAACTTAGGATCAAAACCTAAAACTTAGGATCAAAACCTAAAACTTAGGATCAAAACCTAAAACTTAGGATCAAAACCTAAAACTTAGGATAATCGGATGTGTTTACGTGTAATTCAGAGAGCAGTTTTCCAACCTCTAAATACGTTTTAAAAGAAAGCCACTTCCGACACCTTTTAGCAGTCGGATTGCTGTTCTTGAACAGGTTTTTTGGCTATGTGGAGGAGTCTGCGCGTCTTGAGCTCCAATGAACTGCATGTATCAGCATGGCCGAGGCCATAAATTGTATGGCAATGCATACCTGATTCAATACATTTCATGTATGCCTTATAAAAGCATTTTAATGTGGACCTTAATTAGTCCTTTGCATGTAAACCTTTATTTTGCAATACATCCATATATTTGCGTTATTTAAAGAAACTTATGTCCTTTGTTATTTATTTTTAAATTGATGTACTAGAATAATATTTTTAATTTGAATTTATTGGTGTAGTTGTTTACCTTTGCTTTGTTTAATTATTTTAGCTCATCTTTGGTCAGATGCATCACACTTACTGAGGAGAGGAGAGCGGGATAAAGTGCAGGATGTGGGTTACTGCTGTATTTTGCACAGACACAGCAGAGCTGGGGGCACGGAAAGGTCAGAAATCAAAGAATGCAGAGCAACACAGTCACAAGGCCCTTTCTGTTTGCAGGCTGCCCGATAATACCTGACCCGCCATCTTGGCTGTTTCTAGGCTCATAACATGCAGAAGTTGCTGGGTGTTTTTTAATTTTTGAGAGCAATCTGTATGTAGAGGGTGTGGGTAACCACACAAAAAATTTTAAGTTGTACCATTTGAAGCCAAAATATTAAAATTAAATCCACAAGTAAAAAATGCAAGTTAACTAAAAATTAAACAAAGTAAGATTTACTTATGCAAATGCATTCATTAATGGTTGGTTACTACAAAATGAATGAAATAAAGAAAAATAAGACCAAATATTTAGAATGCACTTTAATGAGGTAAGTTTGTAGTGCGCAGCCGCAAGATCAGAAGGATTTACGTCCAGACAAAAAAGTAAAAAGGGCAAAACCAATGTTGCAACCTGAGAAATGAAACGGAAAATTCAGGATGGAAACTGACATAGGTCTGATTCGCGAACTGCCATACGAACGGACGTACATTTTAGGATAGAAACGTATTAGCTTAAATGGGTCGATTCAAAGAAACATGTTACAGCTTTGATTTTGGTGCCGATCATCCTATTTTTCCCGTACGCTCGTGCGTTCGTATGAACTTGCGAGTGATTCTATAAGCAAATACGTTTCTATCCTAAAATGTCCGTCCGTTCGTATGGCAGTTCGCGAATCAGACCTATGTCAGTTTCCATCCAGAATTTTCCGTTTCATTTCTCAGGTTGCAACATTGGTTTTGCCCTTTTTACTTTTTTGTCTGGACGTAAATCCTTCTGATCTTGCGCCTGCGCACTACAAACTTACCTCATTAAAGTGCATTCTAAATATTTGTTTTTTTTTTTTTCTTTATTTCATTCATTTTGTAGTAACCAACCATTAATGAATGCATTTGCATAAGTAAATCTTACTTTGTTTAATTTTTAGTTAACTTGCATTTTTTACTTGTGGATTTAATTTTAATATTTTGGCTTCAAATGGTACAACTTAAAATTTTTTGTGTGGTTACCCACACCCTCTACATACAGATTGCTCTCAAAAATTAAAAAACACCCAGCAACTTCTGCATGTTATGAGCCTAGAAACAGCCAAGATGGCGGCTCAGGTATTATCGGGCAGCCTGCAAACAGAAAGGGCCTTGTGACTGTGTTGCTCTGCATTCTTTGATTTCTGACCTTTCCGTGCCCCCAGCTCTTCTGTGTCTGTGCAAAATACAGCAGTAACCCACATCCTGCACTTTATCCCGCTCTCCTCTCCTCAGTAAGTGTGATGCATCTGACCAAAGATGAGCTAAAATAATTAAACAAAGCAAAGGTAAACAACTACAGCAATAAATTCAAATTAAAAATATTATTCTAGTACATCAATTTAAAAATAAATAACAAAGGACATAAGTTTCTTTAAATAACGCAAATATATGGATGTATTGCAAAATAAAGGTTTACATGCAAAGGACTAATTAAAGTCCAACTAAACCAAAGTGGTGCACCACATATACTAATACGGCTGTGCTACACTGCAAAAATCAAATATCAAAGCACAATAGGCTCATGGGAATTTCCCATGAGTCTAAAGACAGGAGCACCAAACAATCATTGATTCAAAGCAATGTCATTTATTAATAGAAAATCCACATAAAACATACACTACATGACACACAATACAAACTAACATATTAAAAACACTGCTTAGTACCCCAAAGCTTCATCCAGTGCTGTATAATCCAGCAAAAAAATCCCTGGGATATCTCCAGATGTAAACACGTATATACACCCCTAATACTAAATAATCACGTGAAAGTACGGAGTGGGGTCTAGCAGGGGGCCACCTGCTAGACCCCACTCCGTACTTTCACGTGACTTAACCCGCTATTTTTATGGTGCCTTTATTTGCTTCTGTCTGCATTGTGCTACACATTGGTTGATTGATTGTCACTTTATATTTGCGTATTCATTGGTGTTTATGATCATTTTTTGTAGGATGTATATGCACACAGTCACTTTGCAGTTATATTATTAGGGCTATTAGATAATGGTTGTTACTTTTATGATATATTAATTACTATTTATGCACTGTCACTTTAATTGCATTATGGATGCACTGCCACTTTATTTGTATTAATTCATTAGCGTAGCATACAGGGGTTATTTGTGCCGGCACAATAGATTATTTAGTATTAGGGGTGTATATACGTGTTTACATCTGGAGATATCCCAGGGATTTTTTTGCTGGATTATACAGCACTGGATGAAGCTTTGGGGTACTAAGCAGTGTTTTTAATATGTTAGTTTGTATTGTGTGTCATGTAGTGTATGTTTTATGTGGATTTTCTATTAATAAATGACATTGCTTTGAATCAATGATTGTTTGGTGCTCCTGTCTTTAGACTCATGGGAAATTCCCATGAGCCTATTGTGCTTTGACTAATTAAGGTCCACATTAAAATGCTTTTATAAGGCATACATGAATCAGGTATGCATTGCCATACAATTTATGGCCTCGGCCATGCTGATACATGCAGTTCATTGGAGCTCAAGACGCGCAGACTCCTCCACATAGCCAAAAAACCTGTTCAAGAACAGCAATCCGACTGCTAAAAGGTGTCGGAAGTGGCTTTCTTTTCAAACGGATTTAGAGGTTGGAAAACTGCTCTCTGAATTACACGTAAACACATCCGATTATCCTAAGTTTTAGGTTTTGATCCTAAGTTTTAGGTTTTGATCCTACATTTTTGGAACGAACTTCCGATGATCGTAAGAGCATATACGAATTCGTACGTAGGCTCGTGCGAGTCGGAAATGGCCAAAAAAACAGGAAGAAATGACTAACACCCACCCAAACTTACGATTCTAGATCCGAAATCAATTAACTTTTGCATTTTGAATCGAGGGGATAGAATCACTCGCAAGTTCATACGAGCGCACGAGCGTTCGGGAAAAATAGGATGATCGGCACCAAAATCAAAGCTGTAACATGTTTCTTTGAATCGACCCAAATGTCTATTATGTTGATTATTATGCGGTATCAGAGATCCAAGGGCCCACTTTCTTCAGAAAATAAACCATAGGGTGAAAATGTAAACCTTGAAATGTTGTCCATTTCTGCTCTAATTTAAAAATGGAAAACGTCTAGTACAGTACCAAGCATAGCCAGACACAATGGTCTAACAATTGCTTTTGCCTGCTGCATCCCTTCAAAATTGGTTTCTGGAGTGTTCTGTGAAAGAACCTGACTAGGGATGGAAAAGTACAAGGAGGTTTGGGCTTGAAAATAATGATATCAGCTTTACCTGTTCCTAATTGGTACATCATTAGAAAAGATCAACCTGAGGTCATCCTGAGCTGAAAGTACATTTATTCTATTCCTGGCCTCTGATCTGTCACTGGGTATAACCTTTAGACTTTTATGAGTAATTTATTTTCCTGTGCTGCAGTGTAAAGGATGCTTTGCCAACAGAAGTAAACATTTGTTTCACAGGACATTTTGGCTCAGTATATTTTTGCCTCAGACAATTTAGTTTCTAACACTGTGAATTTTCAACTGAGGTTGGGAATCTGAAATTTTAAAGGTAAGTCTTTGACAAATAATCTTTATAGGAGCCCTATCGTGAAAAAGTGTGCCGTATTAAAAATCTGCATGAATAAGCTAGATAGCAAGAGAAGGGTTTGCCTTGTTTGCACCATAAGACACACTTTACCATAAGATGCACCTAAGGTTCAGAGGAGAAAAATAAGAAAAATCCCCCCAAGTCCCCTAAAACAGGCAATGTGGCAGAATTCCAACCAATACTCCTATAACAGGCAGTTGTGCAGAATCCCCCCAATCCCCTATAACAGAAAGTGTGGTAGAATTCCTCCAACCCCCTTTAATAAGCAGTGTGGCTGAATCCCACCGATCCCTTATTACAGACATTGTGGCATAAACTCCACCCCAATCCCCCAATAACAAGCAGAGTAGCAGAATCCCCCCAATCCTATAATGGGCAGTGTGGCACAATCTCCCCAACCCCCTATTTAAGCAGTGTGGCAGAATTTGCCCCCACCCATCAAAGGCAATGTGGTAGAATCCCCCAAGTCCTATAATGGGCAGTGTGGCAGGATCCCTCCATCCCCTATAACAAGCAGTGTGTCAGACCCTCTCCCCCAATCCAGTAATGGACAGTGTGCCACCCAATCACCTATAACAAGCAGTGCGGCAGAACCCCTCAAATCACCGCGTTGAGGCACTTAAAACAAGCTTCTTATCGTGGCCAGGATCCTGGCAATCTCGCCGGGACAAACTGTGCACAGAGCGTATTCCCCCGGCTCTGTGCATGTGCCTGGCTGCCCAAGCACTTGAATGAGCAGATGGGCATGTGCACTAAATGGGAGAAGCTGTCTGCTGCTGCCTGGGCAGATTCTCTTGTCCTGTGCACATAACCACCCACCCAATTAAGTGAAAGAGAAGGCGGGTGCAGAGTGCCTCGGAAGCTGGTATGCGCAGCACAGATGGCTGCATCCAGTATCGCTGGACCCTGGGCAAGGTAACGGGGCGTTAAGCAGGCATTAGCTCCATGAGACGCACGTATATCCCCCCCTTTGTGTGGTGTGTGTCTTATGAAGCAAATCCTACGGTTCTTATATACACTGCATAAAAAAAAATTGCACACACACAACCTTGTTACTTCCATTTTTGGAGGAATTTTGAAGGCTCTGGAGTAAAAAACTTCAGGGCCATCCAAGTCCCAATCTTTGGGGTATACCAAATTGAGATGCGTCCCCCATATGGGCCCCCTCCCTCCGGAGTCCTCAATGCCAAGGCTACATCCCTGCTTACCTCTAGCTTTGTTCGTACTCGCACTAAGCCTTACTAAATGGGCAGCGTGGGCATGCCCACAGATAGAAAGTTGGTTGGGCTCTCATCCAATCAGCACTGTATGCTGTGTATATAAAATATAAGATCCACTTATGGCGCTTTTTACGGGCACACACCTGTTTACCTTACAGTCCTTGGGCTCGATTCTACATAGTCCTGCGGGCTGAGCTGGTCCAGTTCTGCAGCTGAGCATATGCTCTTGAACAGCTCCCAGTGAACATCTAAGCATCCACTGGAGCCAGTAGCACCAAAGTGGCTGAGCTGCAGGACCCGGATTAAGTCTGGTGGATGATGCCCCTATACATTTATTTTATCTGTTAACTAACTCTAATGAGTCCTCTAGGGGCAGTGTCACCATAACAGTTAATATATTTATATATGCTTCACTCTATCCTATAGAGAAGGTGGCACAACTTTTTTGTCTGAGTTAAGACTTAAAAGTGGAAGAGCAGCCCAAAATACTCTCCCTGCCCTGGTGGCCAACACTGCTTGGCGACAATCTGCTTACAGCCCTGTGGCACTACAGCTAGTGGTGGAGACCCGGGGCCGGAGCCTTATAGGCCCATGTATAATCTAACTCTTTGCAGGACCCGAGACATTGTTGGATTAGCTTCCAACCTTAAGCCAATGACAATATAGAATCTGCCAGGTATGAAGCCAAAGTAATGAGTGATTTCTTAAAACTGAATGTACTGTATTTACTTGGTACATACAGACCAATTATAATGGGATTGACTAATGCCAAAGACATCTCTTTTTGCAATATCTTAAGTGCCCAGAAGAAGCAGATCAGGTGTGCTTGAGCACTTCTTCAAGCAATGACAAAGCCATCATGTCCTACTTGTGGACCGCTGTTTTGTAAGGACCGATCAGAAGCACCAACAGAGAGGAAACAACTTATTAGGAGATACCCATGTTAATCGGGTGGGCTACAATAGATCAAAAAGCTAAAACCCCATTCAAGGGTACAAGGTATGAAGCCAGTTTGTTGAAGACAAGACCTTTGGGAACATGCCCAATTACATGATAAGCACAGGCATAACTAACACCATAGCCCTCGGCTGAGTATTTTTGTATGCACTGTATTCCATTCACCAGTGCTTTCTAGTGTGCAAACTTGTCAGGGGTCCTTTCAAAAATGTGCTATGGGGCCTAGGAATTTGTGGTTATGGTCCTGATCATAAGGCAAAATCCAGCTGTAATTCTGACTCATTGTCTGTGTTTAGATGGGGAGCCTTATTTAAGAAGTGCCAGCGCAATACAGCACCACTTCTTTGGCCTCAGTGGCACTCAGGCACTCAGCGTCCGAGTTAATAAAAAAACAGCAGCGCTGATGCGGCTGCCTGCCAGTGTCATAAAGGTTGCAGCGCCGGGCTCTCTGGTTGAATCAGTGCCAGATGAAACCTGGTTCTGTAGGTCAAGATTCCATAGAGCACAATGGTCAGAACTGGATTGTAGTTTTTAATGCTTATAATTATTATTAAACACATTTATTTGTACAGAACTTGCATTGTGACTTGATCTCAACAAACTACATTTCATTAAAATTGATTTTAATGGCTTCTTAACAATGTGTAATTTGGACACCAAAACGCAGCTGAAACACAATGTAAAGTGTGTTCCCTTTGTCCCCAGCAATGATTTTTTTTAGTGTTATTAGTGTTTTTTTTTTTTTTTAAATGGGAAAAATTCTGTGACCACTTCTGCCATTTTAGATAATTTTTTTAAGGGAAAAAAAAATGTGCAGAATTGATATTACAGGTCTGATATTAATGTATTCATATTACAAAATTATTTAAAAAACTTGTTTTTTTTGGTTTCCAAAAATATGGTTGTTTGGGGGTTAAAAAACTACTTTTAACCCATCGCCGCCAGCGCTCTGTGGTTTAAACATGCATTTTACAGCGCAAGAATTTTTTGAGCGTAATTTTTTAATGAATATGGTGGGAGCCGGTCGGTAGGCCAGTCGCTATCATGCTCTCCCATACAGCGCGGAACCTGTCAAATAGCGACTCCTCACCCAATATTCAACATTATGGCAAACCGTCTGAGTCGCTATCAACTACCGAACAACGGCCAAGCACAGCGACTACTAGCGGGCGCTCTGAAAATGCCGCTATAGTCGCTCAACTGTCGCTACCTGCCGCTATTAATGAATCGGCCTCCATGTCTGCGTTCTGCACAGAGACTGCTAGCGCCAATGTAGTGCTAGATAAAACTGGCGCTATAGTCACAAAAGCGATGCTAAATGACGCACAACATAAATAAGGCCATTTATGTCTGCTACTGTATATAAATTGTACTGAGCACCGAAGTACGAAAGCCCTGCACAGAAACATTTTAAGACTTGTTTGTTAACGAATGTTTCATTTCAAATTAACAATGAGGATCAGCATGAATATTCAACAGACCAAAATATATAGCTGTAATGTATGCTGTACACAGCTGGGTGCCCTTAAGTTATATAAGGATGATACATTTTCAGAGAAATTTCTTCCTTTTTCCATGAAG
Source organism: Gastrophryne carolinensis (assembly GCA_027917425.1). Classification (NCBI taxonomy): domain Eukaryota; kingdom Metazoa; phylum Chordata; class Amphibia; order Anura; family Microhylidae; genus Gastrophryne; species Gastrophryne carolinensis. The sequence goes on along the minus strand of CM051239.1, from coordinate 392,788,094 downwards.
CCTCCCATGTATCAACAGTGCCCTACATGATTTTTCAGTATTGCGTACCTAGTACACAATAGTAGGGAATCTGCAAAAATGCAACTGCTGCACATTTTTTTTCTAGAATGCCGAAAACACTTCAAAATGAACTCTCTACATGGAGAATTTTATATATATTGTATACAAAAACATTTTGAAGTTCAGATTGCACCATTTTTGGGGGGATTGTACTATCAGCATAGACACATGTTTATTACAATAAATGAATCCAGCAACATTTTAAGTTAACAAGAACAGTAGTTATATTTTTACGTTATCCCCATGCAGCACAATGCTCCCCTGTTTTACCGCAGCTCCATCTGTGCATCTATTGTCCTCCTGAAGGTCTGGCTTCTTGGTGATCAAAATGTGGGTTCTTGCACTACTGGATTCTGTACTTAGGGCTTTGTGTAGAAGTATGAGAGCAAAACAAGATCACTGATTGGCTGAACTTAAGAATGGTGGCTAATGTGACCAGCCCACTGGCCGCATTTCCTGGCTTCATTTTAGTCTGTGAAGCACTCCTATCCCCAGCCTATCTGAATTGCTGGGTACGAAAGCACGCCTTAGCTACAGGGAAGCCGGGGATGCACTGTGGGCAGGAGAAGTGCAGTGGGAGCTGCCAGGAAAGATGAGTTTATTCACGACCGTGGGGGTTCCCACAGTGGAGCATCACGATTTGGGATTTTGCGGTTACAATGTAACAATGGCCGCTCCCTGCTGTGTTACACTGTACAGCTGCCAGATTCCCTGCTGTAACAGCTGACTTATAGCTGACTGCTATTGGAAACAGACTGAACAGGGGGCTGTTTGGCTCAGTGGTACTAAGCACCCAAATTAACCTCAGCGACTCCTGCATCCCCTTTAAGGGTGTGTTTCTGTCTGTATTTAAAGGAAAACTCCCTTTTTGTCAGGTTTTTGGTGCTCTGGAATTCCTCTTCTGGAATGTAGAATAGACATTTGTATCTGGTAGGATTGTACTACCATAACTGTGATTTACATTTCAGCATGCTGCTCATATGTTTCTTATATCTGTGTGGCCCTGTAAAGTAAGCGTGGCTTTCTTACAGTTTAGGAGCAGGCCGTTTCATTAATAGCGCCAGGTAGCGACAGATGAGCGACAGTAGCGTTATTTTCACAGCGCCCGCTAGCATTCGCTGTGCTTGGCCGTTGTTCGGCTGTTGACAGCGACTCAATCGGTGTGTGGTAATGTTGAATACGGGGTTATGAGTCGCTGTTTGACAGGTTCCGCGCTGTATGGGAGCGCATGATAGCGAACGGCCATAGCGAACGGCTCCCAGCATATTCATTAACAAATCACGCTCAAAAAATTCTTGCGCTGTGAAATGCTTGTTTAAACCCCAGAGCGCTGGCGGCGATGGGTTAAAAGTAGTTTTTTAACCCCCAAACAACCATATTTTTAGAAAAAAAAAAAAACATGTTTTTCAAAACATTTTGTAATATGAATACATTAATATCAGACCTGTAATATCAATTCTGCACAAATTTTTTTTTTTTTTTTTTTTTTTTTAGCTTAAAAAAAAATCTATCATTGCAGAAGTGGTCACAGAATTTTTGACATTAAAAAAAAAAAAATAATAATCGCAATTAATTATGAATATTTAAAGTTAGCTCCATTGAAATGCATTGGAGAGCGCCAGGTAGCGAGAGGTCATACCTGTCGCTGTTCAAGGTCGCTCGCTGGCGCTGTGGGGTGAGGCTGGAATAATGATGAATGATTCGCTATCTGGTGCTCTGTCAGTCGCTAAGCAGGATCGGCTTCATAAATGTGTGATTGCGGAGGGGAGCCGGCGTTCTCGTGGCGGTGAGCGTCATTACCGTTCGCTCACCATTCGCTACGTGGTGCTATCCCTTGTTAAATAAGGGCCTAAAGCTCTTAGCTGAAAGTGCTGCCAGTAACCCTTTTTACTGAAACACAAGACTACCCCCCTTTCTAACAAGGTTAAATTAATGCAGCTGGGGTTAGGCCTGTCATCTCTGCCTCAGCTAATCAGATTATTAGCAAGCCAGAGCGAGGACCTTTCTGAAATGTACATCTGAACACCACTTTGATGTACATTGCTGGCAAGTCTTTTCTGGAAGGATTGTTTTCAAGGCTTTCTAAAAAAAACCTATACAACATATATATAATAAACGTAATTGTATTATTAACATTTTAACAAACATAAACCTTGCATGTAATATAAAGGAAAGGTCCACCTTTTGTGGACCTCAAATCAGAGCGTTCCAGGGGGCAAAATACTCACCTCTTACCAGCTACCTGTTGCCGAACCCGCAATGCTCTTCGTTCAGCCACAGTACTAGTATAAGTTCCAACCTGCAGGTGATCATGGCCTCTGCATCCCGATTCTGGATGCCCCGGAGAGAGGGAATAAAGCGCCCCTAGAATCTTATAGATTCCCAGGCTAATCTCTGTGGGTTTTGGTCCACTTTAATGAGTCTTCTGCACCTGTCCACAGGTATTTTGGTCCACTCCTTCTGAACAAACTGCTTAAATTGTTCAAGGTTTAAAAAGGTGCTTTCCCCAGACTGTATATTTTAGTTCCTTCCAGATGTTCAATACGATATAGATCAGGGCTAATAGACGACCACTTCAGAATAGCCTAATTCTTTGCCAATTCTTTATCAATAGGATAACACACAGTCACAATCAGGATGTAGCTGTTGCATTAAAACTATTAAAACAATTTGCTTTCAACATTGGTTTCCTCCTTGGTCGTGTTCTATTAACTAACTACTTTGGTAAAGACAAATGGTGCGATCCGGCACTGATGTACCCTGACCATGTCGTTTTTAGTAGAGAAGAGAAGTTACCTTAAAATCTTTGTAAGTTGTTATGTGCTTTTTGGGTACTTTTCTTAATATTGAGGGGGGGGGGGGGGGTCCGTAGAGTTCGGGATTTGATTGTGCTCTCATTTATTTGCTAGTGTAGCAAGCATCAATATCACATCACACATAAAATAACTTTTCATAATGTGTCAATAGTGCATAAAATCAACATTCTCTAGACAGTTGATCACACGTCACTGTCTGCTGTCTTACAGTTTGTAGCAAGCAAAATATTCCTCTGTTTAACAGTTTGTAGCAAGTCACTGTTGTTTAGTTTGTAGCAAGTAAGAATAATCTGTTTCTCCTCAATTGTAGCAAGTTAGGGGTTGAGATATGTGCAAACGTTTCGCGGGAAAGTGCACTCTCAATCTAGAAATACATAACATAAAAACAGTTTGTAGCAAGCATAATTGGTGTGTTGCGAGATTCTGTATAGACATATATTTTATTTATAGTATCTACCTCTCATGTGATGGATTTACAGAGGAGCGCTTGTTGACCAGTTGCCCTGGGTTATGATTCTAATTTCTTCTTGTCCCTATAGATATATTTTAGTTAAATGGGTGTCTAACTGAGCTGTATATATATAAAGGTGTCATTATCGCGTTTACCTTGTGGTAAAAGGGTCGATGATCGCAGGTAGTGATGTATGTGACAGAGGTAAACCTCAGTCCTGGTACTGCTTCTGTGTTGTAGCCAAAGACACAATGCGGTTTATACCTGGTATCCGTTTCGTGGGTGGCATAATAGTGGCTGTCCCTTCAAGGCAGAGTGGTTATAGTAATGTCAGCGCAAATCTAAAAACTGTGTATCTGCCTAAGGGGAAATAGATATGAGCTTCCCTCTGCACGTCGGTACCCGTCCTCCTGGCTGGGGGCGGGGGAAGCGGTGTGTCCAGCAGCAGCCGCGCGCCACGGATCAGCGCGCCATCTGCCCGGGATTGGACCGGCTCGTTGTTTATTGCCGGGCGCGTCGTCATATGCCGGGCTCCGCCTCCTGGGGCCGTCCAGTGGCATTGTCTGTGGCTCTCTGGGCCAATCAGAGGTGCCATATGCGTGCCTGTCTAAGGCAAGGGGAGTGACTCTATGGTAATGTCACTTCCTGGCTGGGCGGCCCCCACCAACTCTGGCAGGAAGTAACTCTATGTACACCGCCATTTTCTAGATTAGGAACCTTAGTTAGTAGGGGCTGGTGCTATTCTCATATTGTTTTAATATGTCTTTCTTAATATTTCTCTCTTGAATTTGTCATCAACAGAATCAAAACCCTCAGCGGCTGGCTCTGGAATCTAAATGACTCCAGGGCCGCCCACTAACCTGCCCTGGAGCATCCTAAATCCTGAATGCCCTGCTTTCAAACCTCCGGCCCTGTATTCTCCAGCGACCACATCCTCAGATTCCCTGCAGATGTGCACCCAGCCATTCAGATAGGCAGGGCACCCAGGAGTGCGAAATACAAAGGGAATGTGAGAATGTGGCCAGCCGACTGGGGCACGTCACTCGAAGTCTTGAAATCAGCCAAAATGTTTTTTTAACCGGGCCACAGCTGAGCCTGCAGGGTACTCGCAGAGGGTGTGCGGGGGTTAAAAAAAAGGGTTTTGATCTGCTTTAAACTTCTGAATAATTTGTGCATCTTTAGTAACAGGAACATCAAGGTCTTTAGTCATATTTTATTTTCAAAATTCAATCTTTTCTAAGGATACCCTTGTTTTATTTCCAGGACAGTTTCATTAAAGCAATTTCTTTTTCCAGCAAATTAAATGTATCTGACTTTAGTCAGTTAAAAGTGATTTCAATTAACATTGTGGGTTTTTCTTTCGGAAGAGGACCAACAATTGTCCACATATGTTTTACCTGTCTTCTATCATATAGTGTTCCATGCCCGATTTTTGGGTCTGTACTGTAGAAGAATTTTTAAATTAGGATACCCTATGGGGTAGTTGATAAAAAGTGACCATTTAAATGTCATGTGATGGGCTATGATGGCCAATATGGGGCCCAGGGACTATTTGTGAGACAAACTACTTGGTTAAACCATAAATAGAGACTAGTAAATGAACTTTGGATTTGTTTCAGTGTTACATTTGACCTGAATATTTCCCATTCTGTTTGCAATATTTGGGCCAAATTTAGACACACTCTCCTGGAAATCAGACCCACTCACCAGGCATAGGTGTGGCCTTCTACATTTTAACATTTTAACAATAAAAAAGGGGCAAAATACACAAATAATTCACCCCCCACCCCCAGATTATATTTTGGCTTAGCTTCAAGTTAATTAAAATATACCTATATCTATAACCATTTCTGCACTAAATGGGGCAGTTTGACTAATCAAGACACCCAAAACAATAAGCAATATCTATCACAGACTGACAGGCCAAGCCCTTTAAATAAAGCAAACAGATATGACATCATGGTCTGCAAGTATCATCAATGTCTAGTTAAATTTAATGAAATGATTTTGCTAATATGGAAAGGGGGGGGGGGGTAGGTGTGGAAGCACCGGATTTTATTATATTTTATACATTTTTTCCTGTTTATTGGAAGAGCATATCCCACTAATTTTCACTGAAACTGTTGTATTGTGAGACCGGACAGAGATGCCTGGCTTTTCTCCTCCATAATAAGGATACAGGTAGGGCTGATGTTGTACTGATGGGAGATCCAGCGGCTTCTGTGGCCTTGGCAAAGAGCTCACTCGAGCAAAACATCTTAATTTGATAAAACAATTGATTTTCTCCATCCAATACATGACAACTTGTCATTTTAATTAGTGTTCTTTCCGCTGCAATGGAGTCTCTTAATATTATTGTAGCATGACTGATTTGGATTTGAATGTTGGCTGAAACAATGCCGGGAAGTCTTCAGGAACAGGCGGAGGGTATTGTTAATGTTCTTCTCCAGAGAATATTAGGAACAATTCAGAGGAACTGCAATGTATATTGGATAGGATAGAGATACAGGATTTGGGCTCCTGGCACTTGGTAAATTTAGGCTCAAAATATTTTTTATTACATTTTTTTGTTCAGATGCCTTAAAGACTTTGTCCAAGCACACACAACTGGGCGACTGATGTGTCTTGCCATGCTCGCTAGCATCGAGAGCATCAAGAGATCGAGTTGGATTTCAAAGGAGGGCAATCTTTGGAGGACTGCTATGGCTGGTTTAAGATCAGTTAATTGGCTATCTAAACTCTGCAGGGTAAATGTGACTAAGACAGCAAAAAACTCTAACCAAGTCCCATCCGAGCCAGGAGCATTGCCCAAGATACACAGTAGTGGGGGGCATGAGGGGGTTAAAGTGTTTTGGTCTTTTTTTATACTCTCATTGCAAACTATTGGATTTAAAGCGACACAATATCATACCAGTCGGCCCTGGAGTCTGAATGATTCCAGTGCCAGATTCTAGCCTGCATATAAAATCGGGATGTCCCACTGTGTGAAACTCCTGAGGTCGCCAGTAAACTCACCATTACCAACTGCTCCTATGACACTGTCTTTGCTAATGACTGCATCCCCGACTTCCCTGTAGCTGTGGCGCGCTGAATGGCCCAGCCATTCAGATGAGAGCTCTTCCACAGAATACAGGGAAACTGGAGATGCAGCAAGTGAAAATGTACTCTATGTAACCCATGCCAGTGTTGGATTGAAAGAGGCATGCTGCTTTTATCAGTGGCTACACATACAAATTTTTGTCCATTTGAATGTGTCCTAGGAAGGAGTTTTACAGTTTAGACCACAGGTGCCAACCTCTGGCCCGTGGGCCAAGTCTGTCCCATGAAAAAAAAATGTAGTAGCTTGTTTTCCAAGGTATTGACATCGGTCCAGTACCTTTAGGCAGTGGGCGGGAAGCCAGCCAAGTAGAGCATGTCGGCATGTAACAAAAGTTGGATCTTTTCTCTGCTCCCCAATCCCCCCTTCCCTCCTCTGCCAGTCTCGGTGTGCTGATTTTAAAAAGCCATAGCATCCAGGATGGGAGCTGTCCGCATTATGTATATTAAAGTGAAAGTCCAGTCTTTTCCATTGCCTTTTAATAGACACCCCCAGACCCCTCTCCTGGAGCGGAGTTAACAAAAGAAAACATTGCTGTCCTTAGCACTTCTGGTGCCATCTGCAGGAAAACTGCAAATCCCCAACTGTATGCTCACTCGTCCCCATTCAAGTTAATGGGCCAGCATGTGAGCGAGAGGGGAATACATTTTTTTCAATTACTCTGAAGTTTGGGCCACAACTTTGACCATGTTTTACAAGTTTTGGCTCTCTGTGTATTTGAGATTGATACCCCTGCTTTAGTCTAAATACCTAAGGAACACCCCCCCCACAGCTAAGGTTGCAATCTGATCTGTATTTTTTTTACTTGACAGTGCAATATTTGCTATTTTACTGGTAATTGAGGATGAGGAAAATATACCCGCAATTCCACCTCCCTGCACCTACCTCCCACCCACTGCCTCGCTGCACCTACCTCCTACACACAGCCTCCCTGTACCTACCTCCGACCCACAGCCTCCCTGCACCTACCTCCTACACACAGCCTCCCTGCACCTACCTCCGACTCACAGCCTCCCTGTCGAGGGTTTGCTCCTTGGTCTTCGAAGCATAGTTATTTATTCTCGTTAACCTTTTATGGGGCACTGTGTGTAGGGGAGTTGGTTAGCCACAATACGAGGGTGCCTGGAGGCCTACTGGTTGATGATGTGGTGCTTGCAGAGAGGGGTGTCATTGCGAATATGGAGGTCTTAAACAGATTAGAGGGGGAAGGGGCTTAGCATTTCTCTGGGTCGGTTGGGGCCTTGTGTGTCATGGCCGGTGTACAACCTTATGGAATTTTTGGGGATTAGGCCAAAAGAGTGAGGGCCTTTGTTCATGCACGAGGATAATAAATTTTTTTCACAATTTCAGTTCCTGATGTTAGTTAGGAAAGGCTTGGCGGAAATGGGACTGTCCAGCAGGGAATACGCTACTCTTTCTGGATAGGAGCAATGACAGAGGCGACAATGCTGGGTTTTCTGACGGATTTAGTAAAGTAATTCAGGAGATGGGAATGAGAGCCTGCTGGGTGTCAGCCTGTTCCAGTGTCTGCCAGGTGCCAGCCTGCTTTTCAGTGCCTTTCAGGTGCCCTGTCCTGACCTGTTAGCATTGGAGCACTTTCACCAGTCATTGACAATGGGACCCAATCTCAAGCCATTGACATTGGAGCCTGATCCCGAGCTGTGGCCACCTGTATCCGAGCTTCAGCTGAGTCTGTCAGGGGGACCAGTATCCTGAACCCAGTCTCTGCCCAGCTCCAGTCCTATTTCATGCCCGACATTTGACCCAGGGGGCTTAGGTAATCTACAGCTGTGTTCTCCTCAAGGTCCACCAACAGGTCAGGTTTTGGGGATCTCCACACAGACACACAGGTGAAGTAATCAGTGCTCAGACAGAGCTATGTGGAGATCCACAAAACCTGACCTGTTGATGGCCCTTGAGGAGAGGATTGGGGAACACTGATCTCCAATTACTTTTCATGAGTTTGATCCTAATTGTACTTTGTTACAAACTTTTCCCAATTTGGAGTGTTTAGAGCCCACTCTTAAAAGGGGATGTACTATATTGGTAGTTCCTGTAGGTCTGCAGACATCCTATGGGTGGCACTGTGTTGTCTTACAACACAGTGTTTGTTCCAGTGGCCACCAGCATGAGTCTTGCAGGGCTGAAGGGCCCTAATCCCCCAAAAGCAGAACCTGACTAAGACCTACGAATGCTGGGCCACACCCTCAATAAGGTGCTCAGCAGCCCACCAACCTGCTTCACTTAAGCCCGACTCCAACTTTTTATCAGGCCCCGACTCCAACTCCAGCTCCAACTCTGACTTCAAAAAGAAAGTCCTTACAGCATAATGGCATAGCAGTCCTTGTGAGTGAGTCTCCAGCTGTTGCTTAGGGCCAGGCTTGTGACTCAGGTTTCTGACTGCAGAATGTGTTTAGCATTTAGGTTTTATTAGTTAAATTTAGGAGGGAAAAGCTTCATTCCCCCTCCCCTCTGACCCCACCTGGTGAGGGCATCTCTCTTCCAGGTCCCTTATCTCAGTTTGTTTTTTTATGGTGGGTCCAGAGACAGCACACTGCTGCTACAAAGGCTTTTGACTTCAAAGAAGGAAGTACAGCAAACAGAACCCCCAATAAAACTTGAATACACAAAACAACAGGCACAGTCTGAGTGACCCCTCACCCAGGTCTTGGACTATACATTATACACAAATACAATTATAATTCACATGCTTATTCTATAATCAGGTCTTGGGCCTGACACCACGTTTCTCCAAGCCACCTCTGCCACCTCTATTTGCCAGTGTTCCTCTCCTATATCACTCTCCTTGCAATCTAGCACTACTAACACCAGGGATTGCCGGGGTGAGCGTCTGTATAGTGGCACTTTGAGTGACCGCTAGTAAACGCTGTAAGCGGGTATCAGGCACTGTAACCTATCATTGCGGTCGCTGTAGTAGCCTGGCCGGCATTGATGAATATGATGTGTGTTGGGCCCTCTAACAACAGTATAGTGCTGCAGCGAGCAAGAGGTAGCGCCAGCTCAGTGTGTCCGGCACTCGGTGCTCCTTAGCATATTTAACAAAAAACTACACACACACAGCGTCGGCTGTGGGCACTGTAGCATAGAGCGCCAGACACTGTGTGATCAAAGTCTGTTTTTGAACACATATCCACCAGTAACAAAGCGAAAACACATGGAATGACATGTTTTAACACTGTGACAATAACACTTTAGTGCCAGACCTGTAATGACAATTCTGCAGAAAAATATAAAAAGTCCCAAAAATGTATAAAAGAATTTGTTTGCACACAGGAGAGGTCACACAACGATTTGAGCAAAAAAAATTTAAATTGCCAAACACACTATTTATACACAACTAATGAAGCCCTATTAAAATGTATGGGAGAGCGCTACAGAGCGACAGGTACTACATGGCGCTCCTGAGCCGCACCGGCGCTATATACTGAGCCACCTGGATTGTTAACATGTGATGCTACATGGCGCTGTTAGAGTCGCTCATCAGATTCGCATTCTTAAATGTCGTTTGGCATATAGCGCCTGACGTTCACCAGATGCTGCCTGCCGCTACGAGGCACTACCTGGCGCTATCCATTCTTAAATAAACCCCTTGGATAAGTCATCCTCTGCTGTTGAGGAGGCCCAGCAGGAGCAGGCTGAATAAAAGGTGCAGCCCCTCACATTCAGCATGGAAAGAGCAGAAACCAGGCTAATTTAACCCTTTGTCTGGAATGTCCTTTTAAATTTCCTACCCAGGCATCATAAAAAGTCTATACTTTTCCTCCACAGCTCCTCCGTGTAGTACCAGCATCTTCATACTTACCACTGAGGGAGAATGAGCAATTCCATCCTACATCACTGGGCAGACATGGTGGCATCCATCAATATAGCTTTACATCCCCATCTATTGAAATGGAGGGGGCGTGCCAAGGCCAGGTGTGCAGAACCCTCTTTGAGAAGACTCCTTCATTGCAATGAAAGTAGTAGGATTGTGGGGTCGTAAAGAAGGTTCAATGGATGCCTCCATGAAAGGCCTCAGGTGCTGGAGGACGGAGTCGCTGGTTCCCCGCCATTGGTAAGTATAAAGATGTCGGACCTGCACAAAGGAGCTGCCGGTGAGATCAACTTTGTTGTTTCTGCCTGGACAATCCTTTTGCATTGCAGTAAGTTGCAGCCATTGGAACTAAGGTCCTTGGAGCCAGGATGAACGTAGTCTATCTGCTGCCTGTGGAAAACTATGGAACGGAGACATTTAGCTCCACTCCTCTATAGAGCAATCTGGGGAGTGAGGGTCGGGCCGAAGCTGTTGAGCCACCAGTGATTGACTTAAAAACATAACAGCGTACAGCACACTCCTGATTTCCACGGAATCACTAATAAGAGTGAAAATAATAATAAAAAAACAGATCCAGTGATTGCTGCCCCCCCTCTGCAGTGACACCTAAGGTGGCTGCTGCCTCACATGGCCTGATTACAGGTGCACTCCTGCCTTGGGCAAGCATGGAGACACCCAGGGCAGTTTCTAGGGGAGGGCAAGCAGAGCGATCACCCTGGGTGCCAAGGCCATTGGGGGCACCTTTAGCCCAGCCATCCTTTCTGCAGATAGTTTAGAGCTCCTATTAGTGGTGCCGGCCATACACCAGGATATGGGTCTCCCCCCATATGGGGCTCAGTCATGCAGAGGGGACACTGCCAGCTGCTAAAGTAGAGGCACAGCATGGCACACACCGGTATAGGCAGGGGTATAGCTAGGGGGGAGCAGGGTGCAGAGTGTCAGGGGGGCGCCAAGGGGGGGGGGGGGGGCTGAGAACAGGTGGGGGTGCACCATTTTGAAACTTTGCCTCGGGTGCAAGAAACCCTAGCTACTCCTCTGGGTATAGGGCAGCAGGAAGGTTGAGGAGGGGGCAGAATTTTTTCCTTCCCGCACTATTTTGCCTATAAACTGCCCTGAAGACACTGAGTATAAGGGACAGGGGAGACTGGAGAACTCATCTTATAAACAATGACCTTAGATTGAGAGAAAATAAAATATATTAATGATGAATGATGATGATGAATAAACAAGCTATGAAAGTTACATTAATTATACAATTACATTATTTATACAATATAAGTGAAAGATTTTCTTTATGCTGGAGTCGGGATCGGTACCTTTTTCCATCCCCGACTCCAGCCAAAACTCTGACTCCAACTCCACGACTTCGACCCCACAGCCTTGTTTTAGACGCCACCACCACTGACAGGAGGTGGATTTTGGGGCACAGGTGAGTTTTTACAGCAGCGAGCTTCCTGATGCACACTCTGTGACCCCCCACCCCAGCCACCACCCAAAGTTCGGGTCCCCAAACTTTTTGCAAATAAATTCACTTTTTAAATTGTCCTGGAACACTGATTTTGCTCCCCCTTGGTGTGAGATGCAGGCGATAGGTCATTGCATAGGTGTGGCCAGGGCCGGATTATGAGGGGGGCGCAAGGGACACGTGCCTCGGGGCCTCCACCACTTGCCCTGCAAAGGGGGCCTCCAGCAACCTTTGGGTTATGGTCTGGTCCAGGAGGTTTTTCAGTCTTTGGTCTGACAGGCCGCAGGGCCAGCAACAAAGCTATAAGTGTCTGGGCAAGCCTATTTTATTTTTTTGCAAACCTGCAGCCAATGCCACCACAAGGCAGGATGGAGAGTCTAGAGCAGCACTGTAACACTACAGTGATGGGTGCAGAGCTGTCACTGCACATAAGCCAACAAGCACAGCCGCTGGCAGCTCAATGCAGGGAACTGTTCTCTGCTGGAGCAGCTGGGTGACTACACTACCCCCCACCCAGAATGGCAAAGCAGGAGTTTCCGAGCAGCACGCATCCGCACAAGGGTGGCGCAAGGGACTTGATCTGATGTTCCAGTAAGTAGCCGGGTGCCAGACAATCACCAATCAGTTACTTGGCTGGACTATTATTTTAAAGGAAAAAAATACTGTATGTGGGGCCTCCACCAGATTTTGTGCCCAGGGGCCTCCAGCACATTTAATCTGGCCCTGAGTGTGAGGGAGCGCAGTAACGTAACGTGAATGAAGAGAGAGTGTGAGACAGCCTGAAATCCCAGATAGAAGGGGGAGGGTTAGGCCTGAGAGGTATATCTCATCTGCATAGAAATAGCATTGGAAGCCAAATGAGCTTTTAAACTGGACCAACACCCTTACAAGAAACAGGGCTCACATGCATCACTCTCCAGGACAATTCAGATTGCTGCACATAAAAATCCATATCCTTATCCTTTTTTTTTACTGTAGCCAGAACGGCAGCGCAACCCACCCCTGCGCTTGGCTGCCCCAGGCACAGTCCTATTGGGAAACACGGCCCTGTGGGTCCAGGGAGGTTTTTGGGGATATTGGGAGGTTTGAAGAGTACAGGGAAGCTTTGCATAGAGATATTTGAGTGTAATAAGCTATATTTCATCTAAACTTAAAAGGAGCGCTATCGCAACAAACAGCCCAATAATAAATATAGCTATAACACTATGCATGGGTATCCAGGGCTAACCCACAACTCTGTCCTCACCAAAAAGGCTGCACACTATTAATCCATAAATACAGTTTATTCAAAAAAGGATTCAACATATATGACATACATCACAATAAAACATGACACTTAATACTAAACATAAAAAGTAAAAAACACATATATAAAACCCCCAAGTGGGGAGGAACTCCAGGGCTAACCAATTTATACTATGCACCAACAATGATTGCTACCAATATTCACATAAACAATGGATCCATCATGATTGTAATATTACTAAAAATTTAAAAGCATGTACTGACCGACGCTTATGAGATCAAAGTGCCAAGTGCATGTGCATTGTTCCTATATGCAAAGTGCATACATATACCCAATCCTATCTTCAAATATATCGTGCCCCATTTAAAACTATCAACAGTAACAAGTGCATAAACTATATGTGATAATATAAAGTGCAAAGTGCTAAAGGTGAACTAAAACCTATACCGCCTATAACGTAACTATGTGCATCTGATAAGCGTCGCCCATACATGTACACAATACTCAGAACTAAATGGTAATTTGCCAATAGTAATGCCCACTGTCCTCTGTCAATTCCGCCCCGAGGAGCACAGAATGGGATTTAAGGAGAATGGCAGCATAGCGTCCCTGGCACCCAGGCGAAGTGGTGGAGGACCACGCAGCGCGTCGGTGAGGTAAGTGGGGAGGACAGTGGGCATTACTATTGGCAAATTACCATTTAGTTCTGAGTATTGTGTACATGTATGGGCGACGCTTATCAGATGCACTTGGGAGGCCCTGGAGTTTTTTAGAATCATGGCCTCCGATGTTTCTCTTTAAAGGGAAAGTGCACTTCCAAAAATTTTTTGTTCTTATGTTATCAATTGTGTGTTTTAGGGAAGCAGTTGTCACTACCTCCAATCTGTTTCCATTAGCAACCGTACAAACAAAGTCTGTACACAAAGAAGAGAACTTCCTTTTGACACAAAAAATATACACTTTCAAAACTTCCATTGAGAGTACACTTTCCCCTTAAGGAGGAACAACACCCCCTTCAGTCTATAAGAATCCCGGTCAGAATAGGTCTACTTCTTTACTGAATAGGGATGACCCACTGTGTGAAATCCCAGGGGGTCGCCCAATCGACTCACCTCTTCCACGAGCCCTCGCCACATCTCTGTACCACAAACGCATCACCAGCTAGACACGCAGCCGCACCAGGCTTATAAGAATGGCGGGCGTGAGCTTGCCCACAGGGGTGCTCGCTCCAATCACTCTGAGCACATTGCCCCAAAGTAAATCAGAATGGAATGAGCACTGCTAATTGGCTGGGTGGGGCACACATTTACACATGGAAACAAGGAAAAGGTGAGTATACAGCGATCCCAAGGTATACACACAATTGTGCATCGCATATCGGGATGCCCCGCCAGAGAGGAAAGATCCCAAGAAAGTCAAATTCTGAGATTTTGCTGCTCTTTAAAGTGGACCAACACCCAGGATTTTGACTGTCCTGGGTTTTGGTCCACTTCGGTGAGGCACCCTGATCGGGGGTGCCCCGCTGTGTGAAACCCCCCAGAAAGCCCCAAAAACTCACCTCTCCCCGCTCCCACGTGACCGCAGCCAATCCCCACCGCCGGACAAGCGAGGTCCGTCGCCGGACAAGCGAGTGCGCCCGCCGCCGCCTCCCGTGCGTCACTCTTACAGTGTTGTGTGTTGACCCTGATGAAGGGGGCCTGCTGTAACCCCCGAAACGTTGGATTGGATTGAAACTCACTAATATAGTTCTATTTGTGCTTACTACTGGAGTGCTGGTTTTCTCTCGATTTCTACTCTTACAGGGAGCGCACCTGCGCCGGCCATTCACAAACTGCCGGCGCGGGTGCGCGCCCTGCTAGAGGGATGCGCGAGCGGCGGCGGCGGCTTGCGCCGCTGGATCGAGGAGCAGATAGGGATTTTGGGGCTTTCTGGGGGGTTTCACAGCGAGGCACCCCCGCATCGGGTGTTGGTCCACTTTAATAATACATATCCTATACTGAAACTGGACCTTCAGCATCATTTAATGATAAGCCCAAACCCTTAAAAAACTATTCCCCAGCATCTAAAATGTATATATATTTTATGCATTTAGTCACTTACACATTACTCTTTCCCCCACTGGACTGCAACACTGTTCAGGACTCTAGGATACGGGCGCCACCATCTTGCCTCAGAAGCATCACATACTGAGGAGAGGAGAGGGAGGGAAACCTTCAGGAGGGTGGTGGGTTATAGCTGTGCTTTGCTCAGACAGAGCAGAGCTGGGGTCAGGCTAAGGACAGCAATCCCAGAATGCAGAGCAGCACAGTCAGAAGACACCACATATGTTGTGATAGACATCCTGTATTGCTTCAAAGACTCCCCCAAACTGAAACAGCGCTTTAGGATTTCTTCAGATAAATACAACTGCTAGGCGCCCCTTGCAGTTTTTCAAGAAAAACAACCCTTTACATTTGAAATACCCCCCCCCCCCACAAGCTTTCTAGGCATACAAGGTTTGTTGATGTGGGCACAGTTTTCTGGAAGTAACACCTCAATTAATTCTTTTGTTATACAGGGTTTCCCAAAAAAAGAATAAAAAAGCAAAATCAAAGAACATTTTCCTAAAAAAAAAAGCCATATGCAAACAAGAAAAAGCAAGATAAATCTGAAACAGCCACATCCCCCGAACAGAACAATACCCAACATGCATAGCTACTTTCAAGGTAGCCAAACACCCCCAAAGTAAATTATGCTTGTAAGTATTATTTTACCTTAATATTTCAGCTCTGAAGACAAAGTGCGCACCTTGCGCTTTTCAATCAAAACAACCCTTTACATTTGAAATATTCTCCACAAAACATTTATTTCCTGAAATGACACACATTATGCTTTCTAGGTGTACCCAGCTTGTTGGAGTGGGCGCATCATTCTGGATGTAACCCCTAAAAGAATTTCCCTTAAAAATGTACAAAAAAGCATAATAAACAACATATTTTCCTAAAACATGAATATGCAAACAAGAAAAAACAAGTGAAATCTGAAAGCGCAAGGTCCCCTAAACAAAACAATACCCAACATGCATAGGTACTTTTAACTCTTTAAACTGCCAGTCTACTTTAGATGTTGTCACCTGTCACGATCACGCTCTATCAGCCCAGCCAAGACGCTAGAGAGAGTGTGATGGTGCAAGGGTTAAAACCACCAGACCCCTGGGTATTCACTACTAGTCTCAGCAAGTCACCAAATTAACCTTTTGATAAACGTGTTTCACCAGAGCTTTCTTCAGAAAGGTGAGCTCATATATTTAGAGATCAAAGGCCAGAGCTGATTAATTAAACATTTAATCTGATAAACAGTGCTAGATGTAATATACAGAAACAAATGACGTACAGGTACAAAAATACATAAGAGTACAGCAAGACCAGTTCAGAAAACAAAAAGAACGTCCTTACAGTATAATGGCATAGCAGTCCTTGTGAGTGAGTCTCCAGCTGTTGCTTAGGGTATTTTTGTCCAGCTTTTGCCACAGGCTTGTGACAGAGGTTTTGATTTTAGAATGTCCTTAGCATTTAGGTTTTATTAGCTAAATTTAGGAGGGAAAAGCTTCATCCCCCCTACCCTCTGACCCCACCTGGTGAGGGCATTTCTCTTCCAGGTCCCTTATCTCAGTTTGGTTTTTATGGTGGGTCCAGAGACAGCACATCCTGCTGCTACAAAGGCTTTTGACTTCAAAGAAGAAAGTAAAAGAAAAGAAAAAGAACTCCCCATAAAACTGGAATACACAAACGAGGCACAGTCCGAGTGACTCCTCACCCAGATCTCGGACTATAAATTATACATAAATTATAATACACATGCTTATTCTATAATCAGGCCTTGGGTCTGACATCACCCTCTGTTGACAGGTCTTTTTTCACCATTTTGCGCTTTGTTTAAGTTTGATTTTTCCAGGAAAATTATCTATTGTTTTTTTTTTTTATTTGAGTTTAGGCTTTAACATGAAATGTCTTGTTTGTCATCTTTTTCAGTGTTTTATGAATATTTTTAAACAAAATGTAGAAAAAAATATTATCATTTCAAGAAAGAATATTGCGTGTAAAAGCCCCATTCCTCCCGATTAGAACAGTACCACATATGTATCCGTAGCCCCCCCCCCCGTTCCTGCCCAGAAGACCTCAAACTGAAAAGAGCAATTTATAACATTTTCAAATAAAATATAACTACTAGCTGCACTAGCAAGGGTTACATTTTTACAAAAAGGGCATGGGGCCCCCCTCTTCGGAGGGGTTAATGGCAAGTCACCTGGTTGCCGCAGGTGACTTGCCAGCTCCTCAAGCCTTGTGAACTGGTATAGGGGTCTCATGGATCCCCAACCAGTTCACAAAAGGGTTAACTGAAATAAACACACACACACACAACCAGAAATAAATGTAATTTTTTATTAAAAAATGCTTTTTTTTTCTTTACTAACCTCCGATCCTCTGTCCCTTTCCAGTGCTATCAGGGAGTGGGGGCTTGACTCCATCTGTCTCCCAGCTTCTCATTGTCTGCAGCTTTCCTGGAGACCTCCAACGAGATGCCTGAAGTTGATGCCTAAGCGGACAGCGTGGGACAGTGCAGAGTGAGGGGTGCGTGCACGGCTCAGGTAAGCGAGCTGGCGCTCGACCTTCGGTCTGAATCCCAAGGGTCAGGATCCTGCTCCAGCAGGCTACCTGACCTCAGGGCCTGTTATGGTGACACTGCTGGGTTCCCCTTTCCCTGTTTCCCCACGTTGGAATTTCCCTCCCTGGGAAGTACTCCGCCCGGCCTGCACTAGGCCCCCTGCCCTGGTTGTGTCTGCTGTGGGAGAGCGCCTAAACTGCGGGGCTACCTGGAGTTTTTTTACACTTGCTAGCAGGCTGAAAACGCTCATTCTGAGCTTGTTTGCCAGCATGGGGGGGCAGAGCTGCGATGGAAGGGCATGGCTTTGGCCATTCAAGACTGACCAGTGGAGGACGGGTGAGGGGACAGGGCCTGTCGCACTCACCCGGTTCACTGGTTGCTCCTCCGTCCTGCGGCGGCTTACGCAATTGGCAGGATCTGCCCTCTGCTGCATTGTCTGACGTCCCCTGAGACTTCCTGCTCGAACACCCCCACCGGGGGACCTTCCAGGTCACTTTTTATCCCAGTGTCCTCTGACGGACAGGATACCTCCTGCAGATTTAGCAGACAGGGTGGCGTAGAGCTTGAAGAGCTTGTTCTGTAGCCTTCAACACCAGGAGCATCCCGGGTCAGTCACCGTCCGACCAGGTTGGAAGGCTTCCAAGCCTTAGCATATGCAGACGGAGTCCACTGAGGATTCTAGCTTTGTTGGTGAGGACCTCTTTAGCAATTCTGGATCCAGTTCCGCCCGAATTTTGGAGGTCCTGCACCTTTCCAACCCTCCACCACAGCAGCCGAAGAAGGGTGAGCCTTACAAATGCCAGAAAGCCGGGCAGAATTTTCCCCCACCTTTCCCGTTCTTGACCGGTTGGAGCTTGAGGGAGTGGGAAAGTGGGAAAACACCGGATAAGCCCATTTCTTCCCAAGGTTCTGGACACCAAGTATCCCTTCCCAGAGGACACGGTCAAGGTCTGGTCTTCGCTACCTGAGGTAGATGATCTGGTTTCAGGTCTGGCTCAGCATACCCTGTTCCCGATGTCGGATAGTGTTGCATTGAGAGATCCAGTGGCCAAGTGGTTAGATCAGCTTGCTAGACATGCGTTCTCCATGATGGGGTTGACCATGCGGCTGGCATGCGCCACATCCATGCGGTCACCTTTTCGGTGAACCTCTGCAGGACCTGGTCAGGAAGGTCACGGGAGAGAAGTTGGCAAGGCTTCCACAGAAGCGGAACCAGAGGACCGCATTTCGGAAGATGCTTAATCTTTGTCCCTTCCGGAGGTTTGGGGGATCGATAGATTCCAATAGCTGTGAGGACAGGAGGCCACAGGGGAAACCCAGCTCTCCGTAGGGCAGTAGGTCCAAGCCCCCAGCCAAGGCCACTCAAGTCTGATGGGTCGCCCTCACCCGACTGAGTGGGGTACAGCTTCTACACTCCATGCCAGTGTACAGAGATTGATTATTTGACCCCTGGGTCTGGGAAGTTGTCTCCTCCAGATACAAGATTGCGTTTGGAACCAGGCCTCCACACAGGTATGTGGCTATCAAGCCATCCTGCGTGGAGGACAGGGAGGCGGCTTGTAAGGGTGCATTAAATCTCCTGCTGGACCGGGGAGTGGTAGTGCCTGTGCCCCCATCCAAGCGGGGTGGCAGTTTCTATTCAACGCCTTTCCCGTTCTTGACAGGTTGGAGCTTGAAGGAGTGGGAAAGTGGGAAAACACCGGATAAGCTCCATTTCTTCCCAAGGTTCTGGACACCAAGTATCCCTTCCCAGAGGACACGGTCAAGATCTGGTCTTCGCTACCTGAGGTAGATGATCTGGTTTCAGGTCTGGCTCAGCATACCATGATCCCGATGTCGGATAGTGCATTGAGATATCCAGTGGCCAAGTGGTTAGATCATCTTGCTAGATATGCGTTCTCCATAGTGGGGTTGACCATGAGGCTGGCATGCGCCACATCCATGGCGGTCATGGCGAGCAAGGCCTAGATGAAACAGCAGAGGAGGTGTTTGCGACTTGTGCTTCGCAATCCTCTACACACCAATTAAACTCAAGATTTTCAAGTACATGAGGCTCGATTCATAGACACATTCTTCTGGACTTTCGTAGCTGTCTTTGTATGTGTTTATGTGCTTTTGTCATTTTTTTTTGATTTTCCGTTCCATTTTCCATTCGTACGACCGTTCGCGCTCATGCGTATATGCGCTTTCGATGAACGAAACTAAATCGGATCATTTGCGTTAGTCCGGATCATTTTCCCATCTAAATCTGATATTTTGCGTTCGTTCAGATAAGTTACGTTATTGGTATGGGCTTGCGTCTCATTCAGAGAGCTGATTGCCGAAGGACCACCACCCTATAAAACCGTTTCCTTCGTGATCCACTTACAGGACCATTTTGACCTTGGATACCTTGCTTTCACCCATGTTTTGTACCTTTGTGGAGGAATATCATCAACTCCAGCTAATGGGCATTGCATGTATCAGCAGGGCCGAGGCCAGATTGCACCGGCGACTCATGCATATTGATCTCATGCATGACATAGAGCTGTTCGAGCTGACCAGACTTAATCGCGCTTCCCTTCATAAGTTGTATAGTGAGCTGCGGCCATGGTTAGCCCGGTATGACCAAGATCCTTGGCTGCCTGCAATTTTTGGTGAACGGCTCAGTCCAGAGGCTGGGTGCCATCTCCGTGGGGACCTCCCAGCCTACGCTGAGCCGCGTGCTATCCAAGTTTTTAGAAGGGATGGCTACCATTAGTCAGAAATATATTTATTTTCCTGACGATATGGTAGCCTGGAACGCGCTTAAGCTGGCAAATTATAATATTGCCGACATGCCCAATGTCATGGGTGCAATTGATTGCACCCACGTTGCATTGGTCCCTCCTGCAGCCGACGAGTACATCTATAGGTAAGTTCAATCGATCATTTTGTTATATAGTTTAGACAAACTGTATTTTAACTATCTATAAATCCCTCCTTGTAAATTGTCCCTGTGAAACAGCTTACATTGTATATCTATAAATCCCTCCTTGTAAATTGTCCCTGTGAAACAGCTTCCACTGTATATCTATAAATCCCTCCTTGTAAATTGTCCCTGTGAAACAGCTTCCACTGTATATCTATAAATCCCTCCTTGTAAATTGTCCCTGTGAAACAGCTTACACTGTATATCTATACATCCCTCCTTGTAAATTGTCCCTGTGAAACAGCTTACACTGTATATCTATACATCCCTCCTTGTAAATTGTCCCTGTGAAACAGCTTACACTGTATATCTATACATCCCTCCTTGTAAATTGTCCCTGTGAAACAGCTTACACTGTATATCTATAAATCCCTCCTTGTAAATTGTCACTGTGAAACAGCTTACACTTTATATCTATAAATCCCTCCTTGTAAATTGCCCATGTGATACATTTGACCGTCTTTAGCTTCATCAATGTTTTTCATGTTGGCGAAAGCCAAACATTTTCATGTGGACCTTAATTAGTTATTTTAATGTTAACCTTTAGTTCATCCAACATACATACACTTTTTTTGCTCAAAAACTACTTAGGAACTTACTTAGTGTTATTTGTATTGGCCAACATGTTTTTTGGAGGGTGTTAGTAGTTAGTGTTTGAGTAGTTTACCTTGCCTTGCTATTTTTTTTTATTTTTTATTTTTCCCAGGAACCGCAAAATGGGCCACTCACTGAATGTCCAAGCAGTGGTGGCCCCGGACATGCGGTTCCTTAGTGTCCTTGCCGGGTTTCCAGGCTCATCCCATGACGCGTACATCTTGCAACGATCTGGATTATACCGTCGGTTTGAGTCTGGAGAATTCTCCAGTGGATGGCTACTTGGTAAGTTGACGCAAATAACGTCATTCACTTTTCAATGTATGCCTATGAATATAGTTTATGACCCATGTCTGAACCTATGGCTGTTTTTACCCCTTGATGACATGTTAAACCAGACCTTAACCATCATCTTTAGTAAAGCACAAACCCTTAAAAACTGATTTCCCAGCATTTAAAAATAATATATTTCTATTTTCTAGTAAATTACTTATTATTCTTCCCCACACTCGGCTGCAATTCTGTTCTTGACTTTATGATAGGGTCTGCTCCATCTTTGCTCAGATGCATGACACTTACTGAGTAGAGGAGAGCGGGATAAAGTGCAGGGGGCGGGTTAGAGCTGTGCTTGGCTCAGACAAAGCAGATCTGGGGTCCTGAAAAGGTAAGACATCCCAGAATGCTGAGCAGCACAGTCCTAAGCCAATTCCTGTTTGCATGCTGCCTGATTTGCCCTCATCCGCCATCTTTGATGTTTAAAGGCTCAGAACATGCAGTAGATGGTGTCAGGCTGTTTTTTTAGGAGCAATCTGTATGTACAGGGTGTGGCTAAAATATAAGATAGGCTCTTAGTCAGGGTGAACAACTGTGTTTTGCAAAATTTTTGTTTGTAATGTGTAATTTATGTAAGTATTTTCTTATTCTTTCAGGTGATTCCGGCTATCCGCTACTTCCCTGGCTGATGACGCCCGTCCTTCGGCCACAGAATTCGGCCCAGGACGCCTACAATTGGGCCCACCGGAAGACCCAGGCCTTGTGGAGAGGGCCTTTGACCTGTTAAAAACTCGCTTCAGGTGTTTGTACCATACCGGGGGGGCACTTCAGTATCACCCCAACAAGGTCATCGATATCATACTGGCTTGCTGTGTCCTACATAACTTTGCAATAATGCAGCGTGTCCCCCGGTATGTGGATCTGCCCCCCTCTCCACCCAGCCAGGACCCAGAAGAGAACTACCGTGGTACACCTAGTGCCTCTTGGCCTAGCTGATAAACACCCATTTTGCCTAATTTGGTTTTCCTGTGTTTGTTTGCTGCATGTAATTTTTTCTTTTTACTATCATTTGGCTTTGTGAATGCTTTAGTATTGTTTTTTGTAAAAAGTGTTAATGAATTAATTACTAAAATATTGACACATGATCTGAGCCTCATGCATTTTTTTGGACACGTCAAAGTCACATTCACACGTGTAAAGTCACATTCAATATTTTTGATTGAAATATGAAAAATTGGAGTTGAAGGGCACTCGCTGACTTCATGTACATACATAGTACAACAAAAATATACATTGGTGCAGAATCATGGCACCTAGCAATTGGCCACATCCAGGAGTTTTAAAGTAACGCACTCCAGGCCGAAGTTTCAATAACAAATAAAATAAACAGACATAGGGAGCAAGCATTTGCATGTCAATATTTGGCCAGTAATACATAGGGCCACATACACACCCTCTCCTGCTTGGCCACATTTGCCACAGGCACAGGTGGAAAGCAGCCATACCTATGCCACATCCACGCCTGTAAGTCAGTGGGCCACCCAAATAATAACCCCCAGTCCAAATGCAAGTCCTTTCCAATCTTTGCCAGGGTTCAAGGTAGTAGTTTGCCAGCCCAGAATGTCCCCCAATCATGTCAACAAACAGGATGGGCCAGCCACAATTCCATTAGGCCAAAGCCTGCAGCGTGACAGCTTGAGCGGCAGGTTCAGTGAGGCTTTAGCTCAGGCATTGGCTAGTGGGGTATCTCAGCACTCTAATGAGCTATATGGGCAAAAATCAAAAACATACAAGCAAAGCCATAAAAAAGGCAATCTTGGTAGCGCTCACCAGACAGGTTAATACAGTGAGGATGTAGAGGAAAGATGTGGAGCAGATACAGGGCAAATAGCTGTTAAAATGGGTGTTGCCCATAAAACCCTGGTGGTGGGCCTTGGAAGTGGCCCATCACCTGGGCATGTGTGGCATTCATAATCTGCCACTGTTCCAACATGAGTCTATTGCTAGTTCTAACTTCCTCTAGCATGGCTGTGAAATTATTAGTTAAGGTGGCCATGTGGCTGTTGCTCGTCCTAAATTCTGTCAGCATTGTGGTGAATGTTTAATTTATCTAATTGTGCAGTAAGCTGCTCTGTGGTTCTTTGAGTCACCTGCCGAAATAAACGCCTGTCATGGTGCCACGCTGACTCCAGGATCGGCATGCGCCTCCCCTGGGAAACTGGTCAACGTTGCTGACTACGTCTACCAATTCCCCGGGTTTGAGCGCCTGCAGATGCTGGACCTCTAGGGCGAGCAAGAGTCGCAGATGTGCTCGGCAAATCCTCTGCAGCAGAGCTACCACTGGGGGCTGTAGGCTCAGTCTCTGCATGCTGCACACGATGGGCTGGCAGCATGCGGCCAGCTTCACTCTGCTGCAGAGGATTTGTTGCAGTAGCATGTTGGGACCGTGGCAGATTCTGTTCCAGGGGGGTCAGTCAAGCTGGCATCCTCCTCCATCTCCTGGATTTCCTCCATCAGTGTGTGGGTCTGTTGGGACATGTGCAAAAAAAGGTTCAGTTTGGGCCCTAAATATATTTGTTATGCAAATTAGTCATGTGCATTCACATGCATCAGCAGTTTCAGCAAAGTCCACTTACCGTATATATCTGTTCCTGGCTCTTAGGCAGCACGGAAGTTGACAGCGTGGTCAAACTGGATGAGGCTTCCACACTTGCTGAGGCTTGATGCTGGGCTGTATTTAAAATAAAAAGGCAAGTAAACACCCAAAAATCCATTGATGCTCTGGATTCCTACATATGTTTCCAAAAAACACGTGGCCAAGCAGGAATGCCAACTCCCCCAACGGTCCAAGGTGACCTTCACTATGAATGTCATTATCTGTTATATGTATGCCTCACCCTGCACATACACATTGGTCACCTTAAATAATACAAACATGCATGTACTGCATGTTATGAGGCTTCACACATCCCTAAAGGGCCATTAGGGACCCACACTCAGCTTGCAAATAGCATTTGTCTTCAGAGTATGCTGGTGGGCATTCTTCCTATGTAGACCTTTCCCTGACCCCTGATCAAGTATTTGAGACCAAAGCACAGCTAAAACACAAGTGGCCTATAGACAAAGAAGGAAGTGTTGTATATGATTGAGTAGAATCACATAACAGGCAGTGCTTCGCAGACATTAAACACCCAGCAAAAACTGTAACCTCCCTTACAAGCCACTCCTTAGGGGCATGTGTTCATATATGCCTGCGAGCCTCATTTTACACAATTAAAACATTTCACATACACACTAACATTACTAACCTGCAGGAATGGTAGGGATGTCTGTGTCCCATCGGCCAGAGAGGCCCTCTAATACCATGGGATGTATCATTCCAGCACCCCCTCCTCAGCTCGGGTAAACTGTAATTTTGTGGGGAAGCCTCCGCCAGTTTGTAAGCTGAAAAATATAGGTTTGAAAATTTAGGAA
This sequence comes from Gastrophryne carolinensis, assembly GCA_027917425.1. Lineage (NCBI taxonomy): Eukaryota > Metazoa > Chordata > Amphibia > Anura > Microhylidae > Gastrophryne > Gastrophryne carolinensis. Next base: position 392,763,189 of record CM051239.1, on the reverse strand, counting down.
ATTGTGGTCAATACAACAAGCAGACAAATGCACAACTCAAATATGTACCTGTAATTGCGCCGTTTATTTTCTTTCTTCCGTGCTGCATGCTTCAGGTCAGAAATTTTGCGCTGTATCTGCTCCACATCTTTAAGCTCCTCCCACGCTGCATTGACCTGTCTGGTGAGCTCCTCCAAGATTTCTGTTTTACTCATTTTGCTTGTAGATTTAGATTTTCGCCCATATAGCTCGTCATAATGGAGGGTAAGCCCACTTGCCAATGCCAGAGTTTGGGCCTCACCAAACCTGGCACTCAACTGTTCTCGCCGCAATGTCCGGCCGATTGCTTGCTGTTCGGGCTCATCTCTGTATGTAGGTAATTCGGGGGACATTCTGGGCTGGCTCTGTTGTGTTGAAATGTGGGGCACGTGGCTTGAGAACGAATGGACTGGACTTGCAAATGGACTGGGGGTCCTTGTCTGGGTGGCCACAGAACTTCCAGGCATGGATGTGGCATATGGATAGTTGGTTGCCACATGTGCCGGTGGCAAATGTGGCCGAGGAGGAGAGGGTGTGCTTGAGGGTGTGTTGATTCTGGACCTGTACCTCTTTGTGCCCTTGCCACTTGTGGTTCCATGCCCTGGGAGGTACTTGCACGTGGCTCATGAGATGCAGAGCTGGCTGGGCTGGGGCTTCTGGGCCTGTGGCTCTTGGTGGTTCTATGGCCATGGGTGCATTTCCAACGTGGCTCAGGAGATGCAGAACTGGCTGGGCTGGGGCTTCTGGGCCTGTGGCTCTTGGTGGTTCCATGGCCATGGGTGCGTTTCCCACGTGGCTCACGAGATGCAGAGCTGGCTGGGCTGGGGCTTCTGGGCCTGTGACTCTTGGTGGCCTTGCCACTAGTGGTTCCATGGCCATGGGTGCGTTTCCCATGTGGCTCAGGAGATGCAGAGCTGGCTGGGCTGGGGCTTCTGGGCCTGTGGCTCTTACTGGCCTTGTCAGTGGAGCGTGCTTTATGAAGGGATGTGCTAGGCTGGGGAGGAGAGGAGGGTGTTTTTTGGGCTGGGGCTTCTCACCCTCTTAGTGGCCTTTCTTGCGGGCGTACCTGCCTGCTTTGTTGTTGGCTTCTTCTTAGCCGCTCCCTCCTTGGCTTTGCTGGTTGGTTTGGGTTTAACGGACTTGGTGGGTAATGTCGCCTTGGGTTGGCCACTGTGGCTGCGCATTTCCCGCACCTTCAGAGTTGGTATTTGGGACTGAGTGGTCAGGCGTGAGGAAGGCTCCTCAGGCCGCTGTGGCCTTTTGCTGGTGGCCTCCTTGCCTGGTGTGGCCTTACCGACTGATTTTTTAGCTGGCATGTTGAAACTCTCAAAGAGAATGAGCTGTGTGTCCAGGACCCTTTAAATACTAATGCCTGGGTATGACGCTTTCGCGTACGCGTGCGTACGGCCGTTCGTTCAGCCGTGCAGAACCCGGAAACCGCTGGGACATTACATCTGCTGCGGACAAGAAGAAAGATGGCGCCCACAATCTTCACCCGCCAACAAGAAGAGCTGATTATGCTCATAAGTGTATTGTAAGGACTTTGATTTGCCATCTAAATGCATGCCTAGGCCTTAAGGAAGCGCAGGAAGAAACAGTTTTCTTTAAAAGTTTTTTAAACTCCGTGCCAAACAGAAGTGCGCACATGTGTGAACCAAGTCACTTGCATCTAGAAGGATAGTTTGAGCCTAGAAATGTGTCTACGAATGTTATTTAGTCAACTGATCTAATTGTGACAGATATTTGTATGCAGTTTGATCTGACAACTATGTTTATTTTGTGCTTTTTAGAGGATACTTCAGCGCAGGTACGACTACCTGCCCAACTCGTTTGAGAAGAGGACCGCCGCCCTGGAGATCGTTTCCAGGATCCAGCAGGAGACGGACACCACCTTCACCCATAGGCAGATCATGCAGCACTGGTCGGACCTGAAATGGCTCCATTTCCCAAGTAAGTACATAGCGATTGCATGCTAGATGTAAATAATACAGAAGGTAGGTCTTTAATAATAAATGCTTTGCTTTTCTAGTGTTGGAAATGGAGTACCGAATACGACGCATCCGGAGGCGCACAGGCTGACCAGTGCTGCATAAATATGCAGCACCAACTGAAAGTGGTGGATCTCCAGGGCGACGTTCCTACCCCTCCTCTGTAGCGGCCTCCGACCAGCCCTGGACCTTTCTACAGAGGTGGGGCGTCACGGCATGGCCAGGGAGTCGTACCAAGTGACGGAGCCATTTGCCTCTGGTATGTGACTCTTAATGTAAACGCACACACATACATGCTATTTAAACAAAAACTGATTCCCTTAATCTCTTTTTCTAGATGATTCGATAGCGGGTGAAGGATCTGGAGCAGGGACTGCAGCAGATCAGGCCCAGGAGGCACATGTAGAAGGTGGGTGATGTCACACGCACATTCAAATTGTCATTTGCTTAATGTTGACTCAGACATTAGAAGTTACCCTATTTGACATGTCTCTACAGCCTCAACTTCCCAGCAGTGGCAGGTCCCAGAACCAACCCTAACCCTAACCCGAAGCAGACGTCGGCCACCAACGAAGTAAGTTGTAATGTCATTATTTTGAGTATGTGGGAATTGACATGATCACCAAGATACCTAAAGCCATAGTCAATGGCATTAGCATAATGACATATGCCCTTTTCCTTAGATTAATTCCTTAGCATAATGACATATGCCCTCTTCATTAGATTAGATTAGATTAGAAATGGAAGAAGTACATGAACGCGAAGTGATTTAGGTAAGTTTTAGGGGTGAGAAATGGAAGAAGAATTAGACAACGAAGTGATTTGGGTAAGTTTTAGGGTTGAGAAATGGAAGAAGAACATGACCGTGAAGTGATTTGGGTAAGTTTTAGGGGTGAGAAATGGAAGAAGAACATGACCGCAAAGTGATTTGAGTAATTTTTAGGGGTGAAAAATGGAAGAAAAATGAGAGCGCAAAGTGATTTAGCTAAGCATTGTAGCAGAAGTGAGTGAACCAAATATGTAGGCGAGCACATTAATGAGTTAAGTTTGTAGTGCGCAGGCGTAAGGTCGTAAGGATTTTTGTCTGGACGATTATTTATTGTAAAAGGAAATCAGAATCGGGAAACGTAAAGGATTCGTGGAAGGAGACGATGGAAAAAGGGCAAAAACGAAAGCCTACGTTGTAACATGAGTAAAATAAACGGAAATCGAAAGCTGGAAAATGACGTTCTCGTTGGCATACGAACAGACGAAGACTTTACAGAAGGCTTGCAATGCATGCATAGAATCACTCGTACACTCATACGAGAGCGGGAAAAAAAAAAAAAACAGATCGACACAAAAACAAAAGTCTTTTTTGTCTCTCTGAATCAACCCTATTGTACCAGCAATAGATGACATGGTGCACCAGGTGGCTAGGGGGTTGGCCCTGTTGGTCACCTTGAGACGAAAGGTCTGGCTGAAGCAGTGTCCAGCTGACACTGCTTCCAAAAAAACACATACTGCCCTTCCAGACCCCCTCTGGGGGTCGCCTTTTCGGTGAACCTCTGAAGGACCTGGTCAGGAAGGTCACGGGAGCGAAGTTGGCAAGGCTTCCACAGAAGCGGAACCAGAGCACTGCATTTCAGAAGTCGCCTAATCTTTGTCCCTTCCGGAGGTTTGGGGGATCGATAGATTCCAAAAGCTGTGAAGACAGGAGGCCACAGGGGAAACCCAACTTCCCATAGGGCAGTAGGTCCAAGCCCAGTGTAGAGAGAGATTTATTATTTGACCCCTGGGTCTGGGAAGTTGTATCTAGGGATTAGCGAATCGAACCGGACGAACACAAATTCGTTTCGAATTTCAGGAAAAATTTGATTCTGAACGAATCCGAATTTCCCTGCGATTCGATCGATCGAAGTTTTCCTTTAAACTCCATTTATTTCAATTACAGCCATTGTAAAATGGTGGATGGACATGTCCGGACATGTCCCCTGGGGCAAGTTATCATGGGAAGGTCACATGCAGCCTATCAGCAGCCAGGAAGCCCGGTGACGTCACAGTGCTACATAAACGGCGGTCATCTTGCTTGTGCGCATTTTAGCCTTGCATTGCAGACAGAATGGAGGTTGCTGCAGACAGGGAGAGACTAACAGACAGGCAGGGAGAGTCAGGGAAACCCACAGAGACCCAACACAGTGCCAGGGAGAGCCAGGGAAAGATAGGGAAAAATCAGGAACGATCCAGGCAGGGACAGCAGAGAAAGTGACAGGGAAACTTTTTTTTTATTTTCACTTCACTTCATTTGCAAGATAAGTTTTAAATTGCTTTTTTTTTTGTGCTGTAAATATTCCTGGCCACTGTGCATCCCATCTTGGCAGTGGCATATTTAACCCTATCTGTTACACACAAGCATTTCTTATAACTCGATAAGTTTTAATTTTTTTTGTATGCTGTAAAAACCCCAGCCCACATGGGCATACTATTTCAGCACATTTGACCCTATCTGTTATACTAAATCAGCTTCTAAAGGCTCTGTTTTATTAATATATTGCATTTTGAATTTGTTTTGTGCGTCCTGTAAAAACACCAGGCCGCATGGGCATCCCAAACCAGCACATTTCACCCTATCTGTTATACTATATCAGCTTCTAAAGGCTCTGTTTTATTAATATATTGCATTTTGAATTGGTTTTGTGCATCCTGTAAAAACACCAGGCCACATGGGCATCCCAAACCAGCACATTTCACCCTATCTGTTATACTAAATCAGCTTCTAAAGTCTCTGTTTTATTAATATATTGCATTTTGAATTGGTTTTGTGCGTCCTGTAAAAACACCAGGCCGCATGGGCATCCCAAACCAGCACATTTCACCCTATCTGTTATACTAAATCAGCTTCTAAAGGTTCTGTTTTATTAATATATTACATTTTTAATTGGTTTTGTGCGTCCTGTAAAAACACCAGGCCGCATGGGCATCCCAAACCAGCACATTTCACCCTATCTGTTATACTAAATCAGCTTCTAAAGTCTCTGTTTTATTAATATATTGCATTTTGAATTGGTTTTGTGCGTCCTGTAAAAACAACAGGCCGCATGGGCATCCCAAACCAGCACATTTTACCCTATCTGTTATACTAAATCAGCTTCTAAAGGCTTTGTTTTATTAATATATTGCATTTTAAATTGGTTTTGTGCGTCCTGTAAAAACACCAGGCCGCAGGGTATCTCAAACCAGCACATTTCACCCTATCTGTTATACTAAATCAGCTTCTAAAGGCTTTGTTTTATTAATATATTGCATTTTGAATTGGTTTTGTGCGTCCTGTAAAAACACCAGGCCACATGAGCATCCCAAACCAGCACATTTCACCCTATCTGTTATACTAAAGCAGCTTCTACAGGCTCTGTTTTATTAATATATTGCTTTTTGAATTGTTTTTTTTTTGCGTCCTGTAAAAACACCAGGCCGCATGGGCATCCCAAACTAGCACATTTCACCCTATCTGTTATACTAAATCAGCTTCTAAAGGCTCTGTTTTATTAATATATTGCATTTTGAATTTTTTTTTTGCGTCTTGTAAAAACACCAGCCCGCAGAGTATCCCATATTGTCAATTTTCATAGTATCTGGTGCAGAGAAGCAGTATCTCACTTTTTTTAGCTTCTGCTTTTTAAAGTAAACACAATTTTTTAAGTGCATATTGCGCATTTCAAATACATAAAAATGTCAGGCAGACAAGTTCCAGGATGTTCAAAGAGGAGTGCAGAGGCAAGATTCAGCAGGCAGAGGTCGCAGCAGACTAGGGGCAAGTGGCAGCAGGAGTCGCGGTGAGAGACCTGATCTTCCAGTATCTGCTAGCGGTCGTGTCTCCACCAGTAACGCATCTGCCGTGGTAGATTGGTTAATGAGGTCATCCACATCATCACAAGTTACATCTGACACCCCCAGTCTAGGGTCGGTAGGTTCCTCTGACACAACCCTGAGTTGGCATGCCCAGAGAGCAGTCCCTGTCCTCCCATTGCCTCTGTCCTACGCCGTTCCCTCCCCCAGCGACGTATCCTATGCTTTGGGTTCAGCTCCACTCTTTAGTGAGGAGGACGATCAGATAGAGGACAGTCAGCAGCTACTGCCCAGCCAAGAAATGGAGGTGGCTTCCTTCGCTAGGCAGACAAATAGTGATGTGGAGAGTGGAGTGGGTGTTGTTGCGAGCGTTCCAGCTCCTGCGCCAGACATTGTTGAGGAAACCGAGAACATCAGTGATGTGCAGCCACAACTCGGTGATGATGATGATGATGCTGAAGCCGATCGCACTTGGGAACCGGGTGCAGAAGGGGCTTCATCCACATCATCAGGAGAAGAGGGGCGCAGGTTGCCCCGGAGTCAGCAGCTGAGGCAGCAAGGTGTTAGCAGCATGGTTGGCAGTCAGCATGGGGGCACAATTGTAATGCCTGGAGCCAAACAGGGCCAGGGCCGGGGTAGAGCTCCTGCTGCACGGCAGGCTACCTTATCGGGAGGTAGTGGAGCAGGGGTTCCTGGAGTTGGCGACAGTAGCAGTGAATCAGTGCGGGCTGTTGGTGGGAAAAGTAGCTACTCGTTAGTGTTACAGTTTTTCCTCAAGCATCCGCAGGAGGGTAACATGGCCACATGCAAGATATGTAGGCAGAAGGTGAAGCGTGGCCAGGGCCCAAATGTTGGCACCACGGCCCTGCGTCAACATATGATGCGTCACCATAAAGCGGCCTGGGAGAATCGAGGCTCCGAAGAGGTGGTCCAGGCTGCTTCCTCACCAAGTGGCACGCCGCTCCCAATTTCTGCCAGCCAAGGCTCCAGCACCTCAGCCGAAGGCAGCTGTGCGTCATACCCATCCTCTGTCACTCCAGATGCTCCTGCTCCTCCTCCTCCTCCAAGTCATGCATCCCACCAGCAATCCATCAGCGAAGCCATGTCCAAGAGACAGCAGTATGCGCCCACTCATCCTACGGCGCAGAAGCTGAATGTGCTCCTGTCCAAGTTGCTGGTGCTGCAGTCACTCCCTTTTCAGGTGGGGAACTCTGCACCTTTCAGAGAATTGATGGCTTGTGCCGAGCCGAGGTGGAGAGTCCCAAGCCGTCATTTCTTTGCCAAGAAGGCAGTATCAGCGCTGCACACTTTTGTTGAACAGAAGGTGGGCCAGTCCTTGAGCCTGTCGGTGTGTAGCAAAGTGCATGGCAGCGCCAACGTCTGGAGCTGTAACTACGGTCAGGGACAGTACATGTCGTTTACGGCCCAATGGGTGAATGTGGTCCCTTTGCAGCAGCAGCAGCAACTTGGACAGGTCACGCCGCTTCGGCCTCCGCGCTCCCTGGCCGTTGTGCCTGTGACACCGTGCGACTCGGCCTCCTCATCCTCTGCCATCTCCTCACCCTCCACTGTAGGCTCAAGTCTCAGTGCCCCTCCAGCCTACCATGTGTGCAGGGCATGGAGGTGTCACGCTGTGCTTCACATGGTTTGTCTTGGCAAACGGAGTCACACAGGGGAGGAACTGCTTAATTTTATTCATCAGGAAATCCAAACATGGCTTACTCCAAGAAAACTGAAAATGGGAACCATGGTTACTGACAATGGGAAGAACATTTTATCTGCGCTGCGACAAGGAAGGCTGATCCATGCGCCCTGCGTGGCTCATGTCTTCAATCTGGTTGTGAAGCGGTTTCTGAAGTCTTCTCCCCATCTGCAAGACATCCTAACAACTTCAAGGAAACGTTGCATGCACTTCAGCCACTCATACACCGCCAAGCACACCCTTCTTGAGCTACAGCGTCAGAACGGTAGCCCCCAACATAGTCTGATTTGCGATGTTTCCACCCGTTGGAATTCCACCCTGCATATGTTGGACAGACTATACGAACAGAGAAAAGCCATCACGGATTTCTTGATGATCCAAGCGGATAGGGGGACTCCCCTGTGTAACTTCAATGTCAACCAGTGGCTGCTCATACGTGACACCTGCCTTTTGCTCAGGCCCTTTGAGGAAGCCACTTTATTTCTGAGTCGCCAGGATTACGGGATGAACGACATGATTCCACTGCTTCATGTACTACAGCACATGTTGGAAACCATGGCTGGTCAGGGCACTGGAGACATGGCGTCTACATCTTACGGCCACATGAACCCCGTTGGAGCTGAACTGGAGGAGGAGGAGGAAGAGTAGGAGGAGTGGCACAGTGCACAATTTAGGCTTGGCAAAATGGCTGGTTTATCTAGTCAGCGGACAGGAGAGGAGGAGCAGGAGCAGCCAGAGGAGCTAGAGGGTTGTGAGGAAGGCGAGACAGAGGACCCAGACACACCGTGGCAGTATGCAGTGGAGCTGGAGACAGGTAGTCCCTCCGAGTCACTTGCGCAAATGGCAGGAAGCATGCTAACGTGCTTGCGTAGTGACCCCAGAATTGTTTCCATTTGTCAGCGGGATGACTTCTGGCGCTCCAACTTATTGGACCCTCGCTTCTGGCACAAAATGGGGGCATTTTTTAAAGAGGGAGGACAAACTGACCTACTACAAAGACATTCTACGTAGTCAGTTGGCCGATGCCTCTCTGCGCCATGGTCCATACTCTCGCAGGTCTGACTCGGGGGGACCTCTGCACTCACCTTCCACTGCCATGGCTGCTGGGGGGGTTGGCAGGAGCAGCAGCAGCAGCTCCATCAGCAGCAGCCTCAGTCTTCAGTCGCTAATGAGTAGCTTTCAACACCCGCATAGTGAGTCTACTCATGAGCAGCAGGAAGACCTGGAGCAGGACCTGAACCAGCAGGTCATGTCATACCTTGACATGACCATGCCAACACACCTTGAGGATCCGCTGGACTTTTGGGCAGCCAAACTTGACTTGTGGCCGCAGCTAGCTGAGTTTGCCCTGGAAAAGCTGTCCGGCCCGGCAAGTAGCGTGCCATCTGAGTGGGTGTTTAGTGCGGTGGGGGCCATAGTTACGGCGATGAGAACTCGTCTGTCAACTAAAAATGTGGAGAGACTCACCTTTGTGAAGATGAATCAGGGATGGATCAGCCAGGATTTCCACCCACCAATGGCTGATGCATGCGACTAGATTCAGCATGGTGCCACGTTTTACACTTTCCAAATGGTGCAAAACATATTTATGTCTATAGGCCAATTTTTGGGCTCCTGCTGATGCCAAGGTCAGGGTGTGCCTTTCAGCCAAATTTTGGCCTCCTGCTGCTGCCAACTGCAGTATTGAGGCTCTAGGAAGCTCAGAAACAGCCGTTTTTAATAGCGATTCGTCACGAATAAATTCGGACTGAAACAAATTTTGTCGGAAAATTCGGCGAATCAGCCGAATCAAATTTTTCAAAAGTTCGCTCATCGATAGTTATCTCCTCCGGATACAAGGGTGAGTTTGGGACCAGGCCTCCACACAGGTATGTGGCTATCAAGCCCTCCCGCGTGGAGGACAGGGAGGCGGCTCGCAAGGGTGCATTAAATCTCCTGCTGGAACGGGGAGTGGTAGTGCCTGTGCCCCCATCTGAGCGGGGTGGCAGTTTCTATTCAATACTCCTCGTCATCCCCGAGAGAAGAACCGATCCGTTCAGCTAAACAGTTTTGTTTGGGTGGTAGAAGTTTGCATGGAATCTCTAGATCGTTGTCACTGGATGTCACCGAAACAAAGGAATTTCCTGCCCATGGTGCACAGGATGCGCATCTAAATGTCCCGATATATCCCGGTCACCAGAGGTATCTGCATTTTGCACTGGGAACTAGAGATTTCCAATTTGTGGTGCTGCCGTTCGACCTGTCCATGGCCCTGTGTTTACGAAAGTATTGTTGGGGGGTGGTGGCGCTCCTGCGGAGTCAGGGGATGTGGTTTGACAAGATGTTACTGTCCATGCTGGAACTTTTCAGGTGGGTTTTCAACTACCCCAAGTCCCGGGTAGTCCCCTCCAGGATGGTTACTTACCTGGGAATGACATTGGATACCCACCTCTCCTTCTTCCAGTGCAAAAGTGCACGGCTCTTCTGTAAGGTCTCTTCTGGTGGACGACCGCCCCACTATCCATCACGGCATGCGTCTCCTGGGTCTAATGGTATCCACCATCGAGGCAGTTCCACATGCCCAGTTCCATGCCAGGATGTTACAGAAGTTGCTCCTGTTGCAATGGGACAGAACAGTACAGTCTCTGGACAATCGCTTCACCTTGATCGACTCTGTCCAACATTCTCTGGACTGGTGGCTGGACCAGCATACAATGTCGATGAGCTGGTCCTTCCTGCCAGTCCGGTAGGTCGTCTTGACCACAGCCACCAGTCTGACAGGTTGGGGTGGCGTTCTGGACATTCAGACGGTCCAGTATCTCTGGAACCAGCTAAACCGTTGTCTCACGATTGTGCTGGAACTCAGGTCAGTGCTGTTGGCTCTTAGGTATTGGACGGGTCAGCTTTGAGGACTCCCAGTCAGAGTACAGTCGGACAACTCTATGGCCTACACAGGTGACAAAAAATTATTTTTCTCGGTATAAAGCTGATATTACATAGTTGAAAGAAATGTATTTTCTCCTATGAAGCAAATTCTTTACAATGGTGCAACTATATGATGAAAATGTCAACACATCGGGCTTTTCACTAGAGGTTAGAAAAGATGAATTTGAAATAAATGGTAAAATAGTGAGTAATGTGTGGTCTCTACTTCCCTCTTGTGTTTTTATAATGCATTACACAAGAACAAACAAATGATTTACAAGCAAGTGGTTTAGCATGAGTGTAGCTAGAGACCTGCCTCAAAGTTTAAAGCACAACTCCTGCCATAAATTATGCAATTTTTATATATAGCCTCCATGCCACAAGGGATTCCTTGTATATATTTAATGTATAAATAAATTCTGATTCTTAGGAGGCAGTGGTAATTTAATCAATCCAAAATTCATAATGGACGTTTGGATTGCTTTTATTGGGCTTCATGCATCCTTGCCGATTTAAAATGCTCCTGGCTATCTTACTTGCAGGAAGTCCTCCAACTTGGGACACATTTTGCATAATATAAACTTATCTATGTCTGCAGTGAATTGTGAGACTCCAGCACTCCTTAACAGAGCCATGCTGCTTGTTGCTTTCTCCCCCTTTCCCCTCTTTAAGCCCTGAAAGGGCAAAAGCTTGGAAGCATCCTTAGCGGAGGCGGGAGAGACCCCTCTGCACCACAAGAGACCTTCTATTTCATAGAAGTCTATGGGTGTAGTTGCCACAGGGGGAGCTTATAAAATCTCATCTTAGATAATATTAGTTACAGTCAAAGATGACTTTGTTTAATACAAAATGTGTCCCAGCAACACTAAAAACAGTAAGTCAATATATGTGAAAAAATATGAAACCCACAACACTTGCCTATCTAAAAATGAACAACCTGTTTGACCCGCACAACTGATACAGTATTATATACTATTGTGAAGGGCCTTCTTTTGTGGATATCACCTATCTGGATTTTAGCAAAGCCAGACACTGTATAACATAAAAATCTCATAGATAAATTGATGAAACTAGGAATCCCTGGATAGTTCAGTGGATTTACAGATGGCTGAAGGATAGGTATCTGTTGTTAATGATAGGAATGATGTTGTTGATGGTGTGCAATCTGAATAAATGTGAGTTCCAAGTGGTGTACTGCAAGGCTCTGTCACCAGCCCTATTCTTTTTTATATGTTTTTTTAAGTGACATAGGTGAAGGCTTGGTTGGTAATGTTTGTTAGAGACAGTTGCAACAGTTTACATCTGCTCTCTTTATGTGATTTGTATCTATATTGCTAGGTTAATGCAGTTTACATTTATGACAGTAGATGGCATTGTTACATATATCTATGTGTAGTATCTGTTGTACATTTTTTACTGCATGTTGAGTTTTCTGTACATTAAGGTTATGTCTTTGACTTATTTTTCCTGTCAATGTTATCCACCTTATAAGGTGACTGACTGCGCTCGTGTGCCAGTAAAACCAGTTGCTGTTACACCGCAAATGTCTGGATTTGACTTCGAGCACTCACACTCTGCATGTTATGGGCCCAGTGAACGAATGAAGCCCCAGAGACTGGATAAAGCCCAGTGACCAGTCCAGGCAGAGCAAAGCCCAGAACGAGACAGCGTGGCCGATGCAGAGATTGACATAAGGAAGTCTCCACAGAGACATCTCCTGTATACAAGAAAGACGGTTCTTATATAGAGAGGGAGAATGACCAGCAGCCCAGAGCTTAAACTCTCAGTGGTCAAGCTGAACAATGACAGTTATCAGCTATGGAAGTTTAAAATGAAAATGCTATTATCCAGAGATGACTTGTGGGAGGTTATCACTACAGAGAGGCCACAGGACAATAATCAGGACTGGGACAGGAAAAACAGACAGGCACGAGCTACCATAAGCTTACTAGTAGGAGATGATTAGCTTATTCACATACGCATTGAGAATACAGTGAAAGGCATGTGGGATGTACTGAAAAGACTGCATGAGAGATCCAGTTTAAACAGCAAGTTGTTTCTGCTGAGGAAACTTTACAAAATGAGGCTTAGCAGAGAGCAGAACGTACAGGAGCATATAAATGCCATGCTGGAAGTGATCACACAACTCAGTGTCAGGGACCGCTGGACACCCTTCTCTCGTGAGCCAACAATCCCCAATCTCCACCGCCTCTTGTGCCTATAGACAAGCCCCCGCTTGCTGGAGACACGGGTTATGCCTCTCCAGACTCGGTTGCCCCCAGGTCTTACTGGCGCAAAGATTGCTGGCTTACGATAAAGACGGATGAACTGCGGGGTATCCCAAATCAGGAGTTCATGCACCAAAGTCTGTAACCGTCAAAACCAAGGGGCAAGGCAAAGAGTAGTCGGGACTGGCAAGGGTCAAGGCCGGGTGATCACAGAAGCGCGGTATCCAAGGGGTTAAGCAGAAACGAAGTCAGACAGGCAGAAGGTCGGTTCAGGCAGCGAGCAGGAGTAGTCAAGGACGAAGCCGGATCAAACACACTAAGACGAGATTCAGAAGCACACCCAAGCTAGTAAATGGCTATAACAGGCACTGGTGGTTCAGGCGGGAAAATATTTAAATGGTGACTGACCAATGGGAAGGGGAATGTGCTGATTGGTGCAACACACGATCTCACCCCTGATAGGAGAAACTCCAGGGACTGGACCACCCTGGCCAGTCAGGCTGTCCATTCCCTGACCTCCCCAGAGCAGAGGATTCCTGGGTCAGGATTGGTCCTTTTAAATCTGCCCCCGGCGAATGCGCTGGGAGCAGCGCCGCCTGGGGACATAAAGGGAACATGCTCGCACGCGAGCACGTGCACGGCCGTCGGCTGCCGGTGCGCCCGACGCTGGAGGGGTGGCTGCCTGGCGCGGCCGCCGGAGGGGCCGCGCCACCAGTGAGCGTGCGGAGGCACCGCGGGACAGACTCCCAGGTAAGTTCCTTACATTACCCCCCCTTGAGGAGGGGCCTCTGGACCCTCCAAGCTGGGTTTCTGAGGGTTCTCTCTGTGAAACTTCCTAACCATCCTCCCCGCGTGGACATCTCTGGCCGGGACCCAAGACCTCTCTTCTGGACCGTATCCCTTCCAATCTACTAGGTACTGGAGAGAGTTTCGGAAGAAACGTGAGTCCAATATCCGGGCTACCTTGAATTCTTGCTGCCCGTCTACCAGGATGGCAGCAGGGGAAGTATCTGGCTCAATACCCTTGGCAGATTTTAAAAGGGAAACATGAAAAGAATTGCAAATTTTCATGGAGGGAGGGAGATCAAGGCGATAAGTAACTCGATTAATCTTCCGTAGTATAGGAAAAGGGCCAATAAACCTTGGATCTAGCTTGGCAGAGGGTTGACGTAATGCCAAATTTTTGGTGGAAAGCCAAACTAACTCCCCCACCTCATAATCAGGGTCACTAGACCGACCGTGATCGGCAAAAGTTTTCTGCTGGCCGACAGCCCTGGTCAAGTTTTGCTGGATCTTTGCCCATAAGTCCGGCCATTGGGACAACCATTCCTCAAGCGAGGGCACACTAGAGGGTTCTTCGGACAAAGCAGAAAACTTGAGGTCCCTACCGAAGACACAGCGAAACGGGGAAACCCCTGTGGAAGTATGGGTGGCATTATTTAGAGCAAACTCTGCAAACGGAAGGTACAGTAACCAATCTGTCTGGACATCGGAAACAAAACATCGAAGGTACTGCTCCAGTGATTGGTTGGTTCTCTCTGTCTGTCCATTTGATTGGGGATGAAATGCAGAGGACAGAGAGACAGAGAACCCCAACCTGGCACAAAATGCCCTCCAAAACTGAGAGACAAACTGTACCCCCCTGTCAGAGACCACATCCTCCGGGATTCCATGGAGTCTGAATATATGTGTTAGAAAATGTTGTGCAAGGTCTTGAGCGGTTGGTAACTTTTTTTAACGGGATAAAGTGTGCCATCTTACTGAACCGATCTACCACCACCCAGATGACGGTAAACCCCTGCGATGATGGAAGATCGGTGATGAAATCCATGGCAAGGTGTGTCCATGGTCGGGAAGGAATGGATAAGGGCAACAGTGAACCTTCAGGAGAATGTCTAGGGGTTTTACTCCGGGCACAAATCTTACAGGCTCGAACATAATCCTGAGCATCTTTTTTAATAGAGGGCCACTAAACATGACGTGACAACATGGAAATGGTTTTCTTAACTCCAGGATGGCCTACAGTTTTAGAGGCATGAAATTGCTGTAGGATGGCCGAACGATGTGACGCAGGTACAAACTGGACATGAGCCGGTTTACCAGGCGGAGATTCAGACTGAAACTGATTCAGGTCAGAGAGGTTCGGCTGAATCACAGCTACCACCATGTGTTGTGGCAGTATGGGCAAATTCTTCCCCTCAGGTAAGTTAGTCGTGGAAAAGCTTCGAGACAAGCCATCAGCTTTTACGTTCTTTGACCCCGGTTTGTAAGTAATTGTAAAGTTAAATCGGGAAAAGAACAGGGACCACCGAGCTTGCCTAGGGGTTAACCTCTTTGCAGACTGAATATATTCTACATTTTTATGGTCCGTGAAGACCGTAACAGGGAACTGGGCCCCTTCTAACCAGTGTCTCCATTCTTGAAAGGCTAGTTTAACCGCCAAGAGCTCCCGATTCCCAATGTCATAATTCCGCTCAGCGGGATTGAATTTTTTCGAGAAAAAAGCACAAGGGTGAAGTCGTTCCGGGGAACCGCTGTACTGCGAGAGAACTGCCCCAACGCCAAGCTCGGAAGCGTCAACTTCGACTATAAAAGCTCGTTGACATTCTGGGTGAACTAATACTGGGGCAGAGCTAAAGACTTCTTTTAACTTTCTAAAGGCTTGAAAGGATCGTTCCGGCCAGGGTGATGGGAAGCTCCCCTTCTTGGTGAGATCTGTGAGAGGTGCTACTAGGGTGGAAAAGTTCTTAATAAATCTCCTATAAAAGTTGGCGAATCCCAGGAATCTTTGTAGCCCCTTTAAATCTCTAGGTTGCTCCCACTCAAGTACAGCTTTGACCTTAGCCTGATCCATAGATAACCCAGTATTAGAAATTATATACCCTAAAAAAGGGACCTCAGGAACCTCGAATACACATTTCTTGAGTTTAGCGTATAAGCAATTCTCTCTTAATTTTTGTAAGACAAGGCGAACATGTTCACGATGTTCCATTAAAGAGGAAGAAAAAATCAAAATATCATCGAGGTACACTACTACAAAGCGACCCAAATACTCTCTAAAAATTTCATTTACAAAGTCCTGGAAGACGGCCGGGGCGTTACACAAACCAAAGGGCATCACAAGGTACTCGTAATGCCCATCTTGGGTGTTGAAGGCGGTCTTCCATTCATCACCCTGACGGATCCTTATCAAGTTATAGGCCCCCCGTAGATCCAACTTGGTAAAGACTTTGGCCCCGATGATCTGTGTAAATAACCCATCAATCAGAGGAAGGGGGTATTTATTTTTAATGGTTATTTTATTCAAACCCCGGTAATCTATACAAGGGCGGAGCCCCCCATCTTTTTTTTTCAACAAAGAAAAAACCCGCCCCAGCCGGAGAAGTGGATGCCCGGATGAACCCCTTCTGTAAATTCTCAGCTATGTAATCTTTCATAGCTTTGTTTTCCGCCCGGGTCAAATTATAGATTTTTCCCCTGGGTGGCATAGTCCCCGGAAGAAGTTCTATGGGGCAGTCAAAGGACCTATGAGGCGGAAGAACATCCGCCGCTTTTTCCGAAAATACATCAAGAAAATCATGATAAGGGCCTGGAACCCCATCGGGGAGTAGCTGTGTGGCACGCACCGGGACTTCCAAACAGGACTGGAAACATGACGGGCACCATTTAGTAATCTGCCTCGCAGCCCAGTCAATCTGAGGGTTATGCTTTTGTAACCAAGGCAACCCGAGTACTAATGGAGTTAAGGGCATTTTTAAGACAAAAAAGCAAATCCATTCAGAATGCTCTGCTCCCACTCTAAGAAACACTGGTGGGGTCTTAAAGTGTATGAGGCCCCCCGCAATAGGTGTGTCATCAATGGCTAAAACCCGGATAACCTTAGACAGAGGTTGGAGCGGAATCTTCAAACTTTGAGCTAGCTCTAAGTCAAGAAAATTCCCTGCAGCCCCACAATCAAGAAGGGCCTCCAAACTTTTTAAATTCAAGGTCCACTTTAATCTGGACTGGGACCATAAACTGGGAATAAATCTGAGGAAATACCTTGCAGCCTAGGTGGGTTCCCTTGACCCCACCTAGGCTCTGAAGTTTCCCGGCTGCTTCTTGGGGCAGACTCTGACCAGGTGACCGGTCCCCCCACAGTAGAGACACAGTCCTTCTGTCAATCGCCGATGCCTCTCAGCCTCAGAAAGCTTGGTAGCTCCCAGCTGCATAGGTTCCTCGACTGGTAAAGGGGCTGGAGCTCCAGCTTTCCAGCTGGTATCGGGATGCGCCCCTCTTTCAAGGCGTCTTTCCCGTAAACGCCGGTCGATTCGGATAGCGAGTTGCATGGTTTCGTCCAAAGACTGAGGTACAGGGTGATTCACAAAAATGTCCTTAATGGCGTCAGATAGGCCCAACCGGAATTGACCACGCAGGGCAGGGTCATTCCACCGAGAGTCCACAGCCCACCGACGGAATTCGGAACAATACTCCTCAGCCTGCCGGCGACCCTGTCGCAAGGAACGCAGTTTGGCATCAGCAGTGGCACCCCTATCTGGGTCATCATAAAGAATTTCCATAGCTGAAAAAAACACATCGACCGATTGCCGTGCTGGGTCCTGAGGTGACAGGCCGAATGCCCAGGACTGTGGGTCCCCTTGCAGGAGGGAGATGACCAGGCCCACACGTTGTTCTTGGGAGCCAGAGGAGTGTGGGCGGAGTTGAAAATAAAGTTTGCAGGCATCCCGAAAGTTGGAAAACTTGCTTCTGTCCCCAGTGAACTTATCGGGGAGTGGGATCTTGGGTTCCACAGGATGGACGGCCGGTGCCCCCAGAGGGACTGGGTTGATAGGAGTTGGACGGTTCTCCTGGGCCGCCACTCGATGAGCCAGGTGCTCAACAGCCGCAGTCAAGGCCTGCACCTGCTCCAAAATTTGGTCCATAGTTCTGGCCTGTTATACTGTCAGGGACCGCTGGACACCCTTCTCTCGTGAGCCAACAATCCCCAATCTCCACCGCCTCTTGTGCCTATAGACAAGCCCCGCTTGCTGGAGACACGGGTTATGCCTCTCCAGACTCGGTTGCCCCCAGGTCTTACTGGCGCAAAGATTGCTGGCTTACGATAAAGACGGATGAACTGCGGGGTATCCCAAATCAGGAGTTCATGCACCAAAGTCTGTAACCGTCAAAACCAAGGGGCAAGGCAAAGAGTAGTCGGGACTGGCAAGGGTCAAGGCCGGGTGATCACAGAAGCGCGGTATCCAAGGGGTTAAGCAGAAACGAAGTCAGACAGGCAGAAGGTCGGTTCAGGCAGCGAGCAGGAGTAGTCAAGGACGAAGCCGGATCAAACACACTAAGACGAGATTCAGAAGCACACCCAAGCTAGTAAATGGCTATAACAGGCACTGGTGGTTCGGGCGGGAAAATATTTAAATGGTGACTGACCAATGGGAAGGGGAATGTGCTGATTGGTGCAACACACGATCTCACCTCTGATAGGAGAAACTCCAGGGACTGGACCGCCCTGGCCAGTCAAGCTGTCCATTCCCTGACCTCCCCAGAGCAGAGGATTCCTGGGTCAGGATTGGTCCTTTTAAATCTGCCCCCGGCGAATGCGCTGGGAGCAGCGCCGCCGGGGGACATAAAGGGAACGTGCACGTGCACGGCCGTCGGCTGCCGGTGCGCCCGACGCTGGAGGGGCGGCTGCCTGGCGCGGCCGCCGGAGCGAGTGAGCGTGCGGAGGCACCGCGGGACAGACTCCCAGGTAAGTTCCTTACACTCAGATCAGTTGGTGAGAATATAACAGACAGTCACTTCGCAGCCATGTTGTTGTGCAGCTTACCTCATACATACACTGCACGGATCAATGTGCTGGAGACAAAGCCTGAGACAGATCTGACACTAGCATTTGTAAAGACCAGGCTCACAGATGAATAACAGTAAGAAAAGGGCTTGCACATTACTCCCCAGAAACCAACAGCTCTTAAAGCTTCATACACAAGGTTACCCCAGAAGGAAACCAGGGTGTGCTTTAGATGCCACAAACAGGGATACATAAAGAGAGACTGTCATATATAGAAACCAGAGCAAATGAGACAGCGTCCCTCTTATACTAGACAGAAGGTCAAAGTCTGAATTTCTGATTCATGTGAAGAAAACTGGAAGGCCACATTTAAAGTGACCAGCCATACCATATTTAAAGGCTGGTCCATTGACTCCGGAGTAACCAGTCACCTGCCAAGTGATAGAAGCTTTTTCACAGAAAGTGATCTGAATAACAAAGAGACTATTTACCTTGCAGGTGGAAGTAAAATACATGCAGTGGGATATGGGCATAGAACTCTTGTATGCCCCAATGATGTAGGACATAATTTAGCCATACCAGTGCTTTATGTTTCTGATCTGGCAGGAGGACTCTGTGAAGCGTTTGACAGCCAAAGGATTGACTGTGAATTCCAAGGTGACAAGTGTTCTATCCTGGACAGCAAGCAGACAATAGCAAATGCCAAGCTGAATGATTATCTATATCACCCCAACACAGTGAAGGAAAAGGAAGGAAAAGGTGAGACTATGCACCCATAAACACAATGCTTGTATACACATGTGGCACAGACATATAGATCACAGACACCCAGGATGCATAAAGAACTACAAAACTGGAATCGAATCTGACAAAGGATGTAACCGGATGGTTACTGTTAAGTGTGAATGTTGCATCAAATCCAAAGCTGCAAGAGCAACGCTTCCTAACATCAGTCAGAATAGAGCTTCAAGACCACTTGACCAAGTTCACAGTGATGTGGTCCTTTAAACCCACCTACACCTGGAGGCAACAGATACATAATGAATTTCATCGATGACTATTTAAGATATACAGTCACTTGCCTAATGCAACACAAAAGTGACATTCTTAACAAATTACAGCGCTATGTAGTAAAATAATACATTTCAGAGAAAACCTCTTATACTTCAGAGTGATAATGGAGGTGAATTCACAGGATACAAAGTACAAGAGTACCATAAACAGAATGGAATAGAGAATAAAAAGACAGTGCCATACACACCAGAGCAAAATGGGGTAGCTAATAAACAGAACCGCAAACAAACTGTGGACTAACACAAAAATACTGGGGCGAGGCAGAAATAGCAGCCACTTTGTTGCAGAACAGAACTGTGACACAATGAGAAGTTAAGTGTAAAACACCTAAGAGCTTTTGGATGCAAATCATTCATCTACATCCCAGAGGAAACATGAACCAAACTCCAAAACAGAGAATTTGAAGGAATCTTTGTTGGATACAGTGACAATGTAACAAGTTACAGAATACTAAATCCCAAATCAGTAAGGTCACCATTATCAACAGCATAACTTTTGTTTAAGATCTGAGAGACAATGTTATGATAACAGAGGAAGTAAGAACAGAAGAGGAAACTGACTCTGATCAGCCATCATTTGTAACTCCTGAACAGTTGAAGTGAGGACAGAACCCACCAGTACTGAAGAGCAGACACAAGCAAGCTCAGACACAGAAACAAGAGAAAACAAATGTAAACCACCTGTATGTCTCTCATACAAGGCAAGCACTGCCAGTACCAATGGGCCTGCAATTTGGGAAGACAGCTTTCAGAAGGAGAAGCCAGTAAATGGATAAAGGCGAGTAAAGAGAAGACATCTACATGGCACAGCAACCAGGGTTCAAAGATGATCAAATGCCAGATCTAGTATGCAAACTTCAGAGGAGTATATATGGTCTAAAGCAAGCCACCAGAGTATGTGCTTACACATGAGGACTTGCAGAAGAGTAAAGCAGACCCCTGCTTACATTCAAAAAAATGGCAGGCAGGTGGATCTATGTGCGTATTTATGTGTTTTGAGCTAGAAGGGGATGAAACAGAATTGCTACAAACCTAGAATCAGTATTTTGAGACCAAGGATCTTCAAGAGCAGAGACTTCTTGGGTTACTTACTACTCTGCCCTACTGAGGATATGACAGCATATATCCTTACCAAACGCCTTGACCACTGAAAGACACTCAAGGCTTACAAAGAAGATGGGTCTAACAGACTAAGCCTCAGATGTTGAGAAGGGGTGTTGGCAATACTGTGCAAAGCCTATAGCTTGTCTCTGTATGGGATCTGCATCTATATTGCTAGGCTAATGCAGTTTACATTTATGACAGCAGGTGGCGCTGTTACATATATCTATGTGTAGTCTTTCGCTGCAACCGACACGCTGCAAAAAACGTCCCTATTTGCCGATGTTATTGAATATTCCTGGAGGTGTCCTCAAACTGGAAAATGATTTGGCTTTACTGGATAAATAACCGGATTTGGCAACACAGTTCTCAACTGGCCTGGATCCTGGTCCAGCTTGCGGAGGGCAATTTACACTGAAGATTGCCAACCGGGATCATCACCCATGTAGGCACCCACAGAGCTTAAACCGGACCGAACACAACAAACAGCGCTGATATGCATTGCTCCCCAGAGCAATTTAGATTGCAGGACATAAAAAATTACCGTTTTTTAACTTTTTCTGTGGTAAATTTTAAAAACAAAATTGGGGCTCATGAATCTGCAGGCCATCTGCAAACAGGAAGTGCTGCCGGGATTGCTGCTACTGCGCATCGTCAGTTATGTCTGTTGAATCCAGGCAGCAGCATGGCTGAGATGCTGGGAGAGGACGCTCCAAAACTACTGCTAACACTAGAAAATCGAGGTGTTTCAGCTTTGAATGGATGCAGGAGCAAATGTAAGTGCTGATAATGCTTCAGTATCATGCCTGCAGATGGGGCAAGGGAGTTTTGGGGAGTTTTCTTTTCCAACTGTGCAAGGCCTTTGGTCTGGTTTAAGGTGCTTGCTGCTCAACACAACAATGATCCCAAGTTTTGCAAATTGCTCCAAAGAAGCTCAGTAATTGCTGTGACCTTGATTTCCTTGGTGCAATAGGTTCTGGGCTGCAGACAGCCCATCTTAAAGGCCGAAAAATCATGGCATTTACCAGTTAACAGGTCTGGATGAGTATAGGTGGCTCTGGTGTTGATGCAGATGCCTGGGGAGAAACAGGAGGCGTTGCAGCGGAGACTGGCAGAGCTGGATCAGTGGGAGGCAGATTGGTCCCTTGTTGTGGACTACGCTATAGGTTATCTTTTCTCCCCTGTATTTGGACGCAGCCAGTGTGAAGATCCATCATCAATGGAGTTACAACAATTGATTGCTGGACTGCTGTGTCCGGGAGCTATGGGGTGTCAGGATTGCCGATCTTCAGGAGTGAGCTTGGCACCCAAGGCTAATTTGCGACCAGAATTATGCACTGCTCCAAGGGGTAAACTTAAAACAACTTTATTATAAGGTACAAACAAAAACTAACCAAACAGGTATAAACAAAATAACACACAAAACTAAACCTTAGAATGTAGGCAGGACCAGGATGTGGTACAGAAGAGCCCAGAAGGCTCAGGGCAGAACACAGCAGATCACACATCACATGTTTGGCAGAACATGTACAGGGTAGCAGGCTTACAAACAGGAGTCCCGCGATTGGCCGCGGGGCGATCACATGGGCCACGGCCACGTCCTCGGCGTTGACCATCGCAACAGCCTGCCCCATGACCACCCACCGACCAATCGTGGGACTCCTTTCTATGAGCTGGCTCGTAGTGAAGAGGAGGATTACAGGTGTTCTGGGGTGTTATGAGCGACGGGGAGACTCTAGCATTCTGGATGCTCCCCAAGCTTGTTTTAATTAGCTGACTGTGGGACCAACACCTGTTAAAGAAAAAACAGGTGTTGGTCTGGTTTAAGCCTAATTCAACCTGTCATTACATTAGGTAACAAACACACCTTGATAAATAGTTAGACAGAGACAATGGCAGGTCTCTGTTTCTCAATCACAAAGAATTAAGTCAGCAAATTAAAGCTTATGCCATGTAATTTTTCAATAAAATATATAATATATACATTTATATCTAAAAATTCCGTTGCATAACAGACACAGGTGGTTGGAGCCTAGATTCTCTGCCTTATATACAATATATGTGTGTGTATTGACCATCACTGCACCTTACCTGATACTTTTGAATGGAATTCATTGACTCACCGGATTACAGAACATTGCCCCCCCCCCCCCCCCTCCATGTCCTTCAGCCTTCATTGTAAGTTTGATTCCCAAAATCTCTATTCCTCTTGAAAGGCCAACAGTCATTTTTCTTAGTCCCAGACCCTCTGCTATTCCTCTCTCATTTCCCCTCTCCCTTTTTTCTTTCTTCCTCTCTCTGTCCCATCCTTTCTCCTCTTCTGCTTCTCTTCATCTTTTATTTTAAATTTTCCCCCAAAATCACCTACACCTACAGATGAGGTACGTCATGTTTCCAATGGTGTAAGGATATATACTTTCAAGATTGGAAAGACAGCACCCTATAGGATATGCTAAGGAATTTGCCAGAATCCTCTGTATAGCCCATGGGGTGTTGTTGTTTACAAACTTAAAAAAAATCTTACCTCATTGGAAAAATGATGAACCTCTCCTGTAAAAATGCCCAATCCCAGGGGTAAGGGGATGTTTTGGGAAATCTTAGAATAGAAATGTTTTATATGTGTTCCAAGTAAAAAAGTTCACGCAGATGTAAGCTTCAGTTCACACACGAAAGCACACCCAAAGGTAACCTTGCTTTTGGAAAGCCCAACTGTCAGTCTTTACATTTATGCATACAAGCAATGCAACAATAAAAACATATCAGTACAAGGACAGTGCCAGACTAAATGTAATATTGAGGATAATCCAAAGGACATGCAGTCAAATCCCTAAGGAACACTGGATGAAATCCGCAAGTAACCAGACTCCTGGGAGAAGATTTGTCTTCCAGTAAGAAAATGACCCCCGGCACAAAGCCAGAATGGCTTAAACAAAAAATATATATTTAGTTCCAGAAATAGGCCAGTTATAGTCTAGATTTCAATCCATTAAAAATTGTCTCCAGACTTGGAAAAGACCGTCCACTTATTCTCCCTGTTTGACTAAAAGGAAAGGAAATAGCAATATCCAGATGTGCAAAGCCGACAAATGCCTGTCCCGGCTCAAGGCTATAACTGCTTTAAGCAGCCCATTTATAAAAAATGTATAGATACTATACAGGAATTTACTTTGTTAATCAGTTACTTTAAAAACATGTTGCAGATATATTTATCTATTTATATCTATTGCAGATATAAGTCATCTAGGGCAGTGGTTCTCAACCATTTCTTTTCCCAGTACCCCCTAGCGCCAAAAGGTTTCAACAACTAGCAATTATAAATAGTATCAGAATAAAGAGACTCACAGGTCTCGTAGCAAGAATGGATAATGTTTAACTGTCAAAATAATATACTTAACCAGTCAGACACCCCCTATTGGTGTGCCCCTGTGGGCCTCCTTGAACCCCCTGGGGTTCGCTTACCACAGGTTGAGAAACAATGATCTAGGGTGTGTTTAACAAGTAATTAGTGCAGGTATCAAGATGAACACTTGGGCTTAATTCAGTAAACTTTCCTTAAACTATCTAATAAAAAATTACCTTTTCATGTTCTGTTTCAGATGAGGCATGAGTGTGCAGTAGATAGGAAGCCACTGCTGCAGAATCAGCTCATGTCCATTCTGTTATACAAGATGCTGTGACATCACCGCAGTTAGCCAGCTGAATGGTGCAGAGTGGGACACTGGTTGCATCCTCACTCACCTCTTGCTCGGAGCTTGCCTGGACTGGCCTATCAAAAATGGCTGCCCCTGGTTTGCGTCTAGTTAAAAGTATAGCGTGGTAATCCAGTACCAAAAGCCAGCTATCGTAAAAAATCCAAACTTTATTCTAACATCGTTAAAAATGCCATCCAAAACATTGCAATGCGGGTTTTAGAAGCAATAAACGGTAGAATCCAGTGCCTACGCGTTTCGGACTGTCCAGTCCTTACTCATGGCATAATGATTCAACTTTACAACAATACTTAAATGGTCTCAGACAATCATGTGCGCTACGTGCCCATCAAAACCAATTAGGTGCATGTGTGTTTGAAATCCCGAAATCGGGAAACATAATCAGTATAAAATGTATAACCTACCTGGTAACTCTTGTCTAGATCCCCACCTGTTGTCAGAATATAGTCCCAATTATGATGAATAATAGGGATAAAAAAAGCCATAGATCCGGCCGTCCTTATCAGGCCGGAAGTGACCTCAATGTACTGGTGTATATGCACTATCATGCTGAGGAGATTAAGGGTGGAAGTAACAACTTCTCATTGAGAAATGACAAATACCAAGAGTTAAAAAACGGAAATTGTGACAGACGCTCTGTCTTTTGGATGTCATCACTATTCAGTTGCCCACCGGGTCATTCACTGGCCTTTTCTTAATTAGGTCATTGTATTTTGATACTGTTACAGGCAACGTCATTGTATTTTGACTGCCATTGTGTATTGTTGATTACGTCAATGGCATTGTCCTGACTGATTGCATTACGGCCTGCTATTGTTCTACTGATTGCATCACCGGCAGAGTTGAGGGATTGTTTGCCCTGCTGCTATTGGTCGGTGTGTGTGTCATGCAATAGAGACTTGTGTATATAAGGCCCAGTGTGGCACTAATAAAGGACACTTCACCTTCACCCTCAATACTGAGTTCTGTCTCTTATTGGGGGAAACGCTATATTACAATTCATTAGCCCTTGTAAGGGCTGTTCCTGTTTCCTCACGGACGACTCTGGAATTCCAGCAGCACCTCTTACGATTGGGAAAAGGACGTCTCGGGCGGTGAAGCCCTCCGGCGATAAGGGTTATCGCTACAGAAATGACTTAATATACTGGCAGAGTGACACCGCCGTTTAGTACAGACTATGGGCAGAGACAAAATAATACATGCTGTTCCGTCATCTAAAAAAAGATAACAAATCCATATTTATGACCCCATATCATGACCTGGCGATTAAACAGACCAAATCTCTAGCTATGGTTGGTAAAGAGGGCAGAGTGCAGATGATTAAAAAGAGACCATATGATACAGGATAAGGGAGAAGAGTATTAATAAATAAACTCATTACATTAGTTACCATTAATTACAGTAAATATACAGATGAAAGTATAAAATATAAAGTATAAATGATCCTAACCAGGGATAAAGGGAGAGACACCGACCACATTGGCTATCATCATCCCATTATCAATTCTGATTGCAGACTTTAGAACCTATATTGTATATTAAGCCTCAATATAAGCATGTTGTCTGCATTGTGAGGAGTACTACTAAATACCATCCATATATATTATTATCAAGATTCAGGAAAAAATAAATCCACGTCCCAACGATAGTTGAGACAACTAGGGATCTGAGTACGGAGCCTGAAAATCCAATATATCTCCAATAGGTATAGCGTGGCCATGACCTGTGCATGTGTCATTGGAACGAGGTTAGTGCAGCAACTTAATGGGGTTTCCTACAGTGGGGCATAGTAGTTGGGTAGAAATTGGATGGCCATATGCACACTTCCCAAGTGTCCCTGATTTGGAGGGACTGGCAATCTTTTGAGCCCATGTCCCCCTGTCCCTGGTTGTTCTCATTTGTCCCTCTTTGAGGTGTAACATGCAGATCTGCATCAATAAATGACTCATTCGCCTATTTGAAGCGTTTCTCTAGTTGTAACTGTTACACCCTATCTCCTATCCATCCCTCAATGAGGGGGCGTGGCTTAATTTAACAAATGTCTCACTTTCCCACCCTAAAAAGTTGGTAAGTATGCATATGGGCAATTCTAAAACATATGCAATGGGTGGACAATGGCAGGATACCCCTTTGTGAAACCCTTCGGGATTCAGTGGACAAGGACCCGCGCATGTGCTGTTGAAACGTGGCTAAATGGGATTTTTCTGGCTTCCTGGGGGAGGTCATACAACGGGGTCACTTGCTTTGGGATGCCCTGGGGGCACGGAATAAAACCAGGAAAAGTCACATTTCTGGATTTTGTTCCGCTTTAAAGGGTATTTCTACTTTTGGTGACCTTTTTCAAAGTTTACATATTATCATGTGCCAAAATGATGTGCTCAGTGTGTGGACCTTATCTGTGATTTTCTTTTCTTTTTTGTTTGTGCGCAGCTTTGTGTTACAACAATGTATTTATATTAGCAACATACACAAGTGGTGTTTTCAAATACATATCAGAGGCTTCCTGAATCTGACTTGCCAATCACATGATTGGCTGAGACAGAGACGACATGTTTATCTCCATCTGCTCTAACTCAAACTCTGCAGATAAGGAGATCACAATCTTGTGTTCCTGTAGCTTGACAGCCCCAAGCAAGGTGACAGAGTGTGGAACCAAATTGAATGTTGGATGTTTTCTATGCGCGCTTTTCAAGGGGATTTATTGTGAGTAAAACTTTACTTTTTAGTAATTAAAGTGGACTAAAATCCACGGTGATCAGCCCAGGAATCTATAAGATTCCCGGATCGGTCGATTCCCTCTTCTGGGACATCCAAAATCGGGATGCCCCGATGTGTGAAACCCCCCCAGGTTGGCCATAGATTTACCTTTTTTCCGGTCCAATGGCGCATGCACCACCCGCGGTCGCATGCCCGCTATCCCTTTAGCAGGGCCCTGCCAGGCATTTGTGAATGGGCAGCGCGGGCACACTCTCTGTTAGAGTGAAGCAGGGGACGTGGCCGTCAGCTTGCTCGGAGCCGCTGGTCTTTAGGGATTTAGCCAAAGCTGCTGATGAAATATTTGTGTGTATCTCAGCGCAGAAATATACCAAAAGGTGGTTTAGCTGCACCTGTAGTAAGGTGAACCTGTCCTTACGGATAGCTGGAGTGGATTTTTACTTGTCCTGTTCCTATAGTTGCTCTAGGAAAAAGGTAAGTATTAGGTGCGCTGTGGATGGAATTAACGATGAGTAGGAAGAAAGGTTAGCAGGTGAAGAAAATTCCTTATCATGTGAAAAAGTTAACGTTGCAGGTGGTTCTTCTGAGTCTGCTTGTTAGAAGCTGGGAAAAAAATTAGGGTTAAGGTTAGGAATGTTTGAGGTTGGTACTGCTACCAGTTAATCAGACCAGCGACAACAAGCCTCTGGTCGATTAGGCCTCAAAAATCTCCAAAAGTTATTGGAGATTTTTACTATACCTGGGCACCAATTTCATGGTTGCCAGGGTGGTAAGTGCCCAGTGCCGTAAGTGGTCCTATTGGGTACTTAATAATAAACGGTGGTGCACAGTGTTGGACTCACCTGTCTTCCTTAGTTGATTGAAGTCTTGAGATTTGAAGTGTAGGTCTGCTTTAAGGTGCTGTAGGCTGTAGATTATGAAGGGTTAATGCCCTTAGTAGTAGGGCTTAACGTGGTGCTGGTCCCTTGTATGTTTTAAATAGGCAGAGCAGGGTGAATAAATTGTGTTATGGTTTAATCCTAGGTAGGCATATATGTATGTGGAGAATGCTGAGGATTTTATATATATATATTGTTAAGGTATATGGCCGCTATCTGCGGCGAGAGAGTGTAGCGTGGCCGGCGGGCCAGCCGCTCCTGCGGCTTTAAATGATATTGGGGATGTACAGCCGCTTCTGCGGTGTAGTTATGTAGCGTGGCCAGCGGGCCAGCCGTTTGTGCGGCTTTAAATGTGGCTGTCTATGGACGCTGAGGCGGCAGAAAGATGTAGCGTGGCCGGCGGGGCCAGGGGTTGATGGCCGCTAATGCGGCTTAAATGAAGTAATCAGTGGAGCCGCTACTGCGGCAAAGAGATGTAGCGAGGCCGAGATGTAACCCTAATTTTTTCCCAGCTTCTAACAAGCAGACTCAGAAGAACCACCTGCAACGTTAACTTTTTCACATGATAAGGAATTTTCTTCACCTGCTAACCTTTCTTCCTACTCATCGTTAATTCCATCCACAGCGCACCTAATACTTACCTTTTTCCTAGAGCAACTATAGGAACAGGACAAGTAAAAATCCACTCCAGCTATCCGTAAGGACAGGTTCACCTTACTACAGGTGCAGCTAAACCACCTTTTGGTATATTTCTGCGCTGAGATACACACAAATATTTCATCAGCAGCTTTGGCTAAATCCCTAAAGACCAGCGGCTCCGAGCAAGCTGACGGCCACATCCCCTGCTTCACTCTAACAGAGAGTGTGCCCGCGCTGCCCATTCACAAATGCCTGGCACGGCCCTGCTAAAGGGATAGCGAGCATGCGACCGCGGGTGGTGCATGCGCCATTGGACCGGAAAAAAGGTAAATCTATGGCCGACCTGGGGGGTTTCACACATCGGGGCATCCCGATTTTGGATGTCCCAGAAGAGGGAATCGACCGATCCGGGAATCTTATAGATTCCTGGGCTGATCACCGTGGATTTTAGTCCACTTTAATTACTAAAAAGTAAAGTTTTACTCACAATAAATCCCCTTGAAAAGCGCGCATAGAAAACATCCAACATTCAATTTGGTTCCACACTCTGTCACCTTGCTTGGGGCTGTCAAGCTACAGGAACACAAGATTGTGATCTCCTTATCTGCAGAGTTTGAGTTAGGGCAGATGGAGATAAACATGTCGTCTCTGCCTCAGCCAATCAGGTGATTGGCAAGACAGATTCAGGAAACCTTTTTCCTAAAGCTGCTGATGAGTTTACCTCTTTCAGGGCCAAGAAAGCCATGCCCACTTTAGGATCACAGACGCACAGAAATACAAGAAACTTGGAAGCAGCATGCTGATAAGTAAATCACAGGTCTGGATGCACAATTCTATCACAGATCTTTATTTTACATTCCAAAAGAGAAAAACACCAAAAACCTGCCAAAAAAGGGTTTTCCGTTAATACATTTCCATTCACATTTTAGCCACTGGATGGCAGCAAAGCTCCATAAAACATCCCCTGTCCCTTCTAATGAGAGTAATTGTAGCGGTGCTGATGCCACCATGATTGAAGGCGGACCGTCTAGTTGCACAGAAAAGCATTAAATAAAATGCTGGACATAAATGTTGTCTTTAATACAAATACAGCTAGAATCTGGTAAATGGTCCCAAATCCTGAAACACAGGCTTTATTCCATAAACTAAAAACAAATTATTCTTGAAAAAGGACAAGTGTGATCAGTATAAACCATTATATACACAGCCAAAGAGATTCGTAACACATCATATAGCACACATGGTCACCCTCCAGCCTGGGGGCCACATGTGGCCCTCAGAGCCATTTGATGTGGCCCCTGACCTGTTGTGGGGAAAGTGAGAGGGATAAATATAATGGTGGAATGCTTGGCAGGATAATTTGGCAAAATAGTTTTTCTCTAATATTTGTATGCTTAGCATTGGTGGGAGCTTAGATGGGATGAGTATTGGGAACGTGGTTAAGATGTGGGACCGATGAGGGACGGCTATAAATAGGGGATCCATATATTCAGTGGGTTAAACCAATCAGCATATGTATTGCCAGCATATGGGGATTGTTACATATGAATGTAGGGGAGTGGTGGAAGGACATGCCAGTGGAGTTTGTGGAGATGTTTGTGGGTATCTTGATTGTTGTAGAAAATCTTCATTATTCGTTTCCGAGCCTAATCATTGTGGCCGGACCAAGTTCTAAATCATTTAACTGGCCCACACTTGTCCAAAGTTTGAGCACCACTGTCATATAGGGTTGTCACCTGGTCAGTATTTTCTTCCTTACTGCACTGGCCACTGGCCTGGTGGTGCCAGTATTTGTTTTTTATTGGTAATTGAGGATGGAAAACATATTCCAATCACCAGTAAGAAAACAAATGCCGGCACCACCAGGCCAGTGGCCAGTAAAGCGAAAAGAAAAAATTCCAGCCTGGTGGCAACCACACATAAAAGGGTTATTCTTTTATTTATGTAGATTTCCTGTAATATTGGAGATCTTCTCTGCCTTCAATGGATAGGCTCTAAATATCCAAGGGGTGAGGGGCTGTGATCTGTTGAGGAGGGGTCCCCAAACCTGAACCTGGCTTGTTGGTGGCCCTTGAGGCGGAGGATTGGGGGCCCCCTGCGTTAGGCCAATCTTGCACAGAGTAGGCAGGTCTGTTCTGTTTACAGAATGTGTTGAGATATTTATATGGATGTTTAGGTTTAAGTTAAGTTCTGATTTGAAAAAGAAAAAGCTCAAATCTCTGTGGTTCATTAGGAGGCGCAAGTATTGTGTTACTCAAATAGTCTATTTTATATTGTCCTCCACAGATTGTTATGGGGGACACTTGAACCCAAATCCTATTAAAGTCTGTAGGGAGAAAATGTCAACTAATTGTCCATTTTTCCCTTCTCTTAAAAGAAACCAGCCTGGGATTTTACTAGCCCTGGCCAGCTCACAGCCAGCCCATGAGTCGCCAAGCCCCAGTGCCTCCCAGCTGGTCAATAAGTGCATTCATCAGCTTAGGCTATGATATAGCAGAGCTGGATGATGGTAATGACCACCCATAAATTGATGGTGCTGACACAGATACTGTGGCAGAGGTTTGTATTGCCCCCCTTACCGCCATGATGTTGAATCTATAGCATTGTGGGGCAGAACATGGGCTGGGGTGTCTTGACTGGGTGATACCCTTGGGTAGGTACAGGGGATGGGTTGGGGGAGATATGGGAAGAGGGATCAGAGGGTGGTGTCATTCCAAAGCAGTGCAGTCCACCAGGAATTCTCCCCCGTGTTCCTTATGGCCAGTCCTTGCAGCTGCAGCAATGAACAGGAGCACAGGGAATGACTGTTAAACCGTTCTTTAAAAAGTATAATTATAATAAAGCAAATTAGTGTAAGAAAATGATAAGGAGAAAGTACAGTCATAACTGATGCTTCACATCAGCTCTGGCGACCAAGCGACCTGCACACTGACCACCTGATGGTGAGCAGCGAATAGGGTTGGCCGGCAGTCATGCACATCACTGTATCACCAGCAGCCTGGCAACCCAATGGTCATTTCCTGGACCCCGAGATTCACAGGCACGGTCCATCGGCGTAGCTAGGGGGGAGCAGGGGGGGGGCACAGGCCCCTGGTGCAGCAGGTCAGGGAGGTGCCAAAGGAGGGCCTGAGCACAGCTGGGGGGGAAAAGCCTAGCTACTCCTTTGGGTCCATAGTAGGGCACCTAAATAGGACAGATGCATTTTTAAAAAGAAATCTAGTCTGTTTTGGTTGGACATCCGAGTGAAGGTGAACAACACGTGTAAATTAGCCTTCTGGTTCACTGACAAAATCCTATAGGCATCCCGATTTGGGTAAATCTCTAACAAGATGGTTCCAGTGATGATGATTTGTGTCCTCATCTCTGCTCTCTTTCCTCTGTGAGTGACTGTCGGCAAAGCTTCTGAAATATTTTTTTTTGCACTCTGGGGAAACTCAAACTGGGGCAGCGGCCAAAATTAACTTTTAGTTGACCTTAAAGTGGACCAAGACTCAGGTTTCCCACTCAACTGGGTTTTTATCTGCTGGATCACTGGTATTCTCATCTTGCTCCATGTCCCCATGGCAAGTTTCCAGCCATTCAGAACAGATTGCCATTAAAGCAGACCTTCACCCTGAATAAGAGCCTATCTTATATGTTTCCCCCACCCTGTACATACAGATTGCCCACATTAATCCGGACCTTCACTCTGAATAAGAGTCTATCTTATATGTTTCCCACACCCTGTACATACAGATTGCCCAAATTAATCCGGACCTTCACCCTGAATAAGAGCCTATCTTATATGTTTCCCACACCCTGTACATACAGATTACTCACATTAAAAATAATCCTACCTGCATCTACTGCATGTTATGAGCCTTTAAACATCCAAGATGGCGGCTCATGGAGCATCAGGCAGTGTCTTCTGACTGTGCAGCTCTGCATTCTGAGATTGCTGACCTTTCCCTGACCCCAGCTCTGCTCTGCCTGTGCAAAGCACAGCTATAACCCCACCCCCTGTACTTTATCCCACTCCTCTCTCCTCAGTATGTGTGATTCTTCTGAGGCAAGATGGCGGCGCCTGTATCCAAGAGTCCTGAACAGAGTTGCAGCCCAGTGGTGGAAAGAATAATAAGTGACTAAAAACTTAAAATATATTAATTTTTAATCATTTTTTAAGGCTTTGGGCTTTTCATTAAATCATGCTGAAGGTCCGGTTTAATATTAACACCCGGCAATCTATTCTGAATGAATGGATTGTCAAGCACCTCCTTCCGGCTGTGTGTCCCCCTGTGGCAGCCATTCAGATAGGCCTGGCGCGGAGTATGCATCACCCGGAGGGATGCTGGGGATGCGCCTGTGATATGTTGTGGGATCACCAGAAAGGTACAATTTCTGTCAATTCCTGGGGATTTTACACAATGAGGCATTACAAATCAGGAACCAGGGAGAGGAAATTTTGGTCCGCTTTAGGTTTTCACGGCGCACAAGCCAGAGATAACCATGTACTGCCATTGGACTCCATGTTGTCTGAAACAACAGATTGCATTCCACCAGGGGCATAAGGGATACAGGGGGTGCGACCACACTGGAGCTCCATCATCTTATTTATCAGATTTGTGCTCACTTGGCATCATTTAGAGAAGGGGAGCATCATGTGTCTCTGTTTCAGTTAAAAGACTGAAAAATAGTTTACTGTGTGAGCCTTGACAAGGCCCTGTCTAATGCTGGAACCAGGGCCCCATCACATTGTTACACCCCTACATTCCACCAGCTGATAATCTGACAAATACCAGATAAATTCTGCCTGTCTGGACGCTCAGCATCACTATATTGCAATTGCCAGCGGCCATTTTCCCCAGGGAAGATAAATCTCAATACTACAGCATTAAATTATATATATATAAATATATATATATATATATATATATATATATATATCATAAATAATATGATATTCCCCAAAACAGGACGTTATGGGTTGTGATCACACTGGGCCTGGTGCAGGTCGACTGGAGGTGAGAAGAAGCCCATGTCAATAGCTATGGATCTGCCCACTGCACAGGATTGCTGAGTCCAGGTAAGGTGTCATAACCCCCCCCCCCCCCGCGGTCTTATCTCAGCTGCCTGAAGAAAAGTTACTCAGGCCCTTATTTAGCAATGGATAGCGACAGGTAGCGACTGGTGAGCGACCGGTAATGACGGGCCCCGCCACGAGAACGCCAGCTCCCCACCACAATCACACATTTATCAAGCCGATCCTGCTTAGCGACTGAGATAGCGCCATATAGCGACTCATTCATCATTATTCCAGCCTCAGCCCACAGCGCCAGCGTCCGACCTTGAACAGCGACAGGTATGACCTCTCACTACCTGGCGCTCTCCAATGCATTTCAATGGAACAATCTTTAAATATTCATAATTAATTATTAATTTTTTTTTTTTTTTTTTTAATGTGAAAAATTCTGTGACCACTTCTGGCATTTTAAATAATTTTTTAAGGTAAAAAAAATAAAATAAAAAAAATTACAGAACTGATATTACAGGTCTGATATTAATGTATTCATATTACTAAATTATTTAAAAAACTTGTTTTTTTTGGTTTCCAAAAATATGGTTGTTTGGGGTTAAAAAACTACTTTTAACCCATCGCCGCCAGCGCTCTGGGGTTTAAACATGCATTTCACAGCGCGAGAATTTTTTGAGCGTGATTTGTTAATGAATATGGTGGAAGCTGGTCGCTCTGACCAGTCGCTATCATGCGCTCCCATACAGCGCGGAACCTGTCAAATAGCGACTCCTCACCCAATATTCAACATTACGGCAAACCGACTGAGTCGCTATCAGCTACCGAACAACGGCCAAGCACAGCGACTACTAGCGGGCGCTCTGAAAATGCCGCTACAGTCGCTCAACTGTCGCTACCTGCCGCTGGTAATGAATCGGCCTCTTAAGGGGGTTATTTAAGAAGGGATAGTGCCAGGTAGTGGCTTGTAGCGGCAGGCAGCATCTGGTAAATGCCGGGGGCTGTACGCAAAACCACATTTATGAAAGCGAATCTGGTGAGCGACTCTAACAGCGCCATGTAGCGTCTGATGTATTATTACAGGCAGCTCAGCGTATAGCGCCGGCGCTCTAGCTTCCAGAGCGTCAGGTATTACCTTTCGCTCAGTGTCGCTCTCCCATACATTTCAATGGCCGTTCATTTGCTTGTGTTTAAACAGCGTGTTTGACATTTTTTTTTTATTTTGCTCAAATCATTGTGTGACCTCCTGGCTGCAAATAAACACTTTTGGAAACTTTTTTGACTTTTTATATTTTTATGCAGAATTGTCATTACAGGCCTGGCCCAACATACATCACATTCATCAATGCCGGGCAGGTTACTACAGCGACTGAGGTCTCTTTTACAGCGCCCGATACCCGCTTACAGCGTCTACTAGCGGTCGCTCTAAGCGCCGCTATACAGACACTCATCTGCAGATACCTGCCGTTAGTAGTGAATCAGCCTCCAAATTTCTGCTTTAATGTATGTCTAAGACCGTGTAATCTCAAGCCCTAATTGGAGGTGACAGAAATGCGCCAGGGTGACACATTTTCAGAAAACAGTTCATTTTTGACAAACACACGAGGAAGGAGATGCTTCAGTAGAACCTTGGAGAGTATACTTTTTCTCCCTTTTTTGCCTGGGCAGTCCCTTTAACCCTTTCGCTGCCAGCCTACCTGCAGCATTTGCCACTCCCTGTTGCCAGACGATGTTTCACCATTTTGCGCTACACATATTCAACTGTCATT
Organism: Gastrophryne carolinensis; assembly: GCA_027917425.1. Lineage (NCBI taxonomy): Eukaryota > Metazoa > Chordata > Amphibia > Anura > Microhylidae > Gastrophryne > Gastrophryne carolinensis. The sequence continues at coordinate 392,727,849 of CM051239.1, read as the reverse complement.
TTTGAAGGGATTTCCAGGGATTTCCCAGGAAAATTATATATTGTTTTTTTCAACAGAGTCTGGGCTTTAACATGAAATGTCTTGTTTGTATTTTTTAGGTGTATTCTCAATTTTTTTGGGTGAAATGTGTGAAAAAAAATAAAAAAAAAACATTTTTTTACAATTTGTAGAGTTTTTTTGTAATAAAAAATGTAAGTTTGTCAATAAAATCTTATTGCGTGAGAAACCCCAATTTCTCCCGGTTACAGCGATACCACATATGTATAGGTAGACACCCTTTCCTGCCCAGAAGCCTTTTATAGCTGCTGGATGACAAATGGTTAATTAAAAAAAAAAATGACATAGGGTCCCCCTTCCCGGGGAGGGGGACCCCATTTTTTTTGGGATTTTGAAGGGTTAAAAACCCTTCAAAATCCAAAAAAAAAAATGACGTGGGGTCCCCCTTACCCAAAGTAACCAGCCCGGGACCAGCTATGGGGGCTTGTAGGCACAGAGTGGGGGGGCCAGCTTTGGTGGCCCCCCCACCCTGCAGCCTACGAGCCCACATAGCCTATGTGGGCCCGGGCTCTTCTGCCCCCCCCTGGCCTTTGGGGAGGCAGGTAATGGGGGTGCGGGGGTTAATGGCAAGCCACCCGCTAGGGCAGGTGACTTGCCACCCCCCCAGCCTTGTGAACTGGTATAAGGGGTCTCATGGACCCCTTACCAGCTCACAAAGAGTTAATGTGAAAAAAAAACACCACACAATAATAAAAAGTATTTTATTAGAAAAAAAAAAAATTTTTTTTTACTGTACTTACCTTCGATTGCAAGCTCTTGTCCCTCGCCGCTCAGCTGACAGATGCCGGTGATCGGCATCCAGAGAAGGAGAAGGCAGGAGATCAGAGGATCTCCTGCCACCTCCTTCCAGGGCACCGATCACCGGCATCTGAGAAGCTGAGAAGGCTGAAGCCTGAGATCGGGGCCGGGATGACTTCATAAGCCCCACCCCCAAGGGGGCGGGGCTTAGAGGCATGATGGCGGCCGCCATCGTGAAGAAGAGAGGAGAGAGCCTCCCAGGCTCTCTCCTGAAGATCGGTAAGTCCTGGGGGGGGATCGGAGGCCCCCCAGGTGAAGAGGAGGGACAGCGGGAGCCAGCGCACACACAGGTAAGTGAATGTCATTTTTATTTATTTTTTTTTTTTTACAGTTAGAAGCTGCTGCTGCAGAAGCGGGGGGGGGGGGCGGCCTATTCCGGGGGCTCTCCTGGAGCCATCCGACCCCCCACGGGGGATCGGATGGCACCAAATTAAAGAGGAGACCCGGCCGGATCCAACAAGGGGTCAGGTGAGTATTTGTTGTTTTTACTTTTTAAACTACAAGCGAGGAAAGTCAAGCACGTAACACCTACGGGCTTGGCACTTAAGGCCCAGCCAAGCCAGCACGTAGGTGTTACGTGCTTGGCAACAAAAGGGTTAATTAGCACAATCTTCCTCAGACATATGGCAGACTTCCCACTGGTTGAGGTCATGATAAAGATCTGGTGAAGCAAGTTTGGGTGTGCTTTTGGTGTGAACTGAAGTTTACATCTGAGTGAGCTATATAACAAAACACACAAAAAATTCCTTAAAACATTTCCCCCAAAATCACCTACCCCTGCGATGGGGCATTTTTATAGGTGAGATTCATTATTTTTCCTGTGAGGTTACATAGTTACATAATTAATACGGTTGAAAAAAGACAAATGTCCATCAAGTTTAACCCTGGTGCAGGGCTGGGGAAAGTTAATTGTATTATTTCCTGATAACAGCCAATAGTAACTATTAATGTTTGTACTAAAAAAGCATCTACTGTCTTTTTTCCCCCAAAAGTGAGGGGGAAGTGTCTGTGCATCCTATTGGGCACATGTAAAAAAAAAAAAACATCAAAAAATAAACTTTCATGAGGCCAGCCGATGGAGGAGTGGAGGGCAGGCAGGGTAACCAAATTCTGGCACGTTAATGCCACATTGCCTGTGGGGAATGGGAGGGAGAATACCACGCTGCCTATGGGGGATTAGGATGGGGGATGCCACGTTGCCTATGAAAATGGGATGGGGTCAATGTTACACTGCCTATGGGAATGGAATGGGGTAATGCCACTCTACCTGTAATTGGGGATTCTGTACCTTGCCTATCATTTGGTTCTTTGGGTGATGGTGTTTTAACACAACATTTGGTTCAGAATATTTTTTTTTCTTATGTTCCTCCTCCACATCCTAGGTGCGTCTTATAGGGCAAAAATACATAGGCCCTTATTTAACAAGGGATAGCGCCAGGTAGCGACTGGTGAGCGAACGGTAATGACGGTCACCGCCACGAGAACGCCGGCTCCCCACCACAATCACACATTTATCAAGCCAATCCTGCTTAGCGACTGAGAGAGCGCCAGATAGCGAATCATTCATCATTATTCCAGCCTCAGCCCACAGCGCCAGCGAGCGACCTTGAACAGCGACAGGTATGACCTCTCGCTACCTGGCGCTCTCCAATGCATTTCAATGGAACAATCTTTAAATATTCATAATTAATTGTTAATAATTTTTTTTTTTTTAATGTGAAAATTTCTGTTACCACTTCTGCTATGTTAGATATTTTTTTAAGGTAAAAAAAAAAAAACTTGTGCAGAATTGATATTACAGGTCTGATATTAATGTATTCATATTACAAAATGTTTTTATAAACTTGTTTTTTTTGGTTTAAAAAAATATGGTTGTTTGGGGGTTAAAAACTACTTTTAACCCATTGCCGCCAGCGCTCTGGGGTTTAAACATGCATTTCACAGCGCGAGAATTTTTTGAGCGTGATTTGTTAATGAATATGGTGGGAGCCGTTCGCTATGGCCATTCGCTATCATGCGCTCCCATACAGCGCGGAACCTGTCAAATAGCTACTCCTCACCCATTATTCAACATTACCGCACACCGACTGAGTCGCTGTCAACAACCGAACAACGGCCAAGCACAGCAACTACTAGCGGGCGCTGTGAAAATACTGCTACAGTCGCTCATCTGTCGCTACCTGGCGCTATTAATGAATCGCCCTCATAATCTTTATTTGAAGCTGTCAGCTGTTGATGCTGTAACAAGCTTCTGTGGGAGGCTATGCCACAGATTTATAGTTCTTCTAGTAAAAAATCATTGTCACCTCAGGAGGTTTAAAGTTGGAGGGAGTGTCCTCTTGTCTTTAGAGGTTTTACCTGGAATAGTTTTTCCCCATGTTTTTTGCATTGCCCATTTATATATTTATACAAGTTAATCATGTCCCCCTCAGTCGTCTCCTCTCAAGACTAAAGAGGTTTAATTCTCATAATCTTTCCTCATAACTAAGGTCCTTCATTCCCTTTATTAGTTTGGTGGCTCTCCTCTGCACCCTTTCCATAGTCAGAGCGTCCTTTCTATGAATGGGTTCCCAGAACTGGACGCCATATTCCAGGTGAGGGCGCACCAGTACCTTGTAAAGAGACAAAATGACATCTCTGTCCTGAGCCACCAGAAGAGTTTTCAACACCCATAAAACATAAACGGCTATTGTTTGATAGAATGCAGAAAAATATTTTTTTTTATTTAAAAATGTTATTAAAAAAAAATCTTAATACAAATTACACCAGCAAATGTTTTATTTGTGTGCCTGTAATTTCCTGTGAGCTGTGATAGATGCCAAATTCTATTTCTTTTTCTATAGCCTGTCATATAATTTTTTAAAATTATTATTTATTTATAAATCGTTATCGTCTTCTGTAGTGCCGTGCAATTTCCATACATTTGTCCTTTAAAGTGGACCAACACCCAGGATTTTGACTATCCTGGGTATTGGCCCACTTCCCCGGGGCACCCCGATTTGGGGTGCCCCGCTGCCTGAAACCCCCCCAAACACCCCGAAAACTCACCTCTCCACGCTCCCACGTGACTGCGCTGTCCAATGCCCGCCGACGGACAAGTGACGGACAAGGGATCGCGCCCGCCGCCGCCTCCCGCGCGTCACTCTTGACGTGTGCGCGCCTGCGCCGGCCATTCAGAGACGGCCGGCGTGGGCGCGCGCACGTCTAGAGGAGCGCGAGTGAGGCGGCGGCGGCGGAAGCAGCGGCTGGAGAGGTAAGGTTTTTCGGGGTTTTGGGGGGGTTACACCCCGCGGGACATCCCGATCTCGGATGTCCCGCGGTGTGTGAGGTGATCGGCCCGGGAATCTTATAGATTCCCGGGCCGATCACCCCTGGGTGTTGGCCCACTTTAAAAGTTGAAGGGTAAATCCACTTTCGATGGAATTCTTGAAAGTGTAGCTTTTTGTGTGCCTAAACTATATGCTCATAGTGCTGAGCTGATCTAGTATTTTTTTTTTTTTTTCCATTGTTAGCAAATGTGTGTTTTATGGAAGCAGTTTTCACTATCTGCAATCAGGTTTTTATTCGCAACATGCACAAAGTCTGTACACCAAGAATAGTCCTGTACACACAGAACACTGCTGCTATGGCCACTGGTGAGGTGAGGGAGTTCACTCAGCCTTACACATGATCAGCAGCAGTGTTCTCTGCACATATCTGCAATCTGTTGCTATTAGCAACAGATAAAAACTGCTTCCATAAGACACTTGCCAGGAAAAAATAAAAAATACTAGATCAGCTCAGCACCTCTAAGACATCAATTTGCCACACAAAAATATAAAAAAAAAAATTCAATCTAAGTGGACTTACCCTTTAAAGTGGACCAAAGCCCTTGCCGATCGACCTGAGAATCCCTCCCCCCGGGGAATCTAAAACAGGGATGTCCCGCTGTGTGAAACCCCCCAGGTCGCCCCCATTCACTTACCTTGTTTCCCGGTCCAATGGTGCATGCGCGAGCCATGGCCGCATCCCTGCTATCCCTGTTAGAGGGAAGCGGGGGATGCGGCCGCCAGCACGCTCAGAGCCGCTGGCCTTAGAAGAAGGCTAAGACGACATGACGTCAGCGGCTTCGAGTGCACTGATTGGATGAGTGGCCGCACATGCGCCATAGGACCGGGAAGAGGTGAGTTGGCATTGGCGATGTGGGGGTGCCTCAATGTGTGAAACCCCCAGTTCGCCCCATACACTCACCTTGTTTCCTGGTCCAATAGCGCATGCACGAGCCACGGCCGCATCCCCGCTATCCCTCTAACAGGGCACGTGCCTGCGCCAGGCATTTGTGAATGACCGGCACTGGCACGCTCCCTGTTAGAAGGAAACGTGGGGGATACAGCTGCCAGCTTGCTCGGAGTTGCTGGCCTTAGACAAAGGCTTAGATGACGTGATTTCAGCAGCTGATGTCAGCGGGTGATTGACGTCAGCTGCTGATTGGACTAATGGCCATACATGCGCCGTAGGACCGCGAAGAGGTGAGTTGATCTGGGGGGTTTCACACAGCGGGGCCCGATCGGGGTGCCCCGGGGAAAGGACAAAAACCCAGGACAGTCAAAATCCAGGGTTTTGGTCCACTTTAAATTCCCATGGGTAGCAAGAATAGGAAAGCTTTATTTTTTAAAAAAGCTATACAAACTCTTTAATACTTATATATTGACTCAGGTAGTGGGGGTTAATGTAAATGCAAGTAGACGGAGGAGGCCTGAAAATCAATATGCAGATTGAGGGTCAACAATGCTTCCCATTAATAGCGCGTGGAACAAAAACAAAGCCGCCGAAGCCTCCACCTGCGCGGCTTATTATGTGGCTGCTTCTCCCGGCAGGTAAGAGAGTGCTGCATGATTATAGTGACTTCATGGTAATGAGCCGACAACAACGTGCCTCTTACTGTGTCAAAGATCACGAGGGACAACAATGATGGATATCTCTCCATGAGACACCGCAAGCAAATAGAGAAATATATTCACAGGTGCGCGGCTACAACTACATCACTAAATCGGCTTTTATGCAAATGAAATACAAACCACAATCCAAATATTGTTTTGATTAAAGGAAAACTGTAGGCATAGTAAGAAAACCTTGGTTTTAATTCCCATTGGATTAAGTACCCTGCATCCTGCTTGATTAACCTATGCAACTGAATTTAAAGAGGCCCAAAACCCAGGATTTTGACTATCCTGGGTTTTGGTCCTTGCCCCTAGGGCACCCCTTGTCCAATGTTTCAGGGCTTCCTTTGCCCCCAGTTATTAATGCCAGCACATATTGTGATCAGAAAAATACAATTCTGTGAAACTCACCTGTAGAATTGTTTTTGAATATATCCATTCCAGGTCGTCCCAGTGATGACATGTGGGTATTCCACCCCCAGGGGGTGCTCGACTGCAAGATCAAAAGCTGTCGCTCCTCCCAGCCTATAAAGGCAGGTGTCTCTCTATCGCTCCCCAGTGGTTAAAAAGCAGTAAAGAGGAGACAGGCTGGGAGGCCAAGAAACCAGTTACTTCACATAGCTTCAGCTTGTACTCTCTCCAAACAAGACTAAAGGACTCAGTCCAAGAAAAAATGGTAATCCCCATAACAGGTAAACAAGAGATAATGAACAAGGGTAGGGGGATGGGACGACCTGGACTGGATATACTCAAAAACAATTCTACAGGTGAGTTTCACCGAATTGTATTTTTCCCTATATCCAGTCCAGGTCGTCCCTGTGATGACATGTGGGACATCCAAAAGCAGTGTCCATATGGGCGGGATCCCCAGTGCGGAACAGCATGTAGTTCATTTCACTACTGCCTGAAGCACCTTCCGGCCAAAGACAGCGTCAGCGGAGGCCCTGACATCAACCTTGTAGAACTTTGTAAAAGTATGAACAGAAGACCAAGTAGCGGGCTTACAAACTTGTTCAACCGATGCCTGGTGCTGAAAAGCCCAAGAGGCACCAATAGCTCTAGTAGAATGAGCTGTGATCTGAAAAGGGGGTTCCTTCCCCTTGGCAGAATATGCTTGCACCACCGCCTGTCTGATACATCTACTGAGAGTGGACTTGGCTGGTGGCAAACCTTTCCTAGAGCCCTCTGTTAGGACAAAGAGCAAATCCGACTTCCTGAATCCAAGGATTCAGTCGCAGCCAGGTAATACTAAATGGCTCTGACCACATCCAAGGCATGGAGGGTCATTTCCTTAGAATTAGTCGGTGCAGGACACAAGGAAAGTAAGACAACTTCCTCATTAAGGTGAAAGGGAGAAACGACATTAGGCAAAAAATCAGGTTTAAAGCGAAAAACCACCTTATCCTTATGCCACTCAAAATAGGGAGGCTTCATACAAAGCGCAGCCAGCTCTGATACGTGACGCACCGAGGTGATCGCTACCAAAAAGGCCACCTTGAGAGTCAAAATAGGCAATGCAGCATCACACAGAGGTTGGAAGGGAGGACCCTGAAAAGCAGACAGTACTAAATTCAAGTCCCACACCGGTAATACTGACTTGGACATGGGTGACTCCCTGGAAAAAGGTCTTGATCAACCTATGGTTGGCAATGGATCTTTGGAAGAAAATGGCTAAGGCCGAGACCTGGCCCTTGAGGGTGCTCAGCTGGAGACCCAAGTCTAAGCCATGTTGTAAAAACTCCAAAATCCTGGAAATAGAAAACGTGCGGCAAGGGAGACTCTTGGTCTCACACCAAGCAATATAAGCAATATAAACTCTAGTATATCATGGAGGAAGACTTCTTCCGTGCCTGAATCATGGTAAGCACAACTGTGGCCGACAGCCCCTTTCCGTCAGGATTGAGGTTTCAATAGCCAGGCCTTCAAAGCCAGCGTCCGTAAATTGGGGTGCCGCAGCGACTCCTGTGTGAGAAGCCCTGGGTCGTTGGGCATGATGTAGCGATCTACTGACATCTGAACTATGTCCGCAAACCAACTCCTTCTCGGCCATCGAGGAGCCACCAGAATGGTTGGTACCCCTTCCTGGGCTATCTTGCGCAGCACTCTGCCCAGGAGTGGAAACAAAGGGAATGCATAAAGGAACTTGAACTCCGTCCAGGGAATTGCTAGAGCGTCCGTGGCAATGGCCAGAGGATCTCTTGAGAGGGAGACAAACCTTGGGAGCTTGTGATTGTGTCTGGACGCAAACAGGTCCACATCTGGCTGACCCCAGCGGAGACACAGAGCGTGGAAGGTCTTGCTGTTGAGAGACCATTCCCCCAGGCGCAAGGCGAGGGAGTCTGCCTCGTGGTTTTCCACCCCGGGTATGTAAACCGCCGAGATGCAGGGAACATTCACCTCAGCCCAAGTCAGAATCTGTGTCACCTCCTTGACGGCTCGCTTGCTCCGAGTCCCGCCCTGGTGAATGATGTAGGCGACAGCCGTCTGATTGTCCGAGCGAACCTGGATCGCACGACCCCTTAAATGGGGAGTCAAGCGAAGAAGCACCAACCGGATCGCTCTCAGCACCAAGAGATTTATGGGTAAGCGGTTTTCCTGCAGACCCCACTGACCCTGGATCTTCTAAGTCTGCCAAACGCCTCCCCAGCCGGTCAGACTGGCATCCGTGGTAACTATCTCCCAACGGGGAATCAGAAAGGACTTGCCCACCAAAAGGTTCCTGGAGTCCAACTACCACAAGAGAGACTGTCTGGCCAGGGGGGACAGTGAAAATTCCTGTTCCAGTGACTCCTGCATCCGGTCCCAGCCGGTCAACAGGTTTAATTGAAGAGGTCTCATGTGAAACTGGGCGAAGGGCACTGCCTCGAAGCATGACACCATTAGGCCCACCAGTCTCATCCCCAGATGGATCGATGGCCGTTGACAAGACAGCAAGGCCTACACCTGTGTCTGGAGACCCGACACCTTCTGCTGTGGCAGAAAGACCTTTACCTGAAAGGTGTCTATCGTCATTCCCAGAAAAGATCTCACTGTTGAGGGAATGATAAAAGAAAGGGTAATTGACTACCCAGCCGAAGGCCTCCAGGGTTGACAGCACCGCCTGAGTATCACTCTGGGCCTGCTGCAGGGACTGGGCAAGTCAGCAAAATCAGCAAGTCATCCAGATGGGGCAGCACAAGAATGCCCTGACTCCCCAGGATGGCCATGATGCCCGCCAGCACCTTTGTGAAGACGCAGGGCGCTGAGGAAATCCCGAATGGCAGAGCCACAAACTGGTCATGCTGATCCTCCAGAGCAAACCTCAGAAACTTCTGATGCCCCTGGAAAATAGGGACATGCAGGTAAGTATCCCTGATGTCCACCATGGTCATGAAGTCGCCGGGCCGAAGCGAGCTCACCGCTGACCGTAAGGTTTCCATGCGGAAATGTCTGACCCTGACAAACCTGTTGAGACCCTTCAGGTCCAGGATTGGTCTTAAAGTTCCGTCCTTCTTGGGAACCGTGAACAGGTTGGCGTAAAAACCTTGACCCTGCTCCTGCCGAGGAACAGGGCAAATCACACCTAACCGCAGGAGGTGTTGCACGCCCATTCTCAGGCCCTGTGCCTTCAGTGGGTTTTGGAATATCCAAGACCGAATAAACTTTGTGGGGGCGGCCTGACTGCCAGCTCTATTTTGTAACCGGAGGACACCACCTCCTGAATCCACCGATCCGAGACGTGCCGTCTCCAGATATGAGCAAATAGCAGAAGCCGTCTCATGCCTGAGAGGGCTTGGCAGGGGGCTTGGACTTGGCTTCTGAGGGAGTCTACCATCCTTGGCCAGGAGGTCCAGACGCTCCCCAAACAGCCTGTTCCTTACAAAGGGTATACTCATAAGCAACTTCTTGGCCGCGGCATCAGCCGACCATTGCCGCAGCAAAGCGAGTGGCGGAGGGCAACAAGCAGGGCCAAAATCCTGGCACCAAACCGGACCCCATCGTCCATTGCAGAAGCAACAAAACCAATGAATTCCAAGCAGGCCTTGAGTTCTTTATACTCCTCCGCCCACTTGCGAGCCTTAGCTTTATCCACAAGATGTCTCACCTTCTTTCTGATGGCTAGAGAGACAATCGCCGCCACCCACACAGGGTAAAAAAGGGCACCAGCAAAGGTGAACGCCTGGCAGACCAGTTGATCCATGCGCTTGTCAGCTGGATCACGTAAGGAAGCGGTATCAGGTGAAGGCATAATAGTAGTGTTGGACAACCCCGACACAGGGGAATCCACCTCAGGAGGACGAGACCATAGCCGGACCAGCTCCTCAGGGAAGGGATACCGCCTACCCAGGCCCTTAGGCACCGACGGTAGCTTGTTAGGCTTTTCCCATTCCTTGAAAATCAAATTAGAAAAATGGGCCTGCTCCGGAAAGACTTGCCACTGTCTTTCAGGCTTAAACAAATAACCTTGCTTCCTCTTAGCCACTCTGGGAGGAACAATGTGTAAAGTCTCAAAAACTGAAGCAAGCAATTTCTCCGTATCATGAGGGAGCCACGCATCCTTATCCGAGGAAGCACCAGACATACTGTCATCGCCCAGATCATCAAAAAGATCGTCATTATCCAAGTAAATGGGCTCGATGTGCCGTCTCTTACTCGTGGCCTTCTTAGGAGCCGTTTGCGAGATCTGCCTCTCGAGACTGGCCACCCTATGTGCCAAATCAACATGTGACCCCCGGCTGGCTTCCCCCTCACTGAGGGCTGAGTGCAGCAGCGGAGGATCTGGCGAGGCCGCAGGCAGTGAAGGGCTAGGGGCAGGGATGCCCACCCGGTCATGGTCCAAAAAGATGCTCTTGACGCAAGTGGTACAAACAGTGCTGAATCCACCCAGAGGACTTGCACTGCACAAGGGGCAGAGCTTCACCTGCCCAGATGGGGCCCATAGCTCACTATCCCCAGATGCCTTCATTATGGTGATTAGAAAAAAAAATTCAATACAGGTTACAAGGCACTGACGGCCTAAACCTAATGATCCCTCTTATATGATCCCTCTTAATATAAGGGAGAGAGGGGGCGGGGGGACCGGAAGTAACCACAACCCTCAATCAATGGGCCCACCTAAAAGAAACAAAACAAGAGGGCCATCAGCATCCCACAAGCACATGCGCAATTTACAAAAATCAATAATAAGAGGGACTCACGACACCAACAGTAGCAATACAGCAACTGAGGGGTCCCCAGGCAGGAAGGCAATAACAGCAGGACAAGATGGCGCAGACAAGCTGACCACGCAGCAGCTTCGGCGCGATCCTCGAGGGGCGGGCCGCACGGCGGTGACATGAAAAACGTCATTGTGCGAACCGCCCACCAGGAGGCAGAGCAATGGTGGGGAACAACGGCTGCCATTGCCTCAGGGCGGTCGGCAGCGGGGCCCCCACACACAGCCCGTGCGGCGCACACAACGCGCCCACACACATCCGCCGCCTGTCAGCCAAAAACTGCGCGAGCGGCGTCCTGCCCCCCCCCCCCCACAGCGTATGAGCCTGTCAAGATGGAGGGGAGAGGGACGCTGGCAGCCAGACTCGAGGGAGGTAAGTATAGGTGCAGCGCACACAGCAAAAAGTAAAATCACAATCTTGCACACAGCAGCAAAATAAAGCTTGTGGGACAGGGAGGGATATGAGACCAGTAGTCAATAATGTGGTTCCACCCCCCCCAGTAGGCTCACCATCAGCCTATGGCCGGCTACCATTTAATCAGGGTCTGCGGCCCAGAGCCAAGCTCTGCAAAAACGCCTGACCCCGGCATTCTCCCTACCGTCACAGTCCCAAATCAGCAGCAGCAGAGAGCCAAGAGTGTGTCTCATGGGATCGGTGGGAATAGGGTCCGCAGCGGCCGACGGGCTAGGAGGCCCCGCTCAGCTGCCAATTCCAGGAGAGAGTATCCAACGATCTTCAGCAGCCAGACTGCAAGATGAACACTGGGTAATTATAGAGAGACACCTGCCTTTATAGGGGGCCGGGAGGAGCGACAGCTTTTGATCTTGCAGTCGATCCCCCCTGGGGGCGGAATACCCTCATGTCATCACTGGGACGACCTGGACTGGATATAGGGAAAAAGGAGGTGAGAGATGCTACAGGCTAAGAGAGTCGCCAGCCTGCCAGCACATAGTGTGACCAGAGAGGAGGGCAGGGTTTCAGAGCTTCAGGGAAGCTGTGATGTGTCTGCAGCTTATACATGTGCTATGGGAGCGATATGAAGTGAGTTTACTTGGATATCCCCAGGGATTCACACAGCAGAGCATCCCAAAATGGGATCTCAAATTGGGAATCGGAAAATTGGCCTCCCTGGAGACTCCAAGGAGGCTCTTTTTTAAAGAAGGGCTACAACCTCTAAACATTCACTATTTTTTTCCTTTCCACAATTGCTCAGTTATCTCCCTTTTTACCATCCCTTTTACACATTTCTTCAATCTTCCCCAATCTCCACATAACAGACAGTGTGGCAGAATCCCCCACCCCATTCCCCTTTAACAAGCAGTGTGGCAGAATCACCACAATCCCTTATAACAGGCACCATGGTAGCCCCCCCCCCCCCAAGCACCCCATGATATACAGTGTGCAGAATTCCCCCCAATTCCTTATAATATGTAGTGTGGCAGACCTCCACCCTTCCAGTCCCACTATAACAAGCAGTGTGACAGAATCCCCCCAATCACCCCATAACAGGCAGTGTGCAGAATCCCTTCAATCCCACTATACTCGACAGTGTGCAGAATCCCCTACAATCTCACTATTCCAGGAAGTCACAGATTCCCCATAATCCCCTATAACAGGCAGTGTGGCAGAATCCCTTCAATCCCACTATTCCAGGAAGTCACAGATTCCCCATAATCCCCTATAAGAGGCAGTGTGGCAGAATCCCCCCAATACCTCCATAACAAAGAGGGTGGCAGTATCCCCCCAGCCATGGCCGGCTCGAGGTTTATGTGGGCCCTTGGGCGGCATGGTCTCAGTGGGCCCCTTTGTGGTGAAGAGTCACGTCACATCACCGAGGGACGTCCCAAATCTGGATGCCCCCTAAGTATCATGCTATTTGGACCAAAACTCTAGTTTTGGTCTACTTTGAAGCGCATCAAACTGCTTTAAACCTGACCTCGGAGTCTAAACGAATCTAGACTCTCCTGATTTTGGATGCTTCTGTGTGTGACCCCCCCCCCCTTTGTTGGTGAATGCACTGTGGGATCGCCAGTCTGAGTTAACGGAAATTGAGATGCCCCTGTAAAACGAACCAAAACTCAGGGGTGGAATTGCTTACATAGTGGGTATGCCAGCAATCCCAGCGGGTTTCCCATGGTAGGGTATCGCAGATTGGGATGCTCCAGGGATAGGAAATCAGCTGGGTTGAGCAACTTAAATACAGAAGAAAACCCAGCGCTTCCTCATGGAATCTAAATCGTGATGCCCCGTTGTGTGGAACCCCGCCATTCGAGGAGATGTCCCAGTCCGCCACCGGTCAAGCACCATCACACACCCCAAAGGCTTGCCCTATCAGTGCCCCCCCAGAGAGTGGGGGCCCTGGCAGCTGCCCCACCTTGCCGGGTGCTGACGCCGGCCCTGCCCCCAGACCCCCTATAACAAGCAGCATGGAGGAATCCCCTCAATAACCCAATAACAGGCAGTGTGCATTATCCCACTAAAGCAGGCAGTCACAGAATCCCCTAAATCCCCCTATAACAGGCAGTGTGGCAGAATCCCCCCAATACCCCTATAACAAGCAGTGTGGCAGAATCCCCACAATACCCCTATAAAAAGTAGTGTGCCAGAATTGCTCCAACCCTCTATAAGAAGCAGTGTTGCAGATTTCCCCCTCACCAATTCTCCTATAACTAGTGGTGTGACAGAATCCCCCAACCCCTCTATAACAGGCAGTGTGGAAGATTCCCCCCAATCCCCTATAACAAGCAATTTGGTATCCCTCTCCAGAATAAAAAGTAGTGTGGCAGAATCCACACAATACCCTCTAACAGGCAGTTTGTCGAATTCCCCCCAGTTCCCCTAAACAAGTGTGGCAGAATCCCCCCAATTTCCCTATAGCAAGCATTGAGGCAGACTTCTCTCAGTCATCTACAACAGGCAATGTGGTTTCATCCCCTTAGTCCCCTTGGAGGTCAAATGTGGACGCTGTAGATTATCTCAAAAACATACCAACAGTGAAGTATGGAAGTGGGAACATCATGGTGTGTCGCTGTTTTTCAGTATACAGCACTGCACATTTCATATACTTTAAGGAAATATGAATGGACAGATGTATCAAGGTATTCTTCTTAGAAATCTGCTGCCATTGACCACGTTGCTGGAGATGAAACAATGGTGGACATTTAAAGGAGCACTGTCGCAAAATTGTGTAATATTAAAAATCCATATAAAAAAGTCAGCTAATGAGAAAAAAACAAGTTTGTGGTTTACTTTTCCTGGTATGAATAAAATCCAGGGGTGACAGGTTTAGAGTATCAGGGGTGACAGAACTTGCCAGGTCTGATTTTCTCTTCCTTCCATTAAACGAAAACAAGCCTGGCTGGATATCTCTTGATTCTGGGTGTATAAGTGACCCCTCCTCCCAACATCCAACATATTTATATGTAATTTTATCATTGGGACATTTTTTTTGCGATAGTGCTCCTTTAAGCAAGACCATGATCCCATTTACACAGCCACAAGAAACTTTCAACTGGTTTCAAAGAAATAAAAGAAAAAGTAAAAAAAAAATTAAAGCTGCTAGAATGGCCCAGCCAATAACCTGACCTGAAAACAATCAAAAATCTATGGGAACAACTAAAGTTCAGAACTGATGGAACATCCATAATTTGAAGAATGGACAAAATCACACCTGAGCAATGCATGCGACTTTTTTCTTCATACAGGAGGCATCTTGAAGCTGTCATCACCAACAAAGGTATTTGTATAAAATACATTTCAGTATACATTTAATACATAATACATTTAATATATGAACATCTATGATTTGATGTTTTTTTGGTTGGGTTGTTACCGATCTCTAGTAATAATTTCATGTCAATAGCAACTTTGAAAATATATTTACTTACATATAGAGAGAGAGAGAAAGGGAGACTAGATTAGGTCAGATTCGTTCAGTTCTCGCAAGCCCTTCCTAACACACATTTGCTAAATTCACGATAAGAAAGAAATAACAAAATCTCAGTCTTCCAATGAACCGGAATTTTATTCCATCCATATACATGCATAGTAACAACATTTGTTGAGAAAGTCTTTCTATCAGAAGTAGAAGTCTTCTCTCTGTGATCACCAGTTGCAGTACTGTCACACTTATAGGTACTGTAAATATATATTACATTTTGAATTTGATTCATACTTGCAGCATTGTGTGTTGGGGGGAAGGTTGTAGCTGTATATCCTCAAAGATAAAACGGGCTGTCTACAGGTTATATCTTACAATACTGCTTCCAGTCATTTTGTTCATTCATTATAAAGTATTGCATTTAACAGCAAAGATTTTCTTTTCTCTTAAAAATTCAGACAAAGATGCATCAGCAAAGGAAAATACAGTTACTATACAAGAAAAAAAATGTCCATTTTCATTTAACATACAGTTTTTCGGATTGAAAAGTGAACAGGAACAGACTGCTACATACAAATGCAAAGCCTAATGACTAAATCTAGGTGTCTGCTCAAATATAGCTACAGGAGCGACCAGGGCTAGGGCATAGGGGCACATAGGTTGGGGTGGCACATATCCTTTCTTCTATATGTTCAAATGTAATTCCAGAAGTAGTGTATCTACTAGGTTGAGGGATAGCAATTATTTGGTTAAGATGGCATTTTCTAAATACATTGGCCCTTATTTAACAAGGGATAGCGCCAGGTAGCAAATGGTGAGCGAACGGTAATGACGGTCACCGCCACGAGAACGCCGGCTCCCCACCACAATCACACATTTATCAAGCCAATCCTGCTTAGCGACTGACAGAGCGCCAGATAGCGAATCATTCATCATTATTCCAGCCTCACCCCACAGCGCCAGCGAGCGACCTTGAACAGCGACAGGTATGACCTCTCGCTACCTGGCGCTCTCCAATGCATTTCAATGGAGCAATCTTTAAATATTCTTAATTAATTGCTATTATTTATTTATTTTTTTTTTTTTTTAAATGTCAAAAATTCTGTGACCACTTCTGCAATGTTAGATATTTAAAAAAAAAATAAAAAATTGTGCAGAATTGATATTACAGGTCTGATATTAATGTATTCATATTACAAAATGTTTTGAAAAACTTTTTTTTTTTTTTTCCAAAAATATGGTTGGGGGGTTAAAAAACTACTTTTAACCCATCGCCGCCAGCGCTCTGGGGTTTAAACAAGCATTTCACAGCGCGAGAATTTTTTGAGCGTGATTTGTTAATGAATATGCTGGGAGCCGTTCGCTATGGCCATTCGCTGTCATGCGCTCCCATACAGCGCGGAACCTGTCAAACAGCGACTCCTAACCCCGTATTCAACATTACCGCACACCGACTGAGTCGCTGTCAACAGCCGAACAACGGCCAAGCACAGCGAATACTAGCGGGCGCTGTGAAAATACCACTACTGTCGCTCATCTGTCGCTACCTGGCGCTATTAATGAATCGGCCTCCCCGTGTATGTTTTGTCTAACAAGTAGGGCATTATATATAGATAGAGGTGTTACTAATTTGGGAAGTGGTGGGAGTTGTATTTATATAGGAGCTATTTTTCTGTCTTAGATGGTATTATGGATTGAGTAAGTACTGGTAGTCATTTTTGTTAGTGGATAATGAGCTGAAGAGGTAAATATTTAGGTATAAGGAGACCGTTATATGGTTTGAAGGGGAATTCATATGACGAAGTCATTCTTTTGAATTATAGAGATATTAATATACCTCTGGGGAAAATTATGGATTAAAGAGGTATTAATATACCTCTGGTATATTTTATGGATTATAGAGGTATTAATATACCTCTGCGGCATTTTATGGATTAAGAGGTTATTTATCTGAGCAAGAAGGGGTTTCCTATGGCATGAGGGAGCCAAATTGGCGCTCTATTTTTTCTTCAAGTGGTATAAGACTTAAGGTCTCCTGGATTTGATAAAGACCCCCATGAAAGCTAAAAATGGATATTTAATACTAATTTTCCAGGTAGTAATTCATCCAGTGGCAAAAAGAGTTCAAACTCATTTAGACATCAGGAAGTATTATAAATTGTCAAGCTATATCCTGTTAAAGTCAAATAAGACTTCTGCAGGATATCCCCCTCCTGGATGACCAGTTTTGTAAAGTGTGAATGTCACATCTATAGAACAGTGTGGACATAACCCCCTGTAATCCTGCAATGTATAGTAGAGTGGTAGTGGAACCCCTGTAAACCTTTAAACCTACTTCCAAGTGTGAGCAGATCTCCTTTTAACCTACAGAGTGTAAGAAGACTGTCCACCCTTTATTCTCAAATACAAAGCCCCTTGAACAATCTATATTATTGGTGCTGTAAAGATTGTAGGCTGTCACAGGCACCTTCAGATTCAGATGCCTAGCTTCTGTGAGAAATGCAGCCCCCCGGCCTCTCCATCATCTGCTAAGTGGCCTACTTTAAGCAAAAAGCATATTGTCAGGGTATGAACATCAGAGGCTCCCTGATACAATGAAAGACAACTGTGGAATTGCCTGGCTGGTCAAGTGGAACAGTTCAGATTCACTTGTGTCTGCTCCAACCCAGTGTCTCCGTCACTACATGTAAGGGAAGTATGCCCTAAGCCCCCTGTGGAGGATGGACATTTTGATGGACATTTTGGGGGGGTGTCTATACATAGACAACGTACTACAGTATTTTGAGTATTTTAAGTAGTCGTAAAAAGAGAAGGTTAAAAACTGAACTGAAAATGTTATTTTAAGAACTTTTAAGTACAAAACATCTAACATAGACATTATATACCCTTTTTAATGAAAGTGGCATTTCCCTTTAACCTCTTTTTTTGTTGTTAATGGCATTAAAGGGCGTAAGCTATATTTCAGCAGAGACTGTTACTCGTTCTGCAACAGCAAATGAAAAAACAAAATCAGTATGCACAAGAGCTTCTGAAGCTATTCCTAATATGTCTTTTCCTCTGAAATGTTGTGTCTATATTATTTAAAATCTATTTTACAGGTGCAAACCATATGTGCTACACAATAACTATACAATAACATTACAAATGACTTTAATATAAAGTTCTTTGAATTAAAAAATAACAGAACCACAGCCACAATTGCATCCAACAGAGACTGCCGCACTGCCAAGTGCATGTTCCCGAGTAAATGGCTCAGGCGCCGGAGTCACTGCTGGGCACAAATGTATGAACACTGCTGGTAAAATAAATAAGAAGAAAAATGGCACCAATAATACACTTTTACACAAAACTGTTATGGAATTACACCTTAAATCTTCAAGTTAGTTCAAATAAACGGATATCCTGATTGTCCAGATGTCAAATAAGCAGCATCATTGTTTTTTTTTCTCTTTTTACTCTGACTGCAGGAATCAAGCATACTTCACATTGTAGCAAAATCTCCAGAAGTAATTGTTCATTTGACATGCTCGGCAGCATGTGACGAGCAGTAAAACTTTTTGTGAGTAATAAAGTTTGAAAGATTGTTAAACTGGATGTCACAGAGGCGGCAGTACTTCCCGCCGGCTGCAGCTGCACCAGATCCGTTGACGTTTTTCGTTATGCTCGGCACCTGATCCTCGGCAGCTGGGGCTGCTGGAGACACGTTTTCATTGGCTGCCAGAGGTTTGTCAGGCATCCAGGAAGGAGATTTGCAACCATCTTCTTGCGGAGGATTCTGGGAAACATTTTCTTGCTGAGTGTCTATGGCAGGCCGTTCCTCCTGCTTAAGTCCACCATTGACTATTACCATGCCCCGGTTTTTTGGCAATAGTGGCAATGACTCTTTCTTCAGCAGAGAACATCCGTTTGAAGGTATCTGACTTTTGGGAGATTCGCTTCCTACGTTTGTGCTTTGATCTAAATCCGCATTGTGTATTACGAGAGACCCAGAAATATAATCACTTGGCTTGATTCCATAATATGGGGAAAGCTGATCTGTGCCTTTTGCTTTTTTTATTGCTCCTGGGTAAAGGCATTGTGAAAAAAATGCATTTTTGTTTTCCTCTTTTGTGGCGATAAGCTGGGCTGCCTCGTTAAAGACTTTAAGACCTTGAAGAGTCACTAAGTGTGAGGAAAACACGTTTCCGTTAGGAGAGGACTGTTTTGAGGTTCTGTTCTTTTCACACTTTATGGCGTTCCTTTCAAAGTTGGTTTCAGGACTGTTCCTCTCGCTGTCTGGGTTGGGGAACACTTTGCTTTCTATATTTCCTACGTCACTACGTTGGCTTGCTGTCATGGGACAGAAGTTTTGCTTGTGGGCAAGATAGTTCTCAACTTTATTAAAGCCTATCTTACAAACTGTGCACTCGTGATAGTCCAGAAGCCTTTTTGGAGACATGGGTACCCTATCAGACTGAGTTAAGCATTTTTTGCTAAGGTCTATAGGTGCATCCATCTCCAGAGAGGAAATGGTTGAGTGTGATGTTTCACATTTCACGATGGGAACACATTTACTAATTGACAGTGATGTTTCCAAATGCTTTGGAACGACTCCTGGAAATATATCGCACCTGGGGTGATAACAGTCCCCGGGGCCCTCTGTTGGCTCCTGGACAGATGTACATGGGTTGCCAAGATTAGGTACTTGTAGAAAATGCTGTTGAACTAGCTGTGGCCTCTGATCGTGCTCAGGGAGACACATTTCGTACATTTTCCTCCTCTTTCTTGTGCGCATAGTTCTCTGCAAGGCAGGCACTTTGTTTGCTGCCGATCTCTTTAATGGAGGGTCGTGACGAGTTGCACAGTAGTATTGTTTATGAACCATAAATGTTTCTTGCCTACTGAAGGTAATATTACAAGCTTCACAGGTGGTCTTGTTTGGATCATTGCTCTCGCCCTCCATTTGTGGTGGTGTGGTATTTTTGATTTCAGGGACTTTTCCATTTACTTTCTCATCATTGGTGCCAGCATTTGACAACTTTTTAACATCAGTGGCAAAGTCTTTATCCCTTGATTTCATGTTTGACCCGAGTAGATCTAGGACATTGCCTGAGTTAATGCACGAGGCTTGAAGAAGCTGGTTGTCATTTTCTGAAGGATGAAGGGGTGGATTAAGAAGGTTTACAGGGTTCTGAGCATTGGTTGGACTTGCAGAATCTGACATCTTCTCCGTGACACTTGAAAAGTCAGCCGCCTTAGTCATGTGCTGCCATCTGCTGCTGCAGTAGTGTTTCTTATGTACCAAATAATTGTCCAAGTTGTTAAATGTGATATTGCATTCAAAGCAAGTGGCACCTTTTGGCATCATGGGGCTGTAAATGACTGGAGGGTAGCTATTGCTGCCATGTCGCAACCGTCGATGTACCAATTCAGACATCTTTGCCAGTATTTCTGAAGCTTGAGGAACCACAGTAATATCATGGGGAAAAGCGAACTGAGATAAAAAAGGCGCCATTGGAAAAGAAGGCCCAATAGTGGGCTGCACAGGAGAGGATGCTAACCTGGGACTGGATGGCTCAGATTTAATTTTAGTGTAGGAAAACACATTTTTATTTGCTGTCTCTGGCCTCTGATTGGACAGAAAAGGATGGGGCTTCTTTTCATTCTTTTCCAGTTCGCTGTCTGAGCTCGCTTCTTTATTGGACGCAGTCTTTTGGCTCTGCAGAAGTTCATTTTTATTCAGTAGCTCTGGCGTCTGTTGTGCATTTGCTTCGTTGGCACCGGGCGAGTGTTCAGTGTCAGCTTCCCGTAGCAGTTTACTTCCAGGGACATGAAGCTCCTGGTGTTGTAGGAGTTCCCTCTGAGTTTGAAAGCCAAAATGGCACTGATTGCATCGAAAGGCAGCTTGAGTAAGATGAGAGAACAGGTGTTTGTGGAAGTTAATCACAGATTCGGCCGTGTAGTTACACACTGTACATTTCAGGCTGGCCCCCGGAGGAAAGACATCTTCAACTTTAACACCTGCAAAGAGATGAGAATATGTAAATTCACAAATAAATGTCGCCGATCTGCAAACCCTACAAAATGCTGCATCATGTGTAAAAACATTACATCCCCCTTTGACTTCACACACAGGCTGCCATTCTGCTCATTTAGAAAAAATGATAAATAAAGCAGTGAATTTAAAGCAGTACTTGAAAGGCAAGTAAAGAGGACTTTCATTGTGAACAAAATAGTTTAAGAATAGCAATTATTTGCCTTATAAAACGTAGTAACAGAGTTGTCGGTGCTAATTTTTTAAGCACTTATGAGATGGTTGACTTAAAGGAAAATAATCATTTGTGTTAGGATTGTGCTCTATACCTGTGATTTCCTTATTAATATGAAATTTCCATGATTCTCATATTCCTGGGACTCTGTTTTGCTTTGTCGTGGCTTTGAGTAAAAACAATGGACTACAAACCCACAATTCTTCCAATGTAACAGGTGAACTCTTTAGCAGCTTTGGCTAAGTCTAAGCAGCCAAATAAGTTCTCCGGGGGAGAACCCTGCCGTTAACCCTTTTGCTGTGATCCTTCCAAACTGAAGAAGTGAAATTTTAGCACTCATACTAAACTTTATGCCTTAGCCAATCAGATGATTAGCAAGCTAGAGTGAGGAATTGAAAAAATAACAGATCAGCTTAGCACATGCTATCGAAAGTGGAATTGCCCTTTAAGCATAGGAAGAGCCTCGACTAGAGATGGGCTGAACAGCGCCCCTGTTGGGAGGATGTTCATCTAAATGTGTCAGGATATTCGTGTTTTTATAAACCTGGAGATATAAAAGTCTTAAGTAGACCAAAACCCAGGATTTTGACTGTCCTGGGTTATGGTCTCCTTTAAATGAATTGGTTGATTTTCCCCTTCTTTAATGTTTAAAAAAATGTGTCCGTCCCTACACAAAATATGGGGACTGACCACCTGTTTGGAGACACATCAACCCAATATGTCAGGATATACTAGCCCAGTGCACAAGTCATGGGGAATGATAACTCAGGAAGGCTGAGCAGCCTCCTACCCTGACCATCACAATTTACTTTGACACGGGTGTGTTTTATTATTCAGTGTGTTTATATGTTACTTTCAAACGTTTGAAACCTTCTTCTCCTATACATCCCACAAACCCCTATATACAAATGTAAAGGGTATGGGGGTCAGCAAGGCATTTGCTGATCCCCTCCCCCGGTTACAGGTTGAATTTAACCCTGACCCAAATCCGAAGTGCACCTCTAGTTTCTTATGCAGGGCTGTTTACAATGCGAGCTTGCCCAACTAAACTATATAACTCCCAATCACAGGTCTGGGATAAAAGAGGTTTCGACTGCATCTTATTGGATGCTGAGGTCCAGAGGTCATCTCCTAAACCCAAGGGTATTTCTTAGATATAATACTTCCTCCTCAATCCCTACCCCTGTTGTAGGAGTTGTGGGAGATTAAAATAAAAAAACACCCAAATGCCTGGCCCCTGGAAGACAATCACCTGTTGAAAGTGTAGAAACTAACCCCACTCTTCCCTGCATTTGCAACAGCCACCAACGCTAAAGCTGCAGTAAGATTGAGTGACAGTTATTTCCTCCAAACACTGTGTAGCAGTGAGGCTAAGCAGTCATTCAATTAAACTTAAATTAGACCTAACCTTCCCTGGCAGCTCTGTGCCATGTCGGGGATTGGTCTGCATGAACCCTAACCCACTTTTTTATTGTGGAGCTCTATTTGATAGGGAACCAGAATAAAATTGTGCAATGGAATAAAACATGCCTCCCATTTGGGGGAGGTGTAGTTGCCACATTTGTGTGAATCTGCTTTCTGTCCCCCATTGGATGGAGCTTTGGTAGAAAAAAAGTTATTATCTCTCTAAAGTAGGGCTCACAGATGGTGGGAGGAGTAGGTTAGGTTAGTTTAGAGTGCCTGTTGACAAGGACGCTCCCTGGATAGGAGTTGCAAGTGAGGGTGTACATCAGCTTTCAACAGAAATTCTAAACATAAAAAAACATACTCTATCATCTTTTTTAACCTATACATTGTATTTAATGGGACTTGCCAGGCAAAGGTTTAAATGCATGTGGTTAATCTTTACCTAATAACAGCTGATAACAGCATGCAATGCCAAGCAGCTGCTTCCAAGCCCACCAAGATACGATCATGCATTAAAAGAGGCCTGGCATCATAGGCACTGGTGCGCCCTCAACTGGAATATGCTGTCCAGTTCTGGGCACCTATTCATGGAAAGGACGCTCTGACTATGGAAAGGGTGCAGAGGAGAGCCACCAAACTAATAAGGGGAATGAAAGATCTTAGTTATGAGGAAAGATTAAGAGAATTAAATCTGTTTAGTCTTGAGAGGAGACGGCTAAGGGGGGACATGATTAACTTGTATAAATATATAAATGGCCCATACAAAAAATATGGGAGAACACAATTTCAGGTAAAATCCTCTCTAAAGACAAGGGGGCACTGCCTTCGATTATAAATCTATGGAATAGCCTCCCACAGAAGCTTGTTACAGCATCAACCGCTAATGGCTTCAAAAAAGGATTAGATGCTTATTTAGAAGAAAATAACATTAACAGTTACTATTAGCGGTTATCAGTAAAAAAAATAAAAAACAAAAAATAAAATAAATAGCTTCCCCTATAAAATAAAAAATAACTTCCCCTACCCCAACACCCTTGGTTGAACTTGATGGACATATGTCTTTTTTCAATCGTATTAACTATGTAACACCTGTAACTGTTGTCCTTGTGCCTCCATCCACCTGGCTTATTTTGTGGCAGGAGATTAGAAGCTTTAAAGTTTTATTTTCTTCCTGACTGCATTCTCAGTGGATTCCTTAGGGATTCGGGACACTGACACGCTGAGTGCAGGGTCAGTCTAGGTTCCTTAGTCACAGGAACAAGAGTCAACAAAGCTGATTCAGGCAGAAGGCCCACTTGTGATCAATTGAAGGTCTGAGGTTGCTAAGAATGTCAAAGTGAAAATTCAACTCAAATCCTGCCACAAAGTGAGTCAGGCAGACACACAAGGGCAACAGCTACAGGCATCAGGTAAGGATTAACCACACAAATTTAACCCCATGCCTGGGCAGTCCATTTAAATTCATACCTAACCTTTAAATGAATTCACAAAAGGACTAACTTATTCCCAGCAATCAAGAAATGTGATACATTTTCTATGGTTTGAAAAAAAAAGTGTTATGTAACTGTAACTGCAACAAAAGTACAATACTATTCTGAAAGTTTAAAATATTTTGGCAGCAGTAAAATGTATATAAAGTTAATGCAAATCTCTAGAACCACTTATATACTATGTAATTTCTGAATGTATTATTTTTAACTGTAAAATAGATGTCGAAGTCATGGGTGAATGTGATTGGTTGCCAGCAGAACAAGAAATAAGGAATACTTGGTTGCTGTCACCCAAGGACCCTGAAAGCAAGTATGTTTCCCCATTTCAGGCTTCCATATACCATTTGAATCCGAACTCTAGTCAAATATGAATTTAGTTTTGCTTGGTCCTATTTAGGATGCCGCTATTTGAATATCCCCCCTTCCAGATCAGCGACATTAAATGATTCCACAACAACCAGGATGGCCAAACTTTCGTGGACTTTTCCTACAGACCTCAGATCACGGCTGCGAGAAGGATCCCCCTGCTTATCTTTACCTTGTGCCGTGGCAAAATTGCTCTCCTACAGCCATCCTATCTGAAGCATCTGTGCAATGTACTGAGAGCATAGTAGGTGCCTTGTTCAGGGCTCCTAAAATACACGCACCCACCTACAGACTGGAATGCAGAAGTGCAGCACCTGGCTTCAAATACCAGGGCGGAGATTGATCGCCATCGTCGGATCAGGTGAGGGTAAGTGAGGAGTGTCATGACCCTCTGGCAGTCCAGATCTGCCAAATTCAAGATCCAGGAGGAAACCCCAGGGTGTGTTCTTGTCTATACTAGCAGGAAAGTCATGGTACATGGTATTGGTTGTGGTGGCAGGATTGCATTACATTATTTACAATGCAGAATACATACCGCTATGGGAGTTCAAATGCATTTCCAGTGATCTTGCGTTGGAAAAACTCTTGGTGCACTGTGGGTAAGGGCAGACACTGGACATCTGTGGTACGCTTTCTTCATTGTCCTCTGGAAGCTGAGATGTTTCCCTCTGGCGACCGCTGCAATAATACATGAGGTGGGCCTGCAAGTTGCGTTCACTTCTGTACCAGATTCCACATGATTTACAGGGGAATATATCTTCTGTAAAATAAAGATGGATAAAGAGATTAGTTACTAGCAAGCTAAAAACAATCATTTTTCAGACCTATACAGACATGTAAGCCTTGATTCTGTAAACTTGCCTTAAAATATTTTATGACAATTAGGAACTGATTTTTCCCTTATTTCCAAATAAAGCATGAGTTTAAATAAGGTGCGATTTAGTTAAGGGAAGGCATAAGAGCATGATGTCCACCTAAAACTTTTACTAAAGCAATTTGACAAAGTATTTAAGTTGCTTTCTATAGTAAAACTTCAGTAAAACACAAGTATCATAGAGAGTGGATCTTTTTGGAATTAACTGATTTAGATGCCAAACACTAACATATGCATTTTTTAGTGGACCAAAACCCAAAGAGATCGGCCCGGGAATCTTTTAGATTCCCTCCCCCTGGGCATCCAAAATCGGGATGGCCCGCTGTGTGAAACCCCCCAGGTCGTCCATAAACTCACCTTCTTCCATGGTCCAACCGTACATGTACGAGCAGCGGGGGCATCACCTGCTATCTCTCTAGCAGGACACGTGCATGCTCCAGGCATTTGTGATTGGCCGGCACAGGCAGGCTCCTTGTTAGGGGGTAGCAGGGGATGCTGCCACCAGTGCGTTTGGATCTGCTCGCCTTAGACAAAGGCTTAGACTAAGGGGCGGGAGCGGATCTGAGCTCGCTGATTGGACGAGGGACTGCACATGTGCCATAAATCTGAGGTGAGTTTGTTCGGGCGACCTGGGGGGTTTCACACAGTGGGACATCCCCAATCAATGTGCCTTGGGGACAAGGACCAAAACCCAGAATAGTCAAAATCCTGGGTTTTGGTCCACCTTAAGCATCTAAAAATGCATGTATTGTTTTCTTGTATTTTAATCACACCTTATTTTATCTAATGTCTTATACTGAAATAATCCTGAAAGCGCTATATTAGACAAAAGCAGACTAACAGTGAACCCAGAAATATAAAAATTGATGGGGGTCATGCTAATTACTTGGTAAAGCAGATTTAACTTTAACATATAAAACAGGGTAAAATAATTGTTGTTTTATTATTTATGCAAGTTGCTATTCACACTCAAAGTTAAACGTGTTAAAAAAAAAAATTAGTATGACACTGATTGGAGTTACGGGAGTGAATGGAGGAGACTTGAACTTGAACACTGTTTTTGCTAAGGGTCTTATTTATCAAGGAATAGCGACAGATAGCGACAGATAGCGACTGGGGGGCCGGCCAGTAAAGCCAGGTACCGCAACTAGAACGCCGGCTCCCCTCCACAATCACACATTTATCAAGCCGATACTGCATAGCGACTGAGATAGCGCCACCTAGCAACTCATTCATCATTATCCCAGCCTCATCCCACAGCGCCAGCGAACATCCTTGAACAGCGACAGGTATGACCTCTCGCTACCTGGCGCTCTCCAATGCATTTCAATGGCAGAATGTATTTTAATTAATAATTATTTTTTAATATATATAGATTTTTTTTACATTTCAAAAAAAAATCCGTGAACACTTCTTCCTTTGAAAATTTATTTTTGGGGATTTAAAAAAAAATTATTTTTTTTTGCAGAATTGATATTACAGGTCTGATTTTAAACTATTCAGGTTTGAATATTATTTCAAAATCATTCCATTTTTTTTTGGGTGGTTAGGGGGTTAAAAAACTACTTTTAACACATTGCCTACTGCGCTCTGGGATTTAAACATGCATTTCACAGCGCTAGGAATTTTTAAGGCTGATTTTTTAATGAATATGGTGGGTGCCGGTCGCTATGTCCAGTCGCTATCATGCGCTCCCATACAACAGCGAACCTGTCAAATAGCGACTCAGCATCTTGTATTCAACATTACGGCACACCGACTGAGTCGCTATCATCCACCGAACAATGGCCAAGCACAGCGACTACTAGCGGTCGCTGTCAAAATACCACTACAGTCGCTCAACAGTCGCTATCTGTCGCTATCTGTCACTATTAATGAATCAGCCTCTGAGTTTCGAGAGCCAAGATTTTCCTAATTAACACACATTCAAATATTTCTTTTATATAATGATATATATTTATGTATGTAGGTAAGATATTATTTTTAATAGGGTAGATATTTTAATTTAGAACAGCAGCCCAAGAGGAATCCAAACAAATTTTGTATTACCCACAGGCTGCTGCTATTTTATAACTTTTAAAATAAAATATCTACCCTATTGAACATAATTTACCTTCTCCATTGAAGGGGGAATTTGAATTTTTAAATAGAAAAATAGCTATTTTTATTTCATGTTATAGCGTACTACATGAGAAAAGCCTTCACTTCCTCTCAAAACTGAGCGTCTTCAGAAAAATCCCAAATCATGTGAATAACTCCTATGGTGTGATTGGCTACACAGAGGTAGATTGGACAACTAGGTAGATAAAGTTAAAAAATAAAACTTTTTACAAAATATAACCCAATGGGGTTTATTAAGCAAGGGGCATTATTTAAATAACAGCTTGTTAGTCACATGCTTTATCAGATGGAAAAGAGGTCATAGAAGAAAAGTGAGAGTAGAGGCTTTTGTTTAAGACTTTGGGTCTGGACTCAAAACATTTCGATAAGCAGACTGGGGAGAATCAGCTGCATGTTCACTTTCTTTTTTGCTAATCTACCAAGTTCCACCATCAGTGTGCCTTGCAGTGTGAATTGAAACCTGCATCTCGGTGTGCTTTTTTAATTTTTGGGTTCAATTTTTGACCAAAATATACCCAGTGCCTGAGATGGGGCAAGTACAGAGATGGAAGTAGTGAAGTTTAAATTATGACATCCACTAAAAAACATGAATTCCACAACCTTTTCAGAACTTAAACAGCTTTGTAATGCGATTCCACCTATCAATCCTATTAGTATTTATCTTTTTTTATATTCTCTGCCACTTAAAAATTATTTTGCCTTATGAACAGTATGGGCCTTATTTATCAAGCACTTCTGCCAGACAGTGCCACATCGATGCAAATTAGAGTAGTGAAAAATATCATTTATAATTTTTTTTTACACTTGTGCATGTTGCTGCACTGCAAGAAACACATTTACTAAAACGTTAGCAGTGCAGCAACATGCTGAAAAATGTATAAATCATATTTTGCACTACTCTAATTTGCACTGAAATGGCATTGTCTGGCACAAGTGCTTGGTAAATCAGGCCCACTAGGTGTGATGAAGCTCTGAAGACTTCTGACACCACAAACAATGTTCTCTAATTGTTCAGAAGTACTGATCAGGCATCAGGTGCTAATAAATCCAAAAGTTAGCTTTTTTATCACAATACGTCTACTTAAAGTGGACCAACACCCAGGGGGGATCGGCCCGGAAATCTATAAGATTCCCGGACCGATCAGATCCCTCCCCGCGGGGCATCCGAAATCGGGATGTCCCGCGGGGAGGAACCCCCCAGGAGGCCCACAATCCTCACCTTACCGGCGATCCAACGGCGCATGCGCGAGACGCGGCCGCGTCTCTCGCTTCCCTCTAGCAGGGCGTGCTCCCGCGCCGGCCGTTTTGTGAATGGCCGGCGCAGGCGCGCTCCCTGTTAGAGGGAAGCGAGAGACGCAGCCAATGACAGCGCTCTGGTATGCGCGTCCAAGCGGCTTTGGACGCGCATACCAGAGCTGCTCTGAGCGCTGTCATTGGCCGGACGAGGTCACGTGGGAGCGGGGAGAGGTGAGTTTTTGCGGCGATCGGGGGGGTTTCAGACAGCGGGGCACCCCCGATCGGGGTGCCCCACCTAAGTGGACCAACACCCAGGATAGTCAAAATCCTGGGTGTTGGTCCACTTTAATGTAATTGTCTTCTGTTGAGCCCTTTCCTCTTGCTGCTTTTTTGCCAATCAATTATTTTTAAGCTATGGCGAACAAAAATTACAGCCCACCATTTTGAACTCTTGGTTCATTTAAGTTTTAAGTGATGCCAGTGGCAGTGATGATGTTTCCGCATCTTACTATGAAATGCGTGATTGTTACATTTTAAACAAGAAATTACTGTGTGTTGACGCGGCACACAGAGCGGCCACCAGAAGCTGTATTTTGATATGAACAGCAGCATACCTTGCCAAACGTTCCTTCAGAGCTGTCATCCTTCTAAGGTCGGCTCCGTGAATGAGGAAATCGCCTTCCTCACTCGGGGCCCGGCCACACCCTGCCTATGCAGGCCCCCAACCATCTTTGAGGTTCCGTAAAGGAACCACATCCCTCCTGGCTTGAATGGTGATCTCTGCCATGAAACCCAGCTAACCCCTCCGTCCCACCTTTCCGCCCAACCTCCTCTTAGCAGCGCTCTCTGTCCAAGTGCTGAAAGCCCCCACCTCAGTGTTGGGGTAAATCTCTGGAGTTGCAGGCAGCATACCCACCAACACCACAACTAAGAAGCAGCCAGCCACTGGAGGAGCCTCGCCAGAGCTGGTGGAGATGACTCGCTGCTGCCCGAGATGTCTGTAGCCAACGCTTCCGCATGAGCTGTCAGTGATGAGAAGCTGCCAACACCACTGCCTGACGTGCCCATCGGTAGTCGGTAGCTGCCTGCAGGTAGGCCTATTCTGAGGCTGCCGTCTGCCCTGAGACGCTGCCATGTGTTTGCATGTGGTTGTGAGTGCATGAATTTGTTTGGGAGTGCATGCATGTGTTTGGGAGTGCGTACATGTTTTTGCGAGTGCGTGCATGTGTTTGCAAGAGCATGCATTTGTTTAGGACTTTGTGCATGTGATTGGGAGTACGTACATGTGTTTGCGAGGGCGTGCATGTGTTTGCAAGAGCATGCATTTGTTTAGGACTTTGTGCATGTGTTTGGGAGTACGTACATGTGTTTGGGAGTACATGCATTTGTTTGGGACTTTGTGCATGTGTTTGGGACTTTGTGCATGTGTTTGGGAGTACATGCATTTGTTTGGGACTTTGTGCATGTGTTTGGGACTTTGTGCATGTGTTTGGGAGTGCGTACATGTGTTTGGGAGTGCATGCATTTGTTTGGGACTTTGTGCATGTGTTTGGGAGTGTGTGCATGTGTTTGGGAGTGCATGCATTTGTTTGGGACTTTGTGCATGTGTTTGGGAGTGTGTGCATGTGTTTGGGAGTGCATGCATTTGTTTGGGACTTTGTGCATGTGTTTGGGAGTGTGTGCATGTGTTTGGGAGTGCATGCATTTGTTTGAGACTTTGTGCATGTGTTTGGGAGTGCATGCATTTGTTTGAGACTTTGTGCATGTGTTTGGGAGTGTGTGCATGTGTTTAAGAGTGCAGGGGTGTGCATATGATTGGGAGTTTGGGAGTGCGGAGGTGCATACACGTGTTTGGGAGTGCGGGTGTGTGTGCATGTCTTTGGGAGTGCGTGCATCTGTTTGGGAGTGCATGCATGGATTTGGGAGTGCTGGGGTGTATTTGGGAGTGCGTGCATTTGTTTGGGAGTGCAAGAGTGTGTGTATGTGTTTGGGAGCATGGGTCTAGGCACCCACTGTCACCTAGCAAAATAGAAAGAGGGAGGAAACACCGCAATTTCACCACTGCGCTGGAGCTTGGAACTGGAAGTGGCAACGGTGCACGATAGAAAAATCAAAAAATGGACTGACCGGCAGTAGTAGAGCCACTAGGAGGAGCGCTGGCCCTGGCCAGGAATTACATCAGCGTCTCTCACAGAGAGAGCATGTGACTGTCTTCCATCCTCAGCGGCGCAGCAGCATAATCCGTCAGGGGCCAGGGCAGCAGTGGAGTTCAATTTCCATTCATTTACTGTGGTCTGGGGTAGGTCTTTTTGTTATAAAATGAAAGGGGAGAAACATGGGGGACCATCAGGAGAAGTTAACCTGGACCAACAGCCTGGTACAGTTGGAAAAGAAAGGTAGTGGCCAATTTGGAGCTTCCTCTTCCAGCATCTCAGTCAAGCTGCTGTCTGGATTCAACTGACATAACTGACAATGCACAGTAACAGAAAGCCCAGCTGCACTTCCTGTTTGCAGGTGGCCTGTAAATGCATGAGCCACCATTTTGTTTTTAAATTTTACCACAACAAGAGTTAGAAAAAGGCAAATTAATTTTTATGTGCAGCAATCTAAATTGCCCCGGGGATGTATATGAGCACTGTTTGTTGTGCTTTAAAGCAGACCAACAGTCAAAATTGAATGAAATCAGACCAACACGACAATCAGTGCTCATATGCATCCCTCTGCAGGGCAATTTAGATTGCTGCACATAAAAAATAAGGTACCTTTTTCTAACTACTGCTGGGGTAAATTTAAAAACCAAATGGCCGCTGGTGGGTTTGCAGGCCACCTGCAAACAGGAAGTTGTGCTGGGTTTCCTGCTACTCTGGATTTCAGTTATGTCAGTTGGGAGTGGAGCTCCAAAATGGACGCTGCCTTTCTTTTCCAACTGAGCCAGACTGCTGGTCCAGTTTAAGCGCTTAGCTGGCCAAATGTGCATGGGGCGGTGCCATTTCCGCTTCAAAACAGCAGATTTTCCCTGCGGAAGTTGCAAATTGGCGCAAGGAGATGCTTTTTGCACTTCTACTATGCGTTTGCCATTTGGTGTGATTTGTACGTGCACACACAGCCATGAATCATGCACCTAGGTGCACTTGGAATCGTTTGAGCTCCTCCTGGGTGTTTTTGTGCACCGACCATGAATCGAGCCTATTGTCTCCGTACAGGTAAGCATAGGGACTGGATAGAAATGAACTTGTCCAGGTTCTATATATATATATATCTATATATATATATATATATATATATATATATAGAGAGAGAGAGAGAGAGAGAGAGAGAGAGAGAGAGAGAGAGAGAGACATTGATGTTAATGTTTGTTTCTGACAAATGATAGCTACTTTTTATCTATAGTTTGTAAGTGTGCAGATGGGTTAAGAGGCTTTGTGATCCTATTACAGTCACATTGGTCTCCTCCTTCCAGCAAGCCATGCAGAGTTTGTATACCACTTAGGTTTCTGAGGGCTATTTCTTGCAATTCACAATTTAATCAATTTCCCTTTTAGGGAGAAAGAGAGTTTTTATTAGAATAATTCTGGTATTTAACAAGTATTTCCAAATTTCAAAAGATTTGGTGCATTGTATGACACTTACTGTTGACAATGGCTGTAGGCAAGATAGAAGCCATGGCTGCTTGCTGAGGAAGCAGTTGTATGGAGTCCAACAAACGCGCTGGATACATTCCCTCTGTAAGAGTCATTTGAGTGGCAGCTTGTAGCCTTGAGTCAAAATCCACAACAAAGGCAATTAACTCCTCGCCCTCAGCAATAGACTTGGTGGTTGTGCACCACAGTTGTCCTCCTGTAAGCACAAATAAAGAAGTTTACAGTTAAATCAAATAGGAAGGATTGCTAAACAACACATTTTAGAACCCATCTAATCCCGGAGGATAAGAACCAAAATAGTAAATAACTTTCAGAAATATTCGGATGATGCTTTTAAGACAACATTTGTTATGCAGCACCTGCCACTCCAGCTGTTAATAGTCCTTTTGTTACAAGATATATACGGTATGAATATATAGATGTATGCATATAGTTTAACAGTAGTCCATCTTCCTTTCAAGTAATGCAGACCTAAATTCAAAAATCAGAATGTGCTGAATACATTTCCTCAGTAAGAGTCATTTGAGAGGCAGCTTGTAGCCTTGGACCCAGGCCCTCCATTGTCTGTACTGGGGCCAAGGTCCTCCATTGTCTGTACTGGGACCCAAGCCCTCCATTGTCTGTACTGGGTCCCAGGCCTTCCATTGTCTGTGCTGGACTTAGACCATCCTGTAGCCCCCTCACTAGTTCCTGTCCTCCAATACCTGCTAAGTCTGTCTGCTGTGCTTTGTTTTCCCTTTCCCAAGTCTGCCACCACCACAGGACTGCCCGAGGTCTAGTGTATCCTCCACCATCAGGAGCTCTGTTGAAGATGGGGGCTGGTTACAGGCTCTCCTTTGAGTAATGGACCCCCCCATGCCCCAGGTGGTTGGCGAGTTACCTCCCTGGTGGTGTAGATGGGCTGTATATCTGCTGTGACTCTGCTCACCTGTTTCCAGGTTGTGACTCTGCTCACCGTACATAGTTACATAGTTAATAAGGTTGAAAAAATACATATGTCCATCAAGTTCAACCAAGGGTGTTGTTGGGGTAGGTGAGAACCTGTTCCCAGCATGTGACTCTGCTCAACTAGTTCAAATCTGTGACTCTGCTCACATGATCACAGACCCCGACTACAACTGCTCAGTTCCTCATTTATGTCTGTAGCCTCATGACATCAAGACATCTAGAAGTCACCATAGCTATGGCCTCTATGGAGGAATTAACTTCCTGACTAGAAGCCACCTCAGTCTCCCCAGTCCCCATTAGTAAATCGGGACATTTCAAAACTGCTCTTAGTGCCTGGTGCTATCTTATCTGACCCTGATGATGGGGATGGGTTGGCAGAGCTAGTTTATTAAAACAAATAGATCAGGACCTAAATTGCAGACACAATCCCGAAAATACAATAAAGTTCAAGCCAAAATCGGAAATAGAAGCCAAAGATTAGATTTAAGAAACACAAGTGACTTTTTGAGAGTTTAATCGCAAAAATCAAGAGATTAGAAACAAACCATAACATTCATATAAACCCCTAGAGAAGAAAAACTTAGGAATGAGGCAACCATATGAATAGCAGCTTCGCAGGGGTAAGAACGGTTTGCCTGGGGAAAAGTATGTCCTTGTCAACAATAGACATAACACACAGACGTCAATATGTTTCGGATGGAGCACTGCAGTTTTCCCACATGCTCTAGAGCCAGCAATAGCGTGACAGTAAAGTCTGTCTTCCCTATTATTCCCAATTTTTTAAACCATCACTGTAGGGTAGTTGTGTCTTCCAAATCACAAGTAAACAGTTTATCAGCATTTCGCACTCGAGGATCATCTCACTTCTATAACTTAATTATGGTGATCACAGCCGGCGCATAAACAAACCTGAATTCTTCTGCATTCTAATGATGTTTTATTCATGTCTCTAAACACCGATCTATTTACAGATTAATATTCCAATTTATTTTCAAAGAAAATGCCCAGTTTTCTGGGAACAACTTTAAGAGCGAAAACTCCAAATTATGCCTTTTTATTTATCTCATCCCTTAACTGCGAATGATGGCATCCTCATGGGATTCTGCATTAAAAACTAGATTACGTCTGATGTATTAATGAGTTGAGGGGAGAAACTAATTTGTTTAACTTGTTTAGACGCAAAAAAACAAATCACTTAAATGGTGTTATCTTTCATTCCAGACCTAGGTATAAATTCATATCTGTTTTGGCTGGGATCACGCGCGCTATTGCAGAGTTTACATTTCTTCTGGATGGGGTGTGTAGATGGCGTATTTTCTATGCAAGTGAAAAGTGTATCCATTTTGATAAGTAATATTGCAGTGTTTATCGGAACAGATAACTGCCTTTTCAACTTCACTTCATTTTTCTCCACAAAGAGATTACAGTTTAAAAACAACTTATTACAGGAATCTGCTTGCAGAGATAAGACTAGATGATAGGCGAGAGCTAAATTGCAAAAAAAAAAAAAAAAATGGACATTGTTTAGCTGGAATTACTAAACAACTAATTTAGAATATCTGATTGGCTTCCCAAATGAGAAACACAACAGCATTTTACTAAATGCGGGGTTCTTCTGCATGTTTTTAGGTTAATATATATATAATATATATATATATATATATATATATATATATATATATATATATATATATATTTTATATGTATAAAATATATATATATATATATATATTTTTTTTTTTTTCTGCAGTATTGTATCAATTTTTACAGTTGTTGGAATATGTTGTGGAGGCTGATTCACTACTAGCGCCACGTATTGCCAGATGAGCGTCTGTAAAGCGGCGCTTAGAGCGACCGCTAGTAGACGCTGTAAGCGGATATCGGGTGCTGTAAGATAGCGTTGCTGTCGCTGTAGTAACCTGCCCGACATTGATGAATATGATGTGTGTTGGGCGCACTAACAGTATAACGCTGCAGCAAGCGAGAGGTAGCGCCAGCTCAGTGCGTCTGGCACTCATCGCTGAACATCATACTTAACAAAAAACTACACACACAGTGTCGGCGCTCTAAAGCTGGGCGCTGTAGCATAGAGCACCAGACGCTGTGTGATTAAAGTCGAAAGCACATGAAATGACATTGTTTTAACACTGGGACTATAACGCTTTAGTGCCAGATCTGTAAATAAAATTCTGCATTAAAATAAAAAAGTAAAAAAAAATGTATAAAAGTGTTTGTTTGCAGCCAGGAGCCACACAATGATTTGAGCAAAAAAAAAAATGATTTTAAATGGCAAACACGCTGTTTAAACACAAACAAATAAAAGCCCATTGAAATGTATGGCAGAGCGACACTGAACGAAAGGTAATTCGTGGTGCTCTTGAGCCTAGAATGTCGGCGCTATACACTGAGCCGGCTGTAGTAATACATGTGATGCTACATGGTGCTGTTAGAGTCGCTCACCAGATTCGCTTTCTTAAATGTGGTTTTGCGTACAGTGCCCAGCGTTCCCCAGACGCTACCTGCCGCTATGAAGCACTACCTGGTGCTAGCCATTCTTAAATAACCCCCTTAATCTCAGAGTCATAAAAGGAGTAGTACGTTTAAGTAACCTTTTCATTCTAATCAACTTTCATTATAACAGTGCAGATGTACTAAGGTAGTTAAGCAAAAATGGTAAATGTACTGAAAGAGTTACTAAGCTGCCAACTTAGTACAATGTCCCTATTTATCAAGTACAGCTTTTGCTGCATTCCCTGCATTGGGTGGCTTGCTTATACGCCCACTCTATTATGAATACCTCCCTCCCTCCTCATGGGCCCAGTGTTTATCCTGGTGTGTCCCGGGCACCCATGAATGGCCACCAGATCTGTGCCAAAAGGTACATAGGCTGGCACATCTGCTGGTTGCTCAACTTAAAAGCTCTGGGTAACCAGCCCCAATGTCAGTTGTGCCCAGGTATTAGCCCTGGGGGAGAGGGAGCATCCTGTTTTTTATAAAAAAAAAATATTTCAAAATAGGGCCAAATTATTTCCTTTGAAGTGACTTCTTTTACTAAAGCATTTGCCCAATATTGCTAAAATCACTAACAAGATGCAGTATGATGCTCAAGTGGGGGTCGTTTGGCTTCCTGGCCGTGCAGTAGTGCCCTCTGGTGCTTTTCAGTGATGATACATTCAGTTATGAGCTAAACTGCCACAAAAGGTGTATGTGGCAGGTTAGCTTATAGGTGATTTCAGATTTATTGCAGTTATCATTAATCATCATTAATCATCAATAACTGATAAGGCTGACTCTGAATGCTAGTTTGTGTGTAATTGATTTATCATTGGAGAGCACTAGGAGGTTCTGCTGCCCGACCAGGTAGCCAAACGGCTGCCATTTGAATACTGCATCCTGATAGTGTTTCTTAAGAAAATATATGTAAGCCTTTTTTGGGGCACTGCGCTGGGAAAAGAGGGTGATGACATAAACATACTTCCTGGGTATAGGATCATTTTAATTTGATTCTGGCTAAGCCGAACCAAATAGGCAATATTGGGGCTGATCAACACATTGACCCAAAGCTGAAGCTCGTCACAAATACTGACCTCAGCTGTTACTTCAATTTCTGGATTGCCGATACTTACACAACCTAAAAACCCAGGCAGACTAACTTGTGCATTTCCACTACCTGTGTTCTTTCATTGTGATGCTGGTGCAGACAGAACAAACTGGTGGATGTTCACCAGAAGACTGCAGGAGGAGTGTGCACATCATGTGACCAAATCTTTAAAGAGGAACATCAGACCTTTTCTGATGTTCCTCTCTAAACATCTCTCCCTCCTCCCTCGCTGCCTTTTGGATACTGGCGTCTAATATACCGACATCCGGCAGTATTCCTGGCCCCTTTGCACCCCCATTAGCCATTGCTGACTGATAGCAGCGGGCTTAGCTGTACTTACCTCTAGCCGTTCTCTCTTTAAAACTCGTGCGCTTCTACTCAGATCTCGTCTGTGCCAAATGTCATTGCAGCCTATGCACTGACACTGCGCATGCATAAGATCTAAGGGGCGGCGCAGTGCATGACGGGACACCAAGATGGTGCTGCCCGACGGAAACGGCGCAGGACCGAGGGGGAGCGTGATGCAACCGGACAGGTCAAAAGTTGTTTAATGTGAAACCGGAGGGGCAGAGCCGAGCAAGCCAGGTTTGGGAAGTTTTTATTAACACCCTAATACCTGAAATGTTTCTTTTTAAGATGGATGAGTACTGATTATTGCTGGGTAAAAACAAAGGATTCCTTTGGTTGCTTTATCCTAGAAAGGTCTTTTAATGCACTTATGTTGCCCAGCACCATAGAAATATATATACATATATATATATATATATATATATATATATATATATATATATATTTACAAAATTATAAACAAGCTCATCCATAAAAAGCTAACTATTATCATCATTTTTTTAAGTATAAGTATAAAAAGTTAAGTCCCAAGTTTCTCCCATCTTTGGCTTAGCACGTTCGTCTCCTGCTAATAATCAAAATCCCGTACCAAAGATATCTGCTTCCCTACAGGAAGTGTCTTAAAGTTGCTCATAATTGCTGTCAAAGCCACACAGAACTATCCTGTGAGCAACGATAATAAAGCATGAAATCATGGTGTAGACTTGATTACATTTTGGGAAATGTGAACTTTTTATACAAGGATCGCCGGTTTTAAATATCTGTCCTCGTCGTCAAAAAACATTTTCACTCTCATTTTTCATTATTTGAAATAAATCATCTTCTGTGCAATGTCACAGAGCCCCTTTGCCGATAAACTCTAATTAAGATTAAGACAAGGCTTTTGGAAAGAATCCCATCATTAGCAAGCATGATAAACAGGAAAATACTCCCAGCTTGTCAACTAGAGGCAATTCAGCAGTCGCAACATGGCTATCCGTTTCTAGGCAACGGGAGTGACAAAGCTTCAATTATCTTGCGTTAGACGGACATACCTTGAATAAGCTGGATGTTGTTTTTGTATACACACGTCCCATTTTGCGGATTACATGTACACTTTGCAGTTGCTATGCCTTTTAATGACTTTTTAATTATTTTAAATTTGAACCTGCAAGAAGTCATGGCAGACGCTTCGAAAACTTAGTTTAGTTTTGCTTTGCAAGTACTAAAATTGCGTGTGCAGGTTCGGTGTGTGCCTCTCTTTTTACTCCTGATCAAATAGAGTCACGAAGAGTCAAACATGTCCTACTCTCACAAGCCAAAACCCAAAAGACTACAGGCAACACAAATATTTTATTCAGGGCCCAATAGACCAAAACCCACCCTGGAGTCTCAGTCAGCTATACTCGCAACCCCCTGTGTGAAACCCCCCAGGTCGCCCAAAAACTCATGTTTGTTCCCAGTCCAACGCAGCAGCCGCATACCCGCTATGCTTTTAGCAGGGTACGTGCCCGCGTCAGCGATTTGTGAATGTCCGGCGTGGGCACGCTCCCTGTTAGAGGGTAGAGGGGGATGCAGCCGCCATCGTGCTTGAATCCGCTCGCAGTAGATGAACATGACCCTAAAGTCTCCTTCTGCCGTCAACCTTCTATGTTTTTCTATGTTTTCTATGTTTTCTAAAGCCTAAAGTACCGTGATGGTGTTCATGGGGTGATGAGATGTGTTGGTTTGGTTGCTCCAGACATATTACTGTATATTGTTTTTAAACTCAATCCTGACTTGTATTTCTTAACAACATTAGCCTTGATTCATCAAGAGTTGAAAAAAATTCTCATGGTATTAAACAATTAATTTAATGAGAAAGAAGCCTGAGAATTTCAGTGTTGATGAATCGCCAGATATGAAGACAATGGCCTCGATTCAATAAAGGTAGAAAAAAATTCTCATGGTAGTAAAACATTCAAATCATGAGAAAAAAGTCTGAGAATGTGACTGTTACTGAATCACTAGATAAAAATACAATGAAAGTCAATGGCAGCTTTTACTACAGTGTAGAAAGGAGTAAACAGTTCTCTACTTTTCTTAGGAGTAAAAAAGTGCCATTGACTTTCATTGTCTTTTTATCTAGTGATTCAGCAACAGTGACATTCTCAGGCTTTTTTCTCATGATTTGAATTTTTTACTACCATGAGAATTTTTTTCTACCTTTATTGAATCGAGGCCATTGGCCTTGATTCACTAAGAGTTGAAAAAAACTCTCATGGTAGAAAAAAAATTAAAATTTTCACTGTTAGGGAATAACCCGATAGGAAGACAATGAAAGTCAATGGCACTTTTTTACTCTTGAAAAAAGTATTGAACTTTTTACCTGTAGTAAAAAGTGCCATTGACTTCCATTGTCTTCCTTTCTGGTGATTCACTAACAGTGACATTCTCAGGCTTTTTTCTCATGAATTGAATTTTTTACTACCATGAGAGTTTTTTTCAACTCTTTGTGAATCGAGGCCATTACATGTAAATGGCACTTTTTACTTTAGTGTAAAAAGGAGTAAAAAGTGCTTTGCTTTTCTCAGGAGTAAAAACGTGCTATTGATTTTGTTTTCTTAGCTGGTGATTCAGTAACATTGAAATCCTCAGGCTTTTTTCTCATGAAATGATTTTTTTACTACCATTAGCATTTTTTTCAACTCTTGATGAATCAAGGCCATTATCACTGACTTGTTTGGGGATCTCCTAGGCCTTCATGCTATTGTTTGGTTAGTGCTGCTTCTTGCTTAATGATGTTGCAGCCTCTGAGGTCTTTCAGAAAAGTTGTGTTTTTACTGACAGACCATGTGACACTTCTGCACACAGGGGTGGACTTCATTTTACTAAGGGGGTTATTAAAGAAGGGATAGCGGCAGGTAGCGCCTCGTAGCGGCAGGCAGCGTCTGCTGAATGCGGGCACTACACAAAACCACATTTATGACTCTAACAGCACCATGTAGCGTCACATGTATTATTACAGGAGGCTCAGTGTATAGCGCCGGCGCTCTAGCTTCCAGAGCGCCAGGTATTACCTTTCACCCAGTGTTGCTCTCCCATACATTTCCATGGCCGTTCATTTGCTTGTGTTTATACAGCATGTTTGACAATTTTTTATTTTTTTTTTGCTCAAATCATTGGGTGACCTCTCCTGGAGGCAAACAAACACTTTTAGAAACTTTTTTGACTTTTTATATTTTTATGCAGAATTGTCATTACAGGTCTGGCAATAAAGTTTTAATGTCACAGTGTTAAAACAATGTCATTCCATTTGTTTTCACTTTGTTACAGGTGTATATATGTGTTCAAAAACAGATTAAATCACACAGCGTCTGCCGCTCTATGCTATAGCGGCCAGATTTAGAGCACCGACGCTGTGTGCGTGTCCTGTGTATGGTGTGGAGCGCCGAGAGCCAGTAGCATTGAGCTGGCACTACCAGCAGCACTGTACTGGTGTTATAGCGCCCAACATACATCACATTCATCAATGCGGGCCAGGTTACTACAGCGACTGAGGCATTCTGTTACAGCGCCCGATACCCGCTTACAGTGTCTATTAGCGGTCGCTCTAAGCGCCGTTATACAGACGCTTATCTGCCGATACCTGGCGTTAATAGTGAATCAGCCTCTCTAAGTATGTGATTTCGGACGGTAATTGGTTGTACCACTTTTTAGGTGCTCCATAAAGGAAGTGCTGCTGGATCCTGGAGCTATGCATTGTGTGTTATATCAGTTAAATCCAGGCAGCAGCACAGCTGGGAAAGGAAACCTAAGGGGTGCTTAAAAATGGCTGCTACCTGGAGAAAATCGGTGACCCTGCATTTTAGCTTTGAGTGGCTACAGGAGCAAATTCAAATGCTGACAATGTTTCAGTATCAGGTATGAAGATGGCGCACATACGTTTTTCAACCTTGCAAGGCTGTTGGTCTGGTTTATTACGCAACTCTATTAGTGTCCTGGTAGAAGGAGGGTGATAGAGACTATAGTGTTTCACTTAAAGGTTAGTTTAAGGAATTTTTTGTGTTGAAGCCGCAATGAAACAGTCTGGGTGACTGACAATGGGAGACAAAATGTAGCAAAAGTAGAAAACTCTGTAGACATTACTGCCAAAAAGTAAAAGATACACAAACACACACACATACACAAACACATACACAATCACAGACACACACACATACACACACACAGACACACACATACACAAACACAGACACACACACATACACACACACAGACACACACATACACAAACACACAGACACACACATACATATATATATACTGCCACCCGCACACAGGAATGAAACCTTGCCTGGCACAGCTACACATAATCAATCCACCAGCACAAGTTTAACAGATACAACATTAATGTCAGGAATTAAGCGGCGGAGATATAAAAGACAAAGCAAACTCCAAGACAAATTAAAATGTGAACTCCTGACCTGGCAGGCTGAGAAATGTGTCTCTTTTTCCCCAGGCTGGTTTTAGTGGGCTTTGAATTCCTACAAACTGCAGACACTGAGCAAAGCTTCGACTAGCTGGGTATAAAATTAAATTGATGCAAATATAACTAATGGCTCTATTTTTACCAGTCTGAAACAAAGTGATTATCGCGCAGCATGATGGCGTGTAAGTGCCACACAACATGCTGGCGCTGTGCAATGCACATGTTTTAATTAGGCTTAACTGAAGTTTTCTAAAACCCAACCATGTTTCCATCAAAGCCCGTCTCATTATCATACTTGTCGGTTTCCTTATTTTGCTTTCTTGTTAAAATCTTTTTACTACAGTATGTGCATAACTGTTTATTCAAATGATGTACAGTTGCAGACACATGTTTGCATATTATTTACCTCCCAATAGCTTCTCTGCCCCTCCTCCCCGATAATGTGTACATCCCAATGTAGCAAAGCCCTTAAACCAGATCCCCAGAACCTTATCTCCCCCAATAAATGTGTTACCTAGTACTCTATGCCTTTCCTGGACTAGGACGCTGGGCCTAATATGTTTCCCAGCCCTTACTTCCTTTGACCAGGGCTTCTTTAATTGGTGCCTTGGAATGGTTGTCTGGACAGGTAGCTCTGGTTTCAGGAAGAGCCCTCTTTTAAACTCCATAGCAGACCACAGTGGACTTTGCTCATTGTCACCCTTGTTATACAGGTTTTACCACTATACCATATATACCTGATGTACTGAACATACATGTCTAGAGAAATTACTTTTATGTTTGTAATGTATATACTTGATGAAACTGAAATCAAGAAATCTGACTCTGAGGTCCATATGATGTGCACTACGCCAATCGTGGTGCTGCCCACCTTATATATATATATATATATATATATATATATATATGGGTTTATAATACCATTTATGAGGAAACATTTGTTTGGGGGGTCTCTATAGAATGAGGAAACATTTGTTTGGGTGGGGGGGTCTTGGACCGAGGGACTGAATGTGAAGTTTCTTGAGTAACTCACACATTATCAGAGGGCAGCTGGTGGGTATGGTAGCTCGTGGGGGATGCGGCCGCCCTTGTTTACATAGGCGACGCGGGAGCGACACGAAGAGCTGAGTGCTGCGGCACCCCTGGTGGGGAGTTTTACAGCGGGGCCTCCTGATTTGGAATGCCCCAGGGGAAGGCCAGTGGCTGGAATCTTTTAGATTTCAGGGACAGCCCAGGTGGGTTTTGATGTGCTTTAAACTTGTCTTGATATTAAAGAGCATTTGTAAGCTAGGAAAAAATGCCACTCACCTTACATTCCCCACTGCTGATCTTGCCAGTTCTGCAGCTTTTCAATATACCTACTGGAGGGATTTAGCCCCAGTCTTCAGATACCCTGGTTTTTGGTATCCAGCCACAGTCTGCTACGTGCAGAGCCTGGGCTGGATCTCCTAAATGGGTGTGTTTTAAAGCTGCGGACCTGCCTAGATCAGTTGCTGGGGAGCTAAGGTTGGCCCGTTAAATGCAGATGCCCTTTAATCCTTGCAATAATTGCTTAATCTAACCCTAATCTTTAACCCTAAGTTTACCTTGCACATAAAAATGTATACTT
Source organism: Gastrophryne carolinensis (assembly GCA_027917425.1). Lineage (NCBI taxonomy): Eukaryota > Metazoa > Chordata > Amphibia > Anura > Microhylidae > Gastrophryne > Gastrophryne carolinensis. Next base: position 392,684,661 of record CM051239.1, on the reverse strand, counting down.
GGGTCCTATGTTGCCTGGCACTTCCTCTCTGTTGCAGCGAAGGAAACAGAAGACTCCAGTCACTGTTATGCAGATGGGGTGGGGGGGGGGCGCAGTCTTGTCCCCCAATTTGCTTTCAGTGGATGGATGGGTAGATGAGCAGCTAAGGAATCACAGGGCACGTGCACACCATGGGGGGAGATCCACAAAACATCTCCAATTCTCTTCTCAAGGCCCACCAACAGGTTAGTTTTTGTAGATCCCCACACAGATTCAAAGGTGAAGTAATTAGCGCTCAGACAGAGCTATGAAGGCAGCTATGTGGAGATCCCCAAAATGACCTGTTAGGCCTTGAGGAGAGGGTTGGGGAATGCTGATATGGATTAAAGTGGACCAAGACCCAGGAAAGTGCCCCTCCTCCCACCATATGGTTTTGGTTCCCCTCAGAACATTGCTATTTGATAGGCTTCGCTGTCTGAAAACCTATCCGGGATGATGCCAAGTGCTGCATCAATGATCAGCTCACTCAAGAAACCTCTGCTCTGGCAGAACTGCGTGTACCTGGGTGCAGCCATTCAGGTTAGATGCTGCCAGAGGCTCGTGCATTTGCAATGAGATCAAGGTAAGAAATTGGTGATTCGAGGGCAGGGGTTATCAACCAGCAGTACCAGAACCACTGAGCCTATCTGGTGGTACTCAGCAAGGCTGCAGATTGACCTGTACCCCAGCTTGCATTTGCTGCAGCTATACAAAAGTACAAAATTGTTCCAAAGGGTGATTTTTTTTTAGTATTTAAAGTGGACCAACAGTCAAAAATGAGTATGAGTGCTCATATGCATCCCTCCCCAGGGCAATTTAGATTGCTGCACATAAAAATTCATTCACCTTTTTCTATATCCTGCTGTAGTTAATTTTAGAAACAAAATGGTGGCTCGTGCATTTGCAAGCCACCTGCAAACAGGAAGTGCTGCTGGTCTTCCTGTTACTGCGCATTGTCAGTTATGTCAGTTGAATCCAGGCTGCAGCATGGCTGAGATGCTGGGAGAGGAAGCTCCAAAATGGCTGCTACCTTTCTTTTCCAACTGTGCCAGCCTGTTGGTCCGGTTTAATTAACTGAAAATGGCCGTCCTATCTTTTTACCGCTATTTTAGGTAACTGGCCTCCCCTGAGCATCACCCAGGTGGTACTAGTTATAACTAGAAAATAGAAAGTGGTACTTGAATAAAAAAAAGGTTGGGAACTGCTGTTTTAGTGGATTTCAAACAGTGGGGCATCCGAATTGGGATGCCCAAGCCAGGGCTTACACCTGGGTTTCCAAGGTTTTGGTCCACTTTAAAGAGATCCAAAACCCACCTTGGGGTCTATGAGACGCCAGAGCAGGCATACTCGCTCTGCCCCAGGGCACGCTGATTGGGGGTGCTCCGCTTTGTGAAACCCCTCAGGTCGCCCAAAAACTCACCTTTGTTCCCGGTCCAACAGCGCATGCACGAGCAGCAGCCGCATCTCCACTATCTCTTTAGCAGGGTGTGTTCCCGTGCCAGGCATTTGTGAATGGCTGGCGTGGGCACGCTCCCTGTTAGAGGGTAGCAGGGGATGCGTCCGCCAGCATGCTTGGATCCACTCGCATTAGACGAGCTCCTGAACGAAGGGGCTCGAGCAGATCCAAGCAAGCTGATTGGACGAGCAGCTGCACATGCAACGTAGGACCAGGAAAAGGTGAGTTTGTTCGACCGACCTGGGGGGTTTCACACGGGGGCAAGGACCAAAACCCAGGATAGTCAAAATCTTGGATTTTGGTCCACTTTAAAGTCAAAATAATTAAAAATCTCATCCCTTGTTCAACATTGCCTATTTATTTTCCTTTTTTCTTTTTACATACATTTTTCCAAACCAACTACAACATGGCGATCTCTTATCTCTCACTAAAAAATTTTTTTTCAAACATTGGTCGCAAAGCATGATTTTGGGGCTAATTAGAACCTTGTCTCATCTTTCCATAAGACAACATCCGCGTCTCTCACTAGACGCTAACACAGCACCTATATCTATACGTGGCCAAATGTTTGTGATAAAGGACAAATAATATAATGGATCCAAATGCAATATTGTTGAAATTCCTGACAGTGGGGTAGTGGATGGATGAGAACTTATAAATTATGTGTGCCCCTTCTTTGAAAAATGCATCGGAGGTTTCTTTGTGCACTGGCAACTACAGTAGGAATATGAGGCATTGTGTGTTTCCTCCTGCACAGCACCTGATAAAAGAATAAAGAACTGTGACATATCCTTAAGACAATAGAGGAATTAAAAAGAGACAATGCAGCAGCTGCTTCATTAATACAATCAAAAGCGAGCCCAGCTCACTGGAGTCCAGATAATTAAGCACCACTGTTTAGTCCTCCTTTTTAATAATAAAAAAAAAAAAAACATTAACCGCTTCTTAGTTGTGAGATACATATATGTTCCTGTTTGCGCATTTCACTTGATTAATGCCTCTTTGGAGCGCCTGTATCATGCCAACTCATGTTTTGTACAACTTTCCAACTGTACGAGATAAAATCGGGTGGACACTCGGCAATAAATCACCGCATTCTCGTAGCTGGACTTTTTCTCTACTTGCTTGGATCCTTTCCATATTTTGGGGGGCTGAAAGCGGATAAATTAAAGCATTTTGAGACACTTTCTATGTTTTATTTTATTTTTAGACAGCTAGTGGGACCACTCAAAATGATTTTCAGACTAAAAACAAGTTATTTGTTGATGCAGCACAATTTTATTGGCGCCATAGTCGTTTCAGAACATGTTTGGAATTCATTTTTTCAAGCAAATTTAAAGGGACTGTAAACACAACGGTAATGATAAGGCAGCGAGAATAGTCACCTGATCCCTACACCATGTGACTCTCTTTCATTTCCTGCAACATTGAGTAGAAGCAGTAGGAGGGCTAAAAATCTTGCCCCTTTTTCAATTTAATTTATTTATTTACTGGACATATATGGCCATTGTATGCTTGCACACACAAATTATATTTTCCCCGGCATTTAACTCATCAGTGCAGTGATACAAGCACAAGCAGTGAGTGCATACATACAAGGGGCGGTGGGCTGCCCTAGCAATGGCGCCCAGGGAGCAGTTGAGGGGTTAGGTGTCTTCAGGGCTGGCTACAGGTTTCTGTGGGCCCTCGGGCGGATGTTCTCAGAGGGTTCCTTAGCGGTAGAGGGTCGCAAGGTAGGGGTCTATAAATTCCATGCCCAAAACTAAGAAGGGCTGCTTACCCTCCAACCAGTTATGGCCTCACATGAATAGACAGAGTATTGAGGAAGAGGGATGGACAAAACAGGAAGGGCAGGAATGGATGAATTGAGAGATAGCTGGGAGGAAGAGGGATGGATGGGCAAAATGAAAGACAGGTATGGCTGGGTATTGCTGGTGGGGGGTAGATGGTCCTACATCAACACACAAGCCAGTGTAGGGCTGAGCAGAGGTTAAGGGGCGAGTCAACTGCGCCACCAAAGAAAGCCTCGTTACGAGGTTAGTGACCCGGCTCGCTAGGGGGAGGGGGCTCAGGGACCTGATGCAATGTTAGTGGCAAAAAAAGTTCTTTAACCATTGTGCCAGCTGTCAGTGGGCCCCCCTGGGGGGGTGGAGGCCCTCAATAGCTGGCGGGCTTGGTCTTTTTTCTAGAGATGAGCGAAGTTTCATTGAAAATTTCATTCAGCAATTTGCCAAATTTTCCCAAGAAATTCGAGATTCATCGAATCGAATTTTCACGAACCAACCTTAAAACAATAAAAAAAGAAAAGGTTACCTCCATCCACTTTCCAGGTGCCTCATCCTTCAGCGGGAGAGATAACACTGATATTCAGTCCCACACTGGGCTCCCGGCATCTCACTCGGGGAGGGAGGGGCTATTTATAACCAAGGAACAGCTCCCTCCTCGACTATAAATAGCCCCTGCCTGTGGCTGGTCTGAGCGATAGAAGCCGGGAGCAGGACATAGGATCGGCCGGCAATGGATAGAGAACAAGGAGGTAAATATTGTATTTTAATAAAGAGCTTTTTCTGGTGTGTGTGTTTACATTTAACCCTTCGTGTACCAGTTCAAAGGGCAGGAATTTGCCGTGCCCCATTACCTGCATCCCCAAAGGCCAGGGGGGTGAATAGGGGCCTGGTGCCAGTATGGACTATGTGGGCTGGTAGTCTTCATTGCCGGGGGTTGGCCGCCTGGCCTCCGAGCACACATAGCTGGTGCCGGGCTGGTTTTGCTGGACCCCACGCCTTTAAAAAAAAATGTAAGGGTTTAGCTTGTGGGTTACCCAATCACTGCAGAAGCCACAGCCCGGCTGCAGTAGACCATGATCCCTTGTGGGCAGGGTTGGCCTAGGGATAAGAGGCACTCTGTGCAACAATTCGAGTTGGTGCCCCTATAAACACACTCCTACATACATCCACATTCAGCTTTCTCATGATAGAGAAAAAGGGATGGAGGGAAAGTGAGGGAGATATTTTGATGAAGTGAAAAAGAGAGCTGACCAAAAAGAGAGAGATAAAAAGATCATGACAGAGAGAAGGTGGAAATGTGGAAAAAGAGAGAGACAGAGGGAATGTGGACAAGAGAAAAAAAAAGGGCCATGTGTAAAAGAGAATGATGAGGGGATAGTAAAAAAAAAGAGAGGCAGTGGGGAAGAGGTAAACAAAGTAGGTAAAGAGAGAAAGATGGAGGGTACATGGAAAATAGTCATAAATATGAATAAGAGAGAACTATAAAGGGAATGTGGGAAAACAGAAACGAGAAAAAGAAATGAATGCAGTGTGGAAAAGAGCATGATGGAGGGGTAGAGCAAAAGAGAGCAGGTGAGGAGGGAAATGTGCAAAAGAGTAAACAAAGTAGGAAATGTGAATAGGAGAGATAGATGTAGGCAACATTGGGAAACAGAGGCAAAGGAAATGTGGTAAAGAAAGAAAGGAGGGAATCTGGAAAAGAGTAAAAGAAGATGGGGAATGGAAAAGGACATGATGGAGGAGCAGTGAAAAAGAGAGTGGGTGAGAAGAGGAATGCGCAAAAAACTAAATAAAGTAGGAAATATGAATAAGAGAGAAAGATGAGGAAAATGTGAACAAAAAAAGGCAGACAGGAAGTAAAAAAGAGAGAAAGATTGAGGGAATGTGGGAAAAAAATAGGCAGGGAAAATAAAAAAAAAGAGAAAATAATGGAAGGAATAAAGAAAAGCGAGAAAAAAGAAAGAAAAGTAGAACAGAGCTAAAGAAGGAGATCCATGGAGATCAGCAAGTCTGGTGCCCCATCTGCTCCATATGCACACCCCAAAGCCCGGCCTTGCTTGTGGGACTAGAGAGCAGAAAGCTGAGCATTAAGTGTTTGACCAGCATTAGAAGGATTTCTCAAAATGGGGTCAGAAAGAAGGGGAGACTTTAGCTCCACTTTAAAAATCGAATTCTGAACATTTGGTGAACTCGCTGGATCAGTGTTCTTTTTTCACTTTAATAAAGCGTGAAAATTAAACTATCTTTTCTGCATTTGACAAAATTCAGGCCAATTCCTTCCAGCCTTGATTGAGTTGTTAGAGCTTATTTATTACATTGGGAGCTTCCTAAAGGAATATCCTCAGAACTTTAAAATTTAAGAAGATTATTTCTTTCTATAGGGACCTGAGTTCAAATCCAAAGTCGATCGGACTGAGTATACATATCCTTTTATTAGATGACTGGAAAAGTCTTGGGTGAAATTAGTTCCTGGTGGAATACAGTCATAAAACTATTTGGCACGAGAAGCAAATTGGACTGGAAAACTCAAACCGATGACTGAACAGTACTCCCAGAACACTCAGATACTTGGAGCTGGTATAAAGCCGCTGATCCACAGCAATCCACTTTATAATTCTGCTCAGATAATGAGTGCAAAACAAAGAGGATGAAGCTATAGGGGCTCTCTATAAATTAACAGGAGCAGAGGAAACATGATGGAGCTTCCAGAGGAACAGTTTTCTGTCTGCAGTAGAAATAGTGGCAGCTGGAATTCCAGTAGTGTAGGACTACCCGCCCAGGTCTGTGTAATATTGGGGGTCATGATAATTATTTGGTGAAGCAAGCTTATCCCATAGTTATATAGTTACATAGTTAATACAGTTGAAATAAGACGTGTCCATCAAGTTTAACCAAGGGTGTTGGGGTAGGGTAAGTTATTTTTTATTTTATTTAGTTTTTTTTTTAATGATCCCGGTGAGCTTTTTAACAAAATGACGCCTTTCACACTGTACTTTGCCACGGCATTGCGGTGCACTACTGTGATGTGCACACTGGACTGGAGCGCTGCATTGGAGGACCCATAGGGCACACTGCAACACCTATAACTTCCGAGCCTCTAGTGTAGAAAGAAGGTGGTGGCGCCAGCATTGGAGGCAAGGAGGCAGAGAACGCACTGCCAGAATTTGGACCCCTGTGGAGGATGCAGCAGCACGGTCAGCATGATAGGCATGACCACCGAGGATGAACCGCCAACATCTGGGCCAAGCGAGGAATGGGAGACGCGCTGGCACAGTGGGCATCAGGAACCCAGTGGAGGCTGAAGGAGAAGCAGCACTGGCACCCCAGAAGCCCCAACTAAGATGCAGGTTGCGATTCACACCCAAAAGCCTATCCGAAGCTTGCTTCACCAAATCAGGATGATCCCAAATGTACCCTATGTTTTGCACTAGAAGACACACCTAGGAGGCGGAAAATAAAAAAATGTATTCTAAACCAAATGCCCTCCCAAGAACTTAATAACAGGGAGTGTGAGGAACCCCTCCTCCCAATGCCCCTATAACAGGGAGCGTGCAGCATCCCCCCAATCAGGCAGTGTTCAGAATCCCCCAAACTCCATTATATCATGAAACATGCAGAATTTCCACAATCCCTCTATAATAGGCAGTGTGGCAATTCCCCCCACAACCCCCCTAGAACTGGCAACATTCAGAATCCGACTAATCCCCTGTAACAGGCAGTGTGGCTGTTCCCCTCACAACCCCCTAGAATTGGTAACATTCAGAATCTGACCAATCCCCTGTAACAGGCAGTGTGGCTGTTCCCCTCACAACCCCCCTAGAATTCGTAACATGCAGAATCCGACCAATCCCCTGTAACAGGCAGTGTGGCTGTTCCCCTCACAATCCCCTAGAACTGGCAACATGCAGAATCCGACTAATCCCCTGTAACAGGCAGTGTGGCTGTTCCCCTCACAATCCCCTAGAACTGGCAACATGCAGAATCCGACCAATCCCCTGTAACAGGCAGTGTGGCAGAATCACCCTAATCCGCTAATAACAAGCAGCATGGCAATGTCCCCCGATCACCAGGCTGAGGCAGGGTGGGGGGTAAAACTAAACAAACCTCTATATCTCACCTGGGACCCAGCGATGCTGGCGGCGCACAAAGACAGCGCACACAGCGGTTTCCCCTGCTTTGTGTGCTTGTTCAGCCCCCATTCAAGTGAATGGGCAGATGGTGCCACACACAGAGCGGGGAAGCCACTTTGTGCAGCAAATCAAAGATGGCTGCTCCTGGCACCCAAATTGGAGGTGATTGTTCTTCTGGGAAAATGTAAATTAATACCACCTTGTATTTCCATAACATGTTGCATAACTTATTGTGCACTCTGATATTCCTATGATGCTTTGCGATACTCCTTCTGCCTCAGCTTGTTGTCTTGCTAACTATATTAGAGAATAAGGACTGGAGCTAACAGTGGCAATGGACAAAAAGCTTGCTTACTGAAACAATGAGAGCAACACTTTGATACAGCACAGCGAATAGGAAACATAGAGCATCACTTAAAGCTGATCAAAACCCATCTTTTTGACTAATCCTGTCTTCTCTTCTTTTCAATTTCCACAAAGTCCTGCCCACCAGTGTTTCCAGTTATGAGATGACAGGCTCTCTCGCTGATAGTCAGCAGGAGGTACATCACATAAATGTCCACCACAGTTATGCTGATATATGTGGACATATAACATTTTGACTAGCCATCCACTTTAATATCAGCCAAAAATGTTGTCATTACAGGGTTCCAATAACTGAAGCATTTCCCAAGAATGAATAGACATTTCGCTTATTTGATGCCTAGAGTTACACTTTAAGTACGGTATATTAATATGGAGGAAATTATTCAGTGAACCGAATTCTACAGTGTGCTTCAACCGGACCTTCAGCATCATTTAATGAAAAGCCCAAACTCTTAAATATTCCCCAGCATCTAAAATTAATATATTTTACATTTTGGTCACTTACTTATTATTCTTTCCACCGCTGAGCTGCAACTCTGTTCAGGACTCTTGGATACAGGGCCACCATCTTGCCTCAGAAGCATCACATACTGAGGATAGGAGAGGGAGCAAGTGCAGGGGGAGGGATATAGCTTGTTTATTATTATTTGCTCAGACAGAGCTGGGGTCAGAAAAAGGACAGCAATCCCAGAATGCAAAGCGCCACAGTCAGAAGACACTTCCTGTCTGAAGACAGCCTGAGACTCCATGGGCCACCATCTTGGATGTTTAAAGGCTCAGAAAATCCAGTAGATGCAGGTAGGATGATTTTTTAATGTGGGCAATCTGTATGTACAGGGTGAGGGAACATATAAGATATGCTTTTATTTAGGTCCAGTTTCATGTTGTAATTGCTTTAAGTCTGCCCCCCTCATCACAATCCATTTCAGTGGCCGGCACTCGGTGAGCATCCTGACGGGAGGTTGTCAAAACTCAGACATGCAGCTTGATAAGCTGATTACAAATCTGCAGAACATGTTGCTTATAAACAAAGGCATTTATCAATTAATGATTTGCAATAAAGTAATGTAACTTCCAGCTGAGTCCCGAACTGTAATTGTCTTTCCCATCTGCCAGTGTAATGCTCAGCATTGGACAGAAACTGAGCATTTCACACTGGTAAGAAAAAAGAAATCTCTTCAAGGGGCTGCTTTGTGAATAGATGCAAATGATACATGACAAAAGTGGAGGACTGTGGGGGCTATTTACTAAACATACAATTTATATGCAAATTAAAAATGTCACTGTGGATCCGAGGGTGATGTTAACGCCATAGATATTAATGCAACCACAATGCAACATGACTATCCTATAGGGTACAGGGACAGCACAGGACTGTACACAATGGATTTTTTTTCATTTTTTTCAGAATGTCTTTTGTAGGTCTGTTCATAAAGGAAGATAAATAAATATAGATGAGTGAGCTGGCTCGAATAAAACACTTAGAAAATATACCATATACCCCATATAACATCAGTGGACAAGATCAAGTGTTGACCAACATTAATTTCAGTGCAAATGTCACCAAATGATTCAGCTTCAACATAAATTCTGGAAAAATGAAGGACTTTTTAATTTTTTTTTTTTTAAATATAAGGACTCCCTGTCCTCCTGCGATGCCAAAGCACCAGACTTAAAGGCCAGTATCCCTAAGGCTTCAAAGCCTCCAGCCATAGCAGCCTACCAGCCCCTATGCCCTTGGCATACAGTAGGTCTGGTGCACTTTCAGAGGTAAATCACAGTGTTGTTGGGGCAATGCTCTAACCCAGCAGACCTATGCGGAAAGGCATACAGGCTGATATGACAAAGAACTTTGCCCCATAGACTGTAATTCAATCCAAATAACACATAGCAAATTTTCGATAAAAAAAATTCTTAAAGAGGAACGTTCAAGTTCCACTCCTTGGGTCATCCCTAAACCCCCCCTCCCGGAAGCCTGAATACAATTACATTTTTCCCAAAAACCCTCGCCGCATCTCTGCGCTGCGGCCGCACCCCTGCTCACTGTTAGCACCCCCGCGCCTGGCCTTTCTGAATGGGCAATGCCACACGTAAAAGGTGAGTGGGGGATGTGGCTGGTGACACACACGGCTTCCTTTGACCTCGCTTGGCTGCTCAGCCACTTAGCCGAAAGGAGGCAAGTGAAAGTGAGTGTGCTGATTGGTTGAGCGGGCCGCTCAGACAATCATCGCATTCAGTCTCGCGCGAGTCTGTGGGAGCGACAGGAAGGTGAGTGTATGGGGTGTGGGGGAAATACACAGGGGGCATCCCATTTTCATTCAAAGTTGGGGGTGTTGTTCGTCTTTAACAGTATCTGAACTGATATAGGCATAAAAATAAAAATTTAAAATAAAAGAGATTCACCAGAAAATACCCCCTATACACGCCAGTGATGCAGCATTGCATATGCTTTCATTTATATGCAAAGGTGAGCAGAGGCAGGAGGAGATGGAGTGAACAGAAGTGGGGAGAGGTGAGGTAAGCAGAGGTAGGTAGTGGTGAACAAGTGTGACATGGGCAGAGGTAAAGGTGGGCAGAGTATAGGTGGGAAGATGTGGACAGGTGAAAGAGACAGGGGTAGAGTAGGCAGAGGTAAGGCTAGCAGACGTAGGGTAGAGGTGAGAAGAGGTAAGCCTAGGTGACACAGGAAAGAGAAGTGATAAACAGACAATGGGTGGGAACAGGTGAGACAGAAAATGTAGTGATAGATAGTTGGGTCAAAAGAGGTAAGCAGTGGTGGATAAAGATAGGCAGATATGAGGTGCCGAGAGACAGGTAGAGGTAGGCAGAGGTAAACAGAGGTGAGGTAAGCACGGATAAGGTGGAAAAAGGTAAGCAGAGATGTGGTCAGCAAAGGTGAGCTGGGAAGAGTATACCATCAACACACCAGTAGAACATGTGTATCACCCACCTCTACAAAGAAGTTCAGTGCCTCACTATCTGTGTCGGAAATTAGTGATGCACTGCCTCTAGTGGCCAGCTGTTTGCAATGCAGACAAGGCAAGCTCACCTTTCCAACTCCTTAGAAGTGCTGGGGGTTGCAACTGATGACAGTGCGAGACGCATATTGTGCAACATTGCTATAGAATATAAACTTCTCTCCACAGCGACTCTCTATTACTCTTGGCGGAATACCAAGGTAGGAGAACCTGCATAGAGGATGCCGCCCAGCGAGGGCTGACTCAAAGGGGTACTAGATAAAATTAATTTAATATAAATATTAATTATTTATTTGGTGTGGTTTCTTGGGTATGGATGTGTTAGGTGTTCTAAGGATGCCTCTGTGCTGCTGTTCAGCCGCTATGCCTGGTGCACTAGACTAGAGGGGGGGGGGCACATTTTTGTTTAAAGGGAAGACTCATCTGACAATGAAAGCACAATGCAGGTACAACTCAGTACATTGCCTTGCACTTGCATTGCCATAGACTTCTATTGACCTGCACTAGTGCAGTGCTGCTTAGAGCCCGTTGTGTACAGAGGAAACAATCTTCACTGTCTTCTCTCCATCACAGCAGCTGTGAACTATTTAAAGAGGACCAACAGTCGAAAATGACTTAAACCAGACAAATGCCAAACAGTGCTCATATGCCTCCTTCCCAAGGGCAGTTTAGATTTCTGCACATAAAAATTAATTCATTCATTCTTGTCCTGCCCATATGAGTGCTGGGAAGCCAATTGCTATGTGTGGGAGGGGGAGCTCCACCATTCTGGATGCCCCCCAGCCACCAACACTCTTGGCGCTGATGTCCGCTTTAACCATAAGTAATACTTTGGCATCGATTCAGTAAACATTCCTTCAAATTCCTCATAAAAATAAGAACCACTTTATTTCAAAATAACAAATAAATGAAGCATGATTCAAAGAAGAGAGAACATTACAGGAATAAAGCTTAAAGTGGACCAAAACCTGTGATTTTTACTATCCTGGGTTTTAGTCCTCGCCCCCGGAGGCATCCCAATTTCGAAATGCCATGCCGTGTGACCTCCTCCCCAGTTGCTCCCAAAACATACCTTTCCTCGAGCACTGTATGCCCCCCCGGGTTTTGGGTCCCTCTAAATGTTCTCAGATGCAATTAATTAAAGCCTAAAACTTTAATCCATGGTGGTAAAAAGATCCACTGACTGTAAAACTTAAACCGGACCTTCAGTGTCATTTAATGAAAATCCAAAACCCCTAAAAAACGATTCCCCATCATCTAAAATGAATACATTTTAGGTTTTGAGTTGCTTATTATTCTTTCCCCCACTGTGCTTCAACTCTGTTCAGGACTTTAGGATATGGGAGCCACCATCTTGCCAGAAGCATCACATACTGAGAAGAGGGGTGAAAAGCACAGGGGGCAGGTTGTAGCTGTTTTATGCGCAGAGAGAGCAGAGCTGGGGTCAGGAAAAGAACAGCAATCCCAGAATTCAGAGCGGCACAGTCAGAAGACACTTCCTGTGACTCCATGGCCGCCATCTTGGATGTTTAAAGGCTCAGAAAACGCAATAGGTACAGGTAGGATGATTTTTAACGTGGGCAATCTGTATGTACAGGGTGGGGGGAACAAAAATTCAGGTTTAAGATTTAGTTTATAAAAGCAAATGAAAAGGTTGTCACATTACTCTTGTAAAAGATTTAGGTGCAAATTGTGTACTAGCTTCATTTTATTCCTAAACCACACATTAGTTTTGCTCATACCTTATTATGAAATAAAGCTGTCCTAAAGAAGCTGGCCTCATTTTCATGAGATTTTTTAATGAAGGCCTAGATGGGGGAAAACAATCCCCTCGATTCAAAGAGCAAAAGTTAATTGATTTCGGATCGAGAATCGTAAGTTTGGGTGGGTGTTAGTCATTTTTTCCTGTTTCTTTGGCCATTTCCGACTCGCACGAGCCTACGTACGAATGCGTATATGCTCTTACGATCATCGGAAGTTCGTTCCTAAATTTTAGGATCAAAACGTAAAACTTAGGATCAAATCCTAAAACTTAGGATCAAAACCTAAAACTTAGGATAATCGAATGGGTTTAGGTGTGATTCAGAGAACAGTTTTCAAACCTCTAAATACGTTTTAAAAGAAAGCCACTGCCGACACCTTTTAGCAGTCGGATTGCTGTTCTTGAACAGGTTTTTTGGCTATGTGGAGGAGTCTGCGCGTCTTGAGCTCCAATGAACTGCATGTATCAGCATGGCCGAGGCCATAAATTGTATGGCAATGCATACCTGATTCATGTATGCCTTATAAAAGCATTTTAATGTGGACCTTAATTAGTCCTTTGCATGTAAACCTTTATTTTGCAATATATTTGCGTTAATTAAAGAAACTTATGTCCTTTGGTATTTATTTTTAAATTGATGTACTAGAATAATATTTTTAGATTGCATTTATTGGTGTAGTTGTTTACCTTTGCTTTGTTTAATTATTTAAGCACATCTTTGGTCAGATGCATCACACTTACTGAGGAGAGGAGAGCGGGATAAAGTGCAGGATGTGGGTTACTGCTGTATTTTGCACAGACACAGCAGAGTTGGGGGCACGGAAAGGTCAGAAATCAAAGAATGCAGAGCAACACAGTCACAAGGCCCTTTCTGTTTGCAGGCTGCCCGATAATACCTGAGCCGCCATCTTGGCTGTTTCTAGGCTCATAACATGCTGAAGTTGCTGGGTGTTTTTTTATATTTGAGAGCAATCTGTATGTAGAGGGTGTGGGTAACCACACCCAAAATTTTAAGTTGTACCATTTGAAGCCAAAATATTAAAATTAAATCCACAAGTAAAAAATGCAAGTTAACTAAAAATTAAACAAAGTAAGATTTACTTATGCAAATGCATTCATTAATGGTTGGTTACTACAAAATGAATGAAATAAAGAAAAATAAAAGACCAAACATTTAGAATGCACTTTAATGAGGTAAGTTTGTAGTGCGCAGCCGCAAGATCAGAAGGATTTACGTCCAGACAAAAAAGGAAAAAGGGCAAAACCAATGTTGCAACCTGAGAAATGAAACGGAAAATTCAGGATGGAAACTGACATAGGTCTGATTCCCGAACTGCCATACGAACGGACGTACATTTTAGGATAGAAACGTATTAGCTTATAGAATCACTCGCAAGTTCATACGAACGCACGAGCGGACGTGAAAAATAGGATGATCGGCACCCAAATCCAAGCTGTTACATGTTTCTTTGAATCGACCCTAATGTCCCCTGCTGTTGAATGTAAAAAAGAACCTGAGGAGCCAGTAGAGGGTGCACGCTGCATTGGATTTGTGCAAGATTGTCATTACGAGACATTAAAGCCTCTCAAGCGCAGCGCATGGACATAATTAGAGACACACTCGCTCTATTAAATAATCAGGCACTTTACAAGGTAAATAGCGACATTCATACATCTGGCATCACTGCTGTATTGTTTTCAATTCAAATATGTCATATACACCATGTAACATGAACTGAGTCATAGCTGCACTTAGATATATTCTACTGTATATTACCTAACAGATCTTTCTATAAAGATATATTCTACTGTATATTAACTAACAGATCTTTCTACAAGGATTTTACCATATGAAATGATTTTATATAAAAATGATCAAAATAAAACATTGATTTTCAAATAGTGACTCTTATTAGTACTTAAAGTGGACCAAAACCCAGGATTATGCCCTACCGTGTGAAACCCCCCAGATTGCCAAACGCAACTCACCTCTTCCCGGTCCTACGGCGCATGCGAGGACGCTCATTTCGGAGCTGCTGACGTCATGCTGTCTAAGCCAGCGTCTAAGGCCAGCGACCGCATCCCCCGGTTCCCTCTAACGGAGCGTGCCCATGCCGGCCATTCACAAATGCCTGGCCAAGCAGGCGCCCTGCTACAGAGCCCACGGCTCGCATATACGCCAATGGACTGGGAAGCGAGGTAAGTGTATGGGGCGACCTGGGGGGTTTCACATAGGGGCATACCGATTTTGGATGCTGGGTTTTGGTCCTGGGTTGTGGAAGCCAGTTCCCAGCCACTCCAATTAGGATGGAACAGCTGCTAGGTACAAAGGGTGAGTATGTTTTTCTTCTTCAGATTTTTGTCTGGAACATCAGAGGCCCTGGAGTCTAAAAGACTGCAGGACTATCCAAGTTCCACTCACCTTGTCCCGGAGTCCCGGGTTACAAGTATGACACTGAACCATTGTCAGCACTTGCTCCTGAACCTACTTAAAGCAGCGGCAGCTACAGAGGCGGTGGCTACAGCGGGCAGTAGGAAGCAATGGCGAAAACGGGGGGCGTCAGTAATGTGTATGTGTGCCTGTCTGTCTCTCTCTATTTAAGTCGACAGGAAACGCTGCATGGGAACCAGGGAATGAACTTTTTTTTTTCAGGCATGCTGCACACTGCCTGTTTTTGGGATGCCTCACACTGCCTGTAATTGGGATGCCCACACACTGTCTGTAATTGGGATGCCTGCACACTGTCTGTAATTGGGATACCCACACACTGTCTGTAACTGGGATGCCTGCACACTGTCTGTAATTGGGATGCACACACACTGCCTGTAATTGGGATGCCCGCACACTGTCTGTAACTGGGATGCCTGCACACTGTCTGTAATTGGGATGCACACACACTGCCTTTAATTGGGATGCCTGCACACTGCCTGTAATTGGGATGCCTGCAAACTGCCTGTAATTGGGATGCACACACACTGCCTTTAATTGGGATGCCTGCACACTGCCTGTAATTGGGATGCCTGCACACTACCTGTAATTGGGATGCCTGCACACTGCCTGTAATTGGGATGCCTGCACACTGTCTGTAATTGGAATGCCTCTCACTGCCTGTAATGTGGGGTCTGTTATGGGGTGATGGGGGGGGGATTCTGCACACTGTCTGTAATAGGGTGATTGGGAGGGAGGTATTTTAGCACACTATTTGGTTCAGAATATTTTTTCTTCTTATTTTTCTCCCCTGAATCCTGGATGCGTCTTATAGGGGGGAAATACACTCTAGATTACTCAGTGATGCTATGGAAGCAGGGTTTCTAACCAGTGGCACGAGTACCACTCATAGTACTTGAGATGCTATCAGGTGAGTACTCTGCCAGGTTGCAGACTGATCTGTATCCCAACATGATCTCCCCAGATTACACAACCCTGATTTGCTTCATAAGTAGCAAACTGCATAGACACAGAAGGTAGGGGCTAAACAGACCTAAAGCCTTATTTTACCTCAGGTCTGTTTTTAACCACATTTCCAGGCTGATTCTATCCAGGACAGGAGCAGCATGGTGCCATTTCAGCATCTCATCATTAGGCCAGTGGTGTTTGGCTGCTCCCCGCACCCTCCTCATCACTGATTTTCGCAATCCCGAGGGGGGGTGGGAAGGAAATGGACAAATGTTCGGCCAGTTGAAGCAATTTTCTTATTACTGTAGAAAGAAGGAGGCAGCGATGGAAACCCTAAATCGAGGTCCTTTCATCTTTTGATCTGTGATAAAAATGTGCATATTTTTTTTATACTCTCCTTGTTACGAACCTAGGCCGGCTCGTCTCCTCTTTCTTTCATCTTGAACTATATTTTCATATCAGCCGCATTATCAAATTCATCAATTTAAATGTATTCATCTGACGTTAAGGCATCTCATGTTATTTAAATGGCTGTATTAATATTTAAATCTAACACTGACCCCTTTCTAGTTTCAGACGTTTATCTCTGCCTAACACCGGCGCAATTAAAGATGCATTGAATCAGAACCGATAGGTACAGTTTTAAAAAGGCGAGGTGGGGGGGGGGGAGAGGTTTATGTGGTTTTCTGGAAGTTTTAGCTATTGTATATTTCAATTACCCCAGAGCTGGGCCATGACCGCGATCATAAACTGCCCACACCAGCATTGCTGCTATTATTAGGATGTGTACGCAATCACTGGTAGGCCGTTGACTTCCAGCATGAAGCAGAAAGGTGTCTAATTTACCCTGGACTGTCTCTTTTTAAAGTGGACCAAACCCACCAAGATTGGCCCGGAAATCTATAAGATTACCGGGCCTATCGATTCCCCTCCCCCCCCCCGAGGCATCCAAAATCGGGATGCTCTGCTGTGTGAAACCCCCCAGGTCGCCCCATACACTTACCTTGCTTCCTGGTCCAACGGTGAATGCGCGAGCTGTGGCCGCATCTCCGATATCCCTCTAGCAGGGCGCGTGCCCGCTCCAGGCATTTGTGATTGCCCGCGCGGGCACGCTCCCTGTGGAGGGTAGTGGGGATGCGGCCGCCTGTGCACTCGGAGCTGCTGGCCTTAGACGAAGGCTTAGGTGACGTCAGCGGCTCAGAGCGCGCGGATTGGACGAGTGGGTAGGGCCGGGAAGAGGTGAGTTGGGTTTGGCATTCTGGGTGGGGGGGTTACACAGCGGGGCACCCCCAATCGGGGGTTCACCGGGAGAAAGGACCAAAAACTAGGATAGTCAAAATCCTGGGTTTTGGTACACTTTAAGCAGAACAAAAGATTTTGACTTTCCTTGGATTTGTTTGTTCTTGGATCCCAAATTGTGTTTCCCTGCCGTGTGAAATCCCCCTCCCGTTGGCCCAGCAAAACTCGCCTCTCCTAAGTCCAACAGCGCATGTGTAGACTCTTGTCCAATCAGAGTCTTTTGCTGTGTTTAAATCCTTCAGCAAAGGCCTCTTATTGATTTCAAGCCCCAGGGGCGTGAACAATCTAAATGGCCACCTGGAGTGAGTGCGCAACCTGAGGACGCCTGGCATGTGGCTGCTCTCGCTCCCTATTGTAAAAAAGCAAGGCTCTTAGCCAAAAGGCAAACAGCTCTGATTGGCTGGAAGCCTGCGCATGTGTCGTTGGACCTGGGAAAGGTGAGTGATTAGCTTCGCCCGTGGAGATTCACAAAGTGGGGCATCCGAATTGAGTTTTGAGGGCCCCTGGGGTTTTACACAGCAGGACATCTCGGTTTGGGATACCCCGGGGGAAGACCTAAAAGACTACAGGGCAGGTTACAAAGATGTTTTGTTCTGCTTTAAAAGGGACCTGAATTTAGTTTAACTTTAGCTCTGCTTTAACACCTTAAAAACAAATGCTGATTTATTACGATACTGGCAATGCCGAATGATCCTCCAATGAAAAAAAAATGCTCAATTCTCCCGCAGATTACCCCAGAGTAAACTCATCTGACGGAATGATTTCTCACTATAATACATCTTGGCTTTTAAAAGTCATTATACTTTTTTGGCACAGAACTGAGCGAATCAAGAAAAAGGGAGTAAAACGTGATTTTAACCTCTCCTATTAATGTTATAACCTGGCGCTATCAATTAGCCGCCATTGAATTACACCGTCTAAAATATAGAGCACCATTAAAATGCCAAGTGCTTTAGCAGACAATGTTACAGCGACGCTGAAAAGTGCAACTTTTGTACGCTGCTCTCAGTTCATTTACATAATACAGACACGAAACACATCATTGTCTCCTTGAGAGAGGCCTTGATCAAAAATCAGCACAAACAGCGTGTAACGACTAATTAATTCAAATTAACTGGACGGCGCAGGAAATTTGTGCCAGGTTTTAGACGGACAGAAATGAATGTGAGCCACTGTAACATGGTGGTGTGCTGTTTCCAAACCTGTCAGGTCCATCAGCCAATCACACATGCGGGTCTATATTATATTACTACTCTGAAGATCCACAAATCATGACCTGCTCGTGGGTCTTGAGGACAGGATTAGGAAACAATGCTTAAACCGGACCTTCACCCTAAATAAGAGCCTATCTTATATGTTTCCATCACCCTTTACATACTCACATTAAAAATCATCCTACCTGCATCTACTGCATTTTCTGAGACTTTAAACATCCAAGATGGGCCATGGAGGTGCAGGCTGCCTGCAAACAGGAAGTGTCTTCTGACATTTTCCTGACCCCAGCTCTGCCCTGTGCAAAGCACAGCTCTAACCCCGCCCCCCTGTACTTTTGACCACTCTCCTCAGTATGTGATGCTTCTGAGGCAAGATGGTGGCGCCCGTATGCTAGAGCCCTGAACAGAGTTGCAGGCAAGGGAGGGAAAGAAGGAAAAGTAAGTGAATAAAAACATTAAATATATTAATTTTAGATGCTGGGGAATAGTTTTTTAAGGGTTTGGGCTTTTCATTAAATGATGCTGAAGATCCGCTTTAACCCTTTAAGTGTCAGCCTACCTAGATTTTTTGTCACACTCTGTTGCCAGACTACTTTTCACGTTTTTGTGCTACACATGTTCAACCTTGATTTTTGAAGGGATTTCCAGGGATTTTCCAGGAAAATTATATATTGTTTTTTTCAGTCTGGGCTTCAACATGAAATGTCTTGTTTGGCCTTTTTTTTAGTGTATTCTCAATACTTTTGGGTGAAATATGTGCAAAAAAAAAAAAAAAAGATTTTTTACAATTTGTAGTGTTTTTTTGTGATTAAAAAATGTAAGTTTGTTAATAAAATATTATTGCGTGTGAAAGCCCTATTTCTCCCGGTTACAATGGTACCACATATGTATTGGTATACACCCTTTCCTGCCCAGGAAACTCCCCCAAACTGAAATAGCGCTTTAGGAGATTTCAGATAGGATACAACTATGCAATATAATTGCATAGTTGTAAGGGGTTAACTTAAAAAAAAAATGACATAGGGTCCCCCCTCCCAAAGGGGGGGGGGAGCTCATTTTTTTTGGAATTTTAAGGGTTAAGGAGATCAGAGCCTCCCTGCCTGCCACCCTCCCTGCTCCGATCGCTACCGACAAGTGACAGTCGGAGCCCGGGTGTCGGTATAGAGGAGCGGGATGACGTTATCCCGCTCCTTCCACAAGTGGGCGGGGCTAGGGGCAGGGCCAGCGAGTGCGCGCCCTGCTAGAGGGAAGCGCGAGACGCTCCCGTGGCCCGCGCATGCGCCGTTCGAACGGGGTTAAGGTAAGGTTTCTGGGCTTCCTGGGGGGTTTCACCCCACGGGGCATCCGAAATCTTATAGATTCCTGGGCCGATCCCCCCTGGGTGTTGGTCCACTTTAACGGTTGGAGAGGCAGCTACGTGAGACTTAGCTGGCACTAGAAGGGTTAAAGGAAAGGTCCACTTTCAAAGTTCTGATCTTAAACCGGACCTTCAGCATGATTTAATGAAATGCCCAAAACCTTAAAAAACTATTCCCCAGCATCTAAAATGAATATATTTTACATTTTTAGTTGCTTTTTATTCTTTCCCCCTACTGGGCTCTAGGATACGGGCGCCACCATCTTGACTCAGAAGCATCATACTGAGGAGAAAAAAGCGGGATAAAGTGCAGGGGGTGGGGTTATAGCTGTGATTTGCACAGACAGAGCAGAGCTGGGGTCAGGGAAAGGACACCAATCCCAGAATGCAGAGCGGCACAGTCAGAAGGCACTTCCTGTAGTAGATGCAGGTAGGATGAGAGCAATCTGTATGTACAGAGTGGGGAAAACATATAAGATTTGCTCTTATTCAGGGTGAAGGTCCGCTTTAATTGTATTTTTGTTTTTTTTTAATTGTTTGCAACACCGTGTTATAAAAGAAACAGTTTTCTATCAACAATTTGTTTATGTTAGTAACAGCACACAAAGTGAGAGCAGAAACTTCCTGACTCTGGCTTGATAATCATCTAATTGGCTGAGGCAGGTATGACGCTCCACATTCTTGAGCTCACAGGTTTGAACCCACTTGCTCTAATTCAGCCCCTTCAGGTGAGGGGATTACAATCTTGTGTTCCAGTAACTAAAGAATTACTGGCAGCATTCTCATATGGGGAGGTTAATACTGCTGTCTGATTTTGGCAAAGCTGCTAATGAGTAGTGTTGGGCGAATCCAAACCGCAAAGTTCGGGTTTGTATCAAACTTTGCAAGTTCGGGTTTCCAAACCTGAACACGGACTTCCTCCTGAAGACTGTGTTGGAGTTCAGCGTTCGGCCCAAACCTGGAAAAGGTGGTTGCTGAGTAGCCCGCCAAGCAGCTTAACTTAAAGTGTGCAGCAGCAGGAAGCGCTGTACAACTGACCTAATCCCCATGATCCTATCGGCGGTCTGCGTTCTTTCCTCTGTTAAACTGTCTATGGTGGGGGCTTCAGAAAGATGGACACTGGCAGCAGCTTACAATGTAAAGTGTCCTCATTAATGGGGCCGGATATTTTTCTGAATCCCAGGCCATAGACATTTTAACAGAGAAAAAAAATGCAGACTGCCAACCCCTCTCTGCTACCCCCCACTCCTCATCCGCCTGTGATTTTAAATAAATACATTCGGTAGTGAGTGGGTGGGGCAGAGGGGGGTTTTGGGGTCAATTTTGGGTGCCCAAACGAATGAGCTCTCCTGTTACAAGATGCTGGGATCTGTAGGCAGAACTATACTAAAAGCTTTACTCATGGCCAGGAAAGACGCACCCACCTCAGCAACACAGAGCCACAGGAATATAAGAAACTTGGAAACATCATGTATCAGTTTACATTCCAAAGGAGGAAAAGTCAGAACACTAAAAACCTGAGAAAATTCCACTTTCGATGACATTTTTAAAAGTGTATCATTTTTAGTGCCAAACGTATGTGCTCAAGGTGCTGAGCTGATCTAGTATTTTTTTTTATTTTTTTTCCTATGTGTGAAATGTACAAATGTATGATTTATGAAAGCAGATTTCACTACCTGTAATTGGTTGCTATTGGCAATGTACACAGGGAGGCCGATTCATTAATAGCGCCAGGTAGCGACAGATGAGCGACTGTAGCAGTATTTTCACAGCGCCCGCTAGTAGTCGCTGTGCTTGGCCGTTGTTCGGTTGTTGACAGCGACTCAGTCGGTGTGCGGTAATGTTGAATATTGGGTGAGGAGTCGCAATTTGACAGTTTCCGCGCTGTATGGGAACGCATGATAGCGAATGGCCATAGTGAACAGCTCCCACCATATTCATTAACAAATCACGCTCAAAAAATTGAAATGCATGTTTAAACCCCAGAGCGCTGGCGGCGACGGGTTAAAAGTCGTTTTTTAACCCCCAAACAACCATATTTTTTGTAACCAAAAAAAACAAGTTTATAAAAACATTTTGTAATATGAATACATTAATATCAGACCTGTAATATCAATTTTTTTTCCTTAAAATAAATATCTAACATGGCAGAAGTGGTAACAGAAATTTTCACATTAAAAAAAAAAAAAATTATTAACAATTAATTATGAATAATTAAAGATTGTTCCATTGAAATGCATTGGAGAGCGCCAGGTAGCGAGAGGTCATACCTCGCTGGCGCTGTGGGGTGAGGCTGGAATAATGATGAATGAGTCGCTATATGGCGCTATCTCAGTCGCTAAGCAGGATCGGCTTGATAAATGTGTGATTGTGGTGGGGAGCCGGCGTTCTCGTGGCGGTGACCGTCATTACCGGCCGCTCACCAGTCGCTACCTGGCGCTATCCCTTGTTAAATAAGGGCCCAAGTCTGTACACCAAAAAGGGTGAAGAGTACACACAAAACACTGCTGCCTATGGCCACTGCTGAGGTGAAGGAGCTCACTCAACCTTAAATTTGTTCAGCAGCAATGTTCTATGCAACTATCTGCATTCTTTTGCTTTTGGCAACGTGCACCAAGTCTGCACTTGGTGTACATTTCCAGTAGCAACAGATTGTAGATAATGAACACACATTAGCTAACATTAGAAAAAAAAGTTGCTAGCCTGGCTAAGCACAATTTTTCCATGCAAAAATAAACACTTTCAAAAATTAAATCGAAAGTTTTTAAGAAGAAATGATAGAACAAGGGGGCACAACCTGAAGCTAGTCGGGGGGGGGAAATCAGGAGCAATGTTAGAAAATATTATTTTACAGAAAGAGTAGTAGATGCTTGGAACAAAGTTCCAGCAGAGGTAGTTGAAAAATCAACAATCAACTGAATTTAAACCTGCCTGGGATAAGCACACATCTATCCTAAGATAAAGAGAACATACAGTATACACATAAGGGCAGACTAGATGGAGCGTATGGTCTCCTTCTGCCATCAACCTTCTATGTTTCTATGAAAGTGGACTTACCCTTTAAATAGCGATATTGGCAAAGCTTCCTCCAACAGAAGACCTGCAAAATCTGGCTCTCCCGTTGGATGAGGCTTGACCAGAAAGTGTATCTCTGTATTAAAAGGTTCACCAATGGCAGGAGGAATTCCACACCCAAAACCCTTTTCTTAATATATTCTTTATTTACGATACGTTTCCAAAATTATTTAAAGAGGAACATTGGGCAGTCTGGGGAGTTCTCAAAAACTCACCAACCCTGCCCTCCGTTTCCTTTAAAGATCCCATAAAACAATTGGCATTTTAAACATACCTGTCTTCTGCCCTTCCTTCTGCGCTCATCCGTTCTTCTCCTGGCGCTATTCATAGTAAGGCGCCATCTTTTCTTCAGTCTTCAAGCCCAGGATGCATTGCATTGTCCCCAAGATCTTGTGTCTGCGCAGTGTATTGTTTGCGCTGCTCATCTCAGGCCAGGAGACACATGCAAAAGGCATAAGATTTCCGAGCAGCTAGAGACGCTGGAGGGAGCAGCATAGCAGAGACCCCACGCGGCTAAGGAAGAGACGTCAGGATGTCGGCGAAGTGGGAGACATCTTTATGACAGTGGGGGGCTAATAGGACCTGTTTGTGCATTGGTCCGTTGTTCCTCTTTAACAAACTTTTACAAACCAAGATATATACAGGAATACAAAGACTCTACCATCTAATGATGATTTGCAAGGTTCACGGCTATGACAGGCAGACTCTATTAGCCAGACAAAATAATTGGGTGGGGACGTCAACTGACGAAGAACTGAACTGAAGAACATACTACGAAACCACCATGAAATCAGCGAAGATGTGGCTACAACCCGTGACACCCTGCATCCTCCTCCTTAAACCGTAATAGATTTGTAGACCCAATGAAGAATATATGTAGTTAGTGTTAGGACGAGCGCCGTGCGCCTATCTCGCAGCACTCCTCCAACCTCCGTTGCTGCTCCCGCTGCCCGGGCGAGCGCTGAGCGTCCATCTCACAGCGCTCCCCATTCTCCCTCCTTACCCGCTCCTGCCGACGGGCTTCCGGCCCGGCGGCTGACCCCGCGCTGGCTGCTCCCAGTTGTCTCCCTTCTCCTCACTCTGCCTCCTCGCATGGTCCGGTGCGCACACGTCCCCGACCTCCAGGGGGCGCGCGCGCCGGTTTCCTGAAGTTTAAAGGGCCGGTACACCACTGATTGGTGCCTAGTCATCCAATCCTGCATCCACTTCCCCTATTTAAGGGGCACTTCCTTTCCATCAGTGCCGGATCTTGGTCTTCCTATGTATGCAGTAAGTCAGTTGTTTTCAGGATTGCTCACCCGTGTACCGACCTTTGCCTGTCCTCGACTCTGAACCTTCGCTGCCCGTCCCGATCTTTTCTACTTATCTTCGATCTCGAGGTTATGCTGCCAGCTCTGACCTCTGCATGAACTTTGACATCACCTTTTGCCTGCCTCCTTTGCACCACGCTGTACCTCAGCTGACTGTGTGGCTGAGCAGCTGTTGGGGGGTAGCGACCTGGGGGTCACTCGCCGCTACAAGACCAACCTGCCTTGCGGTGGGCTCTGGTGAATACCGGTGGCCTCTTAGACTCCGCTCCCCTGACACGGTACTTTCTATCAGTATCACAGTCACAGCAGATCCACACCTGTGCCGCCACACCCGGTCCGTGACAGTTAGGATGGTGAGCAACAAATATAACCTCAAGTAGAACCCCTATTCAACTAAAATATAAGGTCCAAAATCCTTTTGGCTACAAACTCATAACTTGGTTACTAAAATTGGTGGTATGAATATTAACATTACCTTTATTCTAATAATACATTTTACATTTTGTCACAATATACTATCATTTATGTCTACTTTTGCTCTTCTGCAATTATTTGTCTGGATGAATGTTCTAGCTACAGATAACCACAAACTGTTAACTGAATTCCCTCTGGACTCACCAGTTTGACTCACAAATGTTTGAGCATTTGGCTACTTTCCACTGTAAAAAATATTAATGATTTGCTGGCAGCTGAGCCAGATCATCTAATGTTCTTACCTACCCGGCAATTCATTTAGCATCCATCCATGTTAATTATTTGTGTTAACCCCTTTATGACTTTTTTGTGCTTTGCGGCAGAAACAGATATAGTCAAAACCGATATACATACATTTTGAACTCATCATTTAGATAAACCTGCTGTAAAATATCAATGGACAAAGCTGTAGTCGTGGTGTCCAAAAATGGATGAAGAGAAGCAGCAGCTAATAAATGTGTGTTTGTTAGGGTATCAAGGTTCCATAACAGTGATTGGTTTCTGTGAACCTGTATTGGTATTTACATACTTCTTCACTGTAATAAGTTATGGAGTAAAATAGGTATTTACAACCAGGAACAGCGTTATGTTGGAAGTCGCCAGTGCAGGATTTCATTTCTCATTTTTGGTGCCCCGTGCCAAGTTGTGTCTGGGGGCCCTAATCAAAGACAAATGTTGTATACTGAGATATAATATTAACACACCTTGTATGGGATGTAGCCATGGCCTGCTCATGTGCAGTGGGAGCGCGAGTAAACCCAGAAGGCCATCCTGGCATTGTCCATCCATGGCATAGTTATTTGTCCAGGGAATTTCCCATATGGCCATACAATTTCTACTCTAATGGAGCTGAGCACACTGATTCTGCAGCAGCTGGCTCACATAGGTGTACAGTGGCTTCCTATATGCTGCACACTGCATTGGCTTAAACTGCCCCCTCACTCGCTGCAGCCCATCAAGTGCAGTTATTTATTTTTTTAAACAAAAAGTTGTTGATCTGACCCTGCCTCTGGGGGCCCCTTGGCAGGTGGGGGCCCCAAACAGTTGCCGGGTATGCTTGGTGGTTAACTAGGCCGCTGAGGATTGCAGGATGGCACCCCTCCAGGCCAAAACAGATTATGTGCCCTCCGATGGGCAATCTACTCCTCAAAATTATTTCTGGCATCCCATCCCCTCCTGGAACAAACCACACTGTCTACCCTCTAATGACCTCCCACCTTACCCCCCAAAAAGCAATCTGGCAATGCCTGGGCTGAACATGTGTTGTCCTATTCCCCCTTGCCCCACCCAGAAGAAAACAGTGTGGGCTCATTACAAAATATCTTGTTACAGCTAAGTCTGGTTCTCTTAGGGTGAAGTCGCCTTGGGCAGCCGCTCCAGCTAAACACTCCAAATGTCATGTGTACCACCAAGGCTGAACGTGGTGCACTTATGCAAGAGGCTGCTTTCATGTTACACCATGTTGTCCATCCAATTCAGCTGGTTTCCCTGAAATCTTGAGGACAAGCCAGGAATCAAAATAATTAAATCCATATATTGACCATCTTCATCCAGTGGTTTAAGAAGTCATCTAGACACCTTGTGAACCCTTCTTAGTGTATGCCCATATCTACATCTCTATTCACCTGTCTCTTGACTGTTCTGGGCTTTTTTTTTTTGGCACATGCAAAATTGCTGATACTGTATGTGGTTATATAGCAATATACACATTCAAATGAAACCTCGAATACAGAAAACGTGGCTGGCACATGCAAATTGGAAGGGGAAGCTAACAATAGAAATCAGTGTCATTATGGGCTGGTGTTGCTAGCTGATATTAACCCCAGGTCCGTCCCTTTCTTAACCAGCACATAAACCCAACAAAGCTTATACTGTGACCAATCAGGGCTTCTGGAGGAAGCAAAAATGGCTCCATGGCTATTGAAAAGATGGTGTAAAACCCTTTTAATTCTTTGATCATCCATGGCCTTGAGTTGCTACCTTGCAAACCACATGTTGGGCTATTGCTAGGCAGCACTTCTGCAATTCTGGTTATCAATGCAGGAAGGATTATGTAAAATATATGGGGAGGGGCGTCTTGAGCTTTATGGGGAGGCTTTTGACCCTTCCTCCTTATGTGCTGCACTCAAGATTATAGGGCAACCTCAGGTAAGCTGCTCTTAATTTATCCATTGCATTGTATGCCCCAATAGGGGGTTTGCATAGATTAGAGTTAGGACTGCACCTACAGAGGCACCTTGCCGTTTTCCTTTTTTACCAGATATAAAAAACATATTATAGGATTGGTTAAGAGCTAACAGGGTTGAGTGCTTTGGCTTCTTAAAGATGTGTGTATTCTAATTGCCCTGCTCACATGCACCTCCCAGGTTAGCTATAAATTGGTCTGAGCAGCTGCCACCCCCCCCCCCCATTGATTCTTTTGTTATAAGTAATAAACCGTAGCTGCTATTGATCAAAAAGTAGTTTTAGAATCTACAACTGGGAAATGTATGAACACCAGGGTTCCTAGAGACCCTGTTCAATCAGTAATAATGGAAATAATCAAAAATGTACTTAAACATATAAGTGCCCCATGGATTACAAAATAATCAGGAATGTTTCCTGCCCTCAAACAACATCAACAGGTCATGTTGATGAAATAAAAACCTCAGCGGGGCTGCGGAACTGGCAGTGTGGAAATCCACAAAACATGGCCTGTTGATGAAGGACAGGGTTGAGACACTGGTATAGATTTCTGACTGCACGCTTGCTTTATAAGTGTAATAAATAATAACCGTACAAAAGACGCAAGGTTGATTAAAAAAATGTCATCTCTTTAGATTAGTAATGAATTATGGAGAAGCAGAAGCCCTGATTTCATGTGTCACATTGTGCTGCTCCCTCCTGATCTCATTCTGTTGTCCTGGCAGGCCCGTACTGCCCCAGGTATCATGGCTGGGCCATCTGTAGCCGACATCTGTCTCTCTATTGATCAGACGGGTTTAGCAGTTGATCAAACAGAGCAGGACAGAGTACATCTCTTTCTACATTAGAGCGATTGCCAACTGCTCCACTAATATGGTCACAAAAGCAATGCCCTGCCCTTTCCAAAAAAATATGGATGCCTGCCGCGCATGAAAACAAAAAATGCCAGTTTATCAGATCTGTTTTCTGGTACATGAAATATCTCACTGATAAGCACAATAATGGCTTGCTGATGAGTTTAGCTTTAGCTAAAATACACATTTTGAAACAAATTTCTAAAACATCTGTATTGTAAAGCGCATGATGCTCTGCTGTGCTGCATGAATGCAAGGTATGTATGTATGTATGCATGTATGTATGTACGTACATAGTATCAAAAAGGATTACGAAGGTCACAATTTTTTTTGCGATCGCCACCCACTTGTTTACTTTTTTGGGACTTTCTAACAAATATCACAACACTGTCGATGTCCATTTAAGCACACAACTCTCCAATTCCCTCAAACCCTGCACTACAAATAATACAAATAATGGACAATGATACCGTATAACAGTGACTTTAGCACCCACCACCTGAGAAAGAGCCTGGGCCGCCATCAGGGCCATGCTTACTTTTGGAGTGTTCTGATGGGGCACTTGCACATGGAAGGTTTTTCTATTTAATGAACCAGTGCCATTTGGTTCGGTTGGATGCGAGGGGGGGGGGGGCACAACCTGCTCGGTTCAGGCTCTGCCAGATTGCTTTTTTGGGGAAACAGAACAGACAGGGTGTTTTCCCTGGAGAGAAGGATGAGCCACCTGCTTACTTCTGCCAGTTCGATTTTCAGGGATGGGAGGTCCATTGGTGGGCATGCCCTTCCTGCTCCTCAATCCCCACCTAGTCTGTGGTACAAGCTCTCACGATGGCAATGCTGGCATCTCAGTTTGCTGCAGGCTGACCAAGATGCTCCTCCTATAGGAATCCATGGGAGTGATGGCTCTGCTGAAAGAAAAGCTCACCTCATTGGCCCACGTGGAGTACATGCAATATTTCCACCATCTGAGGAAGTCAATATCAGGTGGTCAATTGAAAAGTGAGCCAGCACTGACGTCCGAGATGCAAAGTCTAAAAGACTCCAGGGTCGCTCAAGTTCCACTCCTTGGTGGATCAAAAATTGGGACGCCCCACTGTGAAAACCCCCCCAGAAGCCTCGATACACTCACCTTCTCTCAGAGACCTTGTTGCGTCTCTGCACTGCGGCTGCAACCCCCCTCACATTTAGCCCCATGCGTGCCCATGTCCAGCCTTTCTCAATGGGTGGAACAGACACACCACAACTAGATACTGAGCGAGGGATGCAGCTGGTGGCGCTCCCTTCAGCGCCGCTCGGCTGCTTAGCCATCCAGGTGCCTTAGCCGTCAGTTAAAGCGAACGTGCTGATTGACTGAGTGCGCTGCTCACCCATCAGCAC
Source organism: Gastrophryne carolinensis (assembly GCA_027917425.1). Lineage (NCBI taxonomy): Eukaryota > Metazoa > Chordata > Amphibia > Anura > Microhylidae > Gastrophryne > Gastrophryne carolinensis. The sequence continues at coordinate 392,655,623 of CM051239.1, read as the reverse complement.
ACTTACTCTCACCTGAGTATGCACCGTGGTAGCAAAAGGAAGGTGGGTGAAACAGGGTGACATGGGGGTTACCCTCCTTGAGGGGAACAACACACCGGAAAGTGGAATTCCTGTGAGATGTTCCTCTTTAAAACTTGAATTTTAACACCTATTTTTTTAAGATTCCTGTCCACATTGCTGGGGAAGGACAGTAGACACCCTAATGCCAGGTGGCGGCATTTTGGGCATGCATCCTTGGTTGTACCTAAAGTCTAAGGGAAAGAAATAGCCCATGGCATAGTGACATCAGTTGCTTAGCCATTAAAAAGGAACAACACACATGAATTTCACTTTCATGTGTGTGTTTCCTCTGTGGGGGGGATCCCGAATTGGGACACACTGCTGTGTGTATCCTCCCACATCGCTCTCAGCCAATCAGCACTCTCGCTTTCACTCGGCTCCCTTAAGCTTCGCTGATGCTAAGCTGCCTGGACAGCTAAGAAGCCGAGCGGTGCCGAATGTAGCCATGTGTGCCACCAGACGCATCCCCCGCTCACCTTCTAGCCATGGTGTGCCTGCGGCGCCTATTCAGAAAGGCCGGTTGCGGGCTTGTGCGCAGCTAATGGTGAGCGGGGTTGCGGCCGCATCGCAGAGACGCGGCAGGGGCTCCGGGAAAAGGTGAGTGTATCGTCCAGGGGGTTTTACACAAGGAGTGGAACTTGGACGGCCTTGGAGTCTTTTAGATTCCAGGGCCCCAAAGTTCCTCTTTCAGAATTCAAATGAAACACCTGTGTAGTTGATATATCAATAAAGGCAATGACGCTATGAATCTATGCTAGAAAATATATAAGCATATGAGAAAATGACACTGTGATAATACTTATATGTATGTTCAAAGTCCAGACCAGGAATATTTTTCTGTTTCGAGGATTATAATATATCTAATTATAGTTCGCATTTACGGGATTCTTGGTATAGACACTTAACTGCATCAAATAAAATGCTATAGTTTGGAATAGTGCCAGAAAAACATATATATTCTTGTTGAAAAAGCAGTGAAATGGTATAGGTCGACGCTATATTAATGTATGCATAATAAATTCTACCTCGCTCCCGATTTCCAGACATGGACTACATTACCCATAATGTGCCTCAGAGGGTAAGAGAAGCGCTGAGCCCGTACTCCACCACAGTATACACAAGCTCTACACTAACGCATGGGTAATGGGCTCTGGCTGTGCCTACCAAATATAAACTACATTACCCATGATGCCACTCACAGGCAGCTCTGCTCAGAATGCAATTCTAATAATATGTGCCAGTACCTCTCAAAAGCCAATTTATGGCACAATTCCTCTACAAACAAATGGAGGCATTGGAAGCATATACTAGAATGCAAAATTAGGAGGTACCTGAGACAAATGGGAAATGGTTAAAAAAAAAGAAAGTTTAGCAAACGATTTCCCCTAACATAAGCTGTGTGAGAGGGCTTAACACAATGCAGATGTTGTGCAATGGCATAAATATTATCCACTCTTGAATTACTTGGGGGTGGCCACCTTGCCACACACCTGTATAGTCCTGCTTACACATGAGAATTAGGGGGGGGGGGTGCCGTGCCAGCTGCAATTCACACCAAACTGAGAGAGATATGCCTCAGAAACAAGGAGAAGCTTGTCTTGTCATTTTTCACACACAAACAATAAATAAACAGCTAATATAGCAAAGGAAATCTGTATGGAGGGAGTTGTTACAATGTATCTCTATGGCAGCAACGTCCACAAAAGCATTCAGTCAGGGCTTACAATGTATTTAGAAGATTTCAGCTCTTAGCAAAGTAATCATGAATCATTACAGCTGAAGACCAAACATTTTCAGTATCCCAGGTTTTGGTCTGTCTCACTGGGGCACCCTGGTTTGGGGTGCACCGCTGTGTGAAACACAGCCCAGCCATTCAGTCTTCTAGACTCCAGGGTGGGGTTTGGTCCACTTTAATGCTTCTGGCTAGAAATAAGAGATGATTGAACAGACCTATAAGGCAATTTTGACTAAGGGACTCTGGTTTTTCAGAAGGAGGTCTCTTTTGTCTTATTAATCCTTCTAAATAAGATTTTTTAAATTTGATCAACTTTTTTGGCTGGAGGTCCGCTTTTACGAAACCCTGCTATATTTGTATTTATTACTATTGTCTTCTTGCTACAAGGAATTCCTTGTATATATGAAGTGTATATACTTGGTTAGTAAATATGATTCTGATTTTACCTCTCTACAGTATAGAATGACAGAAGATGCCCTTATCAGGCATTGCTGAACATTTTACCTCTAATTCCAATATCAGAATGATTTTAGCTCACTTTGCCTGTTACAGAAGTACAATCCCCAACAGCAAATGTCAGAGTAGTTCCAGAATTAATCTCTAATCCTACTAAATAAGCATATGGTCATGATAGCAATAGTAAGTATGAAGATGTAATGTATTGTGTAGTAATTAAGTTACAGGTAGGGACATAAAATTACATTTGTGAAGTCTAAGCCGAGCACCGACATAGAAACCAGCTGCAAATGAATATTGAAAGCTAATTGAAACTGTACTACCTACAAAGATTAAGCTTCTCTCTAGTCCAAATACTAAAGGCATTAAAATAACATTTTTAATGCCTTGTCTGAATGAGGCCTGACATTAATGCAAAGCTACATTAAAGCACTCAAATGACCAGCTCTTTTGTAATGTATTCTATATGATCAGACACCGGGTCAGACCTGGGCACAGCGACTAAAGTGAAATCAAGTGGAGGCTTAATTAAAATATACTTGCAATAGAACTTCGCTGACACTAAAAAACCAACGCAGGTAGCGGGATATAGAGCCACATCTGAAGGCGTACTTTTCTAATGACCAAATTGCACAGGGATGCCCTGGGGGTGCAAAATAATTTGCCTGTTACTTGAAGAAAACCATTTTCAAATCTGGACCCTTTTTTCCTTTTACATTTGGAATTTAACTATTTTGTGTTAAGTTTTTTGAAACACATAACCCGATAAAGGTAATTTATGAAACATTCTGAGAAAGCACACGCTTTCAGGTATGCCAACCATGGAGACCAGGTGCTGGGTGTGGCATGGGTGTGTTAATGGGCTCGGTTCACTGAAGGACTTTTGTGGAACAAATATTAATACCAAAACCTTCATAGTTGTACTCAAAATGTGCCTAGGCTATGTTGCTCTGCTGCAGCATGATCCACAATGAGAGATAATATCTCTATATTGCCTATATGCCCCCACCACCTTCTACAGCCATAGTTAGCAATTCTCAATACAGGCTGTCAGGGGACACAGGAATGTATCAAACGCCTCTGATTGGTGGAGACTGGCCTATGACACGTGCAAAGCCATATGCAGTGGTCTCCTGTGTCCAGTTTGCAAAGTTTGTTTTTTTTGGCTTCCGCAGGGGGATCCCAAATCAAAATTCCAGCTTTAAATTGGATCTATCACCAGGATTTTACTATCCTGGTGATAAGTCCTTGTCCCTGGGAAACCCTGATTTGGGATGCCCCACTGTGTGAAACCCCCCAGATTTCTCTAGAAGCTCACCTTTCTACTGGTCCCACGGCGCATGCATGGGTGTGTCTCGTCCAATCAGCACCGTATGCCATGCATATTAATGTTTACATTTGTTGTAAAAAGATGGGGGTGGGCCCCCCTTGAACCCTTGAGCCCATTGACCTCGCAATACAATATAACTACAAATATTGTTTTAGATTTTGACAATGTTTAATATTTTTTTGCTGCTTGCTATACAAAAAAGTCATGTGTTATACATTAAAGCAACAGTGGATTTTACAGTATACAAAAAACACTTATCTACATCACCAAACAATAACAACCATTTGATTAAAAACTAGTACTGTGCTGCTTGTTTGGGGGATGCCCAATTGCCCCTTGCTGTGGTAGACTCGTACAAGTTTCTAGTGGTCTTCCTCAATACCAAAGCTTGAGAGCTTAATATTCAGTAACAAATTTGATGCCGATAATTCCCATATAGGAGATCTGGTTATTTTGGGTCCACATTAAGTTTGCATGCTATGCTACTGTGCTGGTGTCTGCTGTCTTTTGGAGGGGAAGGAGATCAGTGTGCACAAATATGCGCATTGTCTGAGATGCCTGGTGTCTGCATCCACCTTTGGTGCAGTATCTTCCTTAATGTTTAAACACAGAGCCTGGTACAGGGAAGTGGGAGCGGCTACATCCCTTGTCCCCCTGTATGTATTAAGGGCTGGATACAGGAGCGCACTTAGGGCCTTATTTATCAAGGGCTAGTGCCGGGTAGTGTCTGACGAGCGCCAGGTCCCGCCAGCTAACGGTGGCTACCGACTCAAGTACGCCCGGCGGCGGTCACAATGACCCATTTATCACGCTAAATGAGGCTAGCGCCGGCGAGAGCGTCAGCTAGCGCGGGATTCATCATGTAGCCGACTGCAACGAACAGCGCCGCTACTAATCCCATCACAGCGCCAGGTATGACCTGTCGCTCCCTGGCGCTCTCCAAAGCATTTCAATGGAGCAATCTTTAAATATTCATAATTAATTTTTTTTTTTTGTTTTTTTTTTTAACTGTCAAAAATTCTGTGACCACTACGGCAATGTTAGATATTTTTTTTAAGGGAAAAAAAAAAAAAAAAATATGTGCAGAATTGATATTACAGGTCTGATATTAATGTATTCATATTACAAAATGTTTAGAAAAACTTGTATAATTTTTACATTAAAAAAAAATGGTTGTTTGGGGGTTAAAAACTACTTTACACACATCGCCGCCAGCGCTCTGGGGTTTAAACAAGGAATTCACAGCGCGAGAAATTTTTGAGCGTGATTTGTTAATGAATCTGCAGCAAGCCGTTCGCTCTGGCCATTCGCTGTCAGGCGCACCCATACAACGCAGAACCTGTGAAACATCGACCCCTAACCCCGTATTCAACATTACCGCACACCGACTGAGTCGCTGTCAACAAGCAAACCCCGGCCAAGCACAGCGAATACTAGCTGGCGCTGTGAAAATCACGCTACTGGCGCTCATCTGTCGCTACCTGGCGCTATTAATGAATCGGCCTCCCCGTCGCAGGGGAGGGCGGGAACGCACACCAGCATAGTGTGAGGATGCCAGAAAGGTGGATGGAGAAATATCACTGGCTGGAAGATTACACATCAGATGGGCTGCTCACAGTGATGCTGAATAGTAAGTGGGGCTCAAAGTTGTGCCCCCTGTCCCTGTATTAGAACCATCTTTAATAAGCTTGTGTAAAGCCACCCTTCATTCTGTCGAAGCAGGGGCTGTGAGTGCGTGCTTACAGAGTATTGGGACTGGGAGGCAGCTAGTCCTGCTGCAAGGTGAAATGAGTTGCAGACAGGGTGATCGTGTGAGGGGGGTCAAAACCGGATGACTCCCTGAAAAACCAAGTGACTTGGCATGTGTGCGTTTTAGGCATTTGAGTTGCTGATGGTGTTACAGTTCAGATGGTGGGGGTTTATGCTAATAATTTTGTGAAGCAAGTTTATAGAGATTTCCCAAGCAACTAAAAATCTATAATCCCCTTTTGTCTCTCGCAGCTCCTCTGCCCGGACCCCGGGCTTTAAAACTTACTGAATGTTAAAAACTAGCACCCAGCAGCCATCAACGAGTGGACATGCATCGTCCTCTTCTAAATTTCTGACATTGTTTCATTTACTTTTAACTTTCTCTTTTATTTCCAAGACAGACTTTGCCTCATCTGACCAACTGACTATAATAAAACGTGTACTAATTAATATAATTAATATAATAATATCCCATCCTTCACAAAGAATAAAGAATGAAGCCTTGCTTTGAACATGGACTACTCGATCTGTCGGGACCTGGCGCTTCTTATGACCAGCGTTGCCCTGCTGACACCCATTTCTAAGCCACAAAGCCAACGGTGAACTATATCTGATTGAGCCAATAAAGATTCACATATATCAGGATTTTAGTTCTTTTTATTATGCATTTTTAAAAGCTGCTCAAAGCCTGCCAACACTTAACATATTATTTATGGAAAGAAAGCTCAGAGAATTCCCCCGTCCTAATGCTAAAGACACTCTTCTGCATATGGCTGCTTTGCCTTTTCCCATGGAATGAGTGTCTGAAGTTTTTGTAAATGATGGTAATTGAGTAATTAATGAATTCAGCCCAGTTCAATTTGACGCTTAGGCAATCTTATGTAAAACTATGTCATTTGAGGGACGTTATATTAAATATATGTTAAACAGGTTGAAGGAGTGTTACACTAGCTACACGAATCTAGTGTATTCTTTTTTTTTTATAATACATTTTATTTTTGAGTACTCATACTATATTACTTGAAGACATTTTAAGTCTTGCAATAGCCCCAGTTTGGGGCTGCCCATTGCTGCGATTCATTGCCCTGCTGGGCTGGCAAACAGATTATTGTCCAGTCAGTGCAGTCCACTGGCATCTATTTGTTAAAATTATTATTATTAGTACTAATTATTGCAGAACAGGACAAGCCACTTAGAGAGCAACCCACTCTTTTCAGCAAATGGGTGCTGGACCGGACTGGGAGAGCAATCGGGGAGCATCCAGTTTGCCGGAAGCCCTGCACATAAACCCCCAGAACCGCAAGTTTCAGAGAATACGCAACCACTGGTGGCCGAACAGAGCGACAAATTTTGCAGAGGGATGGTGGTTCAGGTGAGTGAAACTGGTGGGTTCCAGGGTGATATGCGCAAGGGGGCTCAAGCATCTAGATGCCTCCCCAAGCCTATCACAGTGTGGTGGAAATGGTCCTGGACTTGTAATTGGACTGCTTTGCAGTGGACCAAACTCATTTTGCAGTGGACCCTCCCCCACCCCGAGAACCTGGAGTTGAATCCCGCTCCAATGTGGTATAGCACTCTTTTTCTGGAAAATGGGGATTGGAGCACTTTAAGACATGGGTCTCTCTAAGTGTCTTGTCCTTCTCTGTAATAATGACTACTTTAAATCAGGCCAAAACCCCATTTTAGGTGCCCCTGCCCCCCTCAATCCATCCCAAAAGTGCTAAGATGCCTGTGGGCCTCTATATTTTTGTACTATTTATAATTGATGACCCCTTTGGGGGGACTTGTTGAGACCTTTTGATGCTAGGGGGTACTTGACGTAAGGAGGATGACGTAAGAAGGATGCTGGATCTGTAGATCAGTAATTCCCAAGCAGTGGTACACTGCAAAGCTGCAGACTGATCTGTACCCCAGCCTGATCTTCTGCCACCTATTCTTAGCCAAGCCTGATTTGCTTTATAAATAAAACACTGCTCCAAAATAAGATGGAAACTATGTACAATTCTCATGTGTTTCATGCATTTTAAATGGTTTTGAGTATTGTTACGAAATCCAATAAAATCCCTACATGGAGGGAGAACTCCCCAAAGGATGGGATCCCAAAAAGACACACTGCAGCAGCTGGGGGCATTTGTGCTGTGGTCTACAATTCCTCTGTTGGAGGGGGGGGGACTCCACAGAGAATTCCTGGTGAACCGCAGTACTTTTTGGCCGGCTAGGCTGCTGCCTCTGACACCTAAATCCAATGCCTGTCTCCCTGGTCTCCCCACAGCCCCCCGTAACCAGCCTCACTTAATCCCCAAAGCCAAACAACCCCAGCCTATGTCCCGTCCTAATTTCATTACCTCTGCATCATGTCTGTAGGACATTCCTAACTCCTGCCACATTATCTGCCCCTACAATAATAAAGCTTCCGCGCCATTGCTTTAATAGTGGCCATATCCTCCCTTGACTATAATTTGTTCTTGCAATGTTATATCCTTAGCTGTGGAGTGCACACATAGAACAGCCGGGGTGCACACAGGAGGCTCAGACAAGATTTCATGGACAGAACATTGGTTGGCTTGGGGCCTGTTTTTAGCCCCAATTCTTGAATAAAATCTGGGAACCAGTGCCCAAATTCTGTGCACCAGCTGTGTTTGCAACTTTATTTTTGTAACCCAGTTCACAATTGGCGCAGCACATGAAAGAGGTGAGTGTGGCTACCTCCTTGAGGGCAGCAAGAGGGAGGGTAGGTGTCAAGAGAAACCTGTTCTGAAATCTTCCCTTTAGTACCACATTAGTGGTAACTTCCCTTCAGTACCATATTAGTGTAGTTCCACTTTAAATCTATTTTAAAATATGTTAATATATTTTAATAGACATGGCTATTCCTTAGGACACTGACACTTTCCTTCTGGCAATAAAGAAGCTGCCACCTTCCCCTTTAAAATTGTTTATGCTAATGAGCCCAAACAGCGCCAATGTATTTAGACATTGTTACAGACTTATTTCCCTGATATCTTGGCTTATACGAATTAGTCATTACCAGAATGCTTACAATGCCAACATAATAAGTGTTTTCCTTCTATGATAAAAAAATGAAAGTGGCAACCTCAAAGTAAAATAAAGGAAATAAAGATAAAAAAAATTGTAACCTCCATTGGTAGCTGTATAAAAGGCTCATTTATCCCTTCCGCCCACCTGGAGTCGGGAGCGCAGGGCTAATGTGGCGTATTGTTATTTTCTTTCTTTGCCTATCGTCAGATCTAACCTTCTCTATTCATTTCTGCTGCTCGCCCCTTTTATCTGCCTTCCACGCCTGCTTGTCGCTGAAATGTGTTAGATGGGCTAATAGCGAGAGCCAGATATTCGGATTTCAGCAATGACGACATTTTGTACTGAACAGTTATATCGACGGGATGCAGTTGGCTTGATTAGCCTATGACAGCACTATGTTGACCAGTGGTGTCAAATGATTTAACACAACGCCTCCCAAAGTTTTTGTCAAAGAAGAACTTTTAAAGTTTGAAATTGTGGGTGTCATCTTTGCAAATATAAAATCGTTAAAACAGGCTGTACTCACATTAAAGTGGACCAAAATCCAGGATAATATATAGTTTTGACTATCCTGAGTTTTGGTCCTTTTCACGCTGTGTGAAGCCCCCCAGGACCCGCAACCAACTCACCTCTTCCCGGTCCCATGGCGTGTCTAAGAGCAGCGGCTCTGACGGCTGCATCCTCCGCCTCCCTCTAACAGGGAGCGTGCCTGTGCTGGCCATTCACAAATGTCTGGCGCAGGCCTGCGCACTGCTGTAATCAAGGGTATATAGTAGGTGGATGCACTGGGGTAGTAGCCCAGAAGTAAAAAAAAAAGGTGAAAGAAATTAAGCTCTACCCTGAATCCAAACATCAACATTAGTCATAAGGTTAGGTTTTAGGCTTAATCTGTTAGAGTCAAACCTACAGGAAGGTTTTATTACATGGGGAGCATGTCTTGGAAAGTATGGCATGGGCGGAACCAGAACTAATATAAGCCAAGGCCAAGTACAGAAGTTGTGATTTGTAAAAGAACCACCAAAGGAGCAGTATAAGAATTGCATTAGTGCACATCACAAAGCAGAAGATCTGTACCGTGGTTGTTCAGGGGATTCTAGTTGAGAGCTAAAAGCTAGATGCCCACGAACAGGAATAATACCAGCTTGCATCATCTTCTTGTCAGATGGGACTTGCTGAGTGCTCAAAGGCTGTGTTGGAAAACTGTATGGAAGGAATACTGCTAAAGTTTTGTGGTATTGTTGCTGTGGACACCAATAAAGACAATCCTTGTTTTTAGAATATTAAGAGCGTCTGTCTTGTTCTGCATCAAACAGTGAGTAAAGAGCACCACCAACTGCCCCCTCCTCATACTAGAATACCTAGGACATCCTGGGTTCGAAGAAAAACCTGCTTCTTGACACCCGACCAACCACCAGGCATGTAGGTGTTCTATGCAAGTGTTTTTTGAGATCATATGAACATGGAAGAGGTTGTTTAATGAATATACTGCAGCATGCAGTATGTATAGTATAGAACATATGCTCCATGGATCATACACAGTGGGTTCAGCATATACCTTAAGTTTTCTGCGTATCCTTTCTCCCCTTTCATCCTTCTGTATTTAATAAAGTTCCTTGGATAAAAGTTGTATTCTACTTGACAATAAAGCACGGCTCCTAGCGATCAGCACAGTGCAAGTGTCTGCGACATGCTCAACTCTAGGTGGTGATATTAGTCCTTCAACGTCATTAGCACTTAAAATTCAGTAAGTTCACCCATTTCTTTAAAGAAGTAAATTAAATGCAACTAGACACATTCAATCAGGATTAAGAAATTCATACCTGGCTAGTGTGGGTAATGCCTGGCTGGCCAGAGATTAAAGTGAAGACTTCCAGAAATTTATATTATAGAATACGGAAAGTTCCCATTATCTCATTAGAATTTCAGCAGATCCAATTAAAAAGATAACAGTAGCAGGAATATCAGTCAATATCAGCAGCCGACGTATTCTAACAAACCCGTTGGTCTATGAATTCTAATGGGTTTCATTAGAAATGTGTCTATGAGGCAAATAAGAATCCCTTTACATGTAAAACAAACACTAGCCGGTCTAGGCAAACATTGTAATGATTTTAAAAGAACAAGACACGTTGTCTCCGGTTTCATCCTGCATTAATGTCAGTGTAAAGTATGATGGAGGTTTACGGGGCTCACCATTGCCTCGTATTGCCTTGTATTCCGGGTTGTATTTTTTTTAATGTATCACTATGTCGACTGATAACAGGATTTAGGGCTGTAATATTGGCACAAAGAGATAGGTGCACAGACCCAGACGGTCGGCACTGTAAATCTATATAAGTCATTATCATACACAGGGAGGAGGCACGGTGGCATCTATGGTGTATAAACAGAAGAATCAACAGATGTTTTTTCTTATGTATGATGAATGGTAAATCTTTGTTTTAAAGAAATACACATATACAATGAAACAAGCCCCAACCCTTCACATTTACTAGACTGAACTTGAGTTCTATGGGAGCTTCTTTAAAGAGAAGTTCCATTGTACAAAGATGTTCATAGATTTCAATGGGATGCTCCATACACAGACCACACCCACTCTCCTACTCTTTTCATTCCCACGCTGCAGGTGAGTGAACAGAGGTGTGGGAGGTAGGTAAGTGGGGAGTATTGTTCCCCCTGGCACATTCTGAGATGTTTGGAAAGTTCACAAAAGTTGACTGTCCCTTTTGGGGTAGGTTTATTAAGGTCTGAGCTTGTGGGCTCTAAACACCTATACTATATCTATAACATCTTGATCTAAGACCTCCACCAATGGCCGAATGGCTGTCTGGGTGGGTGGCTTCTAGTTCCCAGAACCGGTTTCTGGATCTCGGTGAGCCTCCTATGTTCTCTCAACTCAATCTTTGGTTTCAAAGGTTTCATACATGTATTAGCTACTATTCTTTCTTTCCCCTACTTAGACCAATGAATCTTGAAATTGCTGCCTGGACAGTGGCACCTGCTGCTCGCATGGTCCTTACCCCAATTCTCATCCCTTTTTATGTGCGCCTTCATTTCTTATTCTGCTTATGCTGTAAGTGTTAAAGTTGATGTCCAGTTAAATTCACCCCTTCCTGTGGTGCAGAGGCAGGATAAGGTAGAAAAAAAACATAAATTCTGCTGTCACCGAAGCTGATAGCCTAACAAAGAATGTGCAGAAAGTGGCATCCCCCCGATCTGAGCACATTCTTTTTGTAACCCCCCCCCCCCATCCTGCCTCAGCACCAGGCAATTACTGGACATCCATTTTAACCACTAGTCCCCTACCCATCATAGTAAGTCTCCCTGCCACAGTATGTATAAAATATATAACAAAATAAACCGGAACCTGACCTTGATTTTATATCCTAAGTCCTGATTCTTAGATAAGACAAATGGTTAAAATCTGGTAGACTTACCATATTTTTTGGGCCCAACTTTAGAAATACTACTTATGAGAGTGTGCAACCCCATTAAAATTGACACTGCTTCATTTTTCTGCAATGTATGCAGACATTAGATTAGCCAACCAGACCAGGCTAAAAAAGAAAAAAAAAGAAAAGCTATATTGGTTTCTGCTATTTGCCTGCATGTACTGGTAGAGAGGTTACCGCCTTTATGGCAAAAATTTAAACATCCTTATATTCAAGAAAACAGGGGTGGTGGTGTTGTGGGGGAAGAAGGTGAAAGAAGGTGAAAAATCAATGCATGCTGCAGATATGGGAAAAAAACAAAAAACAAAATGAGTTGTACTGTGATTATAAACTTTCTATCAAGTTTAACAAAGCCGGAGGGATGCTTTTATTGAAAGATACTGGAACAGGTGCAGACTGGTTATTAAATTATTGCATCAATTTATTTTCCACCTCCATTTTAATCTGATCCTTTTTTTTTTTGCTGCTGCTACATTTTTTAAAACTCTAATGGCACAAACACCTAATAGAGACCATAAATTGGAAGTGAATAAACCTTATGCTAATTATTAGAATATGCAGCAAGACTGGGCAGACCCTCCTGTGGGATGAAAGTAAATGAAGCAGCAGATGTACGGTTAAGGGGGACGGAGACCATTCCGCACTATGTCCCTTCCTATAATAATACACTGATGAATAATAGCACACAAAAAAGTTATGCGAGTGACAAGTGTTACTAGACTCTCCGGTGTCATATGGCCGGCGAGAAGGTGCAGGGAGAGCTTCCTTGTTTCATATTCATCTACAATTTCCTAGATGATGTGCAGGGTACTTTGTTCAGCCAATATGAATCACGGTGCACAAGGTCATAATGAATTTATACGAGAGGATCATCCCTTCCCTGCACTACATCACACGGTGCTAAAGATGTCATGCCAGCGGAGCTGCATTAAAATGAACAAATAACATGAAAATCAAAAGGATGTGAATACAGACCCTTATGAATATGCCATAAATTTGTGTCAGTGTGGCCTATATAGAACCATAACTACAGAGCCGTCTTTGCAAACATAACCATCTGCCATCCGCAGGTATCTTATTTAAAAGCTCAGGGGGATTGCAGTGACAGTGGTCAGCAAAGAAATTGTTGTAGAAAAAGATTTATTTTCCAGGGCAGCCATTGGCTGGGGTAGACTGTCCATGGGGAGAGCTGGCAGAATTCCCAGTGGGCTGTATTGTTTTATGGCCAGCTGGGGCCATCTACAGTAGGGAGTGTGTAGCATACAACACACAGCCCACATCATCCCTGTAGCCCCTGCTGAAATTCACTTTTTCCTGTTGGTGCTCCCCAATATTTTCCCCCATATCCACTGTAAACCCCCAGCCAAAACATTACAGCCTATTTTCTGTCCCTTTAATGCTTCAATGTCAGCACCATGGATGTGGGGGGCATTTTTTTTAGCGCTTTAAAATAGACCAAAACTTGTGCGGCTCAGCCTCATCCTACAGTCACCTGAAGCTACAGCTTCTACCTGGCACTGTAAGAAATGCACAAGGAAAGGCACACGGGGCAGGCATCAGGTGAGCAATTACAATTACCTGAACTTTCCCTTTAAAATATGTTTGCACTATACAAACCAGGGCACCTAGGCTAGACGTTGATGGGGGCCCCTAAAAGGGGATCCTGAGTTCACAGGCCCAACAGGGGGAGTCCTTGGTACCCCTATGGACCAGTTTAAGTCTGCATGGTAGTAGGGATAGGTGTTGTAACTTTAACAAGAGGCTTTTGCATATAATATGTGGCATAGTTGGGTTGTTGACTACCCCAATTTATTGGACTAATAAATGTTTTATGATGATCTACCTTAGGTCTGTTATCTATTACTTATATGACAGGTTCTAGGCAAATAAAGCTAAGGGACTTGATTTACATGGGGTCTATGTGTTGCTGAGGAAGGTCTAAGAAGAATCAACTAGTGATTCTCTCAAAAACCTAAATTGAAGGGACTGTAAACCCAAATAAAAAAAAAATTGCACTTACATCCTCGCCTGCGTGCAGTAGCCCTCCGGTACTAGTCAGTAGTCAGTCTGCCACATAGAAACCTCCTGGTTTCTAAAAACAAGAGTTGTCATGAGCACATGCCCCAGAATTCCTTGGGCCACAACTAATGCTCCCTGTCCATTGTAGTCCCATTGCCAGTCACAGTCACTGTGCACAACCCTCTCCATTCATTGCAACATACAGAGTCACTGTGACTGAAGTGATGGGCGGTGGAATGATGCAAGCACCCTGGGAGTAACGTTCTCGGAAACTGGGAGGTTTCTGAGCGGTGGACTGACCAGGAAGTGTTGTGGGGGAGAGAAGGTCCTTTAAGATCTTGGCCTTGATTCAGTAAACTTGTCTTAAAATATTTTAAGAAGATGAGGAATGTGCTTTATTGTAAAATAGTGAACAAGGTGTGATTCAGTTAAGGTAAAGAATTAGAGCAGGATTTGCACCTAAAACTAATGCATCATGACAATGTATTTAATTTGTTTTTTAAAGTAAAACTCCAGAACATTATACGTTTTAAAGTCAGTGGATCTTTTTTATGGCTGGAAATAAAAGTTTTACGTGTTAATAACCATTATATGATCAGTTTTAGACATTTATAAACACCTTTAATGTTCCCTCTTCTTCATGCCTTACTTTATCTCATGCTTTCTTGTCAAAAAAAGTACAAAATGGCTGTGTTTATGAGATATTTTAAGGAAAGTTTACTGAGGCCTAAGTCTGTACAATTCCTTCTGATCCCAAGTCATAAACAGGTATGAGTCAGCCAGGTGGATTATCCGTGGGTTAAGAGAGTTCATTGTTTGGTCCAGGCAGCAGACAAATAAAAGGTAATCAGAAGTCAGCTAGGATCAAACAATTGCATCCACAGTATAGAGGAATGGGACCATTGGGCAATCAGGAGTCCCAGGCAGGAGTGGTTTATTGGCTGCACCAATCAGAGGGAGGTGATAAATTCAGCAGCTCATTGGCTGCATTGTATAACAATATTTAGAATACTATTTACACATAGTCCTCTTTATTCTAACCTGCTCAATTTCGCCTTTGTTGCCTTATTCAACCTCTAATTGGAGAAATTTTACAGCCCACCTATCCATTATTAAGGCTGGAGAGTGCATCAAAACCACTCGCTGCCCGTTCCATTACTAAGATTAAGACTGACAGTTTAATTGGGCTGAATTTAATTTCTGAAAGATTTACCTCCTTTTAATTACAGCGCAAACAAGCAGCTTTGTATCGGAGAGCATGAACTTGTTTTCCACGTTTTGCTTAAAATATTACAATTAATACAATATAATTAAAATATGGAACCTAGATGACTGAAGACAAAACCAATTCTCAAGAAAAAGATGAAACTCTTTCTTGATGCATTCTGATGCCCTAGATTGTGCTACAGGGGATTATTTTACTCATCCGTCTGCCATGCACAGCACCATTTATGTCAATGAATCCCAGATGGTCACTGGCAGGTAGGGCTGGGGTTAGGAGGCTTGTAAAATGGCAGTTGATCAGGGCCCATTAGAAGGTTAATGCCTAGTATGTTTCTCCCATTATGTGGATTTATAATAAAGTTGAGGGTAGAGTTGGGTAGTGGAGAATTTAATAATTGGGTGCAAATAGGGATGAATGTGAAGTGTTGTTGATGCAATTTTTCAGAACTTGTGATCCCACATTTTGCCTAGGGCCACATTTTGTCTAAAACCAGGCCCTGCTGATGGGTCATGTGGCTCTATTTGCAATTTGAGTGGTAAAAAGTGGATCCTGTTTCTGGGCTACTATAACATTTCTCCGGTGGCAAGCAGAGGCTGTGAAGCCGCAGTAAGTTGGACCTGAGTGTAGATTCACTTGCTTCACTGCGTTGTTTCCCCTCCTTGCGCTGGAAGGAAGAACAAAACCTGGATGCCCCACTTTGTGAAATTCACTGGGTTGCCTTAAAAAAACTCACCTTTCCCCTGAGCTCAGAGCTGCAAGTGAAAGCTGAATGGAGTGGGAGCCACTGGCCCACTTTTTGACCAAAACAAAAGCTGGCGTGCCCCCCCCCCCCCCCCCACGAGGTAATGAGCCAGGGCACCAGGCAAAGACCCTAGTCCTGGTAAATTACAAGCCCCTAATGGTCTTTAAAATTATTTGCTAGATTGTAGATTTGCTAATTGTAATGTTCCAGTAGGGAGTGATATGCCATTTAATAAAATAACAGCTTTCTCACAGAGTTGTTTTGCTATAAAAAAGACGCTAACAAATTCCTGAAAGCACTCCGGCAGTACCATGCAACCAACTGTTTATCATGAACAGTCACATAACCCATTGGTCCGGCCGCGTGGCACCTGCTCTGCCAACTGACTCACTAGCAGTGGTCTCAAAACACTCATTATTTTTCTTCAATTAAAGTTCATTGTTTCCTAAAATCTGGGCCGAGCAGATGCAACGCTGTTTCATAAGCTGAACGCATTGAGGCCCCGGATTGAGAAAAGTACAATTAATAAGACACAAAATAGCAAATGATGCTTTCTGTGATCTTAATGTCCAGCTCCAGACAGACATCTTTTTAGCATTAGATAAACGCAGATTTGATACATTATTTTTGTTGTTTCTGGGCACAAGGTGGAATCGAGGTGCCACAGAAATCAGAGGAAACCTTAATTTCATGTTGGTCACCACCTTAGCGACCTTATGGCACCCACTGTCTCCTAGAAACTTAGATGCAAGAGAGTGCTGGTGCTGGAAACAGATGCAGCTCTGTTTCCAATTGATTTGAAAGTTGCAAACATGCACTGTCGGAGTTTTTGAGGCAATCGGTCACATAGCGGGATGTAGGGAAATGGACCAAAACCACAAAAAAAAACAGGTTTTGGGCCACTTTAAACTCAAACTGTAAAGTTTAAGAAGCCCCTTCGACTAAAATGTCAGTTTATATACAGGGGTGTGCAAAAGTAGGCATACAGTTATACGAGTTTTACCAAGTTCTTTACTTATGGTATATTGTTTTGTTTTGATAATATTTTTTTTCTTCGTTGGATATATATATATATATATATATATATATATATGAGATTTTTGTACATATTAAATAGACAAACCATTTGTATGACTGGCCAAGAAAAATACAGCAAGTCTATTAGCGCTGACTTTTTACTACAAGACTGATAGCCTAAATCTATTGACTGTAGGAAGATACAGAAACATCTTAAAATATGTTTATGTAACCACAAGAGAAATGCTAAAAAACAGAACAAGTGTTTTTCTATCTCTCGTGTCCCTGCATGATTTAAGCCCCGGAATATGTAATTTTGTTAATTGGTTACTTTTCTTTTGAGATCTTATTGTCGGCTTCCATATCAGTTGGGGCTGTCATCCATCACATGGTGCGGCTCCTATTACACTCTAATATAAGTAAGTGGCGGCTCTCCTAAGCCTTTGTGGACAGCGGGTAGCTGACATTATTGTAAGCACAATTTTACTTAAATTGCCACCACTGAGATATAATTTGATGCTCTTTTGATAGCGTCACATGCTGCTTGTAACACAAACTTTTACAATCAAATTAAAGGACACGTACATGGGAAACGGAAAAATGTAATCAAGGGGATATTTTGCCTTCAGGGTTTCATCTCGGCTTGTTTCTTTAGTATATATGCTATATCTTCTCTTGTTACACACAATCTGATCAAACTTGTCGCCTCACAATACCCTAAAGGAATAAAGAGGGAAACAAGAGTTTTCTTTGTACAACTGCTTCCCTAACTCTTAAAGTGGATCTTCCAGAGAAAGATCAATTTTATAAAAAAATAAAAGACTTTAAAGTGGAGGCAGGAGCGAGGTGTTGTGATGTCAAAGATGGCAAATCATTGCAGATAACCCAGAGGAGAATAAACTGAAGCCCTGCTGTGCTTGCCAGTCACGTGATGCCATTTCGAACATTGATCACTGGGGATGAGCAAACAGATTCAGACAAATGGGAATTGGCTCTGAATTTCAGGGAAAATTTGATTGGTCCAAATAAGAATTTCTTGCCTAATCATGGAAGAAATCAATGTTTTCCCTGAAACACCCCAAAAGTAAAACAAAATCACATAATACCTCTTCCCAGTGCCATGCAACGTCCTCATTGTCCGGAGGGTCTCCCCCTGGCTATGTTGGCAGTGGCTCCGGTGTCCTCCTATTCATGGCACCATCCCATCCACGAATCCACAGGTGAGCTGGATTTAAAGTCAGGCTGGCAGCCCTCCCTGGCCAATCACAGGGATGGGGCGTGTCAGAGTGCTTGAGCATGGCTGTGTAATTTCCCCATGGTGGACCGGGGCGTAAGAAGGGAGAATTTCATCTCCCTGTATGGAAACTGGTGGAAGACTGGCAGCTAATCAGCTGCTGGCAGCCAGTCAAAGATGATTGTGGACTGTGCTGACACCGGAGGATGGCGCAGAGTCAAGAATAAAGATGAGACAACTCAGTGGATGGGGAGGACACTGGAGCCACAGCCAACCAGACCCAGGGGGACACCCACCGTTAAGTGATATTTCATTCTTAGGGGTTTATTTAAGAAGCCCTAGTGCCACGTAGTGCCAAATGAATGTCAGGTTCCAGTGCAAAAGGTATATTTATCAAGTCAAAATTCCAGCACCTGTGAGAGTGCCAGGAAGTGTCCGATCTATCATCAGTGCCGGTGCTGTGTTCCCTACAGGGCCAGATAAGACCAGACACTCACCCTGCACTGTGTGGTCTTATCCATACATTTCAATGGAATGGGTTGGGCATAATTTTTTGAGCAACAGATTTTTTTATTTTTTTTTATTTTGGGGGGGGGGGGGGGCTGGTGCATGTGCCACGGGATCCCTGGGCTGTTTGGAAATGTTTGCAATCGCAAGAGATGCTCATCTAGCGCCCGCCCCAAAAATACAATATATAAGGCTCCTAATGTTCTGAATGAATCAAATTTCTTCAGTGAATCATCCAAACTGAATTTTTAAGAAATTCTCTCATCTCCACTGGTCACAGAAATGACCCAATATCCTAATTTCTACCCATTACCTAACACACTATTGTTATAGAGGAACAAAACTTGCTACATTTCTTTATTTTTTATATCTTTATTTTGTTCCTTGGCTCTAGCTTGTCCCTGTGTAACTCCACTGGTCCCCCAGCGCATGTGCGGGCTCTCCTCCAATCAGGTCTCTAGTTGTAGATATGAATGAGCGGCTAGAAAACCTGAAAAGCAGCCTAGGCCTCTGTTTCTCAACCTGCAGTAACTGTACCCCAGGCGGTATGCACTGCAGGTTGAAGGTGTATGCTTTGAAGTTCAGAGGCGCACTAATAGTAGGGGTCCAGCCGGTCAGGTATAATTACTTTAACAGTCAACCATTATTATTATTTGGTTTAAAGAGTGCACCAAGGGGCTTGGTAAAGATGAATACCCCTGTGGAAAGCTGTAAACCAGACCTGGAGTCTTTTGGATTCCTCCTTGAACTCAGAAGTCCACCCCTCCACACATCCCCTCTATCTACTACAATTGGGGGGGGGGCAAATCTCAGCAAGCCCCCTCCATTGCAATAAATTGAGTAGCATGTTGAGGGGTGGACTTCTGTCTTGGAGGAGGCAGGCCTTCTCTGCTGAATGTAGAGCGGAGCTGGACAGAGGAGGGGTCCGCAATCTCGCCTGGAGCCGGATGGAAGAGCCGTGGGTGACAAAAGGGAAGGTAATAGTTAGAGGAATATATAGGTAATAGACTTTTGTATTTTGTTTATGCCTTTTCTATGACACTACTCCATGGTCAAATAGATTATAACATCCATTTATTAAATCTATTTATAAAATTATGACAAGTTACATAATTTTGTTGTGAACATTACCTGATTTAAAACAAAGAATAAAAAAGTCTAGGAAAGGTAAAATTAGGACTAAGCATTCTAAATAGACTTTACTTCCTCTTTGTTTTGCCAGCAATGGAAGCATTCGGACATATCCATCTGGGATGCCCTGTTGCACAGCGTGGCTTGGGAAACCCAATACTGGGCAAGCCAATACTTGCCTCTTCTGTGTCTCAGAGATGGCAGCTGAACATATGATTGCTGCCCACCATTCAGACTTGCTGGCTTTGTTCAGAGCTGCAGCAATGGACAGACCACTCACACATTGCAGAAAGCTGGTAGTCGGCTGTGAGATGACATTGATAACATTGATTGATTGATTGCTTTTTACAATGTACAATGTACAAACAGGACTGTCCGATGAGAGAGACTTGCGCGGAGGGAGAGAGCAGTGCAAGTTTTACATTTTGCAGCCTGAGTCTTATTACAATGAACGCTATCGTGTCTGTACTAACCTTTTCTTAGTGGAGCTCTGGTCCTTCACTAGAGTGTAAGCGTGTATTCTTTCCCCTGTGATATAGAGCTCCTAGGCAACATTAACGGTCCAGGGATCTTTAAGTTTGGGATGCCCAAGGCGCTCAAAGTATTTTTTTTCTTTAAGTCATGCACAGGACTGCTATTGGGATTTCTTTGGCCCCATAAAACCAAAATGTCTGGGCCCCATATAACGCATCTGTAACACCCAGGCCCCTAGTATTAACTGAGTCTCTGGTGCCAAGTCAGCAGGGCTTACCTCAGTATCCAGACTATCATGAAACTGAAGTTCAACCAAGGAGCACATCATGTTATACATCTGGATTATGGGTAGCTAAGAAACAACATAGGCTGCAAAAGTCTGCCCCCCATGACCTATAAGTGAAGCCTGGGTCCTGAGTTTGAACTGAGCCCTTGGTCTTTAGGCAACATAACTCACTTTAGTATCCAGACTACACGGGAAACGGTTCAAACAAGTTATCACACCAGCCATCACATTATACATTATAGAAGATAGAGGGGTGCAGATACAATTTACACAGTATCGATCCTGCCCCCTCTTACCTAAATGTGATAGCTGGGTCCTAGTTTGAGCGAAACCCACGGCTCCAAAGCAACAAAGCTCACTTCAGTAATAAGACTACATAGGAAACTGTTCAAGCAAGGGGCCTAATATAGATTGTATATATACTGCTGCCCCTGTAACATATGAGTGATGGCAGGGTCCCTAGTTTGAACTGAGCCCTTGGTCTCCAGGCAACCAAACTCACTTCAGTATCCAGACTACACAATAAACTGTTGAAACAAGTCATCACACCAGCCATCACATTATTATATAATTATAGAGGATAGAGGGGGGCAGACACAATTTACACAGTACAGATCCTGCCCCTCTAACCTAAATGTGATGGTTGGGTCCCTAGTTTGAATGAAACCCATTGTCCCAAAGCAACCAAACTCACTGAAGTATCCAGACTACACTAAAGCTGTTCACACAAGGGGCCCAATATAGATTGTATTTATCCTGCACCCACGTACCCTATATGTGATGGCAGGGTCCCTAGTATGAACTGAACCCAGGCTGGGTTGCCTTTAAGGCCCATCAATCATATTAAGGTTTCAGGTGGGAGTTCTCTCATGTATCATCAGCATTGGCAGAGATAATGTTGACACCAGCAGGTCTCAGGGCAGGGCTGCAATCAGGGCTGCTTGACTGGGGCCTGGGCCCCTCTTTATAGCTGGGTCCTATACTGGAGTCCAGGCTGTCCTGCCCTGATGACACCCCCACCTATGTGATAGAAAGTATCTGTCGGAATTCCAAAGACAATAAAGACAACATGATGGTAAATAAAACATACCTGTCGTCATGACAGCCCGCAATCCCCGGTGAGCACTAGAGACATCTCTGCATCTCATTTCCTTGTAGTCTCCACACACACATGGCAAACAAGAGGATCAGGTACAGAACAGCGCGCGGCAGAAGCGTAATCATTCTCGCTGAGAAATCAAACGCTTTCGATCATCCTCGGCCAAACGTTACCAGGGAAATTCAACTGGATGGAATTTAACTCTGCAGATTATCTACTGGTGGGGCTATGCTGACACACACACAATTTGCTTTTGGAGCAGAATATATTTACTCACCCTTAATCCCTCCACTTTCTACTAAGGAAGGAGAAGGAGCCTCACAGATAATCGCAGGCTTGTAAAGATTCATTCAGAGGTTTTTTTAAGTCATTTCTTCCATTATAAATAGTTGCATGATATATTTTAACATTCGACTTGGGCATTTTTTTCTTCTCTAACCTGTTCACGCCCCTATTCTATACATTTATTCCCATATTATATTAAGGATGACAACTAATACCCTGGCTTAGGCATGTTTAGCCCCCCCCCCCAAAAAAAAAAAACAAAGTAAATACTTTAATAAACAAAAATTGCACACTAATTTAAAAAAACTTAAAAAGTATCCAAGTTGTATTGGGCCTAAGGGACATAAAGAGATGATCCTGGCTCCACCTACTGTCAATAATTATGAGTAAATCCTGTTAATTTTGGTCTGTATGCATCATGTACAGTTGTGCACTAAGGGCAAAAATTTGTTTGGGATTTAACTGGCCCTCGGCATCCACAATGAGCTTCCCCCTATGTACTTTATGGACAGTCAATGAGTGCGCTCCATGATGATAGTATGGGCAAGAGTGGATATGGCCACTGTTAAATTCACACTAAATTCACTTTAAAGAGGAACATCCAACCGAAAATGGAATGATTCCCCCCCCCCCCCCCATCGGCCCCTAACTACCTTTCAGATGTTTCCACAGCCTGCTGGCTGCTTCAGAGCTCGATCGCTGCCCCCTTGCGCTGGCTTAGCCATCTGTTAGTGACAGCACGGCTTTAGCCATGCACTTCGAAGTCCCACGACGATCAGCAAAGTCTCCCAGAATTTCAAGTGACCACATTGTATCCCATTGGATGCAAGATGGCGCCGCCCATCAGAAGGTTGCCCGAGGGACCTAGAAGATGGAACCCTTGGTGGGGTGAGTAAAGAATGCCCTAAGGTAAAACTGGAGGGTGGAGCAGATCGGTGAAAGAAGCACAAAACCCTTCTAGCTTCCCCCAGCCACCCTTTCCGTGTACCTCAGGGTTTGAAGCCGGCACATTTCTTTTCAGCACCGAAGCCATGGCATTTTTAAGATCGTCTTGATCTCAAGAATGCTGTCTTACCTTAACTGCTCCCTGGTCGCATCCCCAGTTTCTCTGTAGTCTCGGGAGTGCCCCCATCCCCATCAGAATGGCAGGGAACTGGAGAGCACCACGGCTACAGGGAAGCCGGGGATGGGGCCGAAGGTGAAGGTAGCATTGTGGGAGATGCTAGTAAAGGTGAGTTTACCGGCATTTCCGGATTTTGGATGTTCCAGGAACAGGTAAGTGGCTGGCCCTGAAGTATTTTGGATTTCAGGGCCAGCCATTGTAGTTTTTGATGTGTTTTAAGGCAGAAGTCCAGTCAAGGGCCGTTGCTGACCTGGATTTGGGTGTTAATAATGAGTCTTACCTTACTGGTGCTGACCTCTCTCCACCACCATTCAGTGGAAGCTTCATGGAGACTGACCACCATGGCGCTGCTTCCGCTTGAGGGAGCGGGTGGTCAGTGCCAGCAAGAATTGTCTTCTTATTTTTACAACCAAAATCTCAGCACTGGGTGTGGGCAGTGATCTGCTGTTATAGTTGCCCCCTGCACCAATGTTAACTCAAGTGGTTTGTACAGCCACCACCGGGAGCACTGAGAGAAAGCACTGGCCGCACTTCTGAGATTTCTGAGCGGTAGACCTGCTGGAAGCTGCTGAGAACAGAGAGTAAGTGTCTGGTTATTTTTTTTTTTAGCTTACTGTCCATTCTGAGCTCCAGCCACCCGTTCCAGGGCAGAAGCTCAGAATGATTGAGAGATGCTCCTGGTTGTGGGAAAGTGGCAGCTAAGCTTAGATTTTTTCTAACCATCTAATCCTCCTCAACACTGGGTAGAGGGCATCAACCCTGGAGCCCCATAGAGGCTGGACTTTCAGTAAGTTCAGTTTACCCAAACACCTAGTGGTTTCTGAAGACATTTTTTATAGTGTGTATAGGGAGATTAGATCGTAAGTTCCTTCAGAAGATAAAGACCAATGTGATTGTTTTTATGTACTCTGTAAACATACCCTTTTAGTAAAGAAGTAAATGTGTTCTTTTAAGGGAGGTTTCCTCTTTTACTTTGTTAAAGCACTGTAACTACAAATATGGGTTTCTTACACCTGCAATGGGCAGATGTACTAAATAAGTCTATTGTACGGATGGAGTGCGGTGCCGTGTTCAGATAAATCATATTCCTTTTGGAACAGTTTGCTGCACCGGGATATTAATGTCCTGATAGGAACACTTTGCATCTAAACTGACCCTGAAAATTTTACACATTGCGGTTGTAGCATCAGATGTAATGAGTTATGTTACTATTGGCACGTTGATAAGCTATAGCCCAAAGAGGAACAAGAAGGATGTATAAAAAAATATGGCCAGAGGATGGGATAAAATTATCAGCCAGTGTGTTTTCCTGTTTGGTTTTAATCTACATTTAATTAAATTCTTATCTTCTGTGTACTTATGGTCGCATTTGAATGGCGAGGCTGCATTCATTATGAATAGGGAAACTTAAGTCAAGGAACAGTGCATGTGGTTTTGTTAAAAAAAATTGGAACCACAGATTTAGTTTTATTTAGATATTTTGGGGGGATATAAATCATACACCAGACATATGGCTCTACATTTAGGTTTTCATTTGCCATATAATTTAAGATTCAGATAACAATTAAAAAATGTTCTTCTATGTAAGTGGGAGATAATGCTCAGGTTTTGAGCTAAGCCCCTGGATATTGTTAAGTGCCACCACTGAATGTTTCTGGGTTATGTTACCAAGTTAGACAAGTTTAAAAAAAAACTTTAAGTAGGCCTAAAGGAGCACTATCACAAAATTGTGTATATTTTGGATTTTAAAATATTAAAAATCCAAACAAACACATCGGCTAATGAGAGGACGGGGTCACTTATACACCCGAACTAAATTAAATTCCCGCCAAGCTTGTGGTTTATTTGCTCATGGTAGGAATAAAATCCAGGGGTGACAGGTTTAGTCTATCAGGGGTGACAGAACCTGTCACCCCAGATGTCCTCTTCCTTCCATTAAAATAAAAAAGCAAGCCTGGCTGGGTGTTTTTTGAAGCTGGTTGTATAAATGACCCCTTCTCTCTCCATCCAGTATATTTTTTATGGATTTAGCCATTTTTTGCTATAGTGCTCATTTAAAGGACTGTTGTTGTGAATAAGTGGTGCAATATTATACGGTTAACCCACATACATTTTCTAGGGGGTTATCTGATGACATGGTGGGCCAGTATGAGCCTGCATGAGGATAATAGTATATACCAGGTTTTCCCAATCATTGGCATGTGTACCCCTCATGGTAAACCAGATCCTGTTAGCTGGTGTGTAGTGAGGTTGCAAACCAATCTGTACCCCAACCCAATCTGCTATCATCTATACTTGCACACAATTTGCGCCACAAATACAAAATAGTTTTATAAAATAAATGGTTTTAAATGGTTGCTTTGTGCTTTCTTGACATGGTTTTAGGTGACTCATACATGAGGTACAAGTGGTAAGAATAAATGTTTGTGAACCTCTGGTTCATACCATTTTTTTACTGTCACATCTGTCACATATTTGCTTTACATAGGCCAGCAGATTAAAAGCAGAGGGCCCCTTTAGGACCATGTAACTGCAAATGACAGACCGAACGGCCTCCATCAATTTGAAACACCGCTGTTGGCAACAGTCCCAAGTCGTACCTTTTTTACAACCCCATGAAAAGCTTCTCGTCCGGCTTGTGGAACTATGTCACCTTCCTGGTTTGTTTTCTCCATCGAATCAATTTATTACCTTCCGTATTGGCCGCACACCTACCGCCGAGGCTATGCAGCCTTTTTTTTTCCTTTTATAATATTATGATTATTATTAAAATGCACTTGTTTCTTTTATGTATGCACATATTGTGTGACTTATGGTAAACATTATCTCCCATACCTCATCCAGAGACAATGAACATGTTGACCTTTGCAACAAAAGAACATCACAGTGATAATGATGAAGTGTTGGCAGCGGCGGCGGCGGCAGCGGGATCCTTTGCTGCGTCTCAGACAATGAGCAGGAAGTAGGCGCTACAGTCTTAAGCAGTATAATTAATAAAGGTGCAATCTCCGCCATGGAGAAGAATACTGCTGGCGCACAAATGAACTTGTTATGGTGCCCGGGCATCGCCATTCTGCGGAGAACACTAATGCTCTCAATTACTGGCCGAGTGGAAGAGAGGCTGCGCAAATTAGCAGTTTGGTGGAGAGTTAAAGGTGCCGTAGAGAGAGAGGTATCCAAAAATAATAAGGATGTCGTCTGGCTGCTGAAGGAAGGTTAAAGTATGATTTTATTACAGATCCTTATTAGAAGAATGATTTATACCTTTTTATTAAAAGTCCATGGATTTATTTTTAATGCAATACAAAAACAAAAAGTTTTATTATAAAGTTTGATGAAAGGGAAAAGTTTTTGTGCAGCCACTCACAAATCAGGTACAATGGGATATCTTTTGTAATTCTATTCTATTTAAATACAGTTATATTATCTTCTGTAAATCTATTCAATTTAAATACAGTTATTTTTATACGACATTTTAAAAACAGACTTACTCTGTGCGTCCAAACTGACCACTGGCAACAAAAATGTTTGCTAGGTGTGCGCGCACCCACACTGAACCTAGTTGGCTGCCAGCAATTAAACCCACAAGCAATGACTAGTTCTATCCAATTCTGGGCTTCCTTCTACTTTTAACCAAAAGTTTGGCTTTAAAGGAGACCAAAACCCACAAAAACAACTCACCTATTTTGCGCCCCCACCCCAGATACATTTAGGTACATTACCGTTTGGAGGTCTGCCCTCAATGCTGCTTGTTATTCCTGTTACAGTGATTTGAATTCTATTTTCCCAAGGTATGCATTTTTATGCCATTGGTTTCTAATGGATCCCATTGTTCTAAACTAGCTTTTTACACCCCCTCCTCCCTCCTCTTCGCAAGCTCATGCTGGGAGCAATTAAATTCTATAGAAAATAGTCCTAGAAGGAAGATAAGAGCCAAAAGAAGATTTAATATTCCCTTAATTTTCCCCCAATGTTTCCTTTGAAGCCTAATCATTTGTAAGTATTTTATCCAATTCATTACCAGGACACTAAGGGGAGTTGACGTGTTTTTTCTTTAGAAATGTAACCTTCCATAGGACATGGTTGGTCCACTTTAAAAGCCTCCCCTGCAGCCAAACCCTTAGTCCAGGAAACGTCTCTATGAATCTTGTACAGAAACTAGAGGCCTTCGTTTGCATACAATTGCAATTGCATGTGTTAAACCCCACGCCAATCATTTTGTATAAATAGTAGTGATGGAGCGACTCCCACCCCTTTACTCAGTTAAATTGCCATGAGCACAGACAGTGAGAGATTCAGTCAATATGGATCTCTCCCTGTGGAGTGTTCTAAAGGGAGGCTGGCAGCTTCCCAGGTGAGTAGCTCTGGGCTGTAAATTGGTTTCCAGGCCCTGAAAAATAATTTTGTATAAATAATAGTGATGGAGCGACACCCACCCCCTTTAAGCTATTAGTGACCTATCCAAATACAGTAGATTCAAGGCTCAGTTATTTGGTGTCCTTTGTGATAATTTCATTTTGAATACATCTGTTTTATAAATAAGAGCTTTTAGAATTAAAGGGGACTTTAAATGAAAAAACAAAAACACCCATACACTAAATTGCATGGGCATATTTTTTGCAAATTGCATAGAGCCTGATTTACAAAGCACATAAATCGGAGTCATTTTGCTTAATGCTGGCTTGGAGCATTTGCTGTTCTTCTTTTTTTGCCATTGTTATCTTTCCATAAGTGTGTATTGATTTTTTAATGCATAGATGGCCATTGCATGCTTGTGCACACATAGGAATTTGTCCTCCGCATTTAACCCATCCGTGCAGTGAGTGTACACGTGCCCGGAGCGGTGGGCTGCCCTAATTACGGCGCCCGGGGAGCAGTTGGGGGGTTAGGTGCCTTGCTCAAGAGCACTTCAGTCATGTCCCAGGACCGGGATTCTTTCAATAATTCTAGCATATTGAATGCTATGTTGGAATGCAATGCAATGCAAGTTCTTGAATAATCATCTTGCATTGGTGCATTAGGTTTCTCCATATTGGCCAGTCTGTGTTAGCGCCTGTTTGTGTACCTATGGGCTATTATGATGGTGAATTTTATAGGGGCTGGATGACGTAATATCAATAAAGTTTAACTGTTGTAATCCAAATGTGGCAAATATTGCGTTTAATACCATTTTTATTTACAGAGGTTTGTTGAATGTGATGGTGTGACAATCAGGGGGAAAAGGTGATTCTTGAAATTCATAAAATTTTACATTTGTTCAGGTGGACCAAAAGCAGCCATGGAGTCTGATTCCCTCTCCCCAGGGAATCCTGTTTTAGGATGCCCCACTGTGTGACCCCCCCAATTGTTTACCTTGCCAATGAGCTCAAAGCGCATGTGCGTCTGGCAGTGGCATCACTCGCATCCTTCTCTAGCCGTGTGTGGCCACACCCACTGAAACTGAATAGCTGGCATGGCCGTGCACAGCTGAAAGATGCAAATGATGTGGCTAGGATTCCGTCCTTTCTGTTTTGGGTACATGGATTCTGGGGGTCTTCTTTAAAACCTCTAGAGTAATTGGGTGAATCATCTATGCATATGCAATATATATATATATATATATATATATATATATATATATATATATAGATTTATAACATTTTTTCTGTGTACATCACAGCACTCCATAACGATGGGGCGACTGTGTGAATATGATAAGATGCACTTGCTGGAAGCGTTGTATATTTTCTGTTCTAGTGGCGCTAACTATGGAATATGAGCGAGATAAAAGGAATTTATCATGACACAGCTGGGAGCCAATAAACTTTGACTGCAATGAATTTAGCAGCACTGGAGAACGGGCAGAAAGACAGTAATATTTGTTTTAAATATTCTGGAACATGATCACAATATGAGCTTGTCATGCATAAAAACATTGCAAATGGACATATCCAGAATTATTCTCTCGCTGCCTCCATCCTTTCTCCATTAGTCAAGGTCTTTGTTGAGAGAATGCAGATAAATGACAGCACTGGCCTATGGCAGAGAGAGGGGCAGAGCTCTATGTACAGATGGTAACAGCTAGCGATTGTAGACATGGGATGGAACTCGGAATCAGGCAGAGTGATCAAGTACAGTAGAAGCTATAAAGTGTGTCTAAAAAGTCTACACACCTTTTAAAATGACAGGTTTTCTTAGTTTAAAAAAATTAAATCATTTCTAAACATTTCCACCTTTAATGTGACTTGGATATCTGAGATTTCTTCTCCCAGTAGAATATGCTTGGTATTTCGGGACTGCTATCCCTGTGGGGAGCTGGATCATGTCAATAGCCCTATCCTAGAAGTCAGCAACAATTAGTCCACCATATGCGGAGGAACATGTCCCCCTCAACTATCCCTACACTCACAGAATGATTTTTATTAAAATGAGAGCTGTTGCCTCTGTAGGTGCCCGGGAAATCCCGCCTGAAGCCTACATAAATCCCTGGAACAGATGCAGAGCTGTGGTCAGGTTAACATCAGTTAATAGGGTCCACATCTATAAAATCTAACTTTGTCTATATGTTGTGCTTCAGGATGATGGAGCACTTCAGTGGACACACTAACCAACAAACTATAAGAGTTGCAATGTACAGTATCAGCAGGTGAAACCAGAAACTATAGAGCAGTGGTATTCAAACTTTGTACACCAAGTTCCCCTTATGACAAGAGGTTACAACCAAGTAACCCCCAAGGAGGAGATCAATTACTGTTCCCAAAATAAGTAGGTCACGGGCCTTGTATCACTTTTTGAAGCAAGAAATAATAATGTTTTGCTGTTAAAATAATACATCCCCCTTTTTGGTGAACCCTTGAACATTGCTGAGTACCCCCACGTACCGCAGGTAGAGAAACAGTGCTATAGAGGCACTGTACATCTGACCTACTGGGAACCAATAAATCCCTAAACACAGCCTTTGTTTTAAGAATGTAGATGAGTATTTCAATTCATTAGATATTCATTAGATATTGTAAGATACCACTTTTGCACCCATTGACCATGCACCCCCATTGTTTCCCTTGCTTAACCCTAGAAGATGAAGAAGGTATAATAAATGTATAATATAAAAAAAAAGATAAAATGCAATAGAAAGTGGTTACGATCTGTTTCTCCCAACCAGTGGTACAACTCATATGTACACAAGATCCCACAGAGTGGTATGCAGCATAGCTGCAGACTGATCTGTGCCCCAATGTGATCTGCTGTCTATACTTAATTCATGCCTGATTTGCTCCATAAAAAATGCCACTGTGTGGCTCAGACACTTTAACCCTCTAGGAGTCCTAGTAAAATAGAGAAAACTGCAAGATGTCTCTCAATTAGCAGGGAAAGCTCCAGACACACAGTGCAGAGTGTGGGGTCCTGGCACAAAGGGTGAGTGGGCAGTAAGGATCAGCAATCTGCTCAGAAAAAAATGTAATCTCTTTTTGTCAAAGCCTGGGCACACTTTGTGAAAAACTGTTGGGAGTTAAATGGTATTAGGTGACTTAGAACCATCCCTACCACTCAGATTGTATTTGAGACTCAAAAATTGGAAAGTGGAACTTGATAACAAAAATAAGTTGTTATACCCTGTTCTAGATATACCCCAGCTTGGATAAATAAGAAACTGTGAACATTCTCATTCGTTCAGGTCATAAAATATTATAAAATAAAGTCATCTAACTGGCTTTCTTAATTCCGAAGGTACTTTAACTAGACTTATTCCAAGTACTGAAGGCAACAGTTATCCAATGGAATCATTGGAAATTGCTCTGAATATTACAGTAACCACTGAGTCTGTATATTAAGATAGTAGTTGAAACAAGACATTTCACCCCAAAGAAATGTGTGCGAAAAAAAAACTTCAGCAATACCCCTTGGGAATAATGATGTGTGTTTTATTTAATCTTCTGATGGCAGCAGAACACAGCAGGATGCTCCATTGGGAATGTTGTTCACTGGAACCCCACTGTCAAGAACTATTTCTGGAGGGCTGAACAGCTAGCAACTCAATATTCAAAGCCTTATTAATCATTAACCATGAAGGCGTCTGACAGTAGTGTATGAAATAATATTGGAAGAGAGATTTTTATAATTAGATGCATGTAGTGGCCACTCTGCAAGGAACAGTGGTGAAACAGGCATGACAAAGAAACCTTGATAGGCAATATTTAATGAAATGGGTAGCCAGATAAGCCATCAGCTTTATAATAAATCTGTAGGACAACATAAAGATGCATCACTATGTTAACAATGCACATTGAACTATCTACATTAAATCAAGTTTTATTAACTACTGTACTAATGTATCTAGAGCAGAAATCCAACCAACCAGACTAATTACTTTTTGCCAAAATGTTTTTATTTCCCCTGGTCATTCTTGTTATTAACATATGGATACATTTGCTTTTCTTACTACATTACTTACATTCTGTCTAGTATTACCAATCAGTGCAGTACAGACAGGACTGATGGCAGCCCTGTGACTTCTTACCAGCTCCAATGCTTTCAGGGAATCTGGGTGCTCACTACCTACAGCTGATTGGGCTCTGTTCAGTTTCTTGGGGCAGGCATTTTGGCACAGGGCTAAATTAAAAAAAAAAAACAGGCATGTTGAATCTATTTTGGCAGACATGTTTCTGGTTGGCATTGCTACTGTGACACAACCTCAATGTCCTGGCTGTGCCCGCAGCCAGGATAGTTCTACTTCCCTAACAGGAATAACCAGGGTTGGGTGTGTCAGTCTGCTTAGCACAGTTTGGCTTGAATATCTCTCTAGGATTAAAGAGGAATAAGAACCAGGATTTTGACTAACCCAGGTTTTGTTCTGTGCCGCTGTGTGGAACACGTTTGGTCTACTCTTCCACAATCCCATGGCGCAGTGCCTCCTCCAATCAGCTTTCTATACTGTGCGAAATAATGAGTGGCATAGAACACCGAATGGAAGGATGTGCCAGGCATCCCTTGTGACCGTTCCATTCTGACTGTGCACACCTGTGCCAGCCATATATAGACAAACAACCTGGTACAGGTATGTGCCACAGCTAGCGGCATGCAGGGGACACAAGGGATGAGATTCCCAGGACTTACACAGCAGGGCATCCCACATTGCAATGCCTCATGAACAGAAGGACCTCAGGCCCTAGTCTTATAACTACTTTTTAAAGCTGCTTTCTTTTCTAAATATTTTGCTGTTGAATAGATGAATAGTGGTAGGGCAATATAGCACCTTCAGGCCAAGAGGCCAATGGCAAATTCCAGGTGAGGGTAGCAAAGTAAAAAATCAACTAGCACTAATAACCTATTAAGGTGGTCGGTGAGGGCAAATTTAATCATACCCCAGAAGCCAAACTCAAGACTTCTTTTGATTACAAATGCAAAAAAATAGAAAAAAGTTTGACTTCATAATATAACTTTGGGAATGTTTCAGGTCTGGTAATTTTTAGAATAATACAGATATTTTCTTATTATAGCAACACACCCATTCATCCTTGTTTAATCTCCGTGCATTAGAAAGCTATCAAAAGTTTATGTCAGAAAACCACAGTTCTTCAAGTCTTTAAAGATTATGAACCTACCAGCTAAAAGTTAATTTTCTTTTTCTAGTGTGACTTTTTTCCTCCCCCTCCGTAAATGTTTAATCATAAAAAATCATTAGAATCGCAATGCTTCAGTACAATGTCTTCACCGCCCATTGCTCCAGTAGCTTAGTCAAACCTTCCTAGATTACTGTAATTTACAAAATGAATAAAAAAACGGCAAAGGCTTTGTTCGGCTTTTCAATGCACCATTAATACACAGTTTTGATAGTTTTGAAAATTGGTTCCAAAAATGAAATTGCTAAATTCTGGAAGATTTGATGCCTCTTGCTAATGAGAAGCGGCATCCTTCTCCTGCTAAGGATCCAGACTTCCCTGATAGAGTCTTGGGCTGTTTATTAATAATGAATTTGAATGTTGGCGTGTGGAATGTTATCAGCTCAGACACAATCCAACCAATAGTTAGCCCTGATGGGGGTAGCTAGGATCCTCATTAGCTGAACATATTTAATCCAGAAGTTTCTTATCAAATGTCACACCTGCATCTCCAAATGGCATTTTCACATTCATTCGCATGTATTTCATAGATGAGGCTCCAAGGTGCTTCACGGAGATTAAGAAGGAGAGACTACAAGCTTATTTTATCATTTAGTGAGTCTGGAAAGAATCCAAGAAGTTTTTGTCTTGTTGTTGTAATTAGAAAGCCTTTTAAGTGATAACGTATGCACAGCCATATGAATATGTAGCGATCATGTGAATGTTATTTGAAATAAGGGGACAGGTTCTATTTTTTTCTACCCTTCATCCTGTTGTGTGTGGGACAATGCAGAATTATAAAGTTATATAAGAAAGGCAGGAAATAGCTTTAAAACTTTTTCAGGTCAACCTGTTACAGCTTTTCGGATGCAGATGCTAATGGATTTATTGAACTTATTTAACCTTTCAATGGATTGTCCAGGTGAAAACAATAAACAATCAATACTCACCTATTTCCTTTCTGCAACTGCATCATCCTACTCTTTCTAAAATGTACCCGTTCCTGAAGCCAGCAGCCTGCACAAGCCCAGAGAGTCCTTGGAAGTTTGTCCACCATTTGCAAATTAATTGGTTGACAAAGTCCAGCCCTGCCTCATTCACAGTGACTGGAGCATGTTGCACTCAATTCACTTGGACAGAGGGCGAGGGGGTGCCAGACTCTGGCACCCCCCACCACAGCTGTAAAATCAAAGATCGCAGCCCCCAGCACCCATGCATGCAGCCTCGTACATAGGACCGGTATGCCCCCTTGATTGCAGTGCAGTTACATAGCTTGGTTGGCTTACTGTCTTCCTACTATTTAATAGAAGATGTGGCCCAAGGGGCACCTATATGCCAAGGTACAAGATTTTGGCATCACCTGAGCATAACATTACAGCAGCTCCGGGTGAGAAGCGGTAAGTGTTTCCTTTTGTTTATCATAGACTTGACTGTTTCTTTCAATTTCAGTTTCCATTGTCACATAAAAACTCCCCTTTCCAACTATTGCCCTGAATCAAAATTATGGCAACCTTGTACCCTTTCAGAAACATTCAGCTTAAGTTAAACCAGAGCAACACCCACTTGTCCTTTGACGGGTGTTGGTCCCCCAGACAGAGAATAAGAATAAGCTCGGGGGGGGGGGGCATGCAGAATGCTGGAGCCCCCCAGAACATAACCCCCTCAGAACGCCCAATATCCTTACCTTCACTTCAGAAAAGGAGACCCGCGATTGGCCGCCAGAGCACACAAGGGTGAGGCATTCTGGTGGCCGACGCTGAGGACGTGACCCTGACCCACATGACCATACAGCAGCCAATCGCAGGAAACCTTTCCCAGGGCTGGCTTGAGGTGAATGTAGAATATCGGGCGTTCCGGGGGGGGTTATGTTCAGGGGTCCACAAGCATTCTGGATGCCCCCCCAAACTTGTTTTGCAAGACCAACACGTTAAAGAGTTAAATGGGCGTTAGTCTAGTTTAACCCCATCTCCATAATTCATAATAACTCCCACACCCTCAAGTGCCTTCAAGCTCATATTTAAAGTGGACCAGCCACCAGGATTTTCACTATTCCGTTGATAGGTCCAGCTGGAATTCCCAGCTGTGTGAAACCCCTCTGTTTCCATGGTGCATGCGTGGGATCTTGTCCAGCCAGTACTTTATGTTGTGCATACTAATGCACAGCATAAAGCCAGGAGTTTGCGGGTGATCTGAGGGGTTCACAAACTGGGGCACCTAGTCGATCTGGAGTCTAAAAGACCTGGCCTGTGATTGGTCCACTTTAATTTATTTAAAGTTAAATGCCTGAATTTTCTAATAATTAATATAACCATTAATCATAAATACATGTCTACTGTTGTTAAAGTATCAAGCCAATTAGCTAAATATACCTGGCTAGTCAATGTCTTTGGATTTAACCCATTATTGTTTGGATTGGATTTGTTTATTTTGCGCATATATGACCACTGTATGCTTGCGCACACATAGGGATTTTTTCCTCCACATTTAACCCACCCATGCCGTGAGACAAACAAGTGCACACAGGCCTGGAGCGGTGGTCAATTATTGGTTTCTTGACCACTATGCCATGAATGCCCCCTAATGCTAGATCTGTTCTAACTTTGACATGAATATGTGGATCAGTATTGATTTTTGGCTTTACATAAGTCTTATTTATTTGCCTTGAACACAGTTTTCTCTTGCTTTGCTTACTCTAATTTTTCTATTTATGCTTCACCTCTTTACTGTGTAATTTTGCCTCATATTTCCTTTTCCTTGTATATTTTTTATTCTTGGTATGTATTTCATGTCTATGTATTGTATCTCATCTGGCAAGAATAATTCTGCTCAGTTTAAAATATATATCTATAGTGATCTATACATTTTATTAAGAGCCCAATTTATCAAGAGACAGTGCCAGTCAATAGAGCCATATACAGTAGCTTGCAGCACCGGACACTCTTGTTTATGCTGCGCCGGTTTATAGTGGTTCTGTAGGTTAAGCACCATGGGCATAACTGTATTGAAGTGTTTTATGCTTTTAATTAATATTACACACATTTATTTTACAGAACTTGCATTGTAACTTGTCCATAAACGCAAGAACTAGATGTCACCAAATGTCATTTAGAGGCTGATTTAAGACTAGCGCTAGGGATGAGCGAATCGATCCGGACGAACCCGGATTCGTTCCAATTTTCATGGAAAATTCAATTTCCCCGCGATTCGATCGCTCAAAGTTTTCCTTTAAACTCCATTTATTTCAATTACAGGCATTCTAAAATGGTGGATGAACATGTCCAGACATACCCCCTGGGGCAAGGTATCATGGGTAAGTCACATGCAGCCTATCAGCAGCCAGGAAGCCCGGTGACGTCACCGTGCTATATAAAGCGGCGGCCATCTTGCTTGTGCGCATTTCAGCCTTGCATTGCGGCCAGAGCACAGCTAGTTAAAGACAGGGACAGAGAGTTAGAGATAGGTAGGGAGAGTCAGAGAGGTAGACAGAGCCAGGGAAAGATAGGGAAAAACCGGAACCCTCCAGCCAGGGACAGCTTAGAAGTGACAGTGAAAATTTTTATTTTTTTCATTAGCCAGATCAGTTTTCAATTCGATTTCAGTTCTTTGTGCTGTAAATCTGCCTTGCCACTGTGCATCCCATCTATGCAGTGGCTTATTTAACCCTATCTGTTACACACAAGCATTTATCATAATATATAACTGGATTAGTTTAAATATTTTTTGGTCTGCCTTTAACAAAAAAAACACCAGCCCACCTGGGTATCCCAAACCTGCACTTAGCAGCCTATCTGTTATACTAAATACGCTTGTTGATCCTTCCTCAGCTTAATCAAAGTATTGCATTTTGAATTGGTTTATGGTCTGCCTTTAACAAAAAAAAACACCAGGCCGCAGGGCATCCCAAACCTGCATTAGGCAGCCTATCTGTTAAACTAAATACGCTTGTTGATCCTTCCTCAGCTAAATCAAAGTATTGCATTTTGAATTGGTTTATGGTCTGCCTTTAACAAAAAAAACACCAGGTCGCAGGGCATCCCAAACCGGCATTAGGCAGCCTATCTGTTATACTAAATACGCTTGTTGATCCTTCCTCAGCTTAATCAAAGTATTGCATTTTGAATTGGTTTTTGGTCTGCCTTTAACAAAAAAAACACCAGGCCGCAGGGCATCCCAAACCTGCATTAGGCAGTCTATCTGTTATACTAAATACGCTTGTTGATCCTTCCTCAGCTTAATCAATGTATTGCATTTTGAATTGGTTTTTGGTCTGCCTTTAACAAAAAAAACACCAGGCCGCAGGGCATCCCAAACCTACATTAGGCAGCCTATCTGTTATACTAAATACGCTTGTTGATCCTTCCTCAGCTTAATCAAAGTATTGCATTTTGAATTGGTTTTTGGTCTGCCTTTAACAAAAAAAACACCAGGCCTCAGGGCATCCCAAACCTGCACTTAGCAGCCTATCTGTTATACTAAATACGCTTGTTGATCCTTCCTCAGCTTAATCAAAGTATTGCATTTTGAATTGGTTTTTGGTCTGCCTTTAACTAAAAAAAACACCAGGCCGCAGGGCATCCCAAACCTGCACTTAGCAGCCTATCTGTTATACTAAATACGCTTGTTCATCCTTCTTCAGCTGAATCAAAGTATTGCATTTAGAATTGGTTTTTGTCCTGCAGTCAAAACACCAGCCCACATGTGCATCCCAAACCAGCACGTCACCCTATCTTTTATACTAAATAAGCTTGTTCAGCCTCAGTTTTATTAAGCTATTGCATTTTGAATTGGTTTTTGTCCTGCTGTCAAAACACTAGCCCACATGGGCATCCCAAACCAGCACATGTCACCCTATCTGTTATACTACATAAGCTTCTACAGGCCCTTTTTTTTTATTTATTTTTTTTTATATATATAGAGCTGTAATAGATTATATAGTGAGGTAAATTCACCATTTTGCACCATTATATAGAGAAGCCCACTGTGTAAATCTGAGGAGCAATAGTTTATATTGTGAGGTAAAATTGCCATTTTATAGAGCAGGCCCTGTCTGAAAATCTCATTTTGCAATCTATGTTATATTGTGAGCTAAATTAGCCATGTTGCACCATTCTTTAGAGTGGCCCTCCTGTGTAAATCAGAGCAGCAATAGTTTATATTGGACAATACATTTGCCCTGTTTTGCACCATTATATGGAGCAGCCCCTGAGTAAATCTGGGGGGCAATAGTTTAAATTATGAGGTAAATTCATGGTTTTGCACATTACACAGCAGTCCCTATATAAACCTGAGAAATAGGTTATATTGTGTGAGTTAAATCCGCTCTTGGTTTTGTAGCATTATATAGAGCAGCTCCTGTGTCAATCTGAGGGGCAATAGCTTATATAGTGAG
This sequence comes from Gastrophryne carolinensis, assembly GCA_027917425.1. NCBI lineage: Eukaryota > Metazoa > Chordata > Amphibia > Anura > Microhylidae > Gastrophryne > Gastrophryne carolinensis. The sequence goes on along the minus strand of CM051239.1, from coordinate 392,617,693 downwards.
GTAAAGTTGCCATTTTGCAGCATAATATAGAGCAGCCCCTGTGTAAATCTGAGGGGCATTAGCTTATATAGTGAGGTAAAGTTGCCATTTTGCAGCATTATATAAAGCAGCCCCTGTGTAAATCTGAGGGGCAATAGCTTATACTGTGAGGTAAATTTGCCATTTTGCAGCATAATATAGAGCAGCCCAGTTGCCATCTAAATCAACTACTGGCCGGGCAGGACAGCTTTTCCAGGGCAAACTCTGCTAGTTGCGGCCACAAGTCAAGTTTGGCTTCCCAGAAGTCCAGCGGATCCTCAAGGTGTGTTGGCATGGTCATGTCAAGGTATGACATGACCTGCTATTCAGGTCCTGCTCCAGGTCTTCCTGCTGCTCATGAGTAGCCTCACTATGCGGGTGTAGAAAGCTACTCATTAGCGACTGAAGACTGAGGCTGCTGCTGATGGAGCTGCTGCTGCTGCTGCCACCCCCCCCCGGCAGCCATGGCAGTGGAAGGTGAGCACAGAGGTCCCCCCGAGTCAGACCTGCGAGAGTATGGACCATGGCGCAGATAGACATCGCCCAACAGACTACGTAGGATGTCTCTGTAGTAGTTCAGTATGCCCCCATTTTGTGCTGGAAGCGAGGGTCCAATAAGGTGGCAAGCCAGAAGTCATCCCGCTGACAAATGGAGACAATTCTGTGGTCACTACGCAAGCACGTGAGCATGCATCGTGCCATTTGTGCAAGTGACTCGGAGGGACTACCTGTCTTTCCGATGGGGGGAAGACTTCAGAAAACGCTGGACAACTAGATTGAACACGTGTGCCATGGCAGGACGCATGGCTCAGGCTTCCTTGTCGCAGCGCAGACAAGATGTTCTTCCCAGTGTCAGTCACCATGGGTCCTATTTGCAGTTTTCGTGGAATAAGCCATGATTTCATGTATTGAGTTCTCATTTTTAGCAGTTCCTCCCATGTGTGACTCTGTTGCTCAAGGCAAACCATGTGAAGAACAGCGTGAAACCGCCGTGTCCTGCACACATGGTAGGCTGGAAGGGCACTGGGAAAAAAAAACTAAACTTTAAAAAAAAGAGAAAAAATAAATATTTAGAAAAAAAAAGTAAAAAAAAAAAATTAAAAAATGAAAAAAAAAATTGTACAAAAACAAAATATTAAAAGGCAATGGAAAAAAAAAAAAAAAAAAAGAAAAAAAAAAATATATATATATATATATATATATATATATATATATATATATATATGTATATGTTTCTAAAAAATACAAAATATTAAAAAAAATACAAAATATTAAAAAAAAAAACTAAAAAATTAACCTAAAAAAAAAAAAAAAAGTTAATACATTGTATAAGTTACTGTTATTATGTTATATGTTATTGTTGCTATGTTATATGTTATTATATGTTATTATTATAAATATGTTCAAATAAGATAAATGTTAACTATTAATATGTAATTGACAATTAGCCACTTTTTTCTGTGACACCATTGCTAAGTGCAAGTGCACTGTCACAGGCACAAAGGCCTAGGAGCGTGGAGGCCACAGTGGAGGGACCTGTCCAAGTTGCTTTTGTGGTTGTGCAGGAACCACAATCACCCAGTGGTCCTAAAAGGATATGTATTGTCCCTGACCATAGTTACAGCTCCAGACGTAGGCACTGCTGTGCACTTTGGTACACACTGACAGGCTAAAGGACTGCCCCACCGTCTGTTCAACAAAATTGTACAGTGCTGGTACTGCCTTCTTCGCAAAGAAATGACAGCATGGGACTCTCCACCTCGGCTCGGCACAAGCCATCAGTTCTCTGAAAGGTCCACCAACTCAAAAGCGAGGGACTGCAGCACCAGCAACTTATAAAGGAGCACATTTAGCTTCTGCACATTGGATGAGTGGGCACATACTGTTGTCTCTTGGACATGGCTTGGCAATGGATTGCTGGCGGAATGACTGACTCGGATTAAGAGGAGGAGGAGCATCTGGAGCGACAGAGGATGGGTATGACACACAGGAGGTGGTGGAGCCTTGGCTGGCTGGAACAGAGAGCGGTGTGCCACTGGGTAATGCAGCAGGCTGGACCACCACTTTGGAGCCCACTCTCCCAGGCCGCTTTATGGTGACGCTGCAAATGTTGACGCAGGGCTGTGGGTCCAACATTGGGACCCTGGCCACACTTCACCTTCTGCCTACACATCTTTCATATAGCCATGTTAACCTCCTGCGGATGCTTGATGAAAAACTGCAACATGGGCTTGTAGCTGATTTCACCTACCAACAGTCCGCACTAAATCACTGATGCTGCTGCCGCCACTGCCGCCAACTCCAGGGACCCTCTTCCACTACCTCCTGGGAAGATAGCCTGCCACGCGAGTGGTCTACCCCGAGCACATTTGCCTCCATACTTTCCCCTTCTGCCACCATGCTGGCCGCTAAATATGTCACTCTCCATCACTCCAAGCCTTTAAAAGTGCCATCAAAACTCACTGATGTCCTCCTCAGGTTCCTCAACAGTGTCTGCTTAAGGAGCCAAAACGCTTGCGACACCTCCTCCCACGACACTCTCCTTATCACTACTTGCCCGCCTAGTGGAAGAAGCGGCAAATGTCTCCTCCACTTCTTGGCTGAGCAGTAGCTGCTGATTTTTCTGATTATCAGATCGTCCTCACAGAATAGTGGAGCTGAACCCAAAGCATAACATACAACAGACAGTTGACTGGGGGTGTCAGATGTCACTTGTGATGCAGTGGATGATCATGTTAACCAATGGATGACGGCAGATGGGTTGCTGTTCAAGACACGACCGCTAGCTTATCCCGGGAGATCAGGCCTCTCACTGAGACTCCTGCTGCCACTCACCCCTATTCTGCAGAGACCTCTGCTTGATGAAATGAGGCCTTATATGTTACTATGTTTTTAATATGTTACTAATCTGTCACTTTTTTTTGAGAGACTGGCCTGAGTGGAAATGAATCGGGCATGGATCAGCCAAGATTTCCACCCACAATGCCAGTAGATTGATGATGGGGCCAGACCAACACTAAAGAAATATGGATCGTGCAAAACAGATTTAAGGTGTTGCTCTCCAGTTACAGACATTCCTCCGCATCAGACCACAAGTAATTATTGAGAAAATGCTTTACGTTGCTCTTACTTTTTATTAATATTCGGATAAGATATATGTGCCGAAAATCTGTATATGTTCTCTTCATGCTGCTGCCAACACCAGTGTCTCTTTCAAGCTATGTTTGGGCTCCTGCTGCTGCTGCCAACTCCAGGGTGTGATTCATCCAATTTTTGGGCTCCTGCAGCCAACTCCAGTGTCTCTTTCAAGTTATGTTTGGGCTCCTGCTGCTGCTGCTGCTTGCAACTCCAGGGTATGATTCATCCAATTTTTGGGCTCCTGCTGCCAACTCTAGTGTCTCTTTAAAGTAATGTTTGGGCTCCTGCTGCTGCTGCCAACTCCAGGGTGTGATTCATCCAATTTTTGGGCTCCTGCTGCCAACTCCAGTGTCTCTTTCAAGCTATGTTTGGGCTCCTGCTGCTGCTTGCAACTCCAGGGTGTGATTCATCCAATTTTTGGGCTCCTGCAGCCAAATCCAGTGTCTCTTTAAAGCAATGTTTGGGCTCCTGCTGCTGCTGCTTGCAACTCCAGGGTGTGATTCATTCAATTTTTGGGCTCCTGCAGCCAACTCCAGTGTCTCTTTAAAGCAATGTTTGGGCTCCTGCAGCTGCTCATAGTGATGCCACCTCAACTCTCTGCAATTGTACCGCTTTGCAATTCTATTAGCGATGCCTCCGATCTGCATGTGATAATTATTTACAGTATTATTTCAATAACCCAGCACGCATCCTATGCGTGTTACAGCAAGGCAGAATGGTTTACAACCCTATTGAGGCACTAGGAGGCTCAGAAATAGCCGTTTTTAATAGCGATTCGTCGCGAATAAATTCGGGTCGAAACTATTTTTGTCGGAAAATTCGGCGAATCAGTTGAATCGAATTTTTCAAAAGTTCGCTCATCTCTAACTAGCGCCATGCATTGCTATTTGTGTGTTTATGTAGCAGCGCCTAGAGTGTCCGCAAGAGTACGCTGCAAACTTGTGTCTGGCGCTATAATGTAGCTTTGGTGCTGGACAAGTGGCGCTGTACTATCCTGTCCAGCATTGATAAATTTGATACCTGGAGGGCGCTGTAGAGGCGCTCTCCCTGATTCACTGCAGCACCTTAGCATACCAATGCTACTATTGTTTCATGTAGCGTCTCAAGGGAAAGCCAGCCAAGGCGGCGCCACTTATAACAACAGGACAATGCTGCAGCAAACAATAGGTAGCGCCAGTTAAGTGTGTCCGACACTCGGTGCTGAAGCCCATATTTAAAGAAAAAAAACACAAAGCCAGCATTGGCACTATAAAACTGGGCGCTCTAGCGACGAGCCACGGACGTTATATAGAAAATGTCTGTTTCTAATATATATGCTGTGCAGCACCTAAAAGATACCATTTGCACGTCACTGGCACTGGTATTTGGGTCTAACAGGCACTGACACAGGCCTGCCAATACCTAGTGCAACAAACAAAGCTAATTGGTCAGCATTAGGTGCTGTGACTTTCAGCGCCATTCTGGTCCAAATAGCAGCGCCAATAAGGAAAGAGATGCCAGTGCTCAAAAAATTGCACTAAATGGCCAGCAAAATGAAAATGTACATTTTTTCCTTTTTTTATTTTTATTTTATATTAGTGTTCGTGTTTTTTGAATCTACAAAGAACCTAAACTATTTTAAAAGTCTATGGATACCATTCAAAGAGCAGACACACTGTAGCTAGTGTATATCAAAGCAAGCTAAGGATTTATGTCATCTGAATACTACAGCTGATATGTGCCGGGTGAAAACATACAGAAGCATAATCCTTCCTAAAACAGCTTTATTATAAGTCAGGCTGTTAAACTCATAATATATATATATATATATATATATATATATATATATATATATTCAAAAAGAAACTTAAATAAACATAGATTTATTAACAACAAGAGGGCATATAAAGAAGTCTCATATTTACCAAAAGAACCATAAGAGCAATATAACACCAGGTATTATTTTGCTCTTTTGCCATGCTCCTATCTACAAAAGCCTCTACCCACCAGTCAAGATAAGTCCTGAACTGAGCAGTATTGATCCACTAATAGCAGTTCAGAGTTTGCCGGTGACACTGTAACCCTCCAGACATAATGTCATAGGTTCTTATCCCCTGCCTCTTAACATCACCTGCCTATCTCCTCCGAGCTGTCACCTCTGGTAATACACTTCCAAAAGCTTCCTAATCGTTACTCGCTCAGGCTGCATTTTTTCCCCCCGCCTCGTATATAAGTTGAGGAATGGTTTTGAGTTGTAAGAAGAACATGATTTCTTGTGTTGCAGCTTTCCTTTATGGCCGGGCTTAACGGGTCACAATGAAGGGAAAATAGAGAATCCACAGAGGACAGACAATATGAGGCTGCGGGAGAGGATCCAGCTTAAGGGAAATTGCAGCTATTTAGAGTAAGGAGGCTGAAATTATCTCAGGAAAGCTCAAGATATTTTCAAATGACCCAAAGAAAAGGACTGTGTGAATCCCAATATGAGGCAAAAGAAGGGGGGGCAGCAGGGCATTAATAAGGTTTAATGCTGGTTTTACTAAGGATATTACTTTAATATTAGATGTTACTGCAGATGAGTTACATGCCAAGAAAAAAAATATTAAAGGCAAATGAATCAAGGATATCAGGCAAAAATACGGTGTAAACTATAAAAGTGTGGAGCATACACTAAAAAATAAAACAGGAAGCAAGGTATTCAAGGCAAAGATATAAGATATGAAAGATATAAGAGAATAAAAGGCAATTAAATGCAAAGCAAGCAAATAGATGAAATATGGAAACGGGGAAAAAAATTGGGAAAAAAGTATACAAGGCAACACAACAAAAATACCAGATCTGAGTATAAAACAAAACAATAAAGTAGTCAAAAGTGTACAGTTGTTACTTCTAACAATCTGAATATACATAAACCGGACCAACAGCCTGGCACAGTTGAAAAAGAAAGGTAGCAGCCATTTTGCAGTAGAGGCGGGCTTTGGAAGAAGCCTATGTGTCAGGGGCCCCATGTCACAAATAAAGGGGGCAGCCTGTCTGAAAGTTACTTGGATTGTGTCTGGATTCTGTTTTTCTGTATCTGTTTTCCCATTATGGAGTCAAGGACCTCACAGAGCTAATGTATTGCTTGTATTTATATGAATAGATTACCTTATTAATGAGTGAGAAATTTGCTAAAGCGACCGCATTTTAGTCATAATCACTTGTCGGCTATTATATCGTTATGGCCTAGCAAAAATTTCTCGTTCATCGGTTGATGCTTGGAATGTGGCAACAGAAGTCACCCTCAAAAAAATGTGTCTTTCCATGAGGACGAGCGACCGATTGACCAACAAATCTTCAGCATCTGAACCAGTTGCTCAATTGGTGTAGATTTGTATGGTCGGTCGTTCACTGAGCAAACAGTCAATTTATCTGCTCATGTAAACCCAGTATAACTCTCATTTAGTAGTTCTAGCAGGATGGTATTCCAAGGTTAAAGTGATTAAATAACTTTTATGGTTGATCAAATATAAGTCGTTACTACGCGCAGTAGGCAAAGCCATACATTTTAATTACTTTGTTATCAACCATCTAGTTATTTACATTTCATTTTTTCATCAGAACTAAGAATATCTGCGACTTATGCCCAGGGGGCTGCTAAAACGGGGTGTCTTTAAATTCCACTTATTGTAAAGAAGCAGCACACCTGAAAATTAAATGTGGAAGATGGATTGTAATTATCTTGAATTTCACAAAACCAAAACAAAATAATTGTTCGGACCTTTATTATTACTCACCAAATGAGTGACCAAAGTCTTAAAAATAGGTTGTAAAAAAGACACTCATTTGTATACATGTTTATATTGCCCAGCAAAAATGGACATTACCGTTTATTAATTCTTCTTATAATTAATTGTTGATAAAAGGATACTTGTGATTTTTCCCTTTGTTGTTTTTTTTTGTTTTTGTTTTAGGATTAGAAAAGGGACAGAGTAGCTTTAATGCTATTTTTGGTATGTAGAAGGATTTGGAGGGCTACACTCCAAGACCCCTTTCACGCTATGCAATGTAACTCACTAGTGTGGTTCCTTTTTTTGCTCCCCAGCTTTATCAGGAGTGCTGTCGGCCACTATTCCTTTGCTTTCATTGCATGTGGTCTCTGGTCCCTCAGCATAAGGCAGTATTGGAGGAGGAAGCATATACAGGAAGACCAAAATGCACCAGTGAGGGGCTACAAGGCAGCAGTGATGGACTAGGAGGGGCAGCAAGGATCAAAACATGGTCATTATGGACCAGGAGGCATCAGTCTATACTGCAAGGCTGAAACACAAGGTGGAAAAACCACAACATTTTGTATGCTTGTTGCCTGGATTGCCATAGTCTTCTATGAGCTGCACTGCATTTCCAGCTCACCTAGTGTAGGAACCTGGTAATCCAAATGTAGCCCAGAGATGAATAGGGCCTGGAGACTTCTCTGCATCCGCCAACCTCCTGGTCGGCTTGACAATGCCTGGGAGAGACATGGTTTCCGATGATGCATGATGAAGTGCCGATGGGAGGTTGACAGGAGACACACACAGCATGCACCCAGGATGTCACTTCCTGTGACTCCCTACTTTATTGTAGGATGAGGATCATTAACTGGATAAAGGTAAGTGAAAACATTTTTGAAGCTCACCCAAATCCTGATCCTCTGTGTGCAGGGGAGAGAGGGGCAGCCAATCAGAATGTCTAGGAGGGGAGTGGGGGGTGCTTCCATTTTTGGTCTACTGAAGGTTGATTTATGGACCAGGTCAGTGGGGTGGGGACTGAAAGCTGAATGTGGAAGTGATTTTCCTACTAAGTAGAGAGGCAGGAGAGGAATGACAGCACTGCAGACACTCAATGAAAGGTAAGCTACAGAAACAAAATGCTCTCAGGTGGCATGTTTCAGGGCTTATGCCACTTAATCTTAACTAAGGTGGAGCACCCCCTCCAAAACACAACACCCCTGACACTCATTTTTTGGCATGCCACTTGGGGTTAATGCTATTGGATGTTTTTTTTTTTAACCTATGGTAGTATTGCTTTACCATAGATCCATGAAGTGCTGGATTTTCTTTTTTTGGAATTGCCATACACGATACAGCACAGAGGTGTGTTCATTAAATTAGCAGCCTTTGCTATTATGCTCCGTTCCTTTACTGCCACTGCTAGCGATCTCCAGCCCCTAAGTAGAGGAGGCAGCAAGTATCAGGATGTGCCATTGTACAGCTAGGAGGCAAGCGGCGAGTACCAGAGGCAGTGGTGATGTACCATGAGGTGGTGGTAAGACTTCATTAAGCTGTAATGCATTTGTTCCTATTGATTTCAACAGCACAAATTGTTTCTGCTTTTGTTGCATTGGTGTATACCTTCTCCAGCACAAAGTAAGCTGTTAGTTGTGAAAGGTGCCTAAACCTTAGTTCCTTGACGACCTTTGTTATAACATTTGAAGAGCTTTGTTATAACATTTGTTATAACATTTGAAGAGCTTACTATCTCAGCATGCCATAAAGACCAAAAATAAATAATTTTTTAGGTTTCACAAACATGAATGGGTCACCATGTGGCCACAGTGCCCATTTCAACAAAAGTCTGCTTTACTAATCAGGCCTGACAGTGATTGTATGTAAATGAAGCTTAAAAGATATTAGTTACCATAGCCTGAAACTATGTTCAATATCGATGAAATTGGTAAATCCTCAATAAGGTAAAGGTGGACGCATCAATAGGTCCCATTTAACAGTGCGGGAGCATGGAACAGGTGAATAATCCTACCTGATCTTGGTCTCTTAGGTTCTTATACCAGAGGGACATTCCAAACTGGGATGTCTCAGAGGTGTGATATAAAAAAAAAACAAACATAACAAACAAAAGAAATCTTACAAGAATATTGATTTTGCTTTCCTGAACTCTTTTATATCACCTTGTTTACTGCCTTTAAAAAACATTGGTTAGATATCTCACACTGCCGGCTCTCTTCCTCCCTGTATATGGAAATAAGGGACTTGCATACAGTATACACTTGATTGTACGATGATGTTTTATAGCTTTGTTGCAATTGATTAAAAGAAAACTACTACTACTACTGTCAATTATATTTGTACATACCGTATATACTCGAGTATAAGCCGAGTTTTTCAGCCCACTTTTTGGGCTGAAAAAAGCCGCCTCGGCTTATACTCGAGTCAGTGAAATGGAGGAGAAATGGTAGGAGGAGCTAAGGTGCGCGCGCACGTGGCCGCGCACCCACGCCTGCCCCCCCGCGCAGCCCCAGTCGCCGTCGGCAGTGAAGATGCTGGAGCAGTGCGATGCATGTGGTCCTCTTGTGTCCCCCTCATCAGGTAGGTGTGTGTGTGCTGGTGTCTTCTGAATTAATAGTTCCCGGTGCCTGCGGGCGGAAAGAGACTTCCTGGCGTGCGGGGGAGGGATGAAAAAACTTACAGCTGGCGTGCAGGAGTGAAGGCAGCCGACATCGCTGCTGTCAATCTGCGAGCAGGGGGCGGGGCAGTCGTCCACTAAGAGCAAGTCTGCTCTTAGCATTACCTGGGTGGTGAGCAGCGTTCCCTGGAAGCTGCTTGGCTGCGCGTCTGCGCTTTTTGTCCCCAACCTTCACTCAGCAAAGAGGTTGGAACGCCCAGGGATGCAACGAATGGGAGACAGGAAAGGGGAGAAGGATGCACACCAATGCTGGCTGTGTGCTCCTCTGCCCCTACAGGCGAGGGCGGGATTTTTATGTTAAAATGGCAGCAGGTAAAGCTTCTTTAGTGATAGCGCTGCCACAGCTCTGTGTACTGTTATTGCATACCTCCCAAGTTTTCCTGATTTGGAGGGACTGTCCCTCTTTTGAGTCCATGTTCCCCTGTTTACCGGTAGCTGCTGCATTTCCCACCCTAGGCTTATACTCGAGTCAATAACTTTTCCAGTTTTTTGTGGTAAAATTAGGTGCCTCGGCTTATATTCGGGTCGACCTATACTCGAGTATATACGGTAAGTTAAATCTTTAAACACAATTTGTGAAAAAACACTTGGCTACCAATCATACGTTACTACAGTATTCAGCTAGGGCAAATAAAGATGACAGCTTATTGGTTGTAAAGGAATATTACATTGAGCATATCATTCTGCTCATCATTGAATAAAGATCTCTATCTGTATTCTTGGCCTCTACCAATGCTTCTTCTGAATTCATAACGAGTCAAAGCTCTTTTAAAGAAGGTCTTGTCAGTGATCCATTAATACACCAGAAAAAAGGGAGAAATTTAAAGTCTATCCATTAACCTCTAACACAGGTGTAAAAACAGATTTATTAGAATTAGGTAGATATTCCATTTTGGCAACTTGCTCCATAAATATTTCACAATAAAAGGGTAGGAAGATATATTAATAAAGAAAAGAGTCTAAGGCTAAAATGAACAGCCTTGACAAAGATGGTTTCCACTGGTCAAAACCTATTTAACGTGAAATTTATCATGAAAGAAAACTTCATAGAGGAAAAATGCAATGTTTGCAGTTGCTGGGTTGCTGACTTCCTGCTAACATATGAATGTATGAATGCGTCAAAAATTACTTGGCTTCCTTTTAATAATGCAACAGCAGGGGCATTGGCGCACTTAAGTTGGGAAATGGGGTAAGCGATACTTGCCTCTTCTGGGATCCTTTAACAGTGACTGTAGGATAGCCTGATTGGCTGCTAGCAGTCACATGGAATCCAACAGTGCAAGCATCAGTTTCTCTGATCCTTGTTCTCGCACATGAGTCCCAGTGCACATCTAGATGCCCTGCTGCTGCCTAATAAAAAGAAAGTCGCAGCGGCACATGTTGGACAGTATAAGAGCGGCATGGGGAATGATGCACAATGCACAGGCACTGTTACAATGTAACACAAATCTTGTTACAAGTTAGGGACTGATTATCAATTATTTTTGCCAGATTATGCAGCAATGGGGCAAATTAGAATGCTGCAAAATATAATCTATATTTATTTTTTTCAGAATGTTGCTGCTCCACTGTCTTAGCAAATGTGTTTCTTGCATTGAAGCAACATTGGGCAGTGTAAATTATATTTTGCACCGCTCTAATTTTCTCAGATGTGGCGGAATATGGCAGAAGTGCTTGATAAATCAGGCCCATAGTGTTGTAGCATTGTACAATGCAGGGAGCAAATGCAGCACACGTTTTAAAACTGTCAGCAGTGTTGCCTTCTTTCATATATACCAGTCTGATAAAGAAATATATATATATAAAAATGATATACTGTAGACTTATGTATGAGCTTTAAAGTAGAACTCCAAGGTCCAACACTTAGAGGCCGATTCATTAATAGCGCCAGGTAGCGACAGATGAGCGCCAGTAGCGTGATTTTCACAGTGCCAGCTAGTATTCGCTGTGCTTGGCCGGCGTTTGCTTGTTGACAGCGACTCAGTCGGTGTGCGGTAATGTTGAATACGGGGTTAGGGGTCGCTGTTTCACAGGTTCCGCGTTGTATGGGTGCGCCTGACAGCGAATGGCCAGAGCGAACGGCTTGCTGCAGATTCATTAACAAATCACGCTCAAAAATTTCTCGAGCTGTGAATTCCTTGTTTAAACCCCAGAGCGCTGGCGGCGATGTGTGTAAAGTAGTTTTTAACCCCCAAACAACCTTTTTTTTTATATGTAAAAATTATACAAGTTTTTCTAAACATTTTGTAATATGAATACATGAATATCAGACCTGTAATATCAATTCTGCACAATTTTTTTTTTTTTTTTTACTTAAAATAAAATCCTAACATTGCAGAAGTGCTCACAGAATTTTTGACATTAAAAAAAAAAAAAAAAAAACATTAATAGCAATTAATTATTATTATTTAAAGATTGCTCCATTGAAATGCATTGGACCATGCCAGGGAGCGCCAGGTCATACCTGTCGCTGTGATGGGATTAGTAGCGGCGCTGTTCGTTGCAGTCGGCTACATGATGAATCCCGCGCTAGCTGACGCTCTCGCCGGCGCTAGCCTCATTTAGCGTGATAAATGCGTCATTGTGACCGCCGCCAGGCGTACTTGATTCGGTAGCCGCCGTTAGCTGGCGGTACCTGGCGCTCGCCAGACACTACCTGGCGCTAGCCCTTGATAAATAAGGCCGTTAGTTTTACTTGATTCCCCCCATCCCCCCCACTAACCCCAAATGCAAAAAAGAAAACCAAAAATATTTATCCCTAGCTTGAGTCCTTCCACCCCAGGGTCAGAAACCCTGTCCTGCATTTTTGCTTGCAGTGTTCCCAGCATTGCTAGGATCATAAGTGATTATCATAGATCAGAACTGGATTGATTGGGTGACTAGTCACTCATAAACAAAAATAAGCATAGCAACAGCGGCTGCTGAAAATACAGGACAGGGCTTCATGATAGGGAAAGGACTTATGCCGTTTACTGGAGCATTTTTTTCACTTCTTTTTATAATTTGAAGATGGTGGTGGTTGGAAGGAAGGTTTAGTAAAATCAGGTATAGGCCCACTCTAATTCAGAGGGTAGCTTCCAAAATTATCCAAATCCGTAGCCAGAATAATCAGTCTCTGCTATTTAAGGATGCCATAACGTCATCTATTGTGTGGCATCCAACAGATAGAACAAATTCTATTTTTGTGCTGGTCGCCACCTTTGTGTCATGGTGAATTTTCTCTTTAACCAATATAATACTTTCCATAACAATGCGGGGAAGTAAAAGTTGATCTTCCCTAAAAGGTTCACAGACAGAAAAATTGTATTTAAAAGGTCTGCTTTGGACACGTCACTGCCGATCCACAATGTTGTAGAGAAAGAGAGTGTACAGTGGCATGCTCTTGTTGCATGAAGTTAAGGAAGCTGCACCCTTCAATATTCACTGTGACACTAAAAATAGGCAAGCTTAATCCAGATCCAGGCCTTGAGGGAATTGCTGCAGGGGATCCAAGGCGAATGTGTTCTTTTTGCTCACAGTGGTCCTTTAAAGTGGACGTAAACCCAGGATTTTGACTATTCTGAGTTTTGGTCCTTACCCCCAGCGGGATGTTCTGCTGTGTAAAACCCCCAAGGTCGCCCGAATGAACTCACCCCTTCCCGGTCCTATGGTGCATGCGTGGCCTCTCGTCCAATCAGCGTGCTCCCGCCCCTTTATCTAAGCCTTCGTCTAAGGCAAGCGGATCCCAGCTTGCTGTTGGTTGTATCCCCCACTACCCTCTAATAAGGAGAATGCCTGCGCCGGCCTTCTCAAATACCTGACGCAGGCGTGCCCTGCTAGAGAGATAGCAGGGATTCTACCGCTGCTTGCACATGCGTTGGACAGGGAAAGATGGTGACTTTTTGGGTGACCTGGGTTGCACAGTGGTGCATCTGGATTTTGGATGGCTCGGGGGGAGGGAATCAAGCGGCCCTGGAATCTTATAACTTCCCAGGCTGATCTCTGTGGGTTTTGTTCCACTTTAAAAGATGAGTGAAGGCAACTTAAAAAAAAAAGCTCTGCCCACCTGCAGGCTTGATCCCATTCCTACGATCAGCGCACTCCCTGTCCGGTTGCGAGCAGAATTAGGTTATACATTATTTTTTTTTTTTACATGTCTAAAGCCTTGTGCCAAAAGCTCATAGTGCTCCAATCTGTTTTGTAAAATTATCCCTGGTGTACGGTGATCTTTGTGAGGGTTAGAAAACCTGGCCTCTTTGTGACATTACAGATGTCTTTCCTCTTCTCTTTGGTGCTTCCAGACTTTATAGTCTACAGATCTCTTGTTTGAACCTATCCCAGCCCCCTCTGTGTTCCATTCCATAACCCCACTTGCTCATATGCACAATATACAGAATACATTTAATTTGACGGTCTACACAATCCTTTAATAAGCTGACATTTAAATACCTTACATGGATTACCTAATCAGCAAATCTGCTCTGTATGCAAAATGTGACAGACTTATGGAAATTGGAAGTTGGGTAATGATGCCATGGACTGTGAAGCAGCACTTTTTGCACAGCGCAAGATTAAACCCCACATATACCGAGTAATCTTGAGTAATTTATATAACGATGCATAATTCATCATTAAGATTAGGTATAAAACCTTGAAGGGAAAAAATGGATAGATTAAGATATAAATCTCATCATTGCACTCCAAGGTATAAAAAAAATGCATGATCTCAACCGCGCGGCCCAAACCGTGTTGCGTAGAATGAGAAGCGAGCATTTTGTATTTAATCTTGAATTTTTTTTTTTTCAATGGCTGTATCCAGGATTCTTTTAATAATTTTTTAGTTTACAGTTTCTGCTGATGGATACGAAAATGGCAGAGCACACTATAATGAAAAGGCAAATCTCCTTTACATTTGTATAAGAAGCAACACATGTGATTCAGTGATTAGCGCAAGGCAGCACTTTCATGCGCACGGGCCTTGCAAACCATCGGGCTTGACGAAGAGCATCAAAGGAACGCTCCGGTTCGCACATCTGGGATCTTGTTTTAAAAATGCAATTTAATGTATAGATATTCAACATATTTATACAAAGGACAAGATAGTCCCTCACCTCCTCCTACAAATCTTTAGCCTTAAATTCCTAAGCCGCCAGCATTGGCGGTACGCTGTAGTCAAGGCAGATTGCTTAAAAATTAAATCTGTTTTGGCAACCTTGACAACAGTTGAAAGAGAGGTAAAAACTAGGTCAGACATTATGATGTACTGGAGAGATATTTTTTTATTTTGGTTGCACAGAGAGCACATCTCGTATGATAATGAAAAAAAAAAGATTTAGCAAGATGAAAGAATTTATGGTGACAATGCTGAGTAAGGGACACAAGACTCCAGGCAAAAACATCAGTCTATTGTCTATAAGACTATTTCCTCTGTGGTATTATTAAGAAAAAAAAGAAAAGTTTTCAATCAGACCCATTTAGGTGAGATACCCTGGCTCAGTGGAGCACCCAGGAATGTTACCTGGGGGAAGTCCGGCAGCTACGCTACACAGCAGCACACAGCAGCAACCAGTGGCCGACTGGGGCCAAATATCAGCTCTGGATTTTAACAGCCACTGGCTGGCCCAAGGCATCCTTCCTGAGGTCCCCCAACCATGATGTCAAGGCTATAGCGTTAGGGCTGGGGTTCCTTGGCTTGTAGGTACAGTGGGACTGGGTACAGGGGGCTGAAAGGGAGACTAAGGGGGCAGGGATTGAATGTGGGTGTTAAAAGCAGCAGCCCAACTGGCCCCAAAGCAGTGCGGCCCACTGGGCATCTTCCCGGGTCTTCCTATGGCCAGCAACCCAAGCCAAACTACATCCCCCCAAGTAAGAGGTAATGTTACCTGAAAGGTGGTGACCAACACACAATATAACTGCAATGTCAGGGACACTGGTAAGCTAGGTTTTGCCCAGTGCCACCCACTGTTATTTGCAGAGGTGGTGTGCTGCCAGACATACAGCTATAAATGAAGGCTGTCAGGTCCCGTGGGACGCCCACCTTCCAATTAAGTCTGCAACCCCCAATCTCCACTGCTAGCTTCGCCTATAGACAAGCCCCCGTTTGCCGGGAGACGCCTCACCGGACACGGTTGCCCCCAGGACTTCTTAGCACAAAGTATGCAGACTTATGCAGGGGAAGGCAAACGAACCAAGAACGAGACTGGGTAAGGTCAAACGGGCAAAGGTCATACACGGCAGATCAATCCAATGAAGCGCGGTACAGGAGGATGAGACAGAAGAATGGTCGAGTCAAGCCAAAGGTCACGCTGGGGAATCACAGATACGCAGTACAGAGGAGCAGGCAGAAATCGTGGTCAGGAAAACAGGCAAAGGTCGGTCCAGGCAGCAATCAAGGATGGTCATACACGGCAAGATACGTAAACGGAACAGACACCAATTCACACCCAGCAGCACGCTATCACGGGCAAGGATCAAATGCAATAGGAACACCTTTATAGGAAGTGGCCGACCAGATTGAGGGACATGATTGGTGTAACTTAGGAACCTGGGGCTGATTGCCCCATTCAAACCACAAGGGCGTTCCGCCCAAAGCAACCTTGGGCTCATTGGCCCAGAACTGATTACCTCCGGCGGGCACGCTGTGTGCAGCGCCGCCGGAGGGCATAAAGCCTGAGTGCTTGCGCACGCCTGCAAGCACGATCTCGAGCGTCAGGAGCGCGCCGCGATGCCAGGGACGCGGCCGCTCCAGACGCCGCCAGTGACGGAGCCGCCCGAGCAGCCGCTCGCGACGGAAACAGCCGAGCGGCTGCTCGTGGCGGAAACAGCCGAGCGGCGGCCGGGGACGGAAGCCGTCGAGCCGCCGCCTGCCGAAGACGCCGCCCAGCCTGCGCTCCGGCCGACCGAGTGCAGCCGGCGTGGGACCGAAGACTGGGTGAGTGCGAGGTCCCCGTGACAAAGATCAAATCTCCAACTGTTCATAACATTTAAAAAAGTATAACAAAACTAGAGCAGGGATGCACAACCTGTGACCCAAGGGCCCCATGGGGCCCCCACTGCTGGCAGTTGTTCCACCCAGCACCTCTGCTTCCCTCTACCCACCTCATTACTGCCCACATGCACTACTATGCTATAAACTTTTTAATAGCAAAGGACTCCCACCTTCGAAATATAATGCTACGGAGACTTTATTTCAAATAAAGATATTTAAATATCAGCAATAGATGGGAAATATATAGACCCTTAGGGAGGCATTAGACCCACACTCCACACTGCCGTCAGTTGCAGAGCCCCAAGCCCTCATGCCTCCCTCTACTGACGTCTACTCACCTCACAGAATCATCTTATTTTATCCTGCCTCACCACATCAACTTCTTCCCACCCCACCTCTGCCCTCTTTTCGCACCCCACCTCTGCCAACCTCCTCCCACCTCACCTTTGTCTGCCTAACCTCTGCCAACCTCCTCCCACCTCACCTTTTCCTGCCTCACCACTGCCCACATCTGCCATATATATATATATATATATATATATATATATATATATATTATTCTTTAATGTTACTGTTTTACTGCAGTAAACAGTTGTGTTTTCACTGCTTAGATTTTATCGTGGCCCCTTTAAGTGGATCAATAAGGCCCTTGGCCTAAAAAAAGGTTGTGTACTCCTGATCTAAAGGCAAAAAGCCTGAGCACACTCTCCTGCCCTCAGACAAAAGGAAGCAGTCTCTCTATTTCCATGGGGGCAGGAGAGCACACCCAGATGGAGAGACTTATCTTAGCATTAGGAGTTTGCAACAGCTAATAATATGAGGATTGTACTTTAATGAGGACCTCCAGTCTTCACACCTGCAGCTGCCCCCACACCCCAAGCTTCCTACTTTGGGATTTTTGTCCACGTCCAGTCAAATACCAAACCCAAAAATTGGGTAGAAAACCTACCATGTTGATACTCCAATGCCCCTATGGTGGCACCAGGACCAGTCATAAGACGGCTACAGATATGAGAACATGGGTGACTATTTTGCATTGATTTTAGGCTTCCTAGAAATTGGGATGGCTTGGTCATAGGGGAAAATGCCCTTAAAGGGAAATTCTAATTTTAACGGTATTATTACAAGTTTCAGTAATGTGTGGAAACAGCACATTGATAAGTAAATCACACGTCTGGGGGCACATATTTTTTTTTTACATTCCAGAAGAGGAAAACAATAAGGCAGAACACCCAAAAAACATGACAAAAAGGGAGTTTTCCTTTAAAGAGGAACATTGGGGCAGGTTAAAACCTCCCCCAAGCCTCACCAATCTACTGCCCCCCCTCCGGTTTTCCCTTTGGCTATTCATTACTCACCTTGCCAAGGGATCCATCTTCTAGGTCCCTCGCTTTCCGGGCAACCTTCCGACGGGCGGCATCTTGCATCCCATCAGGCCCCCGATCTTGTGTCTGCGCAGTGCCCATGAATGAAGGGATGCAATGGGGCGGCCCGAAATCCCGCGAGACCTCGCTGAGCTGCGAGATCGCCATAGGACATTGACGAGCACGGCTAAGTCATTAACAGATGGCTAAGCGGATGGTGGGGTGAGTATTGGGCCCCGAAGCAGCCGGATGCCCCACAGCAGGCAGCAGTGACATCCAAAAGGTAAGTAGGGGCCGATGGGGGGGAAATCGGCCCCTTTTTATTTTCACTCCGATATTACTCTTTAAATCTGGTTTCAGGATGATGAGCAGTGCAATTATCCAATAAACAAAAAACATGGGTAGTGCAATGTGGAATGGAAACACATTCACTGGACCTAGTCTCTAAGTGCTTTATAATTCATGGCTGGGTCAGCGTGGTACCCCTTAATGTAATGATACAGTATGCCTTTCATATATTTTAATTGATAGTGACAGAGGTTATTTGTCTAATGGAACAAGTCATCCCATCGCGGTTGCTATTCAACCTTTCTCCGCCCGTTAAGGTTCACTTTAAATTAATGACATTTACATTGTCTCACACAAGACAAAAATAAACACTTTGCTAGACAATTCCACACTTATTAGAATATGAAAATGTGTAATCATTAGATAAATGTCAGTGTTTTCTTTGTAACTTAGAAAAATAACAACCCGACTGTCCGGCAGAACTGGCTCGGCGGTTGTCTTCTGACCTGGTCTGAAGTTTACTAGACTGATGTGTTATATTTTATTTTATTTTCGGTCTCGCAACATATTTTAATAGAAAGCTAGTGAATGCACATTTTTGTATTACTCTCACCATTTAATTTAAATGTGTGTCCAATAATGTTTCAAGTGTTCTGCATCTACTGTCTACGCTTTGAATTAAAGACGAACTTCGGGGGCCCTGGAGTCTAAAAGACTCATGGGCCGTCCAATTTCCTGTCCCTGGGGCTTCCTGAATCAGGATGCCCCACAGTGTGAAACTCCCCCCTCCCCTCGATGGCCAGATCCACTAACCTTCTCCCGAGCCCTCATCACGCCTCTGCGCTGCGGCGGCATCCCCGTAAACCTCTAGCACCCGTCCTTTCTGAATGATTGGCGCAGGCATTTCTCGGCTGCAAGGTGGGTGGTGAGGCTCGCGGTGCCACTCGGGTGCTTAGCCATCCAGGTGCCTTAGCTGTCAGCGGAGCCGAAGGGAACCAAGTTCTCAGGAAAGGTGGAATTGATGATTGCTCCCCCAAACACACCAGTATCCAAAGTAATCAATGATCTCTAAAGTTTTAGGTCAGATTGTATTTAGAACCCCAGTTAACTAGTTGCTGATCTCACCCCAATAGGCTTCAGTGTTCGGTGCTGAGGTCAGCACTGGCAGATGAAATGTTAATTAAAGGGATTGTCCAGGCAGCTACATAGACCATATTACAAAAGTCTTAAAATGCTAATAGGTCGGTCTCGAGAAAACCATGACAGAAATACAAAATGTAAATGTAAAGGAGAGAGCTACTGTACGAATAGGACATTCGGGGTTATCACACCTCGTGAAAAATCAGAAAACAAATATCCCTCTTGAGTACTTTTGTACAAGTATCAAAGTGTCTTATCATTGCTGTTCAAATGCATCCTGTTCCTCCATGGATTTAAAGACGGCTTTGATTTGTGAGATGTGTATGGTAAGGATCCTGGCGTTTCATCATAAACAGCAAATATGCAGAAAGGGTGCTTTGTACTCAATACAATCTATACAAGGTATGGCATGGGAATATAAATACATCACAGATTTAAAATGTTGAATACTATAAATTCTCATCAGTGCCATTTAAATATATGGCCTTAAACTGATGATAAAGCAGTCATAGATAAAGTGGATATTTGTTGTTGTGTGTTTTGGGGGGTTGGAAATAATATATATATATATATATATATATATAATATATATATATATATATATATATATATATATATATATATATATATATATATATCATTTTGGCTCACTGAATTGTTATTTTATTGTAATATGATTTAGATTTGATCTACCTATCCTAAATCTGACCTTAAAGCTCCTGGCAATGATCCTAACTCTCATTTTACCTATCCAAATTCTGACCCAAAAGCCCCTGACCATGACCCTAACCCTAATTTTACCTGACCCAAAACTGATCATAAAGACCTTGCCTAGGAAATAGTAGAAAGTAGATTTTCTTCCTATGTTGCTGCAAACTGGAATCTCTCCCAGGGGATATGAAAACAGAAGAAAGCAGCTTATACATTGGTACCCTGCTTAGCACAGAAAGGGACAGACTATCTTGCCAAACGTTACTCAATTTAACATTGTTGGTGGTCCCCTATTACCCTCCAACACACTTTTTGAACATTGTTTTTAAGGGCTCATGATATGGTTTAAAGGGATTCAGCAGACAATGCTAAACATTGTCCCATTGGATAGGGCTACCCTTGGCAATGTGGTATTTTTTTCCATTCTTACAAAGAAGCTTTTGTTGCTGAGATATACAGTTAAACATTTCACCTTCTCACACACGGGGGGGCATGCAGGGCAGGGAAATGTAATGCCTTGCTTGTGCACAAGCTGAGAAGGAGCTAGAGGTGCGGCCCTTGATCACAGGAGATGAAGGATTTCTATTTGGTAACCATCAAAGCAGAGACCAGGGGAAGGGAGAAGAAAAATCAGACACTGTAAATCTTGCTTCAAGCTTCACATAACCACATAAGAAGACATCTAAACAACATTCACTTCAAGTGGACCAAAACCCAGGATTTTGACTATCCTCCTGGGTTTTGGTCTGATGGGGGGTGCCCCGCTGTGTGAAACCCCCCAGGGCACCAAAACAAACTCACCCTTCCCGCTCCTATGGCGCATGCGTGGCTGCTCGTCCAATCAGCGCGCTCTGATCCGCTGACGTCCTTTCACCTGAGCTTTCATCTAAAGCTGTCGCCCACATCCCCCGCTACCCTCTAACAGGGAGTGTGCCCGTGCCGGTCATTCGTAAGTGCCTGGTGCGGGCACGCAGCGGGGCATCACGATTTTGGATGCCCCCAGGGGAGGGGGATTTTGGTCCGTGGATTTTGGTCCACTTTAAGAGGTGAGGAGTCTGTCAGTTTTATTACCCCTTGCATTAAACCTCTACACGCATTTTGCACCATTCCCACTTGACACTGTTCATGACTCTTTACACTGTTCTGACTCTTTACACTGGAAGGAGCAAGTGCTAGTGCCAGGCTTCCATGTAGGGGGACATTCTTGGTGGTCACCTATTCCTATCCAACACTGTTTATGACATGGGATTAAGCTACAGCACGTTTACATTGGGGGTCAGGACTTTGCAATAGCTTAATCTCATCTTGAAAAAAAAATGTTCAGACACAGTGTTTGACGGGAAGTGGGGGCCCCAACAATGCAGCTGTATGCTGAAGCCTGGCACTAGCGCTTGCACCTTTTAGAGTAAAGAGCCACGTAGGAAAGTTGAAAATATGGGTCAAGGTTTAAAGCAATCGTACGATTCATCACATTGTAAATTATTCAGAAACAGTGGTGGCGGGGATGAGGGGGCCCTCCTTGCTGGCATGATGGCAGCTCCCGTTATATGGAAAGCTGGACTGGAACTATCAATACCAATACAATGGTTGTACAACACCAACCTTAACTAAAGGACAATGCCAATTAGCAGCCATTCAAAATATCTTGATTTCCCGGTACAAGGCATTCAGTGCGATTTTTATGATACCTCCTAGTGTGTGCCAAGCCTCGAAAGTTCTGACTTACAATGGAAAAGATGTCTGTGATTTCCTCAGAAAGATTTATTAGACGTTACGCCATAAAAAAAAAACTGGATCATAGCTATGCTTACTTTATAAAATGAATTTTGGCCATTATAGGCAAGAGTTCACAGTTGTAATTATTTCAATGCACTTCCCAATCAATGTGTCTAAGACGGCTGAGCCGGGCCCTCTCCGGCATACGCAGGTCATTGAATTGGGAGTCTTACAGCTTCAACAACTTTGTGTGACCTTGCATTGAATAACACTGGAAATTGATTTGGCTCTAGTAATAAAAGACCGCCTGCATTATCTGCATTCTAATTATAATTAATATGACCAGGATAACTGCTGTATTATTTACGATTAGAGCTATGGCAAGCGCGGTGTAATAATAATCTGCTACATAATTTTTTATTGATCTTATGGCTTTATTGCACAAACACAAAATGCAGTTCTTCCAAAATCACTCTTTGTGATATATTATTTGACAAAGGAAATCTTACTTAATATTTTCAAAGTCTATGAGATATTAGTATTTAACAGGATCACTGTGTTCATTGTGTTAATACAACCACTATTTCTATTTCTCATTCACAGGGCACAAAAGTCTTTTTTAGTTTTTTTTAGGTGGGCACAACAATTCAGTGAAGTTCATGGGATGCAATTGTCAATGGTCCTAAAACAAAGATCCACGTAATCATCTATCCTTAGCCTACAAAACTCTATCTGGCCAATTCCCGCCCTCATTTCTCCGCAAGTCCAAAGATAGCAGACACAGCCTCCATATCCTCCACCATTTTCAACCATGATTACCATTCTCATCTGCTTCACAATACCACTCCAATTCTATGGAATGTGGAATTCAAATAAAATGTGCCACTCCACAACACGTGAAGCCTTCAAAAGTGTCCTTAAAATATTAACACAAGCCTATCATATGGTTGTTGATGACGTGTAGTGATTCCCCCTTAAACCAACCAAAAAAAAAACAGGTCCAGCAATTTCTGCCACTTTTAAATAGTGCTGACTGAGGCGGCTGCTTTACTTGCCCTCTTAAGGTGCACCTCTGTCCTTTAGATAAGGGGAACCCAACACTCCTCCTCAGGCCCAGTGACAGGTTATGTTTTGTGGATCTCCACACAAAAGTGAAGTAATTAGCCACGAAACATGACCTGTTAGCAGGCATTGTGGAGGAGGGTTGGAGAACCCTGCTTTAGATTATAAGTTTGCAAAGACAGGGCCCTCACTCTTAATGTACTCCTGTATTAATGTGTATATGTTATAATTCTGTCACATCTGACTTATAATATTGTGTGTATTATAAGTGTATTACTCGTCTTACCCTCTTGTAATCTCTACCTTGTACAGCACCACAGAGGAATACTAAATATTAATAATGGGGTGTGAGTTTGAACATACTATTCTGGATTTAAAAAAGGGGGGGGGGGGGGAGATTTCCCTGTGGGGGAAGGGAAACCTGAAAAGTTGGGGGGCTTGTTTGGACCCTGGGAGGGTGTCCCAATCCTCCTATATCATGTTTAAATATAATTTACGAGTAATCATTCAAAAATAACATAGTAATAACAGTGGATCATATTAGGGTACAATTGTTCACACAGTAGTCTGTGGAATTTTTATTGAGTCCTTTAGCAGGTATTGGTTTGTAGCAAATAACGTGTACAGTACAATGAGTATTCGTTCTGTGTTTTCTGACCAAGTTGTAGCAAGTGCAGTTTGTAGCAAGGATTGGTCTTGTTTGTTGGCTTAATACAGACGCGTTTCGCGGCTTAGCGCTTCCTCAGTGTATATGGCCAAAATTACCATCTATGGCATAATAATATGTGTCAATACATTGGTTTACATTGAAAAGTTTTTTTACAGAGAACAAAAAATATATATTATATATATAGATTATATATATAGATTATCCTACCTAAGGTACTACACTTTTCTCACCCTTATCCTACTTTCACTATTACAATTATACACACATGCCTTTATATTTATACTTATATTTATACCAATGTATGTATCACTACTTACCAGGTTGTCATATTGCAATAAGAAGCACTAAATTACTACCTAATAGCCCTACTACCAACCACACAAGGTAATCCCCACCAAATACTACCTTCTATTGAAATGGTCAACTGTTTCTAACTCCTACTGGGGGAGCTATTATATATTATATATTATATATATATACTATGAAGTCTATATGTCCTATATATTTTTAGACTTTTATATACCTTTATATATGCCATACAATGGATGTACCCCAGCATATATATATTTTTTGTTCTCTGCAAAAAAACTTTTCAATGTAAACCAATGTATTGACACATATTATTATGCCATAGATGGTAATTTTGGCCATATACACTGAGGAAGCGCTAAGCCGCGAAACGTGTCTGTATTAAGCCAACAAACAAGACCAATCCTTGCTACAAACTGCACTTGCTACAAATTGGTCAATAAACACCGAACGAATACTCATCGTACTGTAAACGTTATTTGCTACAAACCAATACCTGCTAAAGGACTCAATAAAAATTCCACAGACTACTGTGTGAATAATTGTACCCTAATGTGATCCACTGTTATTACTATGTTATTTTTGAATGATTACTCGTGAATTATATTTAAACATGATATAGGAGGATTGGGACACCCTCCCAGGGTCCAAACAAGCCCCCCAACTTTTCAGGTTTCCCTTCTCCTACAGGGAAATCCCCCCCCCCTTTTTCTGCTTATCGGGGGAGCAGGACCCCACTACCTACCCTCTACACCGTAGACACCAGACCCTTTAGGGGTTAATACCGGGCCCGCCCGATAGGAAAACCCCTCCCCCCCTAATATTCTGGATTTACCCCTCATGCAATGCTTTGGGCAAACATTAAAGTGGCTAATGCTGTTCCCCACAGGCTGGCTGAGGGGACAAGCAATGCGTTATTTGGATTTGTTTAGACATTTTTGCGATAAGCCTCCTTTAAAGGAGAATAAAACACAGGAATTTGACTTTCCCGGAGTTTCTTTCCGTCTCCTGGTTTTCTCCTAGGAATTAGGATGCCCCACTGTGTGAACCCCCCCCCCCCCCCCAAATGCCCTGACTATGTCATTCTGCAACTGGCTTTCGTTGACTAGATCTGGCATGCCACAGAGAGGCCTCTGGCCTTTCCCCATGGCATCCCGAATCCAGTCAATGAGACCCGGTTGCCAATAAGAATGGGATCTCCTAAAATACAGAATTTAAGTGTTTCATTTAACATAGGCCTAACATTAGAAATTTAACTGGCCATATATACAGTAACAGTGAATGTTGTTGCCTCCATATAGAAATTACTCTCAAAAGATAATAGCCTTGATTCATCAAGAGTTGAAAAAAATTCTCATGGTAGCAAAAAAAAGCCAGGGAATTCATCAAAGAGTTGATGAATCACCAGATAGGAAGACAATGAAAGTCAATGGCACTTTTCTTCTCCTGAGAAAAGTAGTGAACTTTTTACTCCTTTTTACACTGTAGTAAAAAGTGCCATTGACTTTTATTGTCTTCCTATCTGGTGATTCAGCAATATTGAAATTCTCAGGCTTTTTTCTCATAAAATACATTTTTTACTACCATGCGATTTTTCAACTTTTGATGAATTAAGGCCAATATGTGAAGCAATTCTCTGTTTGTGATCTGACTTCTATTCCTAGTGAATCCAAATTCTCATAACATCTAAGGAGCAGGAAATTTACAAACTTATATGTAAGCTGCGTTTAAAGTAAGTTAGAGCTCAAATCTTTAAAGCTAACCTAAAGGCTTTTGGTCTGTTTAACCCCCTACCACAGGGGCATCCTAACTGCCCAGCACTTGCAGGTTCTCAGACCTACCCTGCTAACAGCCAACAGTCACGTCCCTGAAACTGGAGTCTCACCAGGAACTTATGTATATGGAAAACTGAATAGACATCTATGACTTTAATAAAGTTTTAATGTTTTTATTAAGCTATCAATAATGTCACCTTGTTTTTGCATAGGTGTCTATTCAATATTCAAAAGACAATGTTCGAGACTCTACCATTTATATATTTCTGATATTCTTTTTAATATGAAACTCTTGTGAAACAAGTGACTGCTACTCGTGTTATATATTACAGTTAATGGGCTCATCAAGTTTCACTTAGGCAAAGCCATTAGTGCTGTTCATCTAGAAATATTCTGTGGTTAAACAACCTTTAGATGATCTACGATAAAACAGTATCGGGGAGCCGGCAAAGTTCAGCTTTTCAGCAGTAGGACTCTAATGTTGCCATTATACAAACCATCAAGATAAGTTGTTGCTGCTACCTGGGTAAGATGGGAAGCATCATCAGCGGTTGTGTATCAAGATATGGAAAATAATTTGTTCAAGTGATAAAAAATGCTCCACGAGTGATCCTCATTTACATTTTATGTGGCATGGCAAGTCAAATCCTACAACCGTTACTTTTCACAGTTTTGTAGTGTTGGATATTTTTTTTATTAAAATAATGAAATAATAATCTATAAGGGGGTATAATGTGCCACTTCTGCTTAACTGTAGATGTTATAGGCAATATTCTCCTTAGGGGCCTTACAGATTGCTAACAGTCCCTTTTACCGAGTTAAAGGAGCACTATTGTGAAAAAATGGCCCAAGGATAAAAATCCATATAAATATGCTGGATGGAGGGAGGAGGGATCACTTATCCACCCAATATCGAGAAATATCCAGCCAGACTTGTTTTTTATATTTTAATGAAAGGAAGAGAACATCTAGGGTGACAGACTCTGTCACCCCTCATAGACTAAACCTTTAACCCCAGGATTTCATTCCTACCAGTGGAAGAAAACCACAAGCTTGGTGGGAGTATTATTCAGTTTGAGAGTGACCCCCTCCCCTCATTGGCTAAAGTGTTTATATGGATTTTTAATATTATACAATAGTGCTCCTTTAAGTATGGTATCTTGAAATCTTCAATGCTCTTAATGGTATTTGTTTGCTTAGCCAGGGATATCTCAAGAGCCTTTAACTCTGTCCCATCTGTACATTGGAATTTTGGTGATTAGACATATTAGGATTATTTTCTGGAAAGATCATTGGTTTTTGATGTTCTTCCTTCTTTTTTTACTTTATGGGCAACCACACGGTTACATATTGTTTACAGTAAGAAGTGGTGCTTCTTATAGCCATGTTCCTCTGCTCTCCCTGTCATCGGAGACTTAGGAGACTGGACTCATTCCTGGAAGCTCCACTCAACTAGTCACCCCCCAGCCAATTGGCTGATCTCAAAAGGGTGGGTGAAGTGCAAATGCCGGATGGCCGCTTCCTCTGGTGTTCATTCAGATAGGCTGGACACAGCTACAGTGACGCTTGCAGCGCTGAGGGAGCCGCCAGAAAAGGCGAATTTACCAGCAACCCTGGGGG
Source organism: Gastrophryne carolinensis (assembly GCA_027917425.1). Lineage (NCBI taxonomy): Eukaryota > Metazoa > Chordata > Amphibia > Anura > Microhylidae > Gastrophryne > Gastrophryne carolinensis. The sequence goes on along the minus strand of CM051239.1, from coordinate 392,590,495 downwards.
TTGCACACTGCCCAGGGGTTTCACACAGCCAGGGGTAGACTAACAGCCGGTCCTGGAGGGGTGAGTAAACTATATGCTTTGGGACATTTCCTGGGCCTTACTGGATTCAGGGGCTCTTGAGTTAGCATGGTAAAGAGTATTAGCTGGGACAGTAATAAAGACAGCATGATAGATAGGAGTAAAGCTGAAGGCATGATGTGATGGTTGGGCCATATACGTCTATTATGATAAGCACCTCTTTAACTTTACCTTTAAGTAGAGCAGTGCTGCTCAACTCTCCTCCTCAATGGCCACCAACAGGCCAGGATTTGCAGATCTCTACACTGATGCACTTCATAAGTTGTGTTGGGTGAACCCCCTAAGGTTCCCTCAGAGGCAGAATCGGGACTAAAAAAAAATTGAGTGTGTAGCAGGAAGTGCGGAAACCGGTAACTCATCTGAGCTCTGCAATCTGATCCCTGGTTGGTGGATACTGTCCTCTAGAACAACTCATTTGAGCCCTGCAATCCAGTCTCTGGTTGGCAGTCAGCCTTACGGCTGTCAAATGGGCTAAAGCTGGGGCCACAGTTAGATGGTTGCTGCTCCCATGAGTGAAGACACTCCTATTGCAAGCTGCTAGTGTCCTCACTCATGGGAGCAGTGGTCATCTATCTGTGGCCCGGGTATACACCATTTGACAGCCAGAATGCTGACTGCCTACCAGGGACCGGATCGTGGGGCTCAGGTAAGTTACAGTGCTTCCTGCTGCACACTCTGCATAGGTAAGCTGGGTTGATGGTCTCCTTAGCAGCACATCAACCAGCTTTTCCGTGTTTGGGCCAAACTCAAACACGGACTTCTGGCTGAAGTCCATGATGTTTGGGTTTGGGAATCCAAATTCGCAAAGTTCGGTACTAGACCAGTTCATGTTCGCCCAACACTATCCGTAGGTTCAAAATTGAACTAAAAGTTTATGAAAAATATGTATGTTGATTTTTGTACATTTCCTGCACTTTAAATGGTTGTTATGTTGCCATACAACTCATACTGCCCATCCAGATGGTGCTTGAGATAATTAGAAAATGGAGAGTGGTTCCCTGGGGTAAGAGTAGCCATTGAGATTTTTTTTCTCTATAGCACACATTGCTTTACACACTGCAGTCCAGACTTAGCGAGACTGTTCAGCAAGGGGTTAATTCTAACCCTGCAGACCGTCTGAGTCCCATAACTGTATCTCATGATAAAATGATGAAAGGATTTGAGGCTATTGAAATGTGATCCTGCCCTGCATTGAGAGATTTGGTGGGAAATCTGCATTACAATACCTTTGATTCTCCATTCTTAGAGAGCTCCACTACATTACACAGAAATAAAACTCACACATTCAGTGATAACTATTAATATTGAAGGAGTAGCAGCTACATTAACTACACACACAAAATGACTTTTAAAACACTTCTTCATCTGTTATTCTAGACAAAGTCAGTATCCTGCGGATGAAGAGCAGCGAATTCTGCAGATACAAAAATAACTGCAGTTCCCGGTCCAGGTGACGAATTAACGTCACAGCTGCACCGCTGTTGTGTCACTACAACCAGTCTTACAAGGGGGGCTGACCATAGTTCTTGGGCCTAATACAACATGCCTTCTTATTCCGGCATAGAGTTCACAGCCAGGATAACGTGCCTGCCACAGCACTGATCTGTCAAAATAGCTCTAGCAGACTTCTTTATGGGCACTAGAAAGTTCTAGACAGTCCCATGACTAAATCTCAACTCCAAGAAATGAAACAGTAGGTGAGTGGCAGGCTGTAGTTGTTATCTGTATATACATAGCAGATAATCTGTACTTTTTGTAGACTTTTTCATCATACAGCATGATTCACGTCTAAATTCCAATAATAGGCTCATGACTGCTTTAGAAAGTACCACAGATGATTACAACAGAAACAATTAAGTTTAATGAATTGCTATTTGGCTTATAATAATGTAACACAATTGACCTCTCAGCAGGGAACTGGCAGGCTTTTCAGAATGACTCATCTTGTTTGTTATAGTCTCTGCAGGAGCGAGAGTTTTACCTCCCACCCCGAAATATGGCTCTCTGAGCTTATATATGTGTGAGTTTGGAACCTCTAAAAGAATAAGAGAAGAGCTACCTGAACTGGGCTCCATATAGTCCTGTCTGTACTGCCCTAATGGCAACCCTTTAGACTGTAAGCTCACAAGGGCAGGGCTCTCTCTCCTAATGTATCTTGTATTCAGAATATTCATTGTAAACTCTGCAACACAGCATTTGTAATAGTTTATGTACTGTATGTTTCTACCCTGTCTGTAATTACTACTTTGTGCAGCGCTATGGAAGATGATGGCGCTATATAAATAACCAACAATAATAATAATGATAAAATATACATCAGGACAGTATATATATATATATATATAATCTAGCCAGTTTCTAGACAAAATAACGCTCAACGTGAAAAGGAAAACATTCTGCCCCCTCCTCGCCCATCCTATGATGCTTCTTCTGTCCCATACAGTATGTGTCATGCTGTGCCTCTCTTTCTTGGTGGCTGGCAGCGCCCCCTAGGTATGACTGAGCCCAATATGGAGGGATGAGGGGCCTGCCTTGTGGCCTGCATCACTAACAGTGGCCTTGACTCTTGCTGAAAATGAGATGGCTGGGATTAAGGTGCCCCCTATAGCCTTGGTGCCCAGAGCAATTGCCCTGCTCGCCCTACCCTAGAAACAGCTCTGCATATAATCCTGATCCTGAATTGTCGACACACTTTAGAACATGCAATTGCTAAATTATTTGCACAGTAATCATTACTTCCCTTACATATGATGGACAGATTCACCTTTTTTTTTAACTCAGATTTTGACTATGGCTTTGCGAACATAAGAACAGCGCAAAATATATAATTTTAGGTTTATTGAGTTTTTGTGTTTCTTTAAAACTTTCTAAAATCACAGATTATGTTCGTCACATACATAGACTATATAACTTTTCTTTTTATTTTTCTTCAATTTAAGGGAAGTAAAAGGACATCTTCTGCCACCCCTGATAGACTAAACCTGTCACCCCTGGATTTTAATCCTACCATGAGAAAATAAATCCCAGGTTTGGCTGGAGTTTTATTTAGTTTGGGTGTATGTGACCCCTCCTCTCATTAGCCGATGTGTTTATATGCATTTTTAATACTACACAATTTCAAGATAGTGCTCCTTTAAACATTGCACCTAAACACAAATAATTCATATTTTATACATTTTATTATATTTTATATTGTATTTTTAATTTATATGTTTTATATTCCCCACAATAGAAAATAGTTTATTCATCTTAACGGATATTATTATTATTATTATTATTATTATTATTATTATTAATATGTATACAATTAATCACCCTTTTCTACAAATTCTTACATGGCTTATGAATAGAGTTCCTCTGAATTGATATTTTTATTTTCCTTTTCATCTCGTCTAATTTAGTATTTCTGACTTTCTGCAATGGCAGGGAATATATGACATTGCCAGGCAGCGTTCGCGGCGGCTAGCCTCCATCCCTGTTGCTGTAACTAGCCTCGTTGACTCTTCAATCACGTGTTGTTTCTCATTTAAATGAACAGTTGGATTCCTTTATTTCTTACAAGTGCTGGATTTGCCTTATCGCCCTTGTTCCTTTGGGGGTTGCCAATTGGTTTTATCCACGGATGTATCATTCCTCTTGCCTACTTCTTTTTCCTTACAAAAGAAAAAGAACCACTTCGTCAACAAGCCTCTCCGGAGTGGAAGATTAAAAACGTAGACATCACCTACCTTGCAGCGCTACTCCCAACTGGGTTGTGTAAAACTCAATTAAACTTGTCCCTATTGAATACTGCATTACAGTACATTAAACGAAAAATTCTTCAAGCGTGATGACAAAGCTGGAAACCTTGCCTCAAAGCTGCTCCTTGTAGATTCTCCAACATTTCTCTCTTTATGGTTTTGGTCTCCTGTTGACACAACTTTAGTCCAGCTAGGAGGAATCACAGTGCCCCACATGTATTAAAAGGAACAGGGATAAATAGTCTGGATGTTGATTCCCAAACTGATGCTAATGAAATATATATTCAGATTTGGCATAATACTTGCATGGAAAACATACAAAGCCGTTTAATGCCACAATCAGTACCCACGTGACTTAATTAAAGGAGTGCTGTTGTGAAATATGCTATATTTCAATATATGCGATTATAAATAAGCTAGATAGCAAGAGATAGATAGCAAGAGAATAGGTCACATACACACCCTATATCAAATCAAATCACCCAAGCTTAAAGCGGACCAACAGTCAAAAATGGCTTAAACCAGACCAACACCACCTCATACGCATCCCTCCCCAGGGCAATTTAGATTGCTGCACATAAAAATTAATTTACCTTTTTCTAACTCATGCTGTAGCAAATTTTAGAAACAAAATGGCGACTCGTGCATTTGCTGGCCACCTGCATCAGGAAGTGCTGCTGGGCTTCCTGTTACTGTGCATTGTCAGTTATGTCAGTTGAATCCAGGCAGCAGCATGGCTTAGATGCTGGCAAAGGAAGCTCCAAAATGGTTTCTACTTCTCTTTTCCAACAGTCCTAGGCTGTTGGTCCAGTTTAAATGTATTTGAAGGAAGAAAAATCAGGGGTGACAGGTTTTGAATCTACCATTCTGGTTTTACAGGACCTGGCTCCTGAGCCAGCCTGTGCTGGAACAACAGCTTATTACAACTGCAACTCTTCTGATGTGTGTAGATGATTTATCCGTCATGCAATGCTTTGGGCAAATATTTAAAGTGGTTAAAGGGACTTTAAACCCAACAGCAATAAGCAGCTCACCTGGTGCCTGTACCATGTGCCCCTCCTCCATTTCCGGCTGTCCAAAGTTTGACCCCCCCCCCCCCCTTCAATTTTATCCCTCAGTCCTTAATGATTGTGTGATACAGTGAATAGTTATGTTATCAATGCACAATAAATTCCTGTCCAGGTGTGGGTCCCGCCGCAATAAGACTGGGCTGGGGTGGGGGGTGTTTTTATTTTAATGGAATGAAGAAAAAAATCAGGGGTGACAGGTTTTGTCCCCCCGATACATTAAACTTGTCACTCCTGGATATTATTCCTGCCATGAGAGAATAAACCGCAAGCTTGGCGGGAGTATTATTCAACTTGGGTGTATAAGTGACCCCTCCTCTCATTAGCTGATGTATTTATATGGATTCTTAATATTACACAATTTTGTAATAGTGCTCCTTTAACCATGCATAACTGATGGCCCCATTCCAGGATTAAAAGTAATTTTGCTAGTTTTTTGTATTGGCCTTATATTAGAGATACCACATCCCACCTGCAGCGGAACAACAAATGAGTGTTGTCCCGCTTTAATCCGTAGCGGCACACCATCCATTTGCAGGATGCTCCACACTGCATACCACTTGTAGAAGGCGGAAAGACCTCTCACCTCATCCACATTAATTCCAGCTGGATTGGGTCTCATTATGACCACATGAGATGTACACAGTCAAGGTATTAGATGAGGTGCTTGGGGTTCTTTTTATTGCCATTGCACATCTGGCCAAAGCTTTGAATTCTGGGTATAACATCTACACACATCATATGAATTGCAAAAGCTATAAGCTGTTATTGTAGCTGGCTAGCTCAGCAGAGAGACCTTTGAAGTTGAGCAGATCCCCTATGTCCCCTCTCCCAGATCAAAACCCTGGCAGAGGGGTCCTGGAGCGCTAGCCTTCAGCTAGGGAATACCAAACTGGATTCCTCTCTGTGTGAACCCCTCTAGGTCACCACAAACTTATGTTCACCAGGGGGCTCCTTGTTGCCGCATCTCCTGCTTTTGTTAATCAGGGCAACACTGAGCCAGCATCATCACCTTAGGTCCTCGCGTGGGGGGACAGTCAGTAGTTGGTCAACTTTAAAGCAGAATGGATTGTCCAAAACCTGTGACCTCTGATTCTTCTTCCTTCTATTAAAACAAAGGAATAGGATTGGATGGAATTTCTTTGTGCATGGTATATCAGTAGCCCCTCCTCTTGCGTATTGGCATATTTGTGAATTTGTATTATTGGACCATTTTTCTCATGATAGCGCTCCTTTAAATTAACTGGAAAGCAATAGATGAATGATTCTATATTTTATATGTTGCCTTTATTTTATTGTAATGTATGTGCTATTTATGTCAATTCACACTTGTCTTTCTTTCACCTCTTTTTTTATATTATTATATTAATCAATTTTTGTTTTTACTGTTTATGTGTAATGTGCATTCTTATTTGTTTCATAAAAATTAAATTATTTTTAGATGTGCTTATGTTTCACTAATATATCTATCTTTAAATTGTTATTTCTGTTTTGGCTTTTCTAGTGGTCTTTTAAAATGCAATTGTGTGTTACGTTTATCAATACTTACCCCTTTGTGTTCGTCATGTAGTCAACCAGAAGTCCCCCTCAAGTTATCCAACGTTCCCCCTAGAATGTGCTCGGCTAACCAATGCCCCCACCCCATGATACCCTGGCAATAGGGTTGATTCTGCACCAGGTGAAAAAGTGCACTACTTCCAAGTGAATGACAGTTTGCTCTACGAAAAGTAGCACACTTTTTCTCCAGGTGCTGAACGAACCCCCTTATGTACAAAATAAATAAAATATATAAATAAACAGAGAGATACACACATACAAAAAAAAGGTGGTTGCAGATGTGTGTTTGCATGTAAGCACCTGGTTGGGTAAGCAGTGTCAGTGCTTGCAATGTGTGCCTAGCTTAAACCGGACCTTCACCATGATTTAATGAAAAGCCCAAACTCTTAAAAAACGATTCCCCAGCATCTAAAATTAATATATTTTACATTTTAGTCACTAACTTATTATTCTTTCCCCCACTGGGCTGCAACTCTGTTCAGGAATTTAGGATACGGGCGCCGCCATCTTGACTCAGAAGCATCACACTTACTGAGGAGAGGAGAGTGGGATAAGGTACAGGGGGGCAGGTTATAGCTGTGCTTTGCTCAGACAGAGCAGAGCTGGGGTCAGGGAAAGGTCAGCAGCCCCAGAATGCAGAGCAGCACAGTCACTTCCTGTTTGCAGGCACTTCCTGTTTGCAGGCTGCCTGATAAAATGGCGGCTTCCATAAGCCGCCATCTTGGATGTTTAAAGGCTCATAACATGCAGTAGATGCAGGTAGGATGATTTTTAATGTGAGCAATCTGTATGTACAGTGTGGGGGAAACATATAAGATAGACTCTTATTCAGAGTGAAGGTCCGCTTTAAGTACATTAGGTTATCATTTTAAAGGTTGTTTGCTCCGTAGCTAATTACTACTAGGTGCTTTGAGAGCAGCAGTACAACATACGCTTGGACAACTAGAAAAGGCTGCACTCACCAGGTAAATGGTGGAGAGCAATTTCCACATACCCTGACACCTTTTTTATTGCATGGGAAAGGTCAGTTGACTGACTATAGGGTTTATTCATTAAGGGATAGTGGCAGGTAGTGCCTCGTAGCGGCAGGCAGCGTCTGGGCACTGTACGCAATACCACATGGATTCTATGAATCCATAGAAAATATGATGCTAAGGCAAATAGATATAGCCGCTAAAATAAATGAGGTAGTGATTATGGGGGACTTTAACTACCCAGATATAGACTGGGATGCTGAAACATGTGTTTCGCAGAAAAGTAATCGTTTTTTATCTAAAACAAAAGATGGCTACCTTTCACAACAAGTACAAGCTCCAACAAGGGGGAAAGCCATATTGGACCTAATACTAACCAATGTACCAGACAAAGTAATAAAGGTACAGGTTGGGGGACACCTTGGAAGCAGTGATCATAATATCATTAATTTCCAATTAGCAGTCACTAGGGTGCCTTATCAAGGAGTCACAAAAACGCGGGACTTCAAAAAGGCAAAGTTTGACCAACTTAGAGATGCCCTACACTGCATTGACTGGGAAAATGTCCTTAAGAACAAAAGCATGGACACTAAATGGGATACTTTCAAAGGAATACTTCATTTTCATTGTGACAGAAATATACCTTACAGGAATAAAACTATTAGACACACATGTAAACCGATGTGGCTAAATAAAAAGGTTAAGGGGGCAATAAACAACAAAAAAAAGGCATTTAAACGTTTAAAGCAGGAAGGGACAGCGGAAGCGTTAAAAAACTATAAAGAAGAAAATAAACAATGTAAACAACAGATAAGGGCAGCTAAGCTGGAGACAGAAAGACTGGTCGCGAAAGAGAGTAAAACTAACCCCAAATTATTCTTTAGCTACATAAACCGTAAAAAGTACAAACCTGAGGGTGTGGCCCCCCTGAAAAGCAAGGAGGGGACCCCTATAGAGGGAAATGAGGAGAAAGCTAATTTGTTTAACAACTTCTTTGCTTCTATGTTCACAAAAGAATTTGACATGCCCAGTGAAATGCAGGGGAATAACCGAAACCCTCCATTAAATGTCACTGGTCTAACCAAGGAAGAAGTCCGGCACCGTCTCAAGCAGATGAAAATCGATAAATCACCGGGACCAGATGACATACATCCTCGTGTTTTAAGGGAGTTATGTACAGTAATAGACAAGCCATTATTTCTAATATTTGTGGATTCCATAACTACAGGGTTTGTTCCGAGGGATTGGCGCTTGGCAAATGTGGTGCCAATATTCAAAAAGGGATCTAGGGGGGAACCTGGGAACTACAGACCGGTAAGCTTAACATCTGTGGTGGGCAAGCTGTTTGAAGGTTTCTTAAGGGATACTATCCTGGAGCACCTTGGGGAAAATGACCTTATTACTCCATATCAGCATGGAAACCTGATCAGCTTTTATGAGGAGGTAAGTTCAAGATTGGATCAGGGGGAGTCATTGGATATCATATATCTTGACTTTTCTAAAGCATTTGATACTGTGCCACATAAAAGGCTGGTACAAAAGATGAGAATGCTTGGACTGGGGGAAAACGTGTGCAGATGGGTGGGAAATTGGCTTAGTGATCGGAAGCAGAGGGTGGTTATCAATGGTACACACTCAGATTGGGTCACTGTTACTAGTGGAGTACCACAAGGGTCAGTTCTGGGACCAATTCTCTTCAATATATATATAAATGACATTGGGTATGGATTAAACAGTAAAGTCTCAATCTTTGCAGATGATACTAAGCTGAGTAAAGTAATTAAAACAAAGGAGGACAACAGGCAACTACAAACAGATTTAGATAAATTGGAAGCATGGGCAGTTAAATGGCAAATGAAGTTTAACACAGATAAATGTAATGTCATGCACATGGGAAGGAGAAATCTGTGTCATGATTACACACTAAATAAAGAAACACTTGGTAAAACAACAATGGAAAAGGATCTAGGGGTTTTAGTTGACAATAAGCTCAACTGCAGTAATCAATGCCAGGCAGCTGCTGCCAAGGCAAACAGGATCATGGGGTGCATCAGGAGGGGCATAGGTGCTCATGACCAGAGCATCATGTGACCCCTGTACAAGTCACTGGTCAGACCCCATATGGAATACTGTGTACAGTTCTGGGCACCTGTGCTTAAGAAGGACATATCAGAACTGGAGCACGTTCAAAGAAGGGCAACAAAGTTAATAAAAGGAGTGCGGGGGCTAGAGTACCCGGAAAGATTGTCCAAGTTAGGCTTATTTAGTCTAGAAAAAAGACGATTGAGGGGTGATCTAATAACTATGTATAAATATATTCGGGGTCAATACAAGGATCTGTCCCACAATCTATTTATACCCCGGAGTGTAACCATAACCCGGGGGCATCCACTAAGGTTAGAGGAAAGGTGCTTTCTCCACCGACATAGGAGGGGATTCTTCTCTGTAAGAGCAGTGAGACTATGGAACTCGCTGCCAGAGGAGGTAGTAATGAGGGATACATTAAAAATGTTCAAAAGTGGCCTTGATGCCTTCCTGGCATGTAATAACATTTCCGGCTATGGCTACTAGACCACTGGAAGGAGTTAAACAGGCTGAACTGGATGGACTAAAGTCTTTATTCAGCCTTACATACTATGTTACTATGTTACTATGTAAAGTGAATCTGGTGTTTTTTGTCTCTCAAATAATTGCGTCACCTCTCCTGGTCTAGAAAAAGTGATTTTTTAAAACTTTTTTTGATCTTTTATATTTGTATGCAGAATTGTCATTACAGGTCTGGCATTAAAGTATTATTGTCACAATGTTACAACAGTGTAATTCCATGTGTTTTTGCTTTGTTACTGGTGGATATGTGTTCAAAAACAGATTTTAATCACACAGCGTCTGCCGCTCTATGCTGTAGCGACCAGATCCAGAGAGCCTACGCTCTGTGTTGAATATGGTGTTGAATATGGTGGAGTCGCTGAGAGTCGGTCGCAATGAGCTGGCCTTTCTTTCACTCCCTGCAACACTGTACTGGTGTTAGAATGCCCAACATACATCTCATTTATCAATGCCGGCCAGGTTACTACAGCGAATGAGATGCTCTGTTACAGTGCCCGATAGCCAATCACAGCGTATACTAGCGGTCGCTCTTAGCACCTCTGTACAGACGCTCATCTGCCGATACCTGGTGCTAGTAATGAATCAGCTTGTTATACGAACGTGCTTTTGCACGCGGAAAAAAAAATTTGGCATGCAGAAAAAACATTTGCTTGCCAAAATATCTGTCGACATGCATAAGCTTGTGCAAACTTGATTTGAAAAAAAAAAAACATTTACAGCAAAAAATGCTGCTGAATTGCAAAACTGAAAAATACCGAAGCCTGCGGAAGTGCAAACAAAAAAGGCAAAAATTCAAATTGGAACAGTGCTGAATCGGCTATTATTTTTTGAGTTTGATTTTAGACACTAGACAGCTCAGACAAGGTACTGACAAGTTCACAAACTTTAGCTCATCAACACGTTTGCTTCGCTTGTATTGCAAGAGCTAAAAGATAAAACCATTTTGACTTGTAGAAATTAGCTCATAATAGCTAAGGCTCAAAGTCCCATCTTCCATAGTTTAGAGTGTGTTGCTTTAGTAGAACATAACAGAGATGAAAGGATTTATGTGCATCTCTGGGGATTTTCCAGGTTTTTTTTTTTATTTTAAATATTCTGAAAGAATCTGGAAGAATAATTTACAGGGTTGAGAAGGTGTCCCTCTCTTCCAGCTACTTGTCTGCTTATTAGAGTCTAATAATATCAGCTTCATAATGATATCAGACACTTTGGGAATGGTCACTGTAATGGAATGTGGGAATAGAGCTGCACGAAACCACACTTTTGTGTCAACGAAATTACTTTGCTGGTGATATTTTACAAACCAATTTATGGGGTTTCAATAGGGTGGAATTGTATACCAAAGTAAAATATGCATCATCCAAACTTATATCTGTAATAGGAGCAGGGAAATGTGTTTGCTTTAAAAAAAAAAAGTCAGAGCTGTGTATGCCATGCTAAATGCTTTTAAAGGGTAGAGATGTCTATGCCAACCTGAAGCAAGGTACAGCATTCTACACCTTGCCCAGCCAAGGCCTAGTTACGGCTTCTTTATTATATGTGAATACCTATCTTGCAAAAAGCCACCATTTTCCTGTCTGATTTTTATACCAAATGAAGTATAAAACAAATTAACCAATAGGGATAAAAATGATTGAATACATTGTATGTTACCCTATTTTCCTAATAAAATATGGTTTGATTTCTTTATCTCTATCCATCACCCTCCAGCTTGCAGTTTCTTTTGGAGGTTAAATAAAACTGGATGTTGTGCATGAGGTGTATATATGGGTGATGGGGGTAAGGGTGGGACAGTATAGTATCCCCATTAAATTTTGTTTCATTTCATTATACCTCTGCTGTGATGTCTAATGGACCTTTAAAGGAGCAAGTAAATGCATGACCCATGCCCAAGGACATACAGAAGACAACCGTGGAGTGGTTTACCACCGCAGTTTAATGGTACCAAGGTGAAACAATTGTCCAAGGGAAAGGGTTTCAGCAATAACCCTAGAGAAGTGTTCTCCAACACCTTCCATCAGAACCATCAACTATTCATGTTTTTTGCTCTCCAAATAGCTATTAATTATTAATTAATTATAATTTATCATTGCTGCTGCACTAAATACTTCACCTGTGCAACTGAGTGGAGATCCACCAATCGTGACCTATTGGTGACTCTCAAGGAGAGGGTTGGAGAACAGTTAGTTCTCCAGTTAGTTAGTAAGAGGACCACTTACTAAGCTGAGGCAAAAGAAAAAATACATTAATTAATTAAATACAATGAATTCAATGTTTTCTGACTAAGGCCCTTATTTATGAAGGAATAGCGACAGGTAGCGACTGGTGAGCGGCCGGTAATGACGGGCCCCGCCACGAGAACGCCGGCTCCCCACCACAATCACACATTTATCAAGCCAATCCTGCTTAGCGACTGAGATAGCGCCATATAGCCACTCATTCATCATTATTCCAGCCTCAGCCCACAGCGCCAGCGTCCGACCTTGAACAGCGACAGGTATGACCTCTCGCTACCTGGCGCTCTCCAATGCATTTCAATGGAACAATCTTTAAATATTAATAATTAATTGTTATTCATTTTTTTTTTTTTTTTTTTTTTTTTTTTTAATTTGAAAAATTCTGTGACCACGTCTGCCATTTTAGATAATTTTTTAAGGGAAAAAAAAAAAAAATTGTACAGAATTGATATCACAGGTCTGATATTAATGTATTTATATTACTAAATTATTTTAAAAACTTGTTTTTTTTGGTTTCCAAAAATATGGTTGTTTGGGGGTTAAAAAACTACTTTTAACTTATCGCCGCCAGTGCTCTGGGGTTTAAACATGCATTTCACAGCGCGAGAATTTTTTGAGCATGTTTTTTTTAATGAATATGGTGGGAGCCGGTCGCTAGGGCCAGTCGCTATCATGCGCTCCCATACAGCGCTGAACCTGTCAAATAGCGACTCCTCAACTACCGAACAACGGCCAAGCACAGCGACTACTAGCGGGCGCTCTGAAAATGCCGCTACAGTCGCTCAACTGTCGCTACCTGACGCTATTAATGAATCGGCCTCTTACCAATGATTGCCATATATGACAACAGAACATACTTGTATTGTTTCTTTCTACAATGAAAAGTTTTGACCTTTTTGCCTTTAACCTTTTGTCCCAATTATACCTAACCAGCTCAATGGCGTTTACCTTTGGAGACCATTCCCTAATTCAAAGTCTGCCATGCTCTTTATCTAACATGCTTTAGATCAGAGGTCCTCAAACCTCCTCCCCGTGGACCTGAACAGGACAGCATTCGAAGCTCTCCGAACTGAAGCAAATGTGTAATAATTAGGGCTATAGATCTGTCTAAGCACTAATTACTTCACCTGTCCATTAGTGTGGCAAACTGCTAAAGCCGGCCTGTTAAGAAACTGCTAAAGCCGGCCTGTTAAGGCCCTCGAGGAGGAGGTTTGAGGACCCCTGTTTTAGATCATTATCTTGCCCCAGATGACTGTGAAAATTCTCATTCATCCATGTCATGGTATATCTGCAGCATTATATCAAGGCAAGTGGACATAGCTTTTCCCGGGCCCCACAGTAAAAGTCATAGCACCCTCCACCAAAATAAAGCATAATGAGGTGTACCCAGGCTTTTCATGCTTTTCTGTCTTATTCTTTTGGCAGCTGCACTTTTTTACAGCCTAACCTGTGGCTGAGCAGTGAGACATAAGATGTGACAGCTTATGTCTTCCCCAGAACTGCAAGGCCAACGACAGGACGGTGCTGCCCAGCTGCCACAGCATTGACAGCACACTTCCCAGCCACATTGCAACAGGGTGCCAGATCGGAACCCAGGGGCATAACTAGGGGGGCAGATGGGTTGGGGATTTTCCCAAAAGGGGGCCTAAGAACAGGTGGGGGGAGCCGTTTCGAATCTTTGCCCTAGGTGCCAGAAAGCCTAAATACACTTCTGTCGGGGTCAGCAGCTTGCACTGAGCCCCATTCTGCCACAGGCTTGGTTGCAGCTGCCCCCCCTATCTAGTATGTATGTACGCCAGTGTAATCAGACTGGCTTTCAGAAAGCAGGTCGGATTACTAGCTTAACATCTTGTTTTGAGATTTACCAATAAACCCCAGACTAGCTAGGTCACTAGGCGTGGTAGGCCTTCAGGTTCAGGGAGCCAGTCACACTGCAAAAAAGTAGTCAGGGGCAATCATGCTCCTCTCTGCATGCTTGACAATTGGCGTCAACCAAAAATTGTGAAATTCAAGAATTTGACATTTATATTGATAAATCAACGCAGTCCACTAGTTGCGTTTCCTAGGCCAAGAAGCTGATCAGTGCTAGTCTACTCCTTTTGAAGGCTGAATTTGTTCAGCCCCACCCAAATAACCACATCTCAGTTATTTATGGGACACATGACACATTTTCATAGCAGCACCAGGCCTTGAAAAATATTGTTCCGCCAAATGCAGAGGACAATGATATTTGTGAACTGATCGATTAGTAGAATAATTTGCCTTATCCAATTACTGTATGAATATATTTGTTAAGGATGCATTTCTTTTATTTGATTCACTTTCTGAAATGCCCTAAATGAGTTCATTGTTTTGCATTTCATTGTTCAATGTATAAACTATATTGGCCACATTTCATTCATTTCACACACATTTTTTTTTATTTGCCCAGTACAGACCCATAGCTGTCATCCTGGATGGAGCCCCTCTCACTCCTCTTTGTCTCAAGTACATCCGTTTTAACTTCCAATATTTCTAAATATTTTCTCCAGCTAACACATTAGTTCATCATAGATTTAGAGTTGAAGGTTAGGGCAACGCATTCAATTCCTGTTGCTGAGTGATGCTTGTTTTTGTCAAGATAATTCGGCCTTTTTTTCTTCCTGTGTAATTTAGCAGTTTAGTCTGGAAGATGCTGAACATATGTAGCTGCATGCAAGTTTTGAAGGGGCAAATTATTATTATCTATATTTAATCTCAAGGATCGATGTTACTTTGACATGAGATATTAATAATATTCTATTTCAGTGCTGCTGAAGAATGCCAGCTTTGGGTATAAACAGTGTTAACAACTGCTGTAAAAATGTTCAAAGCTGAAGGATGTGGCATGTCCTTTGTTCAACATCAGTGCTTGAACTTTCTCTTTTAGAATGTAAGCTCTAGTGACAAGAGTTGCATGCTATCTTTAAAGTGAACCTCCAAGAATGTAAACGTTTGGATGTCTCACTCCGTATTGACAAGTACTAGGAATCCTGAAAATGAGCTTGAATCCCCATATGAACCTGATTTGCTGCTTGCAGTCACAAGAAATGGAACCAGGCTCATAGAGCTTTTCAAGAGGCATGGCATTCCAAATCATCTAATCAAAAGGGCCCAGAGAATGACATGGGCAGCAATTGTAAACAACAGACCATAATTGCACGTCATGACATTGGTATGGACGAGGCCATATCATACATTTCTGAATCTATGTTGTCAACAAGTGTGTACTGTACATTACATATAATTTTGAAAGAGGGTGTTTAGTACATTGGGTATGGAAGAGGAAAACATTACAACAGAAATAACAAGATGAAAAAGGGTAAGTGCTTTGGTAAGACCAGGTTTAGGTGTCACTTGGGAGATTTAGGTTTCAGAAACTCAGATCTTATCTTTCTAGACAGTCATTCCATGGAGCCACTATGAGACATTCTGGTATGAGAAGTGGATAGTAGGTAGTAGGTAGGGAAGGAGGGTTAGTAGAAGAAAATGATCAGAAAAATTTGGGTAGAGAGATTGAAAGGTCAAATAGGCGGGATACCCCTGACTAGTCTAAGGTGCAACATTGAGAAGTCCTGGTCTGGAAATTGGTTAGGGCACTGGTCACAAGATAAAATTAAGGGTTCAAAAATTTAAGGGCCCATCCAGAAAAAAATAAAAAGGACAAAAGTTTTTTTTTGCTACGTCAGCTTTGTAAAATGTACAGGGTCTCAGGATGGGGTTACAGGGCACCCTTGTATGGTGAAGGGGGGCTTTTCCTCCTACCTGGTTGCAAATGGCGGATGAGCTCCCAAGGAATCATCAGGCATGCACAGGATCCCGGAAAGTTTTACAAGGCTATTAGGTTATTTTAAGCCCAACCTGAAAACCATTACAGAGAGAAAGGAGGGGTCTTGCTGCTTCAGAAGCCCCATACAGTCAGTCCAGCATGCAGTCCAAAATCATGATATTGCTATAACTGATGGTATGATGCAGGTGACCTCTGTAACTCCTGCACTCCAACAGACAAATGTCACAAACAGACATTTCAAGCATTCCTGAAAATTCCTTTTTACAATCTTTATGCTGAGCCTCAGTTACTACAGTGTCAGGATCATTTTTTGTAATGTCACCAGAGCAACTTTTAATTTAGATAATAACATCTCAATCCTGCTTTTTCTAGCTCTTTTAGCCATTCTCGACTAGACTCCGTTTATCGGGAAATAAAAAAAAAGTGAAAAAAATTGAAAAGATAAGTGTTAATTTTCCAGAAGTAAGTCTATTGCAACATGAAACTTCAATCCACAATGAGCGTGTATTCGAAAGCTGTAGATTTCAAACTTGTCCACCATGATCAAACTGGATTTATGGCACATCATAACTCCCCAGACACCATCCTGCAGCTTATTAATTTAATAGACTTCTGTCCATTCCGTGATGTTCTGGCCATGACAGTTTCTTCAGATAAGGCAAAAGGCTTGTGACAGCGGAGAGTGCGGATATATTTTCTTCTGTTTTCCTTCTAACAGCGATTGTAGAGTCTCCTTCACAGCTCTTATTTCTTATTCAGTGGAAACTAACTTTGTTGTCTATATTGTCTATGTATAGATTTGTAAATATAAAAATAGATATGTAAATTCAGTTACATTCACCACTAACATTTGCCAACATTTTGGTAAAATTAGCCCAGTCTACTTTTCATAAAAATAATGCTCTTAAAGGAAGAATTGAGTCAAAAGAAGATAACTGAATATAATTTCCCTTTAACTATAGCAAAATATCTGTACACAAGTTTTCCTTTCACAACATAAGGTCTTATTAGGAATACAGGGGACTGCTTTTTATTAGCCAATGCTCCTCTTATGTCCGGTGGTCTTCCTCTTCAGTCCAAGGACATTTTGCTTTCCCAAACTGTCACACAATAGAAAATGTGCTGTGTGTATAGCCTTAGAAGAGCCGTATAATCTTAGACAAGGCTGTGTCAGACTGTGCCAAGGTGTACTAATATGGTGCATACTGGCGCAACCTGAGTCAACAATTAAATAAAAAACGCAACACGAGGAAACACATGCTGCTCACATACTGTAAGTGCATGCATTTTGGTTTGTAGTCAACCTCAGTTCTACTCAAAAACACAATGGCCAAAATTGCATTTGCCAACAAGATATACAACCGTGACTTTTGTAAAAAAGAAAAAATCAGCCAGTGGTTTTAGTCTCTAACGTCTGTCTTCGATGAACATGTCCACAGATTTTGTCCGAGCTCCAATTTGAAATGTCACATTCCACAAGCAACCCAACAGAACAGCTTCCCCTCTATTCCTACAAGCTGGCTTTTCCCAGCCCGGTGTTATCCCGTAGAGCTGTGCAATCAATTAATGTTATACCACCATCATTAATAATATTCTTAATGAAATGATTCTGTTGATCTCTGCTGTATTTTAATTATCAGAGTTAAGCATAATTACATTGCAGCTCTGAGCTGGCATGTACACTCCTTTAGGGCGCAATTTCGTTTTAACACACTGATAATGTAATTTTACATTGTGTCAGTTGTTTAGTTATTATCCAGTCGTACAATTCTGCTGTATTCCTGATAACAGATAATAACCTTAGCACCTACCATATCCTAAAGTCATTTAAAAAGCAATATTGGAATTTCCTAACTAGCTAACTTAATCGTCTTATGAATGTATAATTCCCATTGCTAAATATTTGTCCCAGCCCTGCTTTAATAATGCCGCTAAATGCAGGTAACCACATGTAATGAGAATGGAGAGATAAATGCAATTCTTTACACAAACATGTCTGATCTTCCTGTTGTTGGGTAGCTCCACTGTCCTCGCCATCATATCAGAAGGGGGTTGGGAAGAAAACAATACAACATCCTATTACAATTGATCTTTACTGTTCTGATGACAATAACATGAAATAGCTTAGCAAATCATCACCAAGACCATTTGCTCTTGGACTCATTTATTTCCTGCAATAATTCATTATTAATAATTTAGAAAATCTTGACACCACCCAGGTAAAATCCATCAATCCTGTTTTCTATCAAAATATATTAAAATCTTTACTGATACATTATCATACAGCTAAGGTGCTCCCAAAACAATAAAGTGCTAAGTGACAAGTCATTTTATTGGAGGTCTATATTAACTGAATTTGCCGTAGGCGTAGCCCAAGTAAACGGGAATCTGTTGGCAAAGAGAGGCTCTCCTTACCTCCCCTACATCTATGTAGTAATGCAGCTTGGAGTGGGTTAGTATTCCTGTCTCATTTTTAGTTATACTATGTTGATTTTTTAAAACAATATTCCAGGGCTTTAGGGATGTAATGGTTACTGTGTCAAACAGAACAGGAGGTATATCAATCATTCAGATCCCTGTCTTGGGCATGTGCCTACTGAGGTGCAAACATTTTCAAATGAGGTATAACTTGGAACATGTTGAACTCCTTGATGGGTCTCTTAAAGCGGAACAAAACCTAGGAATTCCCAGGTTTTGTTCTGTTTCCCCCGAATTTGGAATGCCCCACTGTGTGAAACACCATTGAACACCCATGACAACTTAACTCTTCCTTGCTCCTAAGGTGCATGCATGGGCACACAGCCAATCAGAGCCGTTTGCCATGTTTACACACTTCGGCAACTGACTTTGTGGCAAATGGCATGGCACTGAAAATGCAGCAGCGTACGCTCCCCATTGGAAACAATGAGAGACATGTGCTGTTGAACCAGGGAAAGGTAAGCAATTGTCTGCCCTCCGGGGGGTTTCACACAGCAGGGGGAATGGTAAAGCCAGTGGCCAGCCCTGGGATCATTTAGATTCCAGAACAGCCATGGTGGTGTTTTTGTTCCACTTTAATGACAGCCGGAGATGCCCTGGTACTGTGTTGACAGTGGCAAGGTCTGCTTCCATTTGACTACGCAAATAGTAAGCCGTCCAACATAAATAATATGCAATAAAAAGAGACACAAGTAAGCTACCAGGGATTGTAGCCTGCTTACTAAGGCCATGGCAAGCAAATGAAAGAACCAGTGTGATAAACCTGTGCTGAAAAGCCCTTTAACTGTTAAAATTGGGCAAAATAATCCCCCTTCCAAATTTACACAATGGCAGTAACCACTGGAGGAGCGTTTAACTTGATTTTTAGGCTTTCCAGTTGACCTCAAGCTGGTAGACAGTCTGATTCAGGATGCCAGTGGCCTGAGGGCCACTGTGGGAATTATAAGTGGAAGTTGACTTAAACAGAGTATCGGTCTTCAGCATCCTACACCTGTGGAGGTTAAAATTAGGCCTCCTGCTCTTCCAGGCTGTAGTCACTATTATGGCTAGAAGTACAATAGGTTGTATGTTTTTTTTGGTCCAATTGAAACATTTAATTTTTTTATCAGGAGATTTAGAAAAGGGGAGCAAGGTCCTGACTGTAAAAGGTTCAAGGACAACCAACCTAAAATGAAAGGGGTGTTGGCTTTGGCAGCTTGAAAAGCCTGGACCACATGAACACCGGTGGTCAAGTAGGTAGGCAGGTTTCGTCAGGAGAATGAGGTTCAGGTAAGAAGAACCACGGCTGGCAGTTGCGAATGCGGCAATCAAGATGCCCCCATGGACGGACCAACACACATTTGGTGTAAATATTTAAATACCTCCACCTCCACCTGCCATAACGCACAAGCTGGTTTTGTTTGTGAACAGATCATAAGTAAACTTCCATCAATGCATAATAAGCAGAGTTTTCGTAACTCGGGTCATCTAAGAGCAGAGAGCACGAAGATATGGAGAACGGCGGCATCGAAGATAACCGGAGATAGCTCCGAGTCGTCAGCACTCCCTCCGTTGTACGCCTCCCAGCACAACAAATGTGATGTTTTAGAGCACATAACACATGTTATTTAAATGCAAATGGATGCCGCGTGTTTATATATTTAATATTTCATTTGGCACTTTCAAAGGCTTCCGAAGGTTAAAAGAAATCTACTTCTGAGTGTGTAAAAATGTAATGATTAAAAGAACAACTTGTAATTGTTTCGAGGAAGTTTTTCTGGAACTCTTTGATGTGACGATTAATGTTTGGCATGTAAATAATTTGATATAAACGGATGTTTGCTTAGGTTCCCAGGCTTTCAATTTTTTTTCCTCTTTTATAGCAGTCAATAGGTTGCCATGAATAAAAAAAATATATTTCATCTCGGTAGGCACGTACGGCTGTGAAACCTCGAAGAAAATGTGTTAAATCAAAAAATATTATGTGGAATCTACCAACAGCACACCAAAGATATTTCAGAAAATAAGAGCTGCTTCAGTTAACTACAGCTAATGTTACCTAAAAACCTGGTCAAAGAATAAAATGAAAATGCCTAACCAACCGCTACAGCAGCTTCCTCAGGATCCAGTGCTTCAAGGCTAACCAGTCCCAGGTAAGTTGCTACAGTGGTTGGGTGACAAAACCACCGCTCCTAAGCTTCAGTGCCCAGAAACTGATGCTGTAGTGCTTGGCTCCTGAAATGGAGGCAGGAGGATCTTCGGGACCAAGTGAGTGTTTTATTTTCATCTGGCTGAGCAGGGAGTCCAGGGGTGATAAGATAGGAGGTTCTTCATGATCTTCTTGGCCCCCAGGACATCCCGAGTTGGTATGCCCCTCTGTCTGAAACTTCGGTAAATGGCTCTTATTGTTTTTAGTAGGGAGTGAAAGCTGCTGTGTCTCATGTAACCTTGGTTTGTGTGCACGTCTCCCCCAGTCATTTTGATAGGCTGGGACGGGAGCGCACACAAAGCTGGGGATGCACCCGTTTGCGCTCACCATTGATATTAATGAGATATCAATGAGAGACATTTGTCGAATGACATAGTCAGGGCAAATGGCGCTCATTAAATAAGAGCCCATGCATGCGTTGGGCCGAGGAGAGGTGAGTGAATACCGGCTTTCTAGGTAGTTTCACACAGCAGGGCAGCCCAGCTCATGATGCCCTCAGGACATGAAACAAAACCTGGGAACGTCAAATTCCACTTTAAAGGAATAATCTATACAGCGCAAAACAAAAAGGGAACTTACCTTGAGTTTCAGCGATATCAAGCCCGGTGCAACCAGAGTGTTTCCCTCCCTGGCCTCACTCAGTTCCACACTGATTGGAGTTTGCAATGCAATCCCTGCCACCAAACAACATGGAAGTCTGCTCTTAGGTGAAGCGCAATGTTTGGAATGGGAGCACTGAAACCAGAGGACAGAAGTCTACAGGACTGGAGTTGTGTCTTGGTAAGTGCCATTTATTTTTTCTTCACTGCCTGGATGGGAACTTTTAACCCTTTAATTGCCAGCCTACCTGGAGCATTCTTCATTCTCTGTTGCCAGACCCTTTTGCACTATTTTGCGCTCCACATGTTCAACTGTGATTTTTGAAGGGATTTCCAGGGATTTCCCAGGGAATTATATATTCTTTTTTTTTCAGCAGAATCTGGGCTTTAACATGAAATGTGTTTTTGTCATTTTTCAGGTGTATTTTCAATATTGTGAGATGAAATATGTGCAAAAAAATAAAAAAAATATATTTTTTTTGTAATAAAAAAAGTAATTTTGTCAATAAAATCTTATTGCGTGTGAAATCCTAATTTCTCCCGGTTACAGCGGTACCACATATGTATTGGTAGACACCCTTTCCTGCCCAGGAGACTCCCCCAAACTGAAACAGCGCTTTAGGAGATTTTCAGATAAAATACAAATATGCTAAGCGCTAGGCGCACCTTGCAGTTTTTCAAGAAAAACAACCCTTTACATTTGAAATACCCCTCACAAACTATACATTCCCTGGAAGTATACACCTCAGGCTTTCTAGGTGTACCAGGCTTGTTTACATGGGTGCAGTTTTCTGTAAGTAATTCCTCAATGAATTCTTTGGTAGCACAGAGTTTCACTAAAAAAGAATAAAAAAGCAGAATCAAACTCATATTTTCCTAAAAAAAAATATGAAAACAAGAAAAAACAAGCCCAATCTGAAAAAGCAACATCCCCCGAACAGAACAATACCCAACATGCATAGCTACTGTCAAGGAAAGAGTTGTCAAACACCCCAAAGTAAAGCTTGTGCCTAAGGGTAATTTTACTAGAAAATTTCAGCTCTGCAGATAAAGTGCGCACCTTGTACTTTTTCTACCAAAACAGCCCTTTACATTTGGAATACCCCCCCCCAGAAACCATATATTCCCTGAAAGAACATATGTTAAGCTTTCTAAGCGTACCCAGCTTGTTGTAGTGGGCTCATCATTTTAGAAGTAATCCCTTGAAGAATTCTTAGGTTGCACAAGGTTTCCCTCCAAACAATTATTTAAAAAAACAGAATAAAAAACACATTTTCTTAAAAAAACAATATGCAAACAAGAAAAAAGAAGCTAAATCTGAAAGCGCAAGATCCCCTGAGTAGAACAATACCCCACATGCATAGGTACTATTAACCCTTTTAATTGCCCGTCTACTTGAAATTTTTTCACCCTCTGTTGACAGGTAATTTTGCACCATTTTGCACCATGTTTAACCATGATTTTTGGAGGAATTTCTAGGAAAATTATAGATATATTTTTTGCAGCAGAGTTTAGGCTTTAACATGAAATGTCTTGTTTGTAATTTTTCTACTGTTTTTTAAATAGTTTTGCGTAAAAAGAACAAAAAAAAAAATAAAAAATGATTTTTTAGAAAATTGTCTCCTTTATTTTAAATAAAACATTTACTTTATTAGAGAAAACCATATTGTATGTGAAAGCCCCATTTCTTCTGATTACAACGGTACCACATATGTATTGGTAGCCCTCCATTTTTGCCCAGGAGACTCCCCAAACTGAAAAGAGCACTTTATAACATTTACAAAATACAACTACTATCCACACTATAAACATAAGGGGTTAATTAAAAAAATGACATAGGGTCCCCCCTCTTAGGGGGGAGACCCCATTTTTTGGGGAATTTTAAGGGTTAAAAACCCTTAAAAATCAAAAAAAAAATGAAATGGGGTCCCCCTTACCCAGCATTACCAGCCCGGGACCAGCTATGGGGGCTTGTAGGAACAGAGTGGAGGGGCCAGCTTTTGTGGCCCCCACCCTGAAGCCTACAAGTCCCCATACCCTGTGTGGGCCCGTGCTCTTCTGCCCCCCCCCCCCTGGGGAGGCAGGTAATTAGGGTGCAGGGGGTTAATGGCAAGTCACCCGCTAGTTGCAGGTGACTTGCCATCCCCCAGCCTTGTGAACTGGTATAGGGGTCTCATGGACCCCTTACCAGTTCACAAAGGGTTAAGTGTAAAAAAAAAAAAACACAGACACAGAAAGGAAAAATATTTTGTTTTTTTTTTTTAATATACATACCTCCCATCCATCCCTGTGTCCCACGCTGATCAATCTGGCTTCTGCTCTCCTGCTGCTGCTGCTGGAAGCCTTTTATAGCTGCTGGGTGACAAAGCATAAGGGGTTAATTTAAAAAAATTACATAGGGTCCCCATTTTTTTTTTAATTTTAAGGGTTAAAAACCCTTAAAAATCCCCCCCCCCCAAAAAAAAATAAAAGGGGGTTCCCCCCTACCCAGCATTACCAGCCCGGGACCAGCTATGGGGGCTTGTAGGAACAGAGTGGAGGGGCCAGCTTTTGTGGCCCCCCACCCTGAAGCCTACAAGCCCACATACCCTGTGTGGGCCCGGGCTCTTCTGCCCCCCCTGGGCTTTGGGGAGGCAGGTAATTGGGGTGCCGGGGGTTAATGGCAAGTCACCCGCTAGTTGCAGGTGACTTGCCAGCCCCCAGCTTTGTGAACTTGTATAGGGGTCCCTATTACTCATGGACCCCTTACCAGTTCACATAGGGTTAACAGTAAAAATAAAAACACAGAGACATAAGAAAAAAAAAGACATTTATTTTTATTTTTTTACTTTACTCACCTCCGATCCTCCTCTGTCCCTCGGCGATCTGCGATGACAGCTGCGGGTGCTGGGTGGAGGGGGGCTGGGGGGGTAGAGGGATCACAGCCCTCTCCCCACCTCCAACCTCTCTCCTCCCAGCACCCGACAAGACTGACAGTCTCGGGTGCAGGTTTTATGAAGCCGGCTGCCGGGTGACATCATAGTGTCCTCCGATCACCCGGCCCTGCCCCCAAAGGGCCGGGGGATCAGAGGGCACGAAACTAAAGAGGAGACCTGGCCGGATCCATAGAGTGGTTGGGTGAGTATTTTCTTACATTATTTCTTTAAGTCAAGCACGTAACACCTACGTGCTTGACACTTAAGGCCCCGACAAGCCAGCCCGTAGGTGTTACGTGCTTGGCACTTAAAGGGTTAAATATATATATGTCCAGATTATGAGGGGGTGCAAGGGGCACGTGCCCCATGGCCTCCACCCCTTTCCCTGCAAAGGGGGACTCCACCAACCTTTGGGTTATTGTCTGGTCCAGGTTTTTCTTTGGTCTGGCGGGTCGCGGGGCCAGCAATAAAGCTATTTGCGGCCCCCAATGCCTTGGCAAACAAAAGCCACCACAGGGCAGCAATGCTACAGTGATGGGTGGGTGCAGAGCTGTCAATTGGCGGCCGCTCACTGCACATAAGCCTCCAAGCACAGCTGCTGGCAGATCACTGTTTTCTGCTGGACCAGTTGGGCGAATACATTACCCCCCACCCAGCACACACCCGCACAAGGGTGGCAGAAGGGACTCGATCTGACGTTCCTGTAAGTAGGTGCGTTCCAGACAACCACCACTCTTGCCTGGACTATTATCTTAATGGAAAAAAATATTGTATCTAGGGCCTCCACCAGACTTTGTGCCCAGGGCCCTCCACTACACCTAATCTGGCCCTGTATATATATATATATATATATATATATATATATATATATATATATATATATTAGAGATATAGATATATAGATAGCAAGAAAGCAAACACGCCAGGCTAAAAGTATTTTTTGATCCAGGTTAAGTCTGTATGAATATACAGTATACATACACACACACACACACACACACACACTTAAAAATATTACACATTGAACACGATGACTGCTGAAGCTGACTTTTCAGAAGGGAGAAAAATTTATGAAGAGAAAAAATCCCTAAAATCTTGAATACCTTACAGACACAAACATAAAAGAACAGCATGGGCTTTTAATCCTGCAGGTATATCAGATGTTCAGAGCGGTTAACGTTATTAAACCATGGGCCCCAGTGTATTTGCTCCAGAGCAAAATGAACGTTTCTGCATGATAGATCTCAGTATATCAATATGTTTACAAGGGAGCGAGGATCAGGGTAATCTCTACAGGTGGAACCACAGTGCGTTTCCAAAATAAATACAAATTCCACACAATGCAAGTGTGCATTGTGAAATAAAGAATCAGTCATTTTTAGCTTTTAATTTAGGAATGTAAGCAGTGATACGAGGGGAGGACTCGCTATGTTTGACAACCAAATGGGCCCAGTGGTGGACTGGGATGCCTGGGGCCCCCCAGTAGAACTGACTCTGGGGGTCTGCCCTACAATTAAATGCAAGTAATACTGGCTTAATGGAAGGGTCCATACACAGAAACATTGTGCCAAGCTGTATCGTCTCTGTATGTGCACTTGGGATGCCATAAATAAGCTATACATAGTTAAGGTTTGGTGTTGAAGGCCCTCAAAGAGGCCCCTGGGATCAGGGGCCCACAGGGTTTTTTTCCTGGTAACCCCATGGGCCAGTCTGAGCCTGAATGAGCCTTTCATAATGGGGTCAGTCTACATGTGTGCCTGGCTTGTACTGTATGAAATGTCACATTCCAGAACCTAAAGAAGACCAAAACCCACGCCCCATTGGCCCTGAAATGTATAAGATTACAGGGCTGCTGGATTGCCTACCCCCGGGGCATGCAAAATCAGGATGCCCCTCTGTGTGGAACCCCAAAGTTGCCAGAAACTCACCTTCTTTCTCGGTCCAATGGCGCATGCGTGAGCTCTGGCCATATCATCCGCTATCCCTTTAGCAGGGCACGTGCCCACGCCAGGCATTTGTGAATAGCTGCCGCGGGCATGCTCCCTGTTAGAGGGTAATGGAGGATGCGGCCGCCAGTGTGCTCGGATCTGCTCCCATTAGACAAGCTCCTGGACAAAGGGGCTTAAACGGATCCGAGTACGCTCATTGGACCAGCGGCCATGCATGCGTCGCAGGACCGGGAAGAAATGAGTTTATTCCGTGAACCTGGGGGGCGGCTCCAAGCGCGCTGGCGGCCGCATCCCCCGCTTCCCCCTAACAGGAAATGTGCCTGGCCAGGCCATTCAAAAATGCCCGCCATGGGCATGTGACCTGCTAGAAGGATAGTGGGGATGCAGCCGCGCCTCGTGAAACGGGAAGCAAGATAAGTGAATAGGGGGACCTGGGGCTTCTCACACAGTGGGGCATCCCGATTTTGGATGCCCTGGGGGGAGGGAATCAATCGGCCCGGGAATCTTATAGATTGCGCTGGGTTTTGGTACACTTTAAGACACT
Organism: Gastrophryne carolinensis; assembly: GCA_027917425.1. Classification (NCBI taxonomy): domain Eukaryota; kingdom Metazoa; phylum Chordata; class Amphibia; order Anura; family Microhylidae; genus Gastrophryne; species Gastrophryne carolinensis. The sequence goes on along the minus strand of CM051239.1, from coordinate 392,563,754 downwards.
CTCAGGTCTGAGTCTTTAACCCGTCTTTGGTTCTCGACAACCTTCAACATCATGTTTCTGTGTCCTGCAACCTCTAATATGAACTCTCTTTGGGGTCCTCCAAAGCAGAGAGATTTAATCAACAATTGACTAAGAGGTGAAGAGGTGGAACAGATCAAGTCATCCTGCTTACACACTAATTGGACCAAGATTTTGGCAAAATCACTGTCCAAGAGTAGATAGGCCCCCTATAGCTTAGTTATTATCCCTGGCCTGTATGAACATCAAATCAGTTGACCAACATAGACCAAAATATCCAAGACAAAAATCAGCTTGCAATACCAACCTGAGGGCACCAATTATCCGAAGCAGTAAAACAAACAGTTGTCTAACATATTCATTATAGAAAAGAACGGTTGCTCTATTTTGAAAGCTGAGTTAGCTAATAATTTCCTGATGATTTAGGTTAGTTTGGTGAAAATGTACTTTAAAAATCACCAATACTATTTTAATAAAGTGCAATTCTTACCTTTGCTGTATACAATGCAGTTGTTCTTGCTATCTTCAACTCCTTGCCAAGCAACGTGCAACAACCACTTGGGACCATCTGTCAGCATCAACGGCACAGGAGCCTTCGTTTTCTGTAGGAAATGACATGAAAAAGTTTCATGTAAAAAGTTCAACAAACTCTTCTATACAAGTACTTCATATGATATATCTTTGTTCGGCTTTTTCGTTGCGAATGCTATTATATGGTCTGTAGTTGTTAAATAGCATTGAGGTGACTAATAAAGTTTTATTTTCCTACAAAATCAAGCAACTGGACTGGATCATACATCAAGTGGTGGAGGCCCTAGGGCAGCAGCCCCTTGTGCCCAGTGCTTAATCCAGCCCTGATCATACGTTTGTAATAATGTGAACCAAAAGCTGTTTCAATCTGGCTGATTCCTAGTCCCTGGAGAATCCAAATTAGGGATGTTCTGCTGTGTGTTTGTCCTCACACGGCTCTCTGTGCACCTGGCAGTGAAAACATGTACTGCAAAAAGTGAAGTGATCTATCTGCTATCTAGTGATGGTAACATGTTAAAGTTTACCAAAACCCAGGATTTTCACTATCCCAGGCTTAGGTCATTAATCTTAGGGATGCCTCGCTATGTGAAACCCCCCAGTCCGCCCTAGAATCTATCATTTCTCCAGGTTCCTTGTGCATGCATGGGTCCCGTCCAATCAGTGCGGTATGCCGTGAATAGTAATGATTGTTAGTTGGCCCTGTTTAAACAGAGAGCTCAGCAAAAGCAGGTGTACCTGCGGTATGAGGAGCGCTCCCCAGTCCCCAGTGGGGGATGCAGCTGAGGCTGGTGAGTGTGGCATGGGAGCCACGGAAGGGTGAGTGAATCCTATCGAAGGTAGAGTGGCACACACAGTGGGAAAATCCTTATTTGGATGTCCAGGTCACTTGATAGTCCAGCTGGTCTAAAGGACTCCAGGGCCATCACAAATGGTGAATGGTCTCCTTAAGGCCGTCTTTAGGGGCAAAAAAAACAGGATATACACCTTTTCTTCCCTGCAGTCCTGAGCTCAGAAACATATTTCCCAGGCTTCCATGGTGGTCAGGTGTGCACCGTCCAGATCACGTCTGCAGCATGGTGCCTCATCTAACCCCTGTGGGATCCCAGAAAAAGGTAAGCAGATTGGGCTGGGAGAATTGAACAAAACTCCAGCCAAGCTTGTGGTTTTCTTCCCCTGGTAGGAATAAAATCCTGGGGTTACAGGTTTAGTCTATGAGGGGTGACAGAGTCTGTCACCCGAGATGTCCTCTTCCTTCCATTAAAATAAAACAAACAAGCCTGGCTGGATATTTCTCGATACCAGGTGTATAAGTGACCCCTCCTCCCTCCATCCAGGATATTTATATGGATTTTTATCATTGGGCCATTTTTTCGCGATAGTGCTCCTTTAAGCAGACCAAAAGTCTGTTTAGATATCTGAACCACTTTATTGCATTGTGATCTATAGGGTGTAGGTCAACTTTAAATTGCAGATTTTGATTTACATTAGAAAGACATCCTGTTGGTTAGCAATCATCAATATCCCCTTTTTTTGAAAATATCTTATGGTAGTTTTTAAGGACTTAAATTAATTAAGCCGTATATCATTGAATACATAACCAGTATGTTGATCGTTATCAGCCATACATACCCTATATTGTCAGCATCCTCTTCTTTGAAAAATGATGTGGTAAAAACTATATTCTTTTCTATATTCTTTTATAGACTTGTTTCTCGATCTGAATGGCTCAATTATTATCTAGGATATTTTCATATGATACTGGATCAGATCTCACCGATATGCAGAATCCCCCGTGGTGGGGAATTATAAAGAGAATGCAGATGACTTTCAGAGTAGGGATCCGTGTCTGCCAGTGATCTTTAGCTACATTGTACTTTATTATCGAATAGATCTTACTATTTCCTGAAATAGACAGGAAAGAATTCAGGGAATTGGTGTCCATTTCAAAATCTTTATCCACCATAACATTTATTTTCTAGTAGGAATTTATTCTGAATGAATAATGTAATTTTTCCTTCTCTATCTTCGCCCGGTGATGATGTACAGTTTTACTGCCACTGAAATAATAATATTGTTAATGTTTCAATATGTAGCCTGCAGAGGCAGAGCGCATACATTTCAAAGCAGCCACGCTAAGGCATGACACCTCTTGTCCTTTGAAGCTTAGAAAAAAAATGAAAAAAGCAATTTTTATTTCAGTTCAGGATTTATTCTTACTTGTAACAAGGATCATTTTACACCTGGTTAATAAACGATGCTGTAATGCAGCATTAATATACAAACACGGACGGCTCTGAGGTTCAAAGTGAGAAGCTGGTCCTCTAGCATTCATTTAAGGGAAGTGGAATATTTCATTTAAAGGAAACCTCCACATAAAGCAGAGCAACAGTCAAAAACGACTTAAACCAGACCAACACAATAAAGAGTGCTCATATATATGATTTTAACTTGGTTAAAAACAGAGGGCTCGGTCACACACATCTGCAGAAGTATGCTTAAGCTGCACCACCAGCGCCAAGGTGCCTCTGTGAGCTGCACCTTAACCAAGTTTAGAGACAGATTGTAGGGTGGTCAGCAAGCTAACTGGTTTGAGTGCTGTGGCTCCTTTAAGACTTTTGTATCCTAATTGCCCTGCTAACGTGCACCTCCCAGGTTAGTTATAAAATGGTCTGAGCGGCTGCCACCCCTCCTTTGTTTCTTTTGAATTTGTGCAAGCACGTGGTGTGTGGGGTCTAGGCTGTATTGCAAGGTCTTTGACCCTTGCACCCCATGGCTTGCACTTGAGAGGTTTAGGGCAACCTCAGGTAAGCCTGCTCCCAATTTATCTATTGCACTATATGTCCCAGATGGGCTCTCAGAGATTAGAGTTAGGACTGCACCCCACAGAGGCACTTTGGCGTAGTGGTGCAGCTTAAGCATACTTCTGCAGATGTGTGTGACCGAGCCTCTGTTTTTAACCAAGTTTAGAGACAGATTGTAGGTTGGTCTGCATGCTAACTGGTTTGAGTGCTGTCGCTCCTTTAAGACTTTTACAAACAGGAAGTGCTGCTGGGCTTCCTGTTAATGTGCACTGTCAATTATGTCAGTTGAATCCAGGCAGCAGCATGGCTGAGATGCTGGGAGAGGAAGCTCCAAAATGGCCACTACCTTTCATTTCCCGCTGTGCCAGGGTGTTGGTCCAGTTTAAAATAAAGTGAAGGTTGGCCAGGTATCTGGTGCAGTAAGTGTTTTTGCAAAACTGGTCCAAAAAGGGATGGTATCACTGCTGGCCATTCAGTACCTGGACTTTTTTCCAGTGCCTTGGTAGGCTGTAGAGTAACTAAAAGGACAGTTAAAGGGATACAACAGGCAAAGAATGAAAAAAATGTTACTAATGGGCTATCTTTGGCGCTGTCCTAAACAGTTTTCCGTTTTTAAACTGAAGAAGAAATGTTTGAGATTTTAAGTATTAAATTTCAACATATGATTTTTTTTCTGAGGCAGGTGGGTGTGGACTTTGGAGCTGCATCATATAATCAACATAGTAGATGGGGTCTACCAAAATTATGCTACAAACAGCCTGGCTGTGCTCCCCCCCCCCCCCCTCTCGTCCTGTTGCTAGTGTTCTTATGCATTGCATGCACTACTGATGATCAGTAGTGAAGAAGGGGGTGAGGCTCTCCTGTCTTGTTCCAAAGCTGTGACTGTGCCATCTAATCACAACCACAAGCACACAAGCAACCACAAGTTATTCAAGTGTTTGCAGTGATGATTGAAATGCTAATTAGACATGCTAGGCCATGCTGGGCATTAAGGCCATGGTTGAGGGTGGAAGGCACAAGAAGAGTAGAGGAGAGAAAGGCTGTGGCTCAGGCTGCATAATACTAGTGTACTCATTCTTGCTGAGCTGACAATTGGGGGAAGAACTATAGACCACCAGTCAAACCTTATGATTGGTGACCTATGACAAAGGAATTCAGGGGGGGGGGTGGCACTACTCTTTGCCCTGTTTCTACTTCCAGGAACAGCTGCATTCTGAAAATAAGGAAGAGGGCAGCCATTAGGAGGTGAGCTGCTATATGATGCCTACGGAGTCCCTTTAAAGCATAACCAACAACGTCCTAAGGAAGGTTAAATTAATTATATATATATATCAACTCCCCTTAGTGTCCTGGTAATAAATTGAATAAAAATGCTCACAAACGATTGTGGCTTCAAATGAAAAACTGGGGCAAAATTAAGGGAAATTTAAATCTTCTTTGGGCTCTTATCTTTCTTCTAGCACTATTATCAGTAGGTAATAATTGTCCCCAACATGCAATTGCGGGGAGGGGGGCTTAAACAGTTAGTTCAAGACAATGAAATCCTGTCAGATACCAATAGCATACAATGTCCACTATAACAGCAATACCAAGCAGCATTGAGGGCAGAAAACATTCACATGGTAATGTACCTGGGATGGGGGAACAAACTAGAATGAGTTGTTTTTGGGGGGTTTGGTCCGCTTTAAGGCATTTATAGTCATTTTAGAGTTATCATCGCCCACCACTGAATACAAATCAGTGCTGGAGGCTCACGTGAGGCACCCCCCTGTGGCAACCATGCACAGCTGAAGGGGAGTAGCCAACATGGTTCTGGCCACTTTTAGCATTCTGTTTATATGCTGTTCAGTCAAATGCATGGCATTGAATGCTGATTGAGGGAGAGTCAGGGGGGTGGGGAAGAGATAAGCACTGCGGTTTTGCTTGGGGGTTTCACACAGTGGGACATCACGAATCAGGATGCCTCACGGACAGGGACCAAATCCCAGGATTTAGGCCACCTTCAAGAGGACCAAAAACATTTTAGAAAGCCCTAGAGTCTAAAACTCCAGGGCCTGCCCATTCTCTGTGCTCATGGCACATTGGGATGCTCCACTGCATAAAACTGCACGTCTCGCAGTTCTACTTTACTGCACACCATGCCTTCTATGCGCACCCTCTGGCAGACATTCAAGTCTAATGGCAGGTGGAGAGATGAAGGTATGCAAAAGCGAGGCATTGTACCAGGCGAGAGCAAGAGCAATGCCCAAATCAAGATGTCCCATGGGAACCATTGTCAGTGGACTTTAGTCCTGTTTAACAGTCTTGACCTTGGAGAAATCAGGTCATAATTAGAAAACCACCAAACTACCAAGTCCAGATGTATTAGAAAGGCGTGTAATAATGGTGGTGTCTTCCGAGAGTCATTTCGACTAATCCAAATGCTCTGATAAGTCCTACCCGACACTCTAAGGTCTCACTTTCAAGCTCCTTTAAGGCATTCAATCTCTTTTAAGCTCCATTCAACCCCTTTTGAGCTCCAACAAGAAGGTCAAAGTTTGATGTTTGGAAATGCCTTCATTTGTAAGGAACCCCAAAAATATGGGTTTCAAATCTCAGTGCAGAATTTTCCGAAATTAAATCCAACATTGCTTTGTGCCAAATGATTCGATTATCTCTATTAGGAGGTTTCAGGTCATAAAATGCTTTTTACGTGGACATAAACTCCCTGGGGTTGGTGAAGTCTTTACAAAGGAAAATGTATTTTGCCATTGTACAGTAGATTGTCTGTGTTTAGAAAATACTTGATTGTTAACCGAATGGTATTGCCAAAAGAATTCTCTATGAATACGTTAATCTCATTGTCTTGGGAACATAGCGGAGCACAGCTTGTATGCTGGGCTATTTTTCTACCATGAAAGCCAGAGAAGTCCACCTCTGCAAGCATTATGCAGCGGCCAATAGAGAGTGCGTGATCTCATACTTATTTCTATCTCAGCGGGTCATGGAGCAATTTGAATATTTGGATTGTATAAAGATTATCACAGTGGTGTTGTTATCAAAGGCAGCCTTATAGATGCTGGGCATTAATCATTTTTTTAATGGAATAATCAGTGAACTACGGTATAGTAAAGGAATACTGGAGAAATGAGCGTTTACATGGCAACATGTCCATTCAGAAAAATATGATTATAAAAAAAATTGTTTGCATAAATATATATCTCCCCTATACATAATACTACAACAATGATGGCAAACAATAGCACCTGTGAAATAATCTACAGATGTCATTTGAGTGGTATTGAACAGAACTCTTAATTCCACCACCACCCCACAAATGGAAGCACTTAGGCATCTCTATAACTTTATATAACTATGGATACTTGTTGGCTATTACTAAGAGAAGTATAACCATAGGCATAGATCCAAGTTGCCCTTTTAAATAAGTATGTGTAAGATCCTAAGCCGTAAGAAAGGCACTGTCAAAAGATGTCACCTTTTGAAAAGAAATGCTGGATGTGTCATGGTCAAAGACCAGGGGTTATTTAAGAAGGGATAGCGCCAGGTAGTACCTCCTAGTGGCAGGCAGCGTCTGGTGAACGCCGGGCACTATGCGCAAAACCACATTTAAGAAAGCAAATCTGGTGAGCGCTTGTAACAGCGCCATGTAGCGTCACATGTATTAATCCAGGCGGATCAGCGTATAGCGCCGGCGCGCTAGGTTCCAGACCGCTATGTAGTACCTGACGCTCTGCAGCACTCTCCCATACATTTCAATAGGCTTTCATTAGTTGTGTATAAATAGAGTGTTTGCCATTTTTTTTTTTTTTTTTTTTTTGCTCAAATCATTGTGTGACCTCTCCTGGCCTCAAACAAACACGTTTTTGACTTTTAATATTTTTATGCAGAATTGCATTTACAGGTCTGGCACTAAAGTGTTATTGTCACAGTGTTAAAATAATGTGTTTTCGCTTTGTTACTGGTGGATATGTGTTTTAAAGCAGACTTTAATCACACAGCGTCTGGTGCTCTGTGCTACAGCGCCCAGCTTTAGAGAGTCGATGTTCTGTGTGTCTAGTGTTTTCTTGAATATGGTGTGCCGGACGCACTGAGCTGGCGCTATCTCTCGCTCGCTGCAGCATTATACTGTTGTTACAGTGCCCAACACACATCACATTCATCAATGCAGGCCAGGTTAATACAGCGACCGAGGCGCTCTGTTACAACGCCTGATACCCGCTTACAGCATCTACTAGCGGTTGCTCTAAGCGCCGCTATACAGACACTCATCTGCCAATACCTGGCGTTAGTAGTGAATCAGCCTCCACTTCACATACGTGCACTCAAGGAATTATTTGAGTCAGTCAGTACACAACAAAGGTTAAGGGTTTAAAAATTGATTGGGAAAATGGAGTGATTTCTCTGTACTAGTAACTCAGTCCAAGCAGCTATTCCAATGACACGTGTAGTGGTTCTCGTCTAGAGAAGGAGAGAATAATGAGTAGTTCAAATGTAAAGGGTTGTTTTGGTTGAAAAATCGCAAGGTGCGCACTTTGTCTGCAGAGCTGAAATTTTCAAGAAAAATTACCGTTATGCTCATGCTTTACTTTAGGGTGTTTGGCAACTCTTCCCTTGACAGAACCTATGCATGTTGGGTATTGTTCTGTTCGGGGGATGTTGCTTTTTCAGATTAAACTTATTTTTTTCTTGTTTGCATATAGTTTTTTTTAGGAAAATGTGGCTTTGATTCTGCTTTTTTTATCCTTTTTTTAGGGAAACTCTTTGCAACCAAAGAATACATTGAGGGATTACTTCTAGAAAACTGTGGCCACATCAACAAGCCTGGTACAAATAGAAAGCCTGAGGTGTGTACTTCCAGAGAATATATAGTTTGTTGGGGGTATTTCAAATGTAAAGGGTTGTTTTTCTAGAAAAAACTGCAAGGTGCGCATAGCGCATATCACAGTTGTATTTTTTCTGAAAATCCCCTAAAGCTCTGTTTCAGTTTGGGGGGAGTCTCCTGGGTAGGAAAGGGTGTCTACCTATACATATGTGGTACCGCTGTAACTGTGAGAAATTGGGGTTTCACACGCAATAAGATTTTATTGACAAACTTACATTTTTTATTACAAAAAAACACTACAAATTGTAAAAAATTGATTTTTTTTTATTTTTTTGCACATATTTCGCCAAAAAATATTGAGAATACACCTAAAAAATGACAAACAAGACATTTCATGTTAAAGCCCAGATTCTGCTGAAAAAAACAATATATCATTTTCCTGGGAAATCCCTGGAAATCCCTTCAAAAATCACATTTGAACATGGGGAGCGCAAAATAGTGCAAAATGGTCTGGCAACAGAGTGTGACAAAAACTCCAGGTAGGCTGGCACTTAAAGGGTTAAATGTCCCAATTCACAAAAAGTTATAATTAATGACTTCTCTATAGTAAGAATAAAGACCAATGCATGCAGTGCCTCACGTAACCGCAAAACGAACACGTTAAGTGACCGTGAAGAAGCGTGCTTTTCATGTGCTTCACTATATGGCACGCAACGCACAATTAGAAGCGGCAATACTTATACTCTGCATAGTGTTGTGTTCTGCTGTTACAGGGAACCCATGGGTAACCGAGCCTCTCACTGATAAGGGATTAAGTAAATATGTTTTTTTGCAGGACTAGAGACACTTGTATAAGTGAAGGGAATGGAGGATCAATAGTTCAAGACTGAAAAACTGCTGTCATTCAGCAAAAGGCTATAAAAACTTGTAAACTTCGATTGTTAGCTTAAACGTTAAACATGACTATGGGATTCTACTAGGGAAATGATGTTTTATAATAAAGGCCCCTTTCTGGATCCTCCCGCTGCCCTATCTTCAGCAGAAGATCAGCACACAGAAAGGAGAAGGCAGCTTCTGCCCAACTACCTCTCTCTGCTAGAAGTAATGACATGTATGTTGCCTTTCTTTCCTTCAACCAATGTATAAAATACATTCACATATTAATACAGAGGAGTCGGAGTCGGGGAGTCGGAGTCGGAGTCGGAACATTTATCTACCGACTCCACAGCCCTGTTTTTTTCTTAATTTTTAGGCAGAATACATCCAACAAAACTAAAATGTGTGCAACAAAATTCATTTGCTGGTGGCATACCTTGCACTTAGCTTAAAGAAAAAGTACAGCTTTAATAGGTTAAATCTCCCCTGCAGACAAAGGGAATTTTGCAGTCTGCAAAATATATTTAAACGGTGCCTTAATACTTTAGGTCCACTTATACTCACACCCTTCCATATTACATCGGTGGCTGTAACAGTTCTTAACCAAGAGAATGCCCAGTGGGAGTTGTGTTAAGGACACCTAATGTATTTAAAGGTTAAACCCAATTGCAATAATTAGCCAGTATGCAGGTTATATGATACTTGTGCCATGTACCTCACCTCCATTTCTTGCAATGCGGGACTAAAACTGTAGCAGGGCTTCTGATTGTGTCCTTTCTTCAGTTTTATTCCTTCAGAAACTCTGGCCCTTATTAAAGAAGGGATAGCATCAGGTAGTGGCTGGTTAATGAGAGGTATCGGCAGGTAGCGACTGGTGAACGCCGGACACGGCACGCAATTACACATTTATCAAGCAAAATCTGTTGAGCGACTGGGATAACGCCATGTAGCGTCTGATTCGTCATTATCCCAGCCTCAGCAAACAGCGCCGGCGTTCAGCCTTACACAGCGCCAGGTATGACCTCTCGCTACCTGTCGCTCTCCCATACATTTCAATGGACGACCCTTTTCTTCTCTTTAAACAGGGTTTTTGTTTTGTTTTGTCAAATAATTCTGTGACCTCTTCTGGCATTGAAAAAGTAGTTTTTTCACAAATGTTTAATTTTTTAAATATTTCTGCAGAAATGACATTACATGCCTGGCATTAAAGTGTTCATGTTACAATGTTATTACAATGTAATTCCATATGTTTTCGCTTTGTTACTAGTGGATAGATGCTGAAAAACAGACTTTAAACACACCGCCTCCTGCGCTCTGGGCTTCAGAGAAGCATTTTTCTGCACTAGAGTTGTGTGGGGCGTTTTTTTTTCCTGAATATGGTGTGAGTCGGTCGCTATGACCAGTCGCTAACATGCGCTCCCATACAGTGCTGAACTGGCCAAATAGCGACTCCTCACAATGTATTCAACATTACTGAACAGCGACTGAGTCACTATAAACTAGCGACCCACGGCCGAGCACTGCGACTACTAGCGGGCGCTCTGAGATGAGCTACAGACGCTCATCTGCCGCTACCTGGCGCTAATGATGAATCAGCCTGCCCGTCTCTATGCTTTGGTGCTCTCAGGGTGAGAATAACTTCCTGACAATCCTAAAGGAGGCTCAATAAGTAGGATAATTAATGTTATTAATGTGGCCATAATTCAACAGTCACTGCTAATCATTTACACTAGAATGATCACATTGATGTATTTTATCTACACAAAAAAAACTTACAATTGAAACTTATTGAAACTATATTTTTTTATTTTAGGTGATAGCTAACTTCATCTCCCTATTTATAACTGATTGACCTATATAATGAACATAGGCAACAAAAACACTTTGTAAGATAAAATGACTATCCATGTGATCTCTTGACTTAAAATCTCTTGCTCTTATTACTGTATAATATGGGGAATATGTTATTAACTGTCAGCAGCTACTTGCGTTTGACACAGAGAACCTCATTTGTTCCTCGGGGTAGAAGTCCCTCCAGGCAAGGTTTCAGGCGGTTGGAATATAAATGGCACTTGGCTGCTTTAAAATTGGCAGCAACACATATTTGGGACAATTGACTCCCCTGTAACAGTATGACATTTAATAAGGATCCGATACAATAGAAGCTGTGAAAGGATGTGGTGTGACTAGAGAAAGAACATGGGCAATGCTAGACACCTAAGAGTTGCACCATTATTATTGTTTAAATATGGGGAGGCTAATTTAAGAATAGCGCCACGTATTGCGATGTGAGAGTCTATGTAGCGGTACTTAGAGCGTCTGCAAGTGGTCGCTGCAAGAGGGTGTCTGGCGCAATAACCTAGCTTAGGGGCCAGACTAGTGACACTCTATTATTCTGTCCAGCATTGATGAATGTGATGTGTGCAGGGCGCTCTCCCTGAATCACTGCACACCCAATAGAGAACGCTAGGTGGTGTCCCGAGATCAAAGCACCCAAGACTAAGCTACATCTAACAACAGGACAACGCTGCAGCGAGTGATAGGTAGCGCCAGTTAAGTGTGTCCGGCACTCGGCACTGAAGCCCATATTTAAGAAAAAACTACACACAACCAGTGTCGGCGCTCTAAAACTGGGTGCTCTAGCGTCCAGCGCCAGACGCTATGTGATAAAAGTCTGTTTCTCAACACGTATACACCAGCACCAGAGCAAAACATATGGAATGACATTGTTTTAACTGTGACAATGACACTGCAATGGTCGACCTGCACATACAATTCTGCATAAAAAAAAAAAAGTCACAATAAAAGTGTTTGGTTGCCGGGCAGGAGAGGCCACACAATGATTTGAACCAAACATTTAGAACATTATTTATACACAACCAAATAAAACACCATTGAGAAGCGCTACTGAGCGACAGGTGCTACATGGCGCTGCTAAACCTAGAGCGCCGGTGCTTTACGCTAAGCCACCACTAGTGATACATGTGACGCTACATGGCGCTATTAGAGGCGGTCACCAGATTGACATTCATATATATGGTTTTCACATATTTCACCCATCGTTAACCTGACTCTACGTGGCACTACCTGGCGTTAGTGTTTCTTAAATAACCCCCCTAATTCAGAGCTTTGTTTCTAAGAATTGCATACTCTTGAATTGCTTGGGTACTGGGCCTAATTCTCAGCATGGATTTGTTTTTGCCATGGTGGCACTGGCCATCAATGAGACATCTGATTTCTGAACAATTACACAATGGTTAGCCGAAAAAAGTGAGCCCACACTTCATTGTTCTAGTTCTAAACCAATGAAATAGTTGCCTGACTCTACCCCTGAATTTTAACCATCTTACACTTTTCTCATACAACCTAGATCAATACAAAGCATACATACAAATGGCAGAGCCCTGTGCTACAGTATGGTCCTGTTCAGCTCTCCTGTTATGGTAGATTTCTTTACAGCAAACTTTGACTTTAGAAGCAGCAGATTGGCATTGCATGCTATTGTCAAAGTAGCTCTATGCATTGTTGAGTAGGTATAGAGCCACTGGTGGTAAGGCCCCTTTAACCAACCCCTTCAAACCTACAGGGCACATACTCATTTTTGTAATACCAGTCTGCTTCTAACGGCATAGGGCCAGAAGCTGAAGCATGCACTGCAGCAGCCAGAGCCTAACTGAAGCGGCGCTGGTTGGTGGTGCGTGCTGTAGTGTCCCCCAAGATCAGTTAACGACCCACAGAAAATATAGTCATATCTTTACTGGACTAAGGTGTGGCAGGAGAGGAGATTAAATAGGAAGTCTGGTCAAAAATTATTGGACAAGAATGGTCTAGAATGGTTGCACAAGTAATTTTTTTTTAATCTGTACTTAAATGAAGGCTGGTTAGGAAGCCCCCCAAATCTCCACGGGCAGGCTGATTCATTAATAGCTGCAGGTAACGACAGATGAGTGTCTGTAGCGAGGCTTTGAGAGCGACCGCTAGTTGTCGCTGTGCTCGGAACGGTAGCGCCAGCTCAGTGCGACCGACTCAAAAAAATAGCCTCACACAGTGCCAGCACTCAAAATCGGGTAGTTGTAGCCTATAGCGCCAGAGGCTGTGTGATTAAAGTTTGTTTTTGAACATGTATCTACCAGTAACAAAGCGAAAACATATGGAATTACATTGTTATTACATTGTAACATGAACAATTTAATACCAGACCTGTAATGACAATTCTGCATAAAAAAATAGCAAAAAAATCTAAAAAAATCAAAAATGTATTTAAATAGGCCAGGAGAGGTCACACAATGATTTGATATAAAAAAAAATATTAAAAGAAAACCCTATTTAAACATAAGAAAAGAAATGTCCATTGAAATGTATGGAAGAGTGACAAGTAGCGACAGGTAATACCAGGCGCTCTGGAAGCCAGAGCGCCGCCGCTGAGCTGTCTGTGATGGTGAATCGGTCGCTGTTGCTGTAAGAGGCGCTCACAGATTTGCTTTCATAAATGTGGTATTGCGTACTGCGGCCGGCGTTCACCTGCCGCTACCTGCCGCTACCTGTCGCTATCCCTTCATGAATAAAACCAACATCAACCACAAGCTCTTAGTGCATACAGATGATACAGTAAGTACATGGGAAATCTATCAGATGCAGAAAAAGATGCTCACTATGATGCAGCGCATGTCCTGATTGAGGTGGTGGATTGGGGAGCTAGATGGGGTGCTAAAAGTGTTTGTTTGGGGTGGCAATAGTCCAATGGCAATGGAATTACAATGGAAGTAAAAAATGAAAGTGATTATTATAGAGAGGTATCAGAGGGTAGAAGTGGCATTTATGACAGGGAAGGTCCAGATGCCTTTATAGTTAAAGCCATACAGCAGACAAAGGCAATTGTTTGACCATTGTGTCAGGCTAGGTTTGTCACTGTCCTTTTACTTTTATAAATTGATGAAGAAATGGAGATATCAAGGTTTACAGTTTCACCGTCATAATCAGCATAATGGGTTAGGTTTGTAAGAGCCCAATATTGAGCTTCAGACTCCCTGGCTGTGCTCCTCTCACTCTCCCTGTGTTCTTATACAATGGTTAAAATCAGTTTATACACACCAGCAGAGTAATATCAAAGCCACAGTCCGATGATCAATAGGAAGGGGGTTCACACTCACCAAACCACAACCACAAGCACACAGGCAGCCATGTGTGATTCAAATGCTAATTAGGTGCAGTTGTGAGTGAAATGCTAATTAGGTGCTGTGGTGGTTAAAACAATAATGTGTTGCTATTCTAATGCTAATTACCTGAGGGTGCAAGGAACAAGTGCTAATGCTGTAAAATCGTGGCATGCTGAACCCCAAAAAGTCCAGCATACCACGATTTTACAGCATTAGCTCTTGCGACCCAAGTACACCGGCTTGGTAAACAGAATTTTGACTATCCTGGGTTATGATCCATGCCCCGCTGTGTGAAACCCCCCCAGGTTGCTTGAACAAACTCACCTCTTACGAGTCCTTCAACGCATGTGTGGCCGCTCGTTCAATCAGCGCTGGCAGCCGCATCCCCCGCTAACCTCTAACAGGGAGTGTGCCCGCGTTGGCCAACTTACAAATGCCTGGCGCGGGTATGGCCCTGCTAAAGGGATAGTGGGTATTCGTCATGTGCCGTAAAACTGAGAACGAAGGTGAGTTTTCGGGCAACCTGGGGGGTTTCACACAGCGGGGCCCCAGGAAGAGCGAGTATGCCTGCCCTGCAGTCTCATAGACTGAATTTTGGTCCTCTTTAATATGACCTGATTCTGGATTTATCATTTTAGCTATTTGTAGGGTAAAAATGATACCATAAATGTAATAAATACATTGTTATATAAGCCAATTACAAATGTAAATGTAATTCATCAAGTTTTGACACCTTAGTATAAAATATTCAGTGTAACATCTATCATACGCTTAGTAACATGAACTGCCGTTAACACAAGCAGGTTCCTTAAAGATGAAAGGAGGCAAGGTGGAAAAGTAACCCATATTTGCAAGAAATAAGAAATAACAATTGCCAATTTCCCTTTGACAATAAAGCAGCTGTCTGGCTGTTACATTGCTGGAGTAAAATTAGAGTATAGAATATAAAGGAAAAGAGCAGCTTTCCTAGAACAGAAAGTATTTGCACAGTACCCAGTCCAAGGACAGATAGCATTACCCATCTGTCCTTGCAGTAGGCGGAGCTATGCAAATCATCTCTTTATGTCTCTGTGCCATCCAAGGCTCTTAGAAACGCTAAGGGTGCAATGCCAAGGATTAGCTTTAAATATGGCTGTGTAAAATTTAAAGCTAACCCTTGGCATTGCACACTTAGAGTTTCTAAGAGCCTTGGATGGCACAGAGACATAAAGAGATGATTTGTATAGCTCCACCTACTGCAAGGACAGATGGGTAATGCTATCTGTCCTTGGACTGGGTACTGTGCAAATACTTTCCGTTCTAGGAAAGCTCCTCTTTTCCTTTACCTAAGTAGAGGGTTTTTTGGTCTCTTTAGCCCCCTCCCCCATATTAAGCCTAACATGGGTCTCTCCACATACTGGCTTGCGACTCTGTTTTAGTATAGAAAATAAAGTTCCATGTCACACAAGGCCTGTAGTGGTGCAGACACACAGATGTGGGATTCAGGAAAGCTCAGCAAAGACTCTACATTCTAATAAACTTCAGGGAGGCTGATTTCCACTTCTTTGGGACTTTTTAATGAGGGAGGCCTTGCTGTGTGAAACCTTAGAGATCGCCTAGTATATTCACATCAGCGGGGATTCCATGATGTATGTGCAGGCCACAGTCAAGTCCTTGCTAACCTTCGTCTGAGGCGCGTACCCTTCCCTCATTTTTTTTTCATTTCAGTTAAAAAAACACATACAGTACTTGAAGTTCAACCAAGGGACAGGGTTGAGAAGCTATTTATTATTTACAGATAAAAGCTATTAGCATCTAATCCTTTTTTGAAACTGTCAGCTGTTGATGCTGTAACTGTTTCTGAACAGCTGATTCGGCTACCTAGAGGAGCGAGGGAGCAGAGGCTCTCATTCCATGAAGTTTACAAGCTAATCTGGCACCAGCCGAACAGAGCGCCAGCTGCTGATTGGCTGCTGGCCTGCACATGTGCCATGGGGTCACCAGAGAGGTAAGTTCACAGCGATACTAGGGATTTCACACAAATCAAGATGCCCCAATAGACGGGAACAGTTTCAGGATAGTGAAAAGCCCGGGTATCATTCCTCTTTAAAGCGGAACAAAACCCAGAAATTTGACTTTCTCTGTTTTTTTTAAATTCCCAAATCGGGATGCCCTGCTGTGTGAAACCCTGCTGAATGCCGCTATTCACTTACCTCTAACTCATTCCAATGGCACGTGAGCGAACTCTCGCCCAATTAGAGCCATCTGCTGTGACTATGTTGTTCAGCAAAAGGCTCCCATTGACTTTAATAGGGATAGCGCACTGTCACATCCTTCACAGAGGCGTGACAACAAAAAGAGCCAATGACATATTCACGGCTGACGACTCTCATTGGACGAAAGCCAGCGCATGTGCCATTGGAGCAGGAAAAGGCGTTTACAGGCGCCCTAGGGGATTTCACACAGCAGGGCATCCCCATTCAGGGTTCCCCGAGGGAAGGCCAGTGACCAGGCCTGGGATCTTTTGGACTCCATGGCCGGCCCGGGTGAGTTTTATTCCACTTTAATACTGTGGGGCGATGAGAAGGAATATTTTAAATTAATATACTCCCTGCCTGGAAACTTTGTCCTAAAATGGCTGGCATGGCCATTTTCGGACAAAGAGGGTGATTTACGACTAGCGCCACATATTGCCAGGTGAGCGTCTGTGTAGCAGCGCTTAGAGCGGCCGCTAGTAGACGCTGCAAGCGGGTGTCTGGTGCTGTGACCTAGCTTAGCTGGCGGACAAGTGGGGCTGTACTATCCTGTCCAGCAGTGATAAATGTAATGTCTGGAGGGCGCTGTAGAAGCGGCACTCTCTCTGATTCGCTGCAGAGGTAGTGTCCCGAGGTCAAAGCGTCCAAGACGCTACATCTAACAACAGGACAACTCTGCAGTGAACGATAGGTAGTGACAGTTTAGTGCATCCAGCACTCAGCACTCAAGCCTGTATTAAAAAAAAACTACACACAACCAGTGCCTGCACTCAACAACTGGGCGCTATAGTGTTGAGCGCCAGAAGCTATGTGATAAAAGTCTGTTTCTCAACACATAAACACCAGCACCAGAGCAAAAACATATGGAATTACATAGTTTTAACACTGTGACAATGACCCTGCAATGCCAGACCTGCACATACAATTCTGCATAACAAAGTGTTGCCGTGCGGGAGAGGCCACACAATGATTTGAGCCAAAAATGTGAAAGTTTAATTTAGCAACACGCTATTGGAAACACTCTTAAAATGGAAACACTCTTAAAAAACAGATCATTTCCCATCTAAAAATGAATGACCTGTTGGACCCAAAACAGCACGGCTTTAGTGAGTGCCAATCATGTCAGACCAATCTTATTGATTTCTTTGACAATGTCACTAAAGTGTTAGATGAAGGTGGTGCTGTGGATATCGCCTATCTGGATTTTAGCAAAGCCTTTGACACTGTACCACATAAAGAGCTCATAGATAAGTTATTGAAGGTAGGACTCAATCCCTGGATAGTTCAGTGGATTTCCAGTTGGCTGAGGGATCGGTATCAGAGAGTTGTTGGTAATGGCGTGCAATCTGAACAAAGACGAGTTACAAGTGGTGTGCCACAAGGCTCTGTCCTGGGCCCCATTCTTTTTAATATATTTGTAAGTGACATAGGAGAAGGCTTGGTAGGAAAAGTTTGTCTGTTTGCTGATGATACAAAGGTTAGTAATAGGGTGGATATTCCTGGAGGTGTCTGCAACATGGTAAATGATTTAGCTTTACTGGATAGATGGTCAAAATTGTGGAAACTAGAGTTTAATGTCTCTAAATGTAAAATCATGTACTTGGGTAGAAGGAATCCCTGCTCTGAGCACCGTATGGGCAGCACTGTGTTAGCCAGGACCTCGGAGGAGAGAGATTTAGGGGTACTGATTACTGATAGCTGCAAGATGAGTGGACAGTGTAGCCAGGCAGTGGGAAAAGCAAGCAGGATGCTCGGCTGCATAGCTCGAGGCATCACCAGTAGGAAGAGGGAGGTTGTGATGCTGCTGTATAGAGCCCTGGTGAGGCTGCAGCTAGAATACTGTGTGCAGTTCTGGAGACCTTACCTGCAAAAAGACATTATTCAAATAGAATGTGTCCAAAGGCGGGCAACAAAAATGGTGGAAGGACTTAAACTTAAAACTTATCAGGAGAGACTTAAAGAACTAAATTTGTACAGTCTGGAGGAAAGAAGGGAGAGGGGGGACATGATGGAGACCTTTAAATATGTGAAAGGATTGAATAAGGTTCAGGAGGGAAGTGTTTTTAAGAAGAAACTTAATGATAGAACAAGGGGGCCCAACCTGAAGCTAGTCGGGGGGAAGATCAGGAGCAATGTTAGAAAATATTATTTTACAGAAAGAGTAGTAGATGCTTGGAATAAACTTCCAGCAGAGGTAGTTGAAAAATCAACAGTCACTGAATGTAAACATGCCTGGGATAAGCACACATCTATCCTAAGATAAAGAGAACATACAGTATACACATAAGGGCAGACTAGATGGACCGTATGGTCTCCTTCTGCCGTCAACCTTCTATGTTTCTATTTAAACACAACCAAATGAAACACCATTGAAATGTATGGCAGAGCGACACTGAGCAACAGGTGCTACATGGCGCTGCTGAACATAGAGCGCCGGCGCTTTACAATGAGCCGCCGCTAGTGATACATGTGACGCTACATGGCGCTTTTAGAGGCGCTCACTTTCTTAAATGTGGTTTTCACATACAGCGCCCAGCGTTCACTCAACGCTACGTGGCACTAACTGGCGCTAGTATTTCTTAAATAACCCCCCAAAGTTTCCAGAGAGGGAGTAGATCAATGTAATTAATCAGGTAATCACGTGATTAAATACAGTGCAGGGTGGACAGCCAGTGTTTCCTATGGCAAGTCCACCCCAACTGGACCCAACCCAATGTCACCATTCCAGTATATAATGACTTAAAGGTTGTCATTATGAGTATTAGGTAACCAATATACTTTGTATAAAAAGCCCAATGATAAAGGTAGCTGTAATAAGAAAGAAATAAAAGGCAGCCTTGCTCTCACCTGCGCACAGTAAAAAATCCTATTTTTAATATTTTATTCCCCAGGAAGTCTGCAGTACAGGTTGCCGATTTAAGTCTATAATTAACTTAGTGTGCCACGGGGTGGTATTAATAACTGCAGATAAAGAACTATGCCGTTACATTTTACTGCAAATAGTAAAACAACACACACAGAAAAAAAAATGCAATTTAATCCGGGAAACATATAAAGTGAAATAATCTAGATGAAATAGCCTATCTCGTCTACAACAGAAATAACCCGTTAACAGATACAGTAGCAGAGGAATATTATAGCCAGCTTTGCAGTGATTACCAACCCATGCTCCAAATTCACTATAAAATGAAAATCAATATTTCCACAAGTTCCTGCAACATAAAAGATAACCTTCATTGATTTTTCGAGACTTAGACTTCCATGATAAAATCTAATATAAATTTTCAGCCATGAGGATTTGGATCAGAGCGCGTCCGATAAGTCTTGCACATCCTTTAGGAGTGCACATTCATACTATTTATAATTTGCCTTGTGTTTAGGAATATAAACCTGTCCAGGGCTTTTATCTGGCATCTCTTCTAATTTTTATTAGTGGAAAGCTAAAGCCGGTTCCAGATAATTTGGGAATTTCAGTAGAATCATGATACGGAGGATAGGGCAGCAAAGGATGGCTCAAGAAAGGGAAAAAATAATAAAAAAAAAATAAAGTGCTAACCAGTAATAGCCTCCATGGCCGCGCTGATTAAATGCTGCCATAGATGAAAGGGCTGCCATCGCTGCAATAAATTAACCAATCACACAAATCCCAACTCACTGCTAATCCTTCCTTGATACTCTGATCCTATGATCAGCTCAAAGAGGTAAAGAGTCTGTTGGGTCTCTAAAACCGGCATTTCATGTGTACAACCAGCTAATGATATCTTGCTGACCAGTTCAACTGGCTTTCTATCATTAGCTGTTCTGTAGGAATGGAGGGACGGGGGGTAGGTGAACAGCAACATTTTTGACCTTATATTTGGCCTTTGTTCATGGCAGAATGGTTGCAGTCTCTTTAAACTAATCTACTTTGTCTTGTATGTTTAATAACCCTCCAAACAGACCTTCGGTGATGCTGAGTGCAGGAAGGGACCATCACTATAATTGACAGTTCGCGTACAGAACCACTAGTATTCTGTAACTACATCTGGGCTAAGTGAGGAAACGAATGCAGGGAAACGAAGTCAAAACTTTAGATAACTAAGCACGTTAAAGAGACAAGAGAATTCAAACAAAGAGAAAAGTAACATAAGCCAGTAGAAGAAGTATTTGCTCAGGTAGTTGACGACTGTCCCAATGCATTTAAGCTTGAAATGGAAGTCCAGGGATCCCCAGCCGCTTGGGTCCTGGGTGCAGCCTGAGTGGCAAATCTGTCACTCATTTCCGTGCATCAGTGAGACTGTACTGGTCATTCACTCAAGTCAAGCTGGCACTTAGCCATTGACACTGCCATTCAGATCCCTGCCCCCTGCTAGAATCAGGGTGTATTGCAATGATCAGGTGACTTGTTTTATTATTTTATCGACCTAAGTGTGTTTAGCACAGGTCGATGGCATGTTATCTGCAGGAGGGTTACAAAAAGCTTGGAGTATATTTTTGTTAGGCAGAGGTCATCCTTTTCATGATTTGCACACCATCTGCATGTGCTTAGACTGCCATTGATGGAACTAGGGAGCCTGGTGTCTGGACAAATCCAATCCAGAAGGTAGAGAGTCTGCTGAGTACAGACCATGTGACATGCCAGGGGGAGCAAGGAGAAAAGGTCAGATATCTTGGCTTTTGGCTTGCAGAGAATTAAAGCAGACCACAACCCAGTGAACAACTGA
This sequence comes from Gastrophryne carolinensis, assembly GCA_027917425.1. Classification (NCBI taxonomy): domain Eukaryota; kingdom Metazoa; phylum Chordata; class Amphibia; order Anura; family Microhylidae; genus Gastrophryne; species Gastrophryne carolinensis. The sequence goes on along the minus strand of CM051239.1, from coordinate 392,542,613 downwards.
AAAACATTTGGCCATAGCCCCTGCCGATATTCCCTCCTTCTCCTAGGGGTGTAGAACTAGAAATAGTTAATTTAGTTTTTTGAATGGTCCTGGAACACTGTTTTTTTGCTGCCCCCTCTGTAAGTTGGCAGGCATCAGTCACAACAATGGCAATGAATGGTGGCGGAGCTTTGCAGCAAAAAGAAGGGCCATTATCTGGGATTAGAGTGAAAATTGGCAAAAGGTCCTCTTCATGGGATGGCAATTCAGGGGACGCTACTTAAAAATGTGGGTTTTTGTCTGCTTTAATGGATTTCCCTGGTTGGTCCCTAAACTCAAGTGCTTTTGGTACATGAGCATCCTGGAGTGCCACAGAAGGGGCATCTGGATGGTCAGGTATAGGGACAATCCCTAAAAAGACCCCTACCCTGGGTGCCCACGTGGTGTTAATAGCCCTAGGACTTAGTCTATTGAATGCTTAAGAACTAAATAGTCAGTTGTTATTTAAGTTTTGGACATCTATACAGCTCCAGTGCTCAGTGAATCCTGTACAGATACACAATATATGATGTATAAAGTTGTAAGTCAGGAGCACAGGTTATCCACTCACATATAATACAGTTTGGCATGATGTCAGTGTGTATGAGCCATGAAAAACTATACTATAATATTTGCATGTAACTGTAGGTTGGGCCCCAGACTTATTTCGACTGGTGGATGCAAGACCCTCCAAGTGCAATGCTGGCTTTTGTTGTGTCCTTCAGCAATGCACTGATGTCCCTCATAATGCCTCTGAGAGTAACTGGATTAGTACCATAACCAGGCATAGCCATATGACCTGGATTTCTCATCATTCAATACATTTTTCAATCAAACCATAACTTTATACTCTTTAATCCCCCCTGCCTCCAGCCACCCCCCAAATCTGGATGCAATTTGCAAAAATTCAGAACATTTGGCAGAAATACTCATGCGGTCCAATCAATCCAAACAGGGACATGCAGGTTTTTTTAGCTGTATGTCACTGGCACGTAAAGGAGAGAACAGATACGTGATTGTGATAGAAATGCTTGTTTGTTTTCAGACTGGGCAACAGTTACATTTCTATAGGCACCCAAAGACATGGAATGGCCTTACAGAGAAATAATTCGTACTCAGCGTCAGATTTAACAACTGAAAAAAATGCTAACGACAATGCGGCCACCGGCTAGGGTCTTATTTAAGAATAAAAATGATGTAGCGCCTGGCACTCTGGTTGAAGCAGCGCTGGTGGTTGTAGCTCAAGATCGCATAGATCACAATGCGCAGAACAAAATTGAAATGTTTAATGATTTTAATTATATTAAACACATTTATTTCTACAGAACTTGCATTGGGACACAATAATTGAAACACAGGACCTAGGAGGTCCAAAATGTTTTTTGTTTTGGATTATTAAAATTGATTGATGGGTTTTGCTTAACAATGTGTAATTTGGACACCAACAACTAAAATGCAGCCTAAACAGTAAAGTTTGTCCCCTTTGTCCCCAGCAGTGATTGTTTTGTAACTGTAATGATGACACGCCGACTGGAAAAATACAGCGCCAAAAAATTCAGAAATATGATGTTGAGTGCCAGAATAACAGCAGCAGAAAGTGGTGCATACTGGCGCTGGGATAATCGGCCCGCTGATCCAAAAGAAGCTGACATAGGCCGGCCAATGCCTAAGTGCCACATTCAAAACTAATTAGTAGCATTCGACATAGTGATTGCTAGCGCCATTGTAGTACACAGCACAGTGCCAGATTAGACGGTAATGCACAAAAATTATGCTAAATGGTGCACATCATAAATAAGGCCCACAGTTTGAAGGATCAAGCTAAAAACAAGGAAAGGCAATAAGATAGAAACTTATAGAAAAATAACATTTCTCTAACTGTGGGATTCACAATATCTTCCATTTTTCCCTTTTTGTGCATAACCTTAGATACATACAATACACACACAACTATGAATGTTTTAGTGTCCCCTATAGATTATTTTGCCATTCGTGCTGGATATCAAAATTTCTTTCTGATATATTTTGCATTGAGGTGTGACACCTGATCTGACCTCTCCTCAGGTGGATCAGCTCACTGATGGGATGGCAAAGACTCAGCCAAATGGTGGGGAACTAAACACAAGAGAATTAATTAGCAGGAAGATTGCAGGAACACAATTCACTGCCTGCAACAGCTCCTAGTCCAAGATTTCCGAGCAGCGAAATACTCTCTTGGTAACACAGTTGTCCAAAAAGAACAGATGTTACAGTGTTACAGCAGTCAAGAGATGTGGCTGAAGAAAGTTTATTCAGCAGAAACGAGCTGGAAAATGTAAAAAAAAAAAAAAAAATGACTTGTCAACTCTGAGCGCCTGTTGGTCCTGTTGTCCTCCTTTCTTCTCTTCAATAGTTCTGGGGTCAGCTCTGTTGGTTGTTATTGCTCAGTTTAACTTCTCAATGTACCCAGATCTATAGCCTGCTGGGGTGCATATGGAGGGTTCTTAAATGGAAACAAATATATGAGCACTTTGATTTTTGTCTCAGGCTTGGGTACATTTGAGCACCATGAGTTTTCAGATCAAAAGGGAAAAATGGTTGTTTTAGGAGCAAGCACACACATAAATCGCAGCTAGGCTTTCTGGCAAAGATTCAAAATGGCGCCCCCCATCTGTGCTCAGGCTTCCCTTTGGCATCCCCTTGACCTGTTGCACCCAGGCCATGTGCCCGCCTAGCTATGCCCCTGCATAAATCTAGCTTTAATTTTAAACTGAGATGAGAATAATACTGTAGTTGCTAACACAGTTCTGCCCAAAACACAACTTGGAGCTTCATTTATGAAGTGTCAGTCACTTTTCTGGCCTAAGCAGCACATAGAATGCTATTTTAAGAAATAAAAAACAGGCTGTGCCAATGCGGCCGGCAGCTAGCTTTTTATTTAACACTAGCTCCCAAAAGGTTGCAGCACCAGATGCTCTGGTTGAAGGAGCGCCAGTTAACCTGGCGCTGTAGGTCAAAATCCCATAGAACACAATAGGCAAAACTGTATTGAAGTGTTTAAAGTGGATCAACACCCAGGATTTTGACTATCCTGGGTTTTGGTCCACTTCGGTGGGGCACCCCGATCGGGGGTGCCCCGCTGTGTGAAACCCCCCAGAAAGCCCCAAAATCTCACCTCTCCCCACTCCCACGTGACCGCTGCTGCCAATCCCCGCCGACGGACAAGAGAGAGCGCCCGCCGCCGCCTCCCGCGCGTCACTCTTACAGGGCGCCATTCACAAACGGCCAGCGCAGGTGCGTGTCCTGCTAAAGGGAAGCGTGGGAGGCTGCGGCGGGCGCCGCTGGATCGAAGAGCAGGTAGGGATTTAGGGGTTTCTGGGGGGTTTCACCCCGATCGGGGTGCCCCGCAGTCAGAGGACTGATCGGTCCGGGAATCTTATAGATTCCCAGGCCGATCAGTGGAGGGTGTTGGTCCACTTTAATGCTTATAATTATTGCATTGCATTGGGACTTGTCAATAATCGAAAAGCAGGACCTAGATGTCACCAAATGTTATTTTTTCTCATAGAAAAATATTTTTTTTGTGGGTTCTTTTGGTTACAGATGTGCAATTTGGACAACAATACTGCTAGGGGATAGTGAAAAACTGCTTCTACACATTTGCTAACATTCGCTAAAATTAAAAATTACTACATCAACTATGTACCTCATTATATTGCCACACAAAATATATTACCTTTCAAAAAATTCAACCAAAAGTGGATTCATTTTTGTCTTTACTGCTTTATATAAGTGAAAGACAATAACGGTTCTATTCTATTTTGTAATGCAACAGTTTGTCAAAAACATATCAAGGGTGAACAATCAAGTGGAGCGCCTCCTGCTGCCTATCGAGGATGGCACACACTGAAGCGAAAACACCCTGTTAGGCCCTTATTTAAGAAGGGATAGCGTCAGGTAGTGGCTTCTTAATGACAGGTAGCGACTGGTGAACGCCGGACACGGCACGCAATTACACATTTATCAAGCAGAATCTGTTTAGCGACTGGGATAGCGCCATGTAGCATCATGTAGATTCATCATTTTCACAGCCTCAGCGAACAGCGCCAGCGTTCAGCCTTGCACAGCGCCAGGTATGACCTCTCGCTACCTGATGCTCTCCCATACATTTCAATGGACGATCCTTTTCTTCTCTTTAAACTGTTTTTTTTTTTTTTTTATAAAAAAAATCACAAATAAATCTGTGACCTCTTCTGGCATTGAAATAGCAGTTTTTTCATAATTTTTTAATTTTTTATATATTTCCTCAGAAATGACATTACAGGTCTGGCATTAAAGTGTTCATGTTACAATGTTGTTACAATGTAATTCCATATGTTTTCGCTTTGTTACTAGTTGATAGATGCTGAAAAACAGACTTTAAACACACCGCCTCCTGCGCGCTGGGCTTCAAACGAATATTTTTCAGCGCCAGAGATTTGTGAGGCTGTTTTTTTCCTGAATATGGTGTGAGTCGGTCGCTATGAGCAGTCGCTAACATGCGCTCCCATACAGCGCTGTACTGGTCAAATAGCGACTCCTCACAATGTATTCAACATTACTGAACAGTGACTGAGTCGCTATAAAGTAGCGACTCACGGCCGAGCACTGTGACTACTAGCGGGCGCTCTGAAAATGCCTGCTACAGACGCTCATCTGTCGCTATCTGCCGCTAATGATGAATCAGCCTCTTAGTTTCAGACCACAAGAATCAAGGTGAGTGAAACTTTGTGGCTTTTGTTTTTGCACAGACAACTCCTTCAAAATGTACACCTCCTCCTCCTACAAGCCCCGTCTGATTACTAGTACTCTGTGAAACCATGCCCTGTGATTGGCCACCAATGGACATTTGCAGAGCCAAGTTTTGCAGAGTTAACCTGGAGCAGGCATAAGAACTCCGGGCTAGCTGAAGGGTATGTATGGGGGGACATCAGCAGTTGGGATGCCCCCAGCGTACCTCTGCATAGCGATAAAACAAAAGCCTATTATTTATTTTTCTCAATTGTTAAAGTGATTGACTATAAATGATTAGCTGAAGTTCTTACAGTTTTCACAGTACAATACTGTTAGTAAGAAGAACAAAATCCTTTTGCCTCAAACTAAAAACCACAGCAATACAGATGGACATAAAAGCTGCTGGCTGACCTAAGGTGAGGCCCCTAGCAAACGGTAGACACCGAACATATGAAGCGAGTGATGCCAGTGCCAGCCCTCGGCACACTATGGTCTATGACAGACAGCGTTACCGCCTGTTAATTGCCGACCATAATATTGGGATTCTTTAGACAGATAAAGACTTGTATTCAGAGAAAACCAAAATATATTCATTCTCATTGTGTTAATATCAAGTCAACTTTAATTCTCTAAGACAGAATCTTACCATAAGATTTGTTGTTTGCTCTTAAAATAAAATAGTAATGGTAAGTTGTATTCCACTTCTTTAAGAGCTTAAAAGAATGTACCCAGAACACTATTTGATCAAGAGTTGGGGCAACTAATGGCAGATGCAGGAAGGCTTGCCAATACTGGTCTCCCACTGGTACTGGAAACTTAAAAATAGGAAAACAGTCAAAAAGAGTTTGCTGAGTGTCAGAACTTACATGACGGCTCTTCCTATTCACATGACAAAAACATCTACTATGTGTGATTAGGGAGATATTTGAATTACTTTAATTAGAAAAGCAATTATTTACTTTGGGTGCAATATAAAATAATATATGTATATATATATATATATATATATATATATATATATATATATTGACATCTCCATTGCCACCAATATATTTATACAATGGTTTTTGAGGACTAGGACTCAAATCATTCTTGCCGTTTAAGTACATTTTGTTATTTTCATAAAAATTGAATATCTGTGTCTAGCTTATGCCCCCCTAGCATTAGATGCAGTGTTATGGGTTAGGGTAGTATACTAAAGGAAGTATAGCCACAGATTTTTCAGAGCTGAGCCTAACATATCTAGCCAGATTCAGGGGGTGGCAAAATGGGCAAGTGCCCAGTGCCCCTATAACCAAATGAAGCCCCTGTCCTCACTGCCAGAAGCTTGTTGTGTCTATTTCAGGATCTGTACTAGTTCAGACAGGCATCTTTTTTATAGGCATGTGTGCACCTGCACACTGTCCTTGGCCTTGTCTGTCCTCACACCCTTTTCTGCTACACACCCCCTTCCCCTTTCATCTGCTTAATTACACAGTTGTACAATGAGGTACGATGTCAAGGACAGGACACACGGAGAAGGTTGTCAGGGACTGTATGCACAAGGGAGAATGTCAGGGACTGGATACACAGGGGAGGATGTCAGGGACTGGATACATGCGCGATGATGTCAGGGACTGGATACACATGGGAGGATGCCAGGGACTGGATACACAGAGGAGGATGTCAGGGACTGGACACACAGAGGAGGATGTCAGGGACTGGACACAGGGAGGAAGATGTCAGGGACTGGACACACAGAGGAGGATGTCAGGGACAGGACACAGGGAGGAAGATGTCAGGGACTGGACACACAGAGGAGGATGTCAGGGACTGGACACACAGAGGAGGATGTCAGGGACAGGACACACAGAGGAGGATGTTAAGGACTGGACACACGGAGGAAGATGTCAGGGACTGGACACACAGAGGAGGATGTTAGGGACTGGACACACGGAGGAAGATGTCAGGGACTGGACACACAGAGGAGGATGTTAGGGACTGGACACATGGAGGAAGATGTCAGGGACTGGACACACGGAGGAGGATGTCAGGGACTGGACACACAGAGGAGGATGTCAGGGACTGGACACACGGAGGAGGATGTCAGGGACTGGACACACGGAGGAGGATGTCAGGGACTGGACACACGGAGGAGGATGTCAGGGACTGGACACACGGAGGAGGATGTCAGGGACTGGACACACGGAGGAAGATGTCAGGGACTGGACACACGGAGGAGGATGTCAGGGACTGGACACACAGAGGAGGATGTCAGGGACTGGACACACGGAGGAGGATGTCAGGGGCTGGACACACGGAGTAGGTTGTCAGGGACTGGATACACAGGGGAGGATTTTAGGGACTGGATACACAGGAGGGGATGTCAGGGACCAGCTACACAAGGGAGGATGTCAGGGACTAGCTACACAAGGGAGGATGTCAGGGACTAGATAGACAGGAGAGGATGTCAGGGACAGGACACATGTGAGAGGATGTCAGGAACTGGACCCATGGAGGTGGATTTCAGGGACTGGATACATGGGGGAGGATGTCAAAGACTGGATGCATAGAGGAGGATGTCAGGAAATGGACACATGGGAGAGAATGCCAGGGTCTGGAGGAGGATAGCAGGGATTAGTTCAACATATAGTTACTTTTTGATACAATCATTCCAAACTTTGGGTACAGCCTAATTTTGCCCAGAGACAAACTTAGTCTAAAGTCGGCCCCGACGAGGCTTCAACTCTTTGGTTGCTGTTATGACTTATTCTTCTACTGCTAATTCTGGCCTGACTTTAACTATTAAAGATAGGGAAACTGATAAGTGAGAACGTCCTGTTTTAACTTCAATGCAAAATAAAATAATATAAAAAAAGAACAGAAAATCATTGTATCAGGGGGATATGGGTATGGGATATGTATTGGGGGATATGAATTCTAGAAGATAATAGGTATATGGGATTCCTTTAACTGCCCCTTACGTTTCATTTAAGCACGCTGTACTTTCTAAGGATGGATTAGAGAGGAACATCTAGGTCTCTTCAGAGGTACTGAATGGCTTAGCTTAAGCGATGACATAGGCACATGCATAACTAAACGCGCCATAATCTAGTGACTACTATTACTGTGTGCCGGTCTATGGGGACACATTAAGCAAGGAATATAATTGAACTACATAGTTATCCTCTGTTATTCCCTTTTATATACCCAGCATTTTCACAGAACACTCGGCTTTGAAAGATGAAAGGGTTCCTTAAGATTAAACATTTTATTTCCCATGATATAAAAATAATTCCAATTGTAGAGGAACTTTCCTCCTTTCTTTATATTTCCTTTAAAGTATCAGAAAGGTTCCATATTCATGTGTGCTGTAACTTTGTATGTAGGTTGATAAACTTGGTTATTGAGTAATTCAGAAAGTTAAAGAGGATTTTCCATTTTTTAATGGAAATCCTGGATTCTACCCTGATCTGCTGATTGGCAGGGAGGTCAATGCTGAAACTTCCAACCATTCAGCTTTTTAAATGAGCAGCCAAGTTCCATGTCTACCTCTGCTTAAAGGTCAGCTCTAATCAGATCTGATTATTGGCAGGAGTAGCCAGCTTTCTGCTAGTGCCCATCAGCATTATAAATACCAAAAGGAACCTACATGCCCCACTGCGTCTGCTTCTGCCATTAATGGCTTTCTATTGGTTTAGCAAACATTAAATGACTGCTGGTGACCTATCCAATTGGGGGCGGCCCACTGTGCCTGCATACCCAACCACTGATACTACTTGGTCACGTGATGCAGCAGACTGGCGCCCATGGGAACCCAGAAGTGGTAAGTACAGGGGTGCCTGTTGTCCCTTGTGTTGGGGCAGATGCAGAGGAGCATCTTTAAGTGCCCCCCATGATTTGGAGGTAGAGGAAGAATTTCTAAGTACACTAAATTTAACACTGCTAAGAGCTATTTACATTTGGCTGCAAAAACAAATATTTACTGGGAAGTTCCCATGTACCTAACAATCAAATACAAGAAAAAACTAAATGAATATATTAGCTCTTCTGTTAGAAACTTATGTTCAGAAAGTCTGTAAAGACATAGGGTAGGATACATATATAAAGTTTCCAGATGGGCAGTATTGTTGCTACGTGTTGGCACCTTGTTACTTATTTCTAAACTGTTGCTGCCCTTGGACTTCTGGAAATCCTGAATTCTTGTACATGTGTGGACTTTTGATGCCATGGATTTATCTTAAACCCCTAAACGTCCTTATGTGTTCCTTCTGAATTCAAGTTACCTGAAGGCCTATGCCGCAATCTTACCTACGCCGCAAAGCCATCAGCATACCCAGTCATCTCTGTTCTGCAAGGTGGTGGGTGCCTGTGCACCCACAGATGTCAGGCAGCTCTGCTGGTATCCTTGGCGTCCCTTCAGCTGTGTGGGGACATGCAGGTGTGTGTGCAGCTCCCCTCGCACTGTATGGCATAAAAGATGTTGCAGCCTCCAGGCTGTTAGGCCTATGGACCAATTTTCTCTTGTTATAATGTTGAGGCTATTGTGCCCTTGAAGTTGTGAAGGGCCAGTGAACCCACAGATCCTGTTCCTGGGCAATGACCATATCTGTACCCTTGCTCTGTTGCCATTGGTCATCTCCCTAATAAAGCCAAAGCTGTTCTTGCCTACACCACCAGTTATATCACCTAACTGCTGTATTTAGATTTTCGGTTGCTGACATCCCTGTTATTTGTTGTTGCTGACCTTCTGTGCTTGGCTTGTTCCCAGCATTCTGAGTTTGCCTGCTCCCTCAACTGCAATGCTAATCAGATCTTGTTGCTGACATGGCTATCCTGACCATCCGGCTACATCCTGTGAGTGCCCTGGTAGTTCATTGGCTTTCAAGATATCATCCATTGCACATCCTGGGGAAAACCTTGACCAGGCAAGCGTGTTGTGGGTCTCGGCAAATTAGAACTTCATAATAGGGAGAAGTGGTGGTGGAAATTGGGGGTTGTTATCTGATTGATTTGTTTATTGTGCATCCTCACCTTGTTTTCGTTGCTGGCCTCTTATTATACCAGCCCCCTGCAAAGTGATTTTCATATAAACTGTAAACGGTAACTGCAGGGATCCGGATATAGGGATATTTATTTTCATTGTTTTAATGAAAGAAGCTTCTACTATAGTTTAATGTAACATGACACAGTTCTCATGTCTGTAGCCCTAAAGACTGCCCAATATGACATAATTATATAAATACATACAATAAATACAGCAACCTAAACTTTACATCATACTAATTCACCGTGTTTTTTCTTTGAATGTTAACCTTTTAACCAGATCCTAATAAAACCCAACCTTGACAGTAACAAACACAAGGTCTGCACTGCCCTGATTGCTGCTCACTACTGTATGACATCACTATATACAGTAAATGCAAAAAAAAACTTTATAACATGTTAAAGGTTCACCTCTTACCAAGATCTTAATATAAAATTGTATTGAAGACATCCTACAATTCCTAAATACAAATCTTATCTTGGACCTCAACATACACAATGCAAGTCTCATGTCTGTACTGCCCGGATAGCTATCCAGTATGACCTCAGTTAGAAATACAGCAACCTACATTTTACACCATGTTAATCCACTTTATTTTGTATTAAGCTTTGCATGTTGACCTCACACCAAGATCTTAGTACAATATTATGTTGGTGATTTACTACAATACTCAAAGTCAAAACTCAACCTTGACCTCAACATACATTGTTCTTAAAACCTCCGACTTTGCTTAGCATGTCTAAGCCTATCTCCTCCCCTTGCATTATATATGGAAATTAAGGATTGGATTAAAGCCAAAAGGCGAAATGACAGCCCCCAAATACAGTAGATAAAATACTAAAATCATTTGTGTAATGTGAGCACGAAATCCCATCTTTCTCATTTTTAACTGCCGCCTAATTTCCTGTTAACACTTCTTGTAAATTCCAGATAAGGCCGTAATTTTTTCCCCAGAATTCTATTTCTATTTCATAATATGTTCTATACAGTGTCTGACAGGTCAGGTTCATGATTGAAGTTCTGTGGCTCTTTAGTTTTTTTTTTTTTCTCTTTTGGATGGGGGTTGATCAAACATTCTAATTAATCCATTAGTTCATTGATTTTTATAGATTCAACAAAGTCAAGGAGCACATACATCCCATATATATATGAATGTTATGTGCTTGAAGTTCATTAGCAACAAAAAGAAAATTAAAAATATGTTTTAAAAAATTGCCCTGCCACCCCCAATCCTGCATTTCTAGCTAGCAGCTGCTATCAGGAACCTCAATAGCAAAAATATGCAAACTTGCACACTAATTCCCTCTGGAGATAGATCTTGGCTGCAGCCCTGTCATAAATCACAGGAATTTCGATATGAAATGAGGCAAGCAACTCTAATCATTTCTGCATTTCAAATTGGATCACTGGCTCAATCACTAGGCTTTTTTAAACTGCTTGCCTAAGAGCAAATGTGAGGCAGGAGATAATTCTAAAGAAATCTCTTTTGTGGCCGTCGAACTCTTTTAACTGTTTCAAGACTGAAAGGCAGTCATTTCCGCGATAATGGCGCCTATCTGCTGCCAGAGATATGGATCCTAAAAGGCGTTTTTCTTCTCTTTAAACTTATATAATCCAGGCGATATTAGTTTATGTAGATGCGAGCTTGTGAGCGAGGGTGTTTGCCCAGGAATTTGCGTATTTAAATGGGTATTTTTTAGAATCGTTTAATGGAATGATGCAAAGCGCAGACTCTTATTTCCATATCTGCACAGTTCAAAATGTTACCTATGAGGCAGCTCGGAAATGTTATTTTTTCTGCGAGACATGAAACAAAGAGATAATAAGCATCTGTCGGATTTAGGCCAGGTGAATGGGTGTTTGCATGGCCAGTATGAAAGATTGCATTTATAGGATTTGGCGGGCAGAAATAGAAAAAAAAAAAGGATAGGATGGAGAAGATTTTCCAATTTTCTGTGTTCTGCAACACCAAAACTGAATAATTCCAGAATGTTTTAAAAGTAGAAAATATTAAATGTGTCTATCATTCTACCATGTTTGAATGATAAGGACTAAAGGCAAAATGGCAAGACATGACCTAACGTTGTGAGTTAGGCCAAAATCGATGTAACCCTCTGCACTCTTGGTAAGTAATAAACCGAACCTTCAGTATCATTTTATGAAAAGCTCAAACCCTTAAAAAACTATTCCCCAGCATCTAAAATTAAAATTAAAATTTTAGTCACTTACTTTTTATTATTTTGCCCCACTGGGCTTCAACTATGTTCAGGACTCTAGGATATAGGCACTGCCATCTTGCCTCAGAAGCATCACATACTGAGGAGAGGGGGCAAAAGTGCAGGGGGATGGGTTATAGCTGTGTAACAGAGTAGAGCTGGGTGGCTCAGAAGGCTCAGAAAATGCACTAGATGCAGGTAGGATGATTTTTAATGTGGGCAATCTGTATGTACAGGGCAGGGGAAACATATACGATAAGCTCTTATTCAGGGTGAAGGTCCAGTTTAATGCTGTGGATCTGCTCAAAGCTGGCTCCCTTGATTCATATGCACACATTTATTTTTATAGATGCGTAGCACTTCCCAGCTAGTGCCTTGTGGCCTTGCCTCTTGCTTGAAAAAATTCCTGGTATGTATGCATGTGTGTACTTGGTAGAAATAAACGTATTACTGTGATGAAAATTGTTCAGACTCAGATCTCTCCCTAACACCATCACTAAACAGGAAATTGTGTCCATCTGATGATTTTCTTTGTTTATCTGAAATAGACTAAAATCGGTTTAGAGAGCGAAGAAGTCTCAAGACCCATTGCTTAGATCCTAAACTTTACATTACTGCTGGTGACAAGTTTAGTGCCTGATTGTAAACTATCTGACTTGCAGCATGGGGTCATCATCGAATTCATGATTGAACTTGATGGACCATGGTCAACAATAATAATATCCACATGCCATTTTTCCTGCCTGCTTCTTTGCAAAGAAGCCTATAGAGGTTCTGGTCCCTCACAGGTCGCTAAATTGTAACTTTACAGCCATGTTCCCCAACCCTCCTCCTCAAGACCCACCAACAGGTCATGTTTTGTGGATCTTCACGTAGCTGGTTCTATAGCTGTGCTGCTGCACTAATTACTTCACCTGTAAATCTGTTTAGAGCCTTGAGGAGAAGGGTTGGGGACCCCTGCTTTACAGCACATTTGGCCATGTGAGACACCTTCTATAGGACTAGTGTAAACTAACACAGACTTAAAGTGGACCAACACCCTCCCATGATCGGCCCGGGAATCTATAAGATTCCCGGACCGATCATCCCCCTGACTGCAGGGCACCCCGATCGGGGGTGCCCCGCTGTGTGAAACCCCCCAGAAACCCCTAAATCCCTACCTGATCCTCGATCCACTCTAGCAGGACGTGCACCCGCGCCGACCGTTTGTGAATGGCCGGCGCGGGCGTGTGCCCTGTAAGAGTGACGCGCGGGAGGCAGCGGTGGGCGCGCTCTCTTGTCCGTCGCTGCCTCCCGCTTGTCCGTCGGCGGGGATTGGATGCAGCGGTCACGTGGGAGCGAGGAGAGGTGAGTTTTTCGGGGTTTCTGGGGGGTTTCACACAGCGGGGCACCCCCGATCGGGGTGCCCCACCGGAGTGGACCAAAACCCAGGATAGTCAAAATCCTGGGTGTTGGTCCACTTTAACTATCACTAGTTATGTTTCTAACTGCTTAGACCACTAGTCTCTATGAAGAAGCTCTGCTAAGCTAGCTACCTTCTTCGCATGGCTAGACTAAAATGGGTTTTCACTTACTGTTTCTAACAGGCACTCCAAAGTTCTACTCATTACACCTTCATATTAAAGAGAACCAAAACTCAATGTAACCCAGTCCACAAAACTCCAGGCTCTGTTTGTTGCTTTCCCCGGGGGCATACTGATTAGGAATGCCCACTGTTTGGAACTCTGCAGTTCACCCAATATGCTTACCATACAGTGCATGCACAAGACACCAACGGCATCTAGTGGCATATCTGAAAGGCAAGAGTGCATGCAAAGCCAAGAACATAAGTATATACAAGGTTTCACACAACAGGGCATCCCAAATCAGGCAGGAGGAACACAACTCAGGGCAGAGAAAACCCTGGCTTTGATACATGTTGTAAAAGGATAGAGACTCACCACCAACGAATTAAAAACCCTCTGCAAAAATACTGGTGATCTAAATGTTTAGTATCAAGTCTCATCACAAAATGATAGCTATGTTTGGTTTTAGGGTCAGATGGGTAAAATGATCAGCTTTGCTCAACTAAGCGATACTGGCACAATTTATTTGATGCATCACATCTGGATTGACCCTTTGTTAACATGTCAAGAGACTTAAAGATTGGCTTTAGTCTGTCACAAGCTGTAAAAACATATTCTGTTTCCAATATTTATATTTTCCCATTAAGGTACAAAGCTGCTCAGCGGCACATTATGCCATTGTATATACAGTCAGAATACACTTTAGATTGATCATGTGTTTGTATGTCTAAACCGAGACCATTTTAGGAATACCAAGCATGATATCCGCAGTAACTTATCTCTTGAACACTGATAAATTCTTGTAATAACTGCTTTATCCTGCTAATCCATCCTCTATTTATATTTTGTTGGATGGGACCCAAACTACTGTACTACTCTTGGCATGCAGCAGCCTTCCCCTTTCAAGTCCAAGGTCTTAATACCCCAGCGGTTGCATGTTTTGTGCAGGGCCAGTCCTGACTGCCATCTGCTCTATTGCTTTCTCACAAAAGGGACTATCTGGTGTGCTAATGTGGCCAATGCATCTAGTCTAGGGCAGAAAGCATTTCAAAAAGACATTTAATGGCATGCTTTACTGTAGAGGTCCAATAGACAGGCTGCACATGTAAGAAAAAAGATGAAAAAAACAGTCAAGCAGCTAAATATACACTTGAAACTTAAATAAGGGTAACTTTAATTATACCATGGAGATTGGGATGAGTGAAATAGTGAGGGTCATGCTAATTATTTGGTGAAGCCAGTGTGACTTCTAATGTGGATTGCAACCTGCATCCCGGTGACCTTTTAAGCGTTAACATGTACCATAGTTTTCACCCTATAAGATGCACTTAATTTCCCCAAAAGTGCGGGCGTGGATGTTGTTGCGTCTTATCGGGTGAATATTAAAAAAAAACAAAAAAAAGTCACCCACCAGGAGCAGGACTTTTGTATTCCAAGCTGATTGCCATGTTTGACTATGCAGTGACCTGTTGGTGCCTTTTGGCAGCCGCCAAACAATGTGGAGAATGATTAACCTGCATTGGGCAGGTGAATCCTGTTTTTTGTGCCAAATTGGGATCTACACCAGCCCCTCTTACACATCCCACATAATCGCCATGAAACATGGGGTTAGCCAAAGGTGGGCTCGTGGTTTTTGTAGCTAAAAAAGTGCAGAAGAGGGAGTATTTGTCCAAATGTAGTGCTTCTTATGGGGTTTTTGGCAAATAGGGCTTCTGGGGGGAGGTGATTGCTCTTCCGACTTTTAAAGAGGGCACTGGGAACTGCACAAAAAGCTGTTGGGAGCAGCTTACAGGGACAACTCATCCTTACAGAAGATTTAAAAGATTAATTAAAAGAAAACACAAAATATGGGTGGAGTAATATGGTACTGTATCTTAAAGCGACGCAAAACCCGGGATTTTGACTCCCAGGTTGTATTTCTTACCCCCTGGGCATTCCGTTTTGTGATTGCCCGCTGTGTAAAATCCTGATCGTCTGAACGTCTAGTAGAAACTCACCTTTCCCTGGTCCTATGGCTCTCTTCCAGTCAGAGCCGTTTTCCGTGCTTATTAATGCTCGGCTCTGGGCTCAGCAATTGGGGGAAAAAGCAGCCGTACTCCCGGTCCCAGCCTATCTGAGTGCCTGGATGTGGGAGCACACCTCAGCCGAGAGGTGCCCGCTCTCACTCACCATTGTGCACATCACCAAGGGGGCTACCAGAAAAGCTGAGTTTGGGATGTCCCAAGGGAAGGTCAGCAGCGTCCATGAGTTTGGTTCCGCTTTAACTATGCATTTGTTCTGTAGACAATGGAGACTTTCTGACATGTTAAATGTTGAACTGAAGATCCTTCTTTCAGGTTCTGTGGATATTAAAATGTTATGTGAGGGTGTGCTTCCTCTATGACCTATATACATTGAAAAGGTCCCAAGAAGTGGGAGGATCAGAAGATGAACAAGATAGACTTTGATTGCTCCAGGTAAGCTGCTCACATTTTATCTCTTGCATTGTATGTCCCAAGTGGGGCTCTCATAGATTAGAGTTAGGACTGCACCCATAGAGGCACCTTGGCGTGGTGGTGCAGCTTAGCATACTTCTGCAGATGTGTGTGACCAAGCCTTGGTTTAGAGACAGATTATAGGTTGGTCTGCAAGCTAACAGGGTTGAGTGCTGCGGCTCCTTTAAGTGTTTAGTAACCTAATTGCCCTGCTGACTTGCACCTCCCAGGTTAGTTATAAAATAGTCTGAGCAGATGCCACTCCCCTTTTGTCCACTTTGATTGCTCCCTGTTGACTGCCATGCTTGCAGTTGTGGATGACCATATGGAAAGCAGAGACGCATCCTTATCTTGTATGATATGTAGGATAATCAGTCATCAGTTATAACAATCCCAAATATGCATATAAAGGTGTGCTATCTTCAAATTACTATCAAACAACACATATTCTTTGGCTGCATGCAAACATTTATTCTTATGCCGGTAATTTCAGCATGAAAGAAAGCATGCAATATCCACATGCAGTATTGGCCCTGCCAAATTACAAGGCAACTTCAGCAAAGATCCAGTGTTCTCCATTTCCCCCAGCCCCCGTGCCATGTAGTGGACAGATAGCTTGGGGCCCCCACTGGTATAAAGCCCTTACTCGTTTCACGAGGAGTTAAAAACTGAGAAACACTCTGACACCTTCTATATGTAAAATATGTATAGTATTCTAACTATGACTATACTTACCTCTGCCCTCTTCTCCCGAGCTCCTGTCCAGAGGGCATTTGATGCTCAAGGGTATTAAGGTCCCTCTCTGTCTTCCCCCTGCACCCCAGGGGTAAATCCAGGCTGCCAGGTTTATATACTCCTGAGGCAGGGCTTCTGGTGACTACCCCCCATGTGACTGAGCGTCACTGCGGAAAGTAGGCACATGGAGAGGATTTCCTGGTGTTTCCCTTTTTGAGAAAACTATTGAGATCTTGTTTCATTTTATTTCTGGAACAGAAAAGGAAACTATTCTCTCGTGAGACATCTCTGGGAAGATGATTATTTTGAAGTCCATTCATTCTATAAGTGTCAGACTATCTTCAACATCTTCCAGATGCTTTTAAAATCTACACACATACTTTGTTCTAGGGGTTGGAATGGGATCCAACATCCAGGACCAGTGTTTTAAAATCTTTTCAGCACATGCACAGTTAAAGTTTACTTGGTTTTCATTTTGAAATGTGGACAAAGGGAAAAATTGGATATTTCCTTTTTTCATCACACGCCCTGGAAAGTTCAACAAATGTCTATGACAAGATGAAGAAGCTGGCCAATGTCATCCCGCAAATGATCTCATTGTGACCGGGCGTTAAGTTTGCGATTTAACACAAACAGCCCCGTTTTCAGCTATTGATTCTAACTAATGTCAGATTCTAACAGGCATGATGTTATCAAAGCTCTAGTATAACGGGAGGAGTATCCCCATGCTGCGGAATAGTCCTGGATAAGATCACAATCTCCGGTGTGTGATATTATCATGGAACTGCTATAGTAAAACAAGTAATTATCATCAATAGCGATAGGTAATTGAAGCTGTCGCCAAACAAATTGGAGAGTGACAAACGGAGCTGAATTTAGTTGCTCACAAAGCAGCACTCATTTTGTTACAAGCCTAACAAAGACCAGACTCGCAATTCTCCAAGGAGGACTTTTATATTGCAGTCAAGAGATGAGATTTCAGTTGTACGAAGTAATAAGTGGGAATGCTGGAATGGCTTCATTTGGCCGCACTGTGCACTTCTAAGTCTTGAAACACCTTGATGAGTCCAGACCATCACCTCTTTCAAAACATCAATATCCACCACACTTCTCATTTATAGACCAATGGAATAAAACAGAGCAGCAACACAGAAAAGGAGACTCTGCAGCAATGTGTGACCTGGCTTCTAGGTGCCCCTCTTTGGTACATATATTATTGTTGGCCGGTGTTCTTTTGCTTATTTGTTATGAGCCGTTTTCTGGTATTCAGTTCTTATCCTTACACAAATTGATTATTATTATTTATTCTTGTATCAAGGTTCACTAACAAACTACAAGTTGTTATTTGATATATACTATGGGGGTTCTTCAGAAGGGATAGCGCCAGGTAGTGCCTCGTAGCAGCAGGCTGCGCCTGGTGAACGCCGGGCGCTTTAGGCAAAACCACATTTATGAAAGCTAATCTGGTGAGCGACTGTAACAGCGCCATGTAGCGTCTGATGTATTATTACAGACGGCTCAGCGTTTGACTTTTTTTTTTTTTTTTTTTTGCTCAAATCATTGTGTGACCTCTCCTGGCTGCAAACAAACACTTTTAATAACTTTCTTGACTTTTTTATATTTTTATGCAGAATTGTCATTACAGGTCTGGCACTAAAGTGTTAATGCCCCATTGTTAAAACAATATCATACCATGTGTTTTCGCTTTGTTACTGGTGTATATGTGTTCAAAAACAGACTTTAATCACACAGCGTCTGGCGCTCTATATCGACCAGATTTAGAGAGCTAACGCTGTGTGTGTGTGTGTGTCCATTTTGTATGGTGTGGATTGCCGAGAGTCGGTCGCACTGAACTGGCGCTACCTTTCCCTGGCTGCATCGATGTACTGGTGTTAGAGCGTCCAACATACATCACATTCATCAATGCGGCCCAGGTTAGTACAGAGACTCAGGGCGCTCTGTTACAGTGTCCGATACCTGCTTACAGCGCCTACTAGCGGTTGTTTTAAGTGCCGCTATACAGATGCCGATTCCTGTCGTTGGTAATGAATCAGCCTCCAGAGACTCAGGGCGCTCTGTTACAGTGTCCGATACCTGCTTACAGCGCCTACTAGCGGTTGTTTTAAGTGCCGCTATACAGACGCCGATTCCTGTCGTTGGTAATGAATCAGCCTCCAGAGACTCAGGGCGCTCTGTTACAGTGTCCGATACCTGCTTACAGCGCCTACTAGCGGTTGTTTTAAGTGCCGCTATACAGACGCCGATTCCTGACGTTGGTAATGAATCAGCCTCCATGTTTACTGGCTTTCTCTTTCACTCTGTTATAGAGTGTTGGGAGGTGGGTCTTCTCTCAGCAGCTCTGTCCTTTCATTGGCCGCCACTGATCCAATCATTGCTGACAGACTTATACCCTGTGATGCAGGGTAAGCATGGTGGTACCTCTTTAAAGTGTGATCTGGGCCCCTTATTCCAGGTAAAAATAAATCAACTGGTCTATCACCAAACATAATTGTATGTCAGCAGCAATGCTCTTATGTCTGAATGGCAAGTCACCACAGCCATGGTAAACAGTATTCAACAGCCTTCCCAAGAGTGAAACCCTTTAGGTATGAAATTAACACTCCGTGAAGGGTTCTCCATACAATGGTATAGCTATAGCAAAAAGTCACAAAAAAACCGTCACAAATGGACTAGCTGTATTCTGGAAAATAATTTGGAAGACCGTTATGCCTCTGACATAAGAGGCCTAAAGGTCTTCAAGAGCTTGCTATTAGAAATACCGTCTTACTTCTCCCTCGGTCCCACAGCGCCCTCTCCCAGCATGCTCTACTGACGCATCATCTGCAGGAAAATCTGGCCTCCCTTGCTCCCCTGCACCTGTCCACTCACGTTAGAAAAACTTACTAACACTTCAGTTTTGGGAGAAAGCCCCTTGGAACTATAAAGGTCTTTAAAGGGACTGTAAAACCAACAGCAATAATAAGACAGAAAGTAGCTCAACTGATGCCTATTCCATGTGCCTCTCCTCCATTTCCTGCATCACACGGTATAAGCTGTAGCAGAGCTCCAAAGTCTGCCTTTATTTCAATAGCATTCCTCCAGGACCATGCAAAAAAGTGGTCTAAGAGACACTGTGTTTTGGTGCTCTTAGCGTGGGTGAGCATGCCAAGCCACAGTGATCTCACAGTTGCCTATTGCCATAGCAGAACATGTTTACGGTCGCTGTGTCCCAGGCGCCTCATTGCCTGGGAGAGGGCAACTTCACCATCTCCCTGAGGAATTTGCCCTCTCCCAGGCAACGAGATACAAATGGTATACCACAAGGCTCTGTTATAAGCTCCATTCTTTTTAATATGTTTGTAAGTGACATAAGAGAAGGGGCTTGGTAGGAAAAGTTTGCCTGTTTGTTGATGACAGAAAGATAATAGGGTAATATTCCTGGAGGTGTCTGCAACATGGAAAATAATTTAGATTTACTGTATAAATGGTCAAAACTGTGGAAACTGAAGTTTAACCCTTTAAGTGCCAGCCTACCTGGAGTTTTTGTTACGCTTTGTTGCCAGACCATTTTTCACTATTTTGCACTATGCATGTTCAACTGTGATTTTTGAAGGGATTTCCAGGGATTTCCCAGAAAAATTGTATATTGTTTTTTTCAGCAGAGTCTGGGCTTTAACATGAAATGTCTTGTTTGTCATTTTTTAAGTGTATTCTTAATATTTTTTATCTATTTTTTACAATTTGTAGTGTTTTTTGAAATAAAAAATGTAAGTTTGTCAATAAAATCTTATTGCGTGTGAAATCCCAATTTCTCACGGTTACAACGGCACCACATATGTATTGGTAGATGCCCTTTCCTGCCCAGGAGACTCCCCCAAACTGAAACAGCGCTTTAAGAGATTTTCAGATCAAATACAGTTATGCTAAGCACTATGTGCACCTTGCAGTTTTTCAATAAAAACAACCCTTTACATTTGAAATACCCCCCACAAACTATATATTCTCTGGAAGTACACACCTCAAGCTTTTTAGGCATACCAGGCTTGTTGATGTTGCCACAGTTTTCTGGAAGTTCTCCCTCAATGTATTCTTTGGTTACACAGAGCTTCCCTAAAAAAGGATAAAAAAGCAGAATCAAAGCCACATTTTTCTAAAGAAAACTATAAGCAAACAAGAAAAAACAAGTTAATCTAAAAAAGCAACATCCCCCGAACAGAACGATACCCAACATGCATAGTTACTGTCAAGGGAAGAGTTGCTAAACACCCCAAAGTAAAGCTTGGGCACAACGGTAATTTTGCTTGAAAATTTCAGCTCGGCAGACAAAGTGGCACCTTGCGCTTTTTCTACCAAAACAACCCTTTACATTTGGAATACCCACCACAAACCATATATTTTCTGAAAGTACACATGATAAGCTTTCTAAGCATACCCAGCATGTTGTAGTGGGCCCATCTTTCTGGAAGTAATCCCTCAAAGAATTCGTTGGTCGCACAGGGTTTCCTTAAAAAATGTATAATAAAGCAGAATAAAAAATGAGTTTTCCTAAAATATCAATATGCAAACAAGAAAAAACAAGCTAAATCTGAAAGCGCAAAATCCCCCGAGCAGAACGATACCCAACATGCATAGGTACTACTAACCCTTTTAACTGCCAGCCTACTTTAGGCTTTGTCACCCTCTCTTGACAGGTCATTTTTCACCATTTTGCGCTATGCTTAACTGTGATTTTTGCAGGAATTTCCAGGAAAATCATATTTTTTTTTTTGCGGCAGAGTTTAGGCTTTAACATGAAATGTCTTGTTTGTAATGTTTTTACTGTTTTTTTTTTAATATTTTTGAGTAAATTAAACAAAAAAAAATTAAAAATATGTTTTACTAAAGAAAACCATATTGCATGTGAAAGCCCCATTTCTTCCGATTACAACGGTACCACATATGTATCGGTAGCCCCCTGTTACTGTTCAGAAGACCCCCCAAACTGAAAAAACATTTTATAACGTAAAAATAAAATACAACTACAATCCACACTATAAAGGGTTAAATCAAGAACAAAAATTGGTGTGGGGTTCCCCTTCCTGGGGGGGAGGTAACCCCCATTTTTTTATTTTAAGGGTTAAAAACCCTTAATAATTCCCATAAAAAATGACATGGGGTCCCCCCTATCCAGCATAAGTAGCCCAGGGATCAGCTATGCAGGGATTGTAGAACAGGGCGCAGGGGCCAGCTTTGGTGGCCCCCCGCCCTGCCAAGTACAAGCCAGCACCGCCGAAATAAGCCTGGGCCCTTCTGCCCCCCCTGGGCTTCGGGGAGGCAGGTAATAGGGGGGCCGGGGTTAATGGCAAGTCACCCGCTAGCCGCAGGTGACTTGACAGCCCTCGAGCCTTGTGAACTGGTACAGGGGTCTCATGGACTCCTTACAAGTTCACAATGGGTTAAAGTGGACCAACACCCAGGGCTGATCGGCCCCGGAATCTATAAGATTCCTGGACCGTTCTATTCCCTCCCCCTGGGGCATCCAAAATCGGGATGCCCCCCTGTGTGAAACCCCCCGGAACACCTGCTACCACTTACTTGAATCCGGTCCTACGGCGCATGCGCGGGCCGCATCCCCGCTATCCCTCTAGCAGGACGCGTGCCCAGGCCGGCTATTTATGAATGGCCGCCCCGGGCACGCTCCCTGTTAGAGGGAAGTGGGGGATGCGGCCGCCAGTGCGCTCAGAGCGGCTGAGCTTAGATGTCTCTTAGACGTCCATAACTCAGCCGCTCTGAGCGCGCTGATTGGACGAGCGGCCGCGCATGCGCCGTAGGACCCGGGTAAGGTGAGTTATTGTGGGTGATCGGGGGGGTTTCACGCAGCGGGGCATCCCCAATCGGGATGCCCCAGGGGAAAGGACCAATACCCAGGAAAGTCAAAATCCTGGGTGTTGGTCCACTTTAAATGTAAAAAAAAAAAAAAACACACCACACCACAAAATGCTGGAAGCATTTATTACCAGCTGGGTGACAGGACATAAGGGGTTAATTAAAAAAAAAATTGACATAGGGTCCCCCCTACCCAGCGTTACCGACCCAGGCCAGCTATGGGGGCTTGTAGAACAGGGCGCAGGGCCCCTGGCCCTGCAGGCTACTAGCCCACATAGCCATAGTGGCCCGGGCCCTTCTGCCCCCCCCCCCTGGCCTTTGGGAAGGCAGGTAATGGGGGGCTGGGGGTTAATGGCAAGTCACCCGCTAGCCCGCAGGTGACTTGCCAGACCCAGAGCCTTGTGAGCTGGTACAGGGGTCTGATAGACCCCTTACCAGCTCACAAAGGGTTAACTGTAAAAAAAAACACACACACAAAATGATTTTATTAAAAAAAAAAAAAAAATTTTTACTGTACTTACCTCCGATTTCAAGCTCTTGTCCCACGCCGCTCTGCTGACAGATGCCGGTGATCGGCATCCAGAGAAGGTGGAGGCAGGAGATCAGAGGATCTCCTGCCACCTCCTTCCAGGGCGCCGATCACCGGCATCTGACAGCTGAAACAGCTGAAGCCAGTGATCGGGCCTGGGATGACGTCATAGTCCCGCCCCCAAAAGGGGCGGGTCTTGACGGGGAGACGGAACGGGATGACGTCATAGGCCCGCCCCCAAGGGGGCGGGGCTTAGTGGCAAGATAACGGCCGCCATCGAGAAGGAGAGAGGAGAGAGCCTCCCGGGCTCTCTCCTGAAGATCGGTAAGTCCTGGGGGGGGATCGGAGGCCCCCCAGGTGAAGAGGAGGGTCGACGGGAGCCAGCGCACATGCAGGTAGGTAAATGTCATTTTTATTTATTTTTTTTTTTACAGGAAAGCCAGTGGCAGCTAAAACGGGGGGGGGGGGGGCACCCTATTCCGGGCCCTCCCCTGCAGCCGGAGGAGGTCCCACGGATGATCGGAGCACACCATCTTAAAGAGGAGACCCGGCCAAATCAAACGAGGGGTCAGGTGAGTGTCTTTTTTTTTTTTTTTTGCCAGTTAGCAGGGGGGAAACCAGGTACGTAAAATTTACGTAGCTGGCGTTTAATGACAGGAGAGGCAGCTACGTGAATTTTACGTAGCTGGCGTTTAAAGGGTTAATGTCTCTAAATGTAAAATCATGCACTTGGGTAGAAGGAATCCCTACTATGAGCATTGTATGAGCAGCACTGCTTTAGCCAGGACTTCGGAGAAGAGAGATTTAGGGATACTGATTACTGATAGCTTCAAGATGAGTGGACAGTGTAGCCAGGCAGTGGGAAAAGCAAGCAGGATGCTCGGCTGCATAGCTCGAGGCATCACCAGTAGGAAGAGGGAGGTTGTGAAGCCGCTGTATAGAGCCCTGGTGAGGCCATGGCTAGAATACTGTGTGCAGTTCTGGAGACCTTACCTGCAAAAAGACATTATTCAAATAGAACGGGTCCAAAGGCGGGCAACAAAAGGTGTAGAAGGACTTAAACCTAAAACTCATAAGGAGAGACTGAAATGTAATTAGTACATTCTAGAGAAAAGGAGGGAGAGATGGGACATGATTGGGGACCTTTAAATATGTGAAAAGATTGAATAAGGTTCAGGAGGGAAGTGTTTTTAAGAAGAGATTTTATAACAGAACAAGGGGGCAGAAGCTAGCTGGAGGGAAGATGAGGAGCAAAGTTAGGAAATATGAGGAACAAAGTTAGTAGATGCTTGGAACAAACTTCCAGCAAAGGAAGTTGAAAAAGCGACAGCAAGTGAACTTGCAGTTCTGGGAACAGCCGCACTCTTACCTACAGTATTGCGTGGGTGCACGGTTCGCGGAGACGCCGCATATGACCAGATTTGTTTGTGAAGAACCAGCACTCCAAAAAGCGTCGACTCACTTCCATCGCTGTAATATCTATGTGATGTAGCGAATACAACTTTTTGCATGAACTTTTTGGAGTGCTGGTTCTTCACAAACAAATCTAGCAAGTGAACTTGAACATATCTGGGATAAGCACACATCTATCCTACGATAAAGAGAACATACAGTATACACATAAGAGCAGACTAGATGGTCTCCTGCCGTCAACCTTTTATGATCTTTTTGTAAATAATAAATACGCAGGCTGGGGAGGTGATATAGTAGTAGTACAGATTACATATAATTACTTTTAAATACAGTTACAAAGAAAGAAGAAACTATAATGCTTTCCAAGAAATTGTAAAAAATCGCGTTTGGCTGCTGTTTTTATTTTAACAGATACACATTTAACGATCCTTAAATAATTGGGTCCCACATATGACTAACTTACAGTTACCGTAATAATAAAACAACAAAAACTAGAACAATAAAGCGCACGCAGACGATGTCTTGAATACACCTCTTCCTCCACCCAAGATAAATCAAGTGAGGAAACCTGGTATAAAGTCTGTTTTAGTGGGCTCTGGCAGAAAGGTCGTTTCAGGCCATTAGCGTCCATTCTTGAAAATCATTTTACCTTCCATTGTCTACAGAAACTGTATTAGGAGAAAAGATCGATATCTCACTGCTCTGCGTCTTTATTAGCAAAAACATGGGCACATGTGAGGTGTAGCTCGGAAGAAAATCGATAATCATGGTGTGTTAAATAGATAAAAAGATTTATATCATTGTTTATCTGCAGTTATACATATTAGCAATGGTTACAGAAACGAAGCATCTTCATAATTACGAGTTTAGGACATTGTGTGCTATGATACTGTGTTATCTCATAAAGTTAACAGCTAATGTGGTTGCCAGTTGAAAAGTCATTTAGAGATCATTTAGGGTACAAGAGCATCTAGCCCCCAAGCAAAAGATGTCATAGTTTACATCCTTAATTTGTGAACCCCAGTAATGTGTTTTGCTTCATTTTATGCAGTAATAATATATATCCACCACCCAATCAATCTGTGCTCTACCAACTGTGCCGTAGTCTATCAGTGTCGCAAATAAGAGGCGGCTTCACTACTAACGCCAGGTATTGGCAGATGAGCGTCTGTATAGCGGCGCTTAGATCGACCGCTAGTAGACGCTGTAAGCGGGTATCAGGCGCTGTAACAGAGCGTCTTAGAGGCTGATTCATCATTAGCGGCAGGTAGCGACAGATGAGCGTCTGTAGCAGGCATTTTCAGAGCGCCCGCTAGTAGTCGCAGTGCTCGGCCGTGAGTCACTACTTTATAGCGACTCAGTCGCTGTTCAGTAATGGTGAATACATTGTGAGGAGTCGCTATTTGACCAGTACAGCGCTGTATGGGAGCGCATGTTAGCGACTGCTCATAGCGACCGACTCACACCATATTCAGGAAAAAAACAGCCTCACAAATCTCTGGCACTGAAAAATAGTTGTTTGAAGCCCAGAGCGCAGGAGGCGATGTGTTTAAAGTCTGTTTTTCAGCATCTATCCACTAGTAACAAAGCGAAAACATATGGAATTACATTGTAGCAACATTGTAACATGAACACTTTAATGCCAGACCTGTAATGTCATTTCTGAGGAAATATTTAAAAAAAAAAAAAATTATGAAAAAACTGCTTTTCCAATGCCAGAAGAGGTCAAAGAATTATTTGTGATTTTTTTGAAAAAAAAAAAACCCGTTTAAAGAGAAGAAAAGGATCGTCCATTGAAATGTATGGGAGAGCGCCAGGTAGCGAGAGGTCATACCTGGCGCTGTGCAAGGCTGAACGCTGGCGCTGTTCGCTGAGGCTGTGAAAATTATGAATCAGACGCTACATGGCGCTATCCCAGTCGCTAATCAGATTCTGCTTGATAAATGTGTAATTGCGTGCCGTGTCCGGCGTTGACCCGTCGATATCTGTCGCTACCTCTCATTAACCAGACGCTACCTGACGCTATCCCTTCTTAAATAAGGGCCTAAGTCGCTCTAGTAACCTGGCCAGCATTGATGAATGTGATGTATGTTGGGCACTCTAACACCAGTACAGCGCTGCAAGGAGCGAGAGGAAGACTCTCTACCGAATCCCAGCGCTCCACACCATCTAAATCTGGGCGCTATAGCATAGAGCGCAAGACGCTGTGTGATTATAGTCTGTTTTTGAACACATATCCACCAGCAACTAAGCGAAAACACATGGAATGACATTGTTTTAACACTGTGACATTAACACTTTAATGCCAGACCTGTACATACAATTCTGCATAAAAATATAAAAAGTCAAAAAAGTTTCTAAAATTGTTTGCAGCCAGGAGAGGTCAAACAGTGATTTGAGCCAAAAAAATTGTCAAACCTGAGGGAAAGATAATACCTGGCGCTCTGGAAGCTAGAGAGCGGGCGCTATACGCTGAGCTGCCTGTAATATTACATGTGATGCTACATGGCGCTGTTGAGTCGCTCACCAGATTTGCTTTCATAAATGTGGTTTTGCGTACAGCGCCCGGCGTTCAACAGGCACTGCCTGCCGCTACAAGGCATTACCTGGCGCTATCCCTTATTAATTAACCCCATAAGTCTTTTAACCCTTTCGCTGCCAGCCTACCTGCAGCTTTTGTAATAAAAAATATGTTTGTCAATAAAATTTTATTGCGTGCGAAACCCTAATTTCTCCCAGTCACAGCAGTACCACATATGTATTGATAGACACCCTTTCCTGCCCAGGAGACTCCCCCAAACTGAAACAGAGCTTTAGGAGATTTTCAGATAAAATACAACTGCGCTATGCGCTATGCGCACCTTGCTGTTTTTCCAGAAAAACAATCCTTTACATTTGAAATACCCCCACAAACTGGAAGTACACACCTCAAGCTTTCTAGGCGTACCAAGCTTGTTTATGTGGGCTTAGTTTTCTGGAAGTAATCCCTCAATGTATTCTTTGGTTGCACAAAGTTTCCCTAAAAAAGAATAAAAAGGAAAAATCAAGCCACATTTTCCTAAAAAAAACTATATGCAAACAAGCAAAAACAAGTAAAATCTCAAAAAGCAACATGCCCCGAACAGAATGATACCCAACATGCATAGCTACTGTCAAGGGAAGAGTTGGCAAACACCCCAAAGTAAAGCATGCGCATAACAGTAATTTTACTTGAAAATTTCAGCTCTGCAGACAAAATGCGCACCTTGCAATTTTTCAACCAAAACAACCCTTTACATTTGGAATATCCCCTATAAACCATATATTCCCTGAAAGTACACATGTTAAGCTTTCTAAGAGTACCCAGCTTGTTGTAGTAGGCTCACCTTTCTGGAAGTAATCCCTCAAAGAATTCTTAGGTTGCACAGGGTTTCCCTAAAAAAATGAATAAAAAAACTGAATAAATAACATGTTTTCCTAAAATATAAATATGCAAGCAAGAAAAAACAAGCTAAATCTGAAAGAGCAAGGCCCTCCAAGCAGAACAATACCCAACATGCATAGGTACTATTAACCCTTTTAATTGCCAACCTACTTGTAGTTTTGTCACCCTCTGTTGACAGGTCACTTTTCCCCTTTCTGCGCCATGTTTAACCGTGATTTTTTTGCTGGAATTTTCAGGAAAATTATAGATATATATTTTGCAGCAGAGTTTAGGCTTGAACATGAAATGTCTGGTTTGTAATTTTTCTACTGTTTTTTTTAATATTTTTGTGTAAAAATAAATAAATATTTTTTAGACAATTGTCTCCTTTATTTTAAATAAAACATTTACTTTATTAGAGAAAAACATATTTCATGTGAAAGCCAATTTTCTCCCGATTACAACGGTACCACATATGTATCGGTAGCCCCCCCCCCATTCTTGCCCAGGAGACCCCCCAAACTGAAAATAGCACTTTATAACATTTACAAATAAAATACTACTACTATCCACACTATAAACATAAGGGGTTACTTAAAAAAAAAAAATTACATAGGGCCCCCCCTCCTGGTAAAAACCCTTAAAAATCCCACAAAAAATTGAAATGGGGTCCCCTTTACCCAGCATTACCAGCTCGGGACCAGCTATGGGGGCTTGTAGGAACAGAGTGGAGGGGCCAGCTTTTGTGCCCCCCCCCCACCCTGCAGCCTACAAGCCCACATAGCCTATGTGGGCCCGTGCTCTTCTGCCCCCCTGGGCTTTGGGGAGGCAGGTAATTGGGGGTGCAGGGGTTAACGGCAAGTCACCTGCTAGCAGCAGGTGACTTGCCAGCCCCCAGCCTTCTGAACTGGTATAAGGGGTCTCATGGACCCCTTACCAGTTCACAAGGGGTTAAGTGTAAAAAAAAAAGACACTGACACATAAGAAAAAATATTTTATTATTATTTTTTTTTTTACTTTTGAATACTTACCTCCCATCCATCCCTGTGTCCCACGCTGATCAATCTGGCTTCCTGCTCTCCTGCTGCAGCTGGAAGCCTTTTATAGCTGCTAGGCGACAGAACATACGGGGTTAATTTAAAAAAAAAAAAACGACATAGGGTCCCCCCTCTCGGGGGGGGAAATCCAAAAAAAAAATGAAATGGGGTCCCCCTTACCCAGCATTACCAGCCCGGGACCAGCTATGGGGGCTTGTAGGCACAGAGTGGGGGGCCAGCTTTTGTGCCCCCCCCACCCTGCAACCTACGAGCCCACATAGCCTGTGTGGGCCCGGGCTCTTCTGCCCCCCCCCCGGGCTTTGGGGAGGCAGGTAATTGGGGGTGCCGGGGGTTAATGGCAAGTCACCCGCTGCGGCAAGCGGGTGACTTGCCATCCCCCAGCCTTGTGAACTGGTATAAGGGGTCACATGGACCCCTTACCAGTTCACAAGGGGTTCACAATGTTAAATAAAAAGACACAGACACATACGAGATCTGCGATGACATTCTGCTCGGGTGTTTGGAGGAGAGAGCCTGGGGGGGGGGGGCGATCTCAGCCCTCTCCTCCTCCCCACCTCTCTTCTCCAACCACCCGAGCAGACTGATTCTCTGTGTCGGGTGCCGGAATTAAGAGGGCTGCTGGTGACATCACAACGATGTCACCAGGCCCCGCCCCCAGGGGGCGGGGGCAATTTCTGCCCTCTCCTCGCCACGGAAGAGGCTGGGGGGGGGGGGGGCGATCGGAGGCCCCCCCAGTAAAGAGGACACCCGTCGGGTGGCCTCAGGTATGTAAATGTCATTTTTATTTATTTATTTTTTTTAACAGTTAGCAGCTGCTGCTGCCGAAGCGGGGGGGCCTATTCCGGGGGCTCTCCTGGAGCCATCCGACCCCCCACGGGGGATCGGATGGCACCAAATTAAAGAGGAGACCCGGCCGGATCCAATGAGGGGTCAGGTGAGTATTTTTTATATTTATTTTTCTAACTAGCAGGGGGGAAATTCAGGCACATAGATTCTACGTGCTTGGCACTTAGGTGGAGTGGAAGCGAGCACGTAGAATCTACGTGCTTGGCACTGAAAGGGTTAAAGTGGATTCAAGTGGTGACCTGTCACTTTAAACAGAGACCAAATCAGGTACCTCCTCCTCCCCGTTTGCACTGTCTCGATTGAGATGCTATGATTTTAGGTTTCAATCTTGGATTCGTTTTCAATAAATAGTTAAAAAAGAAGACATATATTGGCACAATAAATGTCAGATAAGTGATAATAATAATATTAATTTCTATAGCACCAACCTATTGTGCAGTGCTTTACAATCGGAGGGCTTATGCACAAACAGAATAAAAATTACACAGCAAAAAAGAAAAGAAGGGAATCCATTGAAACAAAAGGAATGAGGACCCTGCTCGCAAGCTTACAATCTAAGAGAGCTTAGAATGATGCACAAGGAAAAAAAAACAAAGGAACAAAAGAGAACCTTCCTGGCTTGAGAAACCAGATGAGCTGGAGTAAGCAATACAAAATAAAGTTTACATTTAAAGGGACATTGCAGGCAAAGGGTTCTTTTAGCCTGATTTCTGCTCTCCTCAGGCTGGCTGTGAGGAGCGGCATCTTTCTTTCAGCCTGCTTTATATTTCCTAACAAGCCCAAGTGAACTATCTTCCATCTTCAGGGTGCTCTCATGCTAGGATGAATCACCAGCTCTGCATTTACCTTTATGGGTGAATTCAAACAGGGGACCCTGAAAAATGAGTCAGCAGACAGGCCCAAGTTCTATAGGGTCTATCAGTCAATGCAAAGTGCAGGTGACTAAAAGTTACCGCCCCTGACAGCCAGCATGGGGCAAGCTGTAAACGAGCTAATTTAAACCGAACCAACACCCGTTTTTTAATGGGAGTTGGCCCCGCTGTCTGTTAATCAACAAGCTCGGGGGGGGGGGGGATCCAGAATGCTGGAGCCCCCCTCACAGCTAACAGTACAGAAAGCTCGTAATACTCACATTCATTACGAGCCCGCAACGAGAATGGAGTCCTGCAGTTGGCCGCAGTCGCATCCTCTGTGCTGACCACCGGCAGGACCTGCCCACGTGACCGCCCGGCCAATCGCGGGACTCCATTCTCGCCACGGGCTCGTAATGAATGTGAGTATTACAAGCTTTCTGTGCTCCAGCATTCTGGATGCCCCCCTGAGCTTCTTGCGATCGCCAGACAATGGGACCAACATCCGTTAAAGTAAAACGTGTGTTGGTCTGGTTTTACCCTTTGCCTGGAATGTCCCTGTCCCTGTAATGAAAGGCTGGGAAAGGGAAAAAGCTCCAGTCATCAGGGTCACCAAAGCCACAACCAGTGTCTCTCAGCAACCTGTGTTCACAAGAAAAGGGGGCCATTCATACCAGGAATATATGGAATGTTCAGGCCGCCTAGAAGTAAAACATCAAGAGGAGTTCCCTATGAGTGATATAGAAAGACCATATGTCCACTTAGACGAGGATAAGAAAAAGAGAAGGAAGAGGTAGAAGGATAAGAGGAAAAGAAACACAAAAGGGGGTGGGAGGCTACAAGAAAAAAAGGGAGGGTGGAAAGAGGTAGGAGTACAAGTGTGGGGAAGGGTAAGTCAGGGGCTCCAAACTAATGTACAGTATACCAGCTCTGACCCTCTCATGCCTTCAGTTTTACCCTTAAACTGTCACATGCTGACTTCACATTCCTGATGCTATGCAGCCAAAGAGATCTGGAGATGTAAATTCTTTTATGAATGTATTTTTTCATTGTATTTACCTTCCTAACTACAACCCCAATGTAAAGTACTTTTTAATGAGACCTTCCTGTAGTTACTCTGGTGTCACATCTATAATTTGAGCTT
This sequence comes from Gastrophryne carolinensis, assembly GCA_027917425.1. Taxonomy (NCBI): domain Eukaryota; kingdom Metazoa; phylum Chordata; class Amphibia; order Anura; family Microhylidae; genus Gastrophryne; species Gastrophryne carolinensis. The sequence goes on along the minus strand of CM051239.1, from coordinate 392,510,718 downwards.
GTTTAACATGACACCGTGGTGATGGCGGTGATGGTGGTGGGGTTACATGTGCTGTCTTTGATCTACAAGCAGGCCATTGGGAATACGCTCAATAGACTATTGTCAGTTGTGTGATGGAAACACTGTGATTAGGGGGCCTAAAAAAAGCAACACTATGTCAGAGGCTTCCAGCATCCTGAAATATGCCTGGAGGAAATTGTCATCATGTGGTCTTGTACAAGTGTAGTTTTTTTTTTTTTTATTAGTCGTTTGCACAAAGGTGCTTTAAATAGCATGTCCCCTCCTGTGGCCAGTGTCTCTACATAAGAATAGCTAACTTATAGCAAAGGATAGATTAGAACTGTTCCTGCTTGAATATAAAAAAAGAACCACATATCAGTTATCTAACATGGCCTTTCCTTTATTGCTCCATTAAACTGGAACTTTGATTCCTTGGTCCCCAACCTAAAGTTCAGAGATGATTTGAATTTCTATTTTTTTTTATAGTACTACGCTAACTGTAGCTATTACATCTTTTAAAGCGGAACAAAACCCAGGATTTTCACTTACCCGGGTTTTGTCCTATGCCCACATGCACCCTGAATTAGGATGCCCCACTGCAGGAAACGCCCCAGATCAGCGCATTCAGACTCACCTCTTCCCGCTCGAATGATGGTCCAGTCCAAGCCACCCACTGAAGGAACATAATTTGGTGACAGCTCTTATTAATATGAATAGGGTGCACAAGCAGCGCATACCCTGCTGCCCCACACTTGTGCCCCAGTCCCACCCTGGCATCCCAGTCCATTTGAATGCTTGGGTGCTGGAGGCATGCACAGTCCAAGGGATGTGGCAATGCAGCTGCTCTTGCTCCCCATTTACAAATAACTTAGCTGCCTGGCAGAATTACATCAGTTCAGCAGACGGATCTGATTGGACAGGGCCCGCGCATGCAGTATTTGAACAGGGAAAGGTGGGTAATTACCAGCACCATGGGAAGTTTTATGCAGAGGGATTACCAATTTGGGATGCCCCAGGGAATTCCAGGGCTGGAGCCAGTGGGATTTGTTCTGCTTTAAATGCAGGGGTTTTTTGCCTCTTCAAACTAATTTCCAGGTGTTTGTGCATTTGACGTGTATCGCAATGTGAGCTTAGAGCTAGTGCAAATGAAGTCTGTGCAGTTGGAGTCTTTATACACATGCACAATTTTTTATGTGCACTTTTTGATAATTTATTTCCTTCTGCATGTTAATGTTTATAGTAACAGTACTCAAGTAGACCATCTACCGCGCTTGCCTATGCTAAAAGGCAAAAAATAGGCAGCTATTGATAATTCCTGTAGGAGGCTACGCAAAACTTTGACCTACATAAAAGTTCTGCAGGTAGGACATCTTTAATATCCAGAAGAAATATACAATACAGGCAAACTTAAAAAACTCCATGGATACCACAACCACAGCTCTTGGAACGATGGATAGAACAATGTTTTTTTAAAAAGACAGTTTACCAGTAGGAATTGATAGTAGGAGGAAATGTTATGTTTTGAGGCAGTTTTGCTGCATCGTCCATTAGCTGGGAATCTGTGATTCCACTATATATTCATACAGTACCAAAGGGTCCTTGAGGATGATATGGGACCACCTATCAGAATACTTCTGCCTTCTGAAACTGGACCTTTCAATATCAGTGTGGCCCTAAACATGTCATTATATCTGTCATGTAAAGTTTGAAAAAGTCAAAGGCGAACATGTAAATACTATTGATATTCTGTGGGAGGAATCATGATATCACCGCACGAACCCATAATCTGTAGGAGCCACTGGTGATTCCTTAACAAATACACTATCTGTAGCATCTCCAGCTCAGGGTAAGGAGCTTTTCTGATTAAAGTGGACCAACACCCTGGGGTGATCGGCCCGGGAATCTATAAGATTCCCGGGCCGATCACCCCCCTCACCGCGGGACATCCGAGATCGGGATGTCCCGCGGTGAGGAACCCCCCCGAAAACCCCCCAAAAACTCACCTCCTCGGCGGCGGCAGCGGGCGCCGCCGCCTCCCGCGCGCCCCTCTAGCCGTGCGCGCGCCCGCGCCGGCCGTTTGTGAATGGCCGGCGCGGGCGCGCGCGCTGTCAGAGGGACGTGCGGGAGGCGGCGGCGGACGCGCTGGCTTGTCCGTCGCTGTCAGCGCTTGTCCGTCGCTGTCACCCGGCCACGTGGGAGCGTTTTGAGGTGAGTATTGGGGTGTTTCTGGGGGGTTTTACACAGCGGGGCACCCCTAATCGGGGTGCCCCCCTGAAGTGGACCAAAACCCAGGATAGTCAAAATCCTGGGTGTTGGTCCACTTTAAGAACCTTCTACATGTCCTTTGTTGAAAGTTTTGGCATCTTAAAAGTCACTTAAGCTTCCACAGTTCACACTAAGGAGAAGTATAAAAAGAAGCTACTACATACCAACTGGGTGGGCTTCCTACCCATCTGAAATATATTTTGATAAAATATGTATATGCTCATGCAAATCCACTATTTGCATATTTTGTTTTTTAGTTGGAGAACTACAGACTTAGAAACCAAGAAGGGAAGACTGGCAATACTTTGGAGGCCTGCTACATATCTGCAAAACGCTGCAGGAAATGGGGAAGAGGCACATGGGACAGGCTTCAGGTAACCTCTGTGCTGGCTAATTATTGTCATTACCTGGAGTGTCTCTTCAAAAGCATAAACAGGTTGCTTTATTCCCGGGGGGGGGGGGGGGGGGGTAATTTACTAAAATGTAGATGTATCTTTTCACCATCATGTATTTATGTAAGTGGATAAGAGGATTTCTCAGTATATGAGAATTCCTGCTTATTCTGTCCTATTAAACCGTGGGTCTGGGGACAATGGCTTGCTTCTTGGGGAGATCCACTCATACGCTGGGGTCAGTCTAGCACAAGATGCAAACACTGCCCCCTAGCTGAAAATTTTTTTTTTGTTAATCAAACTCTAGGTAGAAAATGAAAAGGGAATGCCACAAAAAGAGCACTATGCCTTTTTTTGGAGTATAAAGTTCCATTCCTTTTCATTTTCTACCAGGGGTTGATTCATCACCAGGTATAAGAAGGGCACTTCTATTTTATTTTTCACATGAAGTGCATTTTTTGTATCTGGTGCTGAACCAACCCCCTTATCTATTATTTAGGGGGCTAGCCGATTTACACTTTGGGTATTATTTTGAAAACCAGAGCCATCTCTCATTTTGCTTATTATTTTGAATTGTTAGGGATCTGTTTGTACCTTACATTTTGGGTCTGGTCAATGGGACACACATTAACAGATGGGGGTATTCACTGCAGTTAATGAGCAAAAAAAGGGAGGTATAAACGCACTCTGAAATCCAAGGGTGCAAGACAAAGGGCAGTCCCTAAGCCCCAAAGCATACAGGAAAAAAGGCAAGTGTCAGCACTCCTAAAAGTCCAAATACTTATAAATAAATAAAATTATCTCCATATCAAAAAAGGGCAGTTGCAGGACATTAACTGATTTATCTGCGTATCTGATGGTCAGATGGAGGCTGTTTGATAGATGTGGATTTCTAATTAATCACAAACATCCCCTAATTCAGTTCGGAGGCTGCTCGGTTTACCTAAAGCCAAACACATTTAAAGAGGTGAGCGTTTTGAAATGTCAATTCAACTTAAACTTGTCTACTGGTAAGGGGGCCTGAGTAATCCTTATTTCAGTAGGGGCTGGCAAGCCATATGCCAACCCACCCACTGTCACTGTTGTTACTCAAGGGTGCGGAAGAGCCTGATGTCTATCAGCATAGGCCTGGTCTTCTTCCAGGACCTGTGCCCAAGAGCATAAGGGCTACTTGAGAGGGCTGGTAAACAATTTAACCCAAATATTGTGGGCCAAACTAAATTGGCAATATTCAGTTAGAATTTAATCCTGACCTTAATTTGGGGAACATCACCAATATGATTATGATCTTGTCTCTAGTTGTGGCAGTTCTACATCAAAAAAAGACCAGTTTAGCAACTTATGTTTTGTATCTGAGTATTATCAGTTCATGTGATAGTATTTCATAACACATTATATATATATATAGTCTTTATTCAGCCTTACATAATATATATATATATATATATATATATATATATATATATATATAATTTTGTAACATATTGAGATATAATAATACTTTAAATTACTATGCACACGAAAGAAAATACTTTTTCCCTAATTATTCCTGAACTGGCAATCCACTGTGGCTCAGTATTTTTTTATGTATGGTTTCCAAAGCTATTACATAGCAATGTATTTTCAAGAGTACATTTTAGGGGATAATGACAACATACAGTGTAGGCTTGTGTGCATTAGCCAGAACACCTCAGAGCATATTGTCTCTCTATATGACCAGTGTGTCTATATACATATCGGAGCCAAGATGCATGTTCTAATTTCCTCCTCTTCCATGTAGTCAGAGATGGAACTTGGAGGAGAGCGAGGAGCGGCTTAAGCAGCCAGTAATAGCACTTTATTGTATTGCAGTTACGCTCACATATTCATAATTGAACAGCTCAGCCAGTCGGAACCGTACATTTACAAATTTACATTCCAATATTTTCACAAGGAAAATGCTTAACGTGACCCAGAGCTTTCCTCAGCCAGCCACAGCTTCCACTTGCAGGCAGAATCTTCCGAGATAATTACGCCATACTTAACAAAATGTGGGTCCTATATATGAACTGAGCTTTACCTGACCAGTATTTATAATATAATGACATTTTGAATGCTTAAATTGCTCCTTTGAGATGATTCTTTTCACAAAATATTTACTCTCATGAGATTTATTCTAACTTACATGGGTTAAAAAAACCTTATGTGTTTAAAGCGGAAAAAAAAACCTGGGAATTAGACTTTCCCTGGTTTTCCCCTGGGGCATCCTGAATTGGGATGACGCACTGTGTGCAACCCCCAGAACACCGCTTTTCACTTACCTCTTGCTGGTCCCAATGGTGCATGTGTGGGCTCTCGTCCAATGAAATTGCTGTGACTATGTCATTCGGAAACTGTCTCTCATTGATAACAGAGAGCATGCACGGCTGCATCCCACACACCCCCATTCACAGCAATGTGAGACGTTTGAGAAATTACATAGTCACACAGCTCTCATTGCACATGCACTGTTTGAGTGGGGAAAGGTTAGTGTTTACGAGCACTCCAAGGGGTTTCACACACATGGCGATTCTGGATGCTCCAGGGCAGCTTTACTGTGGACCAGCACCCAGGATTTTCACTATCCTGGGTGTTGGTCCACTTCCGCGGGGCACCCCGATCGGGGGTCCCGAAATCGGGATGCCTCGCTGTGTGAAACCCCCCTAGAAAGCCCCTAAAATCTTACCTTATCGTCGACGGACAAGCGATGGATAAGCCGCCGCCTCTCGCGCGTCCCTCTTACAGGGCGCGCGCCCACGCCGGCCATTCACAAACGGACGCGCGGGAGGCGGCGGCGGCTTATCCATCGCTTGTTCGTCGCCGATAAGGTACGTTTTTAGGGGCTTTCTGGGGGGTTTCACACAGCGAGGCATCCCGATTTCGGATGCCCCGTGGGGAGGGAGCTGATCAGCCGATCAGGGGTAGGTGTTGGTCCACTTTAAGCATTAGATTATCAGTTTTTAAAGGGTATTCAAAGAATCAAGCACCAAGTTTCATACTCATCTTGTCTCCCCTGCAGCTGATCCATCCTAGTCCTAGTGGTTGAATAAAACAAGATCCCAGTTTTGAGCTCTATATCATCTCGGCTTACCCTCAAGCCTTGCCACAGTGACTGGCCACACCCGCTCCTTTAACTGCAATGGAGAGAGCATGCTGAGCCTGGCACATCCCCTCTACTATAGGAAATGGAGCAGAAATGGCCAGTCACCATGGCTGGTGCAGAGGGGGTCAGTTCCACACTGTGTTCACCAGTGAGCGGAATTGCTGGCCTACACACTAGAGGACTTAATCTTAGGATGCAGTAAATTTTATTAAACCAGACTAGGGCAGAGCCGCTGCCGGGGGATAAAAGTTTAACTGTATTTGTGGTAAACAAAATGAAGCCAGTCTAGCAGAAAAACTATGGTTCACCCATAGGTGTAACTGCCACAGAAACACCATCATTGCAACTGATCACCACCTCCTAGTTCGTAACACCAACATATTTAGTTTAAAGTGAGGCATGGTTTTTGGTACCGCTGCCATAAGACTGGGGTGTGGGGGCATCCAGAATACCGGAGCCCCCCCTCGCACAAAACCCACTAGAACGCCCCTAATTCTTAACTTTATCCTTGCCAGGAGTACATGGACAGGCCATTCCGGTGGCCAGAACTATGTGAGCGCCAGATGGCCAACCACTGTGCTGGATTCCCGGCAAAGATCAAAGCGAAGGTAAGGATTACGGCCCTTCTGGGGTATTATGTGCATGGGGGGGGCTCCAGCAACCAAATATTCATAATATATGTATAAATATAAATATATATATATATATATATATATATATATATTATATATATATATATATATATATATATATTTCTTTTTCATTTTTTTATTCGCCCTCTTTCCTAATAGTCACAGAGAGCAAACAGTCTAAACAGTACAGAAACAGTTTTATCTCAGCCACATACCAAAGTGTTGTTATCATTGTTCAAATCCATCTTGCCAGCAAAGGGCCCCCACGTTGTCCCAACTGGAAGCTGCTGTCGGCTCTGAATCCTGCGTTCTCCGTCCTTCTGGAAGGCTTCCAGCTCTCCTACAGACACAAGAAACGAAACACTGAATACTCCTTCTTGACAATGGTCACATCCCTTTGTTTGTTCTACAGGCCCTCCATAATCTTAATGACTGCAGTTGTCAAAATAAGTGACTGCAGACTTACATTCAAATAAAATGAGGTGATGTATTTTTATAATGCAGATGAAAGCCTTATCGTTCATGTACAAAGATTTCCATGTCGGTTTGCTTACAGATCACAATCATGAGATGTACTAACTGGCTAATATACAGTAAAAGTGTATGTTAATATTATTTATTATTTGTATTTATTTATTGGTAATATTTAATTGCAAAGGCAGCATTGAAACATACATACAGTTTGAAACATCAACAGAGTCGTATGGTCTTTATTAGACCCAGTTGGTCCATTTTACCCCCCACCCCCTCTCCATGACATCATGGTTTTGGATGTCTGTACAATAGAAGCCGCCTAGTAAGCCCAAAAATCAGATCACTCAACTTTTCTTCTTTTCTGGGTCCACATGTTCACTGTACCACCAAATTGGTTTCAAGGGTATTTTTTGTGTCAAAAGGATGTCCTCAAGGTGCTGAGCTGGTACAGTCCAGACATGTGAAAGCAGTAAGTTTTACACTGCTGAACAAGAATGGATCAATTCAACTATTTCCATTTGCTAGCAAAACCCTCGACAGACTGAAATGCAAATCACAACCACTAGGTGACTACATATGAGGGTCGATTCATGGTCGGTGCGCAAAATGCTCAGACGGAGCGCAAACAATTCTGCATACCCTGGGCACACGTGCAAACCGCACGGAAGAAGTACAAATTGCCTTTTCTTGCACCAATCTGTGCCTTCCTCTAGTTTTGAAGCGCAAATGGCCCCTCCCCATGAACATTTGGCTGGCAAAGTGCTTAACTGCTTCCAATGGTCACCTTCCCTTTACTGTATCTCCATAGTGATTTGATCTCTCCAGTGTATTCTTTGGAGAACCTGTGTTCTCCATTTTTGGGGGGCGTTTTTCTGGGGGATATTCTGATTCCAGTTAACCCTTAACATTTTTTTGCTCAATGTTTTGTCCCAGATGTTCTCTTTAACCCTCCCTCTCCTGTTTGGTTTGCATATTAATGCTTAATAATTTAACTTAACTATAATTTTTTACGCTGCCGGCATGTGTTTTCAGAATGAAATAAGGCTGTTACTCATTGGACATATTTGCTGGAGGAAATTCACTCTTCAAATTGACACATAAATCAGATGCCAGAGACAGTTTGGTGTACCAAAATGGAGCTAGCAGAAAATTTCAGGTGCAAATTGGCGCACTGATAAACACTAGTGTGCAAATTGGCGCACTGATAAACACTAGTGTGCAAATTGGCGCACTGATAAACACTAGAGTGCAAATCGGCGCAAAAACAAATGCGCATGCAATTTTGACAACCATGAATTATGCGGAAACCCAAGCGCAACTTGGCGCTCTAAAAAACTTCTGCAAATTAATTCGCGCATGACCATGAATCGACCCTATAGACTACCATAGCATATTATGTTGTGAGACCACATCATGAAATCATGTTTTTTAAATGTGGTCATCTTACAACATGCATGCTGTGATATATTGAGCTAAGAGAAAGACACATATGTATATACACCATACAGAGGGTTGAGTGGCAGTTAAAAAAATAAAATTAGGAATAATCCCCCATCTCAATAGACCACATTCAGTAATGGCACTTGTAAACTTTCTTTTAGTTCCACCCTGAGACAATGTAGTAAACTTAGTGCAACATGATCCACCCTCTATCTACCACACTGACCTCCTAAAGATGTGTGCACAGAAATACAGGGAGATAAGAACTGTTGGGAAATGGCGTAAGTTGTTATACTTTTATGTGTATTGCAAGAACTAAAGACTTGTATATGTACCCTAAAGGCTGAACAAGAAGCTGCTAGCATGCCTGTGGCAGGAGGGAACCTGGTTCAAGCAGTCTCCCCCCCCCCCTGTTTCTATGGTACATATGCCGTTGAGCAGTGGTTATGGAAGTGACACACTCTGGTCTTTCCACTAACAATTTAGATGTGTGCTTTGCCACACATCCAAATTATTAGTAAGCATGATCGGAGTGGGTGCATTGGTTCTCTGCTGGGGTGGGAAGAAGGACTCGCACTCACTTCCAGTGCTCTCTAGCTGGGGGTGGAGGGTTTGTTAGTTTGTTTTTCCATAGCAGTAGCAGAGAGGAGTCTCCTGGCTGACCACCTTCTCTTCCTGGGCACACCGCTCCTCCAGCCAGCAAGAGCAGGGTAGGGTTCTCAGGAACTTGGAGATCACCAACTCCAGAGCTGCCACCTCCCTCAACGGCTGCCCTCAAGGGGAATCGTTGCACATTCAATTTCTTGCACATTCAATTTCTGGCGTACTCTTGAGCAAGGCACCTAACCCTCAACTGCTCTACGGACGTTACGGCTCCAAGCATGTGTACACTCCCCACTTATTTTTGTCTCACTTCACGGATTAATTAAAAGCAGAAGATAAATGATTATGTGTGCGCAATGACCATATATGCCCCCAAAAATCAACCGGCCCTTTACAGCCAGGGCAGTAGCAGAGTGGCAAGCATGACAGGCCTCCAGGCAACTGCATTCTCAGAGAGTCCCGTCCATGTTAGTATACAAGCATGTGGGGAGGAGGGGCAATATCACACGAGGGGCGGGGAGCCCTGACAGCAGTGTTGTGCTACTGGGCCCTATAAAACATATGTATGCCCCTGGCTGGAGTCGTACAATACATCTGAAACATAGGAGTTTGACTTATTTGCTTTGATATACCCAGGAGGAATATATAAATCAGAAAAAGAGTTTACAATTATATACCGTGAAGAAGGCCTCTACACTTTAGCAAATGTCCCCCTAATGAGGCGGCATTGTGAGTGTACGCAAGTTGATATCAGGAAATCCTCAGCCTCTCACACAGATCCAGCACTGGAAGCAGAGTGAATTAATACACATAATTAACGACCAGAGACTTGATAAGATGAGGGCTGACATCACTCAGAGCCCGGTCTTATCTCTCTCCTCGTCTGCTCGTTCCTTGGCTACATGTAAGCAAAATGTGATCTGATCGCTGAGACGTCCAAACTCGCCTGTGTGATAGTGTGCAGTTTATAATTTGGAAGGACTAAGTTTATACTTCATGGCTTCTCTTGTCTAATTATCCCTGTGATTATCAGCTCATGTCAAGAGGAGAAACAGTAACCATCTCACTGCGCATTCCTTCCCAGTGACTCCATGGAAGACACTAGTACAATGTGCCCGCGCCATGACGGATAAAAAATACAATCATATTAGGAACTTGTTTTTTATTAAGTGGTGTTTGTGTGCTGGATACTAGACGGAGGAGGGCTGGAGGCTCATTAAACCACTCTCTGTATGAATCACCCTTCATCACACTATTACTGAGAAGTGAATGTGCAATGATTTCCGGTGCTTCACCTACCTGATCATGGGAAAAACACTATACGAGGGGTAAACACTATACGATGAAAACATTTTATGAGGAAACTTTCTACTTTTGAATGTAACCACCAGTAACTTCAACACACTTACTCCACTCGGCCTCCAGTGATCGGATGCCCTTAGAATAGAATGAGCCCTCTTGCTGCTGCAGGTACCCCGTTACTGCCGCTTAGACTGCATTATTATCAGGAAATCATTACCCAAATAGAAATTTGCTCAGGTTAAAAGAGATAAAGTAATAACCAAGAACTATTTCTGGACTGTAGGGTGGATGGTTAAGCTCCATGAAGCCTTATATCCTGAAAGCGGATTGTGGTTTGCTGTCTTTGAGCTGGCGCGTTGTTGTAAAGCAGCAACACACCAGAATGTAATCGCGGAACTACATTCCAAATCTCACTCTCACTTTCTTAGAAGGTCCATACTTGCACTTGCCACCCTGGCACTTCCAGTGCTTTCATCAAACTGACTGAACTGCTACTGTGTGTGTTGCATGTCTCAACCTGTACACACAAGTTTCGCTAACAATGACAGAACATTCTGGGGGAGATAACTTATTGAAGACCTCTTAGTAGGTTCCTGTGAAGAGCTCTACACCAAGGGTTCACAACCTGTTATCATTAAGTACCGCTTTCCAATTTCTGATTATATCAATTACTTCCTGGGTGGTGCATGAGCGATGTTTTTCACCTAAAACTGTAATCAAAACACACAAAACAGCCCTTCAAAGTATGTGACTCACACAACAATTGGGCAGTGTTTTATTATATTATTTATGATGCAAACCATGCTTGAGGGAAGTTCAGATGGCATCAGATCAGGTTGGTGTACAGATAAGTCTGCAGCCTTGTCAAGAACCACCATCTCAAATACTACCAGTGGTACTAGTGCCGCCTGTTGGGAACCCCCCTCTACACAACTGAGTGAATTGCACATAGCGGATAGTTACTGTATTTCCTAATTCATTGAGAATATCTCCACCTCAAAATACAGTAAGAGGAATGGGATTTAAACATATTACCTGATCTCAGGATGAGGTGAATATAAGGAGGAATTGATCAAGCACGTCAGAGGTTGCCCCTTCCAGAAATATAATGAAGGTTTTTTTTGCACCAAGGGGAGAACGTAGTCAATTCAGGTATCAATCAAGTTAATTTAATGAGCCCCTTTAGGTTAGTTGAGCCAATCGAAATAAGATGGGTAAGTATTAGACTGATGGACTTTCAGTGGAGAGGAGGTAAGTATTTATTAGTTTTCATGTTTGTCTGGACATTGCAGGCGCCATCCATGCGGCAATTTCAGAGAACACCAGTTGGCTGACCAGCAAAAATATGGGAAGTTTATTTGCATTATTTATTTTTTACACATATACAATTATATGGATTAATACAAAAACCTTCAGCAATAATGTACTGGTGATTTCTGTTAAATGGCCCTTTAAACACTTGCCTGACACCCAATGAGGCCAAAAAGGCTGTTGAATGTAACGTGAAGCATAAAAGCTTCAGGTTACGGACTGCTGGCACAGAGCAGCACCTCAGATTGCTGTGACTATACAGGTGTGATCACAGTGAAAAGCCCATAAGCCAACCAAAACAGCCTTCAAAGTAATCGGTGTAGAAGAAAAACTGTAAATAAACAACATCTAACGGAACCTCTCTCTTTGCATAGATCCTTTCAGTTCTGTGTTAGAGAAGGATTGCTACTTATCAAGTTACTTCAGGACACAGCAGAACCAGTGTTCTTCTGTAGTGGTCATTTAACCCCTTTTTCTAGCTATGTGAAATATATATATATATATATATATATATATATATATATATACGCTGCACACATTTCTTTCCACATATGTCTTCTTACATATTAAAACATTTTAAAAAGCCAAAAACTGATAAACATCAGTCTATATTTTAAAAAGTGGTCACCTTATGGGTGTTTCATTTCAATGTGGAAGAGAGAGAGAAAGAGGAAATGCGGAAAAAAGAGAAGAAGAGAAAAACTGAATTTAGAAATAAGCGGAAAAGAGCGAGAAGGAAGGCATGTGGAAAATAAGGTATACTGTGCTGTACTGTGCAGAAGGTGAAAAGAGAGATATAGAAAGAATGTGACAAGAGAGGCAGGGGGCAAGAAACGCTGATATAGGGAAAATGTGGAAAAGAGGCCTGCTAAGCCAGCTGAGAGCCCTCTTTATCAAGGGACGTCTGAATAGTGCCCCTGGGCCCTGGCACCCCCTTACAAGGGGGGATGGGATGGCGCCTTGCAAGCACAGACTGGCCCACAGGGTTACCAGCTCAGGGAACTTGCTGCATTGGCTCTGTAGCCCCTGGTGGGCCCTGGGGTCCCAGGGGCCCCTTTGGGGGCCTTCATCACCAAAACCGGAACTGTGTATAGCTTATTTGTGGCATCCCAAGTACTCGCACACAGAGACAATACAGATTGGCATAATTTCCTGTGCATGGGTCCTGAATGTAAGCGAGTAATACTTGCATTTAAATGTGCAGTGGGCCCCCAGAGTCATTTCCCCTGGTGGGCTCCAGGCATCCCAGTCCAATACTGGCGCCCTGTGTGACCGCACAGCTCGCAGGTCCCAAAGGCCCAAATGCTGGCCACGGTCCAACCAGTAGATATAACTGCAAAAATAGTGATCATTTCTACAAACTTCATACTTTGTAACAGAAAAAAAGGTTAAGGAAAATATACATTTTTTCATTGTTTTCCTTTCAGTTTTTTTCTAACAGGACCATAACTTATAGGGGGTGTGACCCCCACTGGGGCCCATGTGGACCTTATTTATCATATTTGTGCTAACTTGGCATAATTTAGAGGAAAGAAGCAGAATTTGTCTCAGTGTTAAGTTGTCTAACTGCATCATATTGAATCAAAAGTTTACTGTATGAGCCTTGAAAGGGCCCTATTTAATGTTCGCACCAGGGCCCCATCACATTTAGTTACGCCACTGTTTTTAAATATTCTATCTTTCATCTGATGAAACAAAAAAGGGTGTCTCATTAAAATGTAGTATCAAATACATGTAGATTGGCTCAAGAATGTAACAGTTATGTTACAAACAGTTAAAGGAGCAGTATCGCAAAATTTGCATTAAAAAAGATAAATAATTATATAGCCACACAATAGCTTCTAACATGTGTATAAATAATGTGGCGATAGAAAAAGGAAAAAATATCTGCCTTTATTTTAAATTGTATAATGACAATGGCTCAGTCCATTTGCTGAATAAGGGGATCTGCTGGCTTGTATTTAGTGAGCTGCTTCATTTAGCCCACTGGTCTCCTAGCAACACTTTACCTCAGAGGCTGACACTGTAATCAGTGGTAACGGCTGTGTGTGTGTGAGGTGCTGCTTTTGTTATGAGACCAGGTGACTCAAATGTGTAAAATCTATACAAAATAAACTAAACTGACTTAAAATAACTGAAATTCTTCTTTGAATAAATGTGCAGGAAAATCTAAAGGTATTAAAGTGGAACAAAACAGTGAGTGGCCGACCCTGAAGTCTATAAGACCCGGCCATTGACCTTCCCCCTTGGGCATTCTAAATCAGGATGCCTCACTGTGTGAAACTACCCCTGGATAACCACAGATCCCCCCATTTTTCTGGCGCGCCGGGCGGCCAGGAAGGTTACTGCTCAGGCTCCCCATATGCGTGCAAACAGCGCTGATTGGATGAGAGCCAACGCATGCGCTGTGGGACAGGGAAAGGTACGTTTTCACAGGCGAACTTGGGGATTTCACATATCAGGGCATCCCAAGTCGGGATGCCCCTAGGGGCACAAAACAAAACTCCAGATAGTGAAAATCCTGGGTTGGGCTTTGCTCAAAACACACAAAGCTGAAAGAAAGATCATATGGAAAAATGAAAAATAAGAATATGAAAGAGAAAATGGTAAACTGAAAGATTCTGCAGCAGAGCCAACATGAAGGGAAAACTGTCAAAATAAAAAATGTTTAGAGTAAAAAAACAGGATGTAAACATAAAAATCAAATTCTGAAATAAAATAACCCCCCCCCAAAAAAAAAAACAAAAAACTGGTGAGTCTGAGATGCGAACCAATGACTCTCTGGTTCAAACTGACATTGAATTTACCAATGAGCTAAATGACTTCTAGAGCTTTTCTTTCTGTTTTAGATATATGAGTTCTGGCCAGGCAATGTTGCAATATTATCTTATGCTGGACGGCTGCCAGCACTGAACAGCTGATTACTTTGTTACATTGTTTCCCCCTCTCCTCAGCGTGGAAGACATAAACACTCAGCAGACATAAACATGAGCTATTAGTCTCCAGCTGCACAACACAGACATCATTTTTTTCTAAATTTGAAATTCTTACTCCAACACTTACCTACATTCAAAGTACCATTTAAATATAAGTCACCAAGAAAAATTCGCGATACTGCTCCTTTAAGTTACAAACTGACCTGGTAAGGAAGAGGCCATATACAGTGTGGTAATGAAGCGGTTAATGACCTTATCACAGAGGCTTCTGTTTCTATAGATGCAGATAGTCTGCAGCAGCATCGCAGAGCTGGCTCATACCTTCTACCTCTCTATTCGGATTTGCCAGCATGAAGCGCTGCTGCTGTCTCCATAAGAAAAGCCAGACAGTTTATTTTTAAAGTGCAACTTCCAAATCCTGTGGAGCTGAGATTTAAATCTCGGCACTGTCTCAGCATTTTGAAGTCAAATACACGGAGCAAATGCAGCAAGCTCTCTGATCTCCATCTTCCAAGGTCACAGCATGATCACACAAGGTCAATGTGTCATTTCAGAGGAAGTAGAAAGAAGAGAGAGACACTGCTGTGCTACAATTTCCAGTCATAAAATGTAATGGTACAGGATGACTGACGGATAAGAAATGTGGGAAAAGCAGATACTTTATACAAATAAAAATCATACTCAGATACAGAGATACAGAAAAGGAGTCTACACAGCAGAGGAGGAACCGGGAAGGTGGTTGCCAATATCTATGGTAATGCACTAAATCTTGTTAATCTGACCAAACAAAAGTGAGAGTTGTGAGGATGCTCTATGGGGCAAATTTCATTTTTTTTTTGCCTTTCCAAGGAAAAGAAAAAAAACCCTATAAAATGCTAGTGTTGAAAATGTCTAAATTGTGGAAGATACAAAAAATATCCCATCCCGTTTTAACATCCTGGGAATAGAGAGACTAGAGCAGCTTGCAACTCAAGACCTAAATTCCTTCCTGAAACATTTGACCCTCATCCCCCACCTAGGGAGGCAACCACATCTGACCTATGGCCCCACCTCCAAGTTTTTCTTATTATATTCCTTGGTGTGCTTTATATTATATAAAGTGGACCAAAACCCATTGCCCCTGGAGTGAAGGCCCTTCCCGATTTAGGATACCCAGTTGGGTGAAATGCTCTGTCACATCGCGCTTACCTTCAGCCCGTTCCTGCGGTGTCCTCGGGCGGCGCTGGTTCGGGCAGCTGGCTGGGACTCCTCCTGCCCAGCAGCAGCATCCACGCAGGACGCCAGCTAGAGCAGCGTCGGCTAAAGCGGCACCGAGCGTACCCGCCTCCTCCTCTACCGGCCAAGCACAGCTGATTTATGCCTTCCGTCGGGGCTGCACACATCGTGGCCGTCGGAGGCTGATTTTAAGGGGCCAATGAGCCCAGGGATTGCTCTTGATGAAGCAGCCTAAAAGTCTGAACTGGGCAATCAGCCCAAGTGTTGTTTTACTGTCCAATGAGCCTGGTTCTTTCCGTCCAATTCCCTGCACCCATGCCCTATAAAGGTGTTCCCAGGTCACCCAGTCATTTCCCATGATAGCGTTTAGCTGGGTGTGACTGATCCTTAGATTTTCCGTATTGTTCACCCGTTGCTGACCCTTGCTCGGCCGACTATCCTGACTGCCGTCTGTATCGACCTCAGCCTGAATTACGACTACAAACCTGTCTAATCCCTGGTGCCGCGAAGCTCTCTGATCTCCTGGTTTGATCGTTGGCATGTCCTTTTACCTTGCCTGTTTTCTCCTTCAGAGTTCCAAGAACTGTATTCTTTACTTACCTCAGCAACTGTGTTATGCTCAGTCTTACCTTCGGTTCATCTGTCTTCACCCCCGTGAGCTTACATCCTTTGAGCTAATAAGTCCTGGGGGCAACCGTAACCGGTGAGGCGTTTAAAGCATCCCGGCAAATGGGGATTGTCTAAAGGTGAAGCTAGCTGCGGAGATTGGGGGTTGTAAGAAGAAGACGGGTGTCCCCAAGGCATGACATGCCCTTTCTTTGCAATATTCCAGGAGTTCCCAACCAGTGGTACTAGTACCACTGGTGGTACTCAAACTCCACTCTGCTGGTACTCAAAGCCACTGGAGATAAAAGTGAGGGGACATAAGCACTGCAGACAAACTACTGTTCCAATAGGATGTGTCAGCAGTCAACAACTGCAAGAGTATAGGAGTAGAGCATCGAGGGATGACTTTCATTGCTGGCAGAGGGACTTGATGTGGGGCCAATACAGGACCTCCAACCTCTCTTGGACGTTTGTATTAGTTGTGGTTGGGGTGCTACTTTTCAGAACTTGAGCACATTTAAAGGCGGGCAACTAAATTAATAAATGGAATGAGGGAACTAGAGTAACCTGAAAGATTGTCAAGGTTAGGTTTAGTTAGTTTGGAAAAGAGACGCCCTGAGGGGTGACCTAATAACTATGTATAAATATACCCAGGTTCAATACAAAGATCTGCCCCACGATCTATTGAAAGACAGGAATGTAAGTAAAATCCAGGGGCATCCACTAAGGTTAGAGGAAAGACGCTTCTTTACTGTAAGAGCAGTGAGACTATTGAACGCTCTGCCAGAGGAGGTATTCATGAAGGATAAAATAAAAGAGTTCAAATGTGGCCTGGATGCCTTCCTTTCATGTCATAACATTACCAGCTATGGGTACTAGACCACTAATAAACAGGCTGAACTTTTTTCAGCCTTACATACTATGTTACATAGAAACATAGCAGGGTGAAGGCAGAAGGAGACCATACAGTCCATCTAGTCTGCCCTTATGTATATACTGTATATTCTCTTTATCTTAGGATAGATGTTTGCTTATTCCAGGCATTTTTAAATTCAGTGACTGTCCGATTTTTCAACTACCTCTGCTGGACGTTTGTTCCAAGCATCTACTACTCTTTCTGTAAAACAATACTTTCAGGTTGTGCCCATTGTTCTATCATTAAGTTTCTTCTTAAAAACACTTCCCTCCTCAACCTTATTGAATCTTTTCACATTTATAAAAGTCATGTCCCCTATCTCCCTTCTTTCTTCCAGACTGTACAAATTAAGTTCTTTAAGTCTTTCCTGTTTTAAGTTTAAGTCCTTCCACCATTTTTGTTGCCGGCCTTTGGACCCGTTCTATTTGAATAAACGGCCTTATTTATCAAGGGCTAGCGCCAGGTGGTGTCTGACGAGCGCCAGGTACCGCCAGCTAACGGCGGCTACCAAATCAAGTACGCCCGACGGCGGTCACAATGACGCATTTATCACACTAAATGAGGCTAGCGCCGGCGAGAGCGTCAGCTAGCGCGGGATTCATCATGTAGCCGACTGCAACGAACAGCGCCGCTGCTAATCCCATCACAGCGACAGGTATGACCTGGCGCTCCCTGGCGTGGTCCAATGCATTTCAATGGAGCAATCTTTAAATAATCATAATTACTTGCTATTACTGTTTTTTTTTCTTTTATTTAATGTCAAAAATTCTGTGACCACTTCTGCAATGTTAGGATTTTTTTTAAAGTAAAAAAAAAAAAAAAAATGTGCAGAATTGATATTACAGGTCTGATATTCATGTATTCATATTACAAAATGTTTAGAAAAACTTGTATAATTTTTACATATTAAAAAAAAGGTTGTTTGGGGGTTAAAAACTACTTTACACACATCGCCGCCAGCGCTCTGGGGTTTAAACAAGGAATTCACAGCGCGAGAAATTTTTGAGCGTGATTTGTTAATGAATCTGCAGCAAGCCGTTCGCTCTGGCCATTCGCTGTCAGGCGCACCCATACAACGCGGAACCTGTGAAACAACGACCCCTAACCCCGTATTCAACATTACCGCACACCGACTGAGTCGCTGTCAACAAGCAAACCCCGGCCAAGCACAGCGAATACTAGCTGGCGCTGTGAAAATCACGCTACTGGCGCTCATCTGTCGCTACCTGGCGCTATTAATGAATCGGCCTCCCCGTCTTTTTGCAGGTAAGGTTTCCAGAACTGCACACAATATTCTAGCTTTGGCCTCACCAGTGCTCTATACAGCGGCATCACAACCTCCCTCTTCCTACTGGTGATGCCTCGAGCTATGTAGCCGAGCATCCTGCTTGCTTTTCCCACTGCCTGGCTACAATGTCCCCTCATCATGCAGCTTTCAGTAATCAGCATCCCTGAAAGTGTAGCTATTCAGATGGTCAGCCACAGCCTTATCTCCATCGATATAATTATTTTCCCTTTTTTTTCTCATGAATTGAATTTTTTACTACCATGAGAGTTTTTTTTTCAACTCTGTGAATCAAGGCCATTGAGTCCACATAATCAGTATAGTGGGATAATTGTCACATGTTCATCTTGCATCTGATGGCAGATGGCAACGCCAAAAAGCAATATTACCACCAATAGGCCAAAGGTAGATATACACGAGGACAGGTACAATGTATGGTGTGATGCTGTAAGCGTCCAATGTATGTCTGCATAGTGCTGTCCCAAAAAAAGAAATGCTGCTTGTTTATGGTAAATTGGTTCGAAACCTGGAAAGAACAAGTGCAGTGCCTGGGGTTATTCACGTTTGTACCCTGGATGTACGCCACAAGTCACGGTCAATTTTTGAGACTGCACTATTTTTCTTCTTTCTGTTGACAGTATATCGGAAAAAGGTTTTATCTCATCTCTTCACAGATTTGGCCATTTTTCCTGTTACTATGTTACTTGACATAATTGCAACATTGGAAGTATTACCCACGAAAAAAGTTTGGGAACCCTTACCCTATCATGTGAGGGCATCTGGCAGCATTCCTGGCACACCTCCAGTCACGCAACCGCACCAGCATGTGAATCATTGTGCCATATTAATGCAAGACTGCCAGTGGCAAAACATATAGGTGATCAATTAAGCACCAGGTGCTAAATGAACGAT
Source organism: Gastrophryne carolinensis (assembly GCA_027917425.1). Classification (NCBI taxonomy): domain Eukaryota; kingdom Metazoa; phylum Chordata; class Amphibia; order Anura; family Microhylidae; genus Gastrophryne; species Gastrophryne carolinensis. The sequence continues at coordinate 392,491,308 of CM051239.1, read as the reverse complement.
ACAATTTTTAGGTTAAAAAGTGGTGGTTATATTTCTCAATTCTCAGGCATTTCTAGAGGTTATTCAAGGAGCGCCACCCCAAATCGGTATGCATGGTTTAAAAGGTAAAATGACACAGTGGTTCACTTTAACTATGAAAAAAACTATAAACTCTGTTCTTCCTCATTCTAAGTCTTTGCAGAATTTTCTTTTTACAATGAAATATTAATGCAAGTCTGAAAAAAATCTCCTAGTTATATCTGCATGCATTTCGTAGAGGAACTGGTCCCAAGGTTTTCTGATAAACGTCTGGATTTCTCTATCTCTCTCACTTCCCAGAACTACCTTATCCAGTACACATTTTCTATGATGGTTGACTACTGCGAGAAAAATGCATGGAAATAGTAAATAATAAACAGATAAAAGCTTGAAAAATAATCTTAGTTTTTCCTCCTTCTTTCCATATTTGCGTGAGCAACCTCTATATAAAAATATAACAATAATAAACTCTACATCCAACTATAAGATTCTAACTGATGCTTCTAAAAAAAAAAAGGTCTGTGGACATGACATATATATCAGATAGGAGAGGGGAATCGTGAAAATCTTTGAAAACCTTTATAAAATATAATTCAGTTTTCCCTTGTGTTAGTGACATTTTTCATTTGAAAGGAGTTCAGACTCCGTCAAACAGTGACTCCTTATCTCTACCTGTGAATTTACAAGCACCCTCTCTTTAAATGGATTAAGAACTACAAACTTTAGAGCAGATAGTCAACAGATACACAAATACCAAAGTAAATTTAAAGCATGGAACGCATGGCAAAATAAACAAGCTGTTGTCGATAACGTGTCTCTGAGCTGAAAATAAATTGAATTGACACTGAATTTTCTGTTAGATCTATTGGCAAAATGAAGACTTTCAAGTGGAGATAAAACCTTTGAAACATTAGCTGCAGGTTCGGGACTACAGCTCATGTGGTTGCTATGAATGACTAGAGCAGAAGAACCATGTTGTATTTGAACTTTGCACCTGTCCACTACTCCCAGAGATTCCAGTCCTACCTATTTGCTAAAGCATGGAAAGTCTCTACACATAACTTAAACCACGTGTTCACCTGTCAGATATGGAATTGTTTTGTGCCCAGGACATCTGTAGAGACATATAGCAAAGAACCTGGAGCACCTTGGGCCCACCAGAGGAAATCAGTTTTGGAACCCACCAGAGGAAAACAGCAAAAAATTATTCTTTGAGGCTCAACAAAGGAAAATATTTTTGAGGCCATACAGAGTAAATCATTCTTGAGGCCTAACTGTGGAAATCATTCTTGGAGCCCACCAGAGGAAATCATCCCTAAAGCTCACCAGAGGAAATCATTCTTAAAGCCCACCAAAGGAAATATTCTTAAAGCTCACCAGAGGAAATCATTTTTAAAGCCCACCAGACAAATCATTCCTGGCGCCCACTAGAAGAAATTATTCTTGGAGGCCTCCAGAGGATATCATACTTGGAGCCCTAAAGAGCAAATCATTCTTGAGGCCCAAAAAAGGAACTCATGCTTGAGCCCCACCAGAGAAAAGCATTCATGAGGCCCACCAGAGGAAATCATATTGGGGTCCTCCAAAGGTAGTCTTGGGGACCATTAAAGAAAATCATTCCTGAGGCCCACCAGAGGAAAACATTCTTAGTGTCCTCCAGTGATAATCATATTTGAGGCCCATCTGAGGAAATCATTCTTGGGGACCATCCTACAGCTAAACAGAAATAATCACTATTTCTAATCATGTTGCTGAACGATATATAAAATGTGATGTAATTAAATACATACCAAAAGTAACATACTGAATAAATACAACAATCTTTCCCTGCAACACATGCACCTGAGTATATATAGAAATACTGTATGGTAGGGGATGGTTTTATGGGGCCCACCCAAGAAAGTTCAACATGCAAATATATGTAAATGAGTGGTGAGCATAATTTGGCTCCAGAGACAAACATTGTATGAAACAATGCAAAGGCCGGCAACCACATGACCGCTGTGGCAAATCACAGTGCTCGGTTTCTTCATGGGACCAAGGAGAACGGTATGACTTCTCCCTTTTCACCCCTTTTCGCCCAACACTACCCATAAGCTACTTATTTTGGTAACATTAGTAAGTGATCTTTTTCGGGAGTCCTTTTAATTTTAATTGCTTGTCACTAGGGGATACACTTGTGTGTTGGCACCATAAGACACACTTTGGCACACAGACATACTCTGCTGCCACAATGGGACCTATTGAGTTGGCACAGCGCAACTGTTGTCTGTGTATCATAGGTCAGGCATTTGAAAAATACAATTTTACATGACAAGATGTTAGAAAGGGTATTTTTTCAACATAGTTCCATGCAGAACCAGCTTTGCAGAAAACAGATGAGAAGTATCCACTGGTCTAATTAATTAGCGGTCAAAGATAGCACTGCTGGTATAGCAGCCTGCTTATCTTATTATGTTGACGTTGCATACTTTACAGCCAGTGATTAATCAAACACTTATGATAGCTCTTATAAAAAAAAAAAGAGAGAACAGCAATGACTCCACCGCAAATATCAAAGGATAGCGACAAAAATAGCAGTCCCAACATACATACCTGCACATGAGCTATACACCAATAATGTTTATTTACAGCTACAGTGGCTGTGTGGCTGCAGTATTGGTGCGCTAGAAATAGTGTATAATTGTGGAGGGCTTAGCATATAGGTCAGTGTTGTCCCTCCCTCTTTGAAACTGGCTCACTGTGTATAATCACCACCAATGGCACATCCGCAGGCTGTAGCCACATGCCACTTACCTCCAGCTGAGGCACATACCTTTCTGAATGGTTCACGTGGGTACAAGTAGGTTTTCTTGCTGCTCTGAGTTCACAATAGTATAACAGTAAGCCATGATTGGTTGGCAGCCTGCGCAAATGATGTGGGCTTGGTAGAAAGGTGAGCTTATGGGAGAACTGGGAGATTTGCATCCCAAATCTGGTTGCCCTGGGGAGCAGGAACAAAACCAGTGAAAGTATAAATCTTTGGTTTTGTTCCATTTCAAGGCTCTTGTGGTTTAAAGTAGACATATCACCAGCATATTTACTGTCCTGGTGATAGGTCCCATTTTGGGATGCCTCCCTGACTGAAACTCTGCAGATCGCAATCAAATGTAATTCTTCCTGGCAGTCCCATGGCACATGTGAAAGCTCTTGTCCAATCAGTATAGCATGCATATTAATTTACAACATATAGCTTTATGACATAGCATGACATAGCTAAGAGGGAGTAGCTGCATACCCTACCTGTATGTCTAGGCCTGTTAGACTCAAGATGCTGAGGATGTGGCGATGGCTTGTCAATGTACAGCGGGCCGGCTGGAAAGCTGAGTTATTACAAAGTTCATCTCCCACTGACAGCTGATGAAACCACACTAGGCATTAACAACATACAAGAGAATCTCCATATGCTAAGTATCCTTATATCTCCCTATCTCTCTCTCACTACTGGTGAACCTCAACCGGTAAACCTCTACCGCCTTTGTTAACTTATTTCTCAATTTCTCTCTATACTTGTGAAACTCCCTCTCTGTATAACTTAGGGACAGTTTAGAAGGTGGGTGTGGGGCCGTACATGTATACTTGTTAAATTTTTTGTTAAAACTGGTTGCATAACTCTCTAGTTATTGCGGGTTAATTCGTTTGTATAACCATTTTATATACTACCTTATTGCATTATACAATAGGATATGGATGGAGATTGATTGTTATTACTAATAATTATATTTTAAGTTATGATTATGAAATATTGGCAATATTAAATGACATTAATTAGTGATATTTAAATCTACCTCTATCACTGGTGTGAAACTGGGTTTCACACAGCGGGGCATCCCAAATTGGAATGCCCCAGGGGTAGATAATCTGCTCCAGGACTGGCCAGCAGGGTGATAAATGTACTTACAGTGAACTTATGCAAGTGGTACACTCTTCAGATAAAACCTCCAGTGATAGCTGATTGTCCATTGAATCAGACAGGCTGTGCATTGGGTTGGGACAGGGATTCGCAGGACATGGGACGCAGTGTTTGAGAGTTGATACTTTTCCACCTACGACGAGCTCTAACAATAGTGGGAGGCCGATTCATTAATAGCGGCAGGTAGCGACAGTTGAGCGACGGTAGCAGTATTTTCACAGCGCCCGCTAGTAGTCGCTGTGCTTGGCCGCTGTTCGGTTGTTGACAGCGACTCAGTCGGTGTGCAGTAATGTTGAATATTGGGTGAGGAGTCGCTATTTGACAGGTTCCGCGCTGTATGGGAGCGCATGATAGCGACTGACCCTAGTGACCGGCTCCCACCATATTCATTAACAAATCACGCTCAAAAAATTCTTGCGCTGTAAAATGCTTGTTTAAACCCCAGAGCGCTGGCGGCGATGGGTTAAAAGTAGTTTTTTAACCCCCAAACAACCATATTTTTGGAAACCAAAAAAAACAAGTTTTTAATTACATTTTGTAATATGAATACATTAATATCAGACCTGTAATATCAATTCTGCACAAAGTTATATTTTTTTTTTTTTACCCTTAAAAAAAAAATCTAACATGGCAGAAGTGGTCACAGAATTTTTCACATTTAAAAAAAAAAAAACATTAATATGAATTAATTATGAATATTTAAAGAATGTTCCATTGAAATGCATTGGAGAGCGCCAGGTAGCGAGAGGTCCTACCTGTCGCTGTTCAAGGTCGGACGCTGGCGCTGTGGGCTGAGGCTGGAATAATGATGAATGAGTCGCTATATGGCGCTATCTCAGTCGCTAAGCAGGATCGGCTTGATAAATGTGTGATTGTGGTGGGGAGCCGGCGTTCTCGTGGCGGGGCCCGTCATTACCGGTCGCTCACCAGGCGCTACCTGTCGCTATTCCTTGTTAAATAAGGGCCTAAGTCAGTATTGCCTATCAACCTAATATTGCTAATAATGCACCAAAAAGGCAATAGTGGTGTGAGGTCTGGACTTCTTCCGCAATATGGGAGCATGCATCTCAGCACGTGTATGTTCGCTGTGTTCACCTGTGTTTACCGTTTACCACCATTAAACAATGTTTGCCACATATCTGCCTCTGTCTCACAGCTCTCAATTACTGGTCATCCTATAGTGGGGGATTTCTCTGCTGAGAAATCCATGACAAGTGGCCACAGCAAGTCATGGATTCCAGTTGGAACCAGAAATTCGTTGAGCCTGGCTCTGCATGAAATTTCATATGCAGTTTATAGGTGCAGGAAAATTGAAATCTGGTTTAAAAAAAAGATGAATTAATAGGGCACCTCGCTGTTTCCAAGTTAAAAAAAATTACAAAAGATGCCATATTTTAGCTAAAGCAAATGTTGCATCTTCACCCGAGATAAAGCGCAATGTTTATGCTGCGTCTATTGCTCTTGAAACAATGTACAGTCGTTCAAGAAAATATATTATGACTCTCATTTGGCAGAGTTAGTCTGACTTATTGGAAAGTCTTTCTTTCAATTTTACTACCGCCACACCGCCTTCTCCAACGGCAAGAGCTCTAAAGTATCCCCGGGAACATAAAGTTGAAATATGACATTTTCTGCTCAAGTACTCCGGTCAAACCCTGATAAATCAGGCCAGGCAAACAGCGATCTTATCCCGCCTGACTTAAATAAATCCAGCCCCGCTACCTTGTGTTGTGGGAAGTGTCACTAAATGGAACTGTGACCTTATCCGATGTGTGAACTTATCCGTCAGACAAGCACATATATTGTGAAGATTAGAGAGTGCAGGAAGGGGGGACATATACTTTGGATAATTGTAATCTGGCCTACATGCTACTGGCCGAGGCGGCGTTGTTGTCATGTTTAGTAATGATGTCGAGTCCAGGAGAAATGTTCAGCCATTGGCTAGGGTTACAAAGAAAGTACTGTATTATTAAAGTTGACCTGAATATTCAATATCTGTAAAATGTTATCTTCCAACAGAAGTCACTCCACTGCAGAAGCCACTTAGGCACAATCCCTTTTCCCCGCTCTAGCAATGTTAACTTAACTGGTTAGGCCCCTTATTTTATTTCTTAATAAACAGTCTCTTTATCTTACCCAAACAACATAATGAAACTGCTAAAATTCTAACTCATCCCTAAAGTGAACATATGGTCAAAACATAGGTTTGCTTACATGGATTTGGGATGCCCTACTACCTGGAATTCCCTATCGACCCTGTCAACCCTGAAATTGGAACCTTGCTAAAATTCTAAATCATCCCTAAAATGGACATATGGTCGGAATAGTCTACAGGTTTGCTTACATGGATTTGGGATGCCCTACTACCTATTAACCCTGAAATTGAGTCCTTGTTCCCTTACCCCATGTGAATATCAGAGGCAAGTGATAACGGAATGAGCTGACTGCAGCTGGAACATGGAAAGGTGAGATTTCAATTTAGGGCTTCACAGGAAAGGTAAGGAAGTGGGGTATTCCTTATTGGGATGCCCTGGGGGAACAAGGTACCAATGATACAAAACAAAATGAGTCACCCTCTCCACCGCTCGTCCCCCCTGGAAGTAGATAGTACTACTAGATAGATGGGCCCTAAGGCTGGTTTCACATACGGAGCACTCGCGATTTCAGGCGAGCACCCTGCAGCCACCTGTGAAAAGATGCCTATAGTAATCTATGAGCGCTTTCACATGTAGTAGTTTGGATATTTGTGGAGCGCTGAGGCTATATCATTAGGGTGGGGTTTCTTGGGTGAGCCAAGGCTGCCCCAAAGCAGTGCGGCCCACTGGGCATTTGTCTGGGCCTCCCTATGACCAGTCCGCCCCTAAGTGGAGGGATGTCTTTCTATAGTTTGCCTTAGGCAGCAGAAAGGCCAGCTTCTCCCCTGACCATCATGGATAGCTCTGGTAGTTACATCATTATAAAATGACTGGAGAATAAATAGCATCACATATGATTCAAATTTCTATTTTACGAATAGCCTTCAGTGTGCTATGTCAGGTGTTTACAGCAAACATTGCTCCCGTTAACTTGGCTCTTCTGTGCCTCCTGCCTCCATGTATCCCCCTGTAATATCTCTATCCCTCTGTCAGTGCCGGCCTGCCTGGCTTTCCTCGCACAAATGCACATGATACAGAAATGCCAGGGGCTTGGCAGGAGGCAGCTGATGATATGACTGGAGAGGGTTTTGTTGATAAGATCATCATCTGCTGCCGGACTCAAGGGCTTGCTTCTTCCCTCCGAAGAGGTGCAGCCACCCCTGATAAATGCCCCTTTGTGTGAAGATCTCTACTGATACATGCAAAGACATTTTGTCCTCCCATCTGTTTGTTTTGTTGTGCGTTCAGGATTAATATCGAGCAGTCCAATGCCTTTTGTTCAGGCGTCTCTAGAAACATTAGCACGGGACTCACCACAAAATGCATCCATCATTGCTGCAGCACTGCTACAAATAGGGTTAAAAAGGAAACACATTGCCTGCATACTGTAACTAATCACAATTAACTACATTTGTAATATTTCAAGCTCAACGCCAGCCAAGATTATCTATTTAGTCCACAGATGCATGAGGACAGGTGTAGGGCCACTTTAAAGGTACCCCCAACCCCAAATCTGAGAGTTATCAGACTCACACCGCTGCTCTCTTTTTTACTCTGTACAAGTGGGACCCACTGTTACATTGTAAAAAGCTGAATGTTGTCATATTATAGATCTTAACATGAACTACCCCCATGGGCTAGTTTTGATCATATTTTGGGTGCCTCAAACTGGCACAGCTCAAACCAGTCTGTGGGTGATGGATGTGATGGATGTGAGTGTGTGGTGGTCCTGTCCCCACCAGTGTTAAGGATAAAGAGGCTGCAAGGCTTTGACTCTGAATGTACTCTACTGGGGCAGTTATGGCCTAGAGGTGGGGAAACAGGCTTGTGACCCAAAGGAGGCAGGTTCGAATCCCAACCGCAAGGCACCTGGGCGCTGAGTTTAGGGCAGAACACCACTGCAGGCACGTGTGCACTTCACTGCTCCTTAGGGCCTTATTTATCAAGGGATAGCGACAGATAGCGACTGGGGAGCCGGCCAGTAAAGCCAGGTACCGCAACTAGAACGCCGGCTCCCCTCCACAATCACACATTTATCAAGCCGATACTGCTTAGCGACTGAGATAGCGCCACCTAGCAACTCATTCATCATTATCCCAGCCTCATCCCACAGCGCCAGCGAACATCCTTGAACAGCGACAGGTATGACCTCTCGCTACCTGGCGCTCTCCAATGCATTTCAATGGCAGAATGTATTTTAATTAATCATTATTTTTTAATATATATTTTTTTTTTAATTTCAAAAAAAAAAAAATCTGTGAACACTTCTTCCTTTGAAAATGTATTTTTTGGGGATTTACATTTTTTTTTTTTTTTTTTGCAGAATTGATATTACAGGTCTGATTTTAAACTATTCAGGTTTGAATATTATTTCAAAATCATTCCATTTTATTTTGGGGTGGTTAGGGGGTTAAAAAACTACTTTTAACACATCGTCTACTGCGCTCTGGGATTTAAACATTAAAGCATTTCACAGCGCTAGGAATTTTTAAGGCTGACTTTTTAATGAATATGGTGGGTGCCGGTCGCTATGTCCAGTCGCTATCATGCGCTCCCATACAACAGCGAACCTGTCAAATAGCGACTCAGCATCTTGTATTCAACATTATGGCACACCGACTGAGTCGCTATCATCCACCGAACAATGGCCAAGCACAGCGACTACTAGCGGTCGCTGTCAAAATACCGCTACAGTCGCTCAACAGTCGCTATCTGTCGCTATTAATGAATCAGCCTCCCCGTTTGTAATTCACTTGCGTATAGTCACTCACATGTGTTGTTCACAGTGCACGGATGGATAAATACGGAAAACGAATTCCATGTGTGCGTCGGCACACAATGGCTAATTCTGCACTATTATTATTATGTTTAGGTGTGTGGCTTCATTACTGTAATTTTAGGAACAAATATCCACAGCATTCTATACAATGCTATTTGTGTAAGTCGGTGTAACCCCGTCCCCCAGCACACACCCCAAATACGGGTATAGTGCAGTGGGATCACTGGTTATTCACAGAAGAGAAATCATGGGGTGAAACTGTAAACTTCGATATCTCCTTGATATCTCAGCCTTTTCTTCTTCAAACTAAAAACAGAAAGCACATTAGAACAGTGCCAAACATTGCCCCACACAATGGTCTAACAATTGACTATGCCTGAAAAGTGGACTATACACTTTAAAGTGGACCAAAACCCACTGAACTTGTGAAAAACATTTGGCCAAAGCCCCTGCCTATACTCCCTTCTTAGGGTATAGAACTAGAAATGGTTATTTTCACATTTTGAATGGTCCTGCTGCCCATCTCTGTAAGATGGCAGGAGATCAGTCATTGCATAGGTGTGGCACTGACATCATTGCCACACACAACTCATGTCAGTGAATGGAGGAGGCGGAGCTTTACAGCTAAAACAGACACCGTTATCTGGGATTAAAGTGAGGCAGGAGCACTGAAAATTGTTAAAAGCAACTTTTCATGAGGGGAGGGAGCAATTCAAGGGATGCTAGTTAAAAATCTGTGTTTTGGTCCGCTTTAAATCCAAAATCAAGAAACCTCTAAATCATGAACATTTTAGTCTGAAGGCACCATAACTCTTACTAGTAATAAAGGACATCACTGTAATTATCTGGGGCCTGAAGTGATCTATTCTCGAAAGGATGCTTTAAATTGCATATGGTCCATTTGACAAAAAAATACAGAAAAATACCCATGATGGGTCAAAAATGAATGTGAGTGTTTTCAGGTTTTTAGTTGGTTAAGCCAAAGTAAAAATACAAATGCACAACAATCCCCTTACATAACAAAGATTAAAGAGCTAAAAGAAAGATGCCAAAGTATTTAGAGGTATAAATAAACAAGTAGGTAACAGCACACCTAGGCCCTTATTTAACAAGGGATAGCGCCAGGTAGCGAATGGTGAGCGAACGGTAATGACGCTCACCGTCACGAGAACGCCGGCTCCCCTCCGCAATCACACATTTATCAAGCCGATCCTGCTTAGCGACTGACAGAGCGCCAGATAGCGAATCATTCATCATTATTCCAGCCTCACCCCACAGCGCCAGCGAGCGACCTTGAACAGCGACAGGTATGACCTCTCGCTACCTGGCGCTCTCCAATGCATTTCAATGGAGCAATCTTTAAATATTCTTAATTAATTGCTATTAATGTTTTTTTGTTTTTTTTTTAAATGGCAAAAATTCTGTGACCACTTCTGCCATGTTAGATATTTTTTTTAAGGTAAAAAAAAAAAAAATTGTGCAGAATTGATATTACAGGTCTGATATTAATGTATTCATATTACAAAATGTTTGTAAAAACATGTTTTTTTTTTTACCAAAAATATGGTTGTTTGGTGGTTAAAAACTACTTTTAACCCATCGCCGCCAGCGCTCTGGGGTTTAACCCTTTTGTTGCCAAGCCCGTAACACCTACGTGCTGGCTTGGCTGGGCCTTAAGTGCCAAGCCCGTAGGTGTTACATGCTTGACGTTCCTCGCTTCTAGTTTAAAAAGTAAAAATAAAAAATACTCACCTGACCCCTTGTTGGATCCGGCCGGGTCTCCTCTTTAATTTGGTGCCATCCGATCTCCCGTGGGGGGTCGGATGGCTCCAGGAGAGCCCCCGGAATAGGCCGCCCCCCCCCCCGCTTCTGCAGCAGCAGCTTCTAACTGTAAAAAAAAATAAAAATAAAAATGACATTCACTTACCTGTGTGTGCGCTGGCTCCCGCTGTCCCTCCTCTTCACCTGGGGGGCCTCCGATCCCCCCCCAGGACTTACCGATCTTCAGGAGAGAGCCTGGGAGGCTCTCTCCTCTCTTCTTCTCGATGGCGGCCGCCATCATGCCTCTAAGCTTATGAAGTCATCCCGGCCCCGAACAGGCTTCAGCTTTCTCAGCTTCTCAGATGCCGGTGATCGGCACAGGGGAAGGAGGTGACAGGAGATCCTCTGATCTCCTGCCTTCTCCTTCTCTGGATGCCGATCACCGGCATCTGTCAGCTGAGGGGCGAGGGACAAGAGCTTGCAATCGAAGGTAAGTACAGTAAAAAAATTTTTTTTTTTTTCTAATAAAATACTTTTTATTATTGTGTCGTGGTTTTTTTTTAACAGTTAACCCTTTGTGAGCTGGTAAGGGGTCCATGAGACCCCTTATACCAGTTCACAAGGCTGGGGGGGTGGCAAGTCACCTGCCCTAGCGGGTGACTTGCCATTAACCCCCGCACCCCCATTACCTGCCTCCCCAAAGGCCAGGGGGGGGGCAGAAGAGCCCGGGCCCACATAGGCTATGTGGGCTCGTAGGCTGCAGGGTGGGGGGGCCACCAAAGCTGGCCCCCCCACTCTGTGCCTACAAGCCCCCATAGCTGGTCCCGGGCTGGTTACTTTGGGTAAGGGGGACCCCACGTCATTTTTTTTTGGGGATTTTTAAGGGTTTTTAACCCTTAAAAATCCCCAAAAAAATGGGGTCCCCCTCCCCGGGAAGGGGGACCCTATGTCATTTTTTTTTTTAATTAACCATTTGTCATCCAGCAGCTATAAAAGGCTTTTGGGCAGGAAAGGGTGTCTACCTATACATATGTGGTATCGCTGTAACCGGGAGAAATTGGGGTTTCTCACGCAATAAGATTTTATTGACAAACTTACATTTTTTATTACAAAAAAACTCTACAAATTGTAAAAAAATATTTTTTTTTTATTTTTTTTCACACATTTCACCCAAAAAAATTGAGAATACACCTAAAAAATACAAACAAGACATTTCATGTTAAAGCCCAGACTCTGTTGAAAAAAACAATATATAATTTTCCTGGGAAATCCCTGGAAATCCTTTCAAAAATGACAGTTGAATATGTGTAGCGCAAAATAGTGAAACATCGTCTGGCAACAGGGAGTGGCAAATGCTGCAGGTAGGCTGGCAGCGAAAGGGTTAAACAAGCATTTCACAGCGCGAGAATTTTTTGAGCGTGATTTGTTAATGAATATGCTGGAAAACGTTCGCTATGGCCATTCGCTGTCATGCGCTCCCATACAGCGCGGAACCTGTCAAACAGCGACTCCTGTATTCAACATTACCGCACACCGACTGAGTCGCTGTCAACAGCCGAACAACGGCCAAGCACAGCGAATACTAGCGTGCGCTGTGAAAATAACGCTACTGGCGCTCATCTGTCGCTACCTGGCGCTATTAATGAATCGGCCTCCCCGTTAAGAAACTGCATATGATAGTGGGTACTATCCACTCATAGGCTTCCACCACTTCTGCCTCAATATATACCCATACTTCCCAAGTGTCCCTAACTTGGAGGGACTGTCCCTCTTTTGAGTCCATGTCCCCCTGCCCCTCCCTAGCCCTTCTTTGAGGTTTAACATGCAGATCTGCATCAATAAATGATTAATTTGCCTATTTAAAGTGTTTATATTGTTTTAACTGTTATAACCTATATCCTATCAATACCTCAATGAGAGGGTGTGGCCTAAATGCCCCAAATGCCCCACTTTCCAACCCTGAAAAGTTGGTAGGTATGTATACTAACTGAGAATAGCTATGAAGGATGCACATCACACAAATTAGGTTTACATTGCAAGAAGTAGTGTATTCAAATCCATACATAAATGGTGTATACATTTTAATACACTCTTTTTAGCAATTTAAACTTGTGTGGTGTGCATCCTTCAAAAGCATATTGAGGGAGAAGTAATGAGAATAAAACATTTATAACCTGGAGACCCAACACTATCTCAGGCCAAGACACTTGTTAAAGAACACACGGGGCGATTTTCCTTCATCTCTGCTATGCTCAGACTCCCTTTGTATCATAAAAGAAAGTTGACACACAAGCAGCCCAAGTTTCCCAGCAACCACACCACAGGCGTCCCAGAGGCCAGTCACATCGTCTTCAGGTCACCAGCTTAGAAGCACAGAGGCAGCAGGGCGAGCAGCAAAGGCAGCTTTGATCATCGATAATATCTTCTATAGCTACAGAGGGATAGATGACATGCCACACTAAAACACCCAGCACAGCCGCACATAACATTAACCCCAAGATGTCACCAGGGCTGAGGATGCTTAAGATTCATCTGGAATTATTCTACGACAATCCTCTCTCTCTCTCTCTCTCTATATATATATATATATATATATACATATATATAATCACTACAACGTGACACACGCATTCAAAAGAAAGACAATAATACCTTGGCCCTTATTTAACAAGGGATAGCGCCAGGTAGCGAATGGTGAGCGAACGGTAATGACGCTCACCGCCACGAGAACGCCGGCTCCCCTCCGCAATCACACATTTATGAAGCCGATCCTGCTTAGCGACTGACAGAGCGCCAGATAGCGAATCATTCATCACTATTCCAGCCTCACCCCACAGCGCCAGCGGGCGACCTTGAACAGCGACAGGTATGACCTCTCGCTACCTGGCGCTCTCCAATGCATTTCAATGGAGAAATCTTTAAATATTCATAATTAATTGCTATTATTTTTTTTTTTGTTTAATGTCAAAAATTCTGTGACCACTTCTGCAATGTTAGATATTTTTTTTAAGCTAAAAAAAAAAAAAAAAAAAAAAAAAAATTTGTGCAGAATTGATATTACAGGTCTGATATTAATGTATTCATATTATAAAATGTTTTGAAAAACATGGTTTTTTTTTTCTAAAAATATGGTTGTTTGGGGGTTAAAAAACTACTTTTAACCCATCGCCGCCAGCGCTCTGGGGTTTAAACAAGCATTTCACAGCGCGAGAATTTTTGGAGCGTGATTTGTTAATGAATATGCTGGGAGCCGTTCGCTGTCATGCGCTCCCATACAGCGCGGAACCTGTCAAACAGCGACTCCTAACCCCGTATTCAACATTACCGCACACCGACTGAGTCGCTGTCAACAGCCGAACGGCCAAGCACAGCGAATACTAGCGGGCGCTGTGAAAATAACGCTACTGTCGCTCATCTGTCGCTACCTGGCGCTATTAATGAATCAGCCTGCCCGTATTTCTATCAGCCTCACATTGGACAGCCAGACTTTAGGTCTGTAACGTAATAGCAGTATTTTCCAGCCAGGGATAACCTGGTCATAGGGAGACCTGGGAGAGGTCCTTGTGGGCTAGACTGCTAGCTGGGTGTCCTGGGTGAATCCCAATTTGGGATGCCCTGCTGTGTGAAACCCCTTTCGATCATCTACAACTCACCTTTCCATTGTCCCCATGGAACATGCATGAGCAGGCTCTCTTCTAAACAGTGCATTAACTAATGACCGCCTTAAAGCCATTGTTTTAGACTGAGCATGGTCATAGGGAGCAGGGCCAGGCTTCCGTGCCTGGGCTTTCTGAATGGCTGGGCATGGGAGCGAACACAGCTGCAGGGATGCCTGGGATGAAACCGAGCTCCACAATCGCAGCGAGGGACCAGTGGAAAGGTAAGGAGTTTGCCGGCCATTGCAGGTGGCTCAAACAGTGGAGGATCCCTAATCGGGATGCTCCATGGTCAACTACTCAGCCTTTTTTTGGTCCACATTAAGAGCCGCCTAGATTGCTTCTTACACTCCTATCCAATCACTAGTCTGAAGGAGGGGCAGAGGAGGGGTAAGGATGAGGGAGGGGCAGAGGAGGCGTGGGATGAGGGAGGGGCAGAGGAGGGGTGGGATGAGGGAGGGGCAGATGAGGGGTGGGATGAGGGAGGGGCAGAGGAGGGGTTGGATGAGGGAGGGGCAGAGGAGGGGTGGGATGAGGGAGGGGTGGGATGAGGGAGGGGCAGAGGAGGGGTGGGATGAGGGAGGGGCAGAGGAGGGGTGGGATGAGGGAGGGACAGAGGAGGGGTGGGATGAGGGAGGGACAGAGGAGGGGTGGGATGAGGGAGGGGCAGAGGAGGGGTGGGAAGAGGGAGGGGAGGAGGAGGGGTGGGATGAGGGAGGGGCAGAGGAGGTGTGGGATGAGGGAGGGGCAGAGGAGGGGTGAGAAGAGGGAGAGACCACCAGTTCTGTCCTGCTTTGCTGAGCTGATTGGGGGGACGGGATGAAAAAGGAAATGTCACTGGCTGAACCTGAGCCATTTCTGCTTCAATTTAAAAATGGTTTTGGACAGTGCCAAATGTAGCCCGACGCAATGGTGTAACAATTATCTTTGCCTGCTGTATCACTTTAAGGGCCCAACATCAATTTTCTAAGGAATCATTCTACTCAGGGGAGGCCTGGGACCAAAATCTCTTGGAATTTGCCTTCCTTGTACAGCCAGCGAACTCCTGGTCCCCACCTCCAAGGTGCTTCCCAACTAGGTGATGAGTGCATTCATTAGCTCAGGCTACAGCACTCAGGAACAGATTATGGGACATGGCTGGATATGGTCACCCTTAAAGCAACAGTACTGAACCCTTAGTTATGTAGAGTGGCCATGATGCTGGGGCTATAAGCATTGCAGATAAAAAACATGAGCTGGGGTCTCTTGGTGTGGGGAGACCTGGGAGACAGGGAGGATATATAAGTGGTTGTGATGAATAGTCAAGATGTAAACTTGGTCTACAAGTGTTTATTACTCAAGGCTTTGTGTCAATAGCCATAGCCAGTTTTAAGAGTTCCGTATCTTGGTTCATGATTACACTCTATTGTATGAGGGGAGACTGGTGAAGACGTTCAATCAGCAGTGTCTGTCCATAACTAAAATATCAGACAAAATAAATGATGAACTGCTGACAGATGGTTACACTGGGCAGCGTCCTATTTCATTCTGTCTTATTAACTATTCCCATTGTTCCCCAGATCAATAATGCTCAGCGTGATTCCTTCTCCCTTTAATTAGATGGAAAAAATAACATTTAAACATTTGGGTGGAAATGGACTGGCTGATAAATCAGAGCGGCCGGAGCGCCGGGTAAAGTCTATAGACAAAATGAAGGTGAATTTGGAGCTCTAGTGGAGCATTTAATCGTTGTCTGCTTCAAACCAACTCTGCCTCATATGTAAAACGGTGACTGTACATGCCTCTCTTTTAATGAGAAGCATCTGTATATGAATAAAAAAATGAAAGACCTACCGAAGCAAGGGTGAGGTACAGCCACCATGGCAGAATCCATTTCATTTTATCCAAACCATGTTATTGTTATTTCCCTTGAAAAAAAAAATCCAAAACGTCCAAAAATGTCTCCATTAGCAGGGGTCCTGGCCAACAGAGGGCCATAAGGGTCAGCAGTTTGCTCAACCAAACCTGACAGAGGGTTAAGGTGTAACTTCAGGAAATACTGCTGCAGGAAATGGAGGAGAGGCACATGGGACAGGCATCAGGTGAGCAGCTTGCTTCCTTATTATTGTCTTTGAGTTCACAGCCCCTTGAATGTTTTCTCTCCTCTGGGCATTTATGGTTTTTAGCAAACTGTGCCAAATCAAGAACTCGTTGACCCATTTCTTTAAGTTAGTTTTGTATCTTTCTTGCATATACTATATCATATATATATATATATATATATATATATATATATATATATATATTGCTAATGCTAATCCATGCAATTGGCTTGACTGGCAGCTTTCTCCTAAACTGTAGAGTGCCTATGGCTGCATCCCTTACACCTGTACATAGAGTGTGTATAGCTGAGCAGATGCCGCCTGTTTTGCACAATACGCACTCGCTGATACAACACAGCAGATGGTGTTTTGCTGCAGTTGAAGGTATTCAGGCAGAATCCTTTTATTAAAACACATTTTGGTTTGTAAGTGCCAGAGAAAGGACTGTACAGCAACCAATATGTCTATATGTGTCCAGGGCCTCAGAAGAAATACATTGTGCTAAATATTTCACCTATTTAGAATTATGAAACAACAGAGAATTCCTAGCAGTGAAACATGTGTGATAAAAAATAATAAATGACACAAAATCTATTAGTCTAGGTTTTGCTGTTTAAAAAAAAAAACTAGTGTTGCCACCTGTCCAGTATTTTGTTTTTTACTTTATTGGTCACTGGCCTGGTGGAGAAGATAGAGATTTAGGGGGTTATTTAAGAAACGCTAATGCCAGGTAGTGCCAGATAGTGCCAGCTCTGAATGTATCACTAGTAATGGCTCAGTGTAAAGCGCCGGCGCTCTATGTTCAGCAGTGCCATGTAGCACCTGTCGCTCAATATCGCTCTCCCGTACATTTTAATGGTGTTTTATTTGGTTGTGTATAAATGTTTTACTAAGGTAATGTTCTCAATATTTGGTTCAAATCATTGTGTGTCTTCTCCTGCCCGGCAACCAAACACTTTTATTGTGATTTTTATTTTTATGCAGAATTGTATGTGCAGATCTGGCACATAGAGGCCGATTCATTAATAGCGCCAGGTAGCGACAGATGAGCGCCAGTAGCGTGATTTTCACAGCGCCAGCTAGTATTCGCTGTGCTTGGCCGGGGTTTGCTTGTTGACAGCGACTCAGTCGGTGTGCGGTAATGTTGAATACGGGGTTAGGGGTCGCTGTTTCACAGGTTCTGCGCTGTATGGGAGCGCATGACAGCGAATGGCCAGAGCGAACGGCTTGCTGCAGATTCATTAACAAGTCACGCTCAAAAATTTCTCGCGCTGTGAATTCCTTGTTTAAACCCCAGAGCGCTGGCGGCGATGTGTGTAAAGTAGTTTTTAACCCCCAAACAACCATTTTTTTTTAATGTAAAAATTATACAAGTTTTTCTAAACATTTTGTAATATGAATACATTAATATCAGACCTGTAATATCAATTCTGCACAATTTTATTTCTTTTTATTTTTTTACTTAAAAAAAAAATCCTAACATTGCAGAAGTGGTCACAGAATTTTTGACATTAAAAAAAAAAAAAAAATTAGCAATTAATTATGATTATTTAAAGATTGCTCCATTGAAATGCATTGGACAACGCCAGGGAGCGCCAGG
The DNA here is from genome assembly GCA_027917425.1 of Gastrophryne carolinensis. NCBI lineage: Eukaryota > Metazoa > Chordata > Amphibia > Anura > Microhylidae > Gastrophryne > Gastrophryne carolinensis. The sequence continues at coordinate 392,473,326 of CM051239.1, read as the reverse complement.
TCATACCTGTCGCTGTGATGGGATTATCAGCGGCGCTGTTCTTTGCAGTCGGCTACATGATGAATCCCGTGCTAGCTTACGCTCTCGCCGGCGCTAGCCTCATTTAGCGTGATAAATGCGTCATTGTGACCGCCGCCGGGCGTACTTGAGTCGGTAGCCGCCGTTAGCTGGCGGTACCTGGCGCTCGTCAGACACTACCTGGCGCTAGCCCTTGATAAATAAACCCCTAAATGTCATTGTCACGGTGTTAAAACAATGTAATTTCATATGTTTTCGCTCTGGTGCTGGTGTTTATGTGTTGAGAAACAGACTTTTATCACATAGCTTCTGGCGCTCGACACTAGAGCGCCCAGTTTTAGAGTGCCGACGCTGGTTGTGTGTAGTTTTTTCTTAAATATGGGCTTCAGCACCAGACGCACTTAACTGGCACTACCTATGGCTTGCTGCAGTGTTGTCCTGTTGTTAGATGTAACATAGTATTGGGCACTTTGACCTCGGGACACCACCTAGTGTTCTCCATTGGCTCTGCAGTGAATCAGGGAGAGCGCTTCTACAGCACCCCCTACAGACATCACATTCATCAATGCTGGACAGGATAGTACAGCATCACTTGTCCAGCCGCTAAGGTTGGTCACAGCGTCAGACACCCGCTTGCAGCGGCTACTTGAGGACGCTCTAAGTGCCGCTACACAGACGCTCACATGGCGATACATGGCACTAGTCTTAAATTAGCCTCCCCAAGTGCCTCTAAAGGAAAAAAACTACACTCACCTGCTGCTTGCTGATCAAAACTTATTGTGTGGTCGAACAGGGCACCACCCCAACCTCTTTGTAAGGGGGTTGCCAGGAGACATCATGCACCAGGGGTGTAGCTGGGGGGGGCACGTGCCCCGCCCCAGGTGCAGCAGGTCAGGGGGTCCCAAAGGGGGGCCTGAGTACAAGCGGGGGGCATCATTTAGAATCTTCGCCCCAGGTTCCAAAAATGCCAGCTACACCTCTGCATTCACAGTGGTGTAACTAGTTGTGATAGGACCCTGGTTCCAATATTAAATGGGGTCCTGTCAAGGCTGTCTTTTCACTCAATTTGATGCAGCTGGACAACTAAAGACCAAAACAGCAAGAACAGCTGCAGTGCAAAATTAGCACAAATATGATACATAATGTGGAGGAGCAATTTGCTTTCCCAGTCCTCTATAGTCAGAGCACCGAGGGAACAAGCTGCGGACATCTTTGACGATGCGCCATGCTGATGTATGAAGGGGCATGAAGAAGTGTCCAGGGTCTATCGATGGTGACTGGGCTCCGCCATCACCAATATTGCTCCTGCTTCTGCCAAGTGCACAGGAGAGAATCAGATACTGTAAGATGGGGGGAGGCATGACCTTCTGTCATGGGCAATAGCAGCTGACTCCCCTGCAGCCTTGCCCTGACATATAGTAAACTCTGTTTTGGCATTCTCTTCCCGGGCTCCTACGATGTAAATAAATGTGATCGGGCCCTGGTGTGAACATTAAATTTGCTCCTATCAAGTCTCATACAGTAACCTTTTTTCTGTCTTTTGTCGTGGACTAAAACCCACCCTGCAGGCATACTCGCTCCCCCCGGGGCAACCAGATTTGGGATGCCCCACGGTTTAAAACCCCCGAGGTCGCCTGGAAACTCACCTTTTTTCTCAGTTCAACGTGCATGCGTTAAGAGCGCCCGCATCCCCACTATCCCTTTAGCAGGGCGCATGCCCGCAACAGGCATTTATGGCCGGTGCAAGCACGCTCCCTGTTAAGGGGTAGCGAGGGAATGCGGGCGCTGGACGAGACTGGACGAGACTGGACGAGAGGCTGCACATGCTCCGGAGGACCATGGAGGGCAATCTGGGGGGTTTCACATATCAGGGAATACCCGATCAAAGTGCCCCAGGGGCAAGGACCAAAACCCGGGATAGTCAAAATCCTGGGCTTTGGCCCACTCTAGCTAAATTGGATGCAACTAGACAACTAAAGATGGAAAAAGCCAAGACAAATTATTCTTCCTTTCTATAAATGATGCCAAGTGAGCATAATAAGGTGGAGGAGCTTCCTATGTCATCAGACTGCAGTCTTTGGGGGGAGGTGGGCATTTCATACATAATGAAATAGAACCCAGGATGCAGCACTGGAAACCCCCCGTTATTCCAGGACAAAATCGCAGAATGAAGGCCTATTCAAGCCACACTACACACACAAATCAATATACTGTAGATGCAAACATATATCAAAGGAAGAACAAGTATATTTTGTATCATATAATACTTTTATAGGAAGCAGAAATGTGTCCTGATCTAACCCGCGACACTGCAGGTTTCAAAGACGTAAAACGCCTTTGTGTCATTAAACAGATACAAGCTCTTTTTTTTAGGACCTCAGATCTCATATTTGCTTTTTATCACCAATAAAATTCCCAGTATTATAACCAATGAGAATAAACGGAGCAAAAATCAAGTTTACAATATCCAAATTACAGCTGTAAGAGGATCGTCCCTCCTGACACTCTCCAACAGTCCGAGATTCCTCATAGTCTTTGTAACATGGGAAATAATAAATGTCACTTGTTAATCCGGTTTTGAGAAGAAGCAGAACCCAGCGGTGAATTTCACTTAGAGAAGCATATCCACCAAGCGGCAAGGCCCGATCTACAGAGTGAGCCATGTGACCCAAGGCCTGACCAGCAAACGGGAAATGTCCAATCACAGGTGTGAGTCGTTAATTTGGTCTCCGGAGCCTCCAATGTTTCCTATCGGGCTCTGCAGATGTCTCCAGCAACATATCATATCCAACGAATCAAGATAAAGAGTGTGATTTATGAAATGTTCCATATGCTTAAGGAGAAAGCTCCAGGAAAATGTAAAATGCTATATTTAGCTTATGCATGCGTATTTCTGAAAGAGGACCTAGTTTATAAGTTTAAAGTGACGCTCTAGGCTGTACTCACACAGCAGCTCTCTGGGGCTATTAGATCCCAATCACTGTTGTGATGGAGAAATCACCCTGAAGAACCCATATCTGTGTCTAGGGGTGGACTGGCCATGGGGATCTCTCTGAGAATTCCCCGTGGACAACACGGCTTTTGAGCCAACTGGGCTGGCACCTCACCAGAACCTGCGCTAGAATTCACTCAGTTCTCTTCCAACACCCCCATCTCCCTCCCAAGCCTCCATCCCCTACCTGGCCCAGTTGTACTCCCCAGCCAACAGCCCAACCCATGTTTTTGCCCCTACAATGCTTAAAGGCGCAGCATTAAGGCTATGGAAAACATACCCCACCCATTGCCATATTATCTACTTCTATAATAGTAAAGCATCAGTACCTTCTATTTAACAGTGAACATTTCTAATCTAGCCCATGATCTGCCCCTGTAGCTGAAAAACATACTTGTTGATTGGTTCAGACATATTCTGAATGGGGAGGGGGCTCAGCTGGTCATGGGCTGGCCGGGGCTAGTACAGAAAATCCCTGAGCTGATTTTTTGCCCCCAAGCCAAGTTCCTGTTTCCTCCCTTATTCTTTAAATTGTAAGATTACAAGGGCTAGACCCCAACTCCTTATGTACTCCAGTATCAATGTGTTTATGTTGGTGTATTGCAATGTATTTTAGCTGCACTATAGATGCACTGCATCAAAATATCTGCTGCGCTTTTAATGTGATTGTGCTGCACTTTTAGGGAAAAAAGCATGCAACCCCTCCCCTTCAGATTACCAACCCTTTACACCAGTCATAGGGGCTTATAACCTTATGTCCTTTTGCACAGGTATGGTGCTCTGCCAGAGGTGCCAGGAGAACCCCTTGAAAAACACAAAGCCTGTGCAGATGGGCAGCAGTGAGGATGTGAGTATTTGGGCAAGGGTTTTGGCAAACCATCCACCAGCATTTCAGGAAGGTTGCCACCCTCTCCTACCCTTTCAAATAGTATAGGAGTCCCTTAGACCCCTATAAAGTTCACATGTAGTAAACAAAATATTTTCATAAACTTAACAGTACTCACACCTCTGTGACTTTCAGCCTCACCTGATTAACCACAACCCCACTGGCCAGGGGTACAAAGAGACCGGTGCCCATTGCCACAAGCTTGCTGTTTATCTAGGGGTGCCTGAGAAAGCCCTGTAAGAGCTCTGGACCTGTGCCATACGGCATAGGGGCTGATAACTTGGCAGGGCTTGGGTGTGACCGCTCAGCATCTGCATCCTAGGTTACCAGACTGTATGTGTAGCACAAACTTATATTAATAATAAAGGGCTGTGAGTTACTGAAAAGGCAATGGAGCCTCTGATGTAGCATATTTTATTTATCTATTTTTGCTGCTGCTGTGTTTTAAAATGATGTACATTGTGGTTTAACCCGGCCTTCGACCACTTTCATATATGCTGAACAATTTGGTCACCCAACCTAACATTGATCTTCTACTCCACTGGTTTGGCAATATGTCACACCAACCATGCTGCAGGTAATTTTTAACATAATGAAGATCAAACTTAAAGTGTGATGTCTGAAGTGTATCAATCTCAGGCAAGGTTAGAAATCGGGTCCAATTCTTAAAGATGGTTCATTTATTTGCTCTTCCCAAAGCATTGCCATGTTAGATTATTGTTTCACATAATATTTAAGAATCCAAATCAAATGACTAGCCTCCCCATTGCACAGCATCTCCCCATGCACAAATTAGCAAGCTATGGTTAGCTATCCAAAGTTGGATCATTAAAAACTTTAATGAATCACATGGGAGCAATTACAGCTGTCAAAGTTATTAAAATGCGAAGTTAATGGCTCTTGATATACATTCAACCCCCTGAGGAGAGCATCTTCGACTTTTAGTCGTAACATGGGACTTGCGTAAGATTTTAAGATTACATAGGCAAAAAAGGGCACAACCACACAACCATCAGGGGACTTGGCTAAAACATGTTCCTGGCCCAGACCTATCAAGACAATGTGGAAGTGCTTGAACAATGGTCGCTATAATGAATCATTTCAAAAAAATAAATGAAAGTAACAAGGAACACAGACTTGACCTTCTTAATGGAACTGGGTCAACTATTTCAATAATTGACATAAGAGCTAAAGATCACATGATATGAAACACTACAAAGGTAATAGTAAATCAAGGTTTTCTTTTATTAAAAGTGGAAGGAGATCTCTATTGCCAGATAAAAGACTTAGCGAAAAGGACTCAACCTTGACCTGTTGACTGTGTGACTTTTGAGGCCAAGATTACTTCTATAGTTAATAGTAAATTAGTTTCTTGCTTAAACATGCACATTCATTTGTCGTTGTAGACTCTAAGAGACACAGAACTTACAGTATGCTTACTTACTAATGCTTTGTGATTAAATGAGCAGTGGTCTGGTCAGCTTAGCAGCTATTATTCGGTTGGAAAGTCCGCCATAGACTTTAATGTTATTTGGCATTTAGGTGTACCCCTACCTACCAACTTTTGAGGGTGGGACATTTGTTAAATTAGGCCATGCCCAATCATTGATTGATGTATAGGAGATAGGTTGTAACAGTTAAAACAATATAAACACTTTACATGAATCATTTATTGATGCAGATCTGCATGTTACAACTCAAAGAGGGACAGATAAGAACTACGAGGGACAGGGAGACATGAATTCAAAAGAGGGACAATCCCTCCAAATCAGGGACACTTGGAAGGAATGGTGTACCGAGTCCAGCAGGATTGGAAACACATCACATGCTGACCAGTCGTCATGGCCTGGGATGAAGTCTTGTTCCTTCGATGGGTTTTAAAATATACTGTAATAAGTAATAAGTGATTTAATTGTCACATATGGCTTTTGGATCGCTTTACCTATATGAATTGCAGGCCAGTGGACATGGCAGTTTGGTATGCCCTGCATTTTACAACATAACAGCAATGCATATGTGGAATCTGCAGAGTGACCAGCATCCTCCGCTCCCTCTGCTCTGTGCACATGAGGCAAACAAGCCACTGTAACTAGTTGTCAGAGAGCCCATAGAGGCAGCATTAATGTCGGTCGCTCTGCTGATTCCCATTATGCAGGTGCCGCTGGTTCCTAAAAGTAGATTGTGAGCACAGTGTGCAAACGGGCTGTTCGTTATGTTGTAAAGTGCAGAGTATCCCAAACCTCCATACAGGACTGTCATTCATATGGTTAAAGTTAACCAAATGTATTTATTAATTTTTGGATTATTATTATTCATAATTTATAAAGTGCTGTTATCTTCAGTAGCGCTGTACAAAGTTGGACAACATTAAGTTTTAATAGGAAAAGTGTTGGCACCTATAGGACTGCACATTGTCTTCCCAATGACGGTTTCCAATGGACTGAGTTGTTTATATGATTCTAAAGTATGGTCAAATGTGGACTGGGGCCAAAGATCATCTGAGATATTACTGTCCCCTAGCCAGCTCATGACCAGCCCACAAAATCCCCACTGAGCCTCCTATATGTGCTTTCTGGCTGGCCAACGAGAGTGACTGAGGGCTGAGGCTTAGGTACCACAAGGATAGATCATGGGCTAGAAATGGTCTAGCGTTTGTAAGTATTTTAGGGGAAGATAATGTGGCAGGGGTAGTTATGCCCCCCACATCCAAGATGTTAAGACTAAGAGGCCGATTCATTAATAGCGCCAGGTAGCGACAGATGAGCGACTGTAGCGTGATTTTTCAGCGCCAGCCAGTATTCGCTGTGCTAGGCCGGCGTTAGCTTGATGACAGCGACTCAGTCGGTGTGCGGTAATGTTGAATACGGGCTGGGGGGTCGCTGTTTCACAGGTCCAGCGTTGTATGTGAGCGCCTGACAACGAATGGCCAGAGCGAACGGCTAGCTTCATATTCATCAACAAATCACGCTCCGAATTTGCTGGCGCTGTCCATTCCTTGTTTAAACCCCAGAGCGCTGGCGGCGATGTGTATTAACTAGTTTTTAACCCCTAAACAACCATATTTTTTGAATGTAACATTATACATGTTTTTAGAATCATTTTGTAATATGAATACATTAATCTCAGACCTGTTAGATCAATTCTGCACACATTTTTTTTTAATTTTTTTTTTACTTAAAAATAAATCCTAACATTGCTGAAGTGGTCTCCGATTTTTTGACATTAAAAAAAAAAAAAAAAAAAATAATACCAATTAATTATGAATAATTAAAGATTGCTCCATTGAAATGCATTGGACATCGCCAGGGAGCGACAGCTCATACCTGGCGCTGTGAGGGAATTTGCAGCGGCGCTGTTCGGTCCAGGCGGCTTCATGATGAATGCCGCGCTAGCCGTCGCTCTCGCCGGCACTAGCCTCATTTTGCTTGATAAATGCGTCATTGTGACCGCCGCCGGGCGTACTTGAGTCGGTAGTCGCCGTTAGCTGCCGCTACCTGGCGCTCGTCAGACACTACCTGGCGCTATCGCTTGATGAATAAGGGCATAAGAGTTAAGAACATGGGCTGGAGTCATTCCTGTCTTTGATAGGAGAATCAAAAGAAGCAGCCTGGCCAGCCCCAAAGCAATGTGGCCCACTGGGAATTACCCTATGACCAGTTCACGCCTGAGTATGGCAAACTTTTTTTTATTATGAAATAGAAGCCAAAGTGAAATAAACTTGAAGCACTGCAAAGTATGATATAGAATAAACAATTATTAAATCAGGCATGCAAATATGTGGTCACCATTATTAGAATTTAGGGGCAACAAGGTTTCATTTAAATATCAAATGTTCACTTGTATTAAAGTTGACACAAACTTAGCAAGTCCACCATAACCTGCTGTCAAGCTACAAGACATTTTTATATCAGCAGGCCACTGGGAATACTAATGTAAATCTCCCAAGAGGTTGGTCAACCCTTACACCCATTTTGCCAGAGACGTGTAGCTTAAAACCCCAATCAGATAAAACCAATTTACATATTTATAAAGGTTCCCTTTAAAAAAGCAAAAAATCTTGTTTCTCTTGTAGAGACTCTATATAGTTCTTTGAATGTATCTTGTGGCTACATGCGCTCCACTGCTCCGCGCCCTTCCATGTATTGCATACTGTGATTTCAATGTAAATGATGTTCATCACACAATCACAGCACTTCAGAAACTCTTTTCTGCTGGGATAGCTTAAATCTCTGCTGCACAGGACTGAGATTTCCTCCTCGAGGAAGAGGGGGGGAAAAAAATAGGAAAAAATAGAAAAAAAGTCAAAAATCCTTACACAACAATACTGTGCGAAAAAAAGAGAAAGTAAAAATCTGAACAGTTCCTGCAGGAAGATGGTCTGTCTCCAAATCCGTGTGCCCTATCAGACAAATTAAAGTAAATCAAGCATGAAATGAAGCAGAAGAGCCATGAGATAAGGCTCCTTTAAGTCGTTTACAGATTAGGATAGAGAGTGGTGCATCTGGTCTGTGCCAGTGGAAGAGGCCGGTTTCCCGTCTCACAATAGCAGACTGTGTATAGGATTACCTTCGCTGTCAATGACAAAGCAAACGGCGCCTGCAAAATGTCTCCTAACTAACTTCTTAATGTTGCCATCTAGGGGGTTCCAATTAGACTATTAGCTGTTACAATGGCCTAAAAAACACATTTTGAAAAAAAAAAAAGATTAAAAAAGAAAAAAAAGAAGAAACAGTTGCTGATTCTTGATTTACTGACTAGTTAAGTTGCTGATAAACTGGCAGGAGATGAGTTTGCAGCAGATGAGCCTCTGCCCCTTATCGGCAACAGCTTTGCGCTTCTCAAATCTGTAGATAAGTTTCCAAATGGAATTAGTGACGCAGTCAGATGCCCTGCTTGTTACTGGTTGGACTGGTACTTGAACAGAAGCTAAAGGATGCTGTCGCGTTATCTGATGGGATGTCGCTGATGGAGAGCCATGGCCAATTTTTAATTGAAATTGGCATCCCATTCGTGGATGGAGGCCGCACTGGTTCTCATGTAAAGGAAGCGTGCAGACTGCACATCTTATCAGTTTAAATTCTGCTGCAGTAAATCGGAGGACTTTTATGCGGAACGAGCACATTTAATGGAGGTTTAGGTGCAATTAGTGATCCCCCGCCAATCGTCCATCTACCCCGATAAAAAAAGTGATGTGGATGATAACATCTTTATAGCTATTTATTTTTCAGTGCAGATTAGAACATTCCAATCTACAGTAAGTATGTTTAGGACAAGCATGCTCAACCTGTGGCCCCAGGGCCAAATGTGGCCCTCAGAATATGATTTGGCCCCTTTCCTGCTGTGGGGAAATTGGGAGGGGTAAATAGAACTGGTGTGTAAAGCTAGTTAATCAGGGGCACAGTAGGGATATGAGGTTGCACAGAGAGTGATATAATAGGGGCACACTGGAAAATAGAGGTGACAGCAGCCGCTTGGAGGGACATGGTACAATTGATTGAGCACCAACCCTGGGTGAAAGTGTTTTTGGTAATCGTTTTTTTCTATTAATTGTATGCTTAGTTTTGGCAGATGCTTAGATTGGTAAACATTGGCAGCATTGGTAAATGTAGCTTACTTATTGAGGACATGCTTAATATGTGGGACTAATAGGAGAGGGCTATAAATACAAGACCCATATTTGGAGCAGTAGCACGATCATCATGTGTCATTGCCAGCATGTTGGGTTGGTACATATGAATGTGGTAACAGGATGGTGTGGTGGAAGGACAAACAAGTTTTAAAAAATCCCTCTAATAGAGTTTGTGGCGACAGTGGTTGAAAAGCTTCATTATGCTGTCCCAAATAAAAAAAATCTAAACCTAATCAATGTGCCTCGTGACCAGTTTCCAAATCACTCAAAGTGGAACAAAACCCTTAGGTTGCCCCAGGGGCTGACTCCAGATTCCAGGGCTGTGCCAGGAGGGTTTTTTGCCACTTTAGTATTAGTAGTTTAAACATTTTGAACATGTTTAAAATGTGGTCAGACTGGACCAAAAAACATTGTGTGTCAGCTCTGACATTTAAAAAAACTCCAGGGCCCTTCTCTACACCCGTGACATACTAAGGCCCTTATTTAACAAGGGATAGCGCCAGGTAGCGACTGGTGAGCGAACGGTAATGACGGTCACCGCCACGAGAACGCCGGCTCCCCACCACAATCACACATTTATCAAGCCGATCCTGCTTAGCGACTGACAGAGCGCCAGATAGCGAATCATTCATCATTATTCCAGCCTCACCCCACAGCGCCAGCGAGCGACCTTGACCTCTCGCTACCTGGCGCTCTCCAATGCATTTCAATGGAACAATCTTTAAATAATCATAATTAATTGTTAATATTTTTTTTTTAATGTGAAAATTTCTGTTACCACTTCTGCCATGTTAGATATTTTTTTTAAGGTAAAAAAAAAAATAAAAAAAAAATTTGTGCAGAATTGATATTAGAGGTCTGATAATTAATGTATTCATATTACAAAATGTTTTTATAAACTTGTTTTTTTTGGTTTCAAAAAATATGGTTGTTTGGGGGTTAAAAAACTACTTTTAACCCATCGCCGCCAGCGCTCTGGGGTTTAAACAAGCATTTCACAGCGCAAGAATTTTTTGAGCGTGATTTGTTAATGAATATGGTGGGAGCCGTTCGCTATGGCCATTCGCTATCATGCGCTCCCATACAGCGCGGAACCTGTCAAATAGCGACTCCTCACCCAATATTCAACATTACTGCACACCGACTGAGTCGCTGTCAACAACCGAACAACGGCCAAGCACAGCGACTACTAGCGGGCGCTGTTAAAATACTGCTACAGTCGCTCATCTGTCGCTACCTGGCGCTATTAATGAATCGGCCTCTAATGATGGTGACCTGGGTTTTAGGGTGGGAGCATGTGCGCCGATGGGGATACGGGGGATGCAGCAGCGCACGCTTCCCATTAAATTAGAGTCCTTTGCAGAATGGAGTAGTCAAGGCAAAGGGCTCTGATTGGAAGAGAGGCACGCATGCGCCATTGGACTGAGGAGAGATTTACTGGGCATTTTGGGGGGCTTCACACAATCCCAATTTGGGATGCGCCGGGGCCACGGAACAAAAAACTGAAAAGTCAAATTCCTAGGTTTTTTTCCGCTTTAAAGGGGCATTTCAGGCAAAAGGTTCAATTAGGCTGCTTTCTGCTGTCAGAAGTGACATCTTTCATTCACCAGCACTTTGCTTTCCCTTATAAACCCTATAAAACTTACTTCTTTTTGCTGACTAATTTTTTCAGGGTCACCTAAAATAATTGACTGGGAAATTGAAACATGCATGGATCATCCTCTGCTGCTGAGGAGGCCCTGCAGAAAGGACGAAGTTCACCTGGAGTTATTAAGAAATATATAGCAGGCTTAATGTAGACTGGATGAAAGGTGTAGCCCCTGAAAGCCAACATGGGGAGTCCGAAAGCAGGATAATTTAACCTTTTGCCTTAGATGTCCCTTAAAGAGTCAGAGGCAGTCTGTGATGGAACACGTGTTTGCTGGGGGCACCTTGGTGGAAAGCGAGAGTGGTATTTTTTTTATATGGCCATTGTGCATACCTTTGATTCTGTTAATCTGTAAATAATCAGTCCCCTCCCATCAGTGACGGCAACTGGCTCCATTCACTACAATGGAGAGAACGTGCCAGCCCTCGGCACCCCCCATTAAAATGAATAGGGCAGGTGTGCCCATTCGTCATGATTGATGCCAGCGGACAGGCAGCAGGACAATCACCAGTTATGATCGTGAGCGAGGGATGGCGCACAGGATAGTTTCTAGGCCAAATAGCACTCAGTGGGAGAAGGAATAAATTCTGCCCCCTTCTCACACTTCCTATGGTGCTGCTACTGTTTCATACAGGTATATTCCGGGGGGGGGGGGGGGGGGGAAATCACTGAGACGACTATAACGGAGCAAAATATTGGGAGGAGAGGGCCTGTCTTATGTAAAAATGGGAGCAAAAACAAAAGTGTTGTGTTGTATATATTTGTTAAAGTTATACTATAGACAAGCCCGATTGTTATTCCGTTGTCTCGTTTTCAAAAAGACCCTGTGGTTTCTAAATTATTTGTAAAAGTATTAAAGCATTGGAGATGCAGAGAAAAAATGAGGAGAAACAGTGGGTGTGGCAACAGCGATGCGATGTAAGCATTCAGATAGGCCCGACACGAGGTAGCGCACACTCCACAGGGGAGCCGGGGATGCGGCCTCCAGTGTGCCTATGCAAGCATGAAGTTCAATTCAACGGTTTTATGCAGTGTATTAGTATGCACTGCATAAAGCGCTGATTGGATGAGGCCCACGCATGCAGGTATGCAAACTGGGGGGTTTCACACAGGGAGGCATGCCACTTATTTAGTAGTTGAAATCCTGGTGACTGGTCCACTATAACATGCAAATATGCATCAATAAATTATTAATTTGTCTATTCAAAGTGTTTATATTGTTGTTACTGTTACATTCTACCTCCTATTCATCAATTAATACGAGTGTTGTCCCTCTTCCACTTCCTGAAAAGTTGGAAAGTATTGTAGTATTGTAGGAGTAGAGAAAAGATAGAGATCAGGAATCCATACGTTGCATCCAAGCTGTATATTTATATCAGTGTATGCCACTTTTAAGACAAGTTAAAACTTCTAATATTATTTAGAGATTCTTCCAGGAATGGAAAACTAAAAGACACTAGATATGTAATTTGGTTCCAAAGTCAAGTTTTGGTCTCGTCATCCAAGACAGGAAAATGTCTGCATATTTTACCTAAATGACAACTCTATGCAGCCTAATCGCCATGACTGATTAATTGCTCTTCATTTGTTAAAGTGAAGCAATGAGGCCTGGGGGTTTCTCAGTTCATTCTTGACTAAATATTCTTCCAATGATTCACTAAATATGATGAATAATTTCCCCTGCAAGTTGGGCTGTCAGTGGCCATGAATCGTATAATTCGAGGTCTTAAAGTGTACCTGCCATATGTTTAAAGTAACTACGACAGGGATCTTTTTGTCCCACATTGTGCCGGTGTACTTTTATTTCTTTCTTGCCACCTTGTGACATCACAGGCATGCGGATATATACTAATGCTGCAATAACTTATATGACCTAATACATTAAAGGAGGACTATAGCGAAAAAATGGGCCAATAATAAAAATCCATATAAATATGCTGGATGGCAACGGGAGGGGTCACTTATACACCCTGCATCAAAAAATATCCAGCCAGGCTTGTTTCGTTTTTTTAATGGAGGGAAATCAGGGGGTGACAGGTTGTGCCACCCCTGATACATTCAAACCTGTCACCCCTGGATTTGAACTACAAACTTGGCGGAAGTTTCATTCAGTTCAGGTGTATAAGTGACCCCTCCTCTCATCTCGCCATCGTGTTTACGTGGATTTTTAATATTAAACAATATGGTGATACACCTCTTACACAAAACAGTTTAGGTCAGTGCCAAATATAGCCTGACACAATGGTGTAACAATTACCTTTGTCTGCAGTATTGCTTAAAGGCCTGGAAAAGCACTTCCAGTTTAGCAACACAGAGCCTTGGGAATGAAAGAAACTTGAAAACAGCAGGCTGAAAGATTCTGGGAAAATATACGGGGAGGCCGATTCATCAATAGCGCCAGGTAGCGACAGATGAGCGACTGTAGCGTGATTTTTTCAGCGCCAGCCAGTATTCGCTGTGCTTGGCCGGCATTAGCTTGATGACAGCGACTCAGTCGGTGTGCGGTAATGTTGAATACGGGCTGGGGGGTCGCTGTTTCACAGGTCCAGCGTTGTATGTGAGCGCCTGACAACGAATGGCCAGAGCGAACGGCTAGCTTCATATTCATCAAAAAATCACGCTCCGAATGTGCTGTCGCTGTCCATTCCTTGTTTAAACCCCAGAGCGCTGGCGGCGATGTGTATTAACTAGTTTTTAACCCCTAAACAACCATATTTTTTTAATGTAACATTATACATGTTTTTAGAATCATTTTGTAATATGAATACATTAATCTCAGACCTGTTAGATCAATTCTGCACAATTTTTTTTTTTTTTTTTTTACTTAAAAATAAATCCTAACATTGCAGAAGTGTTCTCCGATTTTTTGACATTAAAAAAATAAAAAAAAAAATATTACCAATTAATCATGAATTATTATAGATTGCTCCATTGAAATGCATTGGACATCGCCAGGGAGCGACAGCTCATACCTGGCGCTGTGAGGGAATTTGCAGCGGCGCTGTTCGGTCCAGGCGGCTTCATGATGAATGCCGCGCTAGCCGTTGCTCTCGCCGGCGCTAGCCTCATTTTGCTTGATAAATGCGTGTCATTGTGACCGCCGCCGGGCGTACTTGAGTCGGTAGTCGCCGTTAGCTGCCGCTACCTGGCGCTCGTCGGACACTACCTGGCGCTATCGCTTGATGAATAAGGGCCTAAGGGCTTTCCTTAGGAAAAACAATCCCACTTTAGCAACACAGAGCCACATAGTATAAGAAACTTGGAAGCATCATGCTGATAAGTAAATTGCAGGTCTGGGGGCACAATCCTAACACATATGTTTATTTTACATTCCAAATAAGGGAAAACAATAAGGGAAAAAAACACAGAAAACCTGACAAAAAACAAAAAGGGAGTTTTCCTTGATTCTTTATCTCAGACCTGATGTTAACACTCGGGTCTTGATTCTGTAAGCTTGCGTTAATATATCTAATGAAAATAGGGGCTGTAACTTTATTTTAGAACAGGGCAAGAGTTAAAATTAGGTAGGTTAAACCGGACCTTCAGCCTGATTTAATGAAAAGCCCTTAAAAATATTCCCCAGGATCTAAAAGTTTTTATTCACTTACTTATTATTCTTTCCCTGACTGGGCTGCAACTCTGTGACAGGATACGGGCGCCGCCATCTTGACTCAGAAGCATCGCATACTGAGGAGAGCGGGATAATGTGCAGGGGGTGGGTTTATAGCTGGACAGCAAACACAGCTTCCTGTTTGCAGGCTGTCTGATGCTCCATGAGCCGCCATCTTGGATGTTTAATGGCTCATAACATACAATAGATGCAGATAGGATGATTTTTAATGTGGGCAATCTGTATGTACAGGGTGTGGGAAACATATAAGATAGGCTCCTATTCAGGGTGAAGGTCCGGCTTAAAGTGGACCAACACCCAGGGGTGATCTTATAGATTCCCGCGCCGATCACCTCCCTCACCGCGGGACATCCGAGATCGGGATGTCCCGCCGGGTGAAACCCCCCCAAACCCCAAAAAAGCCTTACCGCCGCCACCCTGTAAGAGTGACGTGCGGGAGGCGGCGGCGGACGCGCTGTCTTGTCCGACGCTGTGCCCGCTTGTCCGTCGGCGGGGATTGGACAGAACGGTCATGTGGGAGCGTGGTGAGGTGAGTTTTTGGGGCTTTCTGGGGGATTTCACACAGCGGGGCACCTCCGATCGGGGTGCCCCTCCGAAGTGGACCACAACCCAGGATAGTCAAAATCCTGGGTGTTGGTCCACTTTAAGTCAGGGGAAAATCCTAGAACCTCTCATCAACCATCACGGTAAACACCCTCCATTTTAGAATGTTGGTATGATAGTACATATTGTGAAAACATAATGGTAGCTACACTGAAAAAAATAGATGGCAATTATGTATTGTATTTTTAAAACAATGCATAATATTAATTATGCCGCTAAAATCTAATTATTATTATTTATAGCCATTACAGGGGCATTATCAAAGATTAGCAATGTATGCACAATTAACCAATTAAGTCAAACAAAATAGTTATTGGCATAAGAAAAATCATAACACCTCTATTAAAAAACATAAAAAGGTAATTATAATAAATGGCCCATCTCTGTTAACATGTAACATTTATTGTTTTAAGGTTTTAATCCCTACAGGACATGGGGAAATTCATTTTAGTATCAGTTTAATTCCCTTGGTGGGCATAATGCTATATTATCTTAATTTTCTCTTTCTTTCTGAATCATTGCAAATGCATGTCTCCCCTTTCCTATGTGAAGTTTAGCTGTTGTTGTTATTGTTGTTGTTGCTCTTGTAAAATGAGTTGTGTTCAAACTAAAAAAAAAAAAAGCAAAAAAACAAAAAAAAAATAAGATGAAGCCAGCATTTAAATTCATCTCACAGTCCAGAATTTACTTAACGGCCAGCCTGCGCGCTGTGATAAACGGAATGATGATCCGGCAACATGTCTTTATCCATGGTTTGCTTTAATTAACACTGGCTTGTTTGTTGAAAAGATGATTAATATGCCAATGAAAATTGCATAATTGAATACCACAACACTGGCACAATCAGGCGGACACATGCAGATTTTTTTTTTTACACCATTTTTTATATTTATTATTGTAACTATTGTTCTTGTTCTACTGTTTCTGGAATTTTTATTTTTTTTTTTACCAAATGTTACGAGCAAAATAGGAGAGCGCTTGGGATCCATACAAACAAACAAAATGGAAAAAAATAAAATAAATAATAATAATTAGAATACAATGCGCAAAATGCGAGGCTCCAAATATGAGAGCTTTGGCTAATTAGACTTCAAGTTTGGTCCTGGTCATATCCTGGTCAATTAAATAAAAATATCAGCTAAGCAGGCATCTTGACTTGACAGAAGTTGTCAAGTTAATTAACACGAGTTGGTTGGTTAAAAAAAAGTATGCTTAGAACAAGCAGACGGATACACGGCCCACTTTTTCTTTCCGTTTTTTTTTTTTTTTATTTAACAAATTGCAAGTCTATTTTCAGGATCCTTTTGGACGTAAAGCTCTGCACACAATAAAATCTCTATCGATGCCTATGGATATACAATAGCATAAATGAAAGATAGTTAAACTGGACCTTCAGCATCATTTAATGAAAAGCCCAAATCCTTAAACAACGATTCCCCAGCATCTAAAATTAATATATTTTACTTTTTTTACTTATTATTCTTTCACCCGCTGGGCTGCAACTCTGTTCAGGACTCTAGGATACGGGTGCCGCCATCTTGCCTCAGAAGCATCACATACTGAGGAGAGGAGAATGAGGTGAGAGTGCAGGGGTGTGGTGTTATAGCTGTGCTTTGTACAGACAGAGCAGAGCTGGGGTCAGAAAAAGGACAGCAATCCCAGAATGCAGAGCAGCACAGTCAGAAGGCAATTCCTGTATGCAAGCTGCCTGATGCTCCATGAGCACCATCTTGGAAGTTTGAAGGTTCAGAGTTCGCACTAGGTGCCGGTAGGATGATTTTTAATGTGGGCAATCTGTATGTACAGGGTGGCAGAAAGATATAAGATAGGCTCTTATTCAGGGTGAAGGTTCGGTTTAGTTCTATAATACTGTCCCGGCAAAATGTAAAACACATATTTTAGCAGCTTACCTTATCATATCTGCCCTCACCCATCCTGTAACCTCGCAGCAGCACCTAAAAGCAGAAACTTGGAACTGACTTCTGGCCCCCTGATTCCCCTAGCAGTAAGGCTCGACTGGTGGTCTATAACTCTGCACCCCCCCCCCCCCCTGTAGCCGCCTGTGTAGTACAGCATTGTGATTAGGTGTCAAAGTATGCTGATATAAACACTTTGGCCCTTATTTATCAAGGGATAGCGCCAGGTAGTGTCTCACTAGCGCCAGGTTGCGCCAGCTATCGGCGGCTACCGACCTCAGAATGCCAGGCTGCGAACACAATCACGCATTTATCACGCTAAATGAGGCTAGCGCCGGCGAGAGCGTCAGCTGGCACGGGATTCATCATGTTGCAGACTTCAGCGAACAGCGCCGCTGCTAATCCCATCACAGCGCCAGGTAGGACCTCTCGCTACCTGGCGCTCTCCAATGCATTTCAATGGAGAAATCTTTAAATATTCATAATTAATTGATATTATTTTTTTTTTTTTTTTTTTTTTTTTTAATGTCAAAAATTCTGTGACCACTTCTGCAATGTTAGATATTTTTTTTAAGGTAATAAAAATAAAAAAAAAATTTGTGCAGAATTGATATTACAGGTCTGATATTAATGTATTCAAATTACCAAATGTTTATAAAAACATGTTTATTTTTTTTTAACAAAAATATGGTTGTTTGGGGGTTAAAAAACTACTTTTAACCCATCGCCACCAGCGCTCTGGGGTTTAAACAAGCATTTCACAGCGCGAGAATTTTTTGAGCGTGATTGGTTAATGAATATGCTGGGAGCCGTTCGCTATGGCCATTCGCTGTCATGCGCTCCCATACAGCGCGGAACCAGTCAAACAGCGACTCCTAACCCCGTATTCAACATTACCGCACACCGACTGAGTCGCTGTCAACAGCCGAACAACGGCCAAGCACAGCGAATACTAGCGGGCGCTGTGAAAATCACGCTACTGTCGCTCATCTATCGCTACCTGGCGCTATTAATAAATCGGCCTCCCCGCCAGCTACTGTACTGGAGAGGGGTCATACTCACTGACTGTAAACTTCAAAACTGAAAAAGTAAAAATATGTTTCCTCCATTTTTTGGGGGCGTTATTTGGAAAAAACGAATACACCTTGCTGATTGGATGCCACAACGCCGCATCATCATCAGAATAACAAAAAAAGAGATAAAAGTCTGCACCAGCTATAATGTCCAAGAGTGTGCACATAAGAGAATAGAGATACCCTAGTGCACCACTAAGACAACCAAAACAAAGAGGAGTTCCACAACTCCTCAATCTATCCTCTATAAGCAATGGCACCACTCATCATCAGAAGACGGTGCAGTGGTGGTCTGCTTTCCTGTTCCCACAGCCGTATGTCAGTTTGTCAGTTTCCCGGAAATTACCATGCTGTTTCCCAAGACTACTTCTGTTTCAGGGAGCATAAAGGCAAGGCCAAAAATAAAAAACATATTCTCACATGTTTATGTAGTATTTAAACACAGAAAAACACAAAAAAGACCCCTAAGTACTTGAAGAGGAACAAGACCACAGATGTATACTATCCCTTCACTGCCCTTCTGTGGATCTCGGTAAATTCACCTTTTTCGGCTTATAGATGCTAAGCTAGTGGTTGCTTCTTTTTAAAGCCCTAACAGCCAGTAACAAGGCTCATGATCTGCCTCTGAGATTCCATTGAAGCAGGCTAAAAACACTAAAAAACAAAAAAGGTCATTAATAAGCATGCAAACCGCTACATTATTAATGACCTACTCACCTTACCAGGCTGCCGGCTCCCAATCACCTTGCTCCCGTGCTGCCATCTTGCTACACCTGGGAGCATGTACCCCACAATGCTCCCGGGTGCAGGCTATAACTCTGCACCGTGCCGTGAAAGAGAGTGCCCAGATTCCTAGCACATAAAGCGGCCAGGCGAGGAGGTGAGGTGAGAGGAAGCTGCGGCACTCGACCTCGCAGAAAGCTGCGGACTGTTTTACCGCGCTACATGAACCTGGAAGTGGCTGCGAATGCAGAAGCATAGCCGACAGTAGTAGCCATCTGGACCTGTGCTGAGAAGGTGAGTAAGTCCCATGGGCTTTATTTGTTTTTAGACTTTTGGTCTGCTTTCATGTGTCTTAGTTTCACACATTTAAAAATGCATGTGGAAACGGTATTGCCGCTTTACAGTGTACCTAAACGCTCCCTGACAACTCTGGTCTGCCACCCAAAAACCTTGCAAAAGGAGATACTTGGAGTATCTGAGTGGCACAATCACTACTGTAACCAATAGGAGCTGCTCGTTGAGAACCTGTATGTGAATCACAAGGGATATAGAGCTATGTCACTGGGCAGGTAGGGATTTGAGTGCTAGGGCGTTTCTTGGGTGCTTTGTCAATGACCTTTTGACCTAGCCATTGTGCATCCCACAAATCAGATATAACTTGTTCAAAGTTATCCTAAAGGCAAGCCCGATTGTTGTCCCTTTGTCTCAGGCTACATGTCGCACTGTCCCAAACATGTTGCTCTTTTAAAATGATTTGTGTTCAAACTAAAAATACTAAAAAAAAGCAAAAATAGCGTAATAAATAAGATGAAGGCAGCATTTAAATTCTTCTCACAGTCTAGAGTTTACCTAACGGCCAGCCAAAGGTTGTTTGATGCACCAGATCAGCGGTGTGGGGACTGAAAGCTGAAGAAGGCATACAGAGGAGGAAGCACAGTGCTGGAGCCACTCAATGAAAGGTAAGCTACTGATATATAGGTCTTTATTCAATAAAAGAAATAAAATTCTCATGGTAGTAAAAATATGGCACTTTTTAATACAGTGTAAAAAGGAGTAAAAGGTTCTCTACTTTTCTTAGGCGTGAAAAAGTGCAACTGACTTTCATTGTTTTCCTAGCTGGTGAAATTCTCTGGCTTTTGTTTCTCATAAAGCTACCATAAGAATTTTTTACAACTCTAATTGAATCAAAGCTATGATATTTAAACATGTTGGCAACATGGCTTTCATATAGCAAATGAGCAGAACATATAAAACCTAAGTAATATAAAAGTTCAGTATGGCTAAAATAATAGCATAAATGAAGGAAGTGTAAGTAGTATGTTTTGCCAAACTTAAAGTGGACCAACACCCAGGATTTTGACTATCCTGGGTATTGGTCCACTTCCCCGGGGCACCCCGATCGGGGGTGCCCCGCTGTGTGAAACCCCCCAGAAAGCCCCCAAAACTCACCTCTCCCCGCTCCCACGTGGCCGTGCCGTCCAATCGGCGCCGACGGACAAGCTGATTGACAGCAACGTACAAGCAGCTTGCCTGTCGGCGCCTCCCGCATGCGCACGCCTAGAGGGGCGCGAGGGAGGCGGCGGCGGCCGGCCGCCGCCGAAGACCAGGTAGGTGGATTTGGGGTGTTCAGGGGGGGTTCACCCCGCGGGACATCCCGATCTCGGATGTCCCGCGGTGTGTGAGGTGATCGGCCCGGGAATCTTATAGATTCCCGGGCCGATCACCTCAGGGTGTTGGTCCACTTTAAAGGAGCACTATCGCGAAAACATGGCCCAATGATAAAAATCTATATAAATATGCTGGATGGCGGACAGGTCACTTATACACCCGACATCAGGAAATATCCAGCCAGGCTTGTTTCTTTTATTTTAATGGAAGGAAAAGGAAATCCAGGGTGACAGGCTCTGTCACCCCTCATAGACTAAAACTGTCATCCCTGGATTTTGTTCCTACTATGTGAGAATAAACCAAAAGCTTGGCAGGAGTTTTGTGCCCTTATTCATCAAGCGATAGCGCCAGGTAGTGTCTGACGAGCGCCAGGTAGCGGCAGCTAACGGCGACTACCGACTCAAGTACGCCCGGCGGCGGTCACAATGACGCATTTATCAAGCAAAATGAGGCTAGCGCCGGCGAGAGCGACGGCTAGCGCGGCATTCATCATGAAGCCGCCTGGACCGAACAGCGCCGCTGCAAATTCCCTCACAGCGGCAGGTATGAGCTGTCGCTCCCTGGCGATGTCCAATGCATTTCAATGGAGCAATCTATAATAATTCATGAATAATTGGTAACAATTTTTTTTTTAATTTTTTTAATGTCAAAAAATCGGAGACCACTTCTGCAATGTTAGGATTTATTTTTAAGTAAAAAAAAAAAAAATATGTGCAGAATTGATCAAACAGGTCTGAGATTAATGTATTCATATAACAAAATGATTCTAAAAACATGTATAATGTTACATTCAAAAATATGGTTGTTTAGGGGTTAAAAACTAGTTAATACAGATCGACGCCAGCGCTCTGGGGTTTAAACAAGGAATGGACAGCGACAGCACATTCGGAGCGTGATTTTTTGATGAATATGAAGCTAGCCGTTCGCTCTGGCCATTCGTTGTCAGGCGCTCACATACAACGCTGGACCTGTGAAACAGCGACCCCCCAGCCCGTATTCAACATTACCGCACACCGACTGAGTCGCTGTCATCAAGCTAATGCCGGCCAAGCACAGCGAATACTGGCTGGCGCTGAAAAAATCACGCTACAGTCGCTCATCTGTCGCTACCTGGCGCTATTGATGAATCGGCCTCCCCGTCTGTTCGGGTGTATAAGTGACTCCTTCTCTCATTAACCAACGTGTTTATATGGGTTTTTAACATTACACAATTTCACGATAGTGCTCCTTTAAACCTTTTACCCTTTAATGGTGAACAACGCTTTCCAAACAAAACAGGAGTAAACACACCCTGAACCTGTCATCACGATTCTTAATTTATCCTCTCAAGCCTCATTTCTGAATCTGTTGCTTTTGGAGTCGGTTTTGTGACCTTTAGGCAGTGGGCCAAGATGTGACAATTGTTGGGCTGATTCAGCCAGATGATAAACATCTCTTTAAAGATAACAGCTAAATTATGTTTTAGTGCAGCCGGGGGAACGAACATACCCCCCCAACACATATCATCTAGCCAGCTCCAAACTATTTGTATCCTGTGTTTCCTCTATTAACCCGGTGTTTTCTTTTAAGGCTGTGAAGTCTGAAATGCCTGGCATTAGTGATTGCTATCTTCCATTAAATATTTCCAAATACATGTGGGCACAAAGTACAAGAGTGGTGGGACCATGCCAAAAATGGTTGTGGTGGGAGTATTGTGTGTTAGAAAGAATGAAATAGAAAGCTGAATGGAGGGGGAGCGCTAAGCATCCCCACAGCCACTTCCCTCTGGCTGTTTGTACCCGGGCTGGCCATTCAGAAAGCTGGGGTGTTTTACGCCAATCGCGGAGGTTGCACACATTGGGGCATCCTGATTCAGGAAATCAGACACACAAAAAGGAAGCCCACCGGCCTCAGACTCTTAAAGACTCTGGGCCATTGATTGCTCACCGACAACAACATAAAAGAGCAACTGTAATATGTTTGGTGGGCTACGTATGCTCCAGTGAAAAGGATTTTACTGAGCAGATTCAAATCTCGGCTTACTATTAGGGAAAAGTGCCCTACACTAGTAACAATATAATGAGCTTGTGGATTCAGAAGAGACCAGCTACACGAAAAGATTCTCATGAATAATATGCCTCCTGTAACATCTTTATGGCCAAAGCTAGTATCTCCTATTCCAAAACATCAGGATTATAGAACTCTGTGGACCTGGTCCATCAGGTGAAAAAGAAACAAAGAGGATCTTGCGATTCTTATGCACTGTCTGGTGATTCAGCAACAACAGTCATTTTATCTCTTTACTGATGGTAGCTGCAGAAGTTCTAGGAACCACAAAATGTGTATGTGGTCCTATAAAATCCAGATAATACTTTACCACCCTAAACACATCAAGCAGTAACATGTTGGAAGGCCTTGTTTATGTAAAAAGTAGGGATGAGTGAACCTGAACTGTAAAGTTCAGGGTTTGTACTGAACACAAGGTATCTAGGTGTTCGTGTTCATGTTCGGAGTTTGGTTACTGGCTTCTCTGAAGTTCTGCTGACAGTCAAAATGTGCAGAATGGCAGCCAGAATGCAAATCCCCCCCCCCCCCCCCGGTAAGTGGGGAACTAGCTGTACGTTTAATCTGTCAGGAGAGCTACAGGGAAGGAGGGATCAGGCAGCTGACCAATGCTACTGGAGTTTCCTCCAGTAGCAGCTCTTATATGCTCAGAGGTGGAGCCTCTGAGTATTGGTGCCATTGGTGGGCAGGGCATGCCCAGTGAACCCCCCATTCCCTGGCCTCCAGTGTCTCAAATACCGGCAGATGTGGTCCGAAGGCACAGGCCCCTCAGTCAATCAGAGACTGTGCCGCCAAATCTCGCCCGAATCTCCGCTTACATCTAGCTGTGGGTGTGTCTGCACCAGCCATTCGGAAATGCCTGTGCAGATAAATATATAGCAGAGATGCGGCCATGGCCAGGAGATGCGGCACGGGATCACCGGCGAGGTGAGGGTTCTGGGCAGACCCCAGGGATTCACACAGCATGGCATCACAATTCAGGATGCCCCATAAAAAGGGAGACCGCTAGCACTTGAGTCTTATAGATTCTAGGTAGATGGATGCTGGTTGTTCCTGGTTGTCCAGTATACTGCTTCTTCTACCTGGCCTGTCTGTAAGCATTTCAATCCTCCATACACAATAAACAAATGGCATAGAACGAAGCTCTTGGTACTAAAATGATGATTGGACTGTTATCATTTCTAAGAGGCATCTTTGCATTACACAGTAAACACAATAAAGAAGTGCTTAACTAAAATCCGAAGTTTACTCATCACACAACCTGGCCATCTCTTCCTCCCCTCTTCACATCTACCATCAGTTCAGCTGGAGCTCCAGCACATCAGAGGGCACACTTAGTATAGACTGACCAATCTCATAGGGTTTCTCTCTTTATAATAAGTTTCGTGTTAGCAGCTTGAGGGGTTCAATCAGCCATGCTTTGATCTCGGCTGGAACTATAATTATTTAACATTGTTACAAGGATTTCTATAATCCATCCTACCATTAAATCCCTTTTGCACCCTCATCTTCTGAAGGCTAATCTGCATCTGTACACTTGGTGTGTCTCTTTGCGCAGGTTTCATCAGGCTGTGCCATTCTCCAACATTCAAACCGATGATTCCTTTTCTTTTTTTTCTTATGGAATAATTTTCTTTTAAATTGAAAACTGAAAAGGAGGTCTTATGCATGTGCTAACAGTATAGCTATACAGCATACATATAATCTACAACCTATTACAAGCCCTATGAACTCACATCAGAATAATTTGTTGCTATAGTATATGGGCAGATTCATACATTATATGGATCTGCACAACACAAAGCCAGTAAATGCCAAACTGAGTCCATTGAGTCATGTTCAGACCACAACCATTTCTTTTAACCACAAATGTATGTCTTTATGGATCTATCTTAACCTCACCCTGCCCTTCAGCCTTGATCCTGCACTGCCAGCCATGAGCATGGTTAGTTTCCTTGTCCTTATTTGTGCTGCCAACCTGACTTGAGGTACTTTAGAATCTGGACCAGCCAATCTCTTTGGAGTTAAAGGAGCACTATTGCGAAGTGGCCCAATAATAAAAATCTATAAAAATATAGGCCTGGCATTAACAAATATCCAGCCAGGCCTGTTTTTTTATTATAATGGCAGGAAGAGGAAATCTGGGGTGACAGGCTCACCCCTGATGGACTAAGCCTGTCACCCCTGATAGACTATGCCTGTCACCCCTGATAGACTATGCCTGTCACCCCTGGATTTCATTCCTACTATGAGAGAATAAACCACAAGCTTGGTGTGAGTTTTATTCAGTTCAGGTGTATAAGTGGCCCCTCATCTCATTAGCCAAGGTGTTTATATGGATTTTTTACAATTATAATTAATTATATGGATTACACAATTTCATGATAGTGCTACTTTAAATGTAGTTCATGCCTGACTGTTTAATCTGTACCATTGGCCTTATACTTTTTATATACTTATATACTTTTGGCCTTATTTATCAAGGGATAGCGCCAGGTAGTGTCTCACTAGCGCCAGGTAGCGCCAGCTATCGGCAGCTACCGACTCCAGAACGCCAGGCAGCGGACAAAATCACGCATTTATCACGCTAAATGAGGCTAGCGCCGGCGAGAGCGTCACCTAGCGCGGGATTCATCATGTAGCGGACTGCAACGAACAGCGCCGCTGCTAATCCCATCACAGCGCCAGGTATGACCTCTCGCTACCTGGCGCTCTCCAATGCATTTCAATGGAGCAATCTTTAAATATTCATAATTAATTGATATGACTGTTTTTTTTTTTTTTTTTAACTGTCCAAAATTCTGTGACCACTACGGCAATGTTAGATATTTTTTTTAAGGTAAAAAAAAAACAAAAAAACATTTGTGCAGAACTGATATTACAGGTCTGATATTAATGTATTTATATTACAAAATGTTTAGAAAAACTTGTTTAATTTTTTAATCAAAAAATATGGTTGTTTGGGGGTTAAAAACTACTTTTAAGCCATCGCCGCCAGCGCTCTGGGGTTTAAACAAGCATTTCACAGCGCGAGAATTTTTTGAGCGTGATTTGTTAATGAATATGCTGGGAGCCGTTCGCTCTGGCCATTCGCTGTCAGGAGCACCCATACAGCGCGGAACCTGTGAAACAGCGACTCCTACCCCGTATTCAACATTACCGCACACCGACTGAGTCGCTGTCAACAAGCGAACAACGGGCAAGCACAGCGAATACTAGCGGGCGCAGAGAAAATCACGCTACTGGCGCTCATCTGTCGCTACCTGGCGCTATTAATGAATCGGCCTCTTTAATAGTAAAGCTATTAGCAAAACTTTTATAAACCTTTTTATGAGCTCATTTCTAAACGCGTTGTTGCTATAGTATATGAGAGTATAAACATATGGTATCTTAAAATCTGCACAACAAACTGTAAAAGCTAAAATTATATAGAGGCCTATCACACATGTCTAGACCTCAGACTTTTTCCTGAACCACAAACCTTGGTCTGCCATTGAACCGTGAATCTACACATCAACAGTCCTAGCCATGGTTTACTCTTATTTGCACTGCCAAGGAAGGAACGATAGCATCTGGGCCCAGTCAGGCTTCTCTATATACTGCTGCCTGCCCACTAACTCTGTACCAGTACAGTATAGTTTTATACACACATGTAATCCAACAACCTATGATGGGCCCTATGAACTCATTTCTAATTACTATAAGTTGCTATAGTATATATATAGATACACAGATTTTACCACTTTTCCTGAGCCATAGATCTATGTTGACTATCTCAACCTTGGCAAGCCCTTCAACCTTGCTTCAATCACCAACCTACAATGCCATGCTTGACGATTAACCTTTTTCTCCTTATTATATGCTGCCAGTCTGGCTTGAGGACCACATCCACCCCCTCTGTAGCCTTCTTTTTTATTGAACGGAGTCCATCGTTGATATTTTTGTATAGATCACGCTTGTTGACCTGTACACATATTATATATTCAAAAGGCACACATCATGTTCCCACTTGTAAAGCCACTAACTATCCAATTGCCAGAATGTCACAATGGGGCATTGCAGTAGAACATATATCTGGTTTTACTGTTCTTTTATGCTACAAAAAATAAAGATCTGCACACTGGAAGTACAGTACATTTAAAACTCAATGAGTTATATACTGCCACATTTCGTTATTATTTTTGAAAGTTCTGGAATTAAAATAAAAGTCACTGCTTTGTTAGCAAGTCCTGATCTGTGTCCAGCACACGTTCGCACATAGATCATTTTCTGATAGCAGATCATGTTTGTTTATTCCGTGGCAGAATCTGCAATTCCACAATAAAATCTGCTTCCTATTAAGAGTTATATCTCATGTGCTGGCTGGTTCCAGAGAATGGAAAGATTGGCTGGTGAGAGGTCATAAAGCAAAATGGAGGTTTGGAGGAGGTTAAAAGGAATAAAGTCCACCTGTGTGGGTCCAGACGAGAGAGGATGGGTGGGAAGTGGAGGACAGGATAAGGTACACACTGAAAGTAAACAACAGGAAAGGAAAAGACATGTGTCTGCTGAGCCAAATGGCACTGGTGAGATTAAAATAACAAGATTGAAAAACAAAACAGTTTATCCCGATGTGTGACCACTGATAAGGCAATAATAACAGTCCCATAAATGTCACCAGAGATAAGTATTCCAATGTAAGAACTGTCCTTGGAAACCGTTCATCCTACAACAGATGAGATTATTAGGTGTTGAGTTTATGTTTTTGACAGCAGTACAAACGGGTCATTTATGATAAACAGGGGTAGCGCAAAAAAAGACATTGTTCACCGCGTGTTCAGCATACGGCCAAAGCTAAAAAATATGTAGGATTACCAATTAGGTACGGGACGAATTTTCTAAAGTTTTAAAAGTAAGATGGAATGAAGTTGAGGTTAGCTCATTATGGAGATGACACAGCTGGAGCTTTGATCTGTGGTGAAGGTATCATTCCAACCCACATTTGTATTCCTGAGATACACGCCTGCTATTTATATGCCAACAAATTATTAATTAGTATTTTAATAAGGAAGAATTCACCATATGGTAGCCTACCAAGTATAGTGAGGAAGGGACTGAAATGCACAGACAGTCATTGACAGGGCCCCCAATGAATGTAACAGTCTCAGTCTGTGAATTACAGAGAAAGCCACTGCTTGGAACTAGAGATAAGACATTATTACTATTAATAATTTATTTATATTGATTAAATAAAGATATATATATATATACCTGTGGAGAGAGTGAAGTGAATGCTTTGAAAACAAGATACAACAGAACAGAACTGCTCATTCTAAATGATAAGGGGGCAGAAAGGGGAAAAGGATCACAGGCAGTCGGTATTGAGTTTGGCAACATATGTCCAGTGGAAGACAGCACCAGAGGTCATAGACAAAAGCTGTACATGGGCTTCATGGGCAGAAATAAACTAGCCAGTTAGCTCAAGTATGCTTTAATATTATACTTATCCTATTAAGGTTCTTTACTCTTAACAGGGTACCTGACCTCACATTGGGATAACCCAAAAGAATAACACCAGTAACAGAAAAGAAAGTTGCCCCCAGGAAAGAAAATAAATATACACATACATCATTGGGTCTTGAGGTCCACTCTTTATAAAAGCTGGACAACTGGGAGAAGTTGCAAAAGTTCATAATTAAAAGTGCCACTATTCTGAGAATCATTTTTTGGTTGGGCGGACCCTTAGAAGTGTTGGCAGTGAAACTTTTGTGAAAGGAAAGATCGCCAACGTGATCGCTGACTGAGGTATGTGTACAGCTGCTTCCTATATGCTGTACACTCTGCATTAGTTTAGCCAAGGGCTAAAAGCTGGTTGAGGGGCTGCTCATGAGCGGTTCAAGTTCGCACGACACTAATTATTTGTTAATGGAGAATTTCTACAAAAAAAAAAATAAGAGGCAGTATGAAGAGAGTGGGGAGTAGAGGCTGGGAAAGGGGAGGATATATGTTGACAATGGAGGAAGACTTCAGAGTTCACACAAAAGGCTGAAAACCTGCCCTGAATTGCATGCAGACTTGACCTGAAACAGTTCTCCCCAGCTAACTAGCAGGAATATGCTGAATGTGCTCATGACTGCCCATCCAACACTCTACAAGAAGAGGTTACGCTTCAAGCTACAGTATATCTTAGATCAGGGTTTCCCAACCTTTTTTTATGGATTACCACTTTCCATTCTGCAATTATCTCAAGTACCACCAGCACCACTAATATAGACTTCCTTGGGAGGATGGAGGTCCTATACTGGCCCAACAATACCAAGCTCTTCAGCCAGTAATGCAGTCAAGGCAAGAAGCTTTTTAAGCCCGGTGCGACACCCGCCTTCTGGTGAGTCCACAACCCCCAATCCCCACTGCTTCTTCAGCCTTTAGACAAGCCCCTGTTTGCTGGGATGCTTTATAGAACTCAGCAGACACAGTTGCCCAGAGGACTTATATAGCACAAAGGATGTGGACTTACACGGTGAAGGAGGATGAACCAGGGACTAGACTGAGTGATGTCGGGCTAGCCGGGGTCATACACAGAAGGACAATCCTCACGATACATGGCACCAAGGGGATTAGCAAGATAAGGGTCAAGCCGGGTGGTCAGAGCATGAGACAGGTAGGCATCGGTCCAGACAGCAGTCAAGGGAGTGGTCAGGCAAAGCAAGGTTGACAATGGATAACAAGATGCTAGAAGAGGCACTATAACACCCAGCAGCACGCTATCATGGGCAATGAGTGGCCACTCATTGCCCATGATAGCGTGCTGTTGGGTGTTATAGTGCCCATAGGGCTTGGGTGCTGGGTATTGGCTGAGACAGCTTTGAGCTCATTGGCTCATGAATAACCTGAGGGCTAATTAGCCCACCAAAAACAAGGGCACCTGGCCCAACATTAAACGATGGGGGTTCACTTGCCCATTTAAATAAGCCTATGTCCAACATGAGCATGCTCGCTGTTAGAGGGTAACGAGGATGTGGCTGCTGTCACGCTTGGCTGCGCTCGTCTCAACCCGGCTTGACGAGTCCAAAACGATTTGACGTATGCCCCGTTGAACAAGCTGACTGGACGAGAAGCCACACATGAGTGTACCACTGGGGAAAGGTGAATTTTGGTGGGTGACCTTGGTGGTTTCACACAACAGGGTATCCAGCATCGGGGTGCCACGGGGGCAAGGACCAAAATCCAAGATGGTCAAAATCCACTTTAAAGAGAACGGGTCACTTGAATTATGGTTGAATTAGTTCTAGGTATGTTTCTATATGTTCAGTATATGCAATGTAGTGTGGGAATTCTAGTTCAGTTTACAAAGTATCATGCTGTTATGCTATGTATAATACTGGTTCAGGTTATTGTGTGTACCCATCCTTTGCTCTGCTGGGATAAATTCCTTGGATGTATAATGTTAATAAATATTGATTCTGGTTCATAGTAACAGAGGATGATCAACAAGCGTTCTTTCATCAGGGCCTAGAAACCTGGCAACTATTTTGGCAACTCCCCCATCTAGGCAAGAAAATTAAGTTGTCGGGATGCAATGTGGAAATTAGGGGCCAATAGCATTTGCATACTGAATGGCTCCTTTTTTTACTACATTATGGGCTTTTACTAGAAACCTTCACTGGATAGTCTATATTCTCTGCACCTGCTTGGGTGTTTGAAGTAACAGAACTTAGTAAATAACCCCAAAGGTTTGTTTAATATTCCTTGTCGCAATCCCCAAGTGACTTCTCATTTAAAAGCCACAGTTACTAAATGCTCCAAAATCACATTGCATGCTCCTTTAAATAACCACTTAATCCTATAGAAAAAAACAGCAATTAGGAACAAAATGTCCCGGCTTCCCAGCCATTCGATACGTAATATAACAGCTAATTAAAAAAATGTATTTGTAGTTTTTCCCCCTCCTCACGAATAATTATTAGCCATGGCCGTGCTTAGGCTCTGCTAATGAGTTTATAAATAATTTTAACCAACAGAGACGCACTCTTCTCCTCATTAAATTGCAGCCATATTTTACATTCAATGCTTAAATGGTAATTGATGTTTAACATAAAACCACCTATAATTTGTTAAATACGTGTCATTAGGATCAGCCGTTCCCGCTCTGTTTTAAAACAATATCGCCAAACACAAAGGTTGTCATTTGCACTTTATTTATTTATCTTTTTATTTCCTTCAATCAGGCTGCAGCGTTTAGCTTACATTCAACATACATTAAGTTTTATAAAAAAGTAATTATTCTTCATTTTTCTGCCTAAAGTAACCGAAGCTGCCGGTTCAGGAATTATTTCTGAAAGTCTCTGGAATCAGCGCTACAATTAACACGGCAATCTGCAAAGCCATATGGCGTAAGCGCAGTGGTCAGCTCCTCTCCGGCCAGCGCGGGTTAGTTGTTAATGCAATATGGCTATTTTAACAGATTTTCTTGACGTATATTTTTCTTGTCAAGCTGCCATGTGATGTTAGCGTGTGGTAGATATATGTTATTACCCTTTGACTCCTATTTTTAATTGCAATTAATAGAACTTTGTGGGATTTATTTAGACTTGGCTTTTGCTCAGGATGACTAACTGGTTGAAATGTTCAAAGATCCTGGCTGTTTTATGTGATGAAAGATTAACAGGATAAATAAATACTTATGTAGATATGTTTATATATATATATATTTTTTTTTATATTTAAATTAAAAAGAAAAAAATATATTCTAAACCAGTGTGCTAAAATAGCCCCCAAGCCTAACAAGACATGGCAGAATCCTCCCAATCACCCAGTGCAAGAACTCTCCTAGTCGCCTATAACAGGCGGTGTGCAGAATCCCCCCAAAACACTATACCAGGCAGTATGGCAGCATGCAGAGTGCCTCCTCCCCCCTGAAACAGGCAGTGTGGCAGACCCCCCAAACCCCAAAGACAAGCAGCATGTGGAATTCCCCCTCCCCCATATGACAGGCAGTGTTCAAAACCCCAACCCACCCTATAACAGGTTGTGTGGCAGATCCCCCCCCCCAATCCCCAACTGCTGTTGAGGCAGTTAAAACAAAACCCCAAAAATCTTTTTTTGTCAGCTGTGATTTTCGATCCGGCTGGGCAGTGCAGCCAGCCACGCGCTGATCCTGTGCGCAGAGTGGCGGCTTATGTGTGTTGGCCCCTGTTGGCCCATCAACTTGAATGGACAGACAGCTGGGCACATTGATGAATCAGCGTGCCGTCGGCTGCACTGCACATGCAGAGACTGTTGGCTTCTTTTAACTGCGTCAGTGGTGGTTGTGGATTGGGGGGGATCTGCTATACGTGTTATAGGGTGGGTTGGGAGTGTATCTTTGCCACATAAGATGCAGGGGCATTTCCCCCAGTTTTTGGGGAACAATAAGTGCATCTTATGGGGCAAAATATAAGATGCGACAGTTGAAAGATAGATAATCTATAGACCTATAGATAATAGATAATGGGCATTAACATGATTAGGACATCAGTAGACACGTCTTCAGGAATATAGCAAGACATGTTAGTGGTTTGTAGCTGTGGTCTGTAAACCCAGTCAAAAAAACAGACAGGTCCACCTCTCAGAAACATTCCAGTTTCGGAGAAAAGGGCTCCCGGCATTCTTGCACGCTGTTCCCGTCCCCCCATGTCAGTCACTATGCCTGTGCACAGCCCTTTTGATTCATTGAAATGGTGGTGTCATGCCAAGGCACCGCCTGGCACGTCCCCTCAATTGCAAAGAATAAGGGGGCAATGTATAGGCACAGTGACTGGTGGGGAGTGACAGGGCCACGACCTACAGGGAACGTTGGTCTTGGCCCAAAGAATTCTGAAGCGCATGCAGGCAGTTTCTGAGCAGCAGACAGAGCAGGATCTGCTGTGGGGAGAGGTAAGTGCCTGTTTTCTTTATTTGGTTTTAACTTTAAATAAACATATATTTTAATATATCCTTACAAATGTGATCTTTGTCAGCTCTACCTGCTATTTGACACTTACAACATGTCAATCATTTCTGAATCTGTACTTGAGAACCATTAAAATTACGAGGGTAAAAAAAAAGGCACCACTGATTTCTATAACCTACCCCAACAAAACTAGACTACCCCTCTAGTGTCTGTCGGCGATTTTCCCCTCCAGACTGGTAAATTATGCTAGCCGCTCAATTTCACCAGGGGGCAGAGGAGAAATGTGCATTTTCTCTCGTTTAGTGTCATTAATTCGCAGATGGACATCGGCTATTGGGGTGCCCCCCTGCGCTCAGAACAACACATATTTTTTGCATTTGGCCTGCACCCTAATAGCCCCATCTGAGAGTTTTTTTACTAATTCACTAAATCCTGCACCTTATCTGGAGCGCATTCTAATCAGAATTATAGGTGCTGGCTGAAGCTACTTACCTGCCACCTCTCTAGCCCATCTATCTCCTAGGGGGCCCCTAGTGCAGTGTTCTCAATGCCAGTCCCCTCTCTTCCAGCTTTTGGTCTCAAGGTGTATGTGTCAGGAGTATGAAGCATGAAGCATGCATTCTTTATGAGTGCTTCAAACTAGTTTTGTACTTTGAACACTTGGCCATATCACCAAGTGTTGTTATGATTTAAACTCCCCAATTAAAACAAGATTAGTTTCTTGGTATCTAGGGGGAGGAAGGTGGATAGATTTTAATTATTCCAAGAAGGAAGTGGACATAAAAATTACCCTACATGCGTAAGATCATTTGTAAATAATAGCAAAATCTAGTCACTGTTTTTTTTATATTGCACCAAATCAGTGAAGATTGTGTTGTTACATCAGTGTACATCACCGGTGGGAGAGCAGGAAAGTCATTGACACAGTAAAGGTCAGTGAAAGTGGAAATCGTTACTTGAGATGTCCAGACGTCCTGGGGATAACCATTCAATATATAACTGAAATCCGTTTAACTTCTTCACCCTCTGAGCCCTTTGACTGCTGAAATTTACTTGTCAGGGCTCTCGCAGTTTCACCGATCAAAGAAGAACCAACACAGGAACGGTCAAGGATTAAACCCAAATTCTAAATACTTTTTACAGAACCGTTTATAAAGTTCAAGCTATCTTTATGGTATATTTAATTTAAAAAGCTGTAGTCACTCACGTATACAACTAGCCAAGTATAGGATCAGAGTACACATCAGGTATTGGAGCTAATAACTGAGGCATCGGTAGACAAATCTTTACAATGCTCTGAAGAACCCCCCCCCCCCCAAAGCATGGCAAAATGCATACGGCAAACAGGGATAATAAGGGTAATGAGGAACACATATATATATATTAAATTATATTCTTCTATACATCATGTAAATTATGTTTTCAGTCAAAATTCATTTTGTTTGAAGGCCAAAAGACTTGTTTAGAAATGCAATATAATATAAGCTGTGTGGCCACAGTAGTAGGTACCTCCACTGTGGTGCAAACACTAATCTTAATTGTCCCATTATAGGAGCAACTTCTTCAAGGGACACTATAGTTAAATCAACACTCACATCACTCATTTACATGTTTGGCAGCCAATGGCAACCAATCATGTAACCATCAGCAAACATTCAGGTTTGGGGTGCAAGCCCAATCCGCAAACCCAAAATTGATTACCTACAGCCATATAATGAAAAAGGTAGTTGGCTGACATTAGTGCTGCTTTAAGAGGATGCAGTGGGTTTTATAGAGATTTTATTCATGGAAGTCATATTGAGTAAGTCAATAAATTATAGGAAGCCATGTTTTCATTGGAAGATATGATTTGCTTCACAAAGGCATTCCAATGTGGGCTGCTCCGGTGTGCAGTATCCTCCCTGTATGCCTCCTCTGCATCCCCTGCACTCCATGCTCCCTATACCAAGCAGCATTGTATGGCTGTGGTGTGTGTGTATAGTCGCAGGAAGTGGACATGCTGCTGTGCATAGGAGGCCCACGCATGTATACTTGATTAATGGTATACTTCATTAAACTGACCACTTTACAAGGTAAAGGGTGTGTATTGGGGGGTGTGGCTTTTGCAGATGAATATCTGTAGAAATCTATTCTACTCCTCTGTGTGAAAGTAGGTATACCCCCCCCCCCCCAACAAATGCTTAAAGCACAACTTCGAGACCTCCGTGCTTTTAAGGATAAGTATAAAATTCCTTTACCGCCCATGCAGCTAATCAATCTTATTACGCTGCTAAATAAACCTGTGGAAGCTAGGACCTGATCTTTTTTTCTGTAGACAAGCCCCTAGTTTTAATCTTGATGTGGAAAAGTAAAAAAAGTAATCTACTGTGTGAAAGTGGGTGTAGCCTTCCCCCCCCGGACAAACGCTTGAAGCACAAATTGGATACCTCTGCTCCCTAAAGTATGTAGGTGATTGATCTAAAGCTCAGCCAATCCATACCAATGCCACTATTCGGCCAATAAGCCGAAGCAGGGCCTCAGAATGGATTTGGTGGGACAGTATTCCCACTAACATCAGCAAAGTGGCAGATTTAAGAGTCCCCAAAGTTTTTTTTTTTGGGGGGGGGCATTGGGCCAAAATGCCTTTAAATGGGACTGTCCCACTGAAACTGGTCTGTTTAGTTTTGGTCCACTTTAAAGTGTACTTATACCCAGATAGGAATTTTATGTCATGATTTCTATCCCCAGCCCAGTGCCCCAAAACAACCTATGTTTCTTTTCTTTACTAAAGCCTTTGCCCAATATTTATAAAGACACTAACAGAAAGCAGTATGTATATTAGCATATATTCATGCTAATTCATTTAGTTCCATGGTAAACTGGCATATAATTAGAGTTATTATTACTGATAAGACTGACCCCCCCCCTCCCAGTGCTGAGCTATGTTTAACTGAATGTATCATCTCTGGAAAGCATCGGGGAGCAATATGGCCGACCATTCGAACAGCAAACTGCTTCATGCATCGGGGAGCAATATGGCCGACCATTCGAACAGCAAACTGCTTCATGTTTTTTATATATATTGGGCAAAGGCTTTAGTAAAAACAAAGAAACCCAAGATGTTTTGGGGCACTGGACTGGGGATAGAAGGTGATGACATAAACATCCTTTCTGTGTATAGGACCACTTTAAGGTTAACGGACTGGTATATAAATAGATTTAAACTGTCAATATACAGAGTTAATATACAAATTTTAGGTTTACAGCACACCTCAAATGATTCAATATTTCATTCAACTAATTAATTGGGTGCAAGAAATATATCCAAGGTGTCTCCCCACCTAACACCTTAATTTATAAAATCTTATCTAGGAACGGCGGATATATGCACACCATACTCATGAGTTTCTTGCAATTAAAAAGGTATTTATGTAGGTAATGTACAAAAAATCTGAACAATATATATATATTTACAGGCTATGCAAAAAGGATACAATGGTGATATTCTGGTATGTGGATATATGAACAGTCTCCAGGATCGTGAACCACCTCAAGATAAGGAGAAATACATGATACAATGCTAGCATATACAGATCATTTGTGTCTATAGTAAGGTAAAACATTACCAATGCAAAGGCTATTGAGGGGTCTTTGTACAGGTCCTGAAGAAAACAGTGGATTTGCTGACCAGGGTATGAGCAGTTAAGGAAAGCACTATGTAAGAGCATATATTATACCAAATGACAATCTATTCCTTGTCAGCTTGAAAATGAAAATGCATCACATCATACCAAGAATAACATGTCAGTTTGCATCATAAGTACACATATATATATATACACACAAATTGTGTTAATCATGATGTCCGTCATATAAGTTAATTTAGCATTACCAGAATGTTTAGAGATCGTGATCGCAAAAGGTAGAGCCCACGTTTCGGAACCGCCGGTTCCTTCCTCAAGGCTGCAATGGAGACTAGTAAAAAAAAGTGCGCATAAATACCTGTATCCTCCTCCCCCCTGGCCGGCCAGTGTGGAGCTTCTGGGAGAACTCGGGGAGCGCTTTCCGGGAACATCACTTCCGTCGGTGAGGTCCCGACCTACGTCATATCCGGGTGCGGCTGGCATACGTGAAGCTGCCAGCCACCGTCCGGCTGGCGCAGGCGCATGGGCCCCACACGTCGGATTGCTGCTCCTGTGCTTTGTTAAAAAGAGTGTCACACAGCTTTATCAACACGTTGCATTACATTACAGTGCAGAGCTATTACGTTGTCTGAAGTATCTTCACAGAGGATCGTGCGTTTTTCAGATACAGGAATATAGCAGCTGGGGGAAGTTGTCCTTGGGGAGAAGGGTATTATTGCTAAAATAGATAGTGAAAAATAAAGAAAAAAGTGTATTAAAATAAACATCTTTAAAAGCGATCAGTCTCTTTCACCTCTTAAGTGTATAAGTGATAAAATGTTATAGTGACAGTTTTGATCTATCTTGCTATTTTACTGACACTCTCAAATCCTAATGGGAATAATTTGAATATGACCAAAATAAGGAGAACCCTTGGGATGGTTGATCACCCAGATGAACCTCTCCAGCGTGGCCGCCACCATACCTGGTGTCCAGCTCCGCCTGACTGAGAGAGGATGCCGTAATGAGGAGGTCGTCCAAATACGGAACAACGTGAATGCCCTGGGCTCTGAGAAGGGCCATTATGCCCGCCAGCGCCTTGGTTAAAACCCTTGGTGCCGAAGTCAACCCGTACATAAAGGTAAGCATCCTTGATGTCTAAGGATGTCATGAAATCCCCCTGACGAAGGGAATTGATGACTGAGCGCAGAGTCTCCATGCGGAACTTCTTGGTTCTGATGAACCTGTTGAGAAGCTTCAAATCCAGAATGGGTCTTATGGATCCATCCTTTTTGGGAACCGTGAAGAGGTTGGAATAATAGCCCCGGCCTCTCTAACAGGAGATTCTTTACAGAGAAACAGGAGCCCCTGCACAGCCCGGGGATCCGAGGGGACCCGAGACCTTAGGAATCTGGGAGGAGGCCGGTACTCGAACTCCAGTTTGTACCCGGAAGAGACCACTTCCAAGATTCATTTGTCTGTGACCTCCTGGGCCCAGACCAGGAAGAAGTGCCACAGCCGTTCCCCCACCCTCAAGGGTGAGGGCGTCCCCTCATTGCTGAGCTGTCTTGGCAGCAGGCTTGAGCTTGGAACCCCAGTTAAGGCCTGGACGAACGCATCCTCTGCCTCTGTTCCAGGAATCACCTCTGAAATTAGAGTAGGCAAAGCCTCTGCCTGCTCTGGCACCGCAAAAGGAATGATTGAAGGAGCCTGCCCCCCGAAAGGGGCGACGCTGCTACTTACGCTGAGGTAACTTTCCACCTTTCGCCACTGAATCCAATTTATCACCGAACAGCCTCATACCCAGGAAGGGTAGCGCTGCGAGTGATTTCTTAGCCACAATGTCAGCCGCCCACTGGCGTAGCCAGACCTATCGGCGAATAGCCACCAGCAATGCCGAGGTTCTACTACACATAATAATTGCGTCATCCTTAGCAGATAAAACAAAGGTCACAAATAATTTACACCGCTTAAGGGCTGTGAAATCATCACTGGCCGGGTTAAGCTGGGAACCACTCAACAGGCCCCTAACCACAGACCTGGTAGCCACAGTCACGAGCGCCGAGGCACAAACAGGCCGCAAGGCTGAACCCACACTGGCAAAGGCATGGCATGCCATCTGATCAAAGCGTTTGTCCTCACCATCTTTAAGAGTGACGGCGTCTGGAGAATGTACAACGGAGGTGTTGGACAATCCCAGAACGGGCGCATCGACCTCGGGAGGGGACGACCAGCTCTTCACCGCGTCCACCGGGAAGGGATACTTCCTATCCCATCCCTGAGGAACACCAGGGAGCTGGCTAGGCCTCTCCCATTCCTAAAGAATCATGCAATCAAAATGATTCTAATTTGGGAACTCCAAGCGGGGCTTAGAAGTCCCAAAAAATTCCCCCTTCTGCGGGGGGGGGGGGGGGTCTCTGCTGGCGGAGAAATAGTGTGGGAATAATCAGACCAGCCAAGGGAATCATAGTCATCAAAATCCAGTACCGGCGTGGCCGGCGACAGATGCCTTCTCTTAGCTGGGGCCTTTCTGGCCGTAGATAGAAATCAACTTTTCAAAGTTGGCCAGCCTAGCACAAACATCAGCTTGCGACTCCCCGCTAATGACAGTGTCACTTGGGGTACGGATAAGGCGGGGTGGGGTAGGTGATGAGGCCGCCGGCACGGACCCAGACGCCTGGGACCCCGACTGTCGTGTAATGGCCTGCTGTGCACATGGAATACAAATAAACACATTATCCCCCACAAGGGATGCCCCACAAACCACACACTGCCGGGGTTGCCCCGAAGGGAGCCCGAGCCCGGTATCCTGGGAAGCCTCCATATGGTGATTTTCGCCATCTACTGGCCATAACCCACATGTTATGATTCTGGAAGCGGGGTGTGTGACATACTTGGAATAGATTGTCATTTGGTATAATATATGCTCTTACATCGTGCTTTCCTTAACTGCTCATACCCTGGTCAGCAAATCCACTGTTCTATTCTTCAGGACCTGTACAAAGACCCCTCAATAGCCTTTGCATTGGTAATGTTTTACCTTACTTTAGCCACAATTGATTTGTATATGCTAGCATTGTATCATGTATTTCTCCTTATCTTGAGGTGGTCCACGATCCTGGAGACTGTTCATATATCCACATACCAGAATATCACTATTGTATCCTTTTTGCATAGCCTGTAAATATATATATTGTTCTGATTTTTTGCATATTACCTACATAAATACCTTTTATTTGAAAGAAACTCATGAGTATGATGTGCATATATCCGCCGTTCCTAGATAAAACTGTCAATATACAGAAAATGCTGCACATTAAACCACACCACACACCACCATAGTGCAAAGCACTTCTACGTTGTTGATTGGTTATCCCCCAAACTGACTTTCTTGTTAGGGTGACTCACAAGCCACCCCTTGGATCATAACCATTATTGAACTACCATTTTCCACTTGGAGCAACAGCTCTGGCTAATGGGCAGTGACATGGTTTTAAAAAATTTTAGCTAGCAAGCTATAGCTAAATGACACGTGAAATTTTAACTACAAAGCCATTTACTGACCACACAAATGGCAGTCGTCATTTAAGTAATGCATCGCTGAAAGGGAGAGAAAATCAAGGCTTTCTTTAATGCTGGAGAATTAATTTCCCTCCGTCGCCTTTAGCCTGCGCTGGGGTTTATTCATTTAACCTGCTGCGTGCCAGATCTGTTAAACAGACGGTCATAGTTAAAGAGGGAGCAAAAAGCTCAAAGCCTTCCCCCTCCGCTGTTTCTTTTCTCTCTGCCTCTGTCAGAGACCGGCAGCTTTCTTCTAATAATCTGATCTCCACTTCACAACAGAAGATTTATTTAGACTGCCTCTTGTTTTATAAGGGGCTTGGAAGTCTGTAGTAATTTTTGACACTTTGTTATAATGTTTTTCTCTGACCACCCTCCCCAGCCTCATTTTCATACGGACACAAAGCGCGCTGATGAAATGATGGTTCATTATAGTGCTACAGCGCTCTTATCTTCATCCGGCAAGAGTCATTTCCTTCTAAAGATTGAAATGCAAATGTGAAAATTAATGATAACTGCATTATCTGATAGTGGAGATAATACTGATTCACTGTCAGGGTAACACACAGTCTTTCTATGATTTCTGCTTCTCATTCACAATATTCCTCTTACTGTCAAACTATCTTTACAGCTAACTATGTTTCCGGGTGCCATTTTTTTTTTTTAATTTACATCAAATGGCATTTCTGTAGAATGTCTGTCTACCACATTTTCCTAATCAGAGAGAGGAGAAATAGAAAATCCAGACTGGCAATCTCAATGGCCTTTGTAGGTTTAGCTAAATGGAACTGTACTTTTAGGAAATTATCGCTTGCCATTACATTTAGATGAATTTAGAGGAAAAATAATAGGAAGAAATTTGGACAGTGTCAGCACAAGGTCCTCCAGAATCCAAAATAATATGACCGAAGGAGGCCATCCGGCTAGCAATGTCTGATACCGATATTACCAGTCAGATTATAAGTAAGGATTGTTCCATAGATAGTTCATACACAATCACATTGTTTGTGAATAACTGGTATTGCTTTAATTGGCATGTTCAGGAGCCACCTCCTCCTACCTTCATAACACACTCCACTTCCTTGAACTGAGCACATGGCCCACTTTGAAGGTCCATTGTCCCTCAAAAAATTCTGGAAACACCTATATGTCCCACTTGGACATGGGGAAGACTGTCCCACCAAATGCAGAATTCTGGATGTCTGTGTGGTTTACAACTGCTCTGACTCTTTGGTTGAATGTTGGTAGTGTATGCATGGACTTCTGAGCCTTGGCTCTATCACCAACATATTTTACCGACCAAATATTCCTAAAGCAGGTGACCTGTAATTAAGCAACACACTAAACCATACCCCTACCACTACCTATCTACATATCTACCTACCTATCTACTACTACCTCTACCTATCACCCTCAAACTGGTTGAAAATGTTCCACTTTGAAGACCCCAAAAAATAGTTGGTTTACACTCCCTAATAGTTTTTATCATAGCTAGTCTTTATCATATACCTGAGCTGGGCTACCTCCAACCACTAACACTTATAAGTTACATAAATGCAGTTCATAAAGGTCCCTGAATGCCCCCTCATGATTTGCTACTGTTATAACAGTTATTCCTTAGCTCCCATGCAGCTGTGGAAGCTAGGATCTGGTCTTTTTTCGGTAGACAAGCCCAAAGTTGACGTGACCACATTTTTTGCAATAAACTCCAACCCTCCACTCCCATTCCCTGTGCGTGCAAGGGGGGTCTAACTTATTAATCAGTCAGCAAAATAAATGAATTCTGTTGTATACATTTAATGTTTTACCTTTGCTGTCTGCATGTTGAGTTAGATTTTTTTAATTTAAATGAAGGTAAAAAGAGCACCCCCTTCTTTCAGAGACCGGGATGTAACATTCTGGTCGGAGAGAAAATTAGACTGGACATATAACCATTATTTCCCCTTTTCCACAGAGAGCCATAAGGTGCCCATCATACTGTGGTTAGTGATATGCCGAAGCGGGTCTATCTGGTTTGGGAGCCCTACGGCCAGTCCCCAGTAACCAGCATTTAGTATTTCCAAATACCGGAAACAATAGCTCCAGTCATGCTGCAGAAATGCGCCAGCAATCAGGAAACTTATTAGAAATGCTTATGTAGATGAAAGCTACCAAGTCTGGCTGCAAGCACTTGTCTGTATAGCCAGGTATGTTAATAATTAACACATTATGGTTCGCTTTTGGCAGCTTTGGATATCAGGGTAGAAAAGATGCCTCGTATCACCAGGTAGCACATCCAGATTTGTGGGTGTATGAACCCTGCATGTAATATAATAAAAACATAATAAAACACAGGAGATCAATGTTTGGCTGGGGATCAGGGAATTCCAAAGGGAGCAATATAGGAAGTACAGCTCATCACCCAAAACGCCAGAAAAACAAAACTCATTGTTCTGTTTATTTATAAGGAAATGTATAAAATCCATAAAAAAGAAAGTATAATAAACTGAATATGAGGGAATGTATTTAAAGGCTAGAGTTCAGTGCTGGACCCAGTATTTGTTAACTTGTTTAAAAATGATATAGAACATGGCATTGATGGCACTGACATCAGTTTTGCAGATGACACCAGAGCTGTGCCTAGGGTGGTCCCTTACAGGGAGGGGGGTGCTATGACATGTGCTATTACTGCAAAACATAAAAAAAAACCTTGCTGACACCTTAATGCCCACTCATGAGTGCCCCTCCCTCATCCACAGGACATAGGGCCTTATTTATCAAGGGATAGCGCCAGGTAGTGTCTCACTAGCGCCAGGTAGCGCCAGCTATCGGCGGCTACCGACTCCAGAACGCCAGGCTGCGAACACAATCACGCATTTATCACGATAAATGAGGCTAGCGCCGGCGAGAGCGTCAGCTAGCGCGGGATTCATCATGTTGCAGACTGCAACGAACAGCGCCGCTGCTAATCCCATCACAGCGCCAGGTATGACCTCTCGCTACCTGGCGCTCTCCAATGCATTTCAATGGAGAAATCTTTAAATATTCATAATTAATTGATATTAATGTTTTTTTTTTTTTTTTTTTTTTAAATGTCAAAAATTCTGTGACCACTTCTGCAATGTTAGATTTTTTTTTTAAGGTAATAAAATTAAAAAAAAAAAAATTGTGCAGAATTGATATTACAGGTCTGATATTAATGTATTCATATAACAAAATGTTTATAAAAACATGTTTATTTTTTTTTAACAAAAATATGGTTGTTTGGGGGTTAAAAAACTACTTTTAACCCATCGTCGCCAGCGCTCTGGGGTTTAAACAAGCATTTCACAGCGCGAGAATTTTTGGAGCGTGATTTGTTAATGAATATGCTGGGAGCCGTTCGCTATGGCCATTCGCTGTCATGCGCTCCCATACAGCGCGGAACCTGTCAAACAGCGACTCCTAATCCCGTATTCAACATTACCGCACACCGACTGAGTCGCTGTCAACAGCCGAACAACGGCCAAGCACAGCGAATACTAGCGGGCGCTGTGAAAATAACGCTACTGTCGCTCATCTGTTGCTACCTGGCGCTATTAATAAATCGGCCTCATAGTGTGTGTGTGTGTGTGTGTGTGTGTGTGTGTGTGTGTGTGTGTGTGTGTGTGTTTGAGCCGGGGGGAGAGGGAAGTTAAAGTAGGCTGCCAGAGCCTCTTCCACCTCTTAACAGAACTTGATTTCCCTGACTCCAGGCTGTAGTCATGTGACTTCTGTGTCAGGAGCCTGGGAAGCCAGTAAAAAGTATAGGACGTTGCCTTGACCCCCTGCACCCTCTCCCCCTCCTCCACACACACAGTTTGCATTTAACTCCTTGCACCCTCTCCCTCCTGCACATACACTGCATGTAACCCCTTGCATACTCTCTCTCTTCTGCACACTGTTTGCATTTAACCCCTTATACTTTCACCCTCCCACACTAACACTGTCTGCATTTAAACCTCTTGCAACCTCAACGTACAAGTGGGGTGTAAGCATCAAAAAAAGTGCCTAGGGCAGCCTGGACACCAAATACAGCCATGGATGACCCCAAGCTATGTAGCACAG
Organism: Gastrophryne carolinensis; assembly: GCA_027917425.1. NCBI lineage: Eukaryota > Metazoa > Chordata > Amphibia > Anura > Microhylidae > Gastrophryne > Gastrophryne carolinensis. The sequence goes on along the minus strand of CM051239.1, from coordinate 392,429,358 downwards.
TGCAGTTCTTTGATGCTAACCCACAGTGACGGACTGGGGCCTGTTGATATTACCAGACCCTGGGCAGCCCCTAAATGGCCTGTGACATCTCTGCTGAACCTCCTCACGATTATCAGCACCAAAAGCAGTAGTCCAATTAGCACAAAAGCAATTAGCCCACTGGGAATTCTCCTGGGTTTCCCTATGTCCCAACATAAAAAATTCTGTCTTCCCTATGGACCTGCTTACAAGCTTCAAACCGATATGAACACTTCGAGTATCTTGGCATCTATTGGCAAATGAAGTTCAACGTGGATAAGTGTAAAGTGGTGAACTCAGGGTCTAACAATTTGCAGGCCACATATGTTTTCAGGGGAGTAAACCTGTGAGAGTCACTTGTTAAGAGGAATCTGGGGGTACTGCTAGAACACATGCTAAATATCAGTATGCAATGTCAAGCAGCTTGCTTCCAGGGCCACCAAAATATCATCATGCATAGACTCACCGGATAGGTAAGTAATAGTGTCCCTATACAAGGCACTGGTGCGCCCTCATTTGGAATATGCCATCCAGTTCAGGGCACCAGTTCATAGAAAAAATGCCATGATTATGGAAAGAGTGCAGAGGCGAGCCACCAAACTGAATGACAGAACTTAGAGGCCGATTCATTAATAGCGCCAGGTAGCGACAGATGAGCACCAGTAGCGTGATTTTCACAGCGCCAGCTAGTATTCGCTGTGCTTGGCCGGGGTTTGCTTGTTGGCAGCGACTCAGTCGGTGTGCGGTAATGTTGAATACGGGGTTAGGGGTCGCTGTTTCACAGGTTCCGCGTTGTATGGGTGCGCCTGACAGCGAATGGCCAGAGCGAACGGCTTGCTGCAGATTCATTAACAAATCACGCTCAAACATTTCTCGCGCTGTGAATTCCTTGTTTAAACCCCAGAGCGCTGGCGGCGATGTGTGTAAAGTAGTTTTTAACCCCCAAACAACCTTTTTTTTTATATGTAAAAATTATACAAGTTTTTCTAAACATTTTGTAATTTGAATACATGAATTTCAGACCTGTAATATCAATTCTGCACATTTTATTTTATTTTATTTTTGTTTACTTTAAAAAAAACCTAACATTGCAGAAGTGGTCACAGAATTTTTGACATTAAAAAAAAAAAAAAAAAAAAAACAGTAATAGCAATTAATTATGATTATTTAAAGATTGCTCCATTGAAATGCATTGGACCACGCCAGGGAGCGCCAGGTCATACCTGGCGCTGTTCGTTGCAGTCGGCTACATGATGAATCCCGCGCTAGCTTACGCTCTCGCCGGCGCTAGCCTCATTTAGCGTGATAAATGCGTCATTGTGACCACCGCCGGGCGTACTTGATTCGGTAGCCGCCGATAGCTGGCGGTACCTGGCGCTCGTCAGACACTACCTGGCGCTAGCCCTTGATAAATAAGGGCCTTAGTTCTAAAGAAAGATTATAGGAATTCAATGTATTTATTATTGAGAGGAGATGCCTGCAAAGGAAATGATTAACCTTTATAAACATATACATTGAAAATAAAAAAGTTTTGGCAAAAGCTATTTTATGTAAACTCCTCTAAAATGACAAAGGGGCACTCCCTCCCTCAATCTGCAGAGGTGACGACACTTCTTTACTATAAGAACTATAAATCTGTGAAACACAGAAGCACGTTACAGCATCAGCAGCTTGAAAATAAAACAAAAAGCCTCCAAACTGCAAATAAACAATAATAATAGAGAGCAAAAAACTAACTCAGATTGGCTAAGATGACGGGGGGGCCGATTCATTAATAGCGGCAGGTAGCGACAGTTGAGCGACTGTTAGTAGTCGCTGTGCTTGGCCGTTGTTCGGTAGTTGATAGCGACTCAGTCGGTTTGCCGTAATGTTGAATATTGGGTGAGGAGTCGCTATTTGACAGGTTTCGCGCTGTATGGGAGAGCATGATAGCGACTGGCCCTAGCGACCGGCTCCCACCATATTCATTAAAAAATCACTTAAAAAAAATTCTCGCGCTGTGAAATGCATGTTTAAACCCCAGAGCACTGGAGGCGATGGGTTAAAAGTAGTTTTTTAACCCCCAAACCACCATATTTTTGGAAACCAAAAAAAAAAAAGTTTAAAAAATAATTTAGTAATATGAATAGATTAAAATTAATATCAGACCTGTAATATCAATTCTGTACAATTTTTTTTCCCTTAAAAAAATTATCTAAAATGGCAGAAGTGGTCACAGAATTTTTCACATAAAAAAAAAAAACAATTAATTATTAATATTTAAAGATTGTTCCATTGAAATGCATTGGAGCGCGCCAGATAGCGAGAGGTCATACCTGTCGCTGTTCAAGGTCGGACGCTGGCGCTGTGGGCTGAGGCTGGAATAATGATGAATGAGTGGCTATATGGCGCTATCTCAGTCGCTAAGCAGGATTGGCTTGATAAATGTGTGATTGTGGTGGGGAGCCGGCGTTCTCGTGGCGGGGCCCGTCATTACCGGCCGCTCACCAGTCGCTACCCATCGCTATTCCTTCAGAAATAAGGGCCAAAGACTTTTGAGTACTTTAGGGGAAGCAAACTCAGAGTGGGTGATACATTTCAACATATAGCGTTGAGTCGTATTGTCTGTAATCAAGACTCTAAAACTTTTAAGGAATAAATATTCTTTTTACTTACCTGGCCCATCCCAGCCATCCGCTGCTGCCGCAGTTGGGTTTCCTTTATCTGTTTGTGTCTCTGCATCTGACTCGGCAGTTCCATGGCTTCCTTCCTCCTCGCCTAAAAAAATCAAGACAAGACCACATCAGAAGTGTTTGATTACCCCAAGTTCAGGCAAAACTCAAAGTAAAACCTTTGGAAAAAGTTGGCAAAGTGCAAAATCCAAGTTTGTATTTCTGCCTCCTCATATTCAAGCAGTAACGTGTTGTACCCTGTTAGCCAATCAGAACAAGCAATAGTGTCATACCTTTAATGGGCCAATCACGTGATTTTCACTATCCAGGCGATTGGTCCTCTTGCAAGGGGCATCCCCATTTGGGATTGTGTGAAACCCTGCTTAACTCCGTAAAAACTCAACTTTCTGGATGTCCCATGATGCATGCACAGTCTCCCGTCCAATCAGCACTGTATGATATACTGTACACAGCTTTGTTTGGAAACCGTTTTCAAATAGAGAAATTAAAGAGGACCAAAACCCACATTTTAAACTAGCATCCCCTGAATTGCTAACCTCATGAAGAGTAACTTTTGCCAATTTTCACTGCTCCTGCTTCACTCTAATCCCAGATAATGGCGCCTGTTTTTGCTGTAAAGCTCCGCCTCCTCCATTCATTGCCACTGTTGTGTGTGGCAATGATGTCATTGCCACACCTATTTACTGACTGATATCCTGCCATCTAACACCGAGGGACAGCAAAAAAAAGGTGTTCCAGGATTATTTGAAAAGCAAAAATATCCATTTCTAGTTCTACACACTAAGATGGGAGTATCGGAAGGGGCTTTGGCCAAATGTATTTCACAAGTTCTGTGGGTTTTGGTCTGCTTTAAGCGTTCCATTGTGATGGAATGCAGTGCGATCAGTGGCACAGGAGCAGCTCATAGGTAAGTAGGGGAGTGTCGTGTCAAAGGTCATGGTTTGGTTTGAGGTTCGAGGGAAAAAAAACACAAAAGTGGAATGGCCTTCCCCTGAAGCATCCTAAATCGTGATGCTCTGCTGTTTAATATAATCCCCCCCAGGTCACCATAAAATTTACCTTTGCCCTTGCTCCAGCGGCGATGTAAACAACGGCAGCTGCTTCTCTAGCATCTCTGGGCTGAAGCGCTCTCCCAGCCATTCATATAGGCAGGGCATAGGGACAGGAGCACTTACACATCTAAAGGAAACTGGGGATGCTGCCGCTCTGACTCACTATAGCTGGGCTCTGTGTCTAAACAGAGCTGTATGTCCAACATTAATATGCGTAGCATTTGGCACCGATTGGAAGAAACCCTGCGCATGTGACGTAGGACCGGGGAATGGTAAGTTTTTATAGAGAGATCTGGGGGGTTTCAATTAGCAGGGCATCGCAAATCGGGATGCTTCTGTTGCAAGTTTAAAAACATGGTATAGTGAAGATCCTGGGCTTTATTCTGCTTTAAAGCGGACCAACAGTCAAAAATGACTTAAACCAGAACAACACAACAAGCAGTGCTCATATGCATCCCTCCCCAGGGCAATTTAGATTGCTGCACATACAAATTAATTTACCTTTTTCTAACACCAGCAAACAGGAAGTGCTGCTGGGCTTCCTGTTACTGTGCATTGTCAGTTATGTCAGTTGGGAGAGGAAGCTCCAAAATGGCCACTAGCTTTCTTTTCTAACTGTGCCAGGCTTTTGGTCCGGTTTAAATATACTCAGTTAAGCTTTAAAGTGGACCAAAACCCAGGATTTTGACTATCCTGGGTTCTGGTCTGTAGCGATAACCCTTATCGCCGGAGGGCTTCACCGCCCGAGACGTCCTTTTCCCAATCGTAAGAGGTGCTGCTGGAATTCCAGAGTCGTCCGTGAGGAAACAGGAACAGCCCTTACAAGGGCTAGTGAATTGTAATATAGCGTTTCCCCCAATAAGAGACAGAACTCAGTATTGAGGGTGAAGATGAACTGAACTTTATTAGTGCCACACTGGGCCTTATATACACAAGTCTCCATTGCATGACACACACACCGACCAATAGCAGCAGGGCACACAATCCCTCAACTCTGCCTGTGACGCAATCAGCAATACAATAGACGTCTGTAATACAAGTAATACACTCAATCCGAACAATGCCATCGTCTGTGACGTAATCAATCAATACAATGGCAGTCAGAACAATGAATAACGTAATCAATCAATACACTGGCAGTCTGTAACATGCTTAAGAAAAGGAAAGTAATGAACCTGTGTAAAGTCCAAGGGGCAGAGAGTCTGTCACATGGTCCTTTCCCCCAGGGCACCCCAATCGGTATAGCCCCGCTGTGTCCCGGTGCCCCGGTCCTAAGGCACATGAACAGCCGCTCGTCCAATCAGTGTCCTCTGAGCCGTTGACATCACACCATCTAAGATGGCATCTAAGGCCAGCGGCTCCGAGCACACTGGCATCCGCGTCCCCCGCGTCCCGTCAGCCAACCACAAATGGCTGGCGCAAGCACACGCTCTGCTGGAGGGATAGCGGGGATGCTGCCGCAGCCCGCGCGTGTGCCACTGGTCCGGGAAGTAAGGTAAGGGAACGGGGCGACCTGGGGGGTTTCACACAGCATCCCGAATTTGGATGCCCCGGGAGGAGGGAAACAATCAGCCCAATTCCCAGGCCGATCAAGCTGCGTTTTGGTCCACTTTAAGCAGACCAAAGCCTTGCATCCCAGTTCCAGGTTACAGCTTCCCCAGGTGCATGTGCAGGCCTCTGGCAGCATCCCCAGCACTCCTCTAGCTGATGCCTGCATCCCCTCCAGCATATCTGAATAGCTGGGAGCTGGTGCCACGCAGGAGAGGGGAGCAGCCAGCAGAAGGTGTCAGCCAATCGTTTCATTCAGAACTCATGGCCAGGTATGAATTTTCACATTACTGAGTTCTGATCGGACAATAGCCTGTGCATGGTTTACTTTAAAATTAGGAAGCCAAAACTGTGCATGAAATTATAATGCATGAATTGGTGCAGGTGTGGATGCTGCAAACAATCCATGATGGCTGCCCCCATACTAAAGCAGCAGGAGAAGCAGATGGGGTGACCATTGTGTTACACAGAAATGATGACAGTTAGGATTTCCGCCATTATTTATAGCGGCCCCTACACTCTGAATGTATTTATTCAGATCAGAAGATGGTCAGAAGTGAAGCTAAAGGTATCAGACAAAGTGAATGGCAGGCAAAAGAGATAATGTCCAGCAAGCTGGAGGGGTCCCCAAGCCAGTGGCGCAGGGGCTGTTCAATCAGCTCTATCAGTGATCTATCAGTGTCCTCATTCTAGACATAACCAGGAGTCAGAGACTCAGGTCAATAAGCTTATAGGCGATTTGCACAAATATCTCCTGCAGCAAGGTAAGCGACAATGTCACATTGCTTTTTCTGCCACGTAGGTCCTTTTATTTATTTATTTCAACTTGTAAGACCCCCGACAATGGAGCGTTATCTGGCTGCTCTGCATTTATCAACTAAGCTGAACAGCTCGACTAAGCAATATGTGCAGCTAAGACGCCATAAGCGCAACCTCTTGATTTTTAAAAAATAAAAAGCTGTTCCCGTGGCCAGGGCCTGCAGTGGGCCCCTTTGTGGTGTGCGGGGGCAGACTGGTCAAGGGAGCACGGGGAGAATTCCTGGTGGACCTCACGACTTTGGGGCTGGGTGTAGTGAGGTACATCAGGAATTCTGCCTGTACTGGCCATTTCTTTTTCAACTTAAAGCAGACCAACAGTCAAAACTGACTTAAACCAGAGCAACACAGAGGTTATATGCATCCCTCCCCAGGGCAATTTAGATTGCTGCACATAAAAATTAATTTACCTTTTTTTAACTCCTGCTGGGGTCAATTTTATAAACAAGCATTTGCAGGCCACCTGCAAACAGGAAGTGCTGATGGGCTTCCTGTTACTGTGCATTGTCAGTTATGTCAGTTGGGAGAGGAAGCTCCAAAATGGCCGCTACCTTTCATTTCTAACTGTGTCAGGCTGTTGGTCCGGTTTAAAAAGGAACAACACACATGAATTTCACTTTCCTGTGTGTTGTTCCTCTCTGAGGCGACATCCCGAATTGGGATGCCCCGCTGCGTGTACCCCCAAGTCACCCCATTTCACTCACTTTCCCACGGCGCAGACTCGGACAAGTATGCTGATCAACGTCCTTGCTGTCACTCGGCTCTCTTCATCCATTCAGGAAGGACAGGCACGGGCGCGAGCACGGCTAGAGGTGAGCGGGGATGCAGCGAGGGCTCTGGGAAAGGGTGAGTGTATGGGGTTTCACATAGTGAGTATCCCGATTCAGGATGCCCCAAGGACTGGAACTCGGGTCTGGTTTAAGTCAGTTTTGACTGTTGGTCCGCTTTAAAGTGGACCAACACCCAGGATTTTCACTATCCTGGGTGTTGGTCCACTTCAGCGGGGCATGCGAGATCAGGATGTCCCGCGGGGTGAAACCCCCCCAAAAGCCCTAAAAAACTTACCTTTTCGGCGACGGACAAGCGACGGATAAGCCGCCGCCGGCGTCTCCGCCTCCCGCACGTCCCTCTTACAGGGCGCGCGCCTGCGCCGGCCATTCACAAACGGCCGGCACGGGCGCGCGCACTGCTAGAGGGGCGGGCGATCCGTCGCCGATAAGGTAAGGTTTTTTGGGGCTTTTGGGGGGGTTTCACCCTGCAGGACATCCCGATCTCGCATGCCCCGCGGTGAGGGAGGTGATCGGCTCGGGGCGATCACCCCTGGGTGTTGGTCCACTTTAAGTTGAAGAAGAAATAGCCAGCACAGGGAGAATTCCTGTTGAACCTCACTACACCCAGCTCCAAAGTATTTCAGGAATTCTCCCTGTGCTCCCTTTAACTAGTTTGCCCCTGCACATCACAAAGATGCCAACTGCATCTCAGCCATGCTGCTGCCTGGATCCAACTGACATAACTCACAATGCACAGTAACAGGAAGCCCAGCAGCACTTCCTGTTTGCAGGTGGCCTGCAAATGCATGAGCCGCCATTTTGTTTCTAAAATTCACTACAGCAGGAGTTAGAAAAAGGTAAATGAATTTTTATGTATATGAGCACTGTTTGTTGTGTTGGTCTGGTTTAAGTCATTTTTGACTGTTGGTCCGCTTTAAAAATGGAAAACAGTTCAGGAATGTGCCAAATGTAGCCCGACGCAATGGTGTAACAATTACCTTTACCTGCAGTAGCAATTTAGCTAGTAACTGCCCCACCGGCAGCCTTTGCCTCCATTTTGAGTCTTCAGACAATGTTTCAGCTCAGTAATTGTCTTTTGTGCGTCACCGTGAAGGTCGTTGTGTGTTTTTAGGGTGATACCAGTTGAGGGAGATAAAACGAGGCCGACCTCTGGAAAACAAACATCCTAACATCCCTGCGTCGTGTGGTCCAATCAGAACACCTCAGGATCTTTTACAGGTGCTAAGACAGGGTTAGGTTGTGAGGACAGGTCAGGGGCCAGTCTCTATCTTCACCATCACCTCAGGATTTACCACAGGTCCTCTTCACAGCACCATTCTTCACATGCTATTTATTTATAATATATATATATATATATATATATATATTTTTTTTTTTTTTTTTTTTACAGCAAATATCTCGTCTTTAGAAAATATATAATCGATGCCTCGCTTGTACCAAAGGCCGTGGCCCTCCGGCAGGATGTATAGGTTGCCAGGCAACAGGGCAAAAGGACCCTTAATAAAACAGCAATGAAAAGGCATAACGTAACGATCAGCGGTAAACCAGAAATCATTAAGAGAGATAACATTTAAGATTTTGTATAAACGCATTTATCTGCCGCTGTAAACAAGCGCTGCCGTCTGCTCGGCTGAAAATCCCATAAGGCATATTTATGATGTGGCCAAAGACGCGCAGGACTCACAGCCAAGGGCCCACTTCCAGCTTCTATCACATTGCATGTGTGTACGAGTGTGTATAGTATTCACACACAGAAACACTAATCCAATACATATATATATATATATATATATATATATATATATACCTACCAGGATGGGAAAGAGGGACAATTTCTAAATTAAGCCACACCCCCTCATTAATTGATGGATAGGAGATAGGGTGTAGCAGTTACCACAATAGAAACACTTTGAATAGAGAAATTAATCATTTATTAATGCAGATCTGCATGTTACACCTCAAAGAGGGACAAATGAGAACAACAAGGACGACATGGACTCCAAAGAGGGACAGTCCCTCCAAATAAGGGACACTTATATATATATATATATATATATATAAACAAATGTCTGCCTGATCATTGACAAAAGGTGGACAAGGCGATTAGCAGCATTACATGCCATAGAGGAGCTGGAGAGCTGGAATTCACTGACATGTTACAAAAATTGTCTATTTACTTATAAAGCGCTGACATGTTTGCATGCAGGTTTAGGTCTTCTTAGGTCTTCTTTAAAGTGGACCAAAACCCATCGATTCCGCCCCCCCCCCCCCCCCCCCCAAGTCCCAGTCCAACGGTGCATGCGCAGGCCGCAGGCGCATCCCCGCTATCCTTCGAGCAGGGCAGCTATTTGTGAATGGCCTGCGTGGGCACGCTCCCTGTTAGAGGGAAGCAGGGGATGCAGCCGCCAGCACGCTCGGAGCCGCCGGCCTTAGACGCCGTCTTAGATGGCGTGATGTCACTGGCTCCGAGCGCGCTGATTGGACGAGCAGCTGTAGAACCGGGAAGAGGTGAGTTTCTTTTGCCAATTTGGGGGGGTTCACGCAGCGGGGCACCCCAGATCCCCATGTCAAAATCCACTTTAAAGAGGAACCCCGAAGGCGCTGGATTCTAAAAGACTCCTAAGCCGCCCGAGTTCCTGTCCTTAGGGCTTCCCGAATTGGGATGCTCTTCAGTGTGAAACCCCCCAAATTCCCATATCCACTCACCTTCTCCCAAGCCCTTGTAGCATCTCTGCACCGCAGCAGCATCCCCGCACACCTCTGGCCATGTGTGTGTCCGCACTGGGCATCCTCACTTCAAAGGCAGTATAGATCCGGCAATTTCTCTGAAGTTTCAGGGACTTGCCGAGGATTGGGTGGCAGGACCAGCAACTGATTTCAACATGCTGTTGACCAAATTTCGCGGCATGCGTTCTTCTTTTATTGTGTATGAAATGACCCTCCCAGGAGCCAGAATCTGATGTCGTAGGAGCCGGAGAATAGAACTCCAAAAATAGGGGTTTACGATATGTCAGGATAAGCAAAAATAGTGATTTATTTTTTTACTCCTAAGATGGGGACTATGGGCGGGGGGACTGGCTCATTTGGTTTTGCATCACTAGTGGGCTTTTGTCCCTCTCCCAGTTCGCCCACTAAGACTCACCTTTTCCAGCTTCAACGGCGCATGCGTGAGCTCTTGTCCAATCAGAGCCCTTTGCCGTGTTTACCTCTGTGTTTACATCCTTCGACAAAGGATTCTGATAGAATTAAATAGGGAGCGTGTGCTGCCGCATCCCCTGTATCACCAGCGGCAAGTCTTTCTGAATGGCTATGGCGGGAGCGTGCACATGCTAACGGGGATGAAGGGGATGAGGCAGCATACATTCCCCATTAATAACAATCAGAGCCTTTTGCCATATAATGTAGTCAAGGCAAAGGGTTCTGATTGAACGAGAGCCCATGCATGTGCCATTGGAGTGTGGAAAGATGAGTTTTTACAGGCAGAGGGTTTCACACAGTGGGGCATCCAGGTTTGGGATGCCCCGAGTAAAATCCAGGGGCCAGCCATGGATTTTCCATTTTGAAGTACTGCTTGTCCCCATGCTGGCTGTCAGGGGCTGCATCTTTCATTTACCAGCACTTTGAATTTCCTGATACACCTTATAGAACTTTCTCCCTTCTACTGACATATTTCTCAGGGTCTCCAAATTGAATAGACTTCTGAGAGACTCCTCACATTAAAGTTTGCAAGTTCAGGTTCCCAAACCCAAACACAGACTTCAACCGGAAGCTTTGGCCGAAACCCAAAAAAGCTAGTTCATGATCCCCGGCCGTGGACATTTTGGAATAGAACGCAGAACGGATAGTGGGGCTCAGGTAGGTTATGCAGCCACTTCCCGCTGCTGTGCACTCTGCATGGGTCCATTTCTGGGTCCCAAAATTTGGGTTTAGGTTTGGGTCAGGTTCAGTACCTGAACTTGTAGGGGTTTGCTCAATACTAGTTACTATATGGCTAGATTCAGAGGTAGACCTCCCCTATAAAGTAAATGGGACATTTACAAACTTGTCACCCCTAAATCTTCTTCCTTCCACTATTTTATTTGTTTAGGGTGTTAAAGTAACCCCTTCTCTGGCTATCTTTCATATTAATGCAGTTTTTTTAGTAAACTGGTTTAATAACTGATACAGATAAAGACACAGGTGCTGGTAACAACCTTCCATCGTCAAAATGTTGTACTGAACACATTTCCTATTAGTTCATCCCAGACAAGAACTAAGGTTGCCCCCCCCCCAACCATGGGCTAGATCATTCCCCAATTTATCCAGAAATTAAACAGATATACTTGCTTTGCTCTTTATCTAAGAAAGAAAGAAAAAACGATAACAATAGGACAGAAGTCCAGGGTACCTTTATTGCAAAAATAATCCCCCTCGTCACATGCCATATTCTCGGGTTCAAATTCTGAATTAAAGCTTTCCTCCAGTGGGAAATCTTCCTTAGAGACAACATCATTTTCATCGGACAAGCAGTCTTCCTCTTCATCCTCTATGGCATCCTCCAGGGGACCTACAAGTACAATTCACAAAGGTAAGTATCAACTAATATATAAAAACACTGGGGTTAGTTCGATATCCAGTTAAAAAAAGTAAATAGAAGTGCTAAATCCCCCTCCTTGTCCCTCCCCTCCAGTGACATTATCAGTCACATGAGGGGGTCACATTCCAGAGACGCTCCTTCTCTGTGGTATAAAAGCCTCCCTGCCCCGGCAGCCTGGCATTAGCTTGGTGGGACACCAAAGAAGGAGGCCGGAAGATCTGTGTCCCCCTTTACTACACAGATGCAGCATACAGTTGCAGCTGCATGAGAAAGCCTCTGACCCATTGGATCTGAGGACAGGACGCTGCCCAAGGGGAGACAGGAGAAAGAAGAGAGGCAAGTTTTTTTGTAACAGTCTGTGAAATGGTAAGTGGGTCCAAAGGACCATAAGGACCCTAACCTGCCTGCTCCTGCTGTCCATAAACCTCAAATACAGGAGATACTCATCCTTTCCTCTGGGTTACTGTTTCTCAACCTCAGGGGGTACACAGCATTGTTCAGGGGCACACCAACAGAAGGTATCTGACTGGTCTGGTAGGCCTGTGGCCTACTTATTATGGTGCTACCTAAAATTAATCACCCCCTTGGCAGTCCTGTGTTGACACCTCTTTTGCTAGGGGTAATTGAGGTACTTGAGAACCACTGCGGTGAGTGGCCAGGAAACTGCTGTGCACACATGAGTGGGCTGCTGCACATGTTTGCAGATGTTTCCTTTTCACCACATACAGTTCTGCTGGGAAATGGTAAGAACCTCTCTACTGCTGGGTGATACAAGGCATAAGAGTGGGTGGGTTTGGTTAGTTAGTGACCTGTCGACCAGAAACTTTGTGGCACAAAATAGCATAAGAAAGTGTAGGTCTGCTTTAAATAAACCTCTATATTTATAGTGGGACATACAGCATGGCACATGGCTATAGAAGACAAACTGGCATTTATTGCATGTCTAGGAAGGTTCTCATTTATCAAGGTCATGAAATATTTGTAGTAACAAGACAAGTGTACTTAATGCAATCCTTGTGAATACACTTCTCTAGTTATCTGACTGGCTTACTCAATTCAAAATTCTGATTTGAGAACATCAGTTGGATGGCTAGCAAGGAGTCCTGAGGAACATTTTAGAATTCTGCATATAAAAAACAACCGGATGACTAGCGACATGTCATCAAGAGCAGTTCAGAATTTTGAATTGAGGAAGCCAGCCAGATGACACCAGTTGGATGGCTAGCAAAACATCCTCAAGAACACTTTAGAATTCCAAATAAAGAAAACCAACCAAATGACTAGCAAAACTTCATCAAGAACAGTTCAGAATTCTGAACTGAGGAAACCAGTTGGATAGCTAAACCTCCTGAAGAACATTTTAGAATTCTGATTTAAGAAAACCAGCCAGGCGACAATCAAAAGGTCTTCAATAGCAGTTTAGAATTCTGAACTGAGAAAATACATTAGATTACTAATGAAAGTCTTCAATAATTCTGAATTGAGCAAACTAGTCAGATAACTAGTGAAACATCTTCAAGAAAACCACAGCTAGTAGCTTTGATTAAATTGCTACAGATACAAAAAAAAATCTTCAAAAAACCTGAACATTTCTCCTTTATCTCCAGCCACGAAACATCCTGAAGAACTACCAAGAAGCCTTCTTAGAGGTACATAGCTTAAGAAAACTCTAAGACATATCCAACAGTTCTTCATAAGGACAGCTCTTGTACATCCCACAGAGCCCTTTAATGAAGGTTTGTTAGTTCTGTGACCATTGCTGGACCACATAAGTCTTATGTAATTGAGCTTAACAGCAAGAATAAAAGTCCTATTTCTTCAGCTTCTAAAAAATCTATTTTAAATGAGTTAAGTTCCTCCTGCAGCCACTCAGTCGCTTTAACACAAGTTGCATCAGGGGATCTTGTAGGATGGAAATATTTTTTTATTAATTTTTCTCTTATCACCGGGAGAATGTTGCTTTTTTCATTTACATTCCTAGCCTCCAGGTAGGAGAGTAGAGAATCATAGACTAGAAAATTTTGATTAATTTCTTTCCATGTGTTATGTTATTTCTTATATATAATTGATTTCTTTTGCTCGTAGCTGTACATCTATTTTATATCTGCACCTACCGGCTTCCTTCAATCAAGAAAGTTAAAGAAAATTACCTGAATTTTGTTAAGTTTATTAAAAAAAAATAACTGCGCCTCTGTGAATATTTAAATTGTTAAGTTTATTAAAAAGAACTGTGTGAATATTTAAATTGCATTTTGAAATGCTAACGAAAGGAAGATATTACAGAATTTTAATAGTAGGTTCAATTTGACCCGCCGACTTTGACAGGAAGGGTCAAAAATTATTCAAATTGTTTCTTTACACTCAAAGACGAAAACCTTTGATATTTTTATTTAAATAGATTAATATTTTTCTCTGTTGGGTCTTTTGACTCGTTGCCATATGATGGTATTAATTCTACTGGTGTATACATTTTTCAAAGACCTTCATGCTTTCATTTTCATGTAGACTCTTAACTTTTTTTATCTTTGTTATTGTGAGGGAAAAAAGCCTTTATAAAGACTTTTTGGCCTTCTTTTGAGTTGAAGCAAAGACTTGTAACAATTTATAGAAAGAGCTATCTTGGTTTACAAAGCTGCTCTGATATGGACACTTATTAAATATTTTATAAACAAGAAGACTGAATAGGGCCCGAGGCACTTCGGGTCTAAGGTTTGTCTATGTCTTCCAAAGGCAGGAAGGAGCCGGGGTTCAGTTAATGCTGAGAGTCACATGATACATGTTAAAGAAGCACCATCAGGGTTGTTCACAAATATGACTTTTAGTCTGGCCCAACACAACAGCCTAATAAAGGTTTAACCAATAAATTAGTTAAATTGCCCCAAGACACTTTGGCCTAAGGTCTAAAGCAGCAGACTGAGATTGGGCAACATCGAAGAACATTTGTCACAGTTTCTATTGATCAAGTGAAATCAAGGCCTAAAGAGGAACATTGGTGGAGGTTAAAACCTCCCCCAAACCTCACCAATCTGCTGTCCCACTCCGGTTTTACCTTTAGGCAATACTTACTCACCTCGCCGGGGGATCCATCTTCTGGGCCCCTCGGATTTTGGGAGGCCTTCCGACGAGCGGCGACATCTTGCATCCCATAAGGCACGGCACACATCCCCCTCATGCCTGCGCAATGCCCATGAATGGGATGCAATAGAGCCACTCAAATTCCTGCGAGACTTTGCTGAGCGGCGCAGGACTTTGAAGAGCACGGCTAAAGCTGTCATTTACAGATAGCTAAACAGGCGGCGGCAGAGGATGGGGCCTGAAGCTGCCAAAAAGTAGGGGCCGATGGGGGGAATCGCCCCTTTTTTAAAACCATCATAGTTAACATGGTGGGTGTTCACTAACAGGGCTTACTTTCACAAGAAGCTCCGGATCTAAGGTCTAAGGCAGAAGACAGAGTAGGGCCAACTTAAAATGTATACACAGTTCCCGTAGAAGACTAAAGATGTGCAACCAGCAGAGTACCAGCTCCTGATGAGTAGTATATAAGTAGTATAAAGATAGTATAAGTAATCACAACGGCAGGAGCACACTTACTTATTTCCCAATTAGGTAGGTGCCAGGTCCGCAGTGGCGCTGCTTTTGCGTTTGCATAAAGATGCTATAGGGACATCATGGTGAGCATTCTACTTCCCACGCAACATCATAACCAGGTTTCTTTGCCCTGTGGCCATTGCTAGACCAAATTAGCATTATGTACAGGGCAATCATTGCAAATGGGCTACTTACTACCCTTGCCTTGCAGTGATATGGTTGCAGATTAACATCCCCCTTCCCTTTCTCCTTGTTCAATATCCATAACAATTTGCATGTTTGATTATTGCATGTCCTCCAAAGCATACCAAAACGTTATTGATGTTCGACTTATGTGTCCATAAGTGTAGCAGGGCATTTGATTGTGAGCTCCTTCATGTGATTAGAATGGCTGTACTAAGCACTAAGCTCAACTCCATTGCCATTTTTTAGTCTTTGATAGAGGAGGTCTGAATTAGAACAACTTTAAAGTGACACTAGTGACTCTATTGAGTTTAGTTTCAAAGCAGGAAGCTCAGTTATCAGAAAAGTTATGGCTTCCACAGAAAGTGAGGCTGAAGTTGGATACATTTCAATTAAGGCAAAAAGGTTTGAGCTGGAGAAAGCCTTCACATTTTGGTTTCATAAAAATCACAGAAAGATTCTATTAGGAGGTCACTCCCAAACCACCCATGGCCGTGGTCTCCTTATGTAATTCCTACTAATGATTTTTAGGCTGTGATCCTAGTAAAATTATAGGAATATGCACTGCAACTGGATCATGCAGAATTTAGAGTATAGCATTACTACAGCACATGGTATAAAAAGGGCTGATTTGGGGGTAAGTTGTGCTTTGTTCCATTTTCCATTTTCTCAAAAGTGAATTTCAGAGTAAAAATTGTTCTTTCCCATTCATTTTTCTCCAAAGCGCTCTTTTTATTTCAGGTACTCAGTCAACCCTATTATCTTAAATGTGCCTATTCCTATGTGGATTTGGACCATGCATTAAACCAGACCAACAGCCTGGCTCCTTCATATAAGGCTTTAAGCGTATTTCTCAAATTTGAGTTTCCTCAGGCACAATTCATGTTAACTATGATGGTTTTAGACTCCTTAGATACATGATAGCCCCATGTAAATTAATAATTATATTACCTTATAATAATATTGCCCGCCTTATCTGCCCCATCAACTTTAGGGATATTCCCTGTTCGACAAATACTTTGTGTGGCATTTAGGTTTAGCAGTGCCATGGGGGATAGCTAGTCTAAAGGGCAATCCTACCCTAAGAGGGACCTTGCCATGAGCAACTGCACAAGACCATGGGAGCGTAGACTCTCAAGGGAATATGAAAACTTCCAAACATGCATGGACGCATGCCTGGTCTGCTAAGGCAAGGAACCAATCCGACCTATATAATGAATTGTTCTGTAAGGTCAACACAGGAGGAAGGAGAATCAGCAGGAAACATGAGAAGAAAGTAGCCAGGAGCCGATGAAACCCTAGGACCAATCTTTGCCAAGCAGCCATCATTACAGATCTCCAGAGGAAACTAAAGGCCCAAGTACCTACTTGTTTGAGTTGGACTGTGCTGTGTCAGCTAGAGATACTAAAGGGAAACCAAAGCCTGGTGTTGCTATGAGATGTAGAGTGACCATGCTACTGGAATTGTCACAATGTTGAACTATACTGCTGGAACAGCACATTATGAAATAAAGTTGACTTTAAATAACATGATTGGAACCTTTGTGTTTGTGCTCCTTCAAAAGTGTGTGTAGGCTTGAAAGCACCAATACCATAAATGTTGTACACAGGATACCTCAGGGCTTAAAAATTATCCACTCCCTAAATCTTGTCAATATGTCTGGGATCATAAGTGACCCCCTCCTCTCATTAGCCGATATGTTTATATGGATTTTAATATTTCAGAGTTTCGCTTACAGCTCATTTAATATAAAGTAACGTATGCTAAATTTACAGCAAGACGTCCAATGTGTAATATATCAGGAAACAGATCCCGATGGCCACTCCTGCCCTAATTCAAAAAGATGAAGCAACAACTCTAACTGCTCTGCCAGTTATTTTCATGGTTCACTAAGTTTCCACTGACGAATCATCTCTGTGACACACTGTATCATCATTATTAGTTTATCAATGCTCTGATGGCGAGGATAAACTCTCTGTTACATTATAAGACAAAAAAAATTATACGAACAGTCGTGAAATTAACATATCAGAGATGAACTATATCGCCGCTGGCCATTTTATTAAGCTCCGTGGCTCCACGCTTGATTAAATCAGCCAGAAGCCCTGAAACTCATGCGTCTTTAAGACAATATCCCGGCATTTAGAAAGAGGAAGCCGGGCCACCACTACAAGTACTCAACAGGGAATTTGTCTGCTATATTTTATTAAGTAGATACAACCCTTCTTTCAGCTACTGAATCAATATCGGAAAAGACATTTATACGAGTCAGATTAAAGGCCGGGCTTGAAATATTCCATTTACACACTGCAGATCGATTTTCTTTTCTCAGCGCATGCCCTCCGTAATTGCTGAGAGCATCATAAATTGCAAAACAAGATCTATATTAAAATAGAGAGCAGGGAGGGGAAAGAAAAACGCCTAGCCCATAATCTCCAGAGCACAGATACAATCGGCAATGTCAATAAAACAGCTGCTGTGTTACTTTGGCTGATCACATGGCAAGATAAATGTCAGGACAGTCGCAGGGAAGATTGCCTAGACTTCCACAGGTTGGATTAGCTATACAAACTGCAGGAAGAGATTGGGTTTCCTGCGACCTACTTGAATAGTAAGTATGGGGTATCTGTTCATGGATCCATGAGGTCAGGAGGGTCATCATAACTGCTTAGCTTTTTTATTGGCTAGTTGTGTATTGTGGGTGTGAGGGGGGGGGGGGGGGTCTGCAAATATTGTCACCTTAAATCAGAATCATTGGCAGTTACACAGTTACAGATAGGAGAAGAATTGAACATAAAACAGTAATAACATATCCAAAATCACAATCATACTAAAACCTAATTTTACTAAATACTATACCATACTAAAACCTACATTAGTAAAATTCATAAACAATAATATTAGAAAACCTAGTAGCAGAGGAGTAGCTAGGTTTTCTGACACCCGGGGCAAAGATTCAGAATGGCACCTCCACCTGTTCTCAGGCCCCCCCTTTGGCACCCCCCTGACCTGCTGTACCCGGGACAAGTGCCCCCTCCCCTGCTCCCCCCTAGCTATACCCCTGCCTAGTAGTCACAATAAATAAGTGAAGAAGTGGAGTCCAGGACTTTGCCTTGAAAGCAGCAGTAGCATCCTACAGTCCCTTATTATAGGGACATTCCTGGAATAGGGGTAAATAAGGCTGCTTTCTGCTTTCTCCAAGCTGACTTTCAGGAACTGCAGCTTTCATTCACCTGCACTTTCACTGATAAACCCTATGGAACGTGCTCCATTCTGCTGACTGCCAAAATGAATTGACACTCGCATTGCAACATGCTTGGGTAAGTAAGGGACAGGGTTCACTGGGAGTTATAGAGTAATATAAAGCAGGCTGAATGAAAGCTGGATGAAATATGCAGCCCCTAACAGCCTACTAGAATACGTAGGCACCTCTAAGCTCCATAACACACACACACTGCTATGGCACGTAGAAATCTGGTTGCTAAGATGGGTGATCTCAACATCACCACGCAGTCAGAACACCCTATTGGATGAGCGCCATCGCACATCCTAGTGGTGATGCCAGCAGAAGCCTTCCTATGGCCAGCTGGCTCAGGACCAGGAAGGGGGATCTTTAATAAGCGCCTTGGTAGAGGAACAGGGAATGTCATGATTATTCCTTAAGGCCATCCCTAAAGGAGAAGTCCACTTTCAATGGTATTTTTAAAAGTATATATATTTGTGTGGCGAAGGGATGTCCTAAAAGGGCTGAGCTCATTTAGTATTTTTTATTTCTCTTATGTTTGCAAATGTATGTTTTATAGAAGCAGTTTTCACTACCTGTAATCTATTGGCAACCGTACACCAAGTCTGTATACCAAGAGGCCGATTCATTAATAGCGCCAGGTAGCGACAGATGAGCGACAGTAGCGGCATTTTCAGAGCGCCCGCTAGTAGTTGCTGTGCTTGGCCGTTGTTCTGTAGTTGATAGCGACTCAGTCGGTTTGCCGTAATGTTGAATATTGGGTTAGGAGTCGCTATTTGACAGGTTCCGTGCTGTATGGGAGCGCATGACAGCGAATGGCCATAGCGAACGGCTCCCAGCATATTCACTAACAAATCACGCTCAAAAAATTCTCGCGCTGTAAAATGCATGTTTAAACCCCAGAGCGCTGGCGGCGATGGGTTAAAAGTAGTTTTTTAACCCCCAAACAACCATATTTTTGGGAAAAAAAACAAGTTTTTCAAAACATTTTGTAATATGAATGTATTAATATCAGACCTGTAATATCAATTCTGCACAAATTTATTTTTTTTTTATTTTTTACCTTAAAAAAATATCTAACATTGCAGAAGTGGTCACAGAATTTTTGACATTAAAAAAAAAAAAAAAACATTAATAGCAATTAATTGAGAAGATTGCTCCATTGAAATGCATTGGAGAGCGCCAGGTAGCGAGAGGTCATACCTGTCGCTGTTCAAGGTCGCTCGCTGGCGCTGTGGGAGGAGGCTGGAATAATGATGAATGATTCGCTATCTGCCGCTCTGTCAGTCGCTAAGCAGGATCGGCTTGATAAATGTGTGATTGCGGAGGGGAGCCGGCGTTCTCGTGGCGGTGACCGTCATTACCGTTCGCTCACCATTCGCTACCTGGCGCTATCCCTTGTTAAATAAGGGGCCAAGATCTACGAAAAGAGAGAAGTGAGCACTGTACACACAAAACACTGCTACTGGTCATGTGTAAGGCTGAGTGAGCTTCCTCAGCAGCAGTGTTATGTGTGTACAGGACTCACTTCTCTCTTCTTGGTGCACAAACTTGGTGTGAGTTGCCAATGGTAACAGATAGGAGGTAGTTAAAAATGCCTCCATAAAACATACATTTGCTAACATAAGAAAAAGTACCTTGAGGACTTCCTTCTGGCACAATAAAAATATACACTTTCAGAAATGCCACTGAAGGTGGACGTTCCCTTTAACATAAATGCTGGTTGAAGAAAATATGGCTTGGTGTATGTTCCAGATTTACATTATGGCAAATCTGATAACCTCATTGCAACAGCAAACAATTTACCCGGCTAGCCCTTGCTGTCTCCCCGGTCCGTGGCGGTGCAGGGCAGTGGCATCGTCTGGCAACCAGGCAGCTTTGCTCTCTAGAAGCTATGCTCCCGGGACACCGTCCCTGTCACCTCCAGTGCCCCCTCCGTCACATCTAGCACCTCGGCTCACAGTGTGCAGCCCATCACACCACCTGATAGGAGTGCGGGCTGTTTAAATCTCCAAGCTGGTGCACATTGCTGGTCGCATTGCCAGAGTGCTACCCTGTTCCCTGCCAGAGGCTCTCTTCTTGAAACTCTCACCAATGTGTTAACCCTTGCAGGCTTGTTGCTGACCCTGCCTGTCTGACCAAACCTTGACAAGTCTGTTAACCCTTGCCTGCCTGTTGCCGACCCTGGCTGCCTGACCAAACCTTGACAAGTCTGTTTTCCCTTGCCTGCATGTTGCTGACCCTCGATGTCTGACCAAACCTTGGCAAGTCCGTTAACCCTTGCCTGGCTGTTGGTGACCCTGCCTGTCTGACCAGACCTTGACAAGTCTGTTAACCCTTGCCTGTCTCTTGTTGACCCTGCCTATCTGAACAGACTTTGACAAATCTGTTAGCCATTGTCTGCCTTTTGCCAGCCGTGCTTGTCTGACCAAGTCTTGCCAAAGCTGTGGTTAACCCTTATCCCCATTTCCAACCCAGTCTGCCTGCCCACGCCTGATATGCCTGCCTGTTGCCAACCCAGTCTGTCTGACCACCTCTGATCTGAATGTTGCCGGCCACCCTTGCCTAACCACTCTTTTGTCTCTGCTTTACAGTCATCATTGACATCCGCACTGGCCGCTGTCCTAGGTTGATCCATCAGCTACTACCGGCACCTGACTACTAACTGTTCCACCGGGTCACCCGTAATAGACCATTGGAAGAGTCAGTCCTATACTGAGAGCTGCCTTGCACACACACACACACACACACACACACACACACACACACACAACAGACCTTATTAAAGCCATTGATCAGTTGTTCTCCATAACAGATAACTATCGCTCCCCGACACCTCCGTTTCCTTATATTTAAATCTTTATTTAAGCCTGAGCATGTCAAATGAAACAAATGCTACAGAAACACCAGCAAAGCCTCATTAATAATACATTGCAATTATAACTCGGCTAGTGTGAAGCAGGAAGGATAGAAGTGTATTAAAGGAGAACTGTAGTCAAGACACAAAATACATCAGTAAATTAGATGAAGAATAAGAACATTGCCACCATGCTGAAGTACTATAGGAAACCACAGCTGTTCCCATTTCCATATGCTTTATCTTTCACCATTTAACCGGGGGATGGGGTTATTTAGCTAGCTGCAGTGACTAGCTTAACATGTGCTGAGACTGCTGGGTGATCTTGATTTAAAGCAGACCTACACCTTAAAGTGGACCAAAACCCATGCAGATCGACCCAGGAATCTATAAGATTCCCAGGCCAATCGATTCTCTCCCCTCAGGGTATCCAAAATTGTAATGCCCCCCCCAGGTTTCCCCATACACTTACCCTGTTTCCCGGTTCAACGGCGCATGCACGAGACACAGCCGCATCCCCGCTATCCCTCTAGCAGGGCACGTGCCCACACCAGGCATTTGTGAATGGCCTACACGGGCACGCTCCCTGTTAGAGGGAAGCGGGGGATGTGGCCATCAGTGCGCTCGGAGCCGCTGGCCTAGACGACGTGACGTCAGTAGCTCCAAGCGTGCTGATTGGACGAGCAGCCGCACATGCGCCGTAGGACCGGGAAGAGCTAAGTTAGCATCAGCGATCTTGGGGGTTTCACACAGCGGGGGTGCCCTGGGGGAAAGGACCAAGACTCAGAATAGTCAAAATCCTGGGTTTTGGTCCACTTTAATAGTGCATGCTACGGCTTCTGGTCCCACACATAGACCCATCACTGGAATAGCTGGAATTAAAGGTAGCAAGATGAGGCTGTTTAGAGTAGGACAATCTGTCTTTGGGTCTACTTTAAAATTGTCTTTAGATTTAAAGGGATGACATAGAGTCTGCTTCTACTAAAGATGGGATGAGTGTAAGCAAATATTATTACTCAAGCTGAGCTCTGATAACATTTGTAAAAACAGAGAGAAGAAAAAATGTTGTTAAAGCAGACCAAAACCCATTTCAGCCGACGTCTGTCCGGAGCATTTCAACCCATTTCGTCTGTCCGGAGCATCCCCATTTAGGATGCCTCACTTTGTGGAATTCCCCTGGGATCACTGTAAGACATGCCTTTCTGGTGATCCCACAGCTAATGCACAGGCTGCATCGCATCCCAGGCATCTCTTTGGCTGATGAGCGCACACCTGCTGGGGAATTGCCGGAGGGAGGCATTCAGCAATTCATTTATTCAGAATAGACTGAATGCTGGGTATTAAAACGTACCTACAGCCTCCCTTGCATCTTTGTGCCAGAGTGCGTCCTGGTTCACAGGGGCAGTAAACTAACCTAACTCCTCATTACACCATCAGTGAGCCCTGCATTAGAGCAATACTGACTTTTACCCAGCAAAGCTGCGTCTGTTGGGGGTAATAAAAACTTTTGTAGCCCCCCAATGATACAAAACATTACCCGCTGAAATCATCCTCTGGTGCTGGGGGGGCTCTGCATGGCTATAGACATGAGTGACCAGTAGAGTCACATTGCAGTACGTTATTGAGTGACTGACCTGTCACTCAAGGTCCCAGCTTCGGCTTCCATGTATATTGCGCACATCCACACCTGCAAATTGGACTTAGCACAGGGGTAAATAGGGGTGGGTGAAGTGTTACAAAATGCTTGGACCTCCTCTGTAATAGCTACACAAATATGCAGAGCCTGCAGCTCACTCAATAGCAGACATGCTTCAATAAACTACACAGCTATTTCCTGTCCCCCATCATAAAGGGCTTGGTGCTAGTTTTGGCTTCCTAAGGATTTTTAACTGTAGAATATTCCAAACTGGACATTAGGTCATTTTTGACTCTTGTTCGGCTTTAATATTGAGTGTGGAGGGAGGTAAGATATCCAGCGATTCCTGGGATTTTACCCTGTATCTCTGTTACCCTGTATCTCTGTATGTGAAACCCCTGGTTCGCCCATTCACTTACCTCCATCCACACTCTCATGTTGCTTGTGCTGGCTAGGGTCCAATCATAACTAACTGCTGTGCATATTCATGCCCCCCCCCCATGCTCGCTGTTCCCCTCCTCTGTGCTCACCTCCCACTTGCAATTCACAGATGCTGGCAGGGGTGAGAAAGCGCCGTCCCTTTAAGGAGGGCTGCCCCCATGACTAGCCTGCGTTCCTGGCCGGAGGCAGACCAGCCATGGAGGAGGAAGTGGTCACCGAGGGAAGTGACATCGGGTGTGGGGGGGAGGGGGGGAGTATAAAGGGGGCGTTCGCCCCCTCCCTTTCCTCTTTGACCCCTGACTGGACGGACGAGCAGTCCCACCCGCCCGCCCTGTTTTTGGTTGTGGTTGGATTTGTCGGTCACGTGCTTGAGGGGAGGGTATGGAGTTAGGTGGTTTGTTAGGGTTTGGAATTGTTGTAATTTATTGTTAAAAAAAACAGATAAGGTTGGTACAATGTGCTGTTGTCACCTGTTGAGGGTGTCGCAGTGTACCGTATTTATTATTTATGGCATTGTATATATTTTGTAAAAAAAAAAAAAAAAACGCAAAAGAATGTTTGATGTTTTGATCGTATGTAATGTACTGTTCTTTCTTCTAGGTGATGTATTGTTTTATATATATGTTTTGATGTATTGTCACGGCCATTGGGCGGGTCTCCTCTCGGGTTCTGGGTCTGAGTTAGCATGACCAATGGGGGGGGGGGGTGCGGCTGTTTCCACGGGGGGAAACCGGCCAGGACGATTCTGGTTAATATTGTGGTGTTGGGGGTGGAAGTAGGGAAGGGGAATTTTGTTGGCCACCAGCAGTTAGCCCGATTAAGCTCCCTGGCCTAGAAGGGATGCGGCCGAGCTTATGTTGGTTTCTGCTTGGTTGGAGGTCGGATTGGAAAACTTGGTCCTCTTCCCTTCCCCTTTAATTTTGGGGATCATGAGGCTGCTCAGACCCGGAACAAAAAGGGGGGATTTTTCCTAGGCTTGTTGTAAACCTGTTTATACTTTGTTGGGCGTGGCCGATTAAATTTAATCATTCCAACTACATGGTGGTCTGGTCTTGTTATTCTGGGTTGGATGGGCTTAGACGGAGGACTTATGGAACGCTAGTCCAGTCATGCACATCAGATGGAGGGATGCCGGTAGTGCTGCCACAGGTCTGCATATGTGCTGTACAATCCGAGCTTTGCATGAAGAACCAGCACTCCAGACGTATTTCCGTCAAAAATATATATTGTAAATCCACAAAGCAGACAAATTCATAAAGTCCAACGGTCAAAGGTCAGGTCGATGTTTCGGGATGCGCGAGGGCCCCCTTCTTCAGGACCGGTTAGCAATTGGCGTGTTAATGGTAATGGATCAAACATCAGAAGCTGACTGCCTGTGCCTTTAAATAGACCAATAACACTTTGGGGCCAGAAATGCCCCAGGAAGTGTAAAATTAGCGCCTGACGTCACCAGTGACGTCATCGGCGCTGTACTGTGAATTAGCATATAGCCATAATAATATAAACCAGGTTACAGAAAAATTAAAAATAAAAAATTAAAAAAGGTTGCAAGTGTCATACTCACCCTGCCCAGGGCGCTCCCGTTCGTGTGGAGAAACTTCCCCGCATGCCGCTCGCACAGCGGGGACATCACACATAAACTCAACTATTTCTTCTCTGAACCAATCAGCGGTGCTCGTTCTATTCAGATTTCTTGTCAGAGCGACAAGGAAATCTAAATGGAGCAGGTGCCGGCCTGGTGCACACCTAACTGGAGATATGCTGAGGATGTGGCCGTGGCACAGAGATGCGGCAAGGGCTCGTGGTAGAGGCGAGGGGATTGGGCAATCTCATTTTAAGATGCTCCATAAAGAAGAAAACCACCCCCCAAGACCCTTCTGACTTGAGGAGGGTGATGTTCCTCTTTAAACATGCCGGGTTTTTCAGGATACATTGTGTTAGTGTGTTACAACAATATACTCCCCCTTCATAACATGTGATTTGTATGGCCGGAATAGTACAAGCGATATCTTCATCAATGTAATAGTGACCATATAAAAACACACATAATGAACAATCTGTGCCACACTGATTGTGTTACAGGAACTGGAGGCGGCTGCCATTCCCCCAGAAGTCACAATAACCTTTTATTATATATTTATAGTCCCGACACATTTCTGTTCCTAAACAGCGCAGCAGCTCCAGACCTTGAACTGGGTCAGTCGCCGCTAACAGAGATCACCAGAAACAAACAAGGGATCCGAGCAGATGGTAACCCGGAACCTGGCGCCTTGTCACGCATGTACAATGCATCATTAAAAATCAAAAGATCCGGCAGTTTCAAGCTCATAATGTACAAGAATAAAACCTTGCAAGTAGCAATG
Source organism: Gastrophryne carolinensis (assembly GCA_027917425.1). NCBI lineage: Eukaryota > Metazoa > Chordata > Amphibia > Anura > Microhylidae > Gastrophryne > Gastrophryne carolinensis. The sequence goes on along the minus strand of CM051239.1, from coordinate 392,403,572 downwards.
GAACCAGGTACTAAAAAGTAAAAGAGTAAAGCTGCCCCTGCACTAAACAAGCTTTCGGGCAAACTATATGAAATCAAATGAAATCTAATTATTCACTGAGACTTTTTTATTACACAATTTTGGCTACATTGCCTGTTTTGTCTTGAACCATATCGTATGGCCACCATGTTTAAAGGAGGACTATCGTGAAAATGGCCCAATTATAAAAATCCATATAAATATGCTGAATGGCGGGGGGGGTCACTTATACACCTGTCATCAAGAAATATCCAGCCAGGCTTGTTTTTTTTATTTTAATGTAAGTAAGAGGAAATCAGGGGTGACAGGCTCTGTCACCCTGAAACACTAAACCTGTCACCCCTGAATTTTATTCCTAGCAGAAGACAACCACAAGCTTGGTGGGAGTTTTATTCAGCTCAGGTGTATAAGTGACCCCTCCTCTAAGACAGAGTGTTTATATGGCTTTCTATTATACAATTTCATGATAGTGCTGCTTTAAGCTTTGATGTCTAGTTGCAACGTGTTACTTTGGCCTTTAGAAAAGGACAGTTTACAGTTATTATGTAAAGGAAAATACTGGGGCTAGACTGCCTTTAAAGTAGACCGAAACCCAGGATTTTGGCTATCCTGGCTTTTGGTCTTTGCCCCACTGTGTGAATCCCCCCAGGTTGCCCAAACAAACTCACCTCCTCCCAGTCCTACAACGCATGCGCATGCGCTCGTCCAATCAGCACCCTCTAAAGTGAGCGGATCTGAGCGCGCTGGCAGAGGCATCCCCTGCTACCCTTTAACAGGGAACATCCCCGCACCGGCCATTCACAAATGCCTGGCGTGAGCATGCGTCCTACTAAAGGGATGAGGCAGCTGCTTGCACATGTGCCATTGGACTTGGTAAGAAGGTGAGTTTCTCGGGCGACCTGGGGGGTTTGACACAGTTAGGGCATCCTGAATCTGGATGCCCCGGGGGGAGCGAGTATGGGCTTTGATGTCTAGTTGCAACGTGTTGCTTTGGCCTTTAGTAAAGGCCTAGACTGGGGCTAGACTGCCTTTAAAGCAGGCCAAAGGCCAAAAAATTAAAAAGTGCCATAAACATACTCATACACTCATACACTCCGGATAAAAAAACGACTACTGTCAGCCAGGGGTAGACTGGGGTCCAAATTCAGCCCAGGATTTTACTGGTCCCAGGCAGCCTCCAGAACAGAAATTGCTAAGGCCCGCCCCCAAGGAGCCTCTCAGCCTTTTAAGTGTGCAGTCCACCTGAAATTCTCCCTGTGCTCCCTACGGCCTGGTCCCAGCCAACCTCCAGCCCAGGACTTGCTAAGTCCTGCCCCCAAGGAGCCTCTCAGCCTGTTAAGTGTGCAGTCCACATGAATTGCTCCCTGTGCTCCCTGTCAGCTGTGGCTGTGTCTCACCCACAGGACGTAAATCCACGCTACATGAGCCAATTATAAGCTGCAGACATTTCCAGCTTTCAGTTCCCACGTGGCTGCATACTGGCGTAAATAGTCAGTCAGTGTGCTGGCACGGATTTAGCATCAAGCACCCTGGAGGATCGTGGGATTGTACAACTCCCAGGTGCAGCAACATGGGGACATGGTGGAATCCCAGAGCAACAAGACGGGTGAGTAACAAGCAGATCACTCATAAATATGCAGCAGTTTGCTTGCTTATCATGTATACTTTCATATTTTATGTGTTAAATTGTGCCCCCCCCCCCATACTCGCACTATAGGATCTCTTTAAAAGCTGGTGTACATAGCATTAGCCTTACCGCTTAGAAGGGAAGCTGATCCAAACCCTTAATGCATGGCCCCCAGATCAGGATGCCCTTCTGTGTGAACCCCACCACCCGCAACACTCACCTGCTTCCATGTTCCCTTGGTGATGTAAACCTGGTGGCCGCATCTCCTGCATCTTTGGGCTGTGCATGCGCTCCCATGCCAGGCCATTCAGTTTGGCTGGAGATGGGAGCACGTCCACTGCAGGGGGTAGGACCGATTGCCACAAACAAGAGCCGTTTGCTGAACATTTAATATGCAAATATGCACAGCAAACGGCTCTGATTGGATGAGAGCCTATGAATTCACTGTAAGCACAGGAAGAGGTGAGATCTTCACAAAGAGCAGGGGGCATGCAGTAAATCAGATATCACCCATTTAGGGCCTTATTTATGAAGTGCAGCATGTAGCATCTTTCTGGCGGCTATAGCACCAGTTTTAGAGCACTGGCATCTCTTTTTTTTTTTGGCACTACTATTTCGACTAGAATGGCGTTGGAAGTCACATCGCCGATGTTAACTAACGGCCTTATTTATCAAGGGCTAGCACCAGGTAGTGTCTGACGAGCGCCAGGTACCGCCAGCTAACGGCGGCTACCGAATCAAGTACGCCCGGCGGCGGTCACAATGACGCATTTATCACGCTAAATGAGGCTAGCGCCGGCGAGAGCGTCAGCTAGCGCGGGATTCATCATGTAGCCGACTGCAACGAACAGCGCCGCTGCTAATCCCATCACAGTGACAGGTATGACCTGGCGCTCCCTGGCGTGGTCCAATGCATTTCAATGGAGCAATCTTTAAATAATCATAATTAATTGCTATTAATGTTTTTTTTTTTTTTTTTTCATGTCAAAAATTCTGTGACCACTTCTGCAATGTTAGGATTTTTTTTTAAGTAAAAAAAAAAAAAAAAAATGTGCAGAATTGATATTACAGGTCTGATATTCATGTATTCATATTACAAAATGTTTAGAAAAACTTGTATAATTTTTACATATAAAAAAAAAGGTTGTTTGGGGGTTAAAAACTACTTTACACACATCGCCGCCAGCGCTTTGGGGTTTAAACATGCATTTCACAGCGCGAGAAATTTTTGAGCGTGATTTGTTAATGAATCTGCAGCAAGCCATTCGCTCTGGCCATTCGCTGTCAGGCGCACCCATACAACGCGGAACCTGTGAAACAGCGACCCCTAACCCCGTATTCAACATTACCGCACACCGACTGAGTCGCTGTCAACAAGCAAACCCCGGCCAAGCACAGCGAATACTAGCTGGCGCTGTGAAAATCACGCTACTGGCGCTCATCTGTCGCTACCTGGCACTATTAATGAATCGGCCTCTAATTTGCTTTAATTGTTGCATTAGATATTGGCCGGCCTATGTCAGTGCCTGCTGGACCCGACTGCTGATAAGCACAGCTCCAGTGTGCGCCACATTGTACCGCCATCTTTTTGGCAGTGCAAAGCGTATTCATTTTTGCCATGCTGAAAAGATTGGCACTGAATTTTACCATGCTGGTCGGCATTCCATCATTGCAGCTACAATATTGCACTGCTTGGGTCAAAGAGGACAAACTTTACAGTGACAGAAAATAATAAAATTACATTTGGTGACATCTAGGTCTTGCGTTTACATTATTGACAAGTCACAATGCAAGTTCTTTACAAAAAATGTGTGTAATGTTAATTATAAGCATAAAACACTTACAGTTCTGTCTATTGTGGTCTATGAGATATTAACCTACAGCCCCATTATAAGCTAGAGCCACTTAAAAAAGTGCGCCCAGGACTGCAACCATTATGGTGCTAATGATAAATAAGACGCTTCAATATAGTTCACTTCAACACACTTCAATACACTTCTGTCTATTGTGGTCTATGAGATCTTAGCCTACAGCGCCACTATAAATTGGCGCAATTTAAAAATGTGCGCCCGGTACTGCGACCATTATGGTGCTAATGATAAATTATCTATACACAGTGAGCTGCCAGCATCAGCTCCAGATGGGCCCCACGTAAAACAGAAAGGCCGCACAAACCAAATTAATAAAATAATTATATCTTTAATGTCAAAAATGTACCAATCCAAAATGACACAGACAAACGGTAAACATACATAACGACAAGACTAATTAAAAAACATAAATGACACTGCCCTAAAGGACTGACCTAAATGACTCTCCATCAAAATATTGCACTATGCCCAAATCAATAGAAAAAATATAATATATTACTACATGATTGATTACTGCAAAATTAATATGGTGTCCGTGCTACTTAACAATCCACAAAATAAATACACAAAGAAAATAAAATCACAACAAACCTAACAAACCTAATCTTATATACTGTGCAACATATATTGCTATATATATAAAGTGCAAAAAGTGCTTGAATATGTGCATACCAATGCAAAATCAAAATCAGTACAATGCAATCATGATTATAAACACATATGAATTAGATAGGGCAAAGTAAGGTATAAGGTATGAATTTTATATCACCATGAATATCCGGAGTCCAGGTCCACCATGCATAGGGCTAAGAGCGCATCCACGCGTTGCGTGGGCGTGAACCCGCCCACTTCCTCAGGATGCCAATTAGTTCCCCCATTTCCTCACTCACCCTTTAAAGTGTGCTGCCGGGCATGTCCCGCCAATCACAGGTGGCTGGAGCGCACGAGCCCACAGCCCGCCCCATCCGCACTCCGCAACCGGAAGTGCGTCGAGGCGGCGCGAGCATACTGCGTCCCCGCCATCCTGGAACGCAGTAAACCGGCGGTGGAGCCACCCAGCACGCGCGCGCACATAGTCCCGCGACACGCGCCTGGGCGCCATCCCCTGCAGCAGGAGGCGTCCGGGCGCAAGCGCGAGACCCGGCACGCACGCGCCAAGCGAGTCCAGCGTCCGTGATGACTCCACAAGATGAAAAATGCCATACATGATATAGGCATGGCAGCCCAGCACATATGATAAATTAGACGTAGATCTGGTCAGCTCCATTTTAATTAGTTAGCTTGGGCACTAAGTGCCGCTGATGCAAAAAATAGGCGCTGAGCGGTATTAACAAGCACTGATGCTTGATAAATTAGGGTCCTAATTTTGGACATATGTATGAATTATTTCTCTTCAACTGATACTTTTTTAACAGCCAAGATAAGAAACTACAGGTAGGTTTCCGAGGAACTTGGACAGAAGTACCCAAGGAACTTGGACAGAACATTTATGGCCATTTTATGCTTGCGCAAACATATGAATTATTTCTGCATCCCATCCCGTCCTATATGTATCCTTCTTCAGGCTTATGCAATTTGGATGCTTCAAAGTGTAACGCCTGATCGCATGAGGTTGATTCCCCCCATATCGCTTTGCACATATATAGGGGTTTGAACACTGTGCAGGCGACAGATTTGATAACATCTGCTACAGTTACAACAAATAACAAAAAAATGAGTGTGAAGTCTGATGAATGTTTAAATAGAAGGTTTTTTTTATGGATCAGCTAAATCTTTTCTGCCTTTTAATTAAAAGTAAAGAAAATGGAACTTAATTATCCTGTAAAGATTAGCTTGTGGGCATCTTTCTGTAAATTACTTCTAATTGAAAGCAAATCGTCAAATGACATTCAAAGTTCTGTCCTTTAAAACACAGCTGTTCAGGAGCTGATTCCTAGGCGTTAGCGCACTTTCCTAATGCAATGTGGTATATATGAATATGTAACGAGTTATATCTTAATCACTTTCCATCCACACCCTGCCTGTATTCAACACTGTAAGAAAAAAAAAACGTAATCAGACCGCCCTTCCCCCCACCCTTATTTAAAAGCACTGCAACACATTCTGCGAGCGCTATCTGCAAAGCTGTCCTTTTAAGTCTACAACTGCAGAACTGTTTTTTGGATAAAATAATATTACATCTGAAAGAAGCTTAATAAACGAAATGCTAATGACTTTTATCTTCCTCCTGTACCCCACCTTGCCGCTTGGTTAGAGCATTATCGGCTTGTGTACAAAATAATACATGTCTTCTAAGAAGTTCTAAAAGAGTTTTAAAAAAACTAGATCAACTTTTTCACTATAGAAACTTTTTACTGAGAGCAGGCGTAAAGCTAAATTCACCTACTCACACATCTCTAACTGGGAACTTCCATGGACATCAAGAGACCTGATATGGGAACCCAGGAAGCAGAGCTGTAGCTAGCTTCTTTTGTGCCCGAGGCAAGCCCAGAAAATCGCCCCCCCCCCCCGCAAAAAAAAAAGAAAATGTTATATATATATATATATATATATATATATATATATATTTTTTTTTTTTTTTTTCTTTTTCTTTTGTTTCTTGTTTACTGGATTATTTTGAGAGACATTAAGGAAAATAGGCATAAAGAATGTAGAATAGAACTGTTTCATTTTTCAGCTACATGAGATTCAAGAAGATATGTAACTTAAAGCGGACCTTCACTCTGAATAAGAGTCTATCTTATATGTTTCCCACACCCTGTACATACAGATTGCTCACATTAAAAATCATCCTACCTGCATCTACTGCATGTTATGAGCCTTTAAACATCCAAGATGGCGGCTTATGGAAGCTGCCATTTTATCAGGCAGCCTGCAAACAGGAAGTGCCTCCTGACTGTGCTGCTCTGCATTCTGGGACTGCTGACCTTTACCTGACCCCAGCTCTGCTCTGTCTGAGCAAAGCACAGCTATAACCCGCCCCCCTGTACCTTATCCCACTCTCCTCTCCTCAGTAAGTGTGATGCTTCTGAGTCAAGATGGCGGCGCCCGTATCCTAAATTCCTGAACAGAGTTGCAGCCCAGTGGGGGAAAGAATAATAAGTTAGTGACTAAAAACGTAAAATATATTAATTTTAGATGCTGGGGAACCGTTTTTTAAGAGTTTGGGCTTTTCATTAAATCACGCTGAAGGTCCGGTTTAAAGTGGACCGAAACCCAGGATTTTGACTATCCTGGGTTTTGGTCCACTTCGGTGGGACACCCCGATCGGGGGTGCCCCGCTGTCTGAAACCCCCCTGAAAGCCCAGAAACACTCACCTCACCACGCTCCCACGTGACCGCTCCAGCCAATCACAGCGCTCAGAGCCGCTGTGGTATGCGCGTCCAAGGCCGCTTGGACGCGCATAGCAGCTCAGTGGCTCTGAGCGGTGGAGGCCGCGTCTCGCGCTTCCCTCTAACAGGGAGCGCGCCTGCGCCGGCCATTCACAAACGGCCGGCGCGGGTGCGCGCCCTGCTAGAGGGAAGCGCGAGACGCGGCCGCGGCTCGCGCATGCGCCAATGGAACGGGGCTGAGGTAAGGTTTGTGGGCCTCCTGGGGGGTTCCTCCCCGCGGGACAAACCCCCCCTGGGTTTCAAGCCACTTTAACATGTGCACCTAACATGTGACAAAGAAGTATCAGAATCATAACAACTTATAAATAAAATGAACAGTGCACCTAAACCCATCAAAAACCCATTGCTGATTCATGGATTTCAATATAAGTCTATAATCACCCAGAACATAGAGCATTGAGTAAGGTGTGCTACTACAAATTACATACTTTTCTGATCAGTGCATTACAGTAACTGAAAATTTAGGATAAGTATGAAAAATGACATACAATCTCTGTCCTCTAACTAAAGCTCCTTTTGCCGAGCTTTGCACATAAATACTTAATAAAATAAATCAATAAAGGTGATTAGGTTTTAAAGTTTAACTTTTTGTGCCTTCAATGAAGCAAATTTGTCAATAACTGCATGAAAATTGATCTGTTTTGAAATATTTTGTTCAATTGATAAGATAGACATACTGGTTAGTCTATCCTGGCCTGTTGATGCTCTGAGGTCATTTTTAATAAGTTTCAACTTTCTAAAGCTTTGTTCACAAGATACCACGGTTACTGGCAAAATAAGGAATATCCATATACTTATTTCTATATTTGGGTAAGATTCAGCTAAATTATAGTCATGAATAAAATGTAGAAGATCCAAACTAGACGCAGTTGCAACTGTTGGGAGCAATGCTATTCAGGGCCGTATTTAGGGTTCACGCTGCCCTAGGCACTATTTGTGCGTCTGCCCCCCTAACCAAGTGGGAGAGGTGGAGTGAGTGTAACAGTAGTAGAAAAGGCTACAACTGTGGAGTAGATGCGGGATGCAGCAAGAGAGCAAGTCAGCTAAGAGGCTGATTCATCATTAGCGGCAGGTAGCGACAGATGAGCGTCTGTAGCAGCATTTTCAGAGCGCCCGCTAGTAGTCGCCGTGCTCGGCTGTGAGTCGCTACTTTATAGCGACTCAGTCGCTGTTCAGTAATGTTGAATACATTGTGAGGAGTCGCTATTTGACCAGTACAGCGCTGTATGGGAGCGCATGTTAGCGACTGCTCATAGCGACCGACTCACACCATATTCAGGAAAAAAACAGCCTCACAAATCTCTGGCACTGAAAAAAAATTGTTTGTAGCCCAGAGCGCAGAAGGGGGTGTGTTTAAAGTCTGTTTTCCAGCATCTATCAACTAGTAACAAAGCGAAAACATATGGAATTACATTGTAACAACATTGTAACATGAACACTTTAATGCCAGACCTGTAATGTCATTTCTGAGGAAATATATAAAAAATGCAAAAATTATGAAAAAAACTGCTTATTCAATGCCAGAAGAGGTCACAGAATTATTTGTGATTTTTTTGAAAAAAAAAAAAAAAAAACGTTTAAAGAGAAGAAAAGGATCGTCCATTGAAATGTATGGGAGAGCGTCAGGTAGCGAGAGGTCATACCTGGCGCTGTGCAAGGCTGAACGCTGGCGCTGTTTGCTGAAAACAGATTCTGCTTGATAAATGTGTAATTGCGTGCCGTGTCCGGCGTCCACCAGTCGCTACCTGTCGCTAGCCGGCCATTAACCAACCACTACCTGATGCTATCCCTTCTTAAATAAGGGCCTAAGACTGAAACAAGGGATCAGCAGTGAGTGAGTGGAGTGAGTGGAGCTAGTTCTTCGGTGCCTGGGGAGGTGGTTGTTGTGTGTGTTGTTGGCAGATGCCTGCACCTGCGTAAAAAAGCACTGTTGGCACCCGTGATCAGGGGTGAACCTAGCCTCTCTGCTGCCTGAGGCGATCTTTAGTTGACTAATTGTCTAAGAAAAATACCACTAACTCCAGCTGACTTGACGTATTACTACAGAATGGGGCAGTCGTGGCCTAGAGGTAAGGGTGCAGACATGAATCTTGGTCCTGGGATATGACTGAAGTGCTCTTAAGTAAGGTACCTAACCCCCAAATACTCCCCCAAGTGCCATACTTAGGGCAGCCCCCTGCTTCGGGGATGTGTACACCCAATGCATGGATGAGTTAAATGCTGAGGAAGAATACCTGCGTGTGCCATCTATACCACAGAAAAAAAGTCTTACCCAAAAAGATAACAGAATAAAGCAAGCCCAAAGAAATCACAGAATAAACTGTATCCAGATATAAAGCAGTGGACCTCTTTTTGAAAGTCAGTAGCCAAACTATTACTATTTTTACCTTTTGTTGAGTCAAGAGTCAAAACTTTCGTAGTCTGGTTGTTCAGCAGCTTTAGACTCCTGATGCAAGAATGGAGCCCACAATTAATAGGCATAATACAAAAAGATCAACCCACATCCCACAATTAATAATTAGAACCCCAAACACAACTGTTGGCTTAGCCGGCCAGTCAGTGCAGTAGCAGCCCTGCTCTCACAGTGATTAGCCAGTTAAAGAGGACCAACACCCAGGGGTGATCGGCCCGGAAATCTATAAGATTCCCGGGCCGATCACCCCCCACCCCGCGGGACATCCGAGATCGGGATGTCCCGCGGGGTGAAACCCCCCAGAAACCCCAAAAACACCTTACCTGATCCGCCGCCGCTTCCGCCGCCGCCGCCTCCCGCGCACCCCTCCAGACGTGCGCGCGCCCGCGCCGGCCCTCTGTGAATGGCCGGCGGGGGCGCGCGCGCGCCGAGAGTGACGCGCGGGAGGCGGCGGCGGCGGAAGCGGCCTGGACGCTCCTGATCCCCGCCTGGACGTTGGCGGGGATTGGCTGCGGCGCTCACGTGGGAGCGTTGAGAGGTGAGTTTTTTGGGGTTTCTGGGGGGTTTCACACAGCGGGGCACCCCCGATTGGGGTGCCCCGCCGAAGTGGACCAAAACCCAGGATAGTCAAAATCCTGGGTGTTGGTCCACTTTAAGCAGAGATTCAGTTATAGCCACCGAGTGCAAGGGGAATGGCCACCTGTCGTGGTCTAGGTCACATTTTTTATTTTTAAAGTGGACCAAACACCAGCCCAGCTGGCTCTGAACTCTAAAATACTCCAGGATCAGCTGACTAAGTGCCCCATTGTGAGCCCCTGCAGTGGCCTGAAAACCCCTTACATTTCCATCCGCACCCCCGGCATCCCTACTGCAAAACATGCTCCTTCTCCCTGCCATTCAGATAGGCTGGGCGAGGGAGCGTGCATAGGGGAACTAGGGATGCGGCTGCTGTCACTCCCGATTCCGATGCACAGTTCAAAACAATGACATTAGTATGCACAGCATAACACAGATTGGACAAAAGCCCGCACATGTGCAGTGGGAACCGTGAAAAGGTTGAGTTGAGTGGGCAATCCTGGAGGGTTTCACACAACAGGGTATCCCAAATCAGAATGCCCCAGGGACAAGTACCAATCACCAGGATAATTAAATTCCTGTGATCATGTCCAGGAAGCCAGACATACACTTTAACCCATCAACATTCATTACAGACATCCAAAACCAATTTTATAAAAAAAATATGCTCACTGTGCTGATGCTCATATACTACCCCTGCAAACCCAATCTGTATTACCCCAATAAAAAAGGGCTCTAAGATTGTAGACCGGTGGCCATTGGGTCTAGAGTCAACGTGGCAGCTAGTGGCCAATCATAGGTCCATTTTGCCAAGGGAGCGAGGATCAGGTAAGAAAAGGGCCTTCAATGAGGGAGAGGGGAATCAGCAAGGGCAAACACCCCATCAACCCCTCACACCATTAGCCCCACAAACCAGTTAACCCACAAACACACACCATTATCATCATTACACCGCCCAACCACTCTTACACCCCAACACACACACACTAATAACCCCACACATGTGAAACCAGTTTCACCCAGCCCTGTAGTGGCATGCAGCGGCATCCCTTTGTCTTAATGGCCAGCACAGACACACAGCAGGAGGGGAGCAGCCAGTGGGTGGTTCCAAGTCTTCTATTCATTCAGAATAGATAGCTGGGTGATTTAATCTATACTGCGTTACTGGAAGCCTGTGTGGGCACCACGGGAGATAGTCGAGATTTTTGGCGTTCCTTGAGGTTTCAGGATGCCCCAGTAAAGGGGTGCCAAAACCCAGGTGTTGGTCTGTTTTAACCTCCCACACATACAGTCAAAGTGGAACAAAACCCTGGTTTCTGACATTCCCGGTTTTGTTCCATTCCTTGGTGGCATCCCAAACTGGAATGCCTTGCTGTGTGAAACCCCCCCCCCAGGATGCCAGGATTCACTCACCTTTCCTGCATCCAATGACTGATGCATGTCTCTTCTCTACTGCGAGCCATTTGCTGTGACTATGTCATTCAGCAAATGGCTCTCATTGACTTCAATAGAGAGCGCAAGCGGCCACATGCCAAGCGGCGTCCAGCCTATCTAAATGGATGGGATGGGAGTGTGCGCACAGCCTGAGGATGCAGAGGATTGAAAACAATGAGAGCTGATTGGCCAGGAGTCCACACATGCACCGCTGGAACCAGGAAAGGTAAATGATTGCTCACACCCCCGGGGGCTTAACTCAGCAGGGCAATTCAGGGATGCCCCTGGGGCTGGCCAGGCTGGGTGTTATTCCACTTTAACCCCTCACCTACACACATACACAATTACCCCCCAAACACTCTACTACCCCCACTACACACACTTCACACATATTGTAAAAGCATATCAAAACCGATTTGGACAGCCCTAAAGTCTAAAGGATTCCAGGGCCAGCCGTTTCCCTCTTTTGATCTAGGATATCCTACTCTGTCAAACCCCCTCGGATCCCACAGTGCATGCGCAGCCAGAGATGGCATCTTCGTGGCTAAATGGCCAGTGTGGGCACGCAGAGCGGTAGGTTCCTGGCACGTCATTCATTCAGAATAGATTGCAGGGTGATGCAAAATATTCTAATTTGCTGTAAGCCTGGGCATGCGCCATGGGAGCATTACCTGGGGTTTCACACACAGGGGCATCCCCAGGTTTACCAGCTTTTAAAGCGGAATAAAACTCATTAGTGGTCGGCCTGAAAGATTCCAGGGCTAGCTGCTGGCTTTCCACTGGGGCATCCTAATTTCAGATGCCCCACTGTGTGAAACCCCCAGGGCGCCTGTGAACACTCACCTTCCCCCTCTCCAGCAGCGTTTGCACCGGCTCTCGTCCGATTAGAGCCATTTGCTGAAGGATGTAAACACTGCAATGGGCTCTGATTGGAAAAAAGACCGCGCATGCACCATTGGACCGAGGAGAGGTGAGTTTTACTGGTTTACAGTTTAAAGCCTGTGAATTTGACTTTATTGCTTTGTTCTATGCCGTCGGGGCATCTTAAAGTGGGATGCCCTGCTGTGTGAAACCCCCGGGGAAGCCAAAAAAACTCACCTGCCTGGCCGCGCCTATCAGAATGGCTGGGGTGGGAGCACCCATAAGACGCACATGCTCTCCGTTGTAAGCGATGACGTCAAAGCAGGCGCCTCTCATTGGACAAGAGCCCGTGCATGCGCCACTGGAGTGGGGAAAGGTGAGTTTTTATGGGCGTCTGGGAGGGTGTCCACACAGTGGGGCATCCCAATCGGGGAAAAGCCAGCTGCAGGCCCTGGAATCTTTTAGATTCCTTACCGGCCGCTGTTGGATTTTGTTCTGCTTTAATCAGGATCCCATCATGCAAACCATAGCCAGATTGGTCAGTGCTTTAAGGGAGAGACACAGACACACACACACACACACAGACACACACACAGACACACAGATAGACAGTGTCACACACAGACACACACAGACACACAGACACAGACACACACACACACACACAGATACACACACAGACACACAGATAGACAGTGTCACACACAGACACACACACACACACACACACACACACACACACACAGATAGACAGTGTCACAGACAGACAGACAGACACACACACAGACAGATAAGAGGCACACACAAACAGACAGATAGACAGTGTCACAGACAGACACACACAAACACACACGACACACACACACACACACACACACACACACACACACAGAGACACACGCACAGACAGATGGACAGTGTCACAGACACACACACACACACACACACACACACACATAGACAGCGTCACAGACACACACACACACACACACACACACACAGACAGACAGTGTCACAGACAGACATACAGACAGACACACACACACACACACACAGACAGATAGACAGTGTCACAGACAGACACACACACAGACAGATAGAGAGAGACACACACACACACACAGACAGATAGACAGTGTCACAGACAGATAGACAGACAGACACACACACAGACAGATAGACAGTGTCACATACAGACACACACACACACACACACACACACACACACACAGATAGATAGAGAGACACACACACACAGACAGATAGACAGTGTCACAGACAGACAGACACATACAGATAGAGACACACACACACAGACGGATAGACAGTGTCACAGACAGACAGACACACACACACACACACACACACACACACACACACACACACAGATAGAGAGAGACACACACACAGACAGATAGACAGTGTCACACACACACACACACACACACACACACACACACACACACACACACACACACAGTGTCACAGACAGACACACACACACAGACAGATAGAGAGAGAGAGACACACACACACACAAATAGACAGTGTCACAGACAGACAGACAGAGACACACACACACAGACAGACAGTGTCACAGACAGACACACACACACAATCAGATAGAGAGAGACACACACACACACACACAAATAGACAGTGTCACAGACAGACAGACACACACACACACACACACACACACACACACACACACACACACACACAGTGTCACAGACAGACAGAGACAGACACTCACACACCTACCTACACAAAGCTTAGCAGTGCTGCAGATTTCCTCCTCACAGGCTGGGAGAAACAGGCAGCAGGTTGATGATGCGTCTGGGGGGGCGGAGCCTCCTGAATCAGGAAGCCACACGCTGCTTCTCTGCCTGTGCGGCCCCAGTGATCACACACACACAGCCTGGCTGCCCTTCTTCTAACTCCTGCCCCCCTGGGAACACAGCGCCCACCCCCCACGCTACGCCCCTCGGTCTTACCACAAGGTCACCATTATTGGTGCTCCTCCATTTATGCTTACATCTGATGCAGTGCCACGCCCCCATTTCCAGCATGTCGCTCCTATCATAGGAAGAATCACTGAAATCACTGAAAACCCTATAGAACATGCTCTCTTATGCTGACTCTCAGGAGGCTGAGACATTAAAACATGCATTGATAAGCCATCCCAAGGAGGCCCTGCAGAAGGGACAGAGATCATTAGGATGTATTAAGGAAAATAAAGCAGGGGAAATCATGGCTGAATGAAAGTTGCAGCCCCAGGTAGTCAGCATGGTGAGGGCAGGATGCTGCCTAATTTATTCTTTTGCCTGGAATGTCCCCTAAACTCCCCAAAATAGATGCCTTGAGGGAGGAATGAGAGGGTGAGCACATACAACTTCTTGGATGGATGCTGGGCAGGCTCAGACTAAGGCCTGGATTCACAAAGAGTTGAAAAAACACTCATGGTAGTAAAATATTCAATTCATGAGAAAAAAGACTGAGAATTTCACTGTTAGTGAATCACCAGATAGGAATACAATGAAAGTTGAAGGCACTTTTTACTACAGGTAAAAAGTTCAATACCTTTTTCAGGAGTAAAAAAGTGCCATTGACTTTCATTGTCTTTCTATCTGGTGATTTACTAACAGTGAAATTCTCAGGCTTTTTTTGTCATGAAAAAAAAATTTTTACTAGCATGATATTTTTTTCAACTCTTAGTGAATCAAGGCCTAATACTTTTTTAGTCCAAGTATCATCCAGTGTGCCTCTTACTGGCACAGCTTAGCCATGGATTTTTTAGGCCTAGCTCAGCTGCACAAGGTCAAACATTATAAAAAGATCTAGACTGCTCTAGGACTAGATGTATCTATCTACTTTACTATCTTACACTTTTTCTCCTCCACAACTGCTGTATCTATGCTCAGCACTAGGGATGAGCGAACCAGTTCGGACGAACCGGAATTCGCTCCGAATTTCAGGGAAAATTCGATTCGGCACGAACCCGAATTTTTTTTGGTTCGTGCCGATCGAATTTTCCCTGAAATAAAAAAAAAAAAAACGGCATGGTGGGAGCGGGCAGGCCGGCTACGCTGTCAGCGGGCGGCGGAAGCCGGCCCGCTGACAGCGCAGCCGGCCTGCCCGCTCCCACCATGCCGGCATTTTTTTAAAAAGCAAACACTTACCTGCATGGTCGGAGCGTGGAGGCCAGCGCCACTCTCAGGCGCCCTCTGATGACGCGCCCTCTGATGACGCGTCCTCTGATGACAGCTGCATTTTTGACGGCATGGTGGGAGTGGGCAGGCCGCCTACGCCGTCAGCGGGCCGGCGGCGGCCCGCTGACAGGCGTAGCCGGCCTGCCCGCTCCCACCATGCCGGCATTTTTTTTTTTCAGATGAGCGATTCGTGAAAGTTCGATTCGGGCGAACCCGAATTTCTTGGGGAAATTCGGCGAATCGCCCGAATCGAACTTTCAAGAAGTTCGCTCATCTCTACTCAGCACATTCAACCTTGTAATTGGGTCATGCAACGTGTATGGCCTCTGGGGATTCCATGGGTCCTGTCCTCCCCTTACATTAGTCACAGTGACTGGAGTATACCCTCTTTATTCACTATAATCGAGGCAGACCTGGGGACTTCCATGGACATCAGGAGACTTGATATGGGAACCTGATAAGTTTAGGGATGTAACAGTTGTGGAAGTCAAAATAGTAATTCTGTATTCTTATAGATGAGAAACATTCCAGGCAAAGGGTTAAATTAGGCTTTCTACTTGCCCACGCTGGCTTTGAGGGGCTGCAACTTTCATATGTAGTACCAGCAATCCCTGAAAACTCTATAGAACTTGCTCTCTTCTGCTGACTGAGGGGACTAAGACATTAAAATATGCATGGATAAGCCATCCTCTGCTGCCAAGGAGGCCCAGAGATCATTAGGATGTATTAAGAAAAAAAAAAGCAGGGGAAATTATGGCTGAATGAAAGTTGCAGTCCCAGGCAGTCAGCATGGGGAGAGCAGGATACTGCCTAATTGAACCTTTTGCCTGGAATGTCCCCTTAACCTCCCCAAAATCATAGATGCCTTGAGGGAGGAATTGGAGGGTGAGCACGTGCAACTTCTTGGAAGGATGCTGGGCAGTCACAGTGGCTGACTGCAGGGCCAGAGGACCCAAGGCCAATCAGAACAGTGCAAGAAGCCCGAGAATAATACTGGGTTTTTGGGTTGCCTGAGGATTTCTGTGAGATTGTTATTTAGTTATTTAATTAATAAACATTGCATAATATATATATATATAGTGAACAGTGTGATTAAGAAAGATCTTGTATTATCCCTATAAAGCTAAAGGGTGGGCCCCAAGCATGATTTCCTCTGTCTGGTGGGTCCCAAGAATGATTTCCTCTTATAGGTCCCAAGAAATTCCAAACTGACACTGGACGGGCATGCCCAGCGAACCTCACTTCCCACCCCCTCGATAGCCCCATTGGTTACCAGAGCGGTACAGGAGCAAAGACTGGGTGAGTAATCCAGCACATTGCTTCCTACTGACCTTTAAACAGGCAGATTCAGATGACCAAAGCTCATATTTTACATTAAAATTGTCAGTGCTAATCTGTGCACCTACATACTTCTAAGAAATCCACTAAAGCTTAGTTGCAGAAAGGGGTTAAATTTTTAGTAGAAATAAAAGATATTTCTAGCAGTAGCCGACAAGGTAATCTGATGAAGTCTCTACTGACAAATCACCATCAGAAAGACCCGGCTTTGTTTGGCACCCCATCACGTTCTTCTGCACCTCCCAATCTAGAGTTCAAAGCCAATCTGGCTGGTGGCGAGGGTTTTTTGGCCGTCTACATGCCGATTCAGTAGAGTTATCAGTCCAAACAGACACACAATTCGGGTCCAATGTCACTTCTCCTCATTATGTTAATAGTTAATACATGCAAATGAAAACACTCCGGCAATTTGATTTAATTGAAGATAGTTTGCATATTGTCTTAGCCATAATGACAGTACACTTCTCGCTGCATGGATTTATGCAAGGGGAGTCGGTTCAGTTTTATCAGCGCAAGTTCACGAAGGTTCTATTGGAATTCAAGGCCGCACGCATTCTCTACCTCTTCACCTAATTGCCATGCAGGTACCATCGGCAGATTGTTCATGCTACTGGTGTTTTTCTTAATTAAGAAACAAATGAATTGTTTCCAAGTAGAAAGATGGAACAACAGCACAAGATGCCAGGGGTTGATGTTCAGTTTCTTAATTGAGGCTGTTCCATTGTTCTGCACCGTTGTGAGGGGGCACCAATGTCTCGACTTCAGTCTTTCCAGAAAACGACAAAAAGGAGACATTTTGCAATGCAAAGCTTTAATCAATAGCCCAACTTTTCTACACTCTTTACCTTCCCTGCACATGATGATCAATTAGGTGTCGACCCATCTTGGACAACGCAAGCATTATCTGAATTATTCAATGCGGCAATTTTTTTTTAATGTCAAACCCAAAACAATATTGTGCTAGAAGTACTATAAAAATTGCAATAAAAATATTTTTAACTTAGCTCAGAACATGGAATCTGTAGTAAAAATTCAGTAAACCAGTCCGAAAAAAGACACGAAGCTACGACTTTAAGATTCCATACAGATTATGTAGGGTAGAGAGATGATTCCCAGTATAGTCCCATTGCTCTTATGCAGATGTAAAACGGTCATTCAGCAGCCATATCTGTTCACCAGTGTGCCTTAAATAGACCTTCCTTCTAAAAGTTTAACTCCCACAAAAAAATAATAGTGTTATACAGCTGAATCTAAACAGTCTAAGACAGTGCATTTAAGTGAAAATGCATAGGAAAACGCTTTCGATTTTGCGGGAGCTACAGCACCTGAATTGATAATTGAATAAAGGACATGTTAAGGTGCATGGTGGTATATTGAGACTGCAAAAGAACAAATCAAAATCATTTAAATATAAATATAAAATATATATTTGTAAAATAACAAAACAGACACAGAGCTACGACTTTAAGATTCCAAAAGTCCAACATATGAGCCAGTGCACCAAGTCTTCAATAACATATTATATTACACTTAAAACAAAGTGTAAATAGTATAAGTATGCAAACTGCCAACGTTTTTATAGGAGAACATCTTTAATGTTTCCCTGAAGAAGGGTGTGCTGGCTCATATGTTGGAACCTTTGATTTGTAGTTTCAAAGGAAGGTTTGTATGCTTCACTTCTAGGGCCTGCCAATACCTGCCAGGTGGCCTGAATGTGATCATCTCCACGGGTGCATGAAATGGTCTGTGACTTCTTACAAATGACCATGCAAGAAAGGGTACATTAGATGGTATAAACATCCACTCCACATCTTGAACGCGCCAAGGAGTGACGTCTGGAAGGGTGGGATCCTTGAATTAAGCACAATAATCCTAATCTGGACACCCAAGCACTGAGGGAACTCCTTATTTCCTCTTTTTTTCTCCCTCTTCTTTCTTTTAACCTATTGCTATCCTCGTTTTCTCTTTCTCATTTCCACTGCCCTAAATTCTTCCATACCATAAGTTATGATGTTAACAAGCTACAGCTTCGTTGGGTTTGAGAGCACTCTAGATTGAAGGCCCCTAAAACAGACTCCTCTTAAGAGTGTCTACATGGGGGGAAAATTCCCCCTATAACTACTGTATATTGTAATATAGTTTTAGGTACCCAGCATATGTCCCTAAAACATGGGAATGGCATGTAGAAGTGTGCTGATAATCTCTTGGCACATCAAGCACTGGTAAAACCAACTTCATCTGCTGACATCTACTAGTATGATATAAAATCTTGTTCAATTGCCTAGCTCAAATCCTATCAAATCCTAGGCCAATCCCATTTCATCAGCTGACTACCTACTGGTAATTTGTAAGTACTAATTTGTAAGTTCTTACAGATGACCATGCAAGGGAGGGTAGATCAGATGGTAAATATGATATACCCACATTTTTTTTCTGAAACAACTTAACCCTTGAGTATACTCCACCATACAACTGCCCGGAATGACTTCACTATGGCTACTTCCTTGACTCTTTTATCAGCTGTACTTTGCTAAAACACCTGATCCGCATCTCATTTATATCTAAGGATCCTGTTTGAGCCTACAGGTCTGCATAAGGAGGGTATGCTTTATGGGGGGATGCTGAATAGGCCATCTCTCACGTCTAGGGCATCTTGGCTATTCAAGCACCGGTAAAGCTAGACCAATCTAATTTATACAGTTGCAAGGAAAATCAACCCATGGTGATGTGCCTAATACTCTCTAATGTTACATACATATGCAAGTATCTAAAAGCCCCATCCTAAAAAAGTGATATTTTTCTCTCCCTTCTCCTTGTATTCTTTGGGTAAAGATGTATTGAGTTTGACACTATTGAACTTTATCTTAACACTGTTGTGGGGCCATATTAACTTTTATATGCATTCTTAGATTTATTTTTTGCACATTACGCAGATTTACTACACATTCGCTTGTATTTTATATGTATCTTGATTTTTTGTATAGTCTTGCAGTACATTTGTTCACTATTTTACAAGGGGCTGTATCTTGTATCTGTATGTAACAATAGAGTGTATTACGGCCATCACTATAGATTGATTTTAAATGTCCTATAGTTTATTTGTTTGGTGATTTTAATGTTAAGTGCATTAAATAAAGCGGTATTAAATTTTACTTTATGGTAGTACTGCATAATTCTTTGGGGCCACATTGGTGGTCCTTTATGGGGATCACTATGGTTGTCTTTGTAGATTGGAGAGAGTGGAGGGAGCGGTTTTGTGTAGCCTGTCCAAAATGGCTGCCCCTAAGATCCAAAGTAGCGGGAGAATAATGCTGGATCCCAGGTGAGGTAAGCTGTATTTTTTATTTTTCATTCGACCCCTCCATCCATGCTTTAGTGATGGGGGAGGAAGACAGGGTGGGGGTGATTGATAGCCTGGACATCCACTTTAACATTACTGTTTTCTGGTTTCATTACCTCCTGATCAAATAATGTCTCTATAACTTGATGGCAGCTAGCAAGACTTAATATCATATCTGCCTTTGGTTTTTAATCTTAGACTTTCTACACCTTCTTCGCACACAATAATCAAATAGAAGGTGCCCAACCCGTCATGGGCAGTGTCAGTCTGCTCTGGTTTCCCTAATGTGATTACAAGAATGTATTATTAAATTAAATCATTATTGATGGTTCCAAGAAAGGTTTGTATTTTCCATTCTCAATGTCTGAGGAAATCTATGGCAGCACTGCCAAGTTGTCTCAGCTTTAACTTCCTTTTGTTAATTCCATAATCCTACCAACCTAAGTGTTACCCACTTCCATCAACAGGAAACATGTTATCGAAACATCTATCAGAAAGGAAATGGAGACTGTTTTCATTATAACTTGACATTAACGAAGGCTAAGTGTGCTTATTCATATCAATGCACAATGGTTAATATCCAGGATTATCGGGCCATTTATGGAGGTAAACAAAGAAGGGAATGTAGCTCACAGAGAACAAGCAAATTACAAATGACCTCCACCACAAAAGAACAGAAAACTTAGGCCAAAGTCATTTAAAAAAACTGTGGATATTTCATAAGGGGTTAAAATTGTTGTTGATGGCCATAACATAATTTAGGGGGTTATTTTGGAACGGATAGCGCCAGGTAGTGCCTCGTAGCGGCAGGTAGAGTTTGGTGAACGTCGGGCGCTGTACGCAAAACCACATTTAAGAAAGCAAATCTGGTGTGCGACTCTAACAGCGTCATGTAGCGACACATGTATTAATACAGGTGGCTCAATGTATAGCGCCAGTCCTCTAGGCTCAGGAGCGCCATGTAGTACCTGTCGCTCTGTAGCGCTCTCCCATACATTTCAATGGGGCTTCATAAGTTAAGTATAAATAGCGTGTTTGGCAATGAATTTTTTTTTTTTTTTGGCTCAAATCATTGTGTTACCTCTCCTGGCTGCAAACAAACACTTTTCTATATTTTGGACTTTTCATATTTTTCTGCAGAATTGTATTTACAGGTCTGGCACTAAAGTGTTGTCACAGTGTTAAAACGATGTCATTCCATGTGTTTTCGCTTTGTTACTGCTGTATATGTGCTCAAAAATAGACTTTGATCACACAGCGTCTGGCGCCCAGCTTTAGAGCGCCGACGCTCTGTGTGTCTAGTGTTTTGTTAAATATGGTGTGGAGCGCCGAGTGCTGGAGGCACTGAACTGGCGCTACCTCTGGCTTGCTGCAGCGCTATACTGTTGTTAGAGCGCCAACACACATCACATTTATCAATGCTGGTCAAGTTACTACAGCGACCGGGATGCTCTGTTACAGTGCCTGTTACCCTTTTACATCATTTACTAGCGGTCGCTCTAAGCGCCACTATACAGACACTCATCTGGCAATACCTGGCGTTAGTAGTGAATCAGCCTCTTAGTCTCATTTCTTGCTGTTGAAGTCTATTTAACAAGTCACTTGAGCAGCAGCTTTTCACAACTATGATGGCTTTTCTGTTAAATAAAGTCCAGCGATGGACAACCAAACAAAAAGTAAGGTTAGATCTATCTAGCAATATCACAGACAGCAAAAATAGCATTTTTAGTTTTTTTTTTTTAAGTTTTCACTATCCCATGTTTTGTTCTTCTTTCCTGGGGCATCCTGATATGGGACCCCCCTGCTGAGTGAAACCCCCTGGAATGCTGGACTCGCTAACCTCTCAAGCAATCCCACAGCATATGGTGTGCATATTACTATGCAGCATAGAACACTGAATAAAAGAAATGCATATCCCTACCAGCCAATTCATATAGACCTGGTGTCGATCTGTGCATCAGCCAAAGGGAAGCCAGGGTTTCTGCAACAAGCTGCACATGTACCTATGGTATGATTCCAGACGAATTAGGGTTTTCACATTAAGGAGTTTCCCAAATCGATTCTGTAGAATGAGAGTGGGACTCCTATAGCGTTGTCACGACTTTGTATATAAGGCTTCTGTTAGTAGGGCCTTCGAGCAGCTGTTGCCACTACTCATCAAGTTTCTGTAATTTTGTGGGTGATAAGGGAGATCTTCCAAACTGTCATGCTCCCACCATCCTTTACTGTGTTGCGGGAAAAGCGGTCATCCAAATCAAATAACCACTACCCTGAAAAGCTGCTACTATGTTGAAAACCTTTTTAAAGCTACTCTATTCAAAATAAAATGTAAAACATCTACCGGAAGGTTGTCTCTTTTGAAAACGGAGAAACTAAATCTTTTTACCACAATGTCTGACACACTTTTTGTCCCTTGCAGAACATTCTATTGGTTGATCATTCTAAACCAAGAATGGCAGAAGTTTAACAAGGGAGAAGATTTAGAACATTAGTCTCTGATGATGTCCATGCTGGATGAAATGTGCGCCAGACTTGACAAACAGACTTCAGTTTCTCCCATACATGATGTAATATCCTGCCTTATGTCACGAAGAACTCATATAAAGGCATTCTTGCAGTAAACTTGCCTTAAATATCTCATGAAATAAGGACTGTTTAATGCTTTATTTCAGGCATGGGATAAAATAAGGTGTGATTTGGTAAAGAGGACATTAGAGCATAATTTGTACCTACAATTTTGCCTAGAGTCAAGTTTTTATACTTTTTTTAAGCAAAATTTGAAGTTTCACATCAGATGGATCCTTATACCTCCCCAGAAGTGTAAATAACCATTATATGCACTTTTATGCTCTTATAAACTCTTTCTACTTTATTTTACTGTATTCCTTATTCTGAAAAAAAGCATGAAATGGCCCTTATTTTCATTAGATATTTTAGGGAAAGTTTACTGCATCAAGGTCATTGTCTCTAATTTCACCCAGACATTATGTAACATTATTACTTCCAGAGGTCCTTCACATAATGTTGCTTACGTTAAACAGGTGTTATTTATTGCTTGAGATTTCGTTACAAGTGATTTTGAATAAACAAAAAAAGGTCAGATGACTAGCAAAAATATAGTAAGTCCAGTTATCTTAGATTTATTATTTGAGATGTATTACTACAGATATATGTAACATGACCCAGATGAATGAGAACACACACTTCCTAAATAATACAGGTTACACAACCATCACAATTATCAGATGTTACAACTTTGCACAAGACTTGATGCATTCCGTGGAAACATAAAATGCCCCCCTTCCCATTGCCTATGACAAAGTACGCGAAAAATCGATAAAGTGATCGCATATGTGAAGCGTGAATGATCAGGCAACTTGCATTCGCACATGGAAAAATTTTGGGCACATGTTCGTTAAAGCCTCCTTAATTAAGAACACATTTAAGGTATTTGAAAAGTTCTGTTTACAGGCGATTTCTGTTTCCACATGCCGAATTCAAAGTGATAAATAAGAAATTCTATGTCAGCCAACACAATACGACTCTCAATTAACAAGCACATTCTCGTTGATCACTTGATTACAGTGGACATTTCCACAGACCAATTATCGCTTGGCAATTTTTGATTTTGTCAACAAATTATACAAAACTATTTTAGGGCCATTTCATGTTTGAATTGACTTTAAGGGACCCCAATGTTGAAAAAACACCAAACAAGACCCTCATTTTAAAATGTCCCCCTTTCAGTATCCAGAACCACTTTCAGAAAGTTTGTTAACAATTTAGGTGGTTCACAGGAATGAATGCATCATGCTATGAAACCATGAAAAATTACAAAAATGAATACACTTAAAAGTAGAGATGAGCGAACTTCTCAGAAATTCGATTTGGGCGATTCGCCGAATTTCTCAAAGAAATTCGGGTTCGTCCGAATCGAACTTTAGCGAATCGCTCATCTCTGGTGGGAGCGGGGAGGCCAGCTGCGCTGTTAGCGGACGGCGGAAGCCGGCTTCCGCCGCCCGCTGACAGCGCAGCCGGCCTCCCCGCTCCCACCAAGCCCTGAAAAGGAGAAAAAAAATGCCGGCATGGTGGGAGCGGGGAAGCCGGCTGCGCTGTCAGCGGGCGGCGGAAGCCGGCTTCCGCCGCCCACTGACAGTGCAGCCGGCCTCCCCGCTCCCACTATACAGCAAACACTGTCAGCTGTCATCAGAGGACGCGTCATCAGAGGAAGCCGGCTTCCTCTGATGACGCGTCCTCTGATGACAGCTGACAGCGTAGCCGGCCTCCTCGCTCCCACCATGCCGGTAAGTGTTTGCTGAAAAAAAAATGCCGGCATGGTGGGAGCGGGGAGGCCGGCTGCGCTGTCAGCGGGCCTCCCCGCTCCCATCATGCCGGCATTTTTTTTTTTATTTCAGGGAAAATTCGGTCAGCAAAAACCACTAAAAATTCAGGTTCGTGCTGAATCGAATTTTCCCTGAAATTCGGAGCGAATTCAGGTTCGTTAGAACCGATACGGTCATCCCTACTTATAAGCATGGCCAGAAGAAGTCATCAAAAACTCTCTTTTTTGAGTAGTGTAACTCCACCCCCTCAGGTAGACTAAGGGGGTCTCCCCTGAAACGCATCATCTGTTTGTTGGGCACCTCTGTTTTCTGGACTGTCTCTATTTTAAATATAGAAATAAATGTCAGGTCAAGTTTTACTGAAGTACTTCGTGCTAGGACCTTCTTGTGAGTACTTGTGGATTGCCAATCCTTTTCATGGGCACACGTATTCAGTGGGATGAGCTTGCATTTGTTTTATTTCCACCCTTCATTTTCCTACTTTCCAACCTAGTTTTCATTTGTATTTTCAAATACTTCCCAAATGCAATTGAACTGCTTGCCTTAAATGTACCAGGAATAAGGAGAAAAATAACAGTCAATTTGTATTTTTTTCACCAAAAGTGCACTTATTCTTTAATAGGATAATTACTGGTAATAAGGCCCATCTGCATAAATCTGCCAGTCCACTAAATCTCAATCAGTGGCCTTTACATTACGTTTTTCCATCCATCATTAGCGTTCATTTAAGTCAAAGGCTTCGTCTAGAGCGGCAGCCCCACAGTTCAGTGCTTGTTACACCCTCATTAATCTTCAATCTAAAGAAGAGCCGGTGACTCCCGCATTCAATACAGGAAGCTGGAACAATAAAACGGTAATTAAGAAAATCAGTGTAAACACTTTCCCTCCAGCACATTATTGCCCTCATAAAACACTGCAAAATATGTCCGGAGAGGAGACGCTCTTCCCTTTCACCCACTGGCTTGCAAAGAAGTCTGGTTTCATATTTTATCTTTGGCTACTCTCTGTATCCTCATCTGTGCTGAATTCCTGGTCAGCCATCCAGGGAGAGAAGTCTGTAGCATGCAGCAACGTGTGGATGATGAGGAGACACACACTTGGCCCAACTTCTTCCTCCCAAGACATCATGTCTGTGAGTACAAGACGGCCCTTTGATTCCAACACAGGGGGGACCTCCCATGATTGGCCAGTAGATCCTTCTGCTACAACTTACAGGCTGATTCATTAATAACGCCAGGTATCGGCAGATGAGTGTCTGTATAGCAGCGCTTAGAGTGACCGCTAGTATACGCTGTGATCGGCTATCGGGCGCTGTAACAGTCGCTGTAGTAACCTGGCCGTCATTGATGAATGTGATGTATGTTGGCCGCTGTAACAACAGAATTACGCTGCAGGGAGCGAGAGGTAGCGACTGCTCAGAGTGACTGACTCTCAGCGATTCACACCATATTCATCAAAAAAACACACACACAGCGTCAGCACTCTAAATCTGGTCGCTATAGCATAAAGCGGGAGACGCTGTGTGATTAAAGTCTGTTTTTGAACACATATCCACCAGTAACAAAGCGAAAACACATGGAATGACATTGTTGTAACATTGTGACACGAATACCTTAATGCCAGACCTGTAATGACAATTCTGCATAAATATATAAAAAATCTAAAATGTTTTCAAAAATGACTCTTTCTAGGCCAGGAGAGGTAACACAATTATTTGAGAGAAAAAAAAAAATTATTAAAACAAAAAACCCTGTTTAAAGAGAAGAAAAGGAACGTCCATTAAAATGTATGGGAGAGCGTCAGGTAGCGACAGGTCTTACCTGCCGCTCTGGAATTAGAGCTCCGGCGCTGTACGCTGAGCTACCTGTAATGATGAATCGGACACTACATGGTGCTTTCCAGTCCCTCACCAGATTTGCTTTCATACATGTGGTATTGTGTACAGCACCTGGCGTTCAGCAGACGCTGCCTGACAATACAAAGCACTACCTGATGCTAGAGTTTCATGAATAAACCCCATAGTGATGTTCACTGCATATAAATACAAGTGTTTTTTTTCCACATCCAAAGAAATGGAAAAGCCACTTGGGGTGAGACCCATATTAGCTATTGGGGAGTTAAAGTGGACCAAAACACAGAATTTTTACTACCCGGGGTTTTGTTTTTTTCCCCTGGGGGTGCCCTGCTGTGTGAAACACCCCAGATCGTCAAGCGCAACTCACCTCTTCTTCTAAGCCGCATCAGCAGCAGCTCATCCAATCAGCGCGCTCTGAGCCATTGACGTCATGCCATCTAAGCCAGCGTCTAAGGCCAGCAGCTCTGAGTGTGCTGGGGGCCGCATACCCCACTTCCTTCTAACCGGGAGCGTGCCTGCGCCCTGCTAGATGGATAGTGGGGATGTGGTTGCAGCTCGCTCTTGCGCCTTTGGACCGGGAAGCAAGGTAAGCGAACGGGGCGACCTGGGGGGTTTCACACATCGACGCATCCCGATTTTTAATAAAAATAGAACAAACCTGGCTTGCAGGCAGAAGCCACATCGAAAAGGTAAGTAGAGGCTGATATATGGGGTATAAAGGCCACTTTTTATTTTAGGTCCGATGTTCTTTTTTAAAGCGGCGCTATACTCAAGTCACCACTTTATCATTCATGGTGTATGGCACCAATTAGCACCTAATCAGGTGACTATCATCAATCGCAGGGTGGATAGTGACTGGACACTAGCAGTGGGAAGAGAGCAGTGAGACCAGCCTGCGGTGGATAAAAGGTGAATTTCAAACAAACCACTAGGCCTAACCATATAAAACCACCAGCAGACGCTAAACTAATCCAAACGCCAAATCCCAACAACAAGCAGGCAGTACACAACCTATGGAAAACAAACTGAAATTCAACTGATTAAACAGACAAAATAAAATGAACCAATAAGGCAGATCAAGCAATTCCCTTCTCCTAGCACAGGGCAGACATGCCGGTATCTATCAGGCTGGCTTCACACCCATGAAATGGAAGGGGCATGTCATCTCACGTTGGCACACCCCCTCCAATGCAATGCATGGAGAAGGCGCGTGGGGGTGGAAACAAGGACACCGCCATAAGAGACCCGCCAATGCTGGGAGACTGAATCACTGGATCCCAGTCTTTAGGTAAGTAGAAATGATGCCGGTCCTGGACTGAAAAGCTGTGTAGGAAACACAGGACTTGCAAAGAGGAGCTGCGGGGGACAAAAGAGTCCTTGTTTACCGCAGCAGCGAGCCCCACCTGTTCCATTGCCGGGAGCAGTGCTTCTGCGTTCAGAGCCTCAACCGTGATTCGTCAGCCAATCAGCCAATCAGTATGCAGCAAAAAAATACTAGTAAAATAATAGATAAGTTCAGATAAGTTTAGCACCTCGAAGACATCCTTTTGGCACAAAAAATATACCCTTCTAAAAATGTAATTGAAAGTGGACTTTCCCTTTAAGTTCTTCTCAATGCTAAGTATGACGGCTTTTGTTACGTTTATCCAAACACACTACAAAGACTTGTTTTTTAGACTTTATTCTCAGGATATACAGATGTGACTCCATGTCTGTATGTGCGCATAATACACATATTATTTTTGGATGGTGTTCAGGGAATCACACATTCTTAGAAAGGTGCAAAAATAAGCATTGTTTCAAGCCCCCCCCCCCCCCCCATAAAGAAACTTCTTTGGACGATAGTCAAGAAAAAAATGTTAGGAATCTTAAAGTCACAGAGAATGTAAAACATCTGATTAGGATGAGAAATGAACTGTTTCTGGCAGAGAAACATTTTAAAAGTCGGAAAACATCTTGGTAACCATGTTACTTAATCAGGCACAAATTCAACTGACACCGCTGCTCTGCAAGATGTAATGACATCTCTTCATTATAAAATCTCTAAACATTCAATGACTTATATGAAAGGGGTAAGTAAAGGGGGCGCGACCACACAGGGGGTCAGGGGAGCCCCAACATTGTTACTCATCCACCTTATTATATTTGTGTTCACTTGGCATCATTTAGAGCAGGGGTCCCCAACCTGTGGCACACTAGTTGTTTTGCCAGAACATTTGTGGTAGTCATACTGTTGAGGCTGGTGGATACATGAAGCCCAGGGCTTGGCATTGGGTAAATGTCAGGTAGCTAAAGAGCCGGAAGGTGGTGAACCCAATTGGATGCTGGAGGATGCTGCTTTTGCAGATGCAGGGATCCAACCATGGTGAGTACTCAAAGCCAATTTTCAGGCTTCCTATGAGGTATTAGGTTGTGGAGCATCCCAAATAGACATGCCCAAGGGGAAGGGGAACTAAAGTTAAATTTAAGGGCTGGCGATTTGCTCAAATATAACACATATTTCACGGGAGCAGGAGGGGTTGAAGTGCACACTTAACTGTCAAGTCTGATGCTTCGTGTTAAATTATGGCATTGTAATTTGGAACACTTTTCTGTTTTATAAGGGTTTTATGGCTTCTTTGATCTATTGACGGTATATGTGGCTTCTGACCACTTCTCTGAGTTGAATGTGGCTCTCATAATAAGAAAGGTTGGGGACCCCTCATTTAGAGAATTGAAGCACCATTTATCTTGGCTGTTTCAGTCTTTAGTTGCCTAGCTGCATCCAATTGAGTTAAAAGACTGAAAAAAGTTTACCGTAAGAGCCTTGAAAGAGCTACATTTAATGTTCGCATCAGGACCTTGTGATATTTAGGCCTCAGACAGGAGTGCACACCAGCCAGAGGGACATGAGTTTCACTGCATTCCCGGGGGAACACACATTACACACATCGAGGCATATCAAATCTGGATGCCACAAAAAGAGGGAAACGATCTTCCCTAGAGTCTTGTCCCGGTGGTCGCTCCTCTTTAAAGAGGAACTTCGGAGGCCCTTGCAGCGCCTCAATGTTGCACCCGCAGGGCCGCTCACCTCTAGCTGTGCGCATACCTGCACCAGGCATTTCTGAATGGGCTCGCCACAGCTAGAAACTGGGCAAGGATGTGGCTGACGGTGCAATTAGCCGCGCTTCTCTTCCGGTGGCTCACTAAACATGCTCAGTTTCAGCCGCGTCTGCAAAGTGGGAATGCCTAGAAGGTGAGTTTAAACTGGGAACCGGGGGGGGGGGGGCACATAGCAGGGCTTTCCATATCAGAATGCCTTGTCTGAGATGAACAATGCCCGGGAGAGTGAAATTCACAGGTTTTGTTCCTCTTTAAGTGCCAGCTGGTCCAAAGGGATTACAAAGTTATTTAATACATATAAATACACGTACAGCAAATAATACAAATCTGTAGCAATAATACAAAATCTGATCAAATCAAAACAATCAAAATTAGTAGTAATTAGCTTAAGGTTGCGTCCATTACAAGCTTTCATTCTGATTGTGTTGTCAGAGCGTGTTCGTGTGAAAGGGAAGGAAACGCAATAGGAAAGTGGCCTGTTGGAATTATGAGAATCGGATTGTGTCATACAACAGAGAGCAACAACAGAGGAAGTCCGTGTTTTGGAAAATATATTCTGCATAATGCACTTTATATTAACAATCGCTCACACCTTGTACACTGACATACAAAAGATATGGATGCATGGCTCACGCTGGCAATGCCTTTCAGATACCTGTGCACTGAGTTTGAAGAGACTTTCTCAATCAACACACAAATAAAAAATAATTTTACTTCTTTAAGTCTGACTTGCCTTGCAGCCGCTGCACAGAAAGGCACAGATAGGCACAAAGTGGCATCTCCCAGCTCCGTGTGCACTACTCATTCACTTAAATGGGTGGCGGGCTGGTGCACACAGAGCCGGGGGTGACACATTGTGCCTTTGCGTGTGGCTGCTGCACAGAAACGGGAAAACGGTGCTGGACCTCGGGCGAGGTAAGGGTTTTTTTTTTCTTTGTAACTGGCGGGGGTCATTTTGACTGGACTTCTACTTTAAGTCTGAAACCTTTAAGTAGTCTCCCTAATCAGCATCCTGATACTTCCGCGCTTCGGGGTCCAGCAAAGCCACTGTGATGCAGCAAGTGCCAATACTTCAATTCTTTAGTGACAGCTACCTTAATTCCAGTGAAGGAAAATCTTCGACAAATCTTTATCAAGGCTGCCACTAGGGCAGGACAATGAATACTCCAGTATGGGGCCCAAGGAGTCTGGACACAAGGGGGGGGGGGTGGACTCCAGATAGTAGGCTTGGGTTCAACTATATAAGTTTAAATTAGGGGCCCCACTATCACATCATTAGGTATTGGCACCCAGACACAATATAGGCTGTATAGGCCCCGTCATAACCTATATGTGATGACTGGGTTCCTAAGCTGAACTGGTCCTCAAAGCAACTAGGCTGGCCCTCGGTATTCAGAAAATTTAGGAAAGTTAAAGGAACACTATCATGAAAAAATGGCCCCATAATAAACATCCATATAAGTATGTGAAATAGCAGGAGGAGGGGTCACTTTTATACCTGGCATCAAAAAAATAATTAATGCCTATGGATGTGAAAAATATGTCAGAAAAACAGCTTGCAGGGGTAATGCATGCGTGTTTAATTACTTTTGCCCATATAGGGGGTCATTTACAAAATGATTTGTTGGCCATTCTCTGGCTATTTGCTCTCTTTCGAATTGACAGATCACACCGCTACTTGTTTGCCCAGAGGGGTTGAAGTCATTTTGCGCAGCGCATGCTGGTGAACACCTTTTCCATTCACCAGCTTTTAGTGGCGAACCCCATAGGAATTAAAGTTATTTTTGTAGAGATTGTTTCTTTATTTCATTTTAGCATCTTTTACCTGTTTTTTCGAACACAACCTTCGAAAGTTACCCAGTATGTGAAAAGCAACTAATGATAACGTTTTACATGATATTTTCAATTTAACTTTTTTCTTAAGCTTTTCAAATGACCCAAACACTCCAAAGATACCCCCTATATCCAGAGAGCCCTCCAATCCTGACATATGCTATAGTGTGTTTTCAGCTTTCATGTTTTTCTAAAAGAAATCTGCCACAGATACATCACATACTGAGTAGAGGAGAGCAGGGAAACCTTCAGGGGGGCGGGTTATAGCTGTGCAATGCAAAGTGGCACAGTCACAAGACACTCTGGCCCTTATTTATGAAGGAATAGCGACAGATAGCAACTGGTGAGCGGCCGGTAATGACGGGCCCCGCCACGAGAACGCCGGCTCCCCACCATAATCACACATTTATCAAGCCAATCCTGCTTAGCGACTGAGATAGCGCCATATAGCGACTCATTCATCATTATTCCAGCCTCAGCCTACAGCGCCAGCGTCCGACCTTGAACAGCGACAGGTATGACCTCTCGCTACCTGGCGCGCTCCAATGCATTTCAATGGAACAATCTTTAAATATTCATAATTCATTGTTATTATTATTATTATTTTTTTTTTTAAATGTGAAAAATTCTGTGACCACTTCTGCTATTTTAGATAAGGGGAAAAAAAAAAAAAAAATTGTACAGAATTGATATTACAGGTCTGATATTAATGTATTCATATTACTAAATTATTTAAAATATTTTTTTTTTTTTGGTTTCCAAAAATATGGTGGTTTGGGGGTTAAAAAACTACTTTTAACACATCGCTTCCAGCGCTCTGGGGTTTAAACATGCATTTCACAGCGCTTGAATTTTTTGAGTGTGATTTTTTGATGAATATGGTGGAAGCCGGTCGCTCTGACCAGTCGCTATCGTGCGCACCCATACATCGTGGAACCTGTCAAATAGCGACTCGTAACCTTGTATTCAACATTACGCCACACCGACTGAGTCGCTGTCAACAACCGAACAACGGCCAAGCACAGCGACTACTAGCGGGCGCTGTGAAAATATCTCTACAGTCGCTCAACTGTCGCTATTAATAAATCAGCCTCCCAGTCTGCAGTCAGCCTGATACTCCATGGGCCAACATCTTGGATGTTTAAAGCCTCATAAAATTCAGTAGATGCAGGTAGGATGATTTTTACTGTGGGAAATCTGTGTACAGGGTGGGGGAAACATATAAGATAGACTCTTATTAAGGGTGGAGGTCTGGTTTAAACGGTGATTGTTAAGTTGCTTTCTATCAAACAACTAATGTATATCTTTAAATACAAAAAATAGTAAGGAAAAGTGCCTCGTAGAATCCAAGTTGGAAGACATTGCGCAGGGACTGACCTCTTTGTCCTTCAAAACCCTCTACTATCACAAAAAGCCAAATCATCTGATCCGAAACTAAGTGTCAGCCGCCTGCGATGGGAGCAAAGCAAGACATCAATCAATCAGTTTTTATCAGAGGCGCCCTGCTCTCCTCTCCTGCGCTCATCTTATCACCTGACCCAGTTGCTACTCTGACTTCTGCATCTTCACAAACTTAACAGTGGAATCCGTGCCTTCCCTGTCTCTGAGGTCACTGCCGGGAGCTCACACGCAAGCCTTTCATGTCTTCTCACATCACTTGTTTAACTCGGCCCATGTCAAATCACTTTAAAGGACATGTGTAACCCTTGGTTAATATGGAATCCACAGGCAGACCTAAACCAACAACTGCGTTCCAGGTAGGGTCTGGACATGGCCAGCTTTGGAGTGTGCCACTTGTGCAGTCATATTCTTAACTTTCAACATTTGCACCTCTTTTCTGCCTCTCCTCTTTTACACTGTGCTTCCATCTCTTGTTTTCATATTTCCTCCACCTCTCCATCGTGTCACCTTCCTTCTTTCCCCCTATCATGTCACGTACCTCCATCCTCCTCCATCCTCTATCCATCCTTATTTTTCATATGACCACATTCTCTCTCTCCTTTGCACATTACCCCTTTCTCTCTCTTTTTTCCACACCCCCCACCTTCTCTCTCTTCCATATCCCCCTATTTCTCTCTCTCCTTTCCACATTCCCCCATTCTCTCTATATATTTCACCCCCTTCTCTTTCTTTAACATCCTTCATGTCGCTCTCTCCTTTCCATATGCCCTCTTCTCTCTCTCTCTCTGCCCTTTCCACATTCCCCCATTTTCCTTCTTCTATACCCCCCTTTGTTTCTCTCCTTTCCACGTTCCCCCCTTTTCTTTCTTCCATATCCCCCATTGTCTCTCTCCTTTCCACATCCCCCTTCTCTCTTACCTTTCCACATTTCCCCTTATCTTTCTCCTTTTCGCATTCCCCCTTATCTTCCTTTCACATACCCCCCCTTTGCTTTCTCGTCTTTCACATTACCCTCTTCTTGTTCCTTTCCGCATTCCCTCCATTTTTTTCCACATCCCCCCTTTCTCTCTCTCCTTTCCAAGTGTTCCCTTCTCTTTCGCTCTCTCTCTCTCCCTCCCCCCTTTCCCCCCTCCCCACTTCTCTTTCTCTGTCTTACACATCCCTCTTTTCTCGCTCTATTTTCCAGATCCCCTCCTCTCTCTCTCTCTCCCTCTTTTGCAAATTCCCCTTTTTCTTTATTCTCCTTTTTATCTTATTCACATACTTCTCTCTATTCCACATCTCTCTTCTTTCACTGTTTTCCACAATCCCCTTTTTTCCTTTCCACCCCTTTTCTCTCTTTTTTGCACCCCCTTCTTTTTCTCTTTTTCATATCCCTTGTACATGACTTTCTTTTTTATAGAAAACATGTCTCCATTCCCTTTTTTTAGGCAGAATTGACCTTATTTTGCCTCTATATCAAGTGTGCCATAATGGCTTTATGTATGGAACTAATTACATTAGCACTATATAGTCCATCAATCAATCATCAGGCTTTTAATCAAATAAGATGAACGGCTGCCTGACTTTCTGAAGGAAGACGTATCTATGGCAGGCGAGATTTATCATTGGTTGCAATGAGCAGAAAGTATTAAAGGTAAAAAGGATTTTAAAAATGAAACAATATTATATTATATATTATATACTGTATAGCTACCATATCATTTAGACTGTAAGCTTGCAAGGGCAGGGCTCTCCTTCCTATTGTCGCCTGTTCTCACAAAATTTGGTCTGAACTTTGTAGCATCTAGTTTGTAATTGTCTCAGTACAGTATCTTTTACCTTATTTGGATAATAATATCTTATTAAGGAAGAAGATGGCGCTATATAAACAATTAATAATATAACATATACAGTGCCTTGAAAAATATTCATATTCTCCTATACGTTTCCACATTTTTAAATCTTACAGCCACAGCAAAGTAGCAATTACTTGTGAAGTGTAAAGAAAATGATACATTGTTTTTACAGTTTAAAAAATAAAAATACATATGGCATGCATATGTATTCGGAATCCCCCCTCCTCGATATCACTGAATAAAATCCAATGTGAACAATTTCCTTCAGAAGTCACTAATGAGTCTACGTGTATGTCATGTATTCTATTATAATTAGAGCTCAGTTCAGTAAAGGCTTCAGAAGTTGGATTAGTAAACAACCAGCATCATGAAAACAAAGAAACACACCAGACAGCTCAGGGATAAAGTTGGGGTGAAGTGTATTACATGGTTAGGCTGTATAAAAACATCTCACAGAGAACTGTTCAATCTACCATTAGAAAATGGAAGGAGTATGGAAAAAACCTGGCTGCCCAAGACATGGCTGCCCACCTGGACTGGCAAGGAGACCACTAATTAGAGAAACCCAGGTTCACTCTGGAGGAGCTGCAGAGATCCACAGCTCAGGTGGAAAAATCTGTCCACATGACAATTATTAGTTGTGTACATCATGAATCTGGCCTATGGAAGAGGAAAGCCATTTTTAAAAGTTTAGGGATCTAAGTGCTGGTAAAAGGTCAAATGTTAAAGGTGGGTGCCCACAGGACCAACTATGTATGGGGCACATAGAGTCTTGAGGAAGTTGCGTTCAGCAACAAAACGCGTTGACGGCGGTAAGGTGGTTCATCTATTCTTTTAGCAAGGATATTTCTTTAATCTGGAGTGTACATCCCCCCTCCTTCTCTCTTTTGAACACCATCAGCCGAGGTACAGAGAAAACGGGGTGAGAGTGTCGCCGGTTTTATTCAAAAGCTGTCAAAACGCTTCTTAAATGTGAGTGCACATTTTTAACCTGTATTTGAATACCCATGATTAAAACAGTATCACGCTAGATATTTCTATATTGGTTTATTTCATGTGAACACTATTGAGACCAACCAAACAATCCATAGTGAGAGTATTAAGTGGAACGGATCCTTTTTTTGAATAAGCATTTGTGAGAAATTAAAAGAGGCTCAATTTGATGTGCATTACTCCATTGCAAACTGGTAAGAGTAAATACTACAGGTGGAGGGCATGTGGTGGATGTCTTCTCAAGAATTGATCATTTTTGAAGCTTGCTAAGCAGAGCATGCACTTTGGGATAACAAGATAAATGCATCTTTAAGTGGAAATACAAGTCACCTAATATTTTAACTTGGACATTTATAATGCATCACAATATTAGACTATAAGGACTATTATGTTTATGACATTTTGGCACTTCACAAATTAAAAAAAAAACCTACATATGCTCTGTGTTTTATTGGTAATTGTTAAGTATAGAACCTAGTGGGATATTTGGGTTTACACACGTCGAGCAGCGTTGAAATCACGCACCAGAACTACCTTTACTAATCTATATTTAGTTAAATAGCGCGGTTTTGTCACTTTTTTTTATGTATGGGGCACAGCAAGCATGTGGAGGAGGATCATCCTCTCAGATGAGACCAAAGTTTAACTTTCCTGCCCAAATGCCAAACAATACGTGTGGAGGAAAGCTAACACTGCATATCACCTCTTACGTGCCATGCTTTTTATCAACAGGGACTGGGAAGCTCTTCAGATACTGTATGTGGCTCTGATTGAGTTACAGCTATACAGCTAAGAGGAATGGGCAAAAATGTCAGCCTCCAGATATGCAAAGCAGGGTGGTCCGACAAAGTATTGATTCGAAGGGGGAGGGGGGATTCACAAGCACACAACACCTTTCAGTTTTACTTTGTGTTGCTTTATCCCCCCAAAAAATCGAAATAATCTAAAATATAAATCCATGTATGAATACTTTTTCAAGGCGCTAACATACACAGTTGAGTCACATTATTATGAGCAGTAGCTAGGACCAGAGTACCAGAGTAAGGTAAGTATTATTATTATTACAATTATTAAGTATCATTTTCTTTTTAGGATACATTTTAAGCAGCAACCACCTTTCTTAAAGAATATTAGTTGTTTAGTATGTGATTTAACAGCCATGTTTTTCAAACTCATACAAATAGCAACTAACCATTAAAAACTGCCTCGAGCCCCAAGGATTACGTCCTATAGCTACAACTACCTTTTTTCATGAGCTGAAGTATATTATGTACAACAAACACACATGCAAGCTTATTACAACAACACATTCTCAAAACTATAGATAACCCATAATACATCAGCCAGGCTTATCACACAAAATTCTGAACTGTCATTACAAGATCTCTGGGATTCTGCCAGTGGCAATATTCTGGCAATTGTCACCCATCATGCAGCTCACACTTAAGGACATGTATACATTGTGTTATGCAGCAACACTCCCAACAAAGTGAAGGCAGCTTTGCTGGAAAATAAAGCTGTTAAAAGACAACTGTAGGCAAACCTTGCTATTACTTACTCCCCTCCAGCAGATTCTTGTTACCTTTGCCATTATGATGTATTCTTCTTGCAGGTGCTCTCTTCGTAGGGAATTCTTACTTAGGTCTAGAGAGGTTGTAATCAAAAGATACGAAGGAGTGGTGGCAGCTGCTCAGACTAATTTATACCCAACCTTGGAGATGCACGGGAGCAGGGCAATTAGAATACACTAATCTTAAATGGGCTGCAGCACTCACCCGTTAACAAGCAACCAAAACAATAATTTGTCTCTAAATCTGGTTAAAAGATATTGGTTGGCACACATATGCAGCATACTACATATAAG
This sequence comes from Gastrophryne carolinensis, assembly GCA_027917425.1. NCBI lineage: Eukaryota > Metazoa > Chordata > Amphibia > Anura > Microhylidae > Gastrophryne > Gastrophryne carolinensis. The sequence continues at coordinate 392,366,260 of CM051239.1, read as the reverse complement.
TATGCTAAAGCTGCCCCACCAAACGCCAAGGTGCCTTTGTGTAGGTGCCATCCTAACTCTAATCCAGTGTTCCCCAACCCTCTCCTCGAGAGCCACCAATAGGTCATGTTTTGTGGATCTCCACATAGCTGTTTCTACAGCTCTGTCTGAGCACTAATAACTTCACCTGTGGGTCTGTATGGAGATCTGCAAAACCTGACCTGTTGGTGGCTCATGAGAAGAACACTGCTATAATCTATAAGAACCCCCTTTGGGACATACAGTGCAATGCAATAGATAAGTTTGGACCAGCTTACCTGATGTTGCCCTATTATACATGTGCTCAAACTGTGGCCTGGGGGGGGGGCACATGTGGCCATCCGAGCCATCTAAAGCCCTGACCTTCTGTGGGGAAAGTGGAACGAGTAAATAGAACTGATAGTTAAATAAGGGTACCATAATGGTGGACAATTGCACAGAGAATGATATAGAAGTGGCGAATTGGCAAGTAGAAGTGACAGGTGACTAGGAGGAACATGGTGACATTGATTTTTACAACAGCACCCCTAGGTGAATTTGGTAAAATAGTTTTTCTATAATAATTGCATGCTTAGCACTGTGGAAGCTTAGATGGGTTCAGTCTTGGGAACATGGTTAAGATGTAGGATTGATGGGGGAGAGCTATAAATAAGGGACCCATATATTCAGAGAGGTAAGCCATTCGGTATGTGTACTGCTAGCATGTGGGGATTGTTACATATGAATGTAGGGGAGTGGTAAAACGATACACGAGTGGATTTGGTGGAGACAGTGGGCATCCTGATTTGTAGAAAATCTTCATTATGATACTCCAAATAAAAAAAATCTGAATCTATTCGCTGTGGCCATATTCCAGATAATTCTAATGGTCTATGCTCGTCAAAAGGCTGAGCACCCCTGCCCTATAACCTTGAGTGCAGCACTTGGAGGCTCTTGGAGGCTGACTCTGTTAAGTGCTGCTTGGGTAAGCTTTGGGAAACTGGGCTCATTTGGTAAGTAAAATATTACAAACTATAGTTGATTTTTTGTGAATCAGTGTGCTAATGCTGGTGCAAATTTAAACAAAAAAAAAATCTCTCTCTCCTCCTTTTGGGCCCTTTCACGTGTTCATTACCTGGGTCAAACCAACCCATTTTAAGAGGGTATGAGCAGTCGATGGGGAGCTTGAAAAGTCAGATTGCTGGAGTTTTACACTTTGAGGTGGGGAGAATCAGAAGAATTCCTGGGTCCAGCTGGGCTTTTGCGTTTAGCACCCACATTCAACCCCTGCCTCCCTACCATTCCCCCTAGCACCCCTATTCTTGCTAGCCAAGAAACCCCAGTGTATGTTTTGCCCCCAGTAATATAGCCTCAGCATCATGGCTGTTGACATGATACTTTATCTGTTCTACATTACTAAAGCTTTCAGATGATTTGGGATGCCCTTCAGTGTGAAACCCTGCCGATTTCACCACATACCCACCAAGATGGTGAATGTGCAGTTCTGCACAGCATCACCGCTCTGCAAGAGCAGCAGACCTAAATGTCTGCTGCCTGGGGCATGCAGAGTAGATTCCGCGAGATGCTGTGGCAATGGTGTGCACATTGGATGGGCATGCTGCTAAAGAGCTGTGCATGTGCTATGGGACCCTGGATTGAGGTAATCCAAAATAGGGTGGGGGCTCAAACTGCAGGACATCCCAAATCAGGGGGGTAAGGGGGACAACTTGGGGGGGATTTAGGATTTTGGTCCATCACTTTAAGAGTGGCTTATCCACCCCTGCCCATGATCTCTCCCTGCAATGTTTATGCACCACGCTTGAAGCATACTTGTTTACCATCCAAGCAGTATACTGTGGCGGGTGGGTTGGCTTTTCAGGGCTGGTCATGGGCTGGCAAAATCTCAGGATGATTTTTAGGGGTAAAAATGTAAGGGGAATGCCTACCCTGTTTATAACTACTGCTTGAGTTGCACATATCTAAGCTGTTTACCTGCATAACACTAGAACTGCCCATGTACCCTACCTAATGCTCATACTGTAGTGCTGATATTGCTTACCATGTGACAGCTTTGTTGTATCTACTCATAAGTAAATAAGGATTCTACTTTGATGGTGCTTTAGTTTGAATATGAAAGTAGAATACAGCCTGCAAAGTAATTTGTAGGTAACTATCTTCAATATCAAGTGTATCTTCAGCATCCACACCATGGGGCATATTCAACAAGATCTTAAGAGGCTTCGAAAGGATCTCTGGGCTTTAATAAATACATGTGTTCGGAAAGCATCTCCAACTCAAAAATCAAGAAAAGGTTTTTTTTTTAATCCTATGCATCTGGTTGGGTTTTATGTGACAGAGAGCTTCTGCAAACAAGGTGCAGAATGTTTTCAATGAGAAACCTATATGGGGTATTCATGACTGATGGAATCATTACTTACTAATGAGTTAATTAACCCACAATCTTAACCTGTCAAATGGGAGGTAGTATCACATGGTTCTTCAATGGGTATATTAAATGGGCAGTTATAGTGTCATGCAGGTAAACAGTATAGATATGCAACATAATTGCAAAACAATAATATCAAAGCAACAATGTACTGTAAGTACGGATCCAGTATCCATTGATCCCCATTGACGCTCTGTTTCATAGGATGCTGGATGGTTTGACACTGGCACAGATAGTACATGACAATGCCTTGACATCCTGCGCTCCAAGGCTGAGGCATTGCAGAGACAGGTCATACACAAGGCTGGATATGGCTAAATCCACAATATTGAAATTTTTTAACTGCAGGGGCAGAAAAATGTAGCAGGGCTGGCTATGCCCCCCCCCATAGCAATAATGTTGAGGCTACATCACAGGGGGCAGAACATGGGCTGTGGTTTATTGGCTGTAGGGGTACAGTTAGGCCAAGTACAGTTGGGAGGAAACTAGGGAGGCTGGGATTAGATGTGAGTGTAAAAACAGCAACCCAACTGATCCCAAAGCACTCCTGGTTCTCCCTTTGGCCAGTTTGCCCCTGGAAACAGATGGTGAACATTGTATCATTCTTATTGTAAAAGATCAAAATACTTCTGTACCTGCCTTACTTTAATTGTCAAGTGGTTATAAAGTTCAGCCTACCAGATTATTTTGACCACACAGACATAATGGCTGTTGGCTGACCTATTCTAATAGATCTATAATGTACCTTAAATTGTAACACTTAGTTCAGGCTATAAATAAGCTTCTAAAACCTTTTCACATATATTTGTAAATGTTATTCTTAATTGATCTACATACGCCACTAGGTGGTTTGGGTTTATCGGTTTTCTAATGGAGCCTTACTCTAATTGTTCTCCATGGGACATGAGCACAGCAAATGCTCCTAATACAGTACATTTCTTTTATTTGGCAAATCACATTTCTCTGAATTTACTTCTAGGTTTTACAATGTCAAAATACATTTTGTTTTATAACTATCAAAAGCATTAATGTTTAACCAACAATCAAGGCACGCGATGACAATTTTTTTAATATGTTTTCTGTTGCCATGCTTAATAAACAGAAAAAAGTAAATTACACTACTAAAAGGAAAACTACAAATGTATAATAGAGTAATACAAGTGTTACAGTTCATCTAAAAGTATTTTTGTATCTGACCTTAAGTTAGGAAAGAATATTTTCCCTCAATCAGGCAAAATTGGATACTATTATCTGAAGCTGGGTTCCGCATTCCCAGGGACCAAAATGTAGGGGTGGTCTGCGGGGCTGAACTCAGTGGATATGTGTCCATTGAAAAATTACACTGCACTTAATAAATGTAAATTTGTATATTTCATTTGTTTTACAGAATTTTTGGTCTGGAATGAATTCACATGGGAATATTATTATGACTTTAACAGTTTTAAAATCCAACTTTTTGAAATTTTCTTGGCAATTTATTATACACCGCAAACTCTTTGTTTTAAATTTTGAATACTGTAAATATCCTTGTTTTAAATCCACTGCTCCAGATTTGTTAATAGAAGTGGAGAGCACAGCAGTGTAACTTTTCCCAAAGTAAATTGCATAATTTGTTTTTTCATTTTGTGGCATGACTGATACGTTTATAGAATACTATCCAAGTTTTCCAAGGCTTAATTAAAAAAGTTATAGGTGTTTCAAAATCCTTGGCCTTCCCTAAGTCTATACATAAAAAACAAACCATCTAGAATAATACAACCATATTTAAAATGTTCGTATGTATACTATATTTAGATAAAAGCTTTTAACAAACTTAAGCCTAAAAATATTTCTAGTTTCAAATAGACAGGGATTTTTAGGGCATATCACAAACTGATCTCATCTCTCGGACCATGTGGTCGCTTTCTCCAAAATATTTGGTTAAAAAAAAATCACAGGAAGTAGAAAAACAGACCATACACAAAAAGGCCCACATCTAGAAAAGACACTTATATACATTTTCAGTGTTATAAAAAAAATACTCAGAAAGCCAATGGAAAAATATTTTATAGAAATATCCACATCCATAAAATAATTTCTATGAATGGCAAATATTTCGACACAACCTTGAACTCAGCAATCAAATCTCTTAAACCTTTTTTACCCTTCAGTCATTCTGAAATCCCATCATGATGGAAAGAAAGTCACCGACTTATGGACAAGCTTCCGGGCATTAATATTTAAATCCGCCCTATCCTTCTACAATTGGAATTCGGTTTCTATTTGCAAACAAAAACTAAATCAATTCAGTTAGAGTTCAAACTAGATCCCTAAACAGTTTGTCACTCTCCATGAACAGATAAGATAAACTTTCTTTGACCCAAGAGATGAAGTTGCCATGACAATCCCAGAGTCCACTTTCTGTATTGATATTTTGCTGATGTAACAACAAATGGAACCAGATCTTAGAGCTGATAATGGTGATTAATTAATACTAATATTGATCCATACAAGCAAGAGACAAGGCTATTAACTTAAAGTCTGAAAAGTCAATTGTTACCTGTGGCAGAGATACTAACAGCTGATTCTCAAAGACAATATACAAATGTGTTATCTTTATGCTAATACATTGTTAAGGATTTTCATGCCTACACCTGCTAAATTCCACAAAAGCAATGGAGTTACGCATCGCCTACAGATATTACAAAAATAAACATTTATGCAAAATTAATTTCCAAATATTAAATACGTTTATTGTAGAAAAGTTACAGATTAAAATGCTTTCATGATCATATTATCTGCATGTCTTTTTCAAAGTGACTTGATTTCTACTACTGGGTCATCAAGAGCACCCAAGTAAGATGTTCTTGAAGTCTAGGCTTATCACAGCCTTCAGCTTCTAATTATCTTCTTTAAAGGCCTGACAGTGATCTTTCAAAGCAAAGCACTTCCTAAATTTGCATAGTCTTGAGCACACAACCAATTAATTTTTAAAACATACATTATGGGTTTATATACTAACACTGAACACTGTGCATCTCCCTAAATATATCCACAAGCTATTGCTCAATATAATGCCCATCTAATCCATAAACATCACATAACTGTCTATGTTGTAGCATCAACCAATAAAACTATGTGCATTGGGGATCATGATAATTGATTAGGTTCACCTTGCCCATGCTTTGGGCTTTACGTTGGAAATAACAGCACACTATGGACTATGCAGAGAAACCTCTCTCTAAATTATTTTTAAAGACATATAATCCATCTACTGTAAACATTATACATCACCTGTATAAATGCCTAATTATATGTGTAGGTGATTTATTTTGAATAATAACATACATTTTGTGTCTTCCTATGTGATGAATCTAGCAGGTTGCAAATCAAGGCCAAAGCATGGCCAAAGTGAAATTAGCTTCACCAAATATTTAGCATGAGCCCCACTGGGATATTTAACATTTAACTTAACTCAATATAATGACCATCTAACCCTAGGGCTTCTATAAGGTCTTCTACTGCTCAATAAAATGATCATCTACTGTGTCCACATCAATCGAGTTGTCAACATTTCAATAAATAGCCTTGGTTGTGAGTGACATCAACAACAAAAACATAACTTGGGGATTCCAGTGTTGTTAAATATCTTGTTAAATAGCTCACACAAATAACCATCAATACCATCCACGTCATTTGATTTTTTATGATTCCAATAAAATAGTGTTTCTAGTAACATTAGCCTAGGAAAGAACACACATTCAGGGCTTCTAAGGTTTCTCATGATCCTGAAAACTCAACAAAATGACTCAACTCAATTTACATCATATGATTTGAAGGATTCCAATTAAACAGTGTCTATTATATCAACCACTAAAACCACATACATTTAGGGCTTCAAAGGTTTTTTGTGACCATCCACATGAATTACTTTTTCAAGACTCCAATCAAATAGCGACTATTGCGACATCAACCAGTAAAGGAACACATATGGGAGTTTAAAAGGTTTCATTATTTATCATGTTATTGCTCTAGATAATAAACCTCCATCACAAAAGGACTTAGATTAGAGCTATGATTCCTTCATGTGCTACAATTGGTCAATACATTGACCATTTACATCAAATACATTTTGCAATTCCAAAAATAGTATCTATTTTATGAAACATATATGGAACTATGGGAAATCTCCTATGTTTTCTAATGTAAAAGATTTAATACCACAAAGTCTGCATTACCTTTAGACACCTAATCACTTTAGTTGCTTTCAAAAGCTTTAAAATTATGTAGTAATACCATATTGGCCTACAGTATTCGTTTTTCTGAGGTACAGTATCAAATCTATTGTTTTCATTATATGTCTTCAAAGTTTAATTATGATTGATTAAGCTGCAACAAAGTATGTTTATATACCTGCTAATGCTCAATATAAGGACCATATATTTTTTTTTACATCCCAATATAATAAATAATCATATGCACATTCAAGATTTTAACAAATGGTCTCTTTTTGGAGATCAAGCATGAACAGAACCTCAGGATATCAGCTTTATTTTCTGCAAAATATTTAAAACATAGACCTTTCTGACCTAATCACCTGAAAATATGGCCTATGAGAATTCTGGAGATTTCTGAAGTTCTTTATTTTTTATTTATGTCTTCTTTAATTGCTACAAACTATTGGTAATTGGTCACCTAGAAAAAATACATACAAGTAAAAGTACCGTATTTTGGATGTATTTGATCAAATCTGTTATTTAGATGCTACATGTTTTTTAATCCCATCCTGAACTCTTTCCTTTACAGCATGTTTGTCTCAATTATTGAATATTTCATTTCTATACACACAAATTAGGTATAATCTAGAGCCTCTGCAGCCTTTGGTGTTGATTGTATCATCAATTTAGGCATTTAAGTCTTCAGATCTATTCCATTCAGGGAAATAAGCACATTTTAATATTTACAGGTGTTAAAGTAAATATAAATGGCTAATAAAGTAACTACAAGAAAAACAAAGTGAAATCTCCATAGAGGTAGATGATCACGTTGTTGGTGTGGATCACTGTTCTGTGTGGCCAGGAATGGACAAATACATCATACTCATTAAGCATCTGTTGGACTTTACTTTTCCTCCTTCTTCTGGCCATTAATTTCAGGTTGTGTGGTTTACAAGATTTCAGTGGTGACCATGAAAAATATATAAGCCATAAAACTGAAGTGGCATTTACAACCATGAATATATTTAATAGGATGCGTATTCTACACTACAGTAGAATTAAGTCTGATAATCGTGAAAATACACTGGGCACATTTGCCATAAACGGGCAAGATTTACACATTTCCTGCCTAGACAAAGACCTTTCTTTCTTTCCATGGTATCTATTCAACAGACTCAACTGCCATAATACTTGCACAAGGTCTTTCCTATTTTTTTATTAAGTTGTTCAGTCATATTGTTGCAAATCTACCAAATACTGGCATGATATAAACTAAGGAGTTGCTCATGATACTCAAAAATAAAGGTAACAATTTAAGGTGCCAGCTAGAGAAAGCCAACAAAAATAGGAGGGACTATGTTATTATTTTAAAAAGAATGCTTAATGCAAGTAAGGAGGGCATGTATATGGTTATTGACGTTTGGATTTACGATAGGCCACTGCTATTTCCAAACTTCTAAAATTGATTTTTAAGAAAAATAATACTTTTTTGTGTGCTGAAGGAGACAAACTCTCACTCTCACTGTCATAATTCAGCCTCAAAAGCAAATCCACAATTCATTTGGATAACCCGAAATGTGTAACAGTGTGATTTGAGAAAGTAGTAATTACTAAAATGAAAGCCTAAAAAAAGCTAACTTGAAACAAAAACAAGTGGTTTAAAGACATCAAATACATCAAGTAAAGTTGGCCATGCTCAATGGGATGTGTAGCCAATAACTCAGTATCTTCTTTAGATCACACTTCCGTTTTTAAATAATAAAGACTAGTAGACGTTTACTGGCAAAATCTGCATTCCAAAAAGTCTAACTTCTGGGACCCTCTTACAACTCGAGAAAAGCCAGAATATCATCTGCTGTACAGTAATACAGTTTATGATGATGAATCAATTAGAGTGTTCTCAGATTACACTGTTGAATTACCAGCAATAATGGTGCCAGGTGAAAACCAAGGAATGGTCAGCAATGGAGAGCATTTATTGCACACAGTCATGTGTGCAATCATGCAGACGATATAACAATAATAATAATAATAATAATAATAATAATAATAATAATAATAATTATTATTATTATTATTATTATTATTATTATTATTATTATTATTATTATTATTATTGTTATTAACAATAATATTAATACTAATGAGAGGAAGAATATTTTTGTAAATACTAAGTTATATTTTAGTAACTTAGCTTATTATTAATAACACTAAGATATGCTTGTAGAGATAATAGAGACTGTACTACACACAGGAAAAAAAAAGGAAATTTTAAGAACTGTACTAAATTTTTTTATCACTATTTAACTCATAATATTAATCATGATAATGGCAAAAGTACAATATAATCACAGTTTATGACCACAAAGACATAACACCTGAACAAGCAATGTTGACAGAAATGATTATGATATTTACAATTACCATAATAATATTAAAAACAATAATATCATTGATGATGATGATAGTAATAATATTAATAATAAAGCTTCAATGAGCAACCTACTAAATATTGTAGCAACATAGTAAAGACCAAGCTCCAAAAATGTTACCTAGTTTAAAAATCATTACAATCATCACTAACCGTAGTAAATACCGATAACATATAATTATGAGAAAAGATTGGCAACCGTACAAATTACAACAGCAACATTTTAGTTAATGTAATCAATGTGAAGATTATTAATATGCAATAACATTCGCATTAAATCAAAAGATGTTGTGGGTGTAATTTGTAAGTTTACCAACCTTCTTAAACAGATTATAATAATAGCAATACAAATATTAACGATTTGTTACCACTAAGATACTGCAGTGAGGTTATGATAAAAGTCTGTGCAATAAATGCAAAAAATCCAATTTGATATTTACCTGTACGATAATCATGAATGCAAAATGTAGAGCAATAATAATAATAAAAATAATAAATAAAAAAATGCACAAAATACAAAAAACTATTAATAGTATGATTAGTGTCCCAATGGTGGGAGAAAAATATACTTGAACTTGACTTTATAGCCATCATCATCATTCTATTTTTTGCCTACGTACTGCTTATATAGTAAATATGATAATAATAATACTAGTTGTACGATTTATTAATATTATTCTCATCATCATTTGTTTTGGCCTATATCTCCTGTACTACTACAAAAGCATTATTATTATTATTCTTTATCATCAGTTTTAGCAGTGGCAGCATCATTTTTTTATTAATGTTATATTTAATGATGATCATAACGAGAATGTAATATCATTGCATATGTTGTATGTTTGCTACAATGGTCTTATTTTATAATACTATCACTGATTAGTATGTGTTGCACGCCATGTTTAGTTTTAGGCTTTGACAAGCTGGAACACATGGCTCCTACAATCTGTTTGCAAACAAACAAAACTATGATTCCAAACTCCGCCCACTTTTCTGGGACCTCTGTTTTGCCGCAGTCAGTGTTGAATGACCCACTAGGAGCTTCCAAGCAAGTAGTAAAGCCTAGCAAAGTAGCGTAAAAGAGTCCAACACCTCAACTGCAGAAAAATGTGTTCCTTGCTATAAATGTTACAGTAAAAATTACAGGATGAGGAACAGTCTAGGCTATTTATTGGCCTATTGGCAGGAGGTGATAACGGTGAAAAAAAAGAGAAAAAATGACAACAGCAAGCAGCTGGCACAGCAAGATGGGCTGATAGCACTGATAGCGCTCCCCCTACACACAACACCTCAGCCACTATCAGTGCTTTTTATCAATCACATATTACAATAATAGCTCACGAGAGAGGTTTTGTGTCCTGGCCTGGGAGGGAGCTCACTTAACAGATGCTTACAATAAAATAAAAATACAGAGAAGGACAGAAAGGAAAAATATTTAATAAAAGGTTGTTTTTTTTGGTGACAAAACGTGGGGGCCAAATACATAATTTATCACAGCATTATCAGGATATCCAGGCAGTCTAATCAAGGAGCACTGAGTGACTCTTTTTTTGCCTTATCATCCAAAGTGGTGGAAAGGGAGAAGGAATTATCAGCCTTGTGCAGATTGCTGGGCTGGAATTTTAATGGTAATAATCGGGTTTCTGATGGTATATCTTCCCGGCTTATCTTTCCCATTATCTCCCCTTATCTGGCCAGTCATCAGAGCAAATTAATGGTGCTCTTTCAGCTTCGCCTTTTTATCGCTGCCCAGAGAGCACCCAAGGGGAAAGAATAAGCAAAATATTAAAATACTGCATTAATCACAATTTTAGATAGCTAGACAAGAATGCAGGAAGAAGAAAAGGGAGAAAAAAAAAACTTTTCCCAACAACCTTTTTGTCCTTTAAAATGACTGTCCAAAGAGTTTTCAGGCAAAAAGAATCCACGTCTGTTTTGCTGTTTGCTTAGTTGTTACATGGTTACTGCTTCCCTTGTACTGCTAGGCAGAGTGTGTATATAGCCTTTACTATTAGCGTAGCAGTTTTGCGCCTATATATACAGTAGTTCCCGAGCTTCTGGTTATATTGCGTATTAGTAGGTATTAAATCTTTGTCCCCCTCTACCTAAAAGGAAATCCTCACATGTATTTACATATATACCTGGCATTAATAAACTCGTACTGGCTCTATGGATACACTGGACATTGACCAAGGCCAACTACTGCTACTACTTTTACATGCCTCTATCTCTCATAAATATATATATATATATATATATATATATATATATATATATATATATTACAGAACCAAGGGCATTCCATTAACCCTTGCTTGGTATTACATTCCCCACTATTTACAATCTAAATGTTTGACATATATCAATGGACCTTTCCATTTTTTGAAGACCACAATGTGTTGCCTTCTACCCTAGTAAAACATGGAAAGGCTGGTGGGCCTTCCATTGTATACTTTGATTTTTATTGTAAGATGTATGTTAAAATTATTATATATATATATATATATATATATATATATATATATATATATAATTTTTGTCGACCCAAGAGTGGGACATTCTGTAGGCCTTGAACAAGTTGAACAATTTCTTCTGAAACTAAAACTTGCAATGGTTCCAGGTATTTTCTAATGTGCTTTAATTTGTACAAGCTAAAGTATATGTATATACATTACAAAAGGTTTTATATAAGGATTTTAGACGCCCCTTAGGCCTCATAACCCCCCTCGCTCCATAATTCACCCCAAAGTTCCTTCCTATTCCAATGCTATTGTTATATTTTTATATTAGAAGTCCTAATAAGCTACATATACTGATATATATATATATATATTATTTTAAGTTAAGTCTTGCCTTGTTTTTTCTTGTTGTACAAGGGCTCAAAAATGATAAACAAGAACATAGAGTAGATATTCGTTTGAGAGTTGAGCTGAGACAGTTTTTTGGCCTTGTACAACCTCCCTACGCTTTACGGCAACTGGAATATTAGATGAAAAAATTATAAGAATTACACCAAATATAATGCAGTTTACAGCATGGCCACGTAGTAATATAGTAGCTCACTACTAATTTGTTTGATAGAGCCTGTGACACAAGTTGAAGATAAATAAAAAAAGCAACACTTAAAAATGAACACCGATTGTCTTACAGAATAACACACATGATACAGTAAAGTGCTTTTGTGCATTGGATGTTATGGTATCAGTGGCTTCAGCCTTTGACGTAAAGCAAAGCTGCCTCCTTAACGACACCATATGTATATTCCAATTAACAGTCACACTTTTATCTCCAATCATTTGATGAATAAGAAAAAAACTAAAATGAGCACATTTAATTGAGTAGATAATAATGTACACAAAAGGCCAAAGAGCTAGCCAGCCTTCCACTAGCCAATTAATGTTCATAGGTTATTAACAGTTCAGTTGCCAAGCTTACAATTAAAAGAGGCACAATGGTTCCACAAGGCACAGGTAGGAAAGGAATAAAATAAAAAGCTTATCCAGCGAACATGAGACATGAAGTGTATTAAAAAAAGAAAACAGCAACAATCAGACAAAGTTTTTATCATCAGGTAGAAAATGGAGACAACACAGAAGGGACAACACAACACAATATATTGTCAGAGGTCAACAAAGTGTTTTCTTTTTCTTACGTTCATGTTTCTTGTGTTTTACACGCTCACAAAATATTTGGCAGAAGTGAACCAGAAATGAACACGTTACAATGACACGAAACAGAAACTGGCGATGGATATGACTGAGATACTGTACATAGACTAGAGGGGCCATAAAAAGTCATCACAAATTAGCTATAGCAGGGCAATTAGAGCAAAGGGAAATCAATAGCAAAATGCTAGGAAGCTGCTCAGGAGGGGGAGGGGGGATAAGGTGCAAACTAATATTGAGGGATGACGATGCAGCCAGTCAAGGTAGGTTTTGTCACTTATCAAGTAGTACAGTAAAGTAAAGAACAGAGAAAAACACAGGAAAAAACTAAATAAAGAAATAGAGAAGAAAAGACATGAGGTGGACATAGGAAAGAAAGTAAAGAACAACCTAAAATGAAAGTAAAGAATGAAGAAACAAAGAAAAAAAGAAAGAAAGGCATAAGATAAAAGTAGGGAAAAAAAGAAAGAAAGGCATAAGATAAAAGTAGGGAAGAAAAGAAAGAAGGCATAACACAAAAAAGAAAGTAAAATGTAAAGTTGATTAAAAGAAAAAAGGAATAAAGGGGAAGAGAGAAATAGAGTACAGATGAGACAATGGAAGGAAGCAGGTTGAGAGAAGTAAAAGAAGAAGAGAGAGAAAAAAGGGATGTGTTAGAACAGTCAGCAAAGTAAGAAAAGAAACAAAGGGAAAGTCTTACTCTAAGATATGAATGGAAAGCAGCCATTCACTATTGCAATTATTATTGAGATTTGGGCTTGTCAGATATATTTTATAAAATAAAAGGAAGCAATAACTATAAAGTCTGTATACACAGACATTCCAACACCAGCAGTACACACACTGATCCCCATGCAGGCGACCAGGGAATAAACTTGGAGGAAGTTGTGTGCACCAGGGCCCAGAAGCATGCCTGGCGTCCCACCATGAGAAACACATGTAGCCTGGAGTTAGGAGTCATCACAGAGGCGCCTCCATCAATCAGAATAAGAGTGACCTCACTGCCTTGTCCTGCTCAAGTGACAACTGGGAGTTGTAATTAGGCCGACATAGATGGACGGTGCCTAGGCAAAGTGAGTGGTGCCGTGGCTGCGCACAAACCTTGCATGGTAGCCAACATCTTTCCCAAAGCCTTTCCGGGGACACTGCTCTGCTGACGCCATGCCCCCCAACCTGGTGGAACACATCCAGCTACACCTTATGGAGTGTTTCATTTCAAAAAGATCCAAAATGTTTCTTCTTGTTTCCAAAAGCCAAAATAAAAAGACGGATAACACCATCGCAGAAAAGAAGCATCAGGTCATGGTGTGGGCCAGAACTGCCAAACCTGGCTCCGTCCCTGGAAACGGCCACCTGCCCCACGCTGGATTATTCCAAAGACTTTCCAGGGACAATGACAAGTGTCCAAAAGCTGATTCAGATGACTTCCACCCATTAGAATTCGAACGAAAAAAAGTGACTCACTGCAAATTATATCGCTGATGTTGCTAATAATAATAACAACCATAATCATATCATAATAATAATTCATAATAACTTAAAAATAACTGAATTAGCGCTGATGTTGCTAATAATAATTATAACCATCATAACAATAAGTTGTGAAATTCCAAAGCCGGTCAGCTTTGGTATTTCTTAAATTATTATTATGATATGATTATGTGATACGATTATTGCAATCTAGTATCTTGTGCCCTGTTTACTGTAAGCAATAACGGTAACGGTATGATACTACATATTGAATAAAGATTTTTTTAATTCATTATCATTTATATATATATATATATATATATATATATATATATATATATATATATATATAATATATATATATATATATATATATATATATATATATTAAATATAATATAAAAATAATTATAAAATTATACATATATTATTCTTTTGCATGACACATGCTAATCTCTATAAAATGTATTATAATTTATTAATATTAATTAATGTCAATATTAATAATTCAAATACATGTTTGCATTTCTTTCTTTTTTTAAATCCAAGAGGCATTATAAAATGTATTAGTCTCAAATAGATAAATGCGTTAGAAGTTTATAGCGGTGAAAGTTAGAGAACATCTCCAAAAGCAGGGACTGTCCCAAGCAATGTGGGGCAGCACTAGAAGCTCCGTTATAAGTTCCCAGGCTGATTGTAGGATGGCCACACAGACACACAGACAGACAGAGGTACAGACAGACAGACAGACAGGGTCTGGGACTCACGTTTGATCTGCCTGGGCTTGCTCTGCTTCCTCCGGGACATGGTGCTGCTCCTCAGTCCCCGCAGGTCCCCGGGTGACAGATCATAGAAGAGGCGATGGCTGGATGGCTGGAGATGGGCAGCGGAATGCCGGGCGTCAGGCGCGGAGAGGAGGAAGGAGAAGATAGAGGAGGAGAGGAGGAAGGAGAAGATAGAGGAGGAGAGGGGAGCGGAGGAGGGAGAGAGAGAGAGACAGAGAGAGGGGCGGGAGGGATGAGAGAGCACCGAGTAATGATGAGGGGACACTGAGCGCAGAGGAGGGGGGCGGAGGGATGAATGGCGGGGGTCCTCTTCTCTCTCATACAGTCCCGGGGAGGAGGATGCTGTCCCCGGAATGGCCGGCCACACACCCCCGGCTGTTCCCCGCTGCGCGCTGCTCTGAAAGGTGTCACTTAACTCTCCCGCGTCCCCGCGCGTGTGACTCCCCCCCCCCCCCCCCCCCACTGCCCGAATAAGAGGAGGGGCCACACCGCACTTTCCCCATAGGAGAGCAAGGGGGGCTTTACTAACTGTCACCTAACAATGTGTCATGACAACAACCTGACAGCAATAGCCCCCCCCCCCCCCAATAAAGTAACTCCTGGGGTCTGCTACCCCAAAGACATCCCTCCGCACCCCCTTAATACCTGCTCTCAGCACCCCCCAACCTGCCCTCAGCCTCCCCCAATACCTGCTCTCAGCACCCCCCAACACCTGCCCTCAGCCTCCCCCAATACCTGCTCTCAGCACCCCCCAACAGCTGCCCTCAGCCTCCCCCAATACCTGCTCTCAGCACCCCCCAACAGCTGCCCTCAGCCTCCCCCAATACCTGCTCTCAGCCACCCTCAACACCTGCCCTCAGCCTCCCCCAATACCTGTTCCCAGCACCCTCCAACACCTGCCCTCAGCCTCCCCCAATACCTGCTCTTAGCACCCCCCAACAGCTGCCCTCAGCCTCCCCCAATACCTGCTCTTAGCACCCCCCAACAGCTGCCCTCAGTCTCCCCCAATACCTGCTCTCTGCACCCCCCAACAGCTGCAATCAGTCTCCCCCAATACCTGCTCTCAGCACCCCCCAACACCTGCCCTCAGACTCCCCCAATACCTGCTCTCAGCACCCCCCCAACACCTGCCCTCAGCCTCCCCCAATACCTGCTCTCAGCACCCCCCAACAGCTGCCCTCAGCCTCCCCCAATACCTGCTCTCAGCACCCCGCCAACACCTGCCCTCAGTCTCCCCCAATACCTGCTCCCAGCACCCCCCCCCAACAGCTGCCCTCAGCCTCCCCCAATACCTGCTCTCAGCACCCCCCAACACCTGCCCTCAGCCTCCCCCAATACCTGCTCTCAGCACCCCCCCCCCAACAGCTGCCCTCAGCCTCCCTCAATACCTGCTCTCAGCACCCCCCAACACCTGCCCTCAGCACCCCGCCAACACCTGCCCTCAGTCTCCCCCAATACCTGCTCTCAGCACCCCCCCCAACAGCTGCCCTCAGCCTCCCCCAATACCTGCTCTCAGCACCCCCCAACACCTGCCCTCAGCACCCCACCAACACCTGCCCTCAGTCTCCCCCAATACCTGCTCTCAGCACCCCGCCAACACCTGCCCTCAGTCTCCCCCAATACCTGCTCTCAGCACCCCCCCAACACCTGCCCTCAGCCTCCCCCAATACCTGCTCTCAGCACCCCGCCAACACCTGCCCTCAGTCTCCCCCAATACCTGCTCTCAGCACCCCCCCAACAGCTGCCCTCAGCCTCCCCCAATACCTGCTCTCAGCACCCCGCCAACACCTGCCCTCAGTCTCCCCAATACCTGCTCTCAGCACCCCCCCAACAGCTGCCCTCAGCCTCCCCCAATACCTGCTCTCAGCACCCCCCAACAGCTGCCCTCAGCCTCCCCCAATACCTGCTCTCAGCACCCCCCCCCCAACAGCTGCCCTCAGCCTCCCCCAATACCTGCACTCAGCACCCCCCAACAGCTGCCCTCAGCCTCCCCCAATACCTGCTCTCAGCACCCCCCAACAGCTGCCCTCAGCCTCCCCCAATACCTGCTCTCAGCACCCCCCAACACCTGCCCTCAGCCTCCCCAATACCTGCTCTCAGCACCCCCCAACAGCTGCCCTCAGCCTCCCCCAATACCTGCTCTCAGCCACTCTCAACACCTGCCCTCAGCCTCCCGCAATACCTGTTCCCAGCACCCCCCAACAGCTGCCCTCAGCCTCCCCCAATACCTGCTCTCAGCCACCCTCAACACCTGCCCTCAGCCTCCCCCAATACCTGCTCTCAGCACCCCCCAACACCTGCCCTCAGTCTCCCCCAATACCTGCTCTCAGCACCCCCCAGCAGTTGCCCTCAGCCTCCCCCCAATACCTGCTCTCAGCCACCCTCAACACCTGCCCTCAGCCTCCCCCAAACATCTGCTGTCAGCACCCCCAACATCTGCCCTTAGCTTCACTAACTCTTGCCCTCCGCACCCCCCCAACACCTGCCCTCCAACACCCCACAACAACTGCCCTGAGCCTCCCCCGACCACCCACCCTCAGCACCCCGCCAACACCTGCCCTCAGCCTTCCCCCAACATCTGCCCTCAGCACCCCCCAACACCTGCCCTCAGCCACCCCCCAATACCTGCCCTCAGCACCCCCCAACACCTGCCCTCAGCCACCCCCAATACCTGCTCTCAGCCTCCCCCCAACATCTGCCGTCAGCATCCCGCAACCTCAGCCTCCCCCCAACACCTGCCATCAGCATCCCCCAACACCCGCCCTCAGTACCCCCCAACATCTGCCCTCAGCATCCCCCAACACATGCCTTCTCCCAACACCTCCCCTCCAACACCTGTCCTCAGCCTCCCCCCTACACCTGCCCTCAACCTCCCCCCAACATCTGCCCTCAGCATCCCCTAACACTTGCCCTCAGCACCCCCCAACACCTGCCCTGAGCCACTCTCAATACCTGCTATCAGCCTCCCCTCAACATCTGCCGTCAGCCTCCCCCTAAACACCTGCCCTCAGCATCCCCCAACAACTGCCCTCAGCATGCCCCAACACCCACCCTCAGTCTCCCCCATCATCCGCCCTCAGCCTCCCCCCAAACACCTGCCCTCAGCATCCCCCAAAACCTGCCCTCAGCAACTCGTGAAACCATTATGCCATTCTCTTTATATGTCTTTTTTTTTCTTTTTTTTGTCTCACCTCTTTCTTTCTTAAATGTTTTCTTTAATTCTTTCTCTCTCTCTCTTTTTCTTTTTTTATCCCATTCATTCTTTCTTCTCTCCAATATTTCCTTTTTTTTCTTTATCACTATTAGAGGTGAGTGAACCAATTCGTTGGAACTGTATTTCGCTCTGAATTTAAAGGAAACGTTTATTTGGCACATATCCAAATTTCTTGTGATTCGCGTCAAACGAATCTTTTCCTGAAATCCTTAAATAAAAAAGTGAAAACTCTGGTCTCTGTCCTGTGCTGCTCTCCGAAGAATCCAAAGCCCCCGCTGGTCTCCTGGCATCCCGCTCCCCACCTCAGTGAGGGGAACTTTGCTCTAGCCATGGCAAAACACTAGCCCCTGTGCTGGTGAATGATGGGTCCATGCTGATGGCAACCAGGATCTACAATACCCATGTGGGGGGTGTACGGGTAATGGTGTGGGGGTAATGGTAATTTACTTGCCCTCAGCCTCCCCCAACACCTATCCTCAGCATGCCCCAGTACCTGCCCTGAGACTCCCCCCAACACCTGCCCTCAGCGACCCCCAACATCTGCCCTCAGCATTCCCTAAAACCTACCCTCAGACTCCCCCCCCAACACCTGCCATCAGCATGCCCCAAACCTGCCTTCAGCCTCCCCCCAAAACCTGCCCTCAGCCTCCCCCAACACCCGCCCCTAGTGAACCCCAACACCTGCCCTCAGCCTCCCCCAACACCTGCACTCAATGACTCCCAATACCTGCCCTTAGCACCCCCTGAAGAAGAGAGGTGCTTCTCTCCAAGGACCAGAGGTAGATTGGCCATGGGGAGTACATGAAAAATTTCTGGTGGGCTGCACTGATTTGGGGACAAATGCTCTAGCTCCTCACCTAGACCATTTGAATCAATGTCCACCTCTGCCCAAACCTAGGGGACCCATCAGGGGGGTAACTATAGGGAGTGCAACCACACTGGGGTACCTTGCCAATGATCCCACGGCACATGTGTGGTGGACCAGGGCATCAGGCGCATCCTCTTCTGTCTGTGCACGGTCATGCCCCAGTAACTGAATGGCTGTGAGCACGCTCAGCAGAAGGATGCTGCACGCTGATTGTGTGTGCGTCTAGGCTTTCCATTCAGCTCAGTCAACTCATTCAATTGACTTGAATGGGGAGCACGCACAGACATTGTGGGGCTGTATGGGGTTCCGAAATTCCTAGTGGAAGCCCTGCATAGGACACACAGGGAATGTTATGTTTTTATGGGTGATCTGGGGGGTTTCTGATAGCACGCCATGCTAAATCAGGATGCCCCCAGTGCATTAAACAAAACCCGGGATAGTGAAAACCCTGGGTTTTGTCCTGCTTTAAAGTGAACCTGTTACCAGAATTGTCACTATCCTGATGATAGGTCCATTTACCTGGGGTATCCCGATTTCCATCCCAGTTTGGGCTGTCTGAAACTCCCCACTCCCCCCTGCTCCAACCGCATGTGCACAGGCTCTTGTCCAATCAGTGCTTTATGCCTGTGAATACTAATGAATGTTATAAAGCACTGTTTTGAACAAAGCGCCAGCATAGGGAGAAGGAATTAACGCATCCTCAGTCTCCCTGCGGATTGCAGAGCGCTCCCATTCCAGCCTATATGAATAGGAACGTGCCTAGCCACAGGGAGGCCGGGGATGCTGCCACGTCCCAAGAATGTGGTGTGGGAGCACTGAAAAATGGTGATGACCCAGGAAGACTTGGAGTCCATTAGGTCCACTTTAAATTTGATTGGACTCTTACTTCTTACTTTTTTTTCTTTCATTCTCTTCTTTATCTATACTTTCTTGTTTCACATGTGTTCTCTCCCTTTGCTCTCTCTTCCTCCTTTCCACTTTCATTCTCGCTTTCTTTCTCTGCTCTACAATTCTCTCTCCTTTTTTTTTTTCACTCTCTTTCTTTTCTCTGGGTCTTTTTCTTCTTCGCCTTTCTTCCTCTCTCTCATTTTCTATTGTTTTTTTTCTCTGTGCTCTTTTTGCATCTTTCTTGATGCTCTCTACCTTTCCTTCACCCTCTATCTTTTATTAACGCTTTCTTTCTCTTACTCGCTTCCTCCCTTTTTTCTCTCTCTCATTATTATTTATTTATAAAGCACCATCATCTTCCATAGCGCTGTACAAATAATTACAGACAGGGTAGAAACCTACAGCACATACTGTAGACCATTACAAATGCAGTGTTTCAGAGTTTACGATTAATATTCTGAATACAAGATACAATAGGAGAGAGAGCCTGGCCCTTGTAAGCTTACAGTCTATAGGATACGAGGTGGAGACAAAGGGGAAGGATCACAAGCAGTCACTATTGAGCTTTGTGACATGTGCCCTTTAGAGCTTTGCTTAAAGTGGACCAACACCCAGGATTTTGACTATCCTGGGTCTTGGTCCACTTCGGTGGGGCACCCCCGATCGGGGTGCCCCGCTGTGTGAAACCCCCCCGAACAACTCACCTCTCCCCGCTCCCAGCGCCGACGGACAAGCCGCGGACAAGCGGCTCCTTTGCCGCCGCCTCCCGCGCGTCCCTCTTGACGCGTGCGTGCCCGCGCCGGCCATTCACAGACGGCCGGCGCGGGCGCGCGCACATCTAGAGGGGCGCGAGGGAGGCGGCGGCGGCCGGCCGAAGATAAGGTAAGGAGTTTGGGGTGTTTGGGGGGGTTTCACCCCGCGGTGATCGGGAGGTGATCGGCCCGGGAATGGGTGTTGGTCCACTTTAAGCTGGATTGTATGCTTGTCTCAATAGGTGGGTTTTGAGGGCACTTTTGAAAGCTTAGAGGGTTGGGGAATGGCAGATTGGGCAGGGGAAAGCATTCCAGAAGATTGGAGTGGTACGCAAAAAGTCTTGGAGGTGAGCATGAGAGGAGGTGACCAGGGTAGAAGACAGGAGAAGGTCGGCAGCAGAGCGGAGGCTGCATCGAGGTTCTCCTTCTCAATTCTTTTCCTCTGCCCTTTCTACCATTCTCTCCCCCTCTTTATTTCTCTTTTTATCTTTCAGTTTCTTTATTCCTTTCTTTGCTATCGCTTACATATCTTCCATTTCTCTCCATATGTCCCTTTTCTTTTTTTTTGTCTCAAATCTTTCATTCTTAAGTGGTTTCATTAATTCTTTCCCTCTCTCCTTTTCTTTTTTTATTTCATTCATTCCTTCTTCTTGGAAGAATTTTCTTTTTTTTCCTTTTTCACTATTAGAGATGAGTGAACCAGTTCATTAGAACCAGATTTCACTCAAGTTTATTAAGCACAAATCCAAATTTCTTGTGATTCGTGTCAAATGAATCTTTCCCTGAAATCCTTAAATAAAAAAGTGAAAACTCTGGTCGCTGTCCTGTGCTGCTCTCCAAAGAATCCACAGTCGCCGCTGGGCCCCCACCACAGGGAGGGGAGCTTTGCTCTAGCCATGCCAGAACACCAGCCCCTGTGCTCTAAGTGAACGATGGGCCCATGCTAATGGCAACCAGGACCTTCCATACCCATGTGGGGGGGTACAGGTAATGGGGCAGGGGTAATGGTAATTTGCCACCCCACCACCCTTTAAACTGGCATAGGGGTGTCTTTCCTAGGCTTCCCCCTAGTGTCATTGTACAGTTAGGTGATGGAAGTAAACTCCCACAGGAAGCCACTCCCAGGAGTATAAATGCCCCTTCCTTTGGCAGAGACAGCTCTGTGCCTGGCAGGGTTCCAGTCTGTAAAGGAGGGGGTCCTTGTGCTTCTTTAAAGTGGACCAACACCCTCCGCTGATCGGCCCGGGAATCTATAAGATTCCCTGGGCTGATCAGCTCCCTGCCTTTTCGAGGGTGCCCCGCTATGTGAAACCCCCTAGGACGCCTGCAAATCCTACCTGTTCCTTGTTCCAACGGCGCATGCGCGGGCCGCCACCTCTCGCGCATCCCTCTAGCAGGGCGCGCACCCACGCCGGCCGGTTGTGAATGGCCGGCGCGGGCGCGCTGCCTGTACGAGCGACACGCGAGAGGGCGGCGGCGGGCGCTCTCACCTTGTCCGTAAATGGACCTCGCTTGTCCGTCGGCGGTGATTGGTGGAGCGAGTCACGTGGGAGCGGGGTCAGGTGAGTTTTTGGGGGGTTTCACACACGATCGGGGTGCCCCGCGGAAGTGGACCAACACCCAGGATAGTGAAAATCCTGGGTGTTGGTCCACTTTAATTCAAATGACCTTGCCATTGAAATGAATGAAGGTGTGTGGCCATTCACAGCGAGTGATGTGAGGACACAGCCAGGACACCACAGGCCGTGGTTGTGAGCAGGCATGGTGCTGTCTGGATTGCCGGTGGAGGTACGTTTGAAATTCCTGGTATAGGACCGATCAGCTGCAGAGGACTATTAATATCTATTTTTTAGATTTGTGCCGGAACAGTCTCTTTAAAGATGGTCTTTGGGTCAGGGGGCTCAGTTGGCAAGTGTGCATTCAGCTGCTTGCAATATACTATGAGGCACTGCCCTATCCTGCTTGATTCTGTCCCCGAACCAGGCAGTATGTTCCCTCTCTGTGGTGTAAAAATTCAGTGAAATAAGTAATACATGCACCTGTTACATGACCTAAAAGTACACAAAACCAGGTTGCAGCTTACTGGGAAACAAGCTCAATGTAAATAATGGGAGAGATCCCTGAAATCTCTCAAAAAGACCAGTAATAAGGGTCGTACACCCTCTGTATCAATTAATCAATAGTATTTATTTATACAACACAAAGACGTAAATAAATAAACAAAACAATATTTAAATTTATACATACAGGCAGTGGGACACTAGCCCCTGGATAACCCAAATCTTATATACTGATCTGAGGTCTAAATCCCCCTGCACAAATCGTTCCAGCAGCATCTATACAACACATGCCCCCATAGGGGTGCCCGGCATGTGGGGCAAACCTGAAACTTAAACCAGTAATAATAATTCATTTTTTAGCCTTTTAGTAAATCTCCCTGTCTTCTTCCGGCAGCCCTAATTATTTACTAAGAGGCTGATTCACTGCTAACGCCAGGTATTGCCAGATGAGCGTCTGTATAATCTGTGTAGCAGCACTTAGACCAACCGCTAGTGACAGAGCTTCTCAGCTGCTCTAGTAACCTGGCTGGCATTGATGAATGTGATGTGTGTTGGGCGCTGTAACAACAGTATAGTGCTGCAGCGAGCGAGAGGTAGCACCAGCTCAGTGCGTCCGACACTCGGCGCTCCACACCATATTTAACAAAAAACTACACACACACACAGCGTCGGCGCTCTAAAGCTGGGCGCTGTAGCATAGAGCGCCAGATGCTGTGTGATTAAAGTCTGTTTTTGAACACCTATCTACCAGTAACAAAGCGAAAACACATAGAATGACATTGTTTTAACACTGGGACAATAACACTTTAGTGCCAGACCTGTAATGACAATTCTGCATAAAAATCTAAAAAGTCCCAAAAATTTATAAAAGTGTTTGTTTGCAACAGGAGAGGTCACACAATGATTGGAGCAAAAAAAAAAAAAAAAAAAAAATTGCCAAACACGCTATTTATACACAACTAATGACGCCCCATTGAAATGTATGGGAGAGTGCTACAGAGCGTCAGGTACTACATGGCACTCCTGAGCCTAGAGCGCCAGCACTATACGCTGAGCCGCCTGTATTAATACATGTGACGCTACATGGCGCTGTTAGAGGCGCTCACCAGATTCGCTTTCTTAAATGTGGTTTTACGTACAGTGCCCAGCATTCACCAGACGCTGCCTGCCACTACGAGGCGCTACCTGGCGCTATCCCTTCTTAAATAACCCCCTTAGTGTATCATATTACTAATTTATTGCACTTTGCACTTTGTATATCGAGTCTTCATTATTTCTTATTTAATAGGTTTCCATTATGACCCCTATGGAGCCATGTGCTGTATTGATGCTACTGGAGGGATTTGTGCAGGGGGATTGAGACCTCAGATTATTATATAAGATTTGGTTTGTCCTGGGGCGAGTGCATGTGTATGTATGTTTGTCTTTCTGTTGTGTAAATAAATACTTTCAGGGATCTCCCCCACTATTTACTTGGTGCAGAAGTCCTTTAAAGCAGAACAAAATTTGGTATTTTGACCATGCTGGGTTTTGTTCCTTGCACACATGGAGCATCCTGATTTGGGATGCCAAGCTGTGTGAAACCCCCCAGGTCGCCCAGAAAAACTCACCTTTCCCCAGTCGTACAGCACATGCACAGGCCCTTGTCCAATGAGAGGTGTTTGCCGTGCATATTCACTTTCAACTTGGTATATGTTGCCAATAGCGACAGATTTCAGATATATAGTTATACAGAACACTGCTGCTGGGCATGTGTAATGTTGAATAAGCTCCCTCACCTCAGCAGTGGCCATAGTAGTGTTTGTGTGTACAGGACTCAATTCTCTCTTCTTGGTGTACAGACTTGGTGTATGTTTCCAATAGCAACAGATTACAGAAAGTGAAAACTGGTTCCATAAAATACACATTTGCTAATGTAGGAAAAAATAAATAAAAACTAGATCAGCTCAGCTCAGCAGATTGAGCGTGTCCTTTTGGCACAACAAGAAAATATACACTTTCAAAAACTCCATCAAAAGTGGACTTACCCTTTAATGCTCTGCAAACAGCAAACTGGAGCGAAAACAGCTGCATCCCCAATTACTCCATATTCCATCACAATTTGGGATACCCCAGGAAAAGTCCAGCGGCCTGCCCTGAAATCTTTTACATTACAGGTTTTGTTCCACTTTAAAGAAGAAGAAACTTCGAATTAAGTTACTTACTCTATACAGTTCCCAACACTGGCATCATAGGGAATTCCAGAATATGGTGCTTCAATGCCCAGCACATCTGGCAAGCCTGACACCAGGCATACAGATACTTACATCTTCTGCTATGCAGGCAAACAATAAACCACTAGCAAAATCAGATTTGGGCAGGCATGTTATTATTTTGTGTCGGCTCGTCTGCGATGATCTGATCTGGTGATCTGGTTGGTGGTGGCCACATTGAAGTGGTAAATATGAAAATGCCCAAAGACCGGGCAGTGCTGCAAAGCCGAATATTACGATTTGGGATACCCTATACTGCCAGGATCTCCTCCTTAATACAATGGAGGGCCATCTACGACTTGTGTAGCTGAAGCGCCTGTTTAAAGAGAAGAAAAGAAACGTCCATTGAAATGTATGGGAGAGAAACAAGTAGCCACAGGTACCAGGCGCTCTGAAAGGGATCTGCCGAGCCATCTGTGATAATGACTCGGTCGCTACGTGACGCTGTAAGAGGCGCTCACCAGAATCGGCTTCATAAATGTGGTATTGCGTACATTGCCCGGCGTTCACCAGATGCTACCTGCTGCTTACAAGGCACTACCTGTCGCTATCCCTTGATGAATAAACCCCTTAGCCAACTGTTAAAAAGCATTTATACCCCTTAAACTTGTCCCTATTTTCAAACAATAAAGGCCCAAACATAAGATTTTATGTAAAACACATTAGCAAGTGGTTGTGAAGTGCATAGGAAATCATATGTGTTTTTTCAAATAAAAAAAAAAAATTTAAAGTGTGGCACGCACACTCATCCCCCTCTGAGTTAATACTTTTTTGAACTACCTGTAGTTAAAGCTGTTACTTTTTTTGGGTATGTGTCTGACAGCTTTGCACATTTAGAGGCCGATTCATTAATAGCGGCAGGTAGCGACAGTTGAGCGACTGTAGCGGAATTTTCAGAGCGCCCGCTAGTAGTCGCTGTGCTTGGCCGTTGTTCGGTAGTTGATAGCGACTCAGTCGGTTTGCCGTAATGTTGAATATTGGGTGAGGAGTCGCTATTTGACAGGTTCCACGCTGTATGGAAACCAAAAAAAACAAGTTTTTTAAAATAATTTAGTAATATCAGACCTGTAATATCAATTTTGTACAATTTTTTTTTTCCCTTAAAAAAATTATCTAAAATGGCAGAAGTGGTCACAGAATTTTTCACAAAAAAAAAAAATTAATAACAATAAATTATTAATATTTAAAGATTGTTCCATTGAAATGCATTGGAGAGCGCCAGGTAGCGAGAGGTCATACCTGTCGCTGTTCAAGGTCGGACGCTGGCGCTGTAGGCTGAGGCTGGAATAATGATGAATGAGTCGCTGTATGGCGCTATCTCAGTCGCTAAGCAGGATTGGCTTGATAAATGTGTGATTGTGCTGTGGAGCCGGCGTTCTCGTGGCGGGGCCCGTCATTACCGGCCGCTCACCAGTCGCTACCTGTCGCTATTCCTTCATAAATAAGGGTCTATGTTTAGTCACATAAGATGGAGAACAGCAATGTGCTTGTGAACATCGACGTCACAGATTCTGATTGGGATTTAGGTCTGGACTTTGACTGGTTTTAAAATATGAATAGGCTTTGACCCATTCCATTGACTTTCAGCTTTTGCTGTATGTATAGGGTCCTCGTCCTGCAAAGTGTGAACCTTTGCTTCAGTCTCAAGTCTTTTGCAACCAGATTTTTCTCCAAGATTGTCCTTTATTTAGCTCCATCCATTTTCTGACCAGCTCCCCAGTCCATGCTGAAGAAAAGCCTCCCCACAGCATGATGATGCCACCACGTTTCACAGTGGGGATGATGTGGTCAGCATGATATGCAGTGTTACCTTTCCTCTACACATAGCGTCTAATAGTTGTCCTGATTCTGCCACCTGAGCCGTGGATCTCTGCAGCTCCTCCAGAGTGACTCTGGGCCTCTTGGCTGCTTCTCTACTTAGTGCTCTCCTTGCCTGGGCTGTCAGTTTAGGTAGACAGCCATGTCTTAGTAGGTTTGCAGTTGTGCCATATACGGATGATGGATCGAGTAGTGCTTTGTGAGATGTTTAGGGCTTGGGCTATTATTTTATAACCTAACCCTGCAATATTCTTCGCCACAACTTTACCCCTGAGCTGTCAGGTGTGTTCCTTGGTTTTCATGATGCTGTTTATTCACTAATGTTCTCTAACAAACCTCTGAGGCTTTCGCAGAACAGCTGGGGTGATACTGAGAGGAAGTTACACAGTCGATTTACCAAACTCGATTTACTAATTTGGTGACTTCTGAAGGCAATTGGTCACATGGAATTTTATTTAGGCATATCCAAGCACAGGTGGGCTGAATGCAAATGAACGCCACACTGTTCCATTTTTTTTTTCTTTATTTTAAATTCGGAAATGCATTTATCATTTTTTTAACCCTTCACATATATTTTCTACTTTGTGTTGCTCAAAAAAAATACACTTAAACCGGACCTTCACCATGATTTAGTGAAAAGCCCAAACTCTTAAAAAACAATTCCTCAGCATCTAAAATTAATATATTTTACATGTTTAGTCACTAATTTATTATACTTTTCCCCACTGGGCTGCAACTCTGTTCGGGAATTTAGGATACGGGCGCCGCCATCTTGACTCAGAAGCATCACACTTACTGAGGAGAGGAGAGTGGGATAAGGTACAGGGGGGCAGGTTATAGCTGTGCTTTGCTCAGACAGAGCAGAGCTGGGGTCAGGGAAAGGTCAGCAGTCCCAGAATGCAGAGCAGCACAGTCACTTCCTGTTTGCAGGCACTTCCTGTTTGCAGGCTGCCTGCAAAAATGGCAGCTTCCATAAGCCGCCATCTTGGATGTTTAAAGGCTTATAAAATGCAGTAGATGCAGGTAGGATGATTTTTAATGTGAGCAATCTGTATGTACAGGGTGTGGGAAACATATAAGATAGACTCTTATTTAGAGTGAAGGTCCGCTTTAAGTATGTGATTGTAATGTTTAAAATGTTCAGGGACTTTAAATAACTTTTTCAAGTCAAGTAAGTAGCTCGGTGGAATAAGCATTGTACTTTTGGAAGCATGGAAGACCTGATTTGTAATATTTATTAAAAAATAATTATTACATTTATTTTTCAGTATTATTGGAGAAGCTCTGTAAAGCTAAAAGAACCATAAACTAAACTGTAGTGCTCGATGTCAGGCGGCAGCTTCCAAGGCAAACAGGATCACGAGGCATTAAGAGGGGCATAGGTGCTCATGACCAGATCATTTTACCCCTGTATAAGTCAGTGGTCAGACTCAGACCCCATATGAAATATTGTGTACAGTTCTGGGCACCAGTGTATAAAAAAGGCATATCAGAACTAGAGCACAAAGGTGGGCAACTAAATTAAGAAATGAAATGCGGGAACTAGAGGACCCTGAAAGATTGTCAAAGTTAGGTTTGTTTAGTTTGGATAAAAAATGCCTGAGGGGTGATCTAATAACTATGTATAAATATATATGGGTTCAATACAAAGATCTGTCCTGCAATTTATTTAAAGCCAGGACTGTAAGTAAAACTCAGGGGCATCGTCTAAGATTAGATGAAAGAAGCTTCTTGTATCAGCAAAGGAAGGGATTCTTTACTGTAAGAGCAGTGAGACTATGGAACTCTCTGCCAGAGGAGTCAGTGGTGAAGAATACAATAAAAGAGTTCAAAAGTGGCCTGAATGCCTTCCTTGCATGTAATAAAATCACCAGCTATGGCTACGAGACCACTAATTAACAGGCTGAACTGGATAGACTAAAGTCTTTTTTTCAGCCTTACATGTCTAAGCATTAAACCCTTAATAACTATGTTTAAAAAAACCTCACTAGTAAAGGAAGTGTTCCTGCGTTGAGCCTGTGCTTTCCTGCTGCCTCATACAGATGGCGTGCACTGAAGCAGTGCAGTTAATAGAGCTCTGTATCCCATTCCCTGTAAAGGAGGCAGGGGATGGGTGGACAGACACCCAAAGAATAGCTGACTGCATGTAAGCTGGGGGCGTTTTAACCTATTGGACTGCAAGGAATGAGCTACAGAGGGGAAATAATGAGTATAGACTTACTTTGTTTGTGCCTATACAGTCACTTTGACTATAGTAAAACCCCTTTTATGGCCGGAGCTCACCTTTTTCTAAAGCCATTCATTTTAAGAGTGAAAATCCTTTTTTTAGCCCCAGTAATTCAGTTACAGGCAAAGAAATCATCTTTTGCCATAGAATGTATTGTTATAGATTAAGATGCCCTGCTGTATGAAACCCCTGGATCGATCCACTCAACTGTTCCCGGAGCCACACAAAATACAGAACATTTAAATATGTATAATATTTGGTCAATAGACATGAATGTGTGTGAAAGTGGAAGCCCCACTAACTATAGTGATCAATTTACAGGCATTGGCAGGAAGTGCTCCTTCGCCATTTAAAGTGGAACAAAACCTAAGCTGGCCGCTGGCCTTCCCCTGGGTCATCCGAAATTGGGTGCCCCGCTTTGTGAAACCTGTCACAGCCCCCCCGGTGATGTAAACAATCGTGAGCGAGAGCGGCAGCATCCACAGCATCTCTTGGTTGTTGCGTGATCCCGCATCCAGCAATTAATATAGGCTGGGAGCGCACCCGCGTCTGGGGCGGCGTCTGCTTTAGCTCCGAGCATTAATATTGCACAACAAACACAAGAGGATCAGAGAAAGGTGAGTTGTACTGGGCGAATTGGGATGCCCTAGGGGGCAAGGATTAAAACTCAGGATAATCAAAATCCCGGGGTTTGTACCGCTTTAAAGTGGACCAAACCTTAGATTTGCATTATCCTGGGTTTTGGTCCATCCTGTGTGAGATCCCGCTGATGGCACATTACACATACCTTTCCTGAGCTGAATGGGAGCATACCGTAGTAACTTTTCTCGATTGGCAACAGCATCCTCTGCATCGCTCTATGGCTGTGCACAGATGTAGAAGGATGCAGAAGATGCCACTACTGCAGAGGTGTAGCTAGGCTTTCTGGCACCCAGGTCAAAGATTTGAAATGGCGTCCTGCTTTGAATTGGAGTAAAAATAATCACCTTGTCCCTGCAGCAGCCAGGAGTGATTGCATTATAGAAGAGAAACTAGGACCTGCGATCGCCTCTGACATGGAGGATTGTGGCAACAATGTTAACATTTTTCCCCAATTCTCATAGTTGCACAGGGGGAGCAAAAAGGATGGATAAGGCTGGCTGGCTAAAAACTGAAAGCTCTGTTTAAAGTGTCCCCCAGAAAATCCAACAAGCCTTGATCCTAGATGAATCTTACCTACCCCTCCAGTGAACACCA
Organism: Gastrophryne carolinensis; assembly: GCA_027917425.1. Lineage (NCBI taxonomy): Eukaryota > Metazoa > Chordata > Amphibia > Anura > Microhylidae > Gastrophryne > Gastrophryne carolinensis. The sequence continues at coordinate 392,335,955 of CM051239.1, read as the reverse complement.
AGAGAGGTTTTCCTATTGGACAGAGTGGTTTGAAGAGCCACTCTGTCCATTAGGGCGAAGTGCAATGTCATGGGTGGCATGAGGAGGTATGTAATGGTTATATGGGATTCCTGTTGGCCAGGACCCTGCAGGAGGGTTTAGATTTACTTCAAAGTTACAAAAACCCCTTATGTTCCCAGCCGTCTGTAAGGCCCAACACTGAAGAATCACTTACCCTTTGCTTGTGTTGTTCAAACTGATGTGGACCAAGAAATGGCTGCACACTGTGGTACTAAACACATGCTGCTGTTTCTGGGTCCTTTAGATAGGGCAATGCAAGAAGAAAATGTTCTTGTTTTTTTGGAGGGGTGGGGAGTGCATATATGGCCATTGCATGCCAGCGCAAACATAGAGATTTGTCCTACACCTTTAACCTATCCTTCCAGTCAGACAAACAAGCTGAGAGTGCACTAGACATGGCAATGCAGGAAAATGTTGGGCATCACTCTGCTGTGGTTTGTGAGCCTTACAGTTAGCAGGAGGAGGTGGGTTGAATCCCTACATCACAGCACCACAACCCCCTCTCCATTACTACTCCTATGCCGTCCTGTGCTCTCTGACCTAAATATGAATAAACACTGTGTAAGCAGATTCCACCCCTGGACCCGAAAATTATTTTGCAGAGAACTAGGATGAGAAACCCCATTGATTAAAAATAATCAAATGGCCCTGTAGGTCAGTGGTCTCCCTCTAAACCGGACTTCCCAGTTAGGATACCCTGATTTGTGAAATGCTGGGGGAAGTTTGCCGCTCCCCTTCTATTTAGCGTTCTATGCCAAACATTATTATGCACAACATAGAATGCTGGTAACAATACTGGGCATTCCTGGGGGTTTTATACAGTGGGCATCCCAATGTGGGACCCCAGAGAAAATTCCAGGGTTTGTTTCTCTTTAAAGCTATCAAAAATTTAGTTAGCCCTGGAGTTTTTTAGGTTTACTTTTAAGTAAAATCACCTGCAACCTCACCTCAATCTGGACGTATACTCACCTTTATGGCAATCCCATGGCACATGCAAGTGCTGTGGCCACATCGCCAGTTTCTCTCTGGCTGATGTGTGCACTTGCACCAGGCTTTTCCAAGTGGATGGCCAGGGTACACTCAGCTGAAGGGTACCTTCAGGTTTACTAAGCTGCTTTGATTTCAGAGTGGCTTAGTAAAGCAAAATGGAACCTGGGCCACCGATTGGCATATGCTCCGTGGGATCTCTGGAGAGATGAGTTCATTTGGCAATCCAGGGGATCTCACAAATCAAGGTAGCTCAAAATGGAATTCCCCACTTGAGGGGAACAAAACCTGGGATTGTGAAAATCCTTGCAGTGTTTCTTATTACCACCATTACACACACTACTTACAAGACACACACATCATAAAACACACACATACTATTAAAACCGGGGAGGCCGATTCATTAATAGCGCCAGGTAGCGACAGATGAGCGACTGTAGCGTGATTTTTTCAGCGCCAGCCAGTATTCGCTGTGCTTGGCCGACGTTAGCTTGATGACAGCGACTCAGTCGGTGTGCGGTAATGTTGAATACGGGCTGGGGGGTCGCTGTTTCACAGGTCCAGCGTTGTATGTGAGCGCCTGACAACGAATGGCCAGAGCGAACGGCTAGCTTCATATTCATCAACAAATCACGCTCCGAATGTGCTGTCGCTGTCCATTCCTTGTTTAAACCCCAGAGCGCTGGCAGCGATGTGTATTAACTAGTTTTTAACCCCTAAACAACCATATTTTTTGAATGTAACATTATACATGTTTTTAGAATCATTTTGTTATATGAATACATTAATATCAGACCTGTTTGATCAATTCTGCACATATTTTTTTAATTTTTTTTTTTTGACTTAAAAATAAATCCTAACATTGCAGAAGTGGTCTCCGATTTTTTGACATTAAAAAAATATAAAAAAAAAATAATACCAATTAATTATGATTAATTATAGATTGCTCCATTGAAATGCATTGGACATCGCCAGGGAGCGACAGCTCATACCTGGCGCTGTGAGGGAATTTGCAGCGGCGCTGTTCGGTCCAGGCGGCTTCATGATGAATGCCGCGCTAGCCGTCGCTCTCGCCGGCGCTAGCCTCATTTTGCTTGATAAATGCGTCATTGTGACCGCCGCCGGGCGTACTTGAGTCGGTAGTCGCCGTTAGCTGCCGCTACCTGGCGCTCGTCAGACACTACCTGGCGCTATCGCTTGATGAATAAGGGCCTAAGTTGTATTGCAGTGTGTGACCCAGTGCACATTCACAGCAGATTGGAGTAGCTGTTTATACGCTGATGTTGCTGGACCAGTCTGAGCTGCTATTTCTTGTGCTGTGTGGCGGGAGATTCAGGAGGAGGATCCATGCCTCAGGGATTCTTCAAAAAGCTGCAGATGCTGCATGCTGAGCCTGGGATGGGGGAGCTGCATGGAATCGGCTATCTGCCTTTACACACAGCATTGCCGTCATGGAGCTCTCCCCCACCAATAAACATCTCCCCAGTCTGGCTGCTCTTGCTGTTCTGGCGCTGGGGCAGCCACAGCTGTCAGAAAACCTCCGGGATCTCCAAGTCTTTGTGCATGCATGTATCTGTGCTGAAGCCAGCATTCAATTCTAACAGGCAATCTACTTCCATGTTTTCTCACATGCACACATCCATTCATAACCCCCGATTCCGTTCCCGGTGACAGTCCGATTCCGGGTCTTCTCACCTTTATGCTGACATTTAAAAGGAGCACCTGACATCATCAAAGTGCTGCCCGATCATCAGCCTTCCTGGTTTCCTGTGTTCCAGAGCTCCTTTGATATCCAGACCTCCTGTCCTCACCTGGGTTCTCCCCCGACTCTTTCGGATTATTCCTTGGATTGCTCTCCAAATACGACCCAGACTGTCAGACCGTGTTTGCTCTTTGGACTGACCCTTTGGATTGATCATGGCTTACCTTTGCTTATGACCCTGCATTGCCTGCCTCGACTTTCGGCTTGTTTCCTCAATCTGCTGCTATGCTTGCTACCCTTGACCCCGGCCAGTTTACAGACCACGCTACTCACCTGTTCTGCTGGGTAAAGTGATAACCTAGCCTAGCGCTCCAGTACCTGATTCCCTGGTTAGCCTATCTGGACCTTCCCTGCAGCCCAGTCTATCCTTCCTTACGGGGGGCCCTAGGGTAAACATGGGTTGGTCTTAGACTCCGGGTTCCTAAGTCTAGTGTCTTGCTGGTTCTGCCCTATTATCTGGCCAAGCTTTCACTGTTGCCCCACAAGCTCACACAGGGCTTCCTCGCTGGCAGTACTCGCCCTGCTTGTAAGCCTGACAACAGTACAACAGTACAACAGTGAGTGGGAACTTGCCTCTGGGACCCCAACTCAGCTTTGCCTCTAACACCGGCCCCCGCTGTCAGTGACCCTATTAAGCATTAAGCAGAGTGGGGTGGGGGGTGCCTGGAGGGGAGAAATAGAGTCTCGCTCACACACAGCGTGATGCTGGCCGCTGAGCTAGTGTGGTCATAGCAGGTCCCCATCTCTGCCCCTCTTCTCACTGAGGGAGGGAGATAGATAAGGCTGCGTCCCACATGTCAATCAGCGACACTACGTGTTTCCTGCCATTTGGCCCTTCTCGTTCTCTGTGTGGGCTTGCCCCAGCATTGCCATATTTGCTCAGACACTCTTGTAGTGCCCCCCTGAACCACTGGGACCACCCGGGACACATGCCCCCCCCCCCCCCCCCCCCAGCGATACCCCGTGACTACTGGCAGGTGGCATCACGTACAAGGTATGTATAACTAACAGGGCTTCACACAGCGGGGCTTCCTGAATAATAATAATTTAATAAAAAAGCATTAAAAAAAGTAAAATATTAAAGTATAACAATGTTCAAAGAAGTTAACTGTGAATTCCTTACACTAAAAAAAAAACATTATTTTGTTAAAGGGGACCTCTAACATAAAATACAGAAAATTAAAGAAGTACATTATTTGGCATTGGTAGTCTTTCTAGATGTTTTTAGCATTGATGTTATTAGACAAATTAGACTTGAATGGTATTTGGATTTGGGTACAGAACCAGAATATTCCCAAACATTTGGCTGCACTGCATGAGAACAGAATGACATATTACTGACGTCACCTCTTCGGTGAGGTGAAGTTGCCACACTACGCCTTCTATTGAGGTTTTAAAGCAGCTCCGTATCTTCAGGTTAAATTTAACCCCGTATCTGCCCGTTCATCTTGCATGATACAAATGTGTGCGCTGTTATCATTTCCTGTCTAGACTCCAGTAACACCCGGCTTTGTGGCTTCCACTGGGCACACTGGCGCTCGGCCATCACTACTCGTTCTGCAGTGCACAACAGCTGCCTATCAAACTAAAGACTGCACGCCATATATACACATGTCTGCCTGTATCCTTCTGCCTGGGCTTGGACTGGCCCATCAGATTACCAGGGAATTCCCTGGTGGGCCCCTGAACTAAGGGGCCACCATCTCCGAAATGGATGTTTCTCTATGTAATAGCAAATACTGTGCTGTCCATTTGTCTATGATAGAAGCAATAGGTAATGCTGGACATAGCTGTTCTATGGCAGGAGAGCATGGATTATTAACACACAATATAGTTACAGTATGTTAGATGATTGTGTGCATGAGTCCCAACGTCCCCTGTAAGGCGGTCACCTAGTGCCCCAGATATCCTAGTCCAACACTCCCCCTACCACACTTTGCTACCTTACTTAGAGGCTGATTCATTACTAAAGCCAGATATCGGCAGATGAGCGTCTGTATAGCGGCGCTTAGAGCGTAAGCGGGTATCGGGTGCTGTAACAGAGCACCTCAGTTGCTGTAGTAACCTGGCCGGCATTGATGAATGTGATGTATGTTGGGCGCTCTAACACCAGTACAGCACTGTAGCGAGCAAAAGGTATCAATCAAAAAACTACACACACACAGCGTAGGCGCTCTGGATCTGGTCGCTGTAGCTTAGAGCGCCAGACGCTGTGTGATATTTAAACACATATACACCAGTAAGAAAGCGAAAACACATGGAATGACATTGTTATAACATTGTGACATTAACACATCAGTGCCAGACCTGTAAAGACAATTCTGCATAAAAAACAAAAAAAATCAAAAAAGTTTTCAAAAATGACCTATTCCAAGTATGTCACACACCCCGCTTCCAATATTCATGACATATGGGTTATAACCAGTAGAGGGCGAACTTCTGCAGAGATGACAGGAAAAAAAGGAGCCCCTCCCAGTCCATAAATATCTGGGACCTCCCACACATTACACAGTAATCGTCTCTGCAGGACGGCGAGCAAGTCAGAAGATGGCTGTTTCTTCCTTGCAGGTAAGCGGGTTTACACCCGGCCAATTTTGTCCCTATTTCTGCCCGGACCTGATTTAAATTAAACCCCTATGCCTCCCAGCCTTGGCTGTAGGTCCGGGCGAGGGTAGGGTACACCTTAGCAGGTGTAATTACGGGAGCCATGCTCCCCCGTGAGACCCCATTTTAAGGGGTAGGTGGTTTCCGGGTTTGGTGATCCTGGTGTGGGATGCCCCGTCCCCGTTGTCCCTTATTTACAATGTAGCATGGGATCCCCCCTTTCCGTGTCTCCCTGTTCCCCTCAGTGGGGGGGGGGGGGGGGCTGTGTGCCTTTCTTATGGGTCGCTTCTTATTGTGTCTTTCAGGAGGACTCCCTATCCTTCATAAAAAGGGGGTTCTCCCAGTCCTAGAGTCCCTTGGATAAATTGGGGTCTTACAAATCCTCCCACTCGGGACTTAAAGGGGCATCCTGGGTACCTTGCGACTACCATTAAAATCCCCATATGGAGGCTCCCCAGGATACCGGGCTCGGGCTCCCTTCGGGGCAATCCCGACTGTGTGTGGGTTGTGGGGTAGCCCTTACGGGGGATAATATACTGATTTGCATACCATGTGCTCAGCAGGCCATAATGCGACAGTCGGGGTCCCAGGCGTCTGGGTCAGTGCCGCCGGCCTCATCCCCTACTCCACCCCGTCTGATCCGTACCCCTGGTGACACTGTCAGTAGTGGGGAGTCGCAATCTGATGTATGTGCTAGATTGACCAACATCGAGAGACTGATTTCTAGATCTGCGGCCAGAAAGGCCCCAGCTAAGAAGAGACATTTATCTCCGGCCACACCGGTTCTGGATTTGGATGATTATGATACCCTTGACTGGTCTGATTATTCCCCACTTGAGGAGGGGGAATTGTTTGCTGAATCTGATACTGAGGATCAACAGTCTTTGGATGCTGATGCTGGGCAGGAGCATGGGGATGCTGTGGTTACCCCCAGGATTCTGGCCCCAGGATTCTGGCCCATTAATTTGAGGTGCTGGCTATTTCTCCTCCGGCGGAGTCCACTCTGCTGAAGGGGGAATTTTTTTGGATCTCTAAGCCTCGTTTGGAGTTCCCAAATCAGAAGCATTTTGACAATCTGATTCTTAAAGAATGGGAAAGGCCTAGCTGGCTTCCCGGTGTTCCTCAGGGATGGGATATGAAGTATTTTCCGGTGGACGCGGTGAAGCGCTGGTCGTCCCCTCCCGAAGTCGATGCGCCCATTCTGGGATTGTCCAACACATCTGTTGTGCACTCTCCAGACGCCACCACGCTAAAGGATGGTGAGGAACGGCGTATTGATCAAATGGCATGTCATGCGTAGGTTCGGCCTTGCGCCCTGTTTGTGCTTCAGCGCTCACGGCTGTGGCTACCAGGTCTGTGATTAGGGGCCTGTTGAGTGGTTCCCAGCTTGACCCAGCCAGTGATGAATTTGCAGCACTTTCGCTGTGTGAATTGTTCATGACTTTGTCTTATCAGCCGTGGATGACACAATATGCATGTGTAGCAGAACCTCAGCGTTGCTTGTGGCTATACGCCGATCAGTCTGGTTGCGCCAGTGGTCGGCTGACACTGTGGCTAAGAAGTCACTTACAGGGATACCCTTCTTGGGTATGAGGCTTTTTGGAGATAAATTGGATTCAGTAGCGAAAGGAGGAAAGCTACCACAACGTAAGAAGCAGCGTCCTTCCTTTCGCGGTGCCAGAGCAGGCAGAGGAGCTTCCTACTCTACCTTCAGAGGTGACTCCTGGGGCAGAGGCAGAGGACGTGCCCGTCCAGGACCTGCCTGGGGTTCCAAGCCCAAGCCCGCTGCCAAGCCAGCTCAGCATTGAGGGGGCGCACCCACCCTTGCGGGTGGGGGGACGGCTACGGCACTTCATCCAGGTCTGGGCCCGGAAGGTCACAGACAAATGGATCTTGGAAGTGGTCTCTTCCGGGTACAAACTGGAGTTCGGGTACTGGCCTCCTCCCAGATTCATCAGATCTCGGGTTCCCTCGGACCCCCGGGCTGCGCAGGGGCTCCTGTTGGCAGTGCAAAATCTTCTGGACATGGAAGTCATCTGCCCGGTGCCTTTCTCAGAGAGAGGCCGGGGCTACTATTCCAACCTTTTCACGGTGCCCAAAAAGGATGGCTCCATAAGACCTATTCTGGATCTGAAGCTTCTCAACAGGTTCATCAGAACCAAGGAGTTCCGCATGGAGACTCTGCGCTCAGCCATCAATTCTCTTCATCAGGGGGACTTCATGACGTCCATAGACATCAAGGATGCTTATCTCCATGTACCGATCTTCCCAGCACACCAGAGATTTCTCAGGTTTGTGGTGGGAGATCGGCATTTTCAGTTTGTGGCTCTTCCATTCGGACTGACCTCGGCACCACGGGTGTTCACCAAGGTGCTGGCGGGTATAATGGCCCTTCTCAGAGCCCAGGGCATTCGCATTGTGCCGTATCTGGACGACCTTCTCATTACGGCATCCTCTCTCACACAGGCGGAGTTAGACACCAGGACGGTGGTGACAACGCTGGAGAGGTTTGGCTGGGTGATCAACCAGCCCAAGTCTTCTCTCTCCCCATCAAGGGAGATTTCATTTCTGGGCATGAATCTGGATACCATTCAGACCAGGGTGTTCTTGCCTCTGTCGAAGTTGCAGGTGATTCTGGACCTGAACCGTCTTCTTCTGTCCAACCCGCGGCCGTGGGGTTGATGGTGGCCTCCTTCGAGGCTGTTCCCTTTGCTCAGTTTCACATGAGATCGCTCCAGCTCCATCTACTGTTGGCTTGGGACAGATGTCCTCTGTCATTGGATCAGTCATTTCTGATGTCTCCCCTGCTTCGGCAGTCTCTTCAGTGGTGGCTGGAACCAAGGCATCTTCTGAGGGGCAGGTCTTTTCTGACTCCTTGTTGGGAGACGGTCACCACGGATGCCAGCCTGTCGGGCTGGGGGGGTTCTGGAAGGAACATCAGTTCCAGGGGCTGTGGGGTCCTCGGGAGGCTCACACCCCCATCAATGTCTTGGAGCTGAGAGCTATTCAGTTGGTACTGTCATGCTTGACGCATCACCTCCAGGGTTTACTGGTTCCGGTCGCTTACATCAATCACCAAGGAGGGACTCGCAGCAGGAGTGCCTTCAGGGAAGTTTCTCTGATTCTTGCATGGGCGGAGAGCAATGTCCCATGCATCTCAGCAGTGTACATTCCGGGACTGGAAAACATGGAGGCGGACTCCCTGAGCAGGGGATCCTCTCTCCGAGGGGAATGGTCTCTCGACCACAAGGTATTCCGGTCCCTTTGTCACAAGTGGGGGATTCCGGAGGTGGATCTCTTTGCCTCACGTCACAATCACAAGCTTCCTGCATTTGTGTCTCTGTCTCAGGATCCTCTGGCCCTGGCAGCGGATGCCATGTCTCTTGCCTGGAGGGATCTGGGGTTCGTGTACCTGTTTCCCCCCTTCTCCATGGTAGGCAGGGTGGTGCGCAAGCTGTCCCAAGAGGGTGCGCCAGCAATTATGGTGGCCCCAAGGTGGCCAAGACAGTTTTGGTTCGCAGACGTCGTACGGCTGGCAGTAGATCAGTACAGATTGCCTATGTTTCCGGATCTGATCACTCAAGGTCACCTTCGTTACCCCGATTTACAAACGCTGGCTTTGACGGTGTGACTGCTGAAACCTCCATTCTAAAGGAAGAAGGTTTGTCTGATGCTGTGATTCAGACACTTGTCAGGGCTAGGAAGAGATCTTCCTCTAACATCTACTACAGGACTTGGAGATCCTATATTGATTGGTGTGAGGCTAGGGCCTTGCCTTGCAGGGGTTTTTGGTTCCTAGGATTTTGGATTTTCTTCAACACGGTCTGGACTTGGGGTTCCAGCTTAGTACCTTGAAAGGGCAGGTCTCTACACTGACGGTCTTCTTTCAAAAGTCCTTCGCTTTTCATCCTTTGGTTAAGACCTTTTTTCAGGGGGTCACTCATGTGCGGCCCCCTCGAAAGACTTTGTTGCCTGTTTGGGATTTGAATTTGGTTCTGTCGGCCCTCCAGGGGCCTCCCTTTGAGTCGGTGCAGGATGTTGCATTTTCTATGCTCACTCAAAAGGTTGCCTTTCTGGTGGCTATTACCTCTGTTAGACGTGTCTCTGAGTTGGCGGCTCTGTCGATTCAGGCTCCTTACTTTGAAAGACACCAGGACAAGGTGGTCTTTCGCTTTAAGCCAGATTTCCTTCCTAAGGTGGTTTCTGCCTTCCATCTCAATCAGGATGTGGTTCTCCCTTCCTTGTGTCCTAGGCCTAGCAATGACAAGGAGAGGGTCCTGCACTCTTTGGATGTGGCACATTGTGTGAAGTACTATTTGATGGCTACTTCTCCCTTTCGTAACACGGACGCCTTGTTCGTGGTGGCCTCCGGGCCCAGGAAAGGTTTGGCACCCGCCAAGTCTACCATTAGTAAATGGATACGTCAGGCCATTGTTGGGGCCTATACTGCCAAGGGGAAGGTTCCTCCTTTTCAGATCACTGCTCATTCTACTCACGCTGTTGGGGCTTCCTGGGCTTTTCAGCACCAGGCCTCTGTTGAACAAGTTTGTAAGGATGCTACCTGGTCTTCTGTTCATACTTATTCCAAGTTTTATAAGGTTGATGTGCGGGCCTCAGCGGATGCTGTTTTTGACCGCAAGGTTCTGCAAGCTGCAGTGGTTTAAATTTTTGCGTTATAGCCTTTTTGGGATCCCCACCCTTGTTGGACACTGCTATTGGATGTCCCATATGTCATGAATATTGGAGGCGGGGTGTGTGACATACTTGGAATAATACCATTTTGTGATTACTCACCTGTAAAATGGGTATTATAAGTATGTCACACACCCCGCTTCATCCCGCCCTTATTGTATTCTGGATCCTTTATATGGTGAACCTTTTATTGTTAATATATTTGTATTTGGCTCTTCCTGGTCCCCTTACTGCTTTACTATACTGGGTAATGTGTGGGAGGTCCCAGGTATTTATGGACCGGGAGGGGCTCCTTTTTTCCTGTCATCTCTGCAGAAGTTCGCCCTCTACTGGCTATAACCCATATGTCATGAATATTGGAAGCGGGGTGTGTGACATACTTATAATACCCATTTTACAGGTGAGTAATCACAAAATGGTATTTTTCTAGGTCAGGAGAGGTCACACACTGATTTGAGAGAAAAAAAAAACGTATTTAAACAGAAGAAAAGGAACGTCTATTGAAATGTATGGGAGAGCGACAGGTAATACCTGGCGCTCTGGAAGCTAGAGTACCGGTGCTATACGCTGAGCCGCCTGTAATGATGAATCGGACGCTACATGGTGCTGTTAGAGTCACTCACCAGATTCGCTTTCATAAATGTGGTCTTGCCTACAGTGCACGGCGTGCACCAGACCCTGCCTGCCGCTACGAGGCACTACCTGCCACTATCCCTTGATGAATAAGCTCCATACTGTCCCTTATTCAGGTCTGAGATTGGCATTGGTAATCTTACTATTTGTATGTTATAAAATATGTTATTAAATATGATTGGATTGCCTATTTTAAAGCAGACCAAAAGCCGGGATTTTCACCCTTCTGGGTTTTACAGGGATTGTGGTTTTACAGGGGCATCCCGATTTTAGATGCCCTTCTATGCAAACCTCCCGGGATCCCCTAAAATCCTATCTCAATCCACACTCCTACGATGCATGTGCTGGATCTGCTGGACGCAGCTTCTTTAGGCTAGGCACCCAAAGGCCTTTCTAGAAACAAAGGAGGGGTGGCAGCCGCTCATGCCAATTTATAACTAACCTGGGATTTATGAAGACCCACAGCTAGAGGTGACAGCGTGTGTTCCATTCAGCTTTCTTTTTCAGCTCTGATGGGTGTTGGTACGCCCTGTAATCACTACAGTGAGGCTTCCCAATTGCCAGTGACCATGTGCATTAACCCTTTTTAAGACTTTCTCCCCTCTCTCAACCAAGCCCTGCAATTGGGCGCTGTAGGTCACGAGGTCTGCAGTCCAGTTCTTGGAATCTGTATTATAGACCATGGCGGCCAATCATAGGGCTAGGTTTTGCATGGAGAGGGGATTAGGCCCTGCGTGCCCAGTTTTTGGCTGCATACAGGACACAGCAGCAGTCATTATGTGTAAAATGGTCAGGTTTAAGGTTTAAGTTCAGTCTCCGTCTCCGGTAGAAACTGGCCTCTTGTGGAAAGTCCTCCAGATTTGTGTAAAAAGCTTATCTTGGGAAACATTAAATCATTTATAGGGATTGCCGTTTCTTCGCAGTAAAACTTCTGAACTTCACCTGGAACTCTCCGACTTTAATTCAAACTTTATTCAAGTTAACCTCTATTGGCCCCCAGGGCTATTGCATTCCAGTGACATAGCTTCACCACCCATGTGTAGATCGTTGACTCCAATGTGCTGTTACTCACATAGGAGTTTAGTCTTTCCACAAATTCTGCTAGCCAATCACACCAGGCATAGGCCCTGGTTGACCTGCTCTAGAAAACTGAGTGGCTGGCATCTATCTCTGAAAGTGTACCAGCCTCTATGGCTCCTTTTGGCACAGGACTGTAGCTACATATGGGGGGGGCTCTTCCTGCCCAGGGGCCTCCACCACACCTAATTTGGTGCTGGTTATAGGGGTCATTGGACTCAATCCCCTCGATTCAAAGAGCAAAAGTTAATTGATTTCGGATCGAGAATCGTAAGTTTGGGTGGGTGTTAGTCATTTTTTCCTGTTTTTTTGGCCATTTCCGACTCGCACGAGCCTACGTACGAATGCGTATATGCTCTTACGATCAGCGGAAGTTCGTTCCTAAATTTTAGGATCAAAACGTAAAACTTAGGATCAAATCCTAAAACTTACGATCAAAACGTAAAACTTAGGATAATTGGATGTGTTTAGGTGTGATTCAGAGAAACCTCTAAACGCGTTTTAAAAGAAAGCCACAGCCGACACCTTTTAGCAGCCGGATTGCTGTTCGTGAACAGGTTTTTTGGCTATGTGGAGGAGTCTGCGCGTCTTGTGCTCCAATGAACTGCATGTATCAGCATGGCCGAGGCCATTAATTGTATGGCAATGCATGCCTGATTTAATACATTTCATGTATGCCTTATAAAAGCATTTTAATGTGGACCTTAATTAGTCCTTTCATGTAAACCTTTATTTTGCAATATATTTGCGTTAATTAAAGAAACTTATGTCCTTTGTTATTTATTTTAAAATTGATGTACTAGAATAATATTTTTAGATTGCATTTATTGGTGTAGTTGTTTACCTTTGCTTTGTTTAATTATTTAAGCACATCTTTGGTCAGATGCATCACACTTACTGAGGAGAGGAGAGCGGGATAAAGTGCAGGATGTGGGTTACTGCTGTATTTTGCCCCCAGAGCTGGGGGCACGGACAGTCACAAGGCCCTTTCTGTTTGCAGGCTGCCCGAGAATACCTGAGTCGCCATCTTGGCTGTTTCTAGACTCATAACATGCAGAAGTTGCTGGGTGTTTTTTAATATTTGAGAGCAATCTGTATGTAGAGGGTGTGGGTAACCACACACAAAAAATGTAAGTTGTACCATTTGAAGCCAAAATATTAAAATTAAATCAACAAGTAAAAAATGCAAGTTAACTAAAAATTAAACAAAGTAAGATTTTAATATGCAAATGCATTCATTAATGGTTGGTTTCTACAAAATGAATGAAATAAAGAAAAATAAGACCAAATATTTAGAATGCACTTTAATGAGCTAAGTTTGTAGTGCGCAGCCGCAAGATCAGAAGGATTTACGTCCAGACAAAAAAGGAAAAAGGGCAAAACCAATGTTGCAACCTGAGAAATGAAACGGAAAATTCAGGATGGAAACTGACATAGGTCTGATTCCCGACCTGCCATACGAACGGACGTAAATTTTAGGATAGAAACGTATTTGCTTATAGAATCACTCGCAAGTTCATACGAACGCACGAGCGTTCGGGAAAAATAGGATGATCGTGACCCAAATCCAAGCTGTTACATGTTTCTTTGAATCAACCCAAATGACTCAATTACAATTTCACAAGTAGTGTAAAAAAAATAAAACTTCCTTCCTTATTTTCTAAACACAATTAAAAAATAATACGGTAAGGAAATCACCAACAGTCCGACCCCAAGATACAACAACGCCCCCAGCTGTGCCATTTCCCTGGCAGGATGGAAGGTGGATGTGTGTGAAGAACAAAACCCTGACTGGGGGCTGCAGGCACCGATGGGGGACACTGTTGACACCACTGGGAGACTTCTCAGAATTTGCCAGGACAGCAGACCAGTTCTCCTTCAAGTAACCAGAAGCCATCAGGAAGGCATCAAGTGTAAGTAAGCAATATTATGCATGTACAAAGCAAAAGGAAAGGGATTGTGTTTCACTACTTGTAAATTAGTACAGGGTCCCCTATACCCATTCAAAGGGTAGGAGAACACAAACCCACCTGCTTTGCCAAGTGGCTTACTAATTCCTCCCTCCCACTCAATGCACTCGACCTGGTAACTTCTTGAAAAGCATCAGACCTGTGTGGAAGGGAATAGGGGCTGTATAGACAGAGGCCCCAGGGCCACAAGGGTAACATATTTTTTATATAATATTTTTTATTCATGTACAAAAAAGGGGGACGGTGAGCATCCATGAGTGGGATGCTTAGATCCAAATGCGAGACAAAGCTGCCAAAACCGTATCCCTATAATCTGATGGCCAGTTTCAGACTTACAAAAGTCATAAATGTATAAATTATATTTTTTTATTCACTCCTTATTCAGGCTTAGTGGGGGGGGGGGGGGGGGGGTTAGGATATATATACAGGATATATCCACTTAACCCCGGACCTACAGCCTTGCACATCTGAATAAAAAATCCCCAAAACTTACTACTTGCCCCATCTGCGTGTATAATACTGAATCATTGTCAGCACTAAATTTCGCTCCTGAATCAATCAAAAGCTGAACCGATTTTTCTTTTAGTTGCAAATTTTTAATCACCCGGGAGGTTTCCTTTCCCAGCTTCCCAGCCGAGCTGCTGCCTGAATGTAACCATCATAGCCCACATTGCGCAGTGGCAGAAAACCCAGCAGCACTTTCTCTTTGCAGGCTTCCTGTAGCTACAAAGAGGCCATTTTGTTGACTTGACATAAGTTACAAAAAGGTAAATAATTTTTGTGTGCAGCAATCTGAATTGCCCTGGGAAGGGATACATATTAGGTCTCTAATACTGCATTTGGATATCGATAGCTAATAAGGAGCCAGCCCGTACATTCATGGCCGAGGTGTCCCAGGTGGCCCCCTCTAGGGGACGCTGTAGGCGAGTCCTTACATTTATACTGTAAAAAAAGGCTGGTGACCAGAGAGTTAGTGCTCCCTATGCAGCACCATCTCCACTACCACAGTAAGTCCCAGGAGTGTGTGTGCATTTGGAGAGGGAGAGAGCACAAGGGTTTGATTATGGCCCTGCCTGTCAACAGGACCTGGTTTTTCTGCTTAAAGTGGACCAACACCCAGGGGGGATCGGCCCGGGAATCTATAAGATTCCCGGGCCGATCAGATCCCTCCTCGCGGGGCATCCGAAATCGGGATGTCCCGCGGGGTGAAACCCCCCAGGAAGTCCAGAAACCTTACCTTAACTCCGTTCCAACGGAGCATGCGCGGGCCGCGTCCGAGTTTCGCGCCTCCCTCTAGCAGGGCGCGCACGCGCCGGCCGTTTGTGGATGCTTGCGTTACCCCAGCGCTCAGAGCCGCTGTGGTTGGACGCCGCTCGTACGTGCATACCACAGCGGCTCTGAGTGCTCTGATTGAACGAGCGCCCGCGTAGAAACGTGGTGAGGTGAGTGCTTCCGGGCGTTCTGGGGGGTTTCACACAGCGGGGCACCCCCGATCGGGGTGCCCCACCGAAGTGGACCAAAACCCAGGATAGTCAAAATCCTGGGTGTTGGTCCACTTTACTGTGGTCACGTTACTCCTGTGTGTTCAGAGCCAGTTTATAGTATATGTTATCCTATGATCCTGCAATTAACCCCTTGCATCCATACACTTCCCATACCCCTACAAACACACTGCATTTAATCCCTTTGGGATTATATAAACATTGTCTGCATTAAGCCCTTTACACTCTCTCTGTCCTCCATTCATGTATTGTATGTTGACATTTTATGTTATAGAGCTGGGTATACATATTCTTCAATCAACAGAATCATCAATCAAGTTCAATCAATAGAATCCCAAGGCCCTTATTTAACAAGGGATAGCGACAGGTAGCGACTGGTGAGCGGCCGCTAATGACGGGCCCCGCCACGAGAACGCCGGCTCCCCACCACAATCACACATTTATCAAGCCAATCCTGTTTAGCGACTGAGATAGCGCCATATAGCCACTCATTCATCATTATTCCAGCCTCAGCCCACACCGCCAGCGTCCGACCTTGAACAGCGACAGGTATGACCTCTCGCTACCTGGCGCTCTCCAATGCATTTCAATGGAACAATCTTTAAATATTCATAATTAATTGTTATGATTTTTTTTTTATTTTATTTTTTTAATGTGAAAAATTCTGTGACCACTTCTGCCATTTTAGATAATTTTTTTAAGGTAAAAAAAAAAATTGTACAGAATTGATATTACAGGTCTGATATTAATGTATTCATATTATAAAATTATTTTAAAAACTTGTTTTTTTTGGTTTCCAAAAATATGGTTGTTTGGGGGGTTAAAAAACTACTTTGAACCCATCGCCGCCAGCACTCTGGGGTTTAAACATGCATTTTACAGCGCGAGAATTTTTTGAGCGTGATTTGTTAATGAATATGGTGGGAGCCAGTCGCTATGGCCAGTAGCTATCATGCGCTCCCATACAGCGCGGAACCTGTCAAATAGCGACTACTCACCCAATATTCAACATTACGCCAAACCGACTGAGTCGCTATCAACTACCGAACAACGACCAAGCACAGCGACTACTATCGGGCGCTCTTAAAAAGGCGCTACAGTCGCTCAACTGTCGCTACCTGCCGCTGTTAATGAATCGGCCTCCCCGTCTAATGGTGTCCACAGTGACCAATTTACTGGGGCAAAGCTCCAAAGCAAAAAAACTCTTTGCTGGTTTGGTCCTTGATGAAAAGGTCACTGCGGAGCCCGAAACATTGGACTTTGGATTCTGCTGACTAGACGAATCTATTGATTTATGGACTTTTGATTTTATCTATGAAATAGTGTTGGCCTCTTCTTTCTACTTAACATCCAATTGAAGACCTGGAAAAGTGACGTTTTTAGTAAATCAGCCTGTTTTACAGACTTTCCTTTGATCAGCGTCTTGTATTTTGATGTCATTTACATTTTATTTGAATATGTTTGTCAGCAACTTTGACATATTTATGCTTTTTTTTTCTGAGTACCTTTTTATTTTAAATAATACACGTTTGTTGACTATATGCTGAATGACTGTTTGTCTGCAAATGAATTGAGTGCTGCTAGAGCGTAGTCAGCGCCATCTACAAACACAGAGCAGAATGCCAACGATAACTGACATGATTGAAGTCTCTGGACTGAAATAGTGTTTTCGCCATTGTTGTGCACAGATGGCAATGGTAATTAATATTGTGCTTTCAGCATTTGTGAAATTCCAGATGACAGAATTTGCAGATTATGTAATAAATAGCTAAGTTATGGGACATAAAAATGCTTTATGGCGAGGCGTCCATGCATCAAGCCGAGGTGCCTGTTGGCGATTGCACTTTAAGTCCTGAAATACTTCAATAAGTTCTGTTGTTGCAAAACATGAAATGGGCCATTTAAAGACACGGCAGGAGAGCTTGTAACGTGATTTTCATGTATCGCCCTTTAACGGCAATATATTATAGGAGCATTTATCTCATTTCATCACAGGAAGGACTGAGCATTGCTACTGACTATGTCCTAATTAGCCAAAGACTGCACTGCATTTTAATTAGCTTAGAATAATTGCTGGAAAACAATTGTGCACATCAGGAATTTATATATGGCTACTTCTGATAGTCTCACTGAATGTCACATTAGCACATACCTTGATGATACCCTGGAAGCTTGAAACATTATGCGACTTTACAGCGCCGCCTAGCATTTAAAGCGGACATTCACCCTGAATAAGAGCCTATCTTATATGTTTCCCACACCCTGTACATACAGATTGCTCACATTAAAAATCATCCTCCCTGCATCTACTGCATGTTATGAGCTTTTAAACATCCAAGGTGGCGGCTCATGGAACATCAGGCAGCCTGCAAACAGGAAGTGTCTTCTGACTGTGCTGCTCTGCATTCTGGGATTCCTGTCCTTTCCCTGACCCCCCTGACCCCAGCTCTTCTCTGTCTGTGCAAAGCCCACCTGTACTTTATCCAGCTCTCCTCTCCTCAGTATGTGATGCTTCTGTGCCAAGATGGCGGCGCCTATATCCTAGAGTCCTGAACAGAGTTGCAGCCCGATGGGGGCAAGAATAATAAGTGACTAAAAACTTAAACTATATTAATCTTAGATTCTGGGCAATAGGGTTTGGACTTTTCAGGTTTAAAGTGGAAGTGTAACAATCCACCCCCCCCCCCCCCGCCTGATTGCTTCCCTCCTCTAGTAATGAGGCAGGACGGGGTGGTAACAATGAAAAACAACAGCTTACTCCACCCAGTATCCAGCGGTGCTCTTCCCCCACTCTGGGCACAGACATCTTGGACAGGAAGCACAGAGCAGCTTCTCCTGTTATGTGTGCAGCTCCGTCTGCCCGTTTACTTAGATGGGCAGGTGTGGGCACTCACATATCGTGGTATGCTGCCCTGTGCGCTATCTGTGTGGCTGCCGCAGGAGCGGGGTGTACCTCTAATGAGACCATGTGAGACAGCCTCAGGCAGCACTGCAGTAGGGCGGGGGCAGCAATTGCAAGACTTTTTAATCATTTTTTTTATCATTAGTGGTTCAGCGGAAATTGGGGGGCACCACTGTATGCTGTCATGTTTTTACAACCAATCATTGGTGGCTCCCTACCCACCACCTTGAGTTGCTGCCGTCCCCATCTTAGGAAGGAGCCAAGCTGAGCAACAAACTGCTTTTTTGAATAGCGGAGCGGCATGCCCTGGGGGGGGGGGGGGGGGGGGGGGCACCATTCTATAGTGTGCCCCCGGTCAGCAGAGATCTTAGGTTTACCCCTGAGCAGGAACACCAGTAATAGCGCAGGATCTGGGCAAGGTAAGATTTTTATTTGTTCTTGTAACCACCCGCCGTCTCAGCACCAGGAGAGAAAGGCAGGGGGGTCATTGCTACACTGGATTTCAAACTTAACACCCTGAGTGAAACAAGCATAGACACAGAGTCTAAAAGGAGATAAGTGTTTTACCAGTTAAAGAGAAAAGTCCAGTCTAAATAACTCTTGCGGTTCATGGAAGCAGCCATGTTGAGATTGCGGAGCCATGTCATCCTATTGACTTCTATGGAGAGGAGAAGAGAGTGCTTTGTCTCATGTTACTTTTCTTCTATTTAAAGTGGGTTTTTTTATTTTGTTGCTCTCAAATTTTTGTGTCACCTCTCCTGGCCTTGAAAATGTAATTGTTTTTTTTTTTAATGCAGAATTCTATTTACAGGTCTGGCACTAAAGTGTTAATGTCACAGTGTTAAAACAATGTCATTCCATGTGTTTTCGCTTTGTTACAGGTGGATAAGTGTTCAAAAACAGACTTTAATCACACAGAGTCTGGCTCTCTATGCTACAGCGACCAGATTTAGAGAGCTGATGCTGTGGTGTGGAGCGCTGAGAGTCGGTCGCAATGAGCTGGGGCTACCTTTCGCTCCCTGCAGCACTGTACTGGTGTTAAATCCCCCAACATACATCACATTCATCAATGCCAGCTAGGTTGCTACAGAGACTGGGGCGCTCTGTTACAGTGGCCGATACCTGCTTACAGCGTCTACTAGCGGTCGTGTGTTGAATGAATTAGCCTCCACGTTTCCACTTGAAGTGAGGTGCTTGATGACTTGCAGAGAGAAGCTCTTAATCTTTCAATCTTGGTACCCAGGCAGCGGAGCCGTTTCCCAGATGGTATCAAAGTGAGGATCCCATGATTTGGGTGAAGGGGGTCTGTCATAATCTTTCTGGCTCTGGTGCAGCATAACTTATTATAGGTTGACTGTAGGTTGGGTAGATGCTCTGCAGTACACCTCACCCACTAAAGAGCCCGTCTATCCAGTGTGGTGCTATTACCATACCAGGCTGTGATGTTCCCTGTTAGAATACTCTCAACACATCTGTAAAAGTTCTCTAGAACTCTGTGGGGCAGTTGGAAACATCTGAGCCTCCTAAGCCTCCAAAGAAGCCTTTGTTGAGCTTTCTTTACCACAGTGGTGATGTGCTCAGACCACATCAGATCTTGGGAAATAATACTCTATCCACTGGTTTTCCATTTATCATGAGGGGGTGTAGTTTCTGATCTGCTTTTTTACTGTAGTCTACTATCAGGACTTTAGTCTTGCTGACATTGAGGTATAGGCCTCGATTCAATAAAGGCAGAAAACAATTCTCATGGTAGTAAAAGATTCAATTCATGAGAAAAAAGCCTGAGAATTTCACTGTTGCTGAATCACCAGCTAGGAAAACAATAGAAGTCAACTTGGCACTTTTTTACTCCTAAGAAAAGTAGAGACCTGTTTACTCCTTTCTACACTATAGTAAAAGCTGCCATTGACTTTCATTGTCTTTTTATCTGGTGATTCAGTAGCAGTGAAATTCTCAGGCTTTTTTCTCATGAATTTAATTTTTTACTACCATGAGAATTGTTTTCTACCTTTATTGAATCGAGACCATAGGCTATGTTCCACCAATCCTCCAAGGTCCTAACTAAATGTAGGCTCGTTGTCTCGTTGTTGTCGGAGATAAGCCCTAATATGACAGTATCATCTGCAAATTTGACAATACAGGTGGAGATCGTACTGGCACACAGTCGTCTGTGTACATGGTTACAGCAGAGGACTCAATACACAACCCCGAAGAGCTCCAATGCTGATGCAGAGGGAGGATGATGTATGCTCACCCACCTGTACTGATTGTGGTCTATTGCTCAGGAAATCAAGGATCCATTGGCACAGGAACCCAAGCAGGCCCAGGTTCATCACCTTGGTTATGAGGTTTGAGGGTATTATTGTATTGAACGCAGAGCTGTTTTTACATAATTACCCTTCCCTTTATCTAGGTGTGATAGAGCATTGTGAATTTTGTAGGTGATGGCATCGTCTTTAGATCTGGCGAAATGTAGGGAATTTCTGGGATGGATGCAGTGGTGAAAAGGCTATCAAAGCAATCTATGAATACTGAGGTCAGTGCTATAGGGTGCTAGTCATTTAAGCAGGCTGGATTGGGCTTCTTTGGGACAGGCAATATGATGGATTTTCTGAATCTCAGAGTGGACCAGAGAGAGGTTAAATATTTTTGTGAATACCAGAGCAAGCTAGTCAGCGCAGACTTTCAGAACACACCCAGTGATGCCATCAAGACCTGCTGCTTTCCTGGTGTTTACACTTCTAAAAGCCTTCCTCCCCCTACCTTCTGGAATATACTACACAAAGTCAGTGGGCACAACTGAAAATACTGAAATGGGAGCTTGCTCCCCAACCAAGCCACTGGAACAACAACCAAAACAAATTGACAAGGATCTATAGATGGGACAAAACAATAAGTATAATAAGAAGAACAATAGAATAAAACACACACAAACACAACGGCAACACAATAAAATCAGCCAATCCAACATTCCTGGGGTGCTATGGAACTTAGCAACCATTTCATTAGACCTAGTAGTTGGCTTGAACAACATAAGGTAAAAGGTAGCCATGGTTGTGAGAATTGCTCCATTTGTCAGTTTATTGTGAGCACTGATACAGTTACCAATCGATATACCAAAGAGAGATTCAGAATTCGGGATTTCTTAAATTGCAAGTCTAAACAGGTTATATATGTTTTGGAATGTGGTTGTGACTTATGCTACATGGGGGAAACTAAGAATGCTCTAAGGGTCAGGATTCAGGCCCATCTTTCTAACATTAGACTTGCGGCCAGGGATAAGGCAAGGAAAAGGTAATATCTCCAGTAGCAGACCATTTTCCATGAAGGTCAACCATCCACCTTAAGGGTTACCCCATTGGAAAAAATCCAATTAGGCACCAGGGGAGGTAACCTCAAATGGAAGTTATTGCAGAATGAATTGAAGTGGATGTACAGACTGAATATAATTGCACCTTTAGGTCTTAATGAAGATTCCTCGTTTGAGTCATTTCTGGGGAGGTGATTTGAGGGGTTGGGGAGGTGGGGCGTTGTTGTTTTGGTCGGGTTTGTTTCTGTTATTTTTTATGACTGATGTTTTGATTTTATACTGTTTTTCTTAGACAATCACTGTTGAAGGTGTTGTTCAAACCATGGTTGATAAGCGATTTCTAGGAGAACACCGGGGTAAAATTTTGAACCAACTGAAGCCTCGGGACCACTAGTCGTTTAGATTTTGGGATGAAGCATCTTCCTTTTTAGTTGAGGAGATTGTGCACTTATTGTTTGTAGGGCACAATCAGGTGTTTGGATCAATATTGGGGTGGGGGTATTGACGGGATCAGCGTCAATCTTTGGAACAGTTAGTTATGGGTGTGTGGGGTTTAGGGGGGTGGTGGTTGTGGGGGGGTGCATTTATTGTGTATACATCCATTTATCGATTGGTGTGATTTATTGTTGCTAAGTATTGAATCATAACGTTAGAGAGGAATTTATATTAATTAATTGTCACTTTATTCATTTGTTCATTTTGTATTTCGTACTCTATAAACATAATATTTGATTTATTGCTGCAATCAGTTTGGTGCTAAAGGGTAGACCTTAGTATGAGAAAAATACTCCCTGATCAAAAGTTATTGTATTCATTTAGATTGAGAGATTCTTTTTGAAGCCATGTACAAGTATGTTGTCAAAATTAAGATGTTGATATGCAAATGCATTATTAGGTACTATAAGCAATGTATTTTTGTGGATTTATGTGTGTATTTTTTTATGTGGTATGATGTTTATTTGGGGTATCCAGGATTACTAATTCCCTCCATGCAGCCTTGCAATCACCCAGTGAGCAATTTGCCCACTGACATCCCGAGCTGTCTGGCTTCGCTTCCGCCCTCCCTCTCTGCCTGCGTACTGTCACCTTAGACACACACTGCTCTGTAGCGTTGGGTGGGGGGCGGGTGTGTGGGCGGTTTGGGGGGCGAGCGGAGGCGACACCAGATGGCACGTCATCAGAGGGAGTGGCGAGGACTCGCGCTTGTGCTTCCTGCTTTCTCCGGCGTGCTGTACGTCCGCCGGCCGGGGACGTTGTGCGTGCGGGGGGGCGTGGTGGCTGAGGGGGCGCGGGCTTTCGCCCTATTTAAGGTGAGTGCTGGGCAGCGTGGGGTAGCACTTTGCTAAAGTGACTCTACGTCACGGAACGCGTGGGTGGCAGAGCATTGTTGTCCTAGCGAGAGGTGACCATACATATATTCAGCATGGAGGTAAAACATTGGTTACTGTGTTTATTTCTGTATAGCTGTTTGCACACATTCTTTATTTGGCACTTGCCACTTTATTATTCGCACATTGCATTT
Source organism: Gastrophryne carolinensis (assembly GCA_027917425.1). Taxonomy (NCBI): domain Eukaryota; kingdom Metazoa; phylum Chordata; class Amphibia; order Anura; family Microhylidae; genus Gastrophryne; species Gastrophryne carolinensis. Next base: position 392,312,934 of record CM051239.1, on the reverse strand, counting down.
GACACTTTAATTAAATATTTATAGAATATGGATATGATAAATGGTGTTTGATTAGATTTTGGATAGGGTTGCTCCTGCTGATGGGATGATTTGTATGTTGTTTTTAAATTGTATGTGATTGTATTGTTCATGTCGTTTTAACTTTAATGAATTAAAAGAGGATTACTATGAATTATTAGTGTTACTAACGGCCTTATTTATCAAGGGATAGCGCCAGGTAGTGTCTCACTAGCGCCAGGTAGCGCCAGCTATCGGCGGCTACCGACTCCAGAACGCCAGGCGGCGGACACAATCATGCATTTATCACGCTAAATGAGGCTAGCTCCGGCGAGAGCGTCAGCTAGCGCGGGATTCATCATGTAGCGGACTGCAACGAACAGCGCCGCTGCTAATCCCATCACAGCGCCAGGTATGACCTCTCGCTACCTGGCGCTCTCCAATGCATTTCAATGGAGCAATCTTTAAATATTCATATTTAATTGATATTAATGTTTTTTATTTTTTAAAAAATGTCAAAAATTCTGTGACCACTTCGGCAATGTTAGATTTTTTTTTTTAAGGTAAAAAAATTTCAAAAAAAAAAATTGTGCAGAATTGATATTACAGGTCTGATTTTAATGTATTCATATTACAAAATGTTTAGAAAAACTTGATTAATTTTTAACTGAAAAAATATGGATGTTTGGGGGTTAAAAACTACTTTTAAGCCATCGCCGCCAGCGCTCTGGGGTTTAAACAAGCTTTTCACAGCGCAAGAATTTTTTGAGCGTGATTTGTTAATGAATATGCTGGGAGCCGTTCGCTATGACCATTCGCTGTCAGGCGCTCCCATACAGCGCGGACCCAGTCAAACCGCGACTCCTAACCCCGTATTCAACATTACCGCACACCGACTGAGTCGCTGTCAACAGCCGAACAACGCCCAAGCACAGCGAATACTAGCGGGCGCTGTGAAAATCACGCTACTGTCGCTCATCTGTCGCTACCTGGCGCGATTAATAAATCGGCCTCTTATTTATAGAGGATGAGTGGTGCCTCCCGCATTTGTATCCCATTGGCGGTGTGCTGGAGCCGCTAGAAGTTTGTGGTTGTTGTTCAATATTTGGGATGCCGGAGTGGCACATTTTTCCTTCTTAGATATTGTGTTTGGGGGTGGTGCTGGACAGTGTGCACTTCGTGCAGTATTTGTGTGTGATCTTAGCAACCAAAATATTTAAATATCCACAAGATTAATCATATAAATATACTAAGCAGCTCCAATAGTGGCTAAGGTTTGCCAATTAATATTGATGTGCAAAGCTTACAATAAAGTGCAATACTCGCAAAAAAAAAACAGCAGAAAAAGAAAAAAAAAAAGAGAAAACAGCACCTACCTTCTGGGATGATAAGAGAGTTGTTATCATTAAAAGTAATAGAGTTACTGAAGCCTGCCTTGATCCATTATAAAGTTATATTATAGTTTGCTTATCAGGAGAAGAGAGGTTTATTAGGGGTTTATTACACTATACTAAGGGCCTTATTCATGAAGAGATAGCGTCAGGTAGTGGCTGGCTAATGAGAGGTAGCGACAGGTAGCGACTGGTGAACGCCGGACACGGCACGCAATTACACATTTATCAAGCAGAATCTGTTTAGCGACTGGGATAGCACCATGTAGTGTCTGATTCATCATTTTCACAGCCTCAGCGTTCAGGCTTGCACAGCGCCAGGTATGACCTCTTGCTACTTGACGCTCTGCCATACATTTCAATGGACGAACCTTTCCTTCTCTTTAAACTGTGTTTTTGTATTTTTTTTTTTTAAATCTCAAATAATTCTGTGACCTCTCCTGGCATTGAATAAGCAGTTTTTTAACATTTCTTCAGAAATGACATTACAGATCTGCCATTAAAGTGTTCATGTTACAATGTTATTACAATGTAATTCCATATGTTTTCGCTTTGTTACTAGTTGATAGATGCTGGAAAACAGACTTTAAACACACCGCCTCCTGCGCTCTGGGCTTCAAACAAGCATTTTTCAGCACCAGAGATTTGTGAGGATGTCTTGTTGCTGAATATGGTGTGAGTCGGTCGCTATGAGCAGTCGCTAACATGCGCTCCCATACAGCGCTGTACTGGTCAAATAGTGACTCCTCACAATGTATTCAACATTACTGGACAGCGACTGAGTCGCTATGAAGTAGCGACCCATGGCTGAGTACAGTGACTACTAGCGGGCGCTCTGAAAATGCCCGCTACAGACGCTCATCTGTCGCTACCTGGCGTTAGTGATGAATCAGCCTGCCCGTGTAATTACAGACAAGGTAGAACACACAGTATAGAGAGTAAACTAGATGCTACAAAGTTCAAAGCAAATGTGATATAAACAGGAGACAGTGGCAAAGTAAACCCTTGCAAGTTTTTATCATTTTTTTTTATTAGTGCCTATTGTCACTTTTCTTCCGAATTCTAAGAAATATTACAAAGGAAATGCATAACATATCAGTCCAAACAAACTTGTCATTTTTTTTTTGTTTTTATTTTTTTATTTCTTTGAAGTGTGCTGCTGGTTACATTTGTAGCCGTCTGGCCCCTTACCCAGTCATGCACGGAATAGAGAATCCATATGGGGAATAAACTGACAATAATAAACTGAGGATCTAATCATTTATGTCTGAGCAGATCCCCATCTGGCAGGATTTAATCATATTTACGGTTTCTTTACATTTATGCATTCACATGCTTTACATATCCGCTTTTGTACATCTTTTCTCTCTGATGTAAATGTTGCTTCACCTTTCACATAGCTGTGTGAACATGGTTCCCAAATTACTATAATGTTTGCATTTAGTAATAGCTGTCATAGAACATCTCTGTGTTTTATCACATATCCTATTAGATTCCCCATGATATTTCAAAATCAAAGGCTGTCTGTTTCTTTTTCTTTAAATTATACATTTGCATCTAGTTTCAGGTATCTTCTTGTGTTAGATGTATGCTGTAATAATATTAAATTGTTAGATTTAAGCCGTGGACAGGGATTGAAGTATAAGGTCTTATGTTCACTGTGAAATGCTCAGTAAAATGTGTAAAAAGCACTAAAAAAAACCAGTGTGTGTGTGTGTGTGTGTGTGTGTGTGTGTGTGTGTGTGTGTATATATATATATATATATATATATATATATATATAGTGACAGGTTGGCAAGAGAAAGAGATAGTAGCCCCCATCAAATTAAAAAAGTTATGTTTTAACAGATACATAGGCCCTTATTTAAGAAGGGATAGCGTCAGGTAGTGGCTGGTTAATGAGAGGTAGCGACAGATAGCGACTGGTGAACGCCGGACACGGCACGCAATTACACATTTTTCAAGCAGAATCTGTTTAGCGACTGGGATAACGCCATGTAGCGTTGTAAATAATGGGCCTTTATGGAAAATCAATATTGTTAATAACGGTGCATATATATATATATATATATATATATATATATATATATATATATGAATATACAGCATGGCATGACATGAGATGAGAAGGCCTAGGGGAGGTATTCAATAGAGTGATATACAAAACAAAGAATTTATGGCACAACAGCAGGAGGAAGGCCTAAGGCAGGTTCTCCAAGCTAGATAATATCTGCATTCCGAAACCAGAAAATAGAACAAAAGACATTTGAGAGGGCACTAGATAATATCAACATTCTGTGACCATACCATAAATATGTTGTAAATAGACATATAGACCTGAAATAGCAGTTGCACCCTCCTAGCAAAACGACTGGACATCAAAAGGTAGACCGGCAATGACCAGACATCAAAGGGTTAGACAGAGAATAGACTCTGGCACCATAAAATATACAAACGGCTTCTGGGAATTTCCGGGATGCACCCTCTTTTGCATAACTGGTGGGTCAAGCCCAAGGGGGGGGAGGACAGCAGGACTGGAGATCAAAGGGCAGGGAAGTATAACTGAGGTGAGGGCAGACAGAGGGAGGCAGAAGGAAGGGGGCAGAAGGAAGGAGACGGCTTGGACCTGAGACTGCTGGCACATGAGGAGGGCCAGGCGGGAGGCAGGAGAGAACACAGGAGAGAGAGGGAATGAAGGCTACCAGCTGAAAAGGTCGGCTGCTTGTGAGTGCCGTTTCAGGAGGGTAATGTGTCTTTCCCTATATATATGTATGCCAGTCTCATAACTGGATTGTATTGTGTTTGATTTGAGATTTGATTGCATTATTGTGTTATTTTGTCAACAATATATCTCTTTATTTACTACTTGTCCCAGTGTCCCTTGCATATACCAGAAGTCAAAAGAACTTACAATCTTACAGTCTTATGCGTGTATCCATTGCGTGATCATTGGCCAGATATTGATAATATTGGTATATGTGTTTGCCTATTTTAGTCGAGCCGGGCAGGATAAATATATACATAATATTATTAATATTTTTTGTGCTGGTTAAATTGTTTACATAATTGGCTTGCGCCAGCCAGGAGATATTATTAATATTAGGTATTAATATTAATATTGTTTACAAAGTGGCGACCCAGGCAGGAGATTTATAGTTATAAATCAATATCTAGATATTGATATAATATTTTAGTTATTAATAATCAATTGTTTACAGCGTCTGATTCATCATTTTCACAGCCTCAGCGAACAGCGCCAGCGTTCAGCCTTGCACAGCGCCAGGTATGACCTCTCGCTACCTGACGCTCTCCCATACATTTCAATGGACGATCCTTTTCTTCTCTTTAAACTGTTTTTTTTTTTTTTATAAAAAATCACAAATAATTCTTTGACCTCTTCTGGCATTGAAATCGCATTTTTTCATAATTTTTTCATTTTTTAAATATTTCCTCAAAAATGACATTACAGGTCTGCCATTAAAGTGTTCATGTTACAATGTTGTTACAATGTAATTCCATATGTTTTCGCTTTGTTACTAGTTGATAGATGCTGGAAAACACAGGTTGGCTACATAAAGACTGAGGTCCTGAAATGCTTTTTCTGCTGCAGCAGACCACTGAACCATAACAGTTTGTTCGTCTTTTGTAAGTTCAGCCAGTGGTGCTGCAAAAGAGGCAATGTTGGGCACAAACCTTCTGTAGTAGCCAACGATCCCCAGGAATGATTTCACCTGTTTTTTTTGTAAGGGTCTGTGGCCAACTTTGGATTGAATCAATTTTATTCACCTGGGGTCTTATCTCACCTCTACTCACAATGTACCGCAAATACTGGCTCTAACACAATGGCACATTTATCTGGGTTCTCTGGGTTAGCAGTAAAGCTAGCCTTTAGGAGAGAATCCAACACAGCCTGGACTTTACTCCCAATCAACACTGAAGATCACAATATCATCCAAGTAGGCGGAAGCATACCTAGAATGATGTATCCTATCCATTGCTTGTTGGAAGGTGGCTGGGCCCCCCTTTAATCCAAAAGGCATCTTAAGGTAGTGTAAGTGGCCCTCTGGTGTGGAGAAGACAGTCTTCCCTTTGGCGTCTTTTGACAATGGGTTTTGCCAATATCCTTTGGTGAAGTTCAAGGTAGAAATAAACCCGTTTAATCTGCGACAATCGTTAAAGAAGTCCCATTTGGCTTTGGGACAATGGGGGTGGACCATGCAGTTTGGGACTCTTCAATAACCCCCAAAGCTAGCATTGTTTGAACAGCCTGTCTTCTGGCTTTGGGATTTCTATGGGAGGTAAGATTTACCGTGACATGGGGTTCTGTAAATATGTAGTGTTAAATAACAATAGTGGTGCCTGGGGGGTCGCAGAACACATCTGTACTGCGCATTAAAAATGTCTTGCAGTCTTGTTTTTGGGACTTAGACTAAATGTATCCAACTTTAAGCTGATTGGGAGTCTGGGGTGGCTAGCATGGACTCTGTCTTGCCAATGTTTAATTAAATTTATGTGGTACAACTGGATGAGTTTTCATTTCCCAGACTGATGTATCTTATAAGTTACATCACTGACCTTTTCAACCACTTCAAAAAGACCCTGCCATTTGACCAGGAATTTGCTTTCCCCTGTGGGTATCAGGCTCTATTATATATTCAGCTTTGAGATTCCTGGGCTTTCTCTAAATGTTCCTTTACTATTGGCAAGACCTTGGGCATTCGGTCCTGCATCTGTTCCACATGTCAAATTATGCTTTTATAGGGTATAGTTTCCTTTTGCTAGGTCTCCTTAGTAACATCTAGTAACCCTCTGGGGTATCTCCCATACATACTTCTCGAATGGCAAACAACATGTAAGGCAACTGAAAACCCCAGTCCCAATCATCTTTTTCCACCACCCTTTTCAACATTCTCTTCAGGGTTTTGTAAAACCTTTCTAGCAGACTGTTTGGGATGATGGAGTGAGGTCCTTGGTTGCTTAAGACTTTACACATTTCCCCCATCAATTTAGACATGAAAGGGGTGCCATCCCCGCTATCCCTCTAGTAGGGCGTGTGCCCATTTGTGAATGGCCGCCGCGGGCATACTCCTTGTTACAGGGAAGCGGGGGAAGTCGCCACCAGCATGCTTGGAGCCGCTGGCCTTATACACTGGCTTAAATAGTGTGACGTCAGCGTCTCTGAGCGCGCTGAATGGATGAGTGGCCGCGAATGCGCCACAGGACCGGGAAGCGGTGAATTGCACTTGGCGACCTGGGGGGTTTCACATAGCAGGGCACCCCTGATCAGAGTACCCCGCGGAGAGGACCAAAACCCTGGGTTTTGGTCCACTTTAAAAATTTGAAAAAAGCTTGATAGTTAAGAAGTGGCCCTACTGTCTACCTGAAAAGGGCAAGACCCCCTAAAAATCTGGAGATAATGGATACGAGATATACAAGTGTACTTAATATCTAAAATGTATATGAAAACAGAATTTTTTGTGGAAATGCTACTTTCATTTTTTCAGTGTATTGTATTTTTCACAATATAACATTCAGCTGAGCATAAGACGCACCTACAGTTCCGAGGAGGAAAAAAGTGCAGAATTCTGAACTCAGTTACATCATTATGAATGTTTTAATAATCTATGGTGTTTATGGTGGTCTTACAATGTTTGCTTTGCAATTTGTTGCATTGGGTCTGCAATTGTTTATGTACTGTATGTTTTACCATGTCTATAAAGCACTATGGAAGAAGATGGTGCTACAGTATATGAATGATTTAATAAAGAAATAAGTAATAATAATTACAACAGCTGGCATTATCTGTGAAACTTAGAAGCTGTAAAAGCATCATTAGATGGAGAGGTGGAAGAGATGGGCAGTAGAATTCAGTTTTTTTTGAGACACCACAGTGGAGGCTGAACCATAGTTGAAATGTAAGGATTACATGATCCTATAGTTTTGTATCATCCATTATGAAAGAGATTTTTGAATTTGAACAAAAATGAGAATTATCTGTACACACCAGACATTAAAGATTGTAAAAAGATTGACAGTTACTTCTAATTTCATTAATTTCAATAGGGATATTTACTCCTACAGACCATGCTTTAGCTCAAGTCAGGAACTGGTAACAAGAACATATCCAAATCAATTAATGGTCACCTGATCCCAGTCCCAGCCCCGAACTGCTCAGTTCCTTGTCTGGCCTGTAGCCTTCCGAAGACATCTGGAAGTCACTATGGCTAATGCATCTATGAGAGACCTGGGTTCCTGGCTAAGGGTCACCTCACCTTAGTCTCCAAAGTCCCCATGCATGTCTAAACCAAAATATTCTGCTTGGCGTGCCTAGCGATATAATTTGCCTGAGCTTTACAGTGGTGCAAATGTTACAGCCTTGAGATCAATGCTGCAAAGACAACTGAGATGATCATGGGATTCATGCTTCTATATCAATGTAACAAAAGGAGCTAATATAAGTGAAAAGTTATAATCTCCAACGATCTTAGGCAGGGCAAGGTTAAAGGGGGGGGGTCGAACCAGGGCACCTGCCCTTGGACCCCCACCACTTAGAGACCTCCACTACTTGTTAACAATGTCAGAAAATAATCTATAGTTACTTATGGAGGTCTCCACTAGACTTTATATCAAGAGGCCTCCATCACACTTAATACAGTCCTGATCATGAAGAAGGCCCAACAAAAGGCTCTTCTTTGTAGGATACCTAAAGATGGTTGGTCTTTCTAAGAGTGTTTGATCCAAGCGTTTACCTGTCCACACTCTTCACAGCATCCAAACGTCATTGCGGAAACACAGACTGACAAGCTTAGGGGCCCACGCATCATATGCCTTGCGGTGGCTTATTACTTCTGCGGTCAGCAAAGCTTAAAGTGGTCCTTCACCCTGAATAAGAGTCTATCTTATATATTTACCACACCCTGTACATACAGATTGCCCACATTAAACATCATCCTACCTGCATCTACTGCATGTTATGAGCCTTTAAACATTCAATATGGCAGCTCATGGAACATCAGGCAGCCTGCAAACTGGAAGTGCCTTCTGACTGTGCTGCTCTGCATTCTGGGATTGCTGACCTTTTCCTGACCCCAGCTCTGCTCTGTCTGAGCAAAGCACAGCTATAACCCGCCCCCCTGTACTTTATTCCACTCTCCTCTCCTCAGTAAGTGTGATGCTTCTGAGTCAAGATGGCGGGCGCCCATATCCTAAAGTCCTGAACAGAGTTGCAGCCCAGTGGGGGAAAGAATAATAAATAAGTGACCAAAAAACTTAAAATATATTAAATTTAGATGCTGGGGAATCGTTCTTTAAGGGTTTGGGCTTTTCAATAAATCATGGTGAAGGTCCGGTTTAAGGTCCAGTGAAGGGTTAACTCAGAGGTTCTGCCTGGCTCACTAGGGGTAGCGTGTCAATTAATCAACTGCTGTGCAGCCCCGGCCTTACAACCTCCCATTGGTCAGTAGTCACATAAAGCTGTCCAGGCTTCAGCACTCCTGTCTGTGATCTTGAAGGCATTCTACAACGGTGCCATTGGATCAATCCTGACCAGTTCATGTACAGTCTGGTACGGAGGGGCCTCAGCCAAAGACAAGCAGAGGCTGAAGAGAATAACCAGGAGTGCTGAGAGGTTAATTGGATCCCCCCTACCTTCTCTGGATGATCAATACATGAGCAGAATCTACTCAAGGGCAAGGAAGATATCTGGAGACGTGAGGCACCCAGGTCACTCCTTCTTCAGGCTCCTACCATCTGGCCGCAGATTCAGGGCTCATTCAACCAAAACTTCCAGACACAAAAACACTTTTTTTCCTCTGGCCGTTATGGCTCTGAATAATCCCAGTGTGTGAGTAACACTTAACCACATTCTGCTCTACATTACTGACAATTATGTTAGTCACTATAGATTACCTGAACTGTATCGTTATTGTTGTTATACTTTGTCATGTATGTAATTGTTATAGCTCTCATGGTGTATCTCCTTGCCAAAAAAGCATTCCTTGTTTGTACCTTGTACTTACTTGGCGGTTCAATAAAGTATTGAAGTATTGAAGTATTGAAGTGATAGCGTCTAGCTTGTGGCGTGTTACTCTGCTTGTTGATTTCCTGCTGACCTGATTCGTTTTGCTCTGCATCCTGACTACGCTTTTGCATGATCCTTTGGATACTGTGACTCTCTGATTTACGGTTTCGACCTTTGGCTTTGTTTACTCCTTCTGTCAAGACACTGTTAGGACTGATAATCTGTTGCAAACCCGGATATCTCTGACATCCCCGGTGTATTGTTACAGTTTTGTCCTGTTGTACATCGGCCTTTGCAGCCTCAGGTGCCATCCTTTGCACCCTTAAGTACTGGGGGCAACTGTGTTCGGGCAGGCGTGTAATGTCTCCCGGCAAATAGGGGCTTGACTATAGGTGAAGATGGTGGTGTTAGATTAGGGGTTGGCATCTGAACAAAGGCTGGTGATCAGCTGGGCATTACAGATTACTGGTTTTGTTTTGTGTCATTGCTATGTTTCTCTGTCTATTGGTTTATAGGTGCAATTATGAAAAATAAAATCGGTCTGCAACAGTTTGGATTGCACAGAAGACCACTTATGCTTCCTTACATTCTCTACTGGATTCATATGAGAACAGGGTAAAAACTAATTCAGAGAATCTTAGATCCCACGCATCCTGGTCATGCATTAAATCTTCTTCTCTGATCCAAGGTGCCTGCATGCAAGACTTTGGGGCCTAAGAACGTATTCTTCTCTTCAGACATCTGCATACTTATTAAAGGGTCTTGTAGGGTTCTACCATACGCTCAACTATTGATCCCAGCCCTTGAGTCCAACTGTTCTTGATCTGTGCCTTTTGCCTCCCGAAGACATCTAATCACCATTGCTACGGCATCTGGGGAGGAACTGGCTTCCTTGCTACTGGGCGCCTTAGTCTTCCTAGTCACCATGCCTTAACTAGGGTATTCTGCCCAGGATACCCAGTCTGTCGATGGTGGATACTTATGACCCGGATGTGTGCGAACTGCAGATTTGGAAGCCATCATTCACCTAAAGGTTCATCTAAAGAAGCAATTGGCAACACTGAGAGACATTGGTATCATGGAAAAGAGTCTGGAGCTCACTGAGCTTGTACTCTCTGGGTCAGGGGAGGGGGATGGTGTTAGGATGGGGCGAGAGGAAAAGCAGGAAAATGAGGCAGCTAGCTGGATTACAGTTAGAAGGCAGGGTAGGGGTAAAAGTTACAGGGAGGCTAGTCCTGAAAAGGCACCTCCAAACAATTTTGCCTGGTTGGCAGATAAGGAGGATGGTAGATCAGGGATGGCACAGCTGCAGCAAGACACATCTGTCGGCTCCAGTAGGAAAGGGAAGGGTATGTTGCCTTCCTGGGGCAAGAGTACTGCATGTCGTGGAGCGGGCTGACAGATTGTTGGGAGGGTCTGGCGTGAAACCAGCAGTCATGGTGCATATTGGCACAAATGACATAGGAAGAAGTAGGTGGAAGGTCCTTAAAAATGATTTCAGGGACTTAGGCTGTAAGCTTAAGGCAAGGACCTCAACTGTAGTATTTTTAGAAATACTACCAGTACCAAGAGCCACACCAAAGAGGCAACGGGAGATTAAAGGGGTAAACAGGTGGCTCAAAAATTGGAGTAAAAAGGAGGGGTTTGGGTTCTTAGAGAACTGGGCCGACTTGTGGGCTACAGGTTATTTGGCAGGGATGGGTTGCACCACAATGGGGAGGGTGCATCTGTTCTGGGGGAGAGGATGGCTAAAAGGTTGGAGGAGTGTTTAAACTTAGCACTGGGGGGAAAGACAGTGACAGTGGGTGTAGACATGAAACTGGGGGTGGAGAGGGGGGAGGGGTTAGCACATCTAGCAGGAATAAAGGCAATATACAAAATTATCATAAGCATTTGAAATGCATGCTTACAAATGCTAGAAGCTTGACTAATAAAATGGATGAACTAGAACTGATAATAACAGAAGAACAATATGACAGTGGGGGTAACAGAGACCTGGCTGGATGAAAGCTATAACTGGGCAGTAAATCTACAGGGCTACTACGTGTTTAGGCGGGACCATGACAAACGTAAAGGGGGTGGAGTCTGCTGAATTGTAAAATCCTCTCTACAACCCGCTCTGCGGGAGGATATATGTGAGGGGAATGACCATGAGGAGTCTGTATGGAGGGAGAAACAAAAATAAAATACTGATGGGGCTTTGCTACAAACCTCCAGATATATCCGAATCCAGAGAAAATATAATGCTAAGGCAAATAGATATAGCCGCTAAGCTAAATGAGGTGGTGGTTATGGAGGACTTTAACTACCCAGATATAAGGCTCGATTCAGAGACACATTCGTCTGGACTTCTGTAGCTGTCTGTGAAAGTTTTAGTGGGTGTTTGTCATTTTTTTGCTTTTTTTCGTCCATTTTTCATTCGTACGAACGTTCGGGAAAATGCGTATATGCGCTTTCGATGAACAAAAGCAAATCGGATCATTTCCGTTAGTTCGGATCATTTTCCAAACAAAATCTGATATTTTTCGTTCGTTCAGATAACTTCCGTTGTTGGGATGGGCTTGCGTCTGATTCAGAGAGCTGATTTCCGACGGACCACCACCCTATAAATCCGTTTCATTTCCGATCCACTTACGGGACCTTTGAGGGCTCGGATTGCTATTGTTGAACATGTTTTGCGGCTATGTGGAGGAGTCTGCGCGCCTTTAGCACCAAGGCATTGCATGTATCAGCATGGCCGAGGCCATAAATTGTATAGCAATGCATACCTAAATCAATACATTTCATGTATGCCTTATAGAAGCATTTTAATGCTGACCTTAATTAGTCCTTAGCATGTAAACCTTTATTTTCCCACACATCCATATAATTGCTATATTTTTTTAGACTTATGTCCTTTGTGAATTATATTTGGATTGTTGAACTTGAATCTTAATTTGTTGTAGGAGTTCTTGTTTTAGTCGGTTACCTTTGCTTTGTGTAATTATTTTAGATTTGGTTGCACGAACCGCAAGATGTGCCACTCGCACAACATACAAGCAGTGTTTGGTGCAGCTATGCGATTCCTCAGTGTTCTTGCAGGGCATCCAGGGTTGTCCCATGATGCGTATATATTGCGGAGCTCCGGCTTATTTCGTCAGTTTGAGTCAGGAGAATTATCTGATGGATGGCTCCTGGGTAAGTTTGCTCACATTCCATCAATCCATTTTCACTGTATGGCAATGACTATAGTTGATGACTTATGTCTTAACCTATGGCTGTTTTTAGCCCTTGATGACATGTTAAACAATATTGTAGCTTAGAATGTGTATTTTATGTTAGTATTTTTAAATTCTTTCAGGGGATTCTGGATATCCACTCCTGCCCTTGATCCTGATGCCCGTTCTTTGCCTGCAGAATGCGGGCCAGGGGTTCTCTAATCGGGCACTATGCAAAACCCGGCCGTGGTGGCGAGGGCCCTCTGGCTTTTGGAGTCCAGATTTAGGTGTTTGAACCATACAGGAGGGGGCACTGCATTATGACCCCAACAAGGTTATACCAATATTTTAACCTCCTTAGCGGTGATCCCGAGCGTGACTCGGGGTTAATTTGCGCTGTAAGTAGCGGTAACCCCGAGTCACGCTCGGGATCGAGGAGCAGGGCGGCGCAGTCTCCTTACCTTCTCCCTGCGATCCAGCGATGTCCCCGCTGCGATCGCAGGTGAGAGCCGCGGCTGCGGCGTCCGTCGCACTTCCGGGTTCCGTCTCTGTGAGCCGCAGAGGCTCATGGGGGCGGAGCCGTGCGTTACCATTACATTTGCCTCTATCATAATGCCAGGGGGGTTATTTTACGTTTTTTAACAGGGACCACACGTGCCAGAGTGGCACAACTGAGTGTCAGGGTCCTTCAGTTGGTAGGCGAGATGCAGGAGCTGCGCAACTCGTTGGGGACCACAGATGAAGAATAATGTTCTGTGGCCTGCCTTTGCTATGTATTTTGTTTTTTATAGTTGTAAAAATTTGAAATTTTCAAAATTTTTTAAGATTTTATATTTTATGATGGAATAAAAAAAAAATGTTTCAGTGTCATTTCATTTACAAAATACATTAACACAAAACTAATGGGCCCAGAAATATTTAAAAATGAATATTCACATGACCGAGAAGTGATTTGGGTAAGTTTTAGGGGGCTAAATGGAAGAAGAACCTAACCACGAAGTGGTTTGGGTGAGCTTTAAGGGTCCAAAAGGGAAGATGGAGGATAGTGCTAAGTGATTTAGCTAAACATTGTAGTAGAAGTGAGGGTGGCAAATATGTAGGCGAGCACTTTAATGAGTTAAGTTTGTAGTGCGCAGGCGCAAGATCGTAAGGATTTCTGTCTGGACGATTATTTATTGAAAAAGGGAAACAGAAACTAACGGGAAACGTAAAGGATTCATGGGAGGATACGATGGGAAAAGGGCAAAAATGAAAGCCTACGTTGTAACATGTGAAAATGAAACGAAAAAGTCACGCTGGAAAATGACATCCTCGTATTCGTAATCTGCCGTACGAACGAACGGAAAATTTACAGAAGGATTGTAATGCATGCATAGAATCGCTTGCACACTCATACGAGAGCGGAAACAGATCGGCACTAAAACAAGTATTTTTTTGTTTCTCTGAATCGAGCCTATAGACTGGGATGCTGAAACATGTGGTTCAAAAACTGTGTGCAAAAACTTTATCCAGAGGGACTAACCATGACCAAAAAAGAATCTTTGCAACACCTTGCCCTGAGGAAGTGACGCTTGTTCGCTGTGGTCACGGAACGCGTGGGAGGCTGGCACTGTACATATCCTGGTAATTAATAATCTATAATATACTCATTCCATTTTTTGGTCATGGTTATTCCCTCTGGATAAAGTTTTTGCACAATACATATTTTTTTTATGGTAGATTAGGTTAGCACATTGCACCTTGGGGGTTCCCCTGTTTTTCTGGGGGAGCCGGTGATCTAGATATGTATAAGTGATCATATTATCCTGGTTTGCACAATATTGCACATTGTACTTTATAGGAGTTTTTAGTAAGAGGGATCATGTTTTGTGAGGAATTAAGAGGGATAACTTAAAGGGACATGACAACAAATATTGTTCTTTGATTCTTTAAAATCCAGGTATTAACAGAGAACTGTGCAGTGTTCAACACATTTTTTATGGTGTTTTGTCTAGATTGTATGTTATTAAATGGTTTTAATTGTGTTTGTAAGCTCTATGTGAAACATAAATAAAGAATGTAATAAGGAAGATTAAGCAGTGGTGCAGTGCTCCCATTTGTGTGACTGTGGGGAGCAGAGGCTCTCCCCACGCGGTGGGTTTTTGTGTATAGTTGCTTCACGTGACCGCTGCACACTTGTTGGTTTATATTGGCTTTAATTTTGGTTGGTGCAGCGGTTTCCTTGTGTTCCTTACCTGAGAAGAAGGTAAAACGAACTTCTTAGATCGACACAATGTTTCAAGCCGCCTGCATGCTAGACCTTGGGGTCTAAAAGTGGATTTTGCCCTTCAGCCTTTTGGCTAATGAATGTTGGTCCGGGTGCTAGCTCGGGGGGCATTGAGAGTGATGGAGCCCCCCCAGAACGCTTGTTACTCTTACCTGATCCTTGAGCCACCAGAAATGGAGCCCTGTGATTGGCCGCCAAGCAGTCATGTGGGTCAGGGCTCCGTCCTCAGCTGCTGGAAAACCCCATCCATGACCCACCTATTGCGGGCTCCATTTCTGGTGGAGGCTCAAGGATAAGGTAAGAATAATGGGCGTTCTGGGCGGTGATGTGGAGGGTTTCAGAATTCTGGATGCCCCCACTCCCTGTGTTTTATTACATTTTATTACCCGTGGTGTTGGGTCACTTTTATAAAGGGTCTTGCAGGGACCAACCACACTCTCAACCACCATAACCCTTTATTGACCATTTTTGGTGATATTGTATTTATTCAATGTATTGTATCTTCACTGTGTAGCATTTCTTGTATGTCTATGATACACTTGGTGAAAAAGGCTAATCTAATCTATTCATGTGGTATCTTTTTTAAAGAGTTTAAGAAAAGCAATTTAAAGTATTCGGGAAGAGTCCAAAAGTACCATAAACTTTTTGCCCATCAAAGTCATACCATACCATATGCCATGCCATAACACATATCCAAGACATAACCATAGCCCAAATCATTGTTCCCTGCACAGGTTCTGTGGGCTTATGAAATGCATGCAGCAAAATCTTTGAGAAAAGCCAGAACCCGCCCTTCCCCAAGAACTTGATAATAGGCAGTGTGCAGAGTCCCCACCAATCAGCTCATACCAAGCAGAACTCCCCAATCCCCCCATAACAGGCAGTGTGCAGAATCCTTCCCACCAATCACTCCATAACAGCATAACAGACAGCATACAGAATCACCCTCAATAACCCCATAACAGACAGCATTCAGAATTCCAACCAATCACTGCATAACAGGCAACATGCAGAATACCCCTCATAACCCAATAACAGGCAGTTTGCGAAATCCTCCTCAATTACCCCACATACCAACATAACAGACAGTGTACAGAATCCCCCCCCCCCCAATCAACACATAACAGGCAGTGAGCAGAGTTAGCCCATAACAGCATTCAGAAACCCCCCCAATGACCCTATAACAGGTAGCATGCAAAATCTCCCCAATTACCCCATAACAGTGAGTGTGCAGAATCCTCTCACTCACCCCATAACAAGAAGTGTGCAGAACCACCCCCATTACCCCATAACAGGCAGCATGCAGAATCCCCTCCAATCCTCCTTTAACAGGCAGTGTGCATATCCCCACCCAATTGCCCCATAATGGTCAGCGTGCAGAATCCTCCAAAATCTCCCTATAACAGGCAGCGTGTTGATTCCCCCCCTATCACCCCATAGAAGGCAGCATGCTGAAGCTCCACAATTACCTCATAACAGGCTGTGTGCAAATTTCCCCCCAATCACCCTATAACAGGCAGTGTGAAAAATCCCCCCTATGACACATTTTACCATATTCCCTCAAAAGTTATGCTAGCTAGGCCCTTTAGAATAATATCCAGCTTAGTGCATGCATCTGGCCACACAGGGAAGTTTGAGCAGATAAAATTTCACTGCTATACAACCGTCATAAGTCTAGATTCATCCCACTTCGCACTTCTAGTCAAGTTCACCATTTACATCTAGATGCTAACAGGCAAAGAAGCAAACTGTGTCACATGTAAGGGAGCCTCCTGGGGAGCTCAAACCCTCACAGCCAGACACAAAAAGACTTCTATGGGCGTTCTCCCGCCAAAAAGTACAAAGAAAAGTTATTATTCCCCTTAAACTCATTGGATAGATGAGGTTCTAAGCTACAGGATGATATGAGACATGTCCTTGTGAGGATTTCAGGAATCCCTAGAACCCAAATGTTTTGAGGGGTTCCTGGCGCCCCAACTCGACCATATTTTATATCATTCAACTCAAAATTAGGTGCTGGTCTGGAAAATCCCATTCCTGGTCTAGTTCTGACAACCAGGTGGTCTGTGGGGCTCCCAGACATTTTACGGGCCCAAAAGGACAACCCCTTCCTCAGGTTCTGATGAATGGGGCTGGGGCCTCCGTGGTCCCTGCATAAAAATCAGACAGCAGCCAGGTACTGACATTGTCATCTGGGGGTTGTGAAATCATAAGGCAAAATCCACGTCATTTTTGTGCTACCCCTTCATCACATCCCAAAAGCTTCATCTGATTTATTGGACTTTGTTTTGCCTTTATTAATCTGGACTCTGCCTCACCATCACCCCATCATAAGTACCATTTCTTTTCACTTGTTATCCAATTTATTTTTATCTGTTACTAGTGGCTTGGTTATAGTATTTTTCTATATATTCTGTTTTATGCAAAATTCAGTATATTATCACTAGAGATGAGCGAACTTTTGAAAAATTCGATTCGACTGATTCGCCGAATTTTCCGACAAAAATCGTTTCGACCCGAATAAATTCGCGACGAATCGCTATTAAAAACGGTTATTTCTGAGCCTCCTAGAGCCTCAATAGGGTTGTAAACCATTCTGCCTTGCTGTAACACGCACAGGATGCGTGCTGGGTTAGTAAAATAATACTTTGAAGAAATATCACATGCAGATCAGAGGCATCGCTAATAGAATCGCAGAGCGGCACAATTGCAGAGAGTTGAAGTGGCATCACTATGAGGGGCAGAAGGAGCCCAAATATACACTGGAGTTGGCCTCAGGAGCCCAAAAATTGGATGAATCACACCCTGGAGTTGGCAGGAGTTGACAGTAGCAGCAGCAGGAGCCCAAATATACACTGGAGTTGGCTTCAGGAGCCCAAAAATTGGATGAATCACACCCTGGAGTTGGCAGAAGTTGGCAGCAGCAGCAGCAGGAGCCCAAATATACACTGGAGTTGGCTTCAGGAGCCCAAAAATTGGATGACTCACACCCTGGAGTTGGCAGAAGTTGGCAGCAGCAGCAGCAGGAGCCCAAATATACACTGGAGTTGGCCTCAGGAGCCCAAAAATTGGATGAATCACACCCTGGAGTTGGCAGGAGTTGACAGTAGCAGCAGCAGGAGCCCAAATATACACTGGAGTTGGCTTCAGGAGCCCAAAAATTGGATGAATCACACCCTGGAGTTGGCAGGAGTTGACAGTAGCAGCAGCAGGAGCCCAAATATACACTGGAGTTGGCCTCAGGAGCCCAAAAATTGGATGAATCACACCCTGGAGTTGGCAGGAGTTGACAGCAGCAGCAGCAGGAGCCCAAATATACACTGGAGTTGGCTTCAGGAGCCCAAAAATTGGATGAATCACACCCTGGAGTTGGCAGAAGTTGGCAGCAGCAGCAGCAGGAGCCCAAATATACACTGGAGTTGGCCTCAGGAGCCCAAAAATTGGATGAATCACACCCTGGAGTTGGCAGGAGTTGACAGTAGCAGCAGCAGGAGCCCAAATATACACTGGAGTTGGCTTCAGGAGCCCAAAAATTGGATGAATCACACCCTGGAGTTGGCAGAAGTTGGCAGCAGCAGCAGCAGCAGGAGCCCAAATATACACTGGAGTTGGCTTCAGTAGCCCAAAAATTGGATGAATCACACCCTGGAGTTGGCAGAAGTTGGCAGCAGCAGCAGCAGGAGCCCAAATATACACTGGAGTTGGCCTCAGGAGCCCAAAAATTGGATGAATCACACCCTGGAGTTGGCAGAAGTTGGCAGCAGCAGCAGCAGGAGCCCAAATATACACTGGAGTTGGCCTCAGGAGCCCAAAAATTGGATGAATCACACCCTGGAGTTGGCAGAAGTTGGCAGCAGCAGCAGCAGGAGCCCAAATATACACTGGAGTTGGCTTCAGGAGCCCAAAAATTGGATGAATAACACCCTGGAGTTGGCAGAAGTTGGCAGCAGCAGCAGCAGGAGCCCAAATATACACTGGAGTTGGCCTCAGGAGCCCAAAAATTGGATGAATCACACCCTGGAGTTGGCAGGAGTTGACAGCAGCAGCAGCAGGAGCCCAAATATACACTGGAGTTGGCTTCAGGAGCCCAAAAATTGGATGAATCACACCCTGGAGTTGGCAGAAGTTGGCAGCAGCAGCAGCAGGAGCCCAAATATACACTGGAGTTGGCCTCAGGAGCCCAAAAATTGGATGAATCACACCCTGGAGTTGGCAGGAGTTGACAGTAGCAGCAGCAGGAGCCCAAATATACACTGGAGTTGGCTTCAGGAGCCCAAAAATTGGATGAATCACACCCTGGAGTTGGCAGAAGTTGGCAGCAGCAGCAGCAGGAGCCCAAATATACACTGGAGTTGGCTTCAGGAGCCCAAAAATTGGATGAATCACACCCTGGAGTTGGCAGAAGTTGGCAGCAGCAGCAGCAGGAGCCCAAATATACACTGGAGTTGGCCTCAGGTGCCCAAAAATTGGATGAATCACACCCTGGAGTTGGCAGGAGTTGACAGTAGCAGCAGCAGGAGCCCAAATATACACTGGAGTTGGCTTCAGGAGCCCAAAAATTGGATGAATCACACCCTGGAGTTGGCAGGAGTTGACAGTAGCAGCAGCAGGAGCCCAAATATACACTGGAGTTGGCCTCAGGAGCCCAAAAATTGGATGAATCACACCCTGGAGTTGGCAGGAGTTGACAGCAGCAGCAGCAGGAGCCCAAATATACACTGGAGTTGGCTTCAGGAGCCCAAAAATTGGATGAATCACACCCTGGAGTTGGCAGAAGTTGGCAGCAGCAGCAGCAGGAGCCCAAATATACACTGGAGTTGGCTTCAGGAGCCCAAAAATTGGATGAATCACACCCTGGAGTTGGCAGAAGTTGGCAGCAGCAGCAGCAGGAGCCCAAATATACACTGGAGTTGGCCTCAGGAGCCCAAAAATTGGATGAATCACACCCTGGAGTTGGCAGAAGTTGGCAGCAGCAGCAGCAGCAGGAGCCCAAATATACACTGGAGTTGGCTTCAGTAGCCCAAAAATTGGATGAATCACACCCTGGAGTTGGCAGAAGTTGGCAGCAGCAGCAGCAGGAGCCCAAATATACACTGGAGTTGGCCTCAGGAGCCCAAAAATTGGATGAATCACACCCTGGAGTTGGCAGAAGTTGGCAGCAGCAGCAGCAGGAGCCCAAATATACACTGGAGTTGGCCTCAGGAGCCCAAAAATTGGATGAATCACACCCTGGAGTTGGCAGAAGTTGGCAGCAGCAGCAGCAGGAGCCCAAATATACACTGGAGTTGGCTTCAGGAGCCCAAAAATTGGATGAATCACACCCTGGAGTTGGCAGAAGTTGGCAGCAGCAGCAGCAGGAGCCCAAATATACACTGGAGTTGGCCTCAGGAGCCCAAAAATTGGATGAATCACACCCTGGAGTTGGCAGGAGTTGACAGTAGCAGCAGCAGGAGCCCAAATATACACTGGAGTTGGCTTCAGGAGCCCAAAAATTGGATGAATCACACCCTGGAGTTGGCAGGAGTTGACAGTAGCAGCAGCAGGAGCCCAAATATACACTGGAGTTGGCCTCAGGAGCCCAAAAATTGGATGAATCACACCCTGGAGTTGGCAGAAGTTGGCAGCAGCAGCAGCAGCAGGAGCCCAAATATACACTGGAGTTGGCCTCAGGAGCCCAAAAATTGGATGAATCACACCCTGGAGTTGGCAGAAGTTGGCAGCAGCAGCAGCAGGAGCCCAAATATACACTGGAGTTGGCTTCAGGAGCCCAAAAATTGGATGAATCACACCCTGGAGTTGGCAGAAGTTGGCAGCAGCAGCAGCAGGAGCCCAAATATACACTGGAGTTGGCCTCAGGAGCCCAAAAATTGGATGAATCACACCCTGGAGTTGGCAGGAGTTGACAGCAGCAGCAGCAGGAGCCCAAATATACACTGGAGTTGGCTTCAGGAGCCCAAAAATTGGATGAATCACACCCTGGAGTTGGCAGAAGTTGGCAGCAGCAGCAGCAGGAGCCCAAATATACACTGGAGTTGGCCTCAGGAGCCCAAAAATTGGATGAATCACACCCTGGAGTTGGCAGGAGTTGACAGTAGCAGCAGCAGGAGCCCAAATATACACTGGAGTTGGCTTCAGGAGCCCAAAAATTGGATGAATCACACCCTGGAGTTGGCAGAAGTTGGCAGCAGCAGCAGCAGCAGGAGCCCAAATATACACTGGAGTTGGCTTCAGTAGCCCAAAAATTGGATGAATCACACCCTGGAGTTGGCAGAAGTTGGCAGCAGCAGCAGCAGGAGCCCAAATATACACTGGAGTTGGCCTCAGGAGCCCAAAAATTGGATGAATCACACCCTGGAGTTGGCAGAAGTTGGCAGCAGCAGCAGCAGGAGCCCAAATATACACTGGAGTTGGCCTCAGGAGCCCAAAAATTGGATGAATCACACCCTGGAGTTGGCAGAAGTTGGCAGCAGCAGCAGCAGGAGCCCAAATATACACTGGAGTTGGCTTCAGGAGCCCAAAAATTGGATGAATCACACCCTGGAGTTGGCAGAAGTTGGCAGCAGCAGCAGCAGGAGCCCAAATATACACTGGAGTTGGCCTCAGGAGCCCAAAAATTGGATGAATCACACCCTGGAGTTGGCAGGAGTTGACAGCAGCAGCAGCAGGAGCCCAAATATACACTGGAGTTGGCTTCAGGAGCCCAAAAATTGGATGAATCACACCCTGGAGTTGGCAGAAGTTGGCAGCAGCAGCAGCAGGAGCCCAAATATACACTGGAGTTGGCTTCAGGAGCCCAAAAATTGGATGAATCACACCCTGGAGTTGGCAGAAGTTGGCAGCAGCAGCAGCAGGAGCCCAAATATACACTGGAGTTGGCCTCAGGAGCCCAAAAATTGGATGAATCACACCCTGGAGTTGGCAGAAGTTGGCAGCAGCAGCAGCAGGAGCCCAAATATACACTGGAGTTGGCCTCAGGAGCCCAAAAATTGGATGAATCACACCCTGGAGTTGGCAGGAGTTGACAGTAGCAGCAGCAGGAGCCCAAATATACACTGGAGTTGGCTTCAGGAGCCCAAAAATTGGATGAATCACACCCTGGAGTTGGCAGAAGTTGGCAGCAGCAGCAGCAGGAGCCCAAATATACACTGGAGTTGGCTTCAGGAGCCCAAAAATTGGATGAATCACACCCTGGAGTTGGCAGGAGTTGACAGTAGCAGCAGCAGGAGCCCAAAAAATGGCCTAAAGACATAAATATGTTTTGCACCATTTGGAAAGTGTAAAACGTGGCACCATGCTGAATCTAGTCGCATGCATCAGGCATTGGTGGGTGGAAATCCTGGCTGATCCATCCCTGATTCATTTTGACAAAGGTGAGTCTCTCCACATTTTTAGTTGACAGACGAGTTCTCCTCGCCGTAACTATGGCCCCCGCCGCACTAAACACCCGCTCAGATGGCACGCTACTTGCCGGGCAGGACAGCTTTTCCAGGGCAAACTCTGCTAGTTGCGGCCACAAATCAAGTTTGGCTGCCCAGAAGTCCAGCGGATCCTCAAGGTGTGTTGGCATGGTCATGTCAAAGTATGACATGACCTGCTGGTTGAGGTCCTGCTCCAGGTCTTCCTGCTGCTCATGAGTAGCCTCACTATGCGGGTGTAGAAAGCTACTCATTAGCGACTGAAGACTGAGGCTGCTGCTGCTGATGGAGCTGCTGCTGCTGCTCCTGCCAACCCCCCCAGCGGCCATGGCAGTGGAAGGTGAGCGCAGAGGTCCCCTCGAGTCAGACCTGCGAGAGTATGGACCATGGCGCAGATAGGCATCGGCCAACTGCCTACGTAGAATGTCTTTGTAGTAGTTGAGTTTGTCCTCCCTCTCGGTGGGTTTAAAAAATGCCCCCATTTTGTGCCGGAAGCGAGGGTCCAATAAGGTGGACAGCCAGAAGTCATCCCGCCGACAGATGGAAACAATTCTGGGGTCACTACGCAAGCACGTGAGCATGCTTCGTGCCATTTGCGCAAGTGACTCGGATGGACTACCTGTCTCCATCTCCACTGCATACTGCCACGGTGTGCCCGGGTCCTCTGTCTCGCCTTCCTCAAAAACCTCTAGCTCCTCTGGCTGCTCCTGCTCCTCCTCTCCTGTCCGCTGACTAGATAAACCAGCCATTTCGCCAAGCCTAAACTGTGTTTCGCTGGGCAACTCCTCCTCTTCCTCCTCCTCCAGTTCAGCTCCAGCGGGGTTCATGTGGCCGTAAGATGTAAACGCCATGTCTCCAGTGCCCTGACCAGCCATGGTTTCCAACATGTGCTGTAGTACATGAAGCAGTGGAATCACGTCGTTCATCCCGTAATCCTGCCGACTGACAAATAAAGTGGCATCCTCAAAGGGCCTGAGCAAACGGCACGTATGAGCTGCCACTGGTTGACATTGAAGTTACACAGGGGAGTCCCCCTATCTGCTTGGATCATCAGGAAATCCGTGATGGCTTTTCTCTGTTCATATAATCGGTCCAACATGTGAAGGGTGGAATTCCAACGGGTGGAAACATCGCAAATCAGACTATGTTGGGGGATACCATTCTGACGCTGTAGCTCAAGAAGGGTGTGTTTGGCGGTGTAGGAGTGGCTGAAGTGCATGCAAAGTTTCCTTGAAGTTGTTAGGATGTCTTGCAGATGGGGGGAACACTTCAGAAACCGCTTGACAACCAGATTGAAGACGTGAGCCATGCAGGGGGCATGGGTCAGGCTTCCTTGGCGCAGCGCAGACAAAATGTTCTTCCCATTGTCGGTAACCATGATTCCCATTTTAAGTTTTCTCGGAGTAAGCCATGTTTGGATTTCCTGATGAATACATTTAAGCAGTTCCTCCCCTGTGTGACTCCGTTCGCCAAGACAAACCATGTGAAGCACTGCGTGACACCTCCGTGCCCTGCACACATGGTAGACTGGAGGGGCACTGAGACTTGAGCCTACAGTGGAGGGTGAGGAGATGGCGGAGGATGAGGAGGCCGAGTCGCACGGTGTCACAGGCCCAATGGGCAGAGAGCGCGGAGGCCGAAGCGGCGTGACCTGTCCAAGTTGCTGCTGCAAAGGGACCACATTCACCCAGTGGGCCGTAAACGACATGTACTGCCCCTGACCGTAGTTACAGCTCCAGATGTCGGCGCTGCCATGTATTTTGCTACACACCGACAGGCTCAAGGACTGGCCCACCTTCTGTTCAACAAAAGTGTGCAGCGCTGGTACTGCCTTCTTGGCAAAGAAATGACGGCTTGGGACTCTCCACCTCGGCTCGGCACAAGCCATCAGTTCTCTGAAAGGTGCAGATTCCACCACCTGAAAAGGGAGCGACTGCAGCACCAGCAACTTGGACAGGAGCACATTCAGCTTCTGCGCCGTAGGATGAGTGGGCGCATACTGCTGTCTCTTGGACATGGCTTCGCTGATGGATTGCTGGCGGGATGCATGACTTGGAGGAGGAGGAGGAGGAGCAGGAGCGACAGAGGATGGGTATGACGCACAGCTGCCTTCGGCTGAGGTGCTGGAGCCTTGGCTGGCAGAAATTGGGAGCTCACTTGGTGAGGAAGCAGACTGGACCACCCCTTGGGAGCCTCGGTTCTCCCAGGTCGTTTTATGGTGACGCATCATATGTTGACGCAGGGCCGTGGTGCCAACATTTGGACCCTGGCCACGCTTCACCTTTTGCCTACATATCTTGCATGTGGCCATGTTACCCTCCTGCGGATGCCTCAGGAAAAACTACCACACTGCCGAGTAGCTACTTTTCCCACCCCCTGGCCTCACTGATTCACTGCTGCTGTTGCCAACTCCAGGAACCCCTGCTCCACTACCTCCCGATAAGGTAGACTGCCGCAAAGCAGGTGCTCTACCCCGGCCCCGGCCCCGGCCGGCTCCAGCCTTTGGAATTGTGCCCCCATGCTGACTGCTACCACCTTGCTGCCTCAGCTGCTGACTCCGGGGCAACCTGCGCCCCTCTTCTCCTGATGATGACGATGAAGCCCCTTCATCACCCGGCTCCCAAGTGCGATCGGCTTCATCGTCATCATCATCATCACCGAGTTGTGGCTGTACGTCACTGATGTTCGTGGATTCGTCAACAGTGTCTGGCGCAGGAGCTGGAACGCTCGCAGCACCCACGACACTGTCCACATCACTATCTGTCTGCCTAGCTAGAGAAGCCACCTCCATTTCTTGGCTGGGCAGTAGCTGCTGACTGTCCTCTATCTGATGGTCCTCCTCACTAAAGAGTGGAGCTGAACCCAAAGCATAGGATACGTCGCTGGGGGAGGGAACGGCGTAGGACAGAGGCAATGGGAGGACAGGGACTGCTCTCGGGGCATGCCAACTCAGGGTTGTGTCAGAGGAACCTACCGACCCTAGACTGGGGGTCTCAGACGTAAGTTGTGATGATGTTGTTGATGAGCGCGTCAACCAATCTACCACGGCAGATGCGTTACTGGTGGAGACCCGACCGCTAGCAGATACTGGCAGATTAGGTCTCTCAGCGTGACTCCTGCTGCTACTGGCCCCCAGTCTGATGCGAGCTCTGCCTGCGGAATCTTGGCCTCTGCCACTCCTCTTTTCACTTCCAGGCACTTGTCTGCCCGACATAGTCTAACTGGCGTGGTAGTAGGTGATATTTTAAGATCCCCCGGGCAGCGGTGGGTCTATATGAAACAGAATATAATGCACACCAAAAGTGAGCAGTAACACTCAGCCTCCAACAGGCCTGCTTAGTGTAAATAAGAGAGCTGCTTAGTGTAAATAAAGAGGGGTATGCTATGTTACAGAATGGGATGCCTCAACAGAAGTGCACCTGGCAGGCAGCAGTAAGCCTATGCCCAGCAAAAGTGTCTTATAATATAAATATAATAAGAGCAAATGGTTATATGGTCTTAAACAGAGGCTGCTTTAGTCACAGAATGGGATGCCCTGGCAGGGACAAGTAGTGCTATGCCCAGCAAAAGTGTCTTTATCAGGCCTAATTTCAAATATGATAAGAGCAAATGCTTATATGGTCTTAAACAGAGGCTGCTTTAGTCACAGAATGGGATGCCCTGGCAGGGACAAGTAGTGCTATGCCCAGCAAAAGTGTCTTTATCAGGCCTAATTTCAAATATGATAAGAGCAAATGCTTATATGGTCTTAAACAGAGGCTGCTTTAGTCACAGAATGGGATGCCCTGGCAGGGACAAGTAGTGCTATGCCCAGCAAAAGTGTCTTTATCAGGCCTAATTTCAAATATGATAAGAGCAAATGCTTATATGGTCTTAAACAGAGGCTGCTTTAGTCACAGAATGGGATGCCCTGGCAGGGACAAGTAGTGCTATGCCCAGCAAAAGTGTCTTTATCAGGCTAATTTCAAATATGATAAGAGCAAATGCTTATATGGTCTTAAACAGAGGCTGCTTTAGTCACAGAATGGGATGCCCTGGCAGGGACAAGTAGTGCTATGCCCAGCAAAAGTGTCTTTATCAGGCTAATTTCAAATATAATAAGAGCAAATGCTTATATGGTCTTAAACAGAGGCTGCTTTAGTCACAGAATGGGATGCCCCCAAAAAAGATCCAGTAGTACTATGCCCAGCAAAAGTGTCTTTATCAGGCCTAATTTCAAATATGATAAGAGCAAATGCTTATATGGTCTTAAACAGAGGCTGCTTTAGTCACAGAATGGGATGCCCTGGCAGGGACAAGTAGTGCTATGCCCAGCAAAAGTGTCTTTATCAGGCCTAATTTCAAATATGATAAGAGCAAATGCTTATATGGTCTTAAACAGAGGCTGCTGTAGTCACAGAATGGGATGCCCCAAATAGGAGTGCACCTGGCAGGGTCCAGTAGTGCTTTGCCCAGCAAAAGTGTCTTTATCAGGCCTAATTTCAAATATGATAAGAGCAAATGCTTATATGGTCTTAAACAGAGGCTGCTGTAGTCACAGAATGGGATGCCCCAAATAGGAGTGCACCTGGCAGGGTCCAGTAGTGCTTTGCCCAGCAAAAGTGTCTTTATCAGGCCTAATTTCAAATATGATAAGAGCAAATGCTTATATGGTCTTAAACAGAGGCTGCTGTAGTCACAGAATGGGATGCCCCAAATAGGAGTGCACCTGGCAGGGTCCAGTAGTGCTTTGCCCAGCAAAAGTGTCTTTATCAGGCTAATTTCAAATATGATAAGAGCAAATGCTTATATGGTCTTAAACAGAGGCTGCTTTAGTCACAGAATGGGATGCCCTGGGCAGGAATGGACCTGGCAGGGTACAGTAGTGCTTTGCCCAGCAAAAGTGTCTTTATCAGGCCTAATTTCAAATATGATAAGAGCAAATGCTTATATGGTCTTAAACAGAGGCTGCTTTAGTCACAGAATGGGATGCCCTGGGCAGGAATGGACCTGGCAGGGTACAGTAGTGCTTTGCCCAGCAAAAGTGTCTTTATCAGGCTAATTTCAAATATGATAAGAGCAAATGCTTATATGGTCTTAAACAGAGGCTGCTGTAGTCACAGAATGGGATGCCCTGGGCAGGAATGGACCTGGCAGGGTACAGTAGTGCTTTGCCCAGCAAAAGTGTCTTTATCAGGCTAATTTCAAATATGATAAGAGCAAATGCTTATATGGTCTTAAACAGAGGCTGCTTTAGTCACAGAATGGGATGCCCTGGGCAGGAATGGACCTGGCAGGGTACAGTAGTGCTTTGCCCAGCAAAAGTGTCTTTATCAGGCCTAATTTCAAATATGATAAGAGCAAATGCTTATATGGTCTTAAACAGAGGCTGCTTTAGTCACAGAATGGGATGCCCTGGGCAGGAATGGACCTGGCAGGGTACAGTAGTGCTTTGCCCAGCAAAAGTGTCTTTATCAGGCTAATTTCAAATATGATAAGAGCAAATGCTTATATGGTCTTAAACAGAGGCTGCTTTAGTCACAGAATGGGATGCCCTGGGCAGGAATGGACCTGGCAGGGTACAGTAGTGCTTTGCCCAGCAAAAGTGTCTTTATCAGGCTAATTTCAAATATGATAAGAGCAAATGCTTATATGGTCTTAAACAGAGGCTGCTTTAGTCACAGAATGGGATGCCCTGGGCAGGAATGGACCTGGCAGGGTCCAGTAGTGCTTTGCCCAGCAAAAGTGTCTTTATCAGGCTAATTTCAAATATGATAAGAGCAAATGCTTATATGGTCTTAAACAGAGGCTGCTGTAGTCACAGAATGGGATGCCCTGGGCAGGAATGGACCTGGCAGGGTACAGTAGTGCTTTGCCCAGCAAAAGTGTCTTTATCAGGCCTAATTTCAAATATGAAAAGAGCAAATGCTTATATGGTCTTAAACAGAGGCTGCTTTAGTCACAGAATGGGATGCCCCGGGCAGGAATCGAGCTGGCAGGGTACAGTAGTGCTTTGGCCAGCAAAAGTGTCTTTATCAGGCTAATTTCAAATATGATAAGAGCAAATGCTTATATGGTCTTAAACAGAGGCTGCTTTAGTCACAGAATGGGATGCCCCAAATAGGAGTGCACCTGGCAGGGTCCAGTAGTGCTTTGCCCAGCAAAAGTGTCTTTATCAGGCTAATTTCAAATATGAAAAGAGCAAATGCTTATATGGTCTTAAACAGAGGCTGCTTTAGTCACAGAATGGGATGCCCTGGGCAGGAATGGACCTGGCAGGGTACAGTAGTGCTTTGCCCAGCAACAGTGTCTTTATCAGGCCTAATTTCAAATATGAAAAGAGCAAATGCTTATATGGTCTTAAACAGAGGCTGCTTTAGTCACAGAATGGGATGCCCTGGGCAGGAATGGACCTGGCAGGGTACAGTAGTGCTTTGCCCAGCAAAAGTGTCTTTATCAGGCCTAATTTCAAATATGAAAAGAGCAAATGCTTATATGGTCTTAAACAGAGGCTGCTTTAGTCACAGAATGGGATGCCCTGGGCAGGAATGGACCTGGCAGGGTACAGTAGTGCTTTGCCCAGCAAAAGTGTCTTTATCAGGCTAATTTCAAATATGATAAGAGCAAATGCTTATATGGTCTTAAACAGAGGCTGCTTTAGTCACAGAATGGGATGCCCTGGGCAGGAATGGACCTGGCAGGGTACAGTAGTGCTTTGCCCAGCAAAAGTGTCTTTATCAGGCCTAATTTCAAATATGATAAGAGCAAATGCTTATATGGTCTTAAACAGAGGCTGCTTTAGTCACAGAATGGGATGCCCTGGGCAGGAATGGACCTGGCAGGGTACAGTAGTGCTTTGCCCAGCAAAAGTGTCTTTATCAGGCTAATTTCAAATATGATAAGAGCAAATGCTTATATGGTCTTAAACAGAGGCTGCTTTAGTCACAGAATGGGATGCCCTGGGCAGGAATGGACCTGGCAGGGTACAGTAGTGCTTTGCCCAGCAAAAGTGTCTTTATCAGGCTAATTTCAAATATGATAAGAGCAAATGCTTATATGGTCTTAAACAGAGGCTGCTTTAGTCACAGAATGGGATGCCCTGGGCAGGAATGGACCTGGCAGGGTCCAGTAGTGCTTTGCCCAGCAAAAGTGTCTTTATCAGGCTAATTTCAAATATGATAAGAGCAAATGCTTATATGGTCTTAAACAGAGGCTGCTGTAGTCACAGAATGGGATGCCCTGGGCAGGAATGGACCTGGCAGGGTACAGTAGTGCTTTGCCCAGCAAAAGTGTCTTTATCAGGCCTAATTTCAAATATGAAAAGAGCAAATGCTTATATGGTCTTAAACAGAGGCTGCGTTAGTCACAGAATGGGATGCCCTGGGCAGGAATGGACCTGGCAGGGTACAGTAGTGCTTTGCCCAGCAAAAGTGTCTTTATCAGGCTAATTTCAAATATGATAAGAGCAAATGCTTATATGGTCTTAAACAGAGGCTGCTTTAGTCACAGAATGGGATGCCCCAAATAGGAGTGCACCTGGCAGGGTCCAGTAGTGCTTTGTCCAGCAAAAGTGTCTTTATCAGGCTAATTTCAAATATGAAAAGAGCAAATGCTTATATGGTCTTAAACAGAGGCTGCTTTAGTCACAGAATGGGATGCCCTGGGCAGGAATGGACCTGGCAGGGTACAGTAGTGCTTTGCCCAGCAAAAGTGTCTTTATCAGGCCTAATTTCAAATATGAAAAGAGCAAATGCTTATATGGTCTTAAACAGAGGCTGCTTTAGTCACAGAATGGGATGCCCTGGGCAGGAATGGACCTGGCAGGGTACAGTAGTGCTTTGCCCAGCAAAAGTGTCTTTATCAGGCCTAATTTCAAATATGAAAAGAGCAAATGCTTATATGGTCTTAAACAGAGGCTGCTTTAGTCACAGAATGGGATGCCCTGGGCAGGAATGGACCTGGCAGGGTACAGTAGTGCTTTGCCCAGCAAAAGTGTCTTTATCAGGCCTAATTTCAAATATGATAAGAGCAAATGCTTATATGGTCTTAAATAGAGGCTGCTTTAGTCACAGAATGGGATGCCCTGGGCAGGAATGGACCTGGCAGGGTACAGTAGTGCTTTGCCCAGCAAAAGTGTCTTTATCAGGCTAATTTCAAATATGATAAGAGCAAATGCTTATATGGTCTTAAACAGAGGCTGCTTTAGTCACAGAATGGGATGCCCTGGGCAGGAATGGACCTGGCAGGGTACAGTAGTGCTTTGCCCAGCAAAAGTGTCTTTATCAGGCCTAATTTCAAATATGATAAGAGCAAATGCTTATATGGTCTTAAACAGAGGCTGCTTTAGTCACAGAATGGGATGCCCTGGGCAGGAATGGACCTGGCAGGGTACAGTAGTGCTTTGCCCAGCAAAAGTGTCTTTATCAGGCCTAATTTCAAATATGATAAGAGCAAATGCTTATATGGTCTTAAACAGAGGCTGCTTTAGTCACAGAATGGGATGCCCTGGGCAGGAATGGACCTGGCAGGGTACAGTAGTGCTTTGCCCAGCAAAAGTGTCTTTATCAGGCTAATTTCAAATATGATAAGAGCAAATGCTTATATGGTCTTAAACAGAGGCTGCTTTAGTCACAGAATGGGATGCCCTGGGCAGGAATGGACCTGGCAGGGTACAGTAGTGCTTTGCCCAGCAAAAGTGTCTTTATCAGGCTAATTTCAAATATGATAAGAGCAAATGCTTATATGGTCTTAAACAGAGGCTGCTTTAGTCACAGAATGGGATGCCCTGGGCAGGAATGGACCTGGCAGGGTCCAGTAGTGCTTTGCCCAGCAAAAGTGTCTTTATCAGGCTAATTTCAAATATGATAAGAGCAAATGCTTATATGGTCTTAAACAGAGGCTGCTTTAGTCACAGAATGGGATGCCCTGGGCAGGAATGGACCTGGCAGGGTCCAGTAGTGCTTTGCCCAGCAAAAGTGTCTTTATCAGGCTAATTTCAAATATGATAAGAGCAAATGCTTATATGGTCTTAAACAGAGGCTGCTTTAGTCACAGAATGGGATGCCCTGGGCAGGAATGGACCTGGCAGGGTACAGTAGTGCTTTGCCCAGCAAAAGTGTCTTTATCAGGCCTAATTTCAAATATGAAAAGAGCAAATGCTTATATGGTTTTAAACAGAGGCTGCTTTAGTCACAGAATGGGATGCCCTGGGCAGGAATGGACCTGGCAGGGTACAGTAGTGCTTTGCCCAGCAAAAGTGTCTTTATCAGGCTAATTTCAAATATGATAAGAGCAAATGCTTATATGGTCTTAAACAGAGGCTGCTTTAGTCACAGAATGGGATGCCCCAAATAGGAGTGCACCTGGCAGGGTCCAGTAGTGCTTTGCCCAGCAAAAGTGTCTTTATCAGGCTAATTTCAAATATGAAAAGAGCAAATGCTTATATGGTCTTAAACAGAGGCTGCTTTAGTCACAGAATGGGATGCCCTGGGCAGGAATGGACCTGGCAGGGTACAGTAGTGCTTTGCCCAGCAAAAGTGTCTTTATCAGGCCTAATTTCAAATATGAAAAGAGCAAATGCTTATATGGTCTTAAACAGAGGCTGCTTTAGTCACAGAATGGGATGCCCTGGGCAGGAATGGACCTGGCAGGGTACAGTAGTGCTTTGCCCAGCAAAAGTGTCTTTATCAGGCTAATTGCAAATATGATAAGAGCAAATGCTTATATGGTCTTAAACAGAGGCTGCTTTAGTCACAGAATGGGATGCCCTGGGCAGGAATGGACCTGGCAGGGTACAGTAGTGCTTTGCCCAGCAAAAGTGTCTTTATCAGGCCTAATTTCAAATATGAAAAGAGCAAATGCTTATATGGTCTTAAACAGAGGCTGCTTTAGTCACAGAATGGGATGCCCTGGGCAGGAATGGACCTGGCAGGGTACAGTAGTGCTTTGCCCAGCAAAAGTGTCTTTATCAGGCTAATTTCAAATATGATAAGAGCAAATGCTTATATGGTCTTAAACAGAGGCTGCTTTAGTCACAGAATGGGATGCCCCAAATAGGAGTGCACCTGGCAGGGTCCAGTAGTGCTTTGCCCAGCAAAAGTGTCTTTATCAGGCTAATTTCAAATATGAAAAGAGCAAATGCTTATATGGTCTTAAACAGAGGCTGCTTTAGTCACAGAATGGGATGCCCTGGGCAGGAATGGACCTGGCAGGGTACAGTAGTGCTTTGCCCAGCAAAAGTGTCTTTATCAGGCCTAATTTCAAATATGAAAAGAGCAAATGCTTATATGGTTTTAAACAGAGGCTGCTTTAGTCACAGAATGGGATGCCCTGGGCAGGAATGGACCTGGCAGGGTACAGTAGTGCTTTGCCCAGCAAAAGTGTCTTTATCAGGCTAATTTCAAATATGATAAGAGCAAATGCTTATATGGTCTTAAACAGAGGCTGCTTTAGTCACAGAATGGGATGCCCCAAATAGGAGTGCACCTGGCAGGGTCCAGTAGTGCTTTGCCCAGCAAAAGTGTCTTTATCAGGCTAATTTCAAATATGAAAAGAGCAAATGCTTATATGGTCTTAAACAGAGGCTGCTTTAGTCACAGAATGGGATGCCCTGGGCAGGAATGGACCTGGCAGGGTACAGTAGTGCTTTGCCCAGCAAAAGTGTCTTTATCAGGCCTAATTTCAAATATGAAAAGAGCAAATGCTTATATGGTCTTAAACAGAGGCTGCTTTAGTCACAGAATGGGATGCCCTGGGCAGGAATGGACCTGGCAGGGTACAGTAGTGCTTTGCCCAGCAAAAGTGTCTTTATCAGGCTAATTGCAAATATGATAAGAGCAAATGCTTATATGGTCTTAAACAGAGGCTGCTTTAGTCACAGAATGGGATGCCCTGGGCAGGAATGGACCTGGCAGGGTACAGTAGTGCTTTGCCCAGCAAAAGTGTCTTTATCAGGCCTAATTTCAAATATGAAAAGAGCAAATGCTTATATGGTCTTAAACAGAGGCTGCTTTAGTCACAGAATGGGATGCCCTGGGCAGGAATGGACCTGGCAGGGTACAGTAGTGCTTTGCCCAGCAAAAGTGTCTTTATCAGGCTAATTTCAAATATGATAAGAGCAAATGCTTATATGGTCTTAAACAGAGGCTGCTTTAGTCACAGAATGGGATGCCCCAAATAGGAGTGCACCTGGCAGGGTCCAGTAGTGCTTTGCCCAGCAAAAGTGTCTTTATCAGGCTAATTTCAAATATGAAAAGAGCAAATGCTTATATGGTCTTAAACAGAGGCTGCTTTAGTCACAGAATGGGATGCCCTGGGCAGGAATGGACCTGGCAGGGTACAGTAGTGCTTTGCCCAGCAAAAGTGTCTTTATCAGGCCTAATTTCAAATATGAAAAGAGCAAATGCTTATATGGTCTTAAACAGAGGCTGCTTTAGTCACAGAATGGGATGCCCTGGGCAGGAATGGACCTGGCAGGGTACAGTAGTGCTTTGCCCAGCAAAAGTGTCTTTATCAGGCTAATTTCAAATATGATAAGAGCAAATGCTTATATGGTCTTAAACAGAGGCTGCTTTAGTCACAGAATGGGATGCCCTGGGCAGGAATGGACCTGGCAGGGTACAGTAGTGCTTTGCCCAGCAAAAGTGTCTTTATCAGGCCTAATTTCAAATATGATAAGAGCAAATGCTTATATGGTCTTAAACAGAGGCTGCTTTAGTCACAGAATGGGATGCCCTGGGCAGGAATGGACCTGGCAGGGTACAGTAGTGCTTTGCCCAGCAAAAGTGTCTTTATCAGGCCTAATTTCAAATATGAAAAGAGCAAATGCTTATATGGTCTTAAACAGAGGCTGCTTTAGTCACAGAATGGGATGCCCTGGGCAGGAATGGACCTGGCAGGGTACAGTAGTGCTTTGCCCAGCAAAAGTGTCTTTATCAGGCTAATTTCAAATATGATAAGAGCAAATGCTTATATGGTCTTAAACAGAGGCTGCTTTAGTCACAGAATGGGATGCCCTGGGCAGGAATGGACCTGGCAGGGTCCAGTAGTGCTTTGCCCAGCAAAAGTGTCTTTATCAGGCTAATTTCAAATATGATAAGAGCAAATGCTTATATGGTCTTAAACAGAGGCTGCTTTAGTCACAGAATGGGATGCCTCACAGCAGACTTAAGATCAGTTCAGTATATATGCACAGTTAGTTACTATAAGCAGCCTGAAAACGTTAACAAAGGCTGGATGAAAAAAAAAAAAAATCTCCCTGTCAGCCAGCTCCGTTTTTCCTACCTTTCCCTGGCTTTCTGTCTGTCTCCTGTCTGTCTCCTGTCTGTCTCCTGCCTGTCTCCTGCCTGTCTCCAGCCTGTCCCTGTCTGTCCCTGTCTCCAGCCTGTCTAACTGCCTCAGCTACACAGCGTTCTGTCTGTCACGAATGCAATAGAGAAATGAGGAAAAGCAAGATGGCCGCCGTTAAATACCGCTGTGTGACGTCACCGGGCTTGCTGGCTGCTGATAGGCTGCATGTGACTGCCCCAGCTTGCACTGGCGCGGGATACATGTCCAGACATGTCCCGTCCGCCATCTTAGAATGCCTGTAAATGTAAATGAATGGATGTTAAAGGAAAACTTCGAGTGATCGAATCGCGGGGAAATTCGGATTCGATCCGAATCGAATTTTTCCTGAAATTCGGATCGAATCCGGGTTCGTCCGGATCGATTCGCTCATCCCTAATTATCACCATTCATGCTGCACCACTTTTCTCTATTTGTACCATTTTTTATATCTTTTCTAATTAAATCTAAAAATCAAAGTGACGTTCTGGTGTTCTGAATTTAAAAATAAAAAGCCTACGCAGGTATCCAAATTACCTTATTTAGTCTCGCGCTTGGTCAGCGCTCTCTGTTAGATAACAGTCTCGCAATGACTGTTCGTAAGCCATATTGATTCAACCAAATTGTATTATAGTTACCATTGATACACAGGGGATAAAATGTGTCTGGTGGCGGCTTTGTCACACTTGCCTCTAACTAGATGACACCTAGCGAGGTGCGATTAGATCAGTTTGATCAGACATCCAATCGGAAGGTCTGATTATCTCGGTCTGATCGTAAAAAGGTCTGATCGTCACGCCACCCATTCACTCCATAACAGGCAACATGCAGAATCCACCCATCACTCCATAACATGCAGCGTAGGGAACCCCCCCCAAGCACTCCATAATGGATGGAACCAGGCACAATAGTGGCACAAAAGCACTGGTAAGGTAAGTGGACTTTTTCTTTACTAACACACACACACACACACACACACACACACACACACACACACACACACATTTGCTTCATCTTTCAACCTCATTCAAGTATACTTTGCAGTTAGAAATAGTTTTTTTTTTTCTAAAAGTTGCAATGGGGACACCACACTGGGCTAATTTTCAACACTATTAGCAATAAACACAATACACATTGTTGTGTGATCCAGCCCTGTAGCCTTGTGCCAGCTTAATATATTTCAAACTGTCTTTAATAAAGTCTCTTTTATGACAAGTGACAAACAACCAGTTGCGGGCGAGGACATTGCGCGTCCTGCACCTGCCTGTGATTACCTCTAATTTTATAGAATTCATTTTCTCTGAAAATTGTCTCTGTAAATATAGTTATGAGAGAACTGGCTTGAAATATATTCTGCTATAACATGGATCACCTGCATAAATGTTTTACACAATGCTGCCGGCGCCCTGTGAATACCAAATCATAGCGCCGACGTGATTAACTCTAAACTGGAAGGAAGGGCTGGCGATGTGTCAGGTGAGGGCACGATAGCCATTGTTCCAACAAGGGGAGGTGGGCGGGACATTTTATAATGTAAGTGGATGCAGACAGTGTGACTGATTCAGATTTGGAGAGGCTTTCTATGTGTCCAAATGTCTCTTTCATTTTTAAACTTTGGTGTGTATGACCTCTGCAAACACGCAAGGCACCATCCCAAAGACCATTCAGGCATCCTTTAGGATATGGCTTTCATGAGGCTTAGCGGGTCTGCCCAGAATACCATTCCCTGTGGTAATGCTGGAAAACTCACTTTATCTCGATCCCATTCCTATTTCACTCCATCCTATTTTCAACTTCCCTTCGTCTTTTTTCACATTCTCTTTCTTCTTTCTCTCTTTTCTGCATCCCACATTCGCTCTCGATCTCTCTCTCTATCTCTCTTCGACATCTTCCCCTTCTTTCTTTTCCACGTTCCCTCCTCTTTTCATCCTTGCTTTTCTAATTTCCCTCCATTTTTTCTTTTGTTCACATTCCCTCCAGCTTCCTTTTTTCTCCCACCTTTCTGCTGTCACTTCTTTCCTCATTACCACTACCTCTCTTTATTTCCCCTATCAATGCAATTTCTGCTTTTTCCTGCTCTACCATATTCTCTTCTTCTTTTTTTCTTTTCCATATTCCCTGTCTTCGTTTTTCCCCATTGCCTCCATCTTCCTCTATGATGCTTTTACCTGCATAGCGCAGGCTGTGGGCTAAAATCCATGACTGGGAAGCCTCAATTGCGAGACAGAGGCCGCCATGCAGTTCCAGGGCTTCCTGTCTTCGACTTTGCGGGCTGGTGGAGCCACTGATTTCAGCCGTTAAAGAGGCTTTAAAGTGGTAAGACAAGCCAGATGAATCAGCAGTAGAGGGAAAGTATTACCCCCAACTGATATGGAAATAGGAAGGATTTTCCCAAAGGACTGGGCCACACTGGACACTAAACAGACTTTCAGGAATAGGGTTAGCAAATTCTACCACCTGAGGGCCCAAGACACTAAGATGCTGGATAGTGCACCGGTGGTGGATGCCGCTATCATGAGACTTGCAGACTTGCAGGAATCCTAAGAGCTTTTGACAACCAGTCTGCCCACTAGGTGATGAGGGCAAGATTGGTTTCATTTTTACTCATTGGGCAGCTGAGATATTAGACCAGTGGGTTCTGAATATGATTGAGATCGGTCAGTTCCTGACCTTTATAGATGGATGCCCACCCAATCATCTTGTGAGGAGAGACAAGACCAGGCCTCTGTTTTGAAGGACTACAAAGAATCCTTGATGACTCAAAAAGCCATAGTGCCTGTCCCAGTAAGGGAGAGGCAACAGGGCTGGTACTCAAAACTGTTCCTTGTTCCCAAAAAATAGGGAGAATGGAGACCTGTTGAAGATCTCAACCAGTACATAAAATGTCAGAGTTTTCATATGGAGACACTCCCAATGATCACACAGGTTATACAAGAGGGCGACTGGCTACGTGTCCATAGATTTAAAAGACACGTATCTGCAGGTACGGATAGTACATAAAATGTGAGAGTTTTCCTATGGAGACACTCTCAATGATCACACAGGCCATACAAGAGGGCGACTGGCTACGTGTCCATAGATCTAAAGGACACGTATCTGCAGATACGGATAGATCCCAGGTTTAAGAGATATCTGAGGTTCACGGTGGACAGCAAACATTATCAGTTCAGAGTGCTCCTGTTCAGCTTCAATACTTCTCTGGGAGTCTTCTCAAAGAAGTTGTTATTCCTGGTTGCACATCTCAGATTAAAATGCCTGAGGTGGCTCCACTAACTCGATGACCTGCTCCTCCTGGCAGACAATGAAGAAAGCCTTTTCCAACAAACGTAACATATTATCAACAAGGAGGAAAGCTAACTCTGCCTGAGTCAGGAGATAACCTACCTAAGAGCAAGAATAGACACCATCAAAGCCACAGTTTCCCTTCCTGAAAGCAAGGTGGTCACCATATGATCCAAAATGTTGCTATCTCTAAGGAGGACGCATCTCCTGGCAAGAGAGTGTCTAAGAATCCTGGGTCTCATACTGATGGTCTGGTGGGCCCACTGGAGGATGCAAGTCTTCCAGTGGGGATTCCTAAACCAGTGGAGATGAAGATGCATGAGGCAGGAGTTCCATGTGGACTACAGGATGAGATAATGCGTTAAGTGGTGGGCTCAGAAGCAAAACTTCAGAAACCGCCTATGAAGCCAGAAGAGTGGACAATACTTATGACAGACACAAGCACCCCGGGTTGGAATGGAGTGACCTTGAGAGACCAGAATAAATCCCCCTTGGAACATCTTAGAACTGAGAGCAGCAAGGTTGGCACTGAGGGGAAAGGCCATCATGAATCGACAAGTCAGTGGGAGCATACATCCGAAGACAGGGAGGAACCAGAAGCACCTCCTTGATGAGGAAACTTTCCTTGATGATGGACTGGGCAATAGCCAATGTCACACAGAAAACAACTTACTACATCCTGGGCCATGGGAACCGAAAGGAAGATCTCCTGTCACACCACCCCCTGGACAGCGATGAATGGTCGTTACGACCTGAGGGCTTTCTGGACCTACAATAATGAAGATGTGGGACACTGCCCAAATATATATTTTTGCCATAGACCGCAACAGGAAATTAACACATTTCTTCCCAAGGTTCCCCTATACGGGGTCATCAGGGATAGACACTCCCCTGATTGTGCAGCTGAGATTGGAGGGTTCCGAAGGAAATTCTGATTCACCCCAAATTGCTATACCAAGGACAAGAAATCCACCCATACCCATCGAGAATGAGTTTGGTGGCCTGGTTATTGAAAGGGCAAGGCTCCCGAGGGCAGGTTGTTCAGAGGATGTAGCCAATATTTTGCAGAAGGACAGGAAAAACTCAACATACAGGCCTCAGAACCTTAAAGATTCAAGTTGATAGGAAGAAGTGGGTGACCGAACAGCTGGTCACGCAGTTTATGCCAGCGGCCCTGAAGATCCGGCCACCCAGAAACGTGGTAGTTGAGCTGTGGGACCTGGCTGTGGTTTTGCAATTCACTCCCAAATCTCCCTTATTTGCAACTCTTTATTAAGTATAATACTACTCAGCTTCTCATTGACCAGTATCCAATTTAATTTATCAACAAACATTTAATGTTTCAAAGTTTCAAAGTATAAGATTTCCACGATTTAGCAATTGTCAATTTAGCTGCCAAACAAGCATAGAAAATAAATGTATTGGGAAACCTGGAAATCCCCACAACAAGTTTATTTAATAAGGCCACCAATTGCGATTTTTCTACACTTATTTTCCTGTAACCTTGCTTTTAATACCAAAAGCTTGGCTCCAAAACTTTACCACCTTAGGGCATTTCCACCATATATGAAACATATCACCTGCCTGTCCACAATTTCTGAAACATAAAGGAGATATATTAGGGTATATATTTGCCAACCTACAGGGGACCACATACCAACGAATAAATAACAGCTGGATTCTAATAGAAAAGCATCAAGAGAACATTTAGAACTAAGAACTGCGCATTTAATTCAATACTCAACTTTAAAAGTTTGCTGTAAACCTGCTTTCCGCTTTATCATATAATCAAGTTTACCTTCTTCATCTTTGAAGTATTTATATAAGGTAGAAATACCACCTTCCCCTCCAGAATGAGTTCTCAAAAATAGTAATATTAACTCTATGCCCTTCTTTAATTATCTTAAGATTTAAAAATTACTCTGTTTGACTATATGTATATTATTCTTTTAAAGGAATTTGTCTATAAAAATTGTCATACTGTAATGCACTTGGAGTCGTCATTTTGAAACACCTGAAATGATGAGCAGTAGGGGAGGTTATTGACCCTGCTGATACTGGGACTAGCAAAGACCCTTAAGTTTTAGTTCAAGAGTTGCATTATTGTAAGTTCAGTTGTAAATGTTGCTGTAAATGGAATGGACATTGCTGAAACCGTTGGTTAGTGTGGCAAGTAAGTGTTTTATATTTATTGACCCCCCCCGGGGGATTTATATTGCCAGTTTGGGCCGGACTGGCCCTTTAAAGGGCTTTGGTATGTGGCTGCAATCGAAAGTGAAGGTTGCATTCTTCATCAGTGTTTTTGGACATAACATTAAAGGACTTTACATTGGGTGACTTTGAGTGCTTTGTTTT
Organism: Gastrophryne carolinensis; assembly: GCA_027917425.1. Lineage (NCBI taxonomy): Eukaryota > Metazoa > Chordata > Amphibia > Anura > Microhylidae > Gastrophryne > Gastrophryne carolinensis. The sequence goes on along the minus strand of CM051239.1, from coordinate 392,272,708 downwards.
TTGTTTCTCAACTATTTTCTGTTTGTATATTGTACTGCCTATAAAGCTTATAGAGGTATCTTTGTGCTATATGACATCTTGTGCCATGTATGCACTACTTGAACGGCCATTTAAAAGGGGCATATTGCTGTGCAGGATGTGCACATTGCACATTTAGAGGCCCAGACTCTGGATCTAAACGAACAACTGGCAACACTACTGATCCTCTGATAACATGGAACGGAGTCTGCTGCGGACAGGAAAAACAGGCAAATGAGGTAGGTAGATGGGTAACAGAAGGCGGGGTAGGGGTAAAGTTGCAGGGGGGCTAGCCCTGGATTGACACCCCCCAACAAGTTTGTTCAGTTGGCAGATGAGGAGAATTATGGAGTGGCAAAGCTGAATTGGTGAAACACTGCTGTCTACTCTAGTAAGGAAAGGAAAGGAAACAGGAGTACAGGGCAGGCAAGACAGGTGTTGATAGTGGGTGACTCAGTTTTTAGGGGAACAGACAGGGCAATCCGTCACAAAGACTGGGATCGCCAAACAGTGTGTTGCAGATCGGGATTTTGGGAGGAGTAGGTGAGAACCCAGCAGTCATGGTGCAAATTGTCACCGATGGCATAGAAAGAAGTATGCGGAAGCTCCTTAAAAATTACCTCAGAGACCGAGCTTAACCGGGACCTTAACTGTATTCTCAGAAATACTATCAGTATCAAGAGCCATGCCAAAGAGACAGCAGAAGCTTAGGGGGTAAACAGGTGGCTTCTCAGTGGGGCTACAGGTTCTTTGACAAGGACAAGCTGCACCTAAATGGGAAGGGCTAATAGATTGGAGGAGTTTATAAACTAAGCACTGGGGGGGGGGGGGGGGGGGGGGTGTTTATGTACCTATAGAGGGTAAGGCAGTAATGAAAGTGAAACTGTAAGTAGAAATTAAACGGGGGGTGGAGAAGGGGAGGGAGGAGTATATCTAGCAGGCTAATTGACATAAAAAATAATATTGATCGGAATTGCATATTTACCAATGCTAGAAGCCTGACAAATAAAATGGAGTAGAACTGATAATAAGAGGTACAATATGACACAGTGGGGGTAACCAAGACATGGCTAGATGAAAGCTATGACTGGATAGTAACCCTATGGGGTTATTGAGTTTAGGAGGACCCGTAAAACACACAAGGGGGATGGATGCTGCTTATTTGTAAGGGAAAGAACACATGGAGTCTGTGTGGGTGGAAATTCATGGAGGGAAAAAAAACAAAATAATATACTGATCAGTATTTGCTACACGCCTCTAAATATAACAGAATCCACAGAAAACTTGCTGCTAAGGCAAATAGAAAGCTAATTTGCTAATTTAATAAAGCAGCTAATTTTAATGAGGTAATTCTTATTGGGGACTTGAACTATCCAAAAAGAGTTTGGGACGCTGAAACCTGTGGATCTCAGAAAAGTAAAACATTTTTGTCAATATTTTAAAAAATGCTACTGTTCCCAACAAGTGCAAGCTCCAACTAGGGGGAGGGCCATCTTGGACGTAATACTTACCAAAGTCTCAGACAAAGAAACAAAGGTACAGGGGTACCTTAGATACAGTAATCATAATTTATTAATTTCCACTTTTCTTTGCTCATCATATCATTGAGCCACAAAAACGCAGGATTTCAGAAAGGCAAAATTTGGTCAGCTCTAGACTGCTTTGACTGGGAAAATGTCCTAAAAAACAAAAATGAGGACACTAAATAGGATACTTTTTAATATGGTCTTACTACTCAATGATATAAATATAAACTATATGGGAATAAAAGGGTCCAGTGAGCACTTACTTCCATCCCTGCCTTGCTCATTTAGCCAGATTCCATTTTGCACTTATTTTGCACATATATGTAACTACTTTTGCCATATTCAATTTTTGTACACTGGAAATTAGTGATACACAGGATTAATTGCAGATGGTAATACATGTCAGGCGGTCCCAAATGCTACATTTTTGATCATGTTGCCTCCTAATAAACTAATTTTGCCTCCTACTTTAATATATTACTGTGCTCTGCAGTCATGACGGCGCATTGCTGAATGATGGGATCCTCTGACTACCGGCTACTTACCTCTCTCCCTGCTCCCTCATATGCTGGGCATATGCTGGGCTAGATGACACATTCTTTGGATCACATAATACTGCTGTTGAATACTATCCTGACAACGGAATGATAAACAGTATCTCCACACGGATCGGCTTACCTAGACTTCACCCTCTGGCTGACAGTCACATGCAGCCTATCAGCAGCCAGGAAGCCCGGTGACGTCACCGTGCTATGTAAACGGCGGCCATCTTCCTTGTGCGCAGTTCAGGTTAGATAGAGGTAGGGAGAGTCAGAGAGGCCGACAGAGAGGCAGAAAGAGAGGTAGACAGAGCCAGGGAAAGATAGTGAAATATAGTGAAAAACTGGAACGATCCAGGCAGGGACAGAATTGAAGTGACAGGGATTTTTTTTTTTAATTTCATTAGCCAGATCAGTTTTCAATTCAATTTCAGTTCTTTATGCTGTAAACCTGCCTTGCCACTGTGCATCCCATGTACACATTGGCATATTTAACCATATATGTTACACACAAGCATTTCTCATAACTGGATTCGTTTTAATTTAGTTTTAATCTTTTTTTGTCTGCTTTAAATACACCAGCCCACATGGGCATCCCAAACAAGCACATGTCACCCTATCTGTTATACTAAATTAGCGTTGTTCAGCCTCATTTTAATTAAGCTATTGCATTTTGAATTGTTTTTTGTCTGCTTTAAATACACCAGCCCACATGGGCATCCCAAACCAGCACATGTCACCCTATCTGTTATACTAAATAAGCGTTGTTCAGCCTCATTTTAATTAAGCTATTGCATTTTGAATTGGTTTTTGTCTGCTTTAAATACACCAGCCCACATGGGCATCCCAAACCAGCACATGTCACCCTATCTGTTATACTAAATAAGCGTTGTTCAGCCTCATTTTAATTAAGCTATTGCATTTTGAATTGGTTTTTGTCTGCTTTAAATACACCAGCCCATACACCACAAACCTGCACGTAGCACCCTATCTGTTATACTAAATACCCTTGTTCATCCTCAGCTTAATCAAGCTATTGCATTTTGAATTGTTTTTTGTCCTGCTGTCAAAAAAACCTAGGCCGCAGGGTATCCCAAACCTGCACGTAGCACCCTATCTGTTATACTAAATACGCTTGTTAATCCTCAGCTTAATCAAGCTATTGCATTTTGAATTGTTTTTTGTCCTGCTGTCAAAAAAACACCAGGCCGCAGGGTATCCCAAACCTGCACGTAGCACCCTATCTGTTATATTAAATACGCTTGTTCATCCTCAGCTTAATCAAGCTATTGCATTTTGAATTGGTTTTTGGTCTGCTGCCCAAACACTAGGCCGCAGGGTATCCCAAACCTGCACGTAGCACCCTATCTGTTATACTAAATACGCTTGTTCATCCTCAGCTTAATCAAGCTATTGCATTTTGAATAGTTTTTTGTCCTGCTTTTAAAAAAAAACACCAGGCCGCAGGGTATCCCAAACCTGCGCGTAGCACCCTATCTGTCATACTAAATACGCTTGTTCATCCTCAGCTTAATCAAGCTATTGCATTTTGAATTGGTTTTTGGTCTGCTGCCAAAACACTAGGCCGCAGGGTATCCCAAACCTGCACGTAGCACCCTATCTGTTATACTAAATACGCTTGTTCATCCTCAGCTTAATCAAGCTATCGCATTTTGAATTGGTTTTTATCCTGCTGCCAAAACACCAGGCCGCAGGATATCCCAAACCTGCACGTAGCACCCTATCTGTTAAACTAAATATGCTTGTTCATCCTCAGCTTAATCAAGCTATTGCATTTTGAATTTTTTTGTCCTGCTGTCAAAAAAACACCAGGCCACAGGGTATCCCAAACCTGCACGTAGCACCCTATCTGTTATACTAAATACGCTTGTTCATCCTCAGCTTAATCAAGCTATTGCATTTTGAATTGTTTTTTGACCTGCTGTCAAAAAAACACCAGGCCGCAGTTTATCCCAAACCTGCACGTAGCACCCTATCTGTTATGCTAAATACGCTTGTTCATCCTCAGCTTAATCAAGCTATTGCATTTTGAATTGTTTTTTGACCTGCTGTCAAAAAAACACCAGGCCGCAGTTTATACCAAACCTGCACGTAGCACCCTATCTGTTATACTAAATACGCTTGTTCATCCTCAGCTTAATCCAGCTATTGAATTTTGAATAGTTTTTTGGTCTGCTGCCCAAACACTAGGCCGCAGGGTATCCCAAACCTGCACGTAGCACCCTATCTGTTATACTAAATACGCTTGTTCATCCTCAGCTTAATCAAGCTATTGCATTTTGAATTGGTTTTTGGTCTGCTGCCAAAACACTAGGCCGCAGGGTATCCCAAACCTGCACGTAGCACCCTATCTGTTATACTAAATACGCTTGTTCATCCTCAGCTTAATCAAGCTATTGCATTTTGAATTGGTTTTTGGTCTGCTGCCAAAACACTAGGCCGCAGGGTATCCCAAACCTGCACGTAGCACCCTATCTGTTAAACTAAATACGCTTGTTCATCCTCAGCTTAATCAAGCTATTGCATTTTGAATTGTTTTTTGTCCTGCTTTTAAAAAAAACACCAGGCCGCAGGGTATCCCAAACCTGCACGTAGCACCCTATCTGTTATACTAAATACGCTTGTTCATCCTCAGCTTAATCAAGCTATTGCATTTTGAATTGGTTTTTGGTCTGCTGCCAAAACACTAGGCCGCAGGGTATCCCAAACCTGCACGTAGCACCCTATCTGTTATACTAAATATGCTTGTTCATCCTCAGCTTAATCAAGCTATTGCATTTTGAATTGTTTTTTGTCCTGCTGTCAAAAAAACACCAGGCCGCAGGGTATCCCAAACCTGCACGTAGCACCCTATCTGTTATACTAAATACGCTTGTTAATCCTCAGCTTAATCAAGCTATCGCATTTTGAATTGGTTTTTGGTCTGCTGCCAAATCACTAGGCCGCAGGGTATCCCAAACCTGCACGTAGCACCCTATCTGTTATACTAAATACGCTTGTTCATCCTCAGCTTAATCAAGCTATTGCATTTTGAATTGGATTTTGTCCTGCTGTCAAAACACTAGGCCGCAGGGTATCCCATATTGCCAATTTTCATAGTATCTGGTGCAGAGAAGCAGTTCCTCACTTTATTTAGCTTCTGCTTTTTAAAGTAAACACATTTTTTAACGTACCTATTGCGCATTTCAAAAACATAAAAATGTGCCAGGATGTTCAAAGAGGAGTGGCAGAGGCCAAGATTCAGCAGGCAGAGGTCGCAGCAGACAAGGGGCGAGTGGCAGCAGGAGTGGCATGGGTGTTGCGAGCGTTCCAGCTCCTGCGCCAGACACTGTTGAGGAAACCGAGAACATCAGTGACGTGCAGCCACAACTCAGTGATGATGATGATGAAGAAGCCGATCGCACTTGAGGGGCCGGGTGCAGAAGGGGCTTCATCGTCATCATCAGGAGAAGAGGGGCACAGGTTGCCCCGGAGTCAGCAGCTGAGGCAGCAAGGTTTTAGCAGCATGGTTAGCAGTCAGCATGGGGGCACAATTTTAAAGCCTGGAGCCTAACGGGGCTAGGGCCGGGGTAGAGGACCTGCTGCATGGCAGGCTACCTTATCGGGAGGTAGTGGAGCAGGGGTTCCTGGAGTTGGCAACAGTAGCAGTGAATCAGTGCGGCCTGTTGGTGGGAAATGTAGCTACTCGGCAGTGTGGCAGTTTTTCCTGAAGCATCCGCAGGAGGGTAACATGGCCACATGCAGGATATGTAGGCAGAAGGTGAAGCGTGGCCAGGACGTTGGCACTACGGCCCTGCGTCAACATATGATGCGTCACCATAAAGCGGCCTGGGAGAACCGAGGCTCCGAAGAGGTGGTCCAGCCTGCTTCCTCACCAAGTGGCACGCCGCTCCCAATTTCTGCCAGCCAAGGCTCCAGCACCTCAGCCGAAGGCAGCTGTGCATCATACTCATCCTCTGTCACTCCTGCTCCCCCTTCTCCAAGTTATGCATCCCACCAGCAATCCATCAGCGAAGCCATGTCCAAGAGACAGCAGTATGCGCCCACTCATCCTACGACGCAGAAGCTGAATGTGCTCCTGTCCAAGTTGCTGGTGCTGCAGTCGCTCCCTTTTCAGGTGGTGGACTCTGCACCTTTCAGAGAATTGATGGCTTGTGCCGAGCCGAGGTGGAGAGTCCCAAGCCGTCATTTTTTTGCCAAGAAGGCAGTACCAGCGCTGCACACTTTTGTTGAACAGAAGGTGGGCCAGTCCTTGAGCCTGTCGGTGTGTAGCAAAGTGCATGGCAGCGCCGACGTCTGGAGCTGTAACTACGGTCAGGGGCAGTACATGTCGTTTACGGCCCACTGGGTGAATGTGGTCCCTTTGCAGCAGCAGCAACTTGGACAGGTCACGCCGCTTCGGCCTCCGCGCTCCCTGGCCGTTGTGCCTGTGACACCGTGCGTCTCGGCCTCCTCATCCTCCGCCATCTCCTCACCCTCCACTGTAGGCTCAAGTCTTAGTGCCCCTCCAGTCTACCATGTGTGCAGGGCACGGAGGTGTCACGCTGTACTTCACATGGTTTGTCTTGGCGAACGGATTCACACAGGGGAGAAACTGCTTAAATTTATTCATCACGCAATCCAAACATGGCTTACTCCAAGAAAACTTAAAATGGGAATCATGGTTACCGACAATGGGAAGAACATTTTGTCTGCGCTGTTCCAAGGAAGTCTGACCCACGCGCCCTGCATGGCTCACGTCTTCAATCTGGTTGTCAAGTGGTTTCTGAAGTGTTCCCCCGATCTGCAAGACATCCTAACAACTTCAAGGAAACTTTGCATGAACTTCAGCCACTCATACACCGCCAAACACACCCTTCTTGAGCTACAGCATCAGAGTGGTATCCCCCAACATAGTCTGATTTGTGATGTTTCCACCCATTGGAAGTCCACCCTTCACATGTTGGACCGATTATATGAACAGAGAAAAGCCATCACGGATTTCCTGATAATCCAAGCGGATAGGGGGACTCCCCTGTGTAACTTCAATGTCAACCAGTGGCAGCTCATACGTGACGCCTGCCATTTGCTCAGGCCCTTTGAGGAACCAACTTTATTTGTCAGTCGGCAGGATTACGGGATGAACGACGTGATTCCACTGCTCCATGTACTACAGCACATGTTGGAACCCATGGCTGGTCAGGGCACTGGAGACATGGCGTCTACATCTTATGGCCACATGAACCCCGTTGGAGCTGAACTGGAGGAGGAGAAGGAAGAGGAGGAGGAGTGGCCCAGTGAAGCACAGTTTAGCCTTGGCGAAATGGCTAGTTTATCTAGTCAGCGGACAGGAGAGGAGGAGCAGCCAGAGGAGCTAGAGGGTTGTGAGGAAGGCGAGACAGAGGACCCGGACACACCGTGGCAGTATGCAGTGGAGACGGAGACAGGTAGTCCCTCCGAGTCACTTGCGCAAATGGCAGGAAGCATGCTCACGTGCTTGCGTAGTGACCCCAGAATTGTTTCCGATTGTCGCCGGGATGACTTCTGGCTGTCCACCTTATTGGACCCTCGCTTCCGGCACAAAATGGGGGCATTTTTTAAACCCGCCGAGAGGGAGGACAAACTCAACTACTACAATGACATTCTACGTAGTCAGTTGGCCGATGCCTATCTGCACCATGGTCCATACTCTCGCAGGTCGGACTCGGGGGGACCTCTGCACTCACCTTCCACTGCCATGCCTGCTGGGGGGGTTGGCAGGAGCAGCAGCAGCAGCTCCATCAGCAGCAGCCTCAGTCTTCAGTCGCTAATGAGTAGCGTTCTACACCCGCATAGTGAGGCTAATCATGAGCAGCAGAAAGACCTGGAGCAGGACCTCAACCAGCAGGTCATGTCATAACTTGACATGACCATGCCAACACACCTTGAGGATCTGCTGGACTTCTGGGCAGCCAAACTTGGCTTGTGGCCGCAACTAGCAGAGTTTGCCCTGGAAAAGCTGTCCTGCCCGGCAAGTAGCGTGCCATCTGAGCTGGTGTTTAGTGCAGCGGGGGCCATAGTTACGGCGAGGAGAACTCGTCTGTCATCTAAAAATGTGGAGAGACTCACCTTTGTCAAAATGAATCAGGGATGGATCAGCCAGGATTTCCACCCACCAATGGCTGATGCATGCGACTAGATTCAGCATGGTGCAATGTTTTACACTTTCCAAAAAACATTTTTTGGCCAATTTTTGGGCTCCAGGGTGTGATTAATCCAATTTTTGGGCTCCTGCTGCCAACTCCAGTGTCTCTTTCAAGCTATGTTTGGGCTCCTGCTGCTGCTGCTTGCAACTCCATGGTGTGATTCATCCAATTTTTGGCCTCCTGCTGCCAACTCCAGTTTCTCTTTCACGCAATGTTTGGGCTCCTGCTGCTGCTTGCAACTCCAGGGTGTGATTCATCCAATTTTTGGGCTTCTGCAGACAACTCCAGTGTCTCTTTAAAGTAATGTTTGGGCTCCAGCTGCTGCTTGCAACTCCAGGGTGTGATTCATCCAATTTTTGGCCTCCTGCAGCCAACTCCAGCGTCTCTTTCAAGCAATGTTTGTGCTCCTGCTGCTGCTTGCAACTCCAGGGTGTGATTCATCCAATTTTTGGCCTCCTGCAGCCAACTCCAGTGTCTCTTTCAAGCTATGTTTGGGCTCCTGCTGCTGCTGCTTGCAACTCCAGGGTGTGATTCATCCAATTTTTGGCCTCCTGCAGCCAACTCCAGTGTCTCTTTCAAGCTATGTTTCAGCTCCTGCTGCTGCTGCTGCTTGCAACTCCAGGGTGTGATTCATCCAATTTTTGGCCTCCTGCTGCCAATTCCAGTGTCTCTTTAAAGCAATGTTTGGGCTCCTGCTGCTGCTTGCAACTCCAGGGTGTGATTAATCCAATTTTTGGGCTCCTGCTGCCAACTCCAGTGTCTCTTTCAAGCTATGTTTGGGCTCCTGCTGCTGCTGCTTGCAACTCCATGGTGTGATTCATCCAATTTTTGGCCTCCTGCTGCCAACTCCAGTGTCTCTTTCACGCAATGTTTGGGCTCCTGCTGCTGCTTGCAACTCCAGGGTGTGATTCATCCAATTTTTGGGCTTCTGCAGACAACTCCAGTGTCTCTTTAAAGTAATGTTTGGGCTCCAGCTGCTGCTTGCAACTCCAGGGTGTGATTCATCCAATTTTTGGCCTCCTGCAGCCAACTCCAGTGTCTCTTTCAAGCTATGTGTGGGCTCCTGCTGCTGCTGCTTGCAACTCCAGGGTGTGATTCATCCAATTTTTGGCCTCCTGCAGCCAACTCCAGTGTCTCTTTCAAGCTATGTTTCGGCTCCTGCTGCTGCTGCTGCTGCTTGCAACTCCAGGGTGTGATTCATCCAATTTTTGGGCTCCTGCAGCCAACTCCAGTGTCTCTTTCAATCTATGTTTGGGCTCCTGCAGCTGCTTGCAAATCCAGGGTGTGATTCATCCAGTTTTTGGGCTTCTGCAGCCAACTCCAGTGTCTCTTTAAAGCAATGTTTGGGCTCCTGCTGCTGTTGCTTGCAACTCCAGGGTGTGATTCATCCAATTTTTGGCCTCCTGCAGCCAACTCCAGTGTCTCTTTTAAGCAATGTTTGGGCTCCTACCGCTGCTGTTGCTTGCAACTCCAGGGTGTGATTCATCCAATTTTTGGGCTCCTACATCCAACTCCAGTGTCTCTTTCACGCAATGTTGGGGCTCCTGCTGCTGCTTGCACCTCCAGGGTGTGATTCATCCAATTTATGGGCTCCTGCAGCCAACTCCAGTGTCTCTTTAAAGTAATGTTTGGGCTCCTGCTGTTGCTTGCAACTCCAGGGTGTGATTCATCCAATATTTGGCCTCCTGCAGCCAACTCCAGTGTCTCTTTCAAGCTATGTTTGTGCTCCTGCTGCTGCTGTTTGCAACTCCAGGGTGTGATTCATCCAATTTTTGGCCGCCTGCTGCCAACTCCAGTGTCTCTTTAAAGTAATGTTTGAGCTCCGGCTGCTGCTTGCAACTCCAGGGTGTGATTCATCCAATTTTTGGGCTCCTGCATCCAACTCCAGTGTCTCTTTCACGCAATGTTTGGGCTCCTGCTGCTGCTTGCACCTCCAGGGTGTGATTCATCCAATTTTTGGGCTCCTGTAGCCAACTCCAGTGTCTCTTTAAAGTAATGTTTGGGCTCCTGCTGTTGCTTGCAACTCCAGGGTGTGATTCATCCATTTTCTGGCCTCCTGCAGCCAACTCCAGTGTCTCTTTCAAGCTATGTTTGTGCTCCTGCTGCTGCTGCTTGCAACTCCAGGGTGTGATTCATCCAATTTTTGGGCTCCTGCAGCCAACTCCAGTGTCTCTTTGAAGTAATGTTTGTGCTGCTGCTGCTGCTTGCAACTCCAGGGTGTGATTCATCCAATTTTGGCCTCCTGCAGCCAACTCCAGTGTCTCTTTAAAGTAATGTTTGGGCTCCTGCTGCTGCTTGCAACTCCAGGGTGTGATTCATCCAATTTTTTGGGCTCCTGCAGCCAACTCCAGTGTCTCTTTCAAGCTATGTTTCGGCTCCTGCTGCTGCTGCTTGCAACACCAGGGTGTGATTCATCCAATTTTTGGGCTCCTGCAGCCAACTCCAGTGTCTCTTAAAAGCAATGTTTGGGCTCCTGCTGCTGCTTGCAACTCCAGGGTGTGATTCATCTAATTTTTGGCCTCCTGCAGCCAACTCCAGTGTCTCTTTAAAGTAATGTTTGAGCTCCTGCTGCTGCTTGCAACTCCAGGGTGTGATTCATCCAATTTTTGGCCTCCTGCAGCCAATTCCAGTGTCTCTTTCAAGCTATACTTGGGCTCCTGCTGCTGCTGCTTGCAACACCAGGGTGTGATTCATCCAATTTTTGGGCTCCTGCAGCCAACTCCAGTGTCTCTTAAAAGCAATGTTTGTGCTCCTGCTGCTGCTTGCAACTCCAGGGTGTGATTCATCTAATTTTTGGCCTCCTGCAGCCAACTCCAGTGTCTCTTTAAAGTAATGTTTGAGCTCCTGCTGCTACTTGCAACTCCAGGGTGTGATTCATCCAATTTTTGGGCTCCTGCAGCCAACTCCAGTGTCTCTTTAAAGTAATGTTTGGGCTCCTGCTGTTGCTTGCAACTCCAGGGTGTGATTCATCCATTTTTTGGCCTCCTGCAGCCAACTCCAGTGTCTCTTTCAAGCTATGTTTGTGCTCCTGCTGCTGCTGCTTGCAACTCCAGGGTGTGATTCATCCAATTTTTGGGCTCCTGCAGCCAACTCCAGTGTCTCTTTGAAGTAATGTCTGTGCTGCTGCTGCTGCTTGCAACTCCAGGGTGTGATTCATCCAATTTTGGCCTCCTGCAGCCAACTCCAGTGTCTCTTTAAAGTAATGTTTGGGCTCCTGCTGCTGCTTGCAACTCCAGGGTGTGATTCATCCAATTTTTTGGGCTCCTGCAGCCAACTCCAGTGTCTCTTTCAAGCTATGTTTTGGCTCCTGCTGCTGCTGCTTGCAACACCAGGGTGTGATTCATCCAATTTTTGGGCTCCTGCAGCCAACTCCAGTGTCTCTTTAAAGTAACGTTTGGGCTCCTGCTGTTGCTTGCAACTCCAGGGTGTGATTCATCCATTTTTTGGCCTCCTGCAGCCAACTCCAGTGTCTCTTTCAAGCTATGTTTGTGCTCCTGCTGCTGCTGCTTGCAACTCCAGGGTGTGATTCATCCAATTTTTGGGCTCCTGCAGCCAACTCCAGTGTCTCTTTGAAGTAATGTTTGTGCTGCTGCTGCTGCTTGCAACTCCAGGGTGTGATTCATCCAATTTTGGCCTCCTGCAGCCAACTCCAGTGTCTCTTTAAAGTAATGTTTGGGCTCCTGCTGCTGCTTGCAACTCCAGGGTGTGATTCATCCAATTTTTTGGGCTCCTGCAGCCAACTCCAGTGTCTCTTTCAAGCTATGTTTCGGCTCCTGCTGCTGCTGCTTGCAACACCAGGGTGTGATTCATCCAATTTTTGGGCTCCTGCAGCCAACTCCAGTGTCTCTTAAAAGCAATGTTTGGGCTCCTGGCACTGCTTGCAACTCCAGGGTGTGATTCATCTAATTTTTGGCCTCCTGCAGCCAACTCCAGTGTCTCTTTAAAGTAATGTTTGAGCTCCTGCTGCTGCTTGCAACTCCAGGGGGTGATTCATCCAATTTTTGGCCTCCTGCAGCCAATTCCAGTGTCTCTTTCAAGCTATACTTGGGCTCCTGCTGCTGCTGCTTGCAACACCAGGGTGTGATTCATCCAATTTTTGGGCTCCTGCAGCCAACTCCAGTGTCTCTTAAAAGCAATGTTTGTGCTCCTGCTGCTGCTTGCAACTCCAGGGTGTGATTCATCTAATTTTTGGCCTCCTGCAGCCAACTCCAGTGTCTCTTTAAAGTAATGTTTGAGCTCCTGCTGCTACTTGCAACTCCAGGGTGTGATTCATCCAATTTTTGGCCTCCTGCAGCCAACTACAGTGTCTCTTTAAAGCAATGTTTGGTCTCCTGCTGCTGCTGCTGCTTGCAACTCCAGGGTGTGATTCATCCAATTTTTGGCCTCCTGCATCCAACTCCAGTGTCTCTTTCACGCAATGTTTGTGCTCCTGCTGCTGCTTGCAACTCCAGGGTGTGATTCATCCATTTTTTGGGCTCCTGCAGCCAACTCCAGTGTCTCTTTCAATCTATGTTTGTGCTCCTGCTGCTGCTTGCAACTCCAGGGTGTGATTCATCCAATTTTTGGCCTCCTGCATCCAACTCCAGTGTCTCTTTCACGCAATGTTTGTGCTCCTGCTGCTGCTTGCAACTCCAGGGTGTGATTCATCCAATTTTTGGCCTCCTGCAGCCAACTCCAGTGTCTCTTTAAAGCAATGTTTGGGTTGCTGCTGCTTGCAACTCCAGGGTGTGATTCAGCTGAGGGAGTAATTTCAAGACTGGATCAGGGTTAGTCATTAAATGTCATGTATCTACACTTTACTAAGGCATTTGATACTGCCACATAAAAGACTGAAGAAACATCTATTTATCCCTTGACCATCAGGGGTACATTCAGCCCTTAATGTGTATGTTGGTTATTGTCTTTATATGTTTTTTATTCCTTGTTGTGGTGATTTTGTGGTGATTAGCTCTTTGCTACTTGCTCTTGTTTGGCTACATAAAAGACTGGTACAAAAGATGAAAATGGTTGGCCTGAGGAAAAATGTGTGTACTGTACATGGGTGAGTAATTGGGTGAGTAATTGGCTTACTGATAGGAAACAGAGGGTAGGTATATGGTATATACTCAGGTTGGATTGAATACTAGTGGAATACCCCCAGGATCCAGTGTTGGGCCCAATTCTCTTTAATAAATATATTCATAATGTTGGAAATAAATAGTAAAATATCAATCTTTACGGATGATACTAATCTGTATATAGCAATTAACACAAAAGTTAACAACATGCAGCCACAAAAAGATTTTGATGATTTGGAGGTCTAGGCAGAAAAATGGCAAACAAATTGTAATACAGGTAAATATAAGGTTATGCACATGGGAAGGAGCAATTTGTGCCAGGGTTATATACTAAATAGGAAAACTCTGGGTAAAACAACAATAGGAAAGAACCTGGGGGTTTTAACAAAAAAAAAACTAAACTGTGGTGATCAATGGCAGGCAGCAGCTGTAAAGGCAAACAGGACCATGGGGTGCATCAAGAGTTGCCCATGATTTTACCCCTTTATAACTCACTGGCCATATGGAATATTGTGTACAATTTGGGGCACCAGTGCATAGGAAGGACATGTCAGAACTTGAGCATGTTTAAAGGCAGACAAATAAATTAACAGAATGAGTGAACCAGAGTTACCTGAACGATTGTCAAACTTTATTTAGAGGCCGATTTATTAATAGCGCCAGGTAGCGACAGTTGAGCGACTGTAGCGGTATTTTCACAGCGCCCGCTAGTAGTCGCTGTGCTTGCCCGTTGTTCGGTTGTTGATAGCGACTGAGTCGGTGTGCAGTAATGTTGAATACAAGGTGATGAGTCGCTATTTGATAGGTTCCGCGCTGTATGGGAGCGCATGGTAGCGAATGGCCATAGCGACCGGCTCCCATCATATTCATTAACAAATCACGCTCCAAAAATTCTCGCGCTGTGAAATGCATGTTTAAACCCCAGAGCGCTGGCGGCGATGGGTTAAAAGTAGTTTTTTAACCCCCAAACAACCATATTTTGGGAAACCGAAAAAAACAAGTTTATAAAAACATTTTGGAATATGAATACATTAATATCAGACCTGTAATATCAATTCTGCACAAATTTTTTTTTTATTTTTTTCTTACCTTAAAAAAAAATATCTAACATGGCAGAATTGGTAACAGAAATTTTCACATTAAAAAAAAAAAAAAAATTATTAACAATTAATTATGAATATTTAAAGATTGTTCCATTGAAATGCATTGGAGAGCGCCAGGTAGCGAGAGGTCATACCTGTTCAAGGTCGCTCGCTGGCGCTGTGGGGTGAGGCTGGAATAATGATGAATGAGTGGCTATATGGCGCTATCTCAGTCGCTAAGCAGGATCGGCTTGATAAATGTGTGATTGTGGTGGGGAGCCGGTGTTCTCGTGGCGGTGACCGTCATTACCGTTCGCTCACCAGTCGCTACCTGGCGCTATCCCTTATTAAATAAGGGCCTTAGTTTGGAAAAGAGACATCTGAGGGGTGATCTACTATTTGTAACTTTGTAAATATATTGGGGGTCAAATCAAAGACGTGTCCCACAATCTATTTATACCCAGGACTATAACCTGGAGGCATCAGCTAAGGTTAGAGGAAAGACTCTTCTTACACTGACATAGAAGGGGAACTCTCCTCTGTAAGATCAATGAGATTATGAAACTCTCTGTCAAAGGAGGTAGTCATGAAAAATACACAAAATGATTCAAAAGTGCTTTCCTTGCATGTAATAACATTACCAGATATAGCTAATATACCACTAATAAAGAGGCTGATGTGGATGGACTTTATTTTTTTCAGCATAATATGTTGCTATGATGTGTTTTTAAACACCTGAAATGATGAGCAGCTGGAGAGTCAAGGTATTTCTTTAATGTTTACTGCCTGAAGATTTTAACTCTTCTTCTTAAAACAATGGGAAACTTTAGAATTTTGCCATTCCTGTCTCTTCTGATTAAGTTCGATTGTTTGCCATAAAGAAAACTAACATCATATCTAACATTTAACACCGAGAAAGGCTCACACACATACCATTGCCCAAGGCAGACTTTATATACTGTGCCCAAGGCAAAGGCGTTGTAAGTTGGGAATGTTATCGAGCATTAGCAGACAGTCAAACAACGCCACCTTAATTTTCCATCACACAAAAAAAACGATCTCACGTGATGCAAATGGAAGACATCTCTCTGACGTTAAAAGAGGGCTCCGGCAGAGCATTGAGGCGTCCAGCATCCTGCCCGCTCTTTCTCCTTCTCATAGATGGCTGAGATTGCTGCACAGTGAATTAATCCATTACAAAATCTGCATATTAAACTTAAGAATTTTCAGTACCCCCCACCCCCACATACTCTCTCTTTTTTTTAAGAATATCAGTAAGTTCCAATTGAAGAGTGGATTCTTTTGCAATTCAGGCATGTGCTGGCGATAACGGGCGAGTTGGCATGAAGAGAGGCAGAGATGGATTAATTATGCAGAGAACATGGAAATTCTGCTTATCATCGGCTAGCAAAGGAGCCCGGCTCACATAATCAGCAAACGAAGGGAGAAAAAAATAACAATGCAATGGCACCTTCCAGCCCATCATCACATTTTTTTTACCCCCCTTGTAATTAAAAAATAACATACAATTATAGCCCTATCTGCTTTGCAAGGCAACGAGTGGGTATCCACAATATATAATTGCAGCATATAATAAAGCAGGAAACAAGGACTGTCCATTTCTTCATGTGGCTGTCTATAATTTCTCACTCTCCCTCTCTTTTATTTTCTCTCCTTTGGCCCCAACTGTTTTTTTTGTCTATAATAACGTGATAAATATCTTAAGTGATGTTTGCTGTTAAGTGACACCCAAATGCAAAGTCTTTAATTTATCCCTTAAAATCTAAACATGAGCGATTCTTACCTTTTCTCAAAACTATCCCCATCCCATCATATAACATTAATTTTTTTACTAGTATCATTTTGATTTTAGAATTATTATTTTTGGTTATTTTTTGGATAAACATTTTAAATATTGGTAATGCAATAAATAGTAATTATTAAAGAAAGGACACATGTATAATGTATAACCTAACCTACAGCTTGTTTGGCTGTGTAGCACTTTCAGTATTTTTACATTATAATTACATATTGAAAATAATATATATTACATAAAGAAATGAATAAAAATTATAATAATTATCATTATTGTTGGCATAATGTTGGGTGTAAATTAAATGCACAGATACATTGATATGGAAAATACCTAAAAGTAAGCACCCTTACAGTCTAAAGGAAAAGGAAAAAGGGGATCGGAGATTAAAGGTAGGTAACAAGTAGCAGGTACTGAGCATAGTGGCAGATGGTCATGTGGTGTCATGACTAGTGATGAGGGAGCCCATGGAAGTTCGGGTTCGGAAAATTCGTCCAAACTTGCCACAAAAGTTTGGTTTAGGACCCTGAACTTGAGCCAAATCTGGACCGCATTGAACTTGGGGTCCACAAAAATGGCTGTAAAATGGCAGTAGTAAGGGCTAGAGGGCTGCAAATTGGGGGGAACACCAGGGTGATTGCCCTGCACAAAATGTAATGAAATAAAATCTTGGTTAAGATTAATAATTAACAGGTGTCCAGGTGGAGGAGGTGGAGGTGAAGGTGGTGTAGGTGGCAGAGGTAGAGGAGGTGGATGTGGTGCTGTAGGTGAAAAAGGCAGAGGAGGAGGTAGCCAATACCAAAAGCCAGGGCCGGTTTATGAAGGGCGCGCAAGGGGCGCGAGCCCCGGGGCCTCCCCCACTTCCCCTTCAAAGAGGGCCTCCACCACTTGCCCTTCAAAAGGGGGTATCCACCAACCTTTGGGTTGTGGTCTGGTCCAAGATGC
Organism: Gastrophryne carolinensis; assembly: GCA_027917425.1. NCBI lineage: Eukaryota > Metazoa > Chordata > Amphibia > Anura > Microhylidae > Gastrophryne > Gastrophryne carolinensis. The sequence goes on along the minus strand of CM051239.1, from coordinate 392,255,543 downwards.
TTTTCAGTCTTTGATCTGACGTACTGCGGGGCCGGCAACAAAGATATCAGTGGTAGTGGGGCCTGGGCAAGCCTTTTTATGTTGCAACCTGCAGCCAAAGCCACCACAGGGCAGGAGGAGGGAGCAAAGTTGCCGCCAGCAACGCTACAATGATGGGTACGTGCAGAGCTGTCAATCAGTGGCCACTTACTGCACATAAGCCACCAAGCACAGCTGCTGGCAGCTCAATGCAGGGAAGTGTTTTCTGCTGGAACAGCTGGAGGCGACTACACCACCCTCAGCCCAGAATGGCAAAGCAGGAGTCCCGAGCACCCGCACAAGGGTGGCAAAAGGGACTCGATCTGACGTTCCAGTAAGTAGGCGGGTGCCAGACAACCACCAATAAGTTACTTGGCTGGACTATTAATTTAAAAGAAAAAAAATACTCTATCCGGGGCCTCCAGCAGATTTTGTGCCCAGGGACCTCCACCGCATTTAATCCGGCCCTGCTAAAAGCATTCATTCAGGTACTGGCCGTGTGAGGATGTCCACATTGACTGTGGATAGGCAGACCCTCTTGTCGGTGCTGAACCACACGCTCTGATAATACACATGCGGCAGGGTAGGCCAGCTGTCCCAGAAATTGAGCACCCTTGGTTCACCCTTACTTGCGAGGAGGTGTTGGTGCTCCTGCTACTTTGGCAACTTGCCCCTCCTCGGCCTCGTGCCACCACTGAACCTTTAAAATGAGCTGAGAATTCCACCAATAGTTTGTTTACCAGAGTACGTTTGAAAGCTCATTTTTCAATCCTGCTCTGGTGATCAAGGAGGTGATGTTGTCCTTGTAGCAGGGATCAAGCAGGGTGGCCACCCAGTAATCCGCACTTGTGAAGATGCGGTTGTTCTGCAGGCACTGGAGCATGTAGTGGCTCATGGCTGCCCTGAGTCAAGGAGAAGCTGTCCTCAGTGGCAGGTGTCTCCTGCTCCACACCACCCACATGCACTTTATGCAGCAGCTCTGGCATGTCCTGATACTGGGCCAGGAAGCTTTGTACCAACAAGTTGAGTACCATATATTGAATAAAGGTGCGCACTACTCTTCAGTATAAATGCAAAATCATTTTTAATTACACATATAGCAGCTTATTTTATATACACACACAACATGACAAAATCCTCACAAAACACAGTATACACCCAAAAATCACAAAACACAACTAAAGCATATGACACATACCCTTCATGTGCAAATATGGCAAAATTGTAAGCTTATATACATAAAGTGCCTCAATAGTGCATATAGCAGCAGACAGTATATATTAATATGTATCTATCAAAAAGATAAAAAATGTAATCTCTGCAAAAATGTTGCACTTAAATATGAGAGCTCTCTTTGTTACAAGACAGTGCGCACATGTAGCATTAATCAATCACAGTAGTAGATCTATTTACATCTTTAAACTATGTTGCACTGCATAAGTATCAACTCCAAATACTATAAGCACAATGAGGCTGTGTCTCCCTCAGTTTACATACATTTGTAGCAAGACAAAAACATACATCGCTAAACAGTAATAGAAAGCATAGTTACCATACACCTTACGGCCGTTTCGGGTTCTAACAACCCTTCGTCAGAGGTACGCTATTGTTATGGACCAAATGCTCGTTTTTAAATAGCCCTCCTAGCACCTCTCCCCCGGCGCCACGTGACAGGAAATGACGCGGCACAACGTCCGCGTCATTCCTCATCACTACCCGGATGTCAGCGGTCCCGGCATGTCCGCCAACCAGACTGCGGCGGCGTTTCCGCCCTCCACTGTCTATTAGCGCGCATGCGCGCGGGGCCGTCTCCTCCCGGGCCTATCTTGTTCACAATCTGCATTAACTTCTACATTGCTGATAACCCCCAGAAACAGCTTGCAAGGCAATATACAAGACAGGAACCAGGGAGGGTTCATATCATCCATTTTCCAACTTTATGGGGGAGGAATGCTTCACTTGGATTCCTCTATATTCTCAATATGCCTAAAATAAACACAAATAGTCCAATTAGTTCTTTCATTATCACAGATAAATCTCTATTAATATGCTTCCCACCAAATACAGAGCATAGTGAACAACAAGTCCATTTTTTGGATGTGAACGTTAGTTTAAAGGAAAACCATATAATAACGAACATATTTAGGAAAGAGACAGATAGAAACACATATTTACACTATAAGAGCTTCCATCCACCAGTACAAAAGAAGGGGATACCGTATGGACAATTTTTACGGTTGAGAAGAATCATTGATAATAATGACACCTTCTTGGAACAGGCCAATAAGATGGCAGAAGATTTCAAAGGTAGAGGGTATCCAGCACCTCTGGTAGAGGAGGCTAAAATTAGAGCTATGGGAGTACAACGGGCAGAACTATTAAAATATAGTCCAAAAAAATCGAGTGACAGAATACCGGTAGTATTGACACATAGTGTGCAGGGTGAAAGTATTTGTAAAATTATTAAAAGACACTGGACAGTTTTGAATAGTGACCCTATGTGTGAAAAAGTGTTTGCTAATCCACCTCTTTTTACATTTAGACGACCAAAAAATATAAGAGGACGTATCATTAGAGCCGATACAGAGTTAAATAAAACCAATGAAGGTAATAATCTGTTGGGATTACCAAGAGTGAAAGGGATGTATAGTTGTGGACACTGCGCACAATGCAGTTTTGTGAATAAGGGGCAATACTTCTTTCACCCGAGAACTGGGAACAAATATGAGATTAGAGACTTTGTGAATTGTTCCTCTAGTTTTGTAATATACCTTTTAAAATGCCCGTGCGGAATGGCATACGTAGGCCAAACGACACGAGAAGTGAGACAGAGTCTGAGCATAGGAGTAGCATTAGAAGAGGGGACCCACAGTCATCTGTGGCACGACATTTTTTAAGTGCGGGTCACAATATCTCCCAATTGAGGTATTCTGTCATTGAGAAAATAAGACCAATGAAAAGGGGAGGTGATATGAAACAGAGACTTTCACAAAGGGAATTGTATTGGATATACGAATTAAAAACGTTATCGCCCTTTGGGTTGAATGAGGATTGTGATTATACCTCCTATCTGTAAATAATAAGCCTGTATATATTTTCCATTGAATGGTAAATTCTTTTAAATTTATATAGGATAGAGCATTTAGGTCTGCTTGTGAGGTGGTGGAGTGGGAGTGTACTTTTAGGTAAGGAACATGATAAGAGGTTTTCATAAACCATAGTATAGTATTAGGCTCTGTATTTGGTGGGAAGCATATTAATAGAGATTTATCTGTGATAATGAAAGAACTAATTGGACTATTTGTGTTTATTTTAGGCATATTGAGAATATAGAGGAATCCAAGTGAAGCATTTCTCCCCCATAAAGTTGGAAAATGGATGATATGAACCCTCCCTGGTTCCTGTCTTGTATATTGCCTTGCAAGCTGTTTCTGGGGGTTATCGGCAATGTAGAAGTTAATGTAGATTGTGAACAAGATAGGCCCGGGAGGAGACGGCCCCGCGCGCATGCGCGCTAATAGACAGTGGAGGGCGGAAACGCCGCCGCAGTCTGGTTGGCGGACATGCCGGGACCGCTGACATCCGGGTAGTGACGAGGAATGACGCGGACGGTGTGCCGCGTCATTTCCTGTCACGTGGCGCCGGGGGAGAGGTGCTAGGAGGGCTATTTAAAAACGAGCATTTGGTCCATAACAATAGCGTACCTCTGACGAAGGGTTGTTAGAACCCGAAACGGCCGTAAGGTGTATGGTAACTATGCTTTCTATTACTGTTTAGCGATGTATGTTTTTGTCTTGCTACAAATGTATGTAAACTGAGGGAGACACAGCCTCATTGTGCTTATAGTATTTGGAGTTGATATTTATGCAGTGCAACATAGTTTAAAGATGTAAATAGATCTACTACTGTGATTGATTAATGCTACATGTGCGCACTGTCTTGTAACAAAGAGAGCTCATATATTTAAGTGCAACATTTTTGCAGAGATTACATTTTTTATCTTTTTGATAGATACATATTAATATATACTGTCTGCTGCTATATGCACTATTGAGGCACTTTATGTATATAAGCTTACAATTTTGCCATATTTGCACATGAGGGGTATGTGTCATATGCTTTAGTTGTGTTTTGTGATATTTGGGTGTATACTGTGTTTTCTGAGGATTTTGTCATGTTGTGTGTGTATATAAAATAAGCTGCTATATGTGTAATTAAAAATGATTTTGCATTTATACTGAAGAGTAGTGCGCACCTTTATTCAATATATGGTATATAATTTTGGGAGGTTGTTGAACACCTCTATTTAAAGGGGCAGCACCGAATGTAGCAGATGGGGATTTAGTTCCTTGGGATTACAATGTGTGATTGAGTGCTGAACCAGTTAATTAATAAATACCAACAAGTTGAGCACATGCACCAGGCAAGGAATGTGCGGCCAAAGGCTGCTACAAGGTTATGCCTATTGTCGAACACATGGTTGCTGGACGCCAGAGGCAGCGGCAGCTCATTTGTCTGATGCTGGTCCACAGCTTCTGTGTGGTGTGTGGTCTTTCGTCCAGACAGATAGAGTTTCATCACAGCCTGCTGCCACTTCCCTATGTGCTCAAGCTGGTGGTAGGCTGATAGGATGAGGAGGAAGCATAGGAGAAAGCAGTAGGAGGAGTAGAGAGTAGGAGGAGGAGGCAACTGGAGGCCCCGAGTGATGTTCATCCTGGCTGGTGGAAGAATATGCGCCAAAGTGCTTCCCGTCTCGGGTCCAGCCACCACTACATTGACCCAGTGGGCAGATAGAGAGATATAACATCTCTGGCCATTCTAACTTGTCCATTTGTCAGTGGTGATATGGACACTGGAACTAATGGCATTGCGCAATGCACACCTTAATTTATCCACAACCTGTTAGTGCAGGCAGAGATGGCCTGCCAAGAGAAGAAGTGGTAGCTGGGAATGGCATATTGTGGGAGAGTCGCCACCATCAGATTTTTAAAACTGTCCATCTCCACCAGCTGGAAAAGGAGCATTTCAAAGGCCATCCATTTTGAAATGCTCGCATTCAGAGCCAGGGCTCTTGGGGAAGATGGGCCGATCTTCAGCTTTCCCTTCAGTGACATAGACCGCTGAACGCTTCCCTGAAATGGTGTGTACGGGCTTGGGGATGGTGGTGATTATCTCACATCCTCTCTTTGGGGGGAGACCGGTGGCCTTGCCATTGGGGAGGAGGCTGAGGCAGCCGAAAAAGCAGAGGGAGCCTCAGGTGTTTCAAAATGTTTCTGGTGTATCAGGGTCTGTCACTGCTGCTCAGGTTTTTATGGCAGGTGCCTTGTCATGGATGTGGTGCTGAGATTATTAACACTTTTCCCTCACTTCAGGGTCTGTTGGCACAGTGTGCAAAAGACCTGTGTCTTGTTTATGTGGACTGTTTGAAAAAATGCCATGCTGGTGATATCCTTTGAGGCAGCTTTGGCGTGCTCAGCCCCTGAGCTTGGTGAGCAGTTCTATCAAGGGGCTGACCATCCCTCTTCTGCTGGCTGCCTGGGGCTTCACGACCACCACCTTTTCCACCGAGCTCTGATAGCCCTCAGTCCACGTTGGATCTAGGACTTTGTCATCACCCCTGCTCAGCAGCCAATCATCCAGCTTTCCGGGGTTGTGGGCCTGGGCTTGCAAAGCTCACTATGAGCTTTGAAGCTCGGTCTTGCTCATCACTAGTCAGGACTGTGTAGTCCAGTGCTTAGGCCAGATGATAGGCTTTTCTGAATAGGTGAGTTTTAAGAGCCTTTAATATAATCAAATAGTAATTTTTTTTTCATAAAAAAATGAGGGAAACATATTCAGGTTCTCCAAAACAAATCTGGCCCTTAATGGGTGCTGGAGCTATTAAGGGCAAAATGGCAGTGAGCGTTGTGGAGAGGCATTCAGATTCCTGCCCCCCCCCATTCATACACCCCCATAAATCCCATTTTCACTTACCCTCTCCATGACTCCTTTGTGAAATCTGGCCCTATGATTAGCAGCATTGCGGTCACGGGGTCCTGATACAAGGAAGAGTAGACTGTTGTTAATACGCAAGCATAATTCTAAGGGCTGAGGGATGGGAGATTATTTCCCTTTACTAGGAGCCAAGATTCCAAAGTGCCACCTAGGAGAAGGAAGTCCTGGTGCAAGAGCAGGGGAGTTACTATAGGGGTTGCAGAGGTTGCAACTGCACTGGAGAACATATGGTCAGGAGGGGCCATCATTTTTTTCTCATGGTATAATGTACAGAAAAAAGAAGCAACATTTGTCTCGGCTGTTGGCTAGTTGTATCCAATTTAGTTAAAATGACAGGAAAAAGTTTGCTGTATGAGCCCCATAAATGTTCAAACCAGGGCCTGGCCAAATTTATTTACATCACTGTCCAAGAGAGTGGGTTAAGCTGATAGGCATACAGAACTGAAGGTTGACAGGTATGTGATGGATATATCTTTCAGAGCCCCCTGGCCAAGCGTTCATCATTTTGTAGGTGTTCTGGTTCCAGGTAGTAGAGTGGGATAGCAGAGATACAGAACAGAAAGTAATGGTTGATTGAGATGATGACTGATGGAAGGTATCTTCCCATCCAATGAGCCTCCTGCCCAGGCAGCCATCCCGAGGTTCCATTTGAAGGAGTATGGTTAAAGGAGTGAGAGTAGGCCAGTAGTGGAGATAGGAATTGAAAGTTAGCTCCCTATATGGGGCATCTCCCTACTACAGTTACTGCAAGTGTCTTTAGAAGGAGTTATTGAAGGAATTAGAGAAGAAGGAGGCTGTGCCCTCATTCTCGCCACAGCACTGAGCAGTTCCCTGGATGCACTATATCTTAAAAAGGTGATATATTCAGGAGGGCAGTACCATGATATACTAGAGTGTTTAGTGCTGGTGACATGCAACAAAAGCTTCAGATGACATGACTGGAAAATATAAGGTTGGGAAAAAAGGCACTGCACCACCAATGATTCTCTCCTGAATTTTCTTAAAGCGGAATAAAACCCAGAGGGCTAAAAGATTCCAGAGCCGGCTGCTGGCCTTCCCCCTGGGGCATCTCATATCTAGATGCCCCAGCTGTGTGATCCCCCCCCCCCCCCCCCCCGATTGCTGCAACACTTGCCTGTTTCGGGGCTATCTCACCGATTTAAACAACAGCAGCCAAATCCCCTACATCTTTGGGCTGTGCACGCACTCAGCCATTCAGACGGGAGTACACTTGCATCAGGGGGTGTTGCTGCTCTCATTCTGATTGCTACAAAATATGAGCCGTTTGCCGAACATTTAATTATTAATTCGAGATGCCCCTGGAGTGGGAAACTGAACCAGGGATAGTCAAAAACCCAGGTTTTGTTCAGCTTTAAGTGAAGTACGAAAGGATGGAGTTCCTTTGATCTGGAAATAGGGGCTTATCATCATAGGTGAAAGCAGCATATATTATTGCGCACAGTGACGCATGTCAGCTCACTGTAAAACACAAGTTTAGTAAACCATCAGTGTACATCCCCTGTCAGTGCGCCAGGTTTCTGTCAGTGCGCAGGCTCTTATTTCCCATAGGATATATCGGGCAAATTAAACAGAATTTCACTTTACCTGTTTTGCTTTCTTTTAATCCTATTTTAGCCAATTTTAGCCTATTTTAGGCTTTGGGAACATGAGAGGATTAAAGGAGCAGCTGGCTGGCTGGACAGCCACTTTTTAAACAATAAATACTTTTTTTTACTATAAGGCCCCTATCACTTGCTTTTCCACTGCACTACGGTTGAAGCACACAAATGCAGTGCTTCACACAATTGTTTGCTGTGCCTCTGTTGTGGTATATTGCAGTAACGGCACTACATGCTGCCCTGCAACACACTTTTCCTGTCCCTCTGGAGCCCAGACAGTGGCGGTGCAGGCAACTTTAGCAGGTGCCAATGACAGCGGGTGGAAGAAGGAGCTCCAGGCTCCTCCAGGAGACAACTGGTGGCAGCCGAAGCTGATTTAACCCTTTAAGTGCCAAGCACATGAAATTCACATGCCTGGCATTTAAAGGGTTAAAACAGCTTCAACATTGGCTATAGCATCATGGACCAAGATTATTAACACCATTCCAGCAGGTGGCACAGCCAGGTGCACACACAGACTTTGCCACCATGCGAGTCCACTGAATCCCGGCCCTTGAAAGTATGAAGATGCCAGTGCTGGATGGAGAAGCTGCGGGGAAAACCAGAGCTACACAAAGAAGCTGCAGGGGACAATAGGGGAGTAAAGACTTTTTTTTAGTTTTTGCTTGGACAATCCTTTAAATTCAACAGAAATAAAAGAAAAAATGAATTATTTCTAAACAGGAATTTTAGGTTTTTCTAAAGCTGCTGTCTGCTCTGCTGTCACACAGAAACAGATTGTAACACTTTAAGGTGGATGCAGAACCAGATGTGAAAATAAAATAGAACCCCTAGGTAAATGGTCGGGGTAATGCGAAATATATGTTTACCTTTGGATGTGCTTTCAATTGTGAACTGAGGACATTTTTTTTCTTGAATACACAAAAAATGTCAGTATATCTTATTCGAACAACACCACCATATGGGCTATGAAAAACGATTTGGCAAATTCTTTAGCATAGCCAATGGGGTTCATGCTGATTTTTATAGAGGTTTATTTAGTTTTTTTAAGAAATGTGAAGGTCGCATAGTAATACATAGTGGTCGGATGCTTTTCGTGAGCGTCAACCAGCATTTTTATGATGCCAAAAAATGTTTAGCACCTCTCCTAGCACCATGTAATATTCCATGCATAAAGAGCACCGGGTGCTTTGTTAGCGCCAGCACTGTGTTCCCTACAGTACCACATCACATCATATGCTTAGGGTCGTCCTCCCATTGACTTTAAATTACAGCCATTACATGCCGTTTTTTTAGGGTTCTAGTTATTTTCTTCCCCAATGCCATTTCATGTGTTTTCACTTGATCACTGTGCAGCCATCCCCAGTTAGAGACTTTTTTTGCATTGCGCCTGGCGCTGTATGCCTGAATACTGTGGTTTCACAGCGCTGGTGCTGGCGATGTTCATTTACATGCTAAATACAAATGATTTTTGCCCTTGCCACCGGTGCTAGCTCCATTGGAAAAAAACACACCATGGGTAGCCTAGAGCGCTGAACTCATTACAGCGCCGCCTGCCTGTGGGTGACTTTAAGGCTGCGGCGCTAATAGCATCTCTCCCCAAATGCTCAAGTGACGCTATGCTACGAAGAGCTAGTGATAAATTGGCCTCCCTGTGACACAAGTTTAACACTGGCTGCACATTTGTGTGTGAAATGCAACCTACACAAAGAAAAATATTTGTTGTGTGAAGTGACATTTTTACAGGTGGGGGGTATATACATAATTTTTCCAATGAACTTAAGATAATTTGGAAAGTTTGAAAACTACAGCACCATATGGGCTAAGCAGATAAAAATGCTAGTTCTTTAGCCTATGTCATAGGCTGCTCTTTTTTTAAAACTATATATATACTTTAAAAAATTATCTTTTACTCAGTAGAAAAATTATGTACCTAACCATTAAAGATCCCCATTGCAGGAGAGCAACAAATGTTTTGTGCTTTTGTAAAGAAAGCTCACTGAGATGGAAGATTCAGTTCACACCAAAACACACAATCAAAGTTAAGCTTCACCAAATAATTAGCATGAACCTCACTGAAAATGAATGGCACTCTGTTATTTCATAATAAGATATGATATAAAATAAGCCATGATTCAAATGAGAACATTAAGGAGAACATTAGGAACTTAAGGTCTTAAATGTAAAATATATTATTTATGTAAAAACATTTACTTAAGATTTTTCTGAAGATTTATTAAGGGCCTTAATTATGATGTGCGGCATTTAGCATCTTTTGTATGGCTATAGCGCCAGTTCCGGAGCGCCAGCATTTTGGTCTGGTGCTGTGGACTACATTGGCGCTAGAAGTCACTGCGCAGAATGGTAACTAATTAGCTTTGATTGTTGCACTAGGTAATAGCCGGCCTATGTCAGCGCCTGTTGGATCCAGCTGCAGATTATCCCAGCGTGAGTAAGCGCCACTTTGGCCCACCATTTTTCCAGCATATTTATGATTTTTCTCCACCTTGAAATCTTTAGCGCTGTAATTTCCAAGCACTGGTCAGTGTTTCAACATTACAGTTACAAGAAATCACTGCTGGTGACAAAGGGGACAAACTTTACAGTGCCTTTAGGCTGTGTTTTAGTTGTTGTTGTTCAAATAATACATTGTTAAGCAAAATAAGCCATTAAAATAATTTTTAATAACCCTCCCAAACTAAAAAATTCATATTCTAAGTATACAGCACGTCCTGTTCCAGAATATTCCTTACTCCTGAGTAATACATCCACAAGATGGCGCTGGACTGCAGAAAACAGCTTGTGGCTCCTCCCGGCCCTATAGAAGTCAGGGACCTCCCACACATTCCCCAGTTCATTTCTGCAGTCTGCACTGAAAAGATAGAAGATCGCTCTCTATGTGGCGCAGGTGAGCGGGGCTTATATGCCTGCGGCCCTGCAGGGCTATTCCCACCTGTTCCGTTCCATTTTGCTGCCTCCCAGCTTCGTCTGACAAGGTTCGGGTGAAGGTAGGTCAGTAAGCACCAGTTGGGTGTTGAGGAGCTATGCTCCTACAGCAGTCCCTGCTCTGACAGGGTAGGTGGTTTAGGCTGATGGTGAGCCTTTTGGGATGCTCCCCCTGCTCCATGGGTTTCTGCCAGGCTCAACCTGTGCAGTTAACCCTTATTCCCATAGGTGTTCCCCTCCGCCCTCACTCCTTCCCATTGTCTACTAGGGCGCCGTCGTCTCCCTGGGAATCCTTTAATATTCCTGCTTCGCTCTCCCTCCGGGGGGGGGGGGGGGTGACTAGTGGTATAAAACTGTATTTTATGTTTTAACTGTACTGTGTTACTGTCACCTTGTACGCCGCTGCTGCGCGCTTGTACAGTGGACGGTGGCGTCATTTACCTCAGAGCTGCCGGGCTGCTATTGGCCGGCCGGATCACGTGGGCGCTCTTCGGGGGGGTGGGCTCTGTGGATGACAATTTTCCCATCACGTCTCCAAGGCCCACCCCTCGAGGTCTGCGGACGCCATTCTGCCTGTCCTTTGCTGCGTGTGCTGCTGGCACCCTGCGGTCCGTGAGTAACCCCAGTGGGGTGGTTTTTTCTCAGGATATTCCTTTCTGCTGTATTATTATGGGAATGTTTTTGTTATGTCTTTCATGCGGGTTAAAACTGCGGCACTGTGGTTTCTCCCGGCCATCTCCCCTTACTATCTCCCACTTCCCTAGCAGGTTCTTGGGGCATCCTGGGTAGCTCTTTAGCGTTAACCCTTACTGGCCTGTTGTGCCATTCAAATCACCATATGGAGGCTTCTGGGGATAATGGGCCTGGGGTTCCTTCGGGACAAGCCCGGCTATGTGTTGTGTGTGAGGTATCCCCCATGAGTGATGATGTCAGGGTATGTGTATCCTGTGCCCTGCAGGTACTTGCAATGCAGTCTGGGCTGTCTGTTACTGGGCCTGGCGGTGCGCCCCCTCTGGCCTCACCTACCCCCCCACGCTTACATCTGACCCCCACCGAGGGGCATACTAGCGGGGAGTCTCAGCCTGATTTAGCTGCACGGATGGCCAGCATTGAAAAACATCTTGCTGGGTCTGCCCCGCAAAAGGCTTCTGCCAAGAAGCGGCATTTATCTCCCGCGGTTTCCCTCTTCCCTGTAGAAGATGAGGGACCTTACTCACTCTCAGGTCCCTACCCCCTTGAGGAGGGGGAACTATTTTCTGATTCTGAATCCTCTGAGAAACAACCTAAGTTTTACGGGGGTACTGGGACTCCCTTTGGGGAAGAACCGTGGTCCCCTGATGACACTGACAGATTGCTGAGTCACATTTTTGAAGTGCTTTGTATTTCTCCCCCGGCAGTGGCTCCGCAGCAGCAGGTGAGCTTTATCATACGGTTAAGCCATGCTGGGAGTTCCCTGAGCAGTCTCACTTTAATAATCTAGTGCTCAAGGAATGGGAACGACCTAGCAAGCTGCCAGGGGTGCCTAAGAGTTGGGTCAAGAGGTATCCCTTTCCTGCTGATGTTCTTAAGCGTTGGTCATGTCCTCCCGAGGTGGATGCGCCCGTTCTGGGGTTGTCCCCACCATCCTGCTACCCTGCAGGATGGTGTGGACCGGCGCTTGGACCAACTGGCCTGTCATGCCTTTGCCTGTGTGGGGACGGCGCTGCGCCCAGTTTGTGCCTCTGCTATTACGGCTATTGCCATTAAAGGGGTGCTTAAGTGTATCTTGTACGGGGCATCTGAGGATGCGGGTAGAGAAGAGTATAGATCTCTCCTGCTTTGTGAGGAATTTATTGCATATATTCTTTCTGCCATGGATTATGCCATTAGAATGTGTGGTAGGACTTCTGCCCTGTTGGTGGCTATATGCCGCTCTGTCTGGCTACGTCAGTGGGTAGCTGATAATGCTGCTAAGAAGGCTCTCACTGGTTTCCCTTTCAAGGGCCTGCGCCTCTTTGGTGAACGCTTGGATTTGTTTGCCAGGGGCGGTAGGTTACCTCAACGTAGGAGGCAGTCCCGGTCCTTTCAGTGCCTTTCTCCCATCCTTCCGTGGTTTCAGAGCTGGCCGAGGAGTCTTCTTTACTGGGGTCCGCAGAGATCACTGGGGAAGGGGCAGAGAACGTGGCCGTCCTGGCCTCTACTGGGGTCCCAAGCCCAAATCCTCACCCAAGCCCCCTCAGGCATGAAGGGGCGCCCTCACCCATCCGGGTGGGGGGACGGCTTCGGCTCCTTGCTCACGTCTGGAGGCTTCACGTCTCAGATGGGTGGATTCAGGAGGTAGTGTCCTCCGGTTACAAGATTGAGTTTGCAGCCTGGCCGCCCCCAAGATTCATCAAATCCCGGATGGCTCAAAACCCCCTGTCAGCTCAGGGTCTGTGCCTTGCTGTCCAAAACCTTCTGGAGTTGGGGGTCATCTGCCAGCTGCCTTTGAGGGAAAGGGGCAGAGGCTACTATTCCAATCTTTTCACTGTTCCCAAAAAAGATGGGTCCATCAAACTCATCCTGGATTTAAAGCGCCTCAACAAATTTGTCAGGTTCAAACACTTTCGCATGGAGACTCTGCGCTCAGCTGTCAATTCACTACGACCGGGCGACTTCATGACCTCTGTAGACATCAAGGACGCTTACCTTCATGTACCAATCTTTCCAGGTCATCAGAGATTCCTCAGGTTCGCTCTGGAGGATCAGCACTACCAATTTGTGGCCTTGCCTTTCGGTATCACCTCGGCTCCCAGGGTATTCACCAAGGTGCTGGCGGGCGTAATGGCTCTGCTGAGATCTCAGGGCATTTGCATCCTTCCTTACTTAGACAACATTCTCATCACATCTCAGTCCTTCCAGCAGGCCGAGCTGAATACCCAGCGGGTGGTGTCCACACTGGAGTCCTTCGGCTGGGTGATCAACCACCCCAAGTCTTTCCTGTCACCGTCAATGGTGCGGTCCTTTCTGGGCATGACTCTGGATACATCTTAAGTCAAGATTTTTCTCCCTCAGCAGAAGGTGGAGAGTCTTCAAGGCCAAGCCAGGCTTCTTATGTCTTGCCCTCATCCCTCCATCCGGCAGGGGATGCAGCTGGTGGGCCTGATGGTGTCTTGCTTCAAGGCGGTTCCATACGCTCAGTTTCACATGAGACCTCTTCAACTTCACCTCTTGTTGGTATGGGATCAGGACCCTCGGTCCCTGGATCAGGTGTTGGTTCTGTCCCCTCTGGCCAGACGGTCTCTCTCGTGGTGGCTGGACTCAAGAAACCTGTTGGTGGGCAGATCCTTTCTGGCCCCGTGCTGGGAGACAGTCACCACAGATGCCAGTCTGACAGGTTGGGGGGGCTTCTGGAAATCCCTGAAATTCCAGGGTCAGTGGGGCCCTCAGGAGGCCAACACCCCTATCAACATTCTGGAACTGAGGGCGATAAGGTTGGTTCTCGCCCAATTGATCCCACACCTTTGGGGGGGGGGGACGGGCGGTTCAGGTCCGCTTGGACAACCAGACGGCGATTGCCTACATCAATCATCAGGGAGGGACCCGGAGCAAGAGGGCCCTCAAGGAAGTGTCCCTGATACTGTCTTGGGCGGAGGAGAATGTTCCCTGCATCTCAGCTGTGTACATCCCGGGGGTGGAGAATCTGGAGGCAGACTCCCTCAGCAGGGGGACTTCTCATCTGGGAGAATGGTCCCTCAGCAGCAGGGTGTTTCACTCCCTGTGCCACCGCTGGGGTCAGCCAGATGTGGATCTGTTTGCGTCTCGTCACAATAACAAGCTTCCAGTCTTTGTCTCTCTGTCACAGGATCCTCTGGCCTTGGCCATGGATGCACTAGCAATGTCTTGGAAGAGCTTTCAGCTCCTCTATGTGTTCCCTTCTTTTCCTCTGCTGGGCAGGGTGCTGCGCAAGATTGCCCAGGAAGGGGTGCTAACCATTCTGGTGGCCCTCTGTTGGCCAAGAAGGGTGTGGTTCGCAGACTTCAAGCAGTTGGCAGTGGATCGGTATGCCCTGCCCAAGGATCCAGACCTGCTCACTCAGGGACAGCTACGCCATCCCAATTTACAAATGCTGGCTTTAACGGCCTGGCTGCTGAAACCTCCATCTTGATGGAAAAAGGGGCTGCCTGCCTCTGTTGTTAATACCATGATTCGGGCTAGGAAGAAGTCCTTGTCATCCATCTACTACAGGGTATGGCATGCTTACATTGACTGGTGCGAGTCAAAGTCGCTTCCCTGTCAGGTGTTTTATATCCCTAGGATTCTGGAATTTCTGCAACATGGTTTGGATTAGGGTCTTCAAATTAGTACCCTTAAAGGTCATGTTTCTGCTTTGGCCATTTTCTTCCAAAGATCCTTTGCTCACCATCGTCTGGTCAAGACTTTGACAGGGGGTTACTCACGTGTGTCCGCCACGTAAGCCTATGTTACCAGTCTGGGATTTGAACTTGGTCTTATCTGCCTTGCAGGGGTCTCCCTTTGAGCCTTTGCGTGAGGCCCCTTTGTCCATTTTGACACTTAAGGTAGTCTTTTTGGTGGCCATCACTTCTGTTAGGCGTGTTTCTGAGTTGGCGGCGCTTTCCATCAAACCCCCTTACTTTGAGAGACACCAGGACAAGGTGGTGTTTCGTTTTTAGCCAGATTTTCTGCCTAAGGTTGTGTCTGCTTTTCATCTCAATCAGGACATTGTTTTGCCTTCTCTATGCCCTAATCCTAGTAACCCTAAGGAGCGGGTTCTACAGTCTCTGGATGTGGTCAGGACCGGCGCTTGGACCAACTGGCCTGTCATGCCTTTGCCTGTGTGGGGACGGCGCTGCGCCCAGTTTGTGCCTCTGCTATTACGGCTATTGCCATTAAAGGGGTGCTTAAGTGTATCTTGTACGGGGCATCTGAGGATGCGGGTAGAGAAGAGTATAGATCTCTCCTGCTTTGTGAGGAATTTATTGCATATATTCTTTCTGCCATGGATTATGCCATTAGAATGTGTGGTAGGACTTCTGCCCTGTTGGTGGCTATATGCCGCTCTGTCTGGCTACGTCAGTGGGTAGCTGATAATGCTGCTAAGAAGGCTCTCACTGGTTTCCCTTTCAAGGGCCTTCGCCTCTTTGGTGAACGCTTGGATTTGTTTGCCAGGGGCGGTAGGTTACCTCAACGTAGGAGGCAGTCCCGGTCCTTTCAGTGCCTTTCTCCCATCCTTCCGTGGTTCCAGAGCTGGCCGAGGAGTCTTCTTTACTGGGGTCCGCAGAGATCACTGGGGAAGGGGCAGAGGACGTGGCCGTCCTGGCCTCTCCTGGGGTCCCAAGCCCAAATCCTCACCCAAGCCCCCTCAGGCATGAAGGGGCGCCCTCACCCATCCGGGTGGGGGGACGGCTTCGGCTCCTTGCTCACGTCTGGAGGCTTCACGTCTCAGATGGGTGGATTCAGGAGGTAGTATCCTCCGGTTACAAGATAGAGTTTGCAGCCTGGCCGCCCCCAAGATTCATCAAATCCCGGATGGCTCAAAACCCCCTGTCAGCTCAGGGTCTGTGCCTTGCTGTCCAAAACCTTCTGGAGTTGGGGGTCATCTGCCAGCTGCCTTTGAGGGAAAGGGGCAGAGGCTACTATTCCAATCTTTTCACTGTTCCCAAAAAAGATGGGTCCGTCAGACTCATCCTGGATTTAAAGCGCCTCAACAAATTTGTCAGGTTCAAACACTTTCGCATGGAGACTCTGCGCTCAGCTGTCAATTCACTACGACCGGGCGACTTCATGACCTCTGTAGACATCAAGGACGCTTACCTTCATGTACCAATCTTTCCAGGTCATCAGAGATTCCTCAGGTTCGCTCTGGAGGATCAGCACTACCAATTTGTGGCCTTGCCTTTCGGTATCACCTCGGCTCCCAGGGTATTCACCAAGGTGCTGGCGGGCGTAATAGCTCTGCTGAGATCTCAGGGCATTTGCATCCTTCCTTACTTGGACAACATTCTCATCACATCTCAGTCCTTCCAGCAGGCCGAGCTGAATACCCAGCGGGTGGTGTCCAAACTGGAGTCCTTCGGCTGGGTGATCAACCACCCCAAGTCTTTCCTGTCACCGTCAATGGTGCGGTCCTTTCTGGGCATGACTCTGGATACATCTTAAGTCAAGATTTTTCTCCCTCAGCAGAAGGTGGAGAGTCTTCAAGGCCAAGCCAGGCTTCTTATGTCTTGCCCTCATCCCTCCATCCGGCAGGGGATGCAGCTGGTGGGCCTGATGGTGTCTTGCTTCAAGGCGGTTCCATACGCTCAGTTTCACATGAGACCTCTTCAACTTCACCTCTTGTCGGTATGGGATCAGGACCCTCGGTCCCTGGATCAGGTGTTGGTTCTGTCCCCTCTGGCCAGACGGTCTCTCTCGTGGTGGCTGGACTCAAGAAACCTGTTGGTGGGCAGATCCTTTCTGGCCCCGTGCTGGGAGACAGTCACCACAGATGCCAGTCTGACAGGTTGGGGGGGGTCCGGAAATCCCTGAAATTCCAGGGTCAGTGGGGCCCTCAGGAGGCCAACACCCCTATCAACATTCTGGAACTGAGGGCGATAAGGTTGGTTCTCGCCCAATTGATTCCACACCTTTGGGGGGGGACGGGCGGTTCAGGTCCGCTTGGACAACCAGACGGCGATTGCCTACATCAATCATCAGGGAGGGACCCGGAGCAAGAGGGCCCTCAAGGAAGTGTCCCTGATACTGTCTTGGGCGGAGGAGAATGTTCCCTGCATCTCAGCTGTGTACATCCCGGGGGTGGAGAATCTAGAGGTAGACTCCCTCAGCAGGGGGACTTCTCATCTGGGAGAATGGTCCCTCAGCAGCAGGGTGTTTCACTCCCTGTGCCACCGCTGGGGTCAGCCAGATGTGGATCTGTTTGCGTCTCGTCACAATAACAAGCTTCCAGTCTTTGTCTCTCTGTCACAGGATCCTCTGGCCTTGGCCATGGATGCACTAGCAATGTCTTGGAAGAGCTTTCAGCTCCTCTATGTGTTCCCTTCTTTTCCTCTGCTGGGCAGGGTGCTGCGCAAGATTGCCCAGGAAGGGGTGCTAACCATTCTGGTGGCCCTCTGTTGGCCAAGAAGGGTGTGGTTCGCAGACTTCAAGCTGTTGGCAGTGGATCGGTATGCCCTGCCCAAGGATCCAGACCTGCTCACTCAGGGACAGCTACGCCATCCCAATTTACAAATGCTGGCTTTAACGGCCTGGCTGCTGAAACCTCCATCTTGATGGAAAAGGGGCTGCCTGCCTCTGTTGTTAATACCATGATTCGGGCTAGGAAGAAGTCCTTGTCATCCATCTACTACAGGGTATGGCATGCTTACATTGACTGGTGCGAGTCAAAGTCGCTTCCCTGTCAGGTGTTTTATATCCCTAGGATTCTGGAATTTCTGCAACATGGTTTGGATTAGGGTCTTCAAATTAGTACCCTTAAAGGTCATGTTTCTGCTTTGGCCATTTTCTTCCAAAGATCCTTTGTTCACCATCGTCTGGTCAAGACTTTGACAGGGGGTTACTCACGTGTGTCCGCCACGTAAGCCTATGTTACCAGTCTGGGATTTGAACTTGGTCTTATCTGCCTTGCAGGGGTCTCCCTTTGAGCCTTTGCGTGAGGCCCCTTTGTCCATTTTGACACTTAAGGTAGTCTTTTTGGTGGCCATCACTTCTGTTAGGCGTGTTTCTGAGTTGGCGGCGCTTTCCATCAAACCCCCTTACTTTGAGAGACACCAGGACAAGGTGGTGTTTCGTTTTTAGCCAGATTTTCTGCCTAAGGTTGTGTCTGCTTTTCATCTCAATCGGGACATTGTTTTGCCTTCTCTATGCCCTAATCCTAGTAACCCTAAGGACCGGGTTCTACAGTCTCTGGATGTGGTCAGGACTCTGAAGTTCTATTTGGTGGCTACTGAATCCTTCAGAAAGACTGATGCTCTTTTTGTGCTCCCGTCTGGACCTAAGAAGGGTCTGGCTCCAGCTAAGTCCACTATCAGCAAGTGGATCCGCCAGGCTGTGGTACAGGCCTATTCTGCTAAGGGGAAGGAGCCTCCCTTCCGCCTTACTGCTCATTCTACTCGTGCTATTGGTGCCTCTTGGGCTTTTCAGCACCAAGTTTTACAAGGTTGATGTTAGGACCTCAGCTGATGCTGCTTTTGGTCGCAAAGTTCTGCAGGCGGCAGTGGTTTAAACTGCAGGCTCTTACATTTTGGGGAACCCCACCCTACCTTACGGACACTGCTATTGGATGTCCCAGGAGTACGGAATATTCTGGAACAGGATGTGCTGTATACATATAATACCAATTCTACAGGTAAGTAATCACAGAATTGTATTTTTGTGACATCTAGGACCTGCGTTTCAATTATTGACAAGTCCCAATGCAAGGTCTGTACCAATAAATGTGTTTAATATTGATTATAAGCATTAAACTCTGCAATCCAGTTCTTCCCATTGTGCTCTACGGGATCTTAACCTACAGCGCCAGGTTTTATCTGGCACTTCTTCAACCAGAGCGCCCCGCGCTGCAACCTTTTCTGTTAAAAAAGACGTTAGCTGGCCGATGCATTGATGCTGCTGTTTTTTTATTTCATAATGCGTTGTGCTTAGTGCCGCTAAGTCCCAAAAAGTGGCGGTGTGTGACACTTTTAGATACAATTATATACCAAAATTTTTACTTTTTAAAACCTTTTAAATGCTTTAGATTTTGGCACAGCCCAACAATAATTAAATAAAATTGTATCTAAAACAATCATTTTTACATTTCGCATACTTTGTAAATGAAAGACAAATTTGCCTTTTGCACTTAAAGTGTACCAAAGGCCACCAGTGATGCAACACCAGATCTCCCTGCCGATTTTCCTCTCCCTAGGAGTAGAAAAATAAATCACTGTTTTCTATTTTTACATGCATGCAAACCTAACTGGTTACCAGCAATCACGTGATTGGCAGCAATACAATCAAAAAGATATTTTAGCTATACAATAAAACAGAAGGTGGGCTGACTTGACTATAGTGCTGCTTTGATGAATGACTCTGCAAGAAGGTTAGAGAGACATTCTAAAAATATGAGGATGCTCCTCCCAGTTGTTTATAGCAAGTGCTAATCTGTAAAAGTACATAAAAAATGAAATGTTTTAGTAAAAGTAAAAAAAATAAAATTAGACCATCATTTCAACAAATTAATTAAAATAATTATTGATGTCTTTAGTTATTAGTTTAATCCAAGGAGCTTGGTTACTTGTTTAAAAAAATGTCAGAGTAAATGCTTTTGAAATTACAGATGATCAAACATTGCATTTGACCTAATTTACAAATGTGCTCTTTTAAAGAAAGGGGGAAAATATTCTGTTAACGAGAGGAAAAAAAATAATATAGTTAACATGTACAAATCGCTTTCTGCTCCAGTTATTTAGACACAAGTTTCGCGTTCTTATCATTGTTTTGCCAAATTGATAATAGCTGCATTTTCCAATGTGTGCTGTGACAATTTATATGTAAAATATGTTTTAAAACTTGTTTCCTGGTTTTTTATATATATATATTTTTATCTATGCACATTGCAGAAAATTTTATGAAATCCTTTTTTTACTTAATGTGAGCTCAAATAAAACATAAGTTATTCACTGATCTAGTGCTTAGAAGTGCTGAAATGTATCCATTAAATTTATGCGGGCAAAGGGGCATACTATGGAAAATGTTTTTCATGATGCAAATATCATAAGCAAACAGCTCATTTACATAAAAAATAGTGCAAGCACAAAGTGAGGGATATGGATGTTGTATTCCTTCAAACGTTAGTGTTTGTATAAGGCCGCGCTGACGACAGGGGTGTATATGAGAGAGCGTGAGCCGATAGCATTATTATCAGCTATGGTCGATCCAAGGGAAATGCCTCCAAAGTTGTTGTCTCAAACCGGTTGCTATAGGGAGGCTAATTAAACGCTAGCGCCATGTATTGCCATGTCAACGTCTATGCAGTGGCGCTTAGAACGTCAGCAAGTGGTCGCTGCAAGCGGGTGTCTGCCACTTTGACCTAGCTTAGCGGCCAGACAAGTGATGCTGAACTATCCCGTCCAGCATTGATAAATGGGATGTCTGGAGGGCGCTGTAGAAGCGCTCTCCCAGATTCACTGCAGAGCCAATCGACAACACTAGGTGGTGTCCCGAGGTCAAAGAGCCCACGACTATGCTACATCTAACAACAAGCAAATGCTGCAGCGGACGATAGATAGCGACAGTTAAGTGTGTCCGGCGCTCGGTAGCTGAAGCCCATATTTAAGAAGAAACTCCACACAACCAGCGCCGGTGCTCTAGCGTCGAGTGCTAGAAGCTATGTGATAAAAGCCTGTTTCTAAACACAAAAACACCAGCACCAGAGCGAAAACATATGGAATTACATTGTTTTAACACTGTGACGATGACACTGCAATGGCCGACCTGCACATACAATTCTGCATAAAAAAAATAAAAATTCAACACAATAAAAGTGTTTGATTGCTGTGCAGGAGAGGACACATAATCATTTGAACCAAAAAATAAAAAAATAACTTATTTTTACATTTATTTATACACATCCAAATATAACACCATTGAAATGTATGGGAGAGCGCTACTGAGCGACAGATACTACATGGCGCTGCTGAACATAGAGCTCCTGCACTTTACACTTAGCCGCCACTAGTGATACATGTGACGCTACATGACGCTATTAGAGGCTCTCACCAGATTGATTTTCTTAAATGTGGTTTTCACATACAGCGCCCATCGTTCACCCGATGCTACCTGTTGCTACGTGGCACTACCTGGCATTAGCATTTCTTAAATAACCCCCTAAAATAATACAGCCATGGTGTGGTTTATCCAAAAGGAGGATTCCGTTATTAGTGCTCCAATGATGAATATTCACAAAAGGTGATCAGGTAAACTGACTTCAATACACAAATAAAAGTTGACCAGT
Organism: Gastrophryne carolinensis; assembly: GCA_027917425.1. Lineage (NCBI taxonomy): Eukaryota > Metazoa > Chordata > Amphibia > Anura > Microhylidae > Gastrophryne > Gastrophryne carolinensis. The sequence continues at coordinate 392,233,997 of CM051239.1, read as the reverse complement.
AAAAGCTTCCTTAATCTAATAGTGTTTAATTCCTGTTTAAATCCTGGATTGGCTGTGTGCACCCTGCCAAGCAAACCCAATTGGTCACTGGTAGTAATGTGGAAACTCCAAAGAATACTGGTCAGTTAGGTACACAAGGACGAACGTGGTCTTGTGGAATGCTGGCAACCCTATGTTAAAGTTATCCAACCTTACCACATGTCCAAAGAAGAATATTAGTTTGGCAATTTTTACTTAATGTTTGCGGTTACTATGGTTTCTTGTCTTAGAGATGCATGGAAGCAGATCATGCAAACAGGCCATGAACCCCTGGGGCAGAGTAGGGTGAGTGTGCTGATCTGGGAGGAAGCATATGGCTATACAGCTGCTAAAGAGTCAGAAGATCCAGGCTGGCTGTATGTGTAATGGTCACATATGATCTAGACATGCATACTGCATACTGCTGTCTATATGTCTAATACAGCTGTATGTCTAATACTGCTGTCTATATGTCTAATACAGCTCTCTATATGTCTAATACTGCTGTCTATATGTCTAATAGTGATTTTTTATTAAATAGTGTTTTCATTTACATTTTGGCTGAAAGGAACCAAAATATGCCTATTCCCTAAATGTAATCTGCCATAAACACAAATGGGGTCATCTTTCTACCTCGCATAGCAACACCTCACCTTTCATGTTTTACACCACTGCTGCCTTTTTTCAGCTACAGCTTCTTTCCCTGTCACCTATTCTTAGCTTGTCTCCCCAAGTATCCCATATACTGTCCATGCTTTAGTTTTTAAGGACATTTTCCCAATGCAGTTTAGGGCATCTCTAAGCTGGTCAAACTTTGCCTTTTTGAAGTTCCACGTTCTTGTGGCTCCTTGATAAGGCCCCTTAGTGACTACTAAATGGAAATTAATAATATTATGATCACTGTTTCCAAGATGCTCCCCAACCTGTAACTTTGTTACTTAGTTTGGTACATTGGTGAGTATTAGGTCTAATATGGCTCTCCCCCTTGTTGGAGCTTGTACTTGTTTGGAAAGGTAGCCATCTTTTATTTTAGATAAAAAAAAAACGATTACTTTTATGAGATCCACAGGTTTCAGCATCCCAGTCTATATCTGGGTAACTAAAGTCCCACATAATAGCTACCTCATTTAATTTAGCGTCTATATCTATTTGCCTTAGCATCAAATATTCGGTGGATTCAAATATATCAAATATATCAGTATTTTTTTTTTTACACCACTGCTGCCTTTTTTCAGCTACAGCTTCTTTCCCTGTCGCCTATCGTCTTCTTGTCTTGACTGGCTGCCCTCTTCTCCACTGGACATACCACTGCCCTGATCACTGAGTACTATGCTCATGGTCAGGGCTGGCTCCAGATTTAAGTGGGTGTGGGCCCCTTACAGTGTGTGATAAAACACATAATGGTAAAGCTGCATTATACACAGGTGCTAAAGCCTTGCTCCAGTTCCCCTTTGTAGTGTACCAAAACCCTTGTGGAGCGGCTCTGGAGTCTAAATGACTCCAGGACCATCCACTAGCCTTCCCCCAAGGCATCTAAAACCAGGATGTCCTGTAGTGTGAAGCTCCACAGGTCGTACACAAAACTCACCTTTGCCGGGGCTCCCACAATGCGGTCACCACCTGCGACTGCATCCCCGCCTTAACTGATAGGCTAGGGAAAGGAGCGCTATCCAGAGATGTAAGGGATGCGCCCAGAGGACAGATCAAATAATCTGACTTTTTTATAGATTAGCCAATCGACAATTTAAAAAATGTTGGGTAGGGGTGGCCACAGTGGTGGAGAAACCCTTTTTTTTAAATCAGGCCACTGCCGAGTCGGCCTCATTGCCCGAGGTACTCAGACGGAGAGGGTTTTAAAGCGTTCCTATACACATTTGTTAACCACTTCCACATTCTGCAGTGTCTGGAAGTCATGTGACTACCAGTGACCAATCTGGACCCCAGTGGAATTGCACATCAAACCAGAATGGTTTCCGTAAAGCCATTTTAATTAAAACCCCACCCACACTGAACTCTGCAATAGCTTAATAAACGTTTATCTAAAGTATGATTTTACCTAATGCAATCTTTGATGGCCACTTCCACATGTGTGGTCTGCGGAATCCGCACATACAGCGTCCCACCGCAGCCAGTCCTCTGTACCTGAAGATTTGTATTTTCCCATCACCGCAAGTCCATCCTATCTTGAGACTTGTGGTCTAAAAGGAAGGCATGGGCTTTCTGTGTGGCTGGGAGCTGATTCTGTATAGGCAGCGCTGATTGGTTGAGACGCCACCCATACAAGATCGCCATTCAAGCTTATCTACTGCTGGTCACTGGGGATGTGTAAACAATGCTGCTTTAATGGAGGAGCATCAGAGCAGCAGAGGGGTAGTTAAATGGGCTTAGATTTAAACTTCCACTTTAACTGATTCAATCTTCTGGGTGATTCTCCAATCTATTCCCAACCAGACTGTCCAGGGCCGGTGTCATCGCCCGACAAGGCGGGGCAGCTGCCGGGGGCCCCCACCCTCCGGGGGCCCCCTGACAGGGCCGGCCTTTGGGGTGTGCAACAACGCTTGACGGGCGGCGGACTGGGAGGGCACCACCACAGCTGGTGCCCACATCTCCTCGAATGGCGGGGTTCCACACCACGGGGCATCTCAATCTAGATTTCAGGGGAGAAAGTGCTGGGTTTTGTTCTGCTTTCAAGTTGCCCACCCCAGCTGATTTCCTATCCCTGGAGCATCCCAATCTGTGATACCCTACTGTATAAAACCCCCTGGGTTCGCTGGCATACCCACTATGCAAGCAATTCCACCCCTGAGTTTTGGTCCGCTTTACAGGGGCATCTCAATTTGGGAAGCCCCTGTTGTGAAAGAACCCCCCTGGTTTGGCCGTTAACTCAAACTGGTGATCCCACAGTGCATTCACAAGTCTTTCTCGAGGAAAGTAATGAACAAATAGCGGGGGGGGGGGGGGTCACACACAGGGGCATCCAAAATAAGGAGAATCTATATTTGTTTAGACTCCGAGGTCAGGTTTAAAGGGGTTTGGTGTGCTTCAAATTAGACCAAAGCTAGAATTTTGGTGAAAATATCATGATCCTTGTGGGGTATCCAGAATTGGGGCATCCCTCCATGATGTGACGTGGCACTTCACCACAAAGGGGCCCACTGAGACCATGCCGCCCAAGGGCTCACGTAAACCTGGAGCCGACCCTGACACTGTCTATCATCTAATCACTTGGTCCTTTTTGTTAGTATCTCTACTGTTTACCAGTTTCATGTATAGTTCAATTGTTATTTATAAAGCTCTCTCTCACCTACCTCCTCTACATCTGTATGCATCTCACTGTACAGCCTTAAATTTTCTCAGTATCTTCTATCTCTTCATATGGTTTCAAGATTTACATGCCTCTATTTTTGGAATTCTTTCTATAATATACAATTTAACACTCATAAAACCTACAAAGCTTAACCGTTTAATATATCACTCTTTTGTGAATCCCCAGTGCTGCAATGTTGTTGTTAATGCTAAAGCTAGTATAAACACCCAACCAACATAAGGAAAAGAAAGCACAGAGGATGGCTGTATTCTCTAAGACAATTGAAAATGGAATTATCAAAAGACAATTTCTACTTGTTCTACTCATCCACTATAGATTTGGTACTATGCACGTCCATAAAGATCACCTCCCTAATCGATAAAAAAAAGACACAAAGGATTATAACGACTGCCAGTAAAATTACGGACTCCCCCCCTGCCCTCAATAGATTCCCTCTACAGCAGTAGAGTCCTGAAATGGGCCCAAAGTTTAATGAGAGACCCATCACTCCCGGGCCATAGGTCCTTCCAGATATTACCTTGTAGTAGAAGACTAAGGGTCCAACAAACAAAGACATGAATAGTTTCTCCACTAGCAACAATCCAATTTGTACTATTAATATTATTGTCTACATAAAATGTGTATTTATGGAACGATTTGTCAGCTGTGTACCTTATTTTTATTTTACATAGGAAATGTAAAATTGTAAACCCTTTTTGATGCTTACCCCCACCCCTACATTACAAATGCCTGTAGGTTTTCATGTCAAGAAAATGTCCTAGTATATTATGTACTTGGCGAAAATAAATGATTACTGAAGTCCTGAACTTCCAGCTTTAGTCCCACTGGAGGTGTGTGGATAATGGTCACTTTCGCCTTGCAGCGTACTGCGCACACACACACACACACACACACTGGTGCATCTGGAAGTTTGAGCCCCAGCATCTATATCACAACATCAGAGGACCTGATCAAATGTCAAAGGCAGCAGAAGTTACAATATTTTTATCAACAGTCTAGAAAAGGGGTTCCCAAACATTATGTGTCCCACTGGTGAAAGGCAAAATCCTATCAGGAGATACTTGGTGAGGCTGCAGACTGATCAAATTGTATTTGCTCCATAAATACTTAACTGCTCCAAAAGCTGACAAAAAATGTTATGTGTAGCTTGATGTATTTTGTACATTTTGGTTCCAGGTGACCGACAACCCATAAGTACCAACCAGGTAGTACTTGAGATAATCCGAATCAGGAAAGTGGCACTCAAATAAACTATGTAAATAACAGATAAGGGCAGCAAAACTTGAGACTGAAAGACAAATAGCCAAAGAGAGAAAAACTAGCAGCAAAATGTTCTTTAGCTAAATAAACAGTAAAAGATACAAACCTGAAGGTGTTCCCCCCCCCCTGAAAAGCAAGGGGGGCAACTATAGGGGTGAGAGCCTCCCCGTTCAGCTATCCCGTGAGTTTTCCCGTTGGTTTTGGCCTTTAATCGGGTCAGGAAAGGGTGCTACGTTGATCTTAGTGTGCGTTTATGCGCTCAGGTGTGCGCTCAGCCGCCTTTCCGATTGTCGGCTCGCACGAGGCTGTTTCCCGGGAAAGCGGACGCCTCGTTCATTGGTCCGTTTTTTCAGTGATGCAGAGCCTTGATTTCCGATTGAAATCACCCTAATAAAACGGGGCCGCCGAGCCTTCACTTATGGCCAGTCAGAGCAGCCGTATTTGCACTCGGGCAATAATATGCAGTCCTCTGTTGTAGCACATCAGCGGCGCCAGCTCCGCGGCCTTGTCCTGCTGAGTATGGCAGAAACCAGGCGGCACCGCACGCCTTTGGACATCGATGGCATGAGTATTTGTTATATTTTAGGGGGTTTTTTTTAGGGTCCTTTTTACAGGGTCTACCTACCGTATTTTTCGCCCTATAAGACGCACCTGCCCATAAGACGCACCTAGGATTTGGGGGAAGAAAATAAGAAAAAATCAAATCAAAAACGCACCATTACAGACAGTGTGGCATTCCCATAGGCAGTGTGGGATGCCCCCATTCCATAGACAGTGTAGCATGCCCCCATCCCATTCCCCGTATATCCAGTGTGGCATCCCCCCCTCCCATTCCCCATATACCCATTGGCTGTGTGGCATCCCCCTCTCCCCCCATTAGTATAGGCTGTGTGGCATCCCTCTCCCCACATTCCCATAGGCTGTGTGGCATCCACCTCTCCCCCCATTCCCATTGGCTGTGTGGCTTTCCCCCTCCCCCCATTAGTATAGGCTGTGTGGCATCCCTCTCTCCCCATTCCCATAGGCAGTGTGGCATCCCCCTCTCCCCATTAGCATGGGCTGTGTGGCATCCCCCTCCCCCCATTAGCATGGGCTGTGTGGCATCCCCCTCTCCCCATTAGCATGGGCTGTGTGGCATCCCCCTCTCCCCATTCCCATAGGCTGTGTGGCATCCCCCTCCCCCCATTCCCATAGGCTGTGTGGCATCCCCCATTCCCATAGGCTGTGTGACATCCCCCTCCCCCCATTCCCATAGGCTGTGTGGCATACCCCTCCCCCCATTCCCAAAGGCTGTGTGGCATCCCCATCCCCCCCATTCCCATAGCCTGTGTGGCATCCCCATCCCCCCATTCCCATAGCCTGTGTGACATCCCCCTCCCCCCATTCCCATAGGCTGTGTGGCATACCCCTCCCCCCATTCCCAAAGGCTGTGTGGCATCCCCCTCCCCCCATTCCCATAGGCTGTGTGGCATACCCCTCCCCCATTCCCAAAGGCTGTATGGCATCCCCATCCCCCCATTCCCATAGCCTGTGTGGCATCCCCATCCCCCCATTCCCATAGCCTGTGTGGCATCCCCATCCCCCCATTCCCATAGCCTGTGTGGCATCCCCCTCCCCCCATTCCCATAGGCTGTGTGGCATACCCCTCCCCCCATTCCCAAAGGCTGTGTGGCATCCCCATCCCCCCATTCCCATAGGCTGTGTGGCATACCCCTCCCCCCATTCCCAAAGGCTGTGTGGCATCCCCCTCCCCCCATTCCCATAGGCTGTGTGGCATCCCCCTCTCCCCCCATTCCCATAGGCTGTGTGGCATCCCCCTCCCCCCATTCCCATAGGCTGTGTGGCATCCCCATCCCCCCATTCCCAAAGGCTGTGTGGCATCCCCATCCCCCCATTCCCATAGGCTGTGTGGCATCCCCATCCCCCCATTCCCACCCCCCTCCCCCATTAGTATAGGCAGGCGCCATAGTAAAAAAAAAAAAAAAGTTAAACTCACCTGTCCGCTGACACCACTGCGCTGAGCGGCCGGCTCCGTGAATGGGGTGGGCGTGGCCTGCGCCGCAGCGTCGACGCAGGCCACGCCCACCCCATTCACGAGCTGGCTCTGTCCCGGCCCCGCCGCTGCGATCGCTGTCTTTTCAGGCAGCGATGACAGCGGCGGGGCCAGAGACAGAGCCCCCGCCGCTCCTCCATCTGCTCCCCCACATGCGATCACGAAGGTCCGGGCAGCGGGTGGGCGTGGCCTGCGCCGGTGCAGGCCACGCCCACCCACTGCTGGGACCTTCGTGCTCGCGTGTGGAGGTTGCCCACCCTGTCTGACTGTGTTTTTTCCCTTAACACACTATTTGGTAACTATTTTCGTAGTATATTTTGAGCCTAATTATTGAGCTACAAATTAAATGTGTTAAGTGATTGTACCCTATTGCGTCATGTTCTTGCCCTCTTATGTAAGTAATATTCCCCAGACTTTTTTAATGAGTGTACAGGTTGGATGTGCATGTAGTCTCATTAGAAATGTCCTTTCCTCCCACCCTACCCCACTCACCTATTTGTCCCTCTTTTCTATTGTTGCAATGCACACCTTTTTTGTTTTTTAATTTTTTTTGTTTTTTTGGGCAGGAGACTCTGGCTATCCTTTGCTCCCCTGGCTGATGACCCCCATCCTGCACCGATTTTCACAGGCAGAGGAGCGCTACAATACTGCCCCCAGGAGGACTCGCTCTGTGGTGGAGCCAGGCTTTGGTGTCTTGAAGATGAGGTTCCGTTGTCTTGATGAGACTGGGGGGGCACTACAATAGACGCCTGCAACGGTCCTAAACCTAATCATGGCTTGTGGGCTACTCCACCACCTTTAGTTTCAGCCCTCCCCACCCCTCCTTTTTCTTGCACCCAAAGTGGCACCGTGCAAACCATCCGTGCACAACTATTGTTTAGTGTTTTTTCAGAGACCACAAATTTTTTTTTTTTTTTTTTTTTTTTATTTTACAAACAAATTTTGTTGTGTCTTTTTTTTGGGGGGGAACAAAAGAAAAATTACATGTGGGGTCAGAAAATGTATTCCCCACAAATTAGTGGTATGTTGGGTTGCATGCTGACAAGGAATGATGTTGTGCCTGCAAATTGGCTGCAATGTGGGCCAGGCTTTGATTAATCTCACCCATATGGCTGGTTAGGGCAGAGATATTTCTGTTTAATACCTCTAATTGGGCGTTGAGGATTGTGAGTTGGGTGCACATAGTCTCATTGAATTGCTGTGTTGTCGCCGAAAAGGCTATATTTTCCTGCCTCCATGCTTCCTCCAAAATTTGAAGTTGCCTTCTTTGGGAAATATGGCGTCTGGACTGGGTTGGAGCAGTGGGACGGGTGGTTTGTTCTGGTTTAGAAGGTGGTTGTGGATGTGGTGGTTGTGCCGGGGGTTGACTGCGTTGCTGCCACTGGTTCAGTAGTGGTTAGTGACATATGTGGGGTGTCCTCCTCCAAATCTCGTATATGGTCGATGATGGGTGGGCTTCCTGTGGTCTGTAAAGAAATATAGCTTCCTTTTAGTTTATTTCTGTCCACAAAAGCTCTCAAATATCAATGTTAAAAGTGCACACCAAGGACCATTGACTTACCTCATCGCAATCCACAATTTGGGTTCGTGGTGTAGAATCCTGGTGTGCCCTTGGCCTCGGTGCTAACGCAGGGGTTTGGGGGCCTGGTGTGTCCTGTTGACTTGGTCCTTAGAATGTAGATTTGAAGATTAGCTAAATGGCCAAGTTCAGTGTGTTGTGTAGCATAACACTGCCTTATTGAACTTTTTGTAATAGGTCATGGCAAAATCAGACTCACCTTGGGACCTTACATTCCGGTCTGTGTCTTGTGCCCCTGCCAGGCCCTGGATGCTGGCCGGGTGTATGTATGTATATACATGTTCCTCGGCGGGTGTAAGGATTATTTTAGTGGGTAAGCCACCCCCTGTCTGTTGGCTGGGGAAGATTAAATCACACCTAATAAGTGTTACATCCTTTTAACAATGCGACTACCAATGCATTTAATTTGCCCTTTGCCTCTGCTACACCCCCTGTCTGTTGGCTGGGGAAGATTAAATTACACCTAATAAGTGTTACATTCTGTTACCAATGCGACTAAAAATGCATTTAATTTGCCCTTTACCTCTGCTGACGGCGCATGTCCATTTTTTTTTTAGTATTTCAGGTCCCCAAATTTCCTTTTGATTTGTTGAATATCTCGCCTGACAGATCCCACACTATTTACTTGGCGGCAAAAATTCGTCCAGATCTCCAGCTTAGCCTGCTTAGTGGTGGATTTGGAGCTCCTGCCAAATAGGGCATCATAATGCTCACAAACTGCATTTGCCACAGCCATGCTTTGAGCATCGCAAAAACGTGCAGTTAGGGAGCCACGCGTGGTTGTCGGCCACATGGGTGTGTGGTGTCCCCTGTATCTGTGGAAATTGATGGTTGGCTATCTGGTGAGTCGTGTGTGGTTCTGGGGCTTATGGGGGAGGGTGATGGTGTGTGTGTGCTGCTATGGCTTAATGTCTGGGTTCCTGTTGAGCTATCAGAAGTGGAGCTGCATGTGGAATGTGAGGTACTGGAATTGGGAGAACCAGAGGGTTGAGGTGGAGGGGTTGGTGACCTTGGTGGGGTGGTGGGTTTGGCAATACGCTTTCCCTTGCTGATGTGTTTTGTTTTGTGGGTATGTTTGGTGTGTTGAGGTTGAGGATGCTGCAGGGTCTTACTCGATTTTGCACCCTTGTGTGTTTGTGCTTTTTTGGCAGGTGGTGGTGAATGGGTTAATGTCTCCTTGGTCCTGCGTTTTTTGGAATGTGCCTGTGTGTGTGGAGTATCCTGTGTTTTAGTTGGGGCATGTTCTGCCTGTGTCTGGTGCCTGCTCTTCTGTCTTTTGGAGGATGAGGCATGTGTGCGGCTGCTATGTGCCTCGGGCCTTGGTTGGCTCTTTTTGCTCCCTTTAGGTCTGGCCATAATGATATGGTATCCAACACAGAGCTGAGTGCCTTGCGCTTTAAATATGTTTCCCGTGTGGGCGTGGTCAACAGCGGGTGCGCACCTGCGTGCACGCACGTCACCGCGGGGGAACGTCAGAGCTATACCAGGAAAACCAAGAAAAGATGTCGCCCGCAATCTTTACACAGGAGCAGGATGACATCATCATGGATGTGAGTATGCGAGCGTGCGTTTATGTGCGCGCACACATTCCTTATAATAAAAAAAAGTGCAGGAATAGTCTGAAACAGCTTAGTTTGTCACATTAAATACAAGCCCACCTTAGTTTAACACATGTACGCAGCTACAAACTAGGCTACATGCAGATAGAAGAAATAGGGCAATGTGAGGCAGCAAGAGGTTAATAAAGTGACTTTAGTTAGGGCAGGAAACTTGTTAATGTATTTTGGGGATTAATGGTGGGTCCTTGTATCTTTTTTTAACAGATGATGCTGAGGAATCGCTACGACTTCTTGCCGTCAGATTATGAGAATCGGACGTTGGCCCTGGCGGTGGTGGACGCGATCGCACGCCGATCACAAACCACCTATACCTTCACCCAGATCACCCAACACTGGTCTGATTTAAAGAGAAGGCATAAGCCCCGGGTGAGGCGGTACTTCGCCAAACATTTTCCATGTAAGTGGTGAAAATGTAAATGCACCTCTAACCCTGGCATCGCCTGGGCGTGGTTTTATGATTGTGTTTGTATTTCAGCCCATGAATGGAATATACGGTTCCGCCCCACCCGGACCAGGACACGCAGCCCAGTGTTGGGCGAAACAGGTTAAGGTGTAGGTGGCCCACCACCAGTGTCAACGGCCACCCCCTCCTCTGTAAGTGACTCGGAGGAGCCGCTGGACCTCAGCATGCAGGGGAGGGGGCAATCTGACGGCAGGGAGTCGAGCCTAAATGACCCTCAACCTGACTCCGGTAATGGAAATATAGTTAGATATGTGGTAATACATGCATTAAATACAGATACTCATGTGCACTATTGTTATTTGTAGATTCAGACGTCGCAGGGACATCCCAAGGGATGAGCGAGGAAGGGGGCGAGGAGGAAGAGGTGGCTGGGGAAGGTGAGTAGATTGATACCTAGAAGCCTAACTTAATATTATATTCATGAAACAACAACAGTCTCTAATATCAGTGTGTTTATCATCCATACAGATTCACACCAGCAACAGAGGGAGGCTGAAGGGAGACTCCGCCCCCGACGCAATGTGCGCCCAAAACCTTGTAAGTGGTGTTTATTTCAACTAAAGAAAATGAGCAAACAATTCCATTTGAAAACTAAAAATCGCAAACATTTCCATATAAATTTGATAAAAAAGCCCTTAAAGCGGACCTTAACTCTGAATAATAGTCTATCTTAGATATTTCACACACCCTGTACATACAGATTGGCCACCTTACAAATCAGCCTACCTGCACCTAGTGCATGTTATGAGCCTTTATACATCAAAAATGGCGGATTATGGAAGCCGCCATCTTATCAGGCAGCCTGCAAACAGGAAGTTCCTTCTAACTGTGCTGCTCTGCATTCTGGGATTGCTGACCTTTTCCAGAGCACAGCTCTGCTCTGTGTGAGCAAAGCACAGCTATAACCCACCCTCTGTACCTTATCCCACTCTCCTCTCCTCAGTAAGTGTGATGCTTCTGAGTCAAGATGGTGGCGCACGTATCCTAAATTCCAGAACTGAGTTGCAGCCCAGTGGGGGAAAGAATAATAATTGATTGACTAAAAACGTACTATATATTAGTTTAAGATGCTGCAGAATCTTTTAAAAAGAGTTTGTGCTTTTCATTAAATCACGCAGAAGGTCCGGTTTAAAAAGGGCCCCAAAAAAACCACGGCCAAACAAACAAAAAAAACAATGCTAAACTAATGTTGTTTTTCATTCACAGATCAAAGAATACAACATCCTCAAGACCCAGAGGCCTAATTTTTTTTTAAATGTTAAAAATTTAAATATTTTTTTTTTTCTGTTTTAAAAAAAAAACAACGTTTTAATAATAAAAAAAGTAAAAAATTTTGAGAGTTGTCTTTCCTGCAAAAGTACAATCACACAACATCATCACACATTTACATTACACAAAAGGTTTAGATATGGGACAATAAATCCGAAACACTCACAAACAATTAAGGTATGCATTAAGGACAAGGAAGAAGGAACAACCAAGGAGATTAAGGTATGCATTAAGGACAAGGAAGAAGGAACAACAAAAAATGTATTTAAATATATATATATGTGTGAAATTGGGAGTTGTTGCCATATGTATATTCCAATGGAGGTTGAGGGATGTGCGCTTGCGTGTAGCCAGATTGACAACTGAAGAGCCATGGAGATGTAAGTATACTTGAAAAAAACACCAAAATGGAAGGTCAAATACGATGAAAGGCAAGCAGGTACGTTCAAAAAGCAAGGAAAAAACAGGGAAAAACGGTCCGCCCGTGTGAACGGGAACGGAAGCCCCGATCAAATTGAAGGCACCCGAGAGAGCAAAAAACACTTCCCGAGTGAAGACAAATTTACGGATCATTTAGGGAGCCATTCCGACGGAGGCTCTGCATCACATTTGTGCCACGATTCAAACGGGAGCCCCGGACAATCGGAAGGTTTTAAGCTCAGACCGGGGGAGGCTCTGCATCAGTTCTTATGGTAAAAAAAATGATTTTCGCCTCAGAGATTGAATTTATTTTTTTCCAGTCAAAGGCAGTACCCCCCTTGTTTTTAGAGAGAGTGTTACCTGAAATAGTGTTTCCCCATATTTTTTGTATTGCCCATTTATATATTTATACAAGTTAACCATGTTCACTCTCAGTCATCTTCTCTCAAGACAAAACAGATTTAATTCTCGGAATCTTTCCTCATAACTAAGATCTTTCATTCCTCTGATTAGTTTGGTGGCTCTCCTCTGCACCCTTTCCATAATCAGAGCATCTTTTCTATGAACTGGTGACCAGAACAGGACGGCATATTCCAGGTGAGGGCGCACCAGTGCCTTGTAAAGAGGAAAAATGACATCCCAATCCTGTGATTCCAAACCTGTTTTAATGCATGCTAGTATCTTGGTGGCCTTGGAAGCAGCTGCTTGACATTGCATGCTGTTATTTAATATGTGATCTACCAGTACCCCCAGATCCTTCTAAACAAGTGATTCTCCCACTTTTACTCCCCTGGGGACATGTGTGGCCTTCAGGTTGTTAGACCCCAAGTGCATGACTTTACATTTCTCCACATTGAACTTCATTTGCCAAGTGTCCAAGTCAGTTTGAAGCGTGTGAACATCTTCAATAGACTGTACTGTGCTACATATCTTTATGTCATCTGCAAAAATAGAGACAATGCATTTAAGTCCATCTTCTTTTACAATATTTTTTTTGAGCAAATTTAGAGTTTACAACATGATATATAATCACAGCATGTTCCAGTCAAACAGATAATACAGCATACTGGTGTCATTTAATCTAAGCAGCATAAATGTCAGATAATTTCTGTCTTTATCATTATAAAAAGTGCAAGTTCTAATAAATCCTATGTGAGTCTCTGTTAACTCTAAACAGCCTGGCTGCACCTCTGTTACCAGAACCCGCCCCCGGGGGGGGGGGGGGGAAGCTTTTGCTCTACTGAAGAACCTCTTGGGAGGAGCTGCGGCAGAGAATGTTATGCAAATTAATTTATAAACTCATTATACATTAAACCACACATAGCAATTTAAGGCGTCCTCAATGGACTACCTGTTTAAACACAACAAAGTAAAGCAAGCAGAAAGAAGGGAAGAAGGAAGAGAAGTTAAGAAAGGGTAAAGAATGAAAAGGGAAGAGAGGAATAGGGAAGAGAGGAAAAGTGGAGGGAGGGGGAAAAATGGAAGGGTGGCGACGTTAGGGCCTCTATAAAGGTGGATGGAAGGAAGAGGGGCATCCCAGAGCACGCAACATCTCCCCTCCTGCTGGGTCAGTGCTCATTAACCCTATTCCCTAGGGCCATCAAACCTAATAGCCCCTAACACTTTTTCCGTTGGAACTCTCTCCATGGTTCCCACACCTGGTCAGCCTTTTCCTTATTAGACATAATGGAGGCTGTCATTTGCTCATTCACCATTATGTTCGCCATCCTCGCCTCTACCTCCTGCCATAATAGTCTGGGGGCTTTCCAATTCGCTGCCACTGTTAGTCGCACGGCAACCAATAGATGCTTTACTAGGCTCCACTCATCCCTCATATAGGGCTGCTGCTTCAATGATAATAAAGCTTCAAGCGGAGTCGGGGAAAGAGATCTACCCAAGATGTGAGATAACACTTTGTACGCCTCATTCCATAAGCCCTGTACCACTGGGCATCCCTACCAAACATAGAGGTACTCTCTAATTGCTCCAAATACCCTGTAGCATCTGGGGGAGTGTGAGGCGGAGCATTTATGAAGTCTCGCCGGGGTGTAGTACCAACGGAGTACTATAACACATTTAGCGACGTTTTCCGCACATTGTTCCAAATTTTCCTCCAATCCTCCCCTTCAATTGGGGCCCAGCTCCACCTCCCACCTCTCCATGTATCCATGTCGCGGGGGGTCAGCCCATTGCACCAAAGCCCCATAGATATATGTGATCATCCCTTTTGCAAACGGCTGGCGAAGAGATGCTTGCTCCAGTGGGGTAAGCCGGTATGGTGGAGATCCCCTCTTCAGAATGCTACCGACAAAATGCAAAAGTTGCAAATATCTGAAGATTTCCGAGGAGGGGATCTATTTGGCGCTTTTAAGACCCTCAAAAGATAGCACTCCTTTTGGAGTACTGAGATCGTGTATAGTCACAATGCCATTGGCCTTCCACCATCCGAAGCTGTGAGCACGCATGACCCCTGGGAGAAACAATGGGTTATCAAACAGCCTCACCAAGGGCAAATGTTTAGATTCCAGCTTTGCCCTGGTCTTGCAAAGATCCCATTTGTCCAACAGGCAACGCAGGATTGGGGAGATGGTCTTAGGCCGCACTCGCTTAGGGACCCACGGTAGGGTCTCTACATCCATTGGCAAGGATCTTCTTGCCTCCTCCAGGACCAACAGTGGGGCCTCCTGTTTAGCATGGAGGAGCGGCAGAGGAGCAACCTGTGCCGCCAGGTAGTATTTATGAAGCAGAGGCACCCCCAGGCCTCCCCTGGTGGTGTGGTGGTATAGTGTTTTCCTGTTCACCCTTGATTTGATTGGCCCCCAGATATACGTTAATATCTTATTTTGCAGCGGCTTAAAAAAGGATAAGGGGATCGAAATTGGGAGCACCCTGAATAAATATAAAAGCTTCGGCAGGAGGGTCATTTTAACTGTGGTTAGCCTACCTAGCCACGATATTTTTAGATTATACCAAGGGTTTAACATTGAGTCGACCAGCTTCGGGATATGTGAATAGTTAGCCTTAAACAGCGTTTCATATGTGGGGGTAATTTTGACCCCCAGATACGGCAATTGCTGCGTCCAGCTCCAAGGGAAATTATCCAAAAGGGCCTGCTTCGTGGAAGGCTTCAAGGAAATATCCAGAGCTGTGGACTTTATGTTTGTGCCATTTATCCGGAGGCCTGAAAAGCTCCAGAAGGGTTTTGAATATATTGGAAATAGAGATATGTGGACCTGTAACCATCAGGAGCATATCATCCGCGAAGAGCGATAGCTTATTTTCCCCTGAAGCTGGGGAAATCCCCCTGATGCCTCCATTGCTCCGAGTCTTAATAGCCACGGGCTCCAGTGCCAAAATGATGGATGGGGGACAGAGGGCACCCCTGCCTAGTTCCTCTATAGATTGAGAAGGGAGGAGATTCTACACCCGCATATTTCAAGGTGGCCTTTGGTAAGTTATATAACGCATCCACAGCAGCCAGCATTCCCTCCCCAAATCCCCACCTCCCCAGCACCCACCGCAGGTATTCCCAGGAGATGGAGTCAAACGCCTTCTCGACATCCAAAGACAGCAACATGGACTCCTGATCAGTACCCTTAACTGAATCTATCAGCTGTAGTATACGCCTGACTCCATCTCTCGCCTGACGGTATGGGACAAACCCCACTTGGTCCTTGTGGATTAGGCAACCCAAAAAGAAATTTACCCTAGTGGCTAAAACTTTAGCAAACAATTTAAGGTCAATATTTAAGAGGGAAATGGGTCTATAGTTGCTGCATTTTTGATGATCCTTTCCTGGCTTTGGGATCATAACGATGTTTGCTTTTAACATTTAACCCTCAAAGAAATTACCCCGCATTATATGGTTAAAGAGGTTAACTAGTGGGGGGGTGACCTCTTGGCTGAGCTTTTTATAGAGGGTTGCGGTTAGTCCATCTGGGCCCGGTCTTTTAGCTGGCTTAAGTTCCTTAATAGCCTGTGACACTTCCTCAGCTGTAAAATCCGCCTCCATAGCTAGTTTTTGTGGCTCAGTTAACCTAGGGAGTGAGATATCCTCAAAAAACTCAGAAACCACTTTCCCATCCATTGGTTGGGGGGCCTCATACAGCGTTGCCAGGCCTGCCCTAAATTCCTCCAATATTTTTTGGGGGGTGGTGGTTAGAGCCCCGCCTTTCACCTTCAGCCTTATTGGAGGGGCCGGATTTTCCTGACACCGGAGTTGGGCAGCCAGCAGGGTGTTGGGTTTGTTACTGCAGGCATAGTATTTCTGCCTCGACCATTTATACCTAGTTTCTGCCTGACTGATTTGAAACTTGTTTAGAGCCACCCTGGCTTTTTCCAGTCTGGCCACCCCGCTACCCACCTTTGAGCCCTTAAACTCCTTGACAGCCTCTGCATACTCCTTCTCCAGTACCCGAGCCTGCAGCTCCCTTTCCCTTTTCCACCTCGAAGCCATCCCTAGGAAGTGACCCCTCATAACAGCCTTAAAAGCTCCCCACAACATTGAGGATGAGTTCCACTGAGCCCTTATTGTGCGCAAAATATACTGTGGCAGTCTTTTTCACCTGCTGTACTGCCTCCTCCGTAGATAATAGGGAGTCGTTTAACACCCACGAGGCCGGCCCCATTTTAGTTAGCAAGCTGCAGCATGTGATTGTAACCATATCATGATCAGACCAAGGTACTGGTACTATCTCTGCACGCAGGATTTGCGTCAAAAAAACCCTTAAGGTAAATATATGGTCAATTCTACTATGCAGCTTGTGAGGGTGGGAGTAATGGGTAAAATCTCTTTTCCCTGGGTTCAATTCCCGCCATGTATCAACCAATTGGGCCCCCTGGATTATACTGGTAAAGGCCTTAGCTTCTCCCTCAAGCTGTGGGGAGGGCGGGAAGGACCTATCTAGCCTGTTATGTAGGGTCACGTTAGAGTCCCCACATAGGATTACTGTCCCCTGTACATGTGCCTTAACCAGCTCACAGATCCTGGACAGGAACTTAGCCTGTCCCACATTAGGCGTGTTATAATTGCACAGCGTGACCTGCACATCATGCAGGACTCCCTGGAGAAGCAAATATCTGCCCGCTGGATCTGCCCGCCGCTCAGTGCAAACAAATTAGGAGTTTTTGTGAAAAGCTATGAGGACCCCCTTTTGCTTGGTTTGCCCCGTGGCTTGAAAAAAATTGTGGGTACCTTGGGTGCAG
The DNA here is from genome assembly GCA_027917425.1 of Gastrophryne carolinensis. Taxonomy (NCBI): domain Eukaryota; kingdom Metazoa; phylum Chordata; class Amphibia; order Anura; family Microhylidae; genus Gastrophryne; species Gastrophryne carolinensis. The sequence continues at coordinate 392,216,783 of CM051239.1, read as the reverse complement.
GTAGCGCGGTGAGGAGGTTGAGGAGAAATGCGTTTCTTGCAGGCATACTACTCCCGCTCTCAGAGAGTTAAATAGTTTAAATGCCCTCGCTTATTAGGGGAGTTAAGGCTTTGCACGTTCAGTGAGATCACCTTCACAGCCATAACATGAGATTAACCCAATTATAAGCACTTTGCTTACCAAGTAGCCCAAGCACCTTCGCCGCCCTATGGGTGAGAAGGGAAGGGTAAGGATAGGTAGTGTAGATAGAAGTAACTAGAGTAAAGAGAAGAAGAAAGAGGGAGAACATCCCAAAAAACAAAACACATGTCGCATGAGACATATAACATCCAAATAGCAATACGTGGATCTGATCCACTAGTAGCATTCTACCAGGGCCTTCGCCACTGGGAGAATGACAGGGGGTAAGCATGGTTCGGCCCCCGGGCACCAGGGCCACCCCACCCTAAATGCTGAACACAACAATCTTATAGCCATTATCATGATCACAACCGTGACTGTAACTGCTGTTATAACGGCCCAGCCCCACATCACCGAGCTGCGCCTATCCACCCACAGACCCCACCGGGCATCACTCCTGTTGCCATCTGTTATCCAAAATTGCACCAGCCCGGGGAGCCCCCGGTGCCCCCCAGTCCCCCCACGCCCCTCCGGCGCGGGGAGACTGGGGCCCGCACCCAAGTTAGGCGAGCGCTGTAGGGCTTATAACAATGCAGCTCCACCTGTCCACACTAGAGCAGGTAGCTACTAACATGAAAAACCTTGGAATCAAACAGAAACTTAACTTAGCATAACCAACCATTTACCGTCCAAAGACAGTGTTAACCAAACTAAACTCTCCACACGACCAGAGGTGTGACACTAATTTTTTGCGCCCTTTTGTCACCCCTCTGATGTGCTCTGGAATGCCTGGGATGACAGATTCTTCAAGGCCTGAGATCTATGTCTCCCCTGCCTCTTACGCTGGGAGCCCCCAGATGACATTGGGGCATCTTTCCTTCACTGCGGGGCCTCTCTCAGGGATGGTGTTGAAGCTAGTACTTTGGGCTCCTCTGGCTGCTGGAGCCCGAGTTGCTGGAAGGTAGATTTTAACTCCAAGGCTGTGGAGGTCTTTCCGTTGTATGTGAATGTCTCTTTAGATGGAAAGCCCCACCTATAGCGTAGGTTTTGTGAGCGTAGGATCTGCAAATATGGTTTAAGAGCGCGCCTTTTGGCAATGGTGGTCTGGGCCAAGTCCGTGAAGACCTGATAGGGATGCCCCTAAAACTGTAGGGGCTCTTTATCTCTATCTCTCGCCGCCTGCATCACTGCTTCCCTGGTTTTAAAATAAACAAACTTAACAATGATGTCCCTTGGGGGGAGTCAGGGGAGCGTTTGGTGAGTGCACGGTGCGCCCGCTCCAGCTCTAACCGCTCGACCGGTATATTGAGCGTCAGCTCCTGCAGCAGGGCCATAATCGTGCCCTGGGCATCCTCCATGGACTCAGGAAGGCCTCTGAATTTGAGGTTGGAGTGGCGATTTCTATTTTCCAAGTCCTCATGCATATCTTTCAGCACAGCAATCTCCTCATGTAATGCCTGCACTTCATCCTCATGCCCCTCCAGGACTGTTGTGACATCATTCATTTGCCCCTCCAGAGTTCTATGGATTCTATGTCCCTGCTCCTTTAACTCCCTAAGGAGCTGGGTTGTGCTTCTAGTGACCACATAGATCTCCTCCCTAATCACCGCTCTAATGTGCTGCAGTGATCCCTGATCCAGGGCCATCCGGGCGCATTGGTTCTGGAACTTAGTGGGGAACTGGGCTTGGCTGTCTACAGAGTACAGTGCTCAGCTCAGCTCTTGGCAGCGCCTGCTTTGATCTGCGACCCTGTCGCATGCTCCACTGCTCGGGCGACCTCTTCCCCCTTCGTCTCCTTTGATCTGGCGGCGAGTCTGAGCTTTCAGGCTGCTGTCTGTTAGTACCCGGGGTGACGGAGCTCTAGCTGAGCACGTCTATCAGCCGGCTCCTCGGTCGTGCGCCCCCTTAATTCCATCTTCTATATCATTTATTAACAAGTTGAAAAATAGTGGGCCCAGCACTGAACCCTGGGGTACACCGCTTGCAACCGATAACCATTCAGAGTAGGTATCATTAACCACAACTCTCTGCACACGATCCTTCAGCCAGTTTTCAATCCAGTTACAAACAGTTTTTTCTTATGCTGAAGACCTCAGTTTCCCCAATAAGTGTCTATGGGGGACAGTGTCAAATGATTTTGCAAAATCCAGAAAAACTATATCTACAGATGCCTCTCTGTCCAGGCTTCTACTCACCTCTGTCAGGAACCGCTTACCTGATCCCCGTTCCAGCGACGTCTCCAGGCGGCCAGCTGCAGCTGTCACTGTGCGGCGGCCGCGCCGGGCGGCGTCGGCTCGAGCAGCGTCAGCTCGAGCGGCGCCCAGCTCAGCCACGCCCCCCGCTTCCTCCTCCAGGAGCACGTGTCTGTTATGCCCTCCGGCGGCGCTGTGCTGCGCGCACCCGCCGGAGGATCAATTAAAGGGTTAATGAGTCCTAGGGGATTGAGGGCTTCGCCCTCTTCTGCTTTGCAGGCCAATCAGCCCCATTGATATCTTGGCCTTACCTCCTCCCTTGTTGCCAGCCAATTACCCTTGGAATCCTATGTGCTCCAATCAGTACACTGCTTCCCTCAGACCTGTCCCTATAAAGGCAATTCCCTCTCAGTTGTGAATTGCCTGTGATAGCGCTCAGAACCCTGTGTTACCTACTCCTGTGAAGTCTAGCCTGTTGCCGATTTGATTGTACGACCACTCTCGATCCTGAATCCTTGTTGCCGACCTCTGCCTGTATTGACGCCTCTCGATCCTGAATCCTTGTTGCCGACCTCTGCCTGCATTGACGCCTCTCGATCCTGAATCCTTGTTGCCGACCTTTGCCTGAACTGACGCTTCTAGATCCTGATCCCCAGTTGCTGACCTCTGCCTGAACCCCGACTACGTCTTGCCTGACCCCTGGTGCCGCTACGATCTCTGCCTTCCCGTTATCGACCTATTGCCTGTCTCTGGACTTCCGTCACTCACGCTCTTGCTATTGGTTCTCCAGTCCTCCCACATATAAGCTTACATCCTTTGAGCCATTAAGTCCTGGGGGCAACCGATCCCGGGTAGGCGTATCTTGCGTCCTGGCAAGCGGGGGCTCCTACAGGTGAAGCTGGCTGTGGAGATTGGGGGTTGTGAGCTTATTAAGAGGGCTGGAGTTACCCCGAGCGTGACAACCTCCTCATAGAAGCAAATCGGGTTAGTCTGGCAGCTTCTGTCATTAGTAAAGCTGTGCTGGTTGTCACTTATAGTGACTTATAATATTATGCATAGTTACATATTCGTGGATGTAGTCCCTTTATAGCTCTCAAGCAATTACCCTGCAATGATTTTGAACTTACAGGTCTGTAACTGCCCGGAGAAGACATAGAGCCCTTTTTAAAAATGGGCACCACATTTGTCTTTCACCAGTCTCTTTGCACTATACCAGTTGTTAGTGAGTCTTTAAAGAGCAAGAACAGGGGTGGTGATTAGATAACAGAGCTGAGTTCTTTAAGAACTCTTGGGGGAAGTTCATCTGGTCCTGCAGTCTTATTTACATTCAAATTATATAGTCTTTCTTGGATGATATCCATGTTTAGCTTATTGAGTATTATACTTGGGCTATTGCTATCAGTGGCATCTCCCGTGTTGGCTCCTTGCTCCTCACTTGTGTACACAGAGCTAAAGAATCCATTTGACAGCTCCACCTTTTTTTCATCCTCAGTGACCATTTCCCCATTATCATGAAATTGGGCACCTACCTGTTCTGATTTAAATTTCTTTGAATTTATATATTAAAATGTTTTGCTTTATTGGGCCACATCTCTTTAATTTTGTGCTTTCGTCAACCTTATTTCTTTCTTACCTGCTTTATTTGCTAATTTTCTTTTCTTGTTCTTTAAAGCAGTTTTAACTGCAGGTGTCAGCTATGAGGGGTTTAATTTTAGCCGCTTATATTTACCCATAAGAATACATTTTGCCCATTTGGCATCTGTATCCTTATTCCTCAACAGATGCTCCCAGTCTATGTCCTGGAGTGCAGCTCTGAGCCTGGGGAAGTTGGCCTTCCTAATATTCAGTGTTTCTGCCCTCCCAGGCAGAAAATCTTCCTTACAGTTTATGTTAAATACAACTATATTGTCACTGTTAACAAGACCGTCCCTTTCAGCTCATCATCATTTGATATTACCAGGTCCAAAAGAGCATCACCCCTAGCAGGTGCGTCCACAAACTGATTCATATAGTTATCTTGTAGCATGCCGAGGAATTCTCTCCCCCTTGTAGCAGAAGCAGAACCATGTCTCCAGTCAATACCTGGGTCTTTGAATTCCCCCATCACCACCACTGTACCAGTCTGTGACTCCATCTCTATGTGTTTATGCAATTGACCCTCTATTTCCTCAGTTATGTTCGGGGGTCTATAGATTACACCAAATTGTATTTTAACACTGTTTACATCACCCGCACTTCTATCCACAAGGATTCTACATCCTCACAATTCTGCTAGTATCCCCTGATTAATATATGCTTTGAATTCTTGCTTTACTCCCTTTCCTATTTGCTCTGCCTTTCCGAAGGAGAGCAAAAAAGGGTCTAATGGAGAATCTGGGGACTACAGACTAGTAGTAAGTAGGTAAGTTTAACATCTGTGGTGGGCAAGATATTTGAAGGTATTCTAAGAGATGCTATTGTGGAGTATCTTGGTAAAAATTACCTTATTACTCCTTATCAGCATGGTTTCACGAGGAATCAGTTCTGCCAGACAAACCTGATTAGCATTTATGAGGAAGTTAGTCCACGACTGGATCAGGGTGAGTCATTGGATGTCATATATCTTTTGCTAAAGCATTTAATACTGTGCCACATTAAAGACTGGTGCAAAAGATGAGAATGCTTGGACTGGGGGAAAACGTGTGTACATTGGTGAGTAATTGGCTAAATGATAGAAAACAGAGGGTGGCTATCAACGATACATACTTGGATTGGATTACCGTGACTATGGAGTATTTCTGGTGTCAGTTTTGGGCCCAGTTCTCTTTAATATGTATATATTAATGACACTGGGAATGGATTAAACAGTAATGTATCAATCTTTGCAGATTAGTCTAATCTGTGATAAGTAATTAGCACAAATGAGGACAGCAGACAGCTACAAACGGATTTAGATAAACTGGAAGCATGGGCAGTAAAATGGCAAATAAAGTTTAATACAGATAAATGTAAGGTTATGCACATGGCACTAATTGCTCCTTTCCATGATTATCCATAAATAAGGAAATGCTTGGTAAAACTACAATGGAAAAAGACCTAGGGGTTTTAGTTAACAATAAACACAACTGTAGTACAAAATGCCAGGCAGCAGCTGCCAAGGCAAACAGGATCCAGGGGGGTATCAAGAGAGGTAAAGATACACATGACCTGAGTAGCTTTTACCCTTCTATAGGTCACTGGTCAGAGCCCGTATGGAATATTGTGCACAGTTCTGGGCACCAGTGCACAAGAAGGACAGATCAGAACTGGAGCACTTTGAATGGCGGGCAACTCAATCAATAAATGGAATGAAGGGACTGAAGAACCAGTTAGGTTTATTAAAAATATATTTTTTAAGAAAACGACACTTGCTTCTCCAAAGTGTATTACTGTTTTTTAAAGACGCACTATACTTACAATATACTATAGTATATTCTCCTTATTATTATGTTCTTCTTTTTTCTCCAGCTTTCTGCAATTATTGCAGTAGGAACTACCAGTTAGTGACATGGTTGGTACAGTGTTTAGAAGCTCTTGGCCCTTGGAGAGGTGTGCTATGTATTTCTGAAATTGAACGTATTAGGCGGTTTCAATAAATTTTAATTTAAACATTCGCCAGTAGAAACAAATGGCGAAAGATTTGGAAGAATCCCCAGGCAAAATGTTGCAGACAGTCTCAAAGACAAAGCAAACATGGCCGGCCCCTGTCATATTTCTATCTCACATACACCCACAGCCATGCGACCCAACTGCCTTGCAATCTACCCTCACACCTGCATACACCCCAACCCACTAGAAGACATTCATCTCAACACATACGCAGGTGTACACCACTCTCCCAACAGACACACATACATGCACTCCTGCAGATACTCGGGCGCACATGAACACACTCTATGGCGCACAGGCATTTGTTGCACACATAGTTCAAGCACTATGTATTTCCTCCTTGAAATGCACATCTAGTTTTATAATTGAAGTTATATGAACTATTTTTCCTGTTTGATCTATGTCTCAGTATTAAATCAATGATATTGGGGCAAAGCAAAAGATTTGGCATAATAAGGCGTGTCACTCCTTCCTCATCTAGTTTCTCCTCATTGGGGCTCTCAGAAACATCTGAAAACCCCTGAGGGGTCTGTAATATAAAAATGTGTTAAATAATTTTTTTTTGCACTTTCTATTGTGATAAACTGGAACAATACCCCTTTTCACTAGAGATGAGCGAACTTTTGAAAAATTCGACTAATTCGCAGAATTTTCCGGGAAAAATCGGTTCGGTCCGAATTCATTCGCGATGAATCGCTATTAAAAACAACTATTTCTGGGCGTCCAAGAGCCTCCATAGGGTTGCAGAACATTTTGCTTGGCTATAACATGCATAGGATGCATGCTGGGTTAGTGAAATACTATTGTAAAGAAGTATGACATGCAGATCAGAGGCATCACTATTAGATTCGCTGATGCAGAGCGGCACAATTACAGAGCCTTGAGGTGGCATCAGCATGATGAGCCCATATATTGCCTGAAAGACACACTCTGGACTTGGCAGAAGCATAGGGAGCCCATGTATTGCCTGAAAGACACATTGGAGTTGGCAGCAGCATGATGAGCCCATATATTGCCTGAAAGACACACAGTGGAGTTGGCAGCAGCATAGGGAGCCCAAATATTGCCTGAAAAGCACACCCAGTAGTTGGCAGCAGCATTAGGAGCCCATATATTGCCTGAAAGACACATCCAGGAGTTGGCAGCAGCATAGGGAGCTCATATATTGCCTGAAAAACACATTGGAGCTGGCAGCAGCATTAGGAGCCCATATATTGCCTGAAAGACACACCCTGGAGTTGGCAGCAGCAGCAGGAGCCCAAACATTGCTTGAAAGAGACACTGGAGTGGCTAGCAGGAGCCCAAAAATTGGCCTAAAGACACGCCCTGGAGTTGGCAGCAGCAGAAACAAGAGCCCAAAAATTGGCCTAAAGACACACTGGAGTTGGCAGCAGCAGCAAGAGCCCAAACATTGCTTGAAAGAGACACTGGAGTTGGCAGCAGGAGCCCACAAATTGGCCTAAAGACACGCTGGAGTTGCCAGCAGCAGCAGCAGGAGCCCAAACATTGTTTGAAAGAGACACTGGAGTTGGCAGCAGGAGCCCAAAAATTGGTTGAAAGAGACACTGGAGTTGTCAGCAGGAGGCCAAAAATTGGCCTAAAGACACACTGGAGTTGGCAGCAGCAGGAGGAGCCCAAATATTGCTTGAAAAAGACACTGGAGTTGGCAGCAGGAGCCCAAAAATTGGTTGAAAGAGACACTGGAGTTGCCATCAGGAGCCCAAAAATTGGCCTAAAGACACACTGGAGTTGGCAGCAGCAGGAGCCCAGACATTGCTTGAAAGAGACACTGGAGTTGGCAGCAGCAGCCCAAAAATTGGTCTAAAGACACACTGGAGTTGGCAGCAGCAGGAGCCCAAACATTGGCCTAAAGAGACACTGGAGTTGCCAGCAGCAGGAGCCCAAACATTGGCTGAAAGAGACACTGGAGTTGGCAGCAGCAGCAGCAGGAGCCCAAACATTGCTTGAAAGAGACACTGGAGTTGGCAGCAGGAGCACAAAAATTGGCCTAAAGACACACTGGAGTTGGCAGCAGCAGCAGCAGGAGCCCAAAAATTGGCCTAAAGACACACTGGAGTTGGCAGCAGCAGCAGCAGCATGAGCCCAAACATTGCTTGAAAGAGACACTGGAGTTGGCAGCAGGAGCCCACAAATTGGACTAAAGACTCACTGGAGTTGCCAGCAGCATAGGGAGCCCAAGCATTGGCTGAAAGAGACATTGGAGTTGGCAGCAGCAGGAGGAGCCCAAACATTGCTTGAAAGAGACACTGGAGTTGGCAACAAAAGCCCAAAAATTGGCCTAAAGACACACTGGAGTTGCCAGCAGCAGGAGCCCAAACATTGCTTGAAAGAGACACTGGAGTTGCCAGCAGCAAGAGCCCAAAAATTGGCCTAAAGACACACTGGAGTTGACAGCAGCAGCAGGAGCCCAAAAATTGGCCTAAAGACACACTGGAGTTGACAGCAGCAGCAGGAGCCCAAACATTGCTTGAAAGAGACACTGGAGTTGGCACCAGCAGCCCAAAAATTGGCCTAAAGACACACCCTGGAGTTGGCAGCAGCAGCAGCAGGAGCCCAAACATTGGCTGAAAGAGACACTGGAGTGGCCAGCAGGAGCCCAAAAATTGGCCTAAAAACACACCCTGGAGTTGGCAGCAGCAGCAACAGGAGCCCAAAAATTGGCCTAAAGACACAATGGAGTTGGCAGCAGCAGCAGGAGCCCAAACATTGCTTGAAAGAGACACTGGAGTTGGCAGCAGCAGCAGGAGCCTAAACATTGCTTGAAAGAGACACTGGAGTTGGCAGCAGGAGCCCACAAATTGGCCTAAAGACACACTGGAGTTGCCAGCAGCAGCAGAGGGGGCCAAACATTGCTTGAAAGAGACACTGGAGTTGGCAGCAGGAGCCCAAAAATTGGTTGAAAGAGACACTGCAGTTGTCAGCAGGAGCCCAAAAATTGGCCTAAAGACACACTGGAGTTGGCAGCAACAGGAGCCCAAACATTGCTTGAAAGAGACACTGGAGTTGGCAGCAGGAGCCCAAAAATTGGTTGAAAGAGACACTGGAGTTGCCATCAGGAGCCCAAAAATTGGCCTAAAGACACACTGGAGTTGGCAGCAGCAGGAGCCCAGACATTGCTTGAAAGAGACACTGGAGTTGGCAGCAGCAGCCCAAAAATTGGCCTAAAGACACACTGGAGTGGGCAGCAGCAGGAGCCCAAACATTGACCTAAAGAGACACTGGAGTTGCCAGCAGCAGGAGCCCAAACATTGGCTGAAAGAGACACTGGAGTTGGCAGCAGCAGCAGCAGGAGCCCAAACATTGCTTGAAAGAGACACTGGAGTTGGCAGCAGGAGCCCAAAAATTGGCCTAAAGACACACTGGATTTGGCAGCAGCAGGAGCCCAAAAATTGGCCTAAGGACACACTGGAGTTGGCAGCAGCAGCAGAAGCATGAGCCCAAACATTGCTTGAAAGAGACACTGGAGTTGGCCGCAGCAGCCCAAAAATTGGCCTAAAGACACACCCTGGAGTTGGCAGCAGCAGCAGGAGCCCAAACATTGCTTGAAAGAGACACTGGAGTTGGCAGCAGGAGCCCACAAATTGGACTAAAGACACACTAGAGTTGCCAGCAGCATAGGGAGCCCAAACATTGGCTGAAAGAGACACTGGAGTTGGCAGCAGCAGGAGGAGCCCAAACATTGCTTGAAAGAGACACTGGAGTTGACAACAAAAGCCCAAAAATTGGCCTAAAGACACACTGGATTTGCCAGCAGCGGCAGCAGCAGGAGCCCAAACATTGCTTGAAAGAGACACTGGAGTTGGCACCAGCAGCCCAAAAATTGGCCTAAAGACACACACTGGAGTTGGCAGCAGCAGCAGCAGGAGCCCAAACATTGGCTGAAAGAGACACTGGAGTGGCCAGCAGGAGCCCAAAAATTGGCCTAAAAACACACCCTGGAGTTGGCAGCAGCAGCAACAGGAGCCCAAAAATTGGCCTAAAGACACACTGGAGTTGGCAGCAGCAGCAGGAGCCCAAACATTGCTTGAAAGAGACACTGGAGTTGCCAGCAGCAGGAGCCCAAAAATTGGCCTAAAGACACACTGGAGTTGACAGCAGCAGCAGGAGCCCAAAAATTGGCCTAAAGACACACTGGAGTTGACAGCAGCAGCAGCAGCAGGAGCCCAAACATTGCTTGAAAGAGACACTGGAGTTGGCACCAGCAGCCCAAAAATTGGCCTAAAGACACACCCTGGAGTTGGCAGCAGCAGCAGCAGGAGCCCAAACATTGGCTGAAAGAGACACTGGAGTGGCCAGCAGGAGCCCAAAAATTGGCCTAAAAACACACCCTGGAGTTGGCAGCAGCAGCAACAGGAGCCCACAAATTGGCCTAAAGACACGCTGGAGTTGCCAGCAGCAGCAGAGGGGGCCAAACATTGCTTGAAAGAGACACTGGAGTTGGCAGCAGGAGCCCAAAAATTGGTTGAAAGAGACACTGCAGTTGTCAGCAGGAGCCCAAAAATTGGCCTAAAGACACACTGGAGTTGGCAGCAACAGGAGCCCAAACATTGCTTGAAAGAGACACTGGAGTTGGCAGCAGGAGCCCAAAAATTGGCCTAAAGACACACTGGAGTTGGCAGCAGCAGCAGGAGCCCAAACATTGCTTGAAAGAGACACTGGAGTTGGCAGCAGGAGCCCAAATATTGGTTGAAAGAGACAATGGAGTTGTCATCAGGAGCCCAAAAATTGGCCTAAAGACACACTGGAGTTGCTAGCAGCAGGAGGAGCCCAAACATTGCTTGAAAGAGACACTGGAATTGGCAACAAAAGCCCAAAAATTGGCCTAAAGACACACTGGAGGTGCCAGCAGCAGGAGCCCAAACATTGCTTGAAAGAGACACTGGAGTTGCCAGCAGTAGGAGCCCAAAAATTGGCCTAAAGACACACTGGAGTTGACAGCAGCAGCAGGAGCCCAAAAATTGGCCTAAAGACACGCTGGAGTTGACAGCAGGAGCCCATACATTGCTTGAAAGAGACACTGGAGTTGGCACCAGCAGCCCAAAAATTGGCCTAAAGACACACCCTGGAGTTGGCAGCAGCAGGAGCCCAAACATTGGCTGAAAGAGACACTGGAGTTGGCAGCAGCAGCAACAGTAGCCCAAAAATTGGCCTAAAGACACACTGGAGTTGGCAGCAGTAGCAGGAGCCCAAACATTGCTTGAAAGAGACACTGGAGTTGGCAGCAGCAGGAGCCTAAACATTGCTTGAAAGAGATACTGGAGTTGGCAGCAGGAGCCCAAAAATTGGCCTAAAGACACGCTGGAGTTGGCAGCAGCAGCAGAGGGGGCCAAACATTGCTTGAAAGAGACACCGGAGTTGGCAGCAGGAGCCCAAAAATTGGTTGAAAGAGACACTGCAGTTGTCAGCAGGAGCCCAAAAATTGGCCTAAAGACACACTGGAGTTGGCAGCAGCAGCAGAAACAAGAGCCCAAACATTGCTTGAAAGAGATACTGGAGTTGGCAGCAGGAGCCAAAAAATTGGTTGAAAGAGACACTGGAGTTGTCATCAGGAGCCCAAAAATTGGCCTAAAGACACACTGGAGTTGGCAGCAGCAGCAGCAGGAGCCCAAACATTGCTTGAAAGAGACACTGGAGTTGGCAGCAGGAGCCCAAAAATTGGTTGAAAGAGACACTGGAGTTGTCATCATGAGCCCAAAAATTGGCCTAAAGACACACTGGAGTTGCCAGCAGCAGGAGGAGCCCAAACATTACTTGAAAGAGACACTGGAGTTGGCAACAAAAGCCCAAAAATTGGCCTAAAGACACACTGGAGTTGCCAGCAGCAGGAGCCCAAACATTGGTTGAAAGAGACACTGAAGTGGCCAGCAGGAGCCGAAAAATTAGCCTAAAAACACACCCTGGAGTTGGCAGCAGCAGCAACAGGAGCCCAAACATTGCTTGAAAGAGACACTGGAGTTGGCCGCAGCAGGAGCCTAAACATTGCTTGAAAGAGACCCTGGAGTTGGCAGCAGGAGCCCAAAAATTGGTTGAAAGAGACACTGCAGTTGTCAGCAGGAGCCCAAAAATTGACCTAAAGACACACTGGAGTTGGCAGCAGCAGCAGCAGGAGCCCAAACATTGCTTGAAAGAGACACTGGAGTTGGCAGCAGGAGCCCAAAAATTGGTTGAAAGAGACACTGGAGTTGTCATCAGGAGCCCAAAAATTGGCCTAAAGACACACTGGAGTTGCCAGCAGCAGCAGCAGCAGGAGCCCAAACATTGCTTAAAAGACACACTGGAGTTGGCCGCAGCAGCAGCGGGAGCCCAAAAATTGGCCCAAAGAGACGAGTTGCCAGCAGCAGGAGCCCAAACATTGGCTGAAAGAGACACTGGAGTTGGCAGCAGCAGCAGCAGGAGCCCAAACATTGCTTGAAAGAGACACTGGAGTTGGCAGCAGGAGCCCAAAAATTGGCCTAAAGACACACTGGAGTTGGCAGCAGCAGCAGCAGGAGCCCAAAAATCGGCCTAAAGACACACTGGAGTTGGCAGCAGCAGGAGCCCAAAAATTGGCCTAAAGACACACTGGATTTGGCAGCAGCAGCAGCAGGAGCCCAAACATTGCTTGAAAGAGACACTGGAGTTGCCAGCAGCAGCCCAAAAATTGGTCTAAAGACACACCCTGGAGTTGGCAGCAGCAGCAGGAGCCCAAACATTGCTTGAAAGAGACACTGGAGTTGGCAGCAGGAGCCCAAAAATTGGCCTAAAGACACACTGGAGTTGGCTGCAGCAGCATGAGCCCAAAAATTGGCCTAAAGACACACTGGAGTTGGCAGCAGCAGCAGCAAAGAAAGACACTGGAGTTGGCAACAAAAGCCCAAAAATTGGCCTAAAGACACACTGAAGTTGCCAGCAGCAGGAGCCCAAACATTGCCTGAAAGAGACACTGGAGTTGGCAGCAGGAGCCCAAAAATTGGCCTAAAGACACACTGGAGTTGGCAGCAGCAGCAGGAGCCCAAAAAATGGCCTAAAGACACACTGGAGTTGCCAGCAGCAGGAGGAGCCCAAACATTACTTGAAAGAGACACTGGAGTTGGCAACAAAAGCCCAAAAATTGGCCTAAAGACACACTGGAGTTGCCAGCAGCAGGAGCCCAAACATTGGTTGAAAGAGACACTGGAGTGGCCAGCAGGAGCCGAAAAATTGGCCTAAAAACACACCCTGGAGTTGGCAGCAGCAGCAACAGGAGCCCAAAAATTGGCCTACAGACACACTGGAGTTGGCAGCAGCAGCAGGAGCCCAAACATTGCTTGAAAGAGACACTGGAGTTGGCCGCAGCAGGAGCCTAAACATTGCTTGAAAGAGACCCTGGAGTTGGCAGCAGGAGCCCAAAAATTGGTTGAAAGAGACACTGCAGTTGTCAGCAGGAGCCCAAAAATTGGCCTAAAGACACACTGGAGTTGGCAGCAGCAGCAGCAGGAGCCCAAACATTGCTTGAAAGAGACACTGGAGTTGGCAGAAGGAGCCCAAAAATTGGTTGAAAGAGACACTGGAGTTGGCAACAAAAGCCCAAAAATTGGCCTAAAGACACACTGGAGTTGCCAGCAGCAGGAGCCCAAACATTGGTTGAAAGAGACACTGGAGTGGCCAGCAGGAGCCGAAAAATTGGCCTAAAAACACACCCTGGAGTTGGCAGCAGCAGCAACAGGAGCCCAAAAATTGGCCTACAGACACACTGGAGTTGGCAGCAGCAGCAGGAGCCCAAACATTGCTTGAAAGAGACACTGGAGTTGGCCGCAGCAGGAGCCTAAACATTGCTTGAAAGAGACCCTGGAGTTGGCAGCAGGAGCCCAAAAATTGGTTGAAAGAGACACTGCAGTTGTCAGCAGGAGCCCAAAAATTGGCCTAAAGACACACTGGAGTTGGCAGCAGCAGCAGCAGGAGCCCAAACATTGCTTGAAAGAGACACTGGAGTTGGCAGAAGGAGCCCAAAAATTGGTTGAAAGAGACACTGGAGTTGTCATCAGGAGCCCAAAAATTGGCCTAAAGACGCACTGGAGTTGCCAGCAGCAGCAGCAGCAGGAGCCCAAACATTGCTTAAAAGACACACTGGAGTTGGCCGCAGCAGCAGCGGGAGCCCAAAAATTGGCCCAAAGAGACGAGTTGCCAGCAGCAGGAGCCCAAACATTGGCTGAAAGAGACACTGGAGTTGGCAGCAGCAGCAGCAGGAGCCCAAACATTGCTTGAAAGAGACACTGGAGTTGGCAGCAGGAGCCCAAAAATTGGCCTAAAGACACACTGGAGTTGGCAGCAGCAGCAGCAGGAGCCCAAAAATCGGCCTAAAGACACTGGAGTTGGCAGCAGCAGGAGCCCAAAAATTGGTTGAAAGAGACACTGGAGTTGTCATCAGGAGCCCAAAAATTGGCCTAAAGACACACTGGAGTTGCCAGCAGCAGCAGCAGCAGGAGCCCAAACATTGCTTAAAAGACACACTGGAGTTGGCCGCAGCAGCAGCGGGAGCCCAAAAATTGGCCCAAAGAGACGAGTTGCCAGCAGCAGGAGCCCAAACATTGGCTGAAAGAGACACTGGAGTTGGCAGCAGCAGCAGCAGGAGCCCAAACATTGCTTGAAAGAGACACTGGAGTTGGCAGCAGGAGCCCAAAAATTGGCCTAAAGACACACTGGAGTTGGCAGCAGCAGCAGCAGGAGCCCAAAAATCGGCCTAAAGACACACTGGAGTTGGCAGCAGCAGGAGCCCAAAAATTGGCCTAAAGACACACTGGATTTGGCAGCAGCAGCAGCAGGAGCCCAAACATTGCTTGAAAGAGACACTGGAGTTGCCAGCAGCAGCCCAAAAATTGGTCTAAAGACACACCCTGGAGTTGGCAGCAGCAGCAGGAGCCCAAACATTGCTTGAAAGAGACACTGGAGTTGGCAGCAGGAGCCCAAAAATTGGCCTAAAGACACACTGGAGTTGGCTGCAGCAGCATGAGCCCAAAAATTGGCCTAAAGACACACTGGAGTTGGCAGCAGCAGCAGCAAAGAAAGACACTGGAGTTGGCAACAAAAGCCCAAAAATTGGCCTAAAGACACACTGAAGTTGCCAGCAGCAGGAGCCCAAACATTGCCTGAAAGAGACACTGGAGTTGGCAGCAGGAGCCCAAAAATTGGCCTAAAGACACACTGGAGTTGGCAGCAGCAGCAGGAGCCCAAAAAATGGCCTAAAGACACACTGGAGTTGCCAGCAGCAGGAGGAGCCCAAACATTACTTGAAAGAGACACTGGAGTTGGCAACAAAAGCCCAAAAATTGGCCTAAAGACACACTGGAGTTGCCAGCAGCAGGAGCCCAAACATTGGTTGAAAGAGACACTGGAGTGGCCAGCAGGAGCCGAAAAATTGGCCTAAAAACACACCCTGGAGTTGGCAGCAGCAGCAACAGGAGCCCAAAAATTGGCCTACAGACACACTGGAGTTGGCAGCAGCAGCAGGAGCCCAAACATTGCTTGAAAGAGACACTGGAGTTGGCCGCAGCAGGAGCCTAAACATTGCTTGAAAGAGACCCTGGAGTTGGCAGCAGGAGCCCAAAAATTGGTTGAAAGAGACACTGCAGTTGTCAGCAGGAGCCCAAAAATTGGCCTAAAGACACACTGGAGTTGGCAGCAGCAGCAGCAGGAGCCCAAACATTGCTTGAAAGAGACACTGGAGTTGGCAGAAGGAGCCCAAAAATTGGTTGAAAGAGACACTGGAGTTGGCAACAAAAGCCCAAAAATTGGCCTAAAGACACACTGGAGTTGCCAGCAGCAGGAGCCCAAACATTGGTTGAAAGAGACACTGGAGTGGCCAGCAGGAGCCGAAAAATTGGCCTAAAAACACACCCTGGAGTTGGCAGCAGCAGCAACAGGAGCCCAAAAATTGGCCTACAGACACACTGGAGTTGGCAGCAGCAGCAGGAGCCCAAACATTGCTTGAAAGAGACACTGGAGTTGGCCGCAGCAGGAGCCTAAACATTGCTTGAAAGAGACCCTGGAGTTGGCAGCAGGAGCCCAAAAATTGGTTGTAAGAGACACTGCAGTTGTCAGCAGGAGCCCAAAAATTGGCCTAAAGACACACTGGAGTTGGCAGCAGCAGCAGCAGGAGCCCAAACATTGCCTGAAAGAGACACTGGAGTTGGCAGCAGGAGCCCAAAAATTGGTTGAAAGAGACACTGGAGTTGTCATCAGGAGCCCAAAAATTGGCCTAAAGACGCACTGGAGTTGCCAGCAGCAGCAGCAGCAGGAGCCCAAACATTGCTTAAAAGACACACTGGAGTTGGCCGCAGCAGCAGCGGGAGCCCAAAAATTGGCCCAAAGAGACGAGTTGCCAGCAGCAGGAGCCCAAACATTGGCTGAAAGAGACACTGGAGTTGGCAGCAGCAGCAGCAGGAGCCCAAACATTGCTTGAAAGAGACACTGGAGTTGGCAGCAGCAGCCCAAAAATTGGTCTAAAGACACACCCTGGAGTTGGCAGCAGCAGCAGGAGCCCAAACATTGCTTGAAAGAGACACCGGAGTTGGCAGCAGGAGCCCAAAAATTGGTTGAAAGAGACACTGCAGTTGTCAGCAGGAGCCCAAAAATTGGCCTAAAGACACACTGGAGTTGGCAGCAGCAGCAGAAACAAGAGCCCAAACATTGCTTGAAAGAGATACTGGAGTTGGCAGCAGGAGCCAAAAAATTGGTTGAAAGAGACACTGGAGTTGTCATCAGGAGCCCAAAAATTGGCCTAAAGACACACTGGAGTTGCCAGCAGCAGGAGGAGCCCAAACATTACTTGAAAGAGACACTGGAGTTGGCAACAAAAGCCCAAAAATTGGCCTAAAGACACACTGGAGTTGCCAGCAGCAGGAGCCCAAACATTGGTTGAAAGAGACACTGAAGTGGCCAGCAGGAGCCGAAAAATTGGCCTAAAAACACACCCTGGAGTTGGCAGCAGCAGCAACAGGAGCCCAAACATTGCTTGAAAGAGACACTGGAGTTGGCCGCAGCAGGAGCCTAAACATTGCTTGAAAGAGACCCTGGAGTTGGCAGCAGGAGCCCAAAAATTGGTTGAAAGAGACACTGCAGTTGTCAGCAGGAGCCCAAAAATTGACCTAAAGAATCACTGGAGTTGGCAGCAGCAGCAGCAGGAGCCCAAACATTGCTTGAAAGAGACACTGGAGTTGGCAGCAGGAGCCCAAAAATTGGTTGAAAGAGACACTGGAGTTGTCATCAGGAGCCCAAAAATTGGCCTAAAGACACACTGGAGTTGCCAGCAGCAGCAGCAGCAGGAGCCCAAACATTGCTTAAAAGACACACTGGAGTTGGCCGCAGCAGCAGCGGGAGCCCAAAAATTGGCCCAAAGAGACGAGTTGCCAGCAGCAGGAGCCCAAACATTGGCTGAAAGAGACACTGGAGTTGGCAGCAGCAGCAGCAGGAGCCCAAACATTGCTTGAAAGAGACACTGGAGTTGGCAGCAGGAGCCCAAAAATTGGCCTAAAGACACACTGGAGTTGGCAGCAGCAGCAGCAGGAGCCCAAAAATCGGCCTAAATACACACTGGAGTTGGCAGCAGCAGGAGCCCAAAAATTGGCCTAAAGACACACTGGATTTGGCAGCAGCAGCAGCAGGAGCCCAAACATTGCTTGAAAGAGACACTGGAGTTGCAAGCAGCAGCCCAAAAATTGGTCTAAAGACACACCCTGGAGTTGGCAGCAGCAGCAGGAGCCCAAACATTGCTTGAAAGAGACACTGGAGTTGGCAGCAGGAGCCCAAAAATTGGCCTAAAGACACACTGGAGTTGGCTGCAGCAGCATGAGCCCAAAAATTGGCCTAAAGACACACTGGAGTTGGCAGCAGCAGCAGCAAAGAGAGACACTGGAGTTGGCAACAAAAGCCCAAAAATTGGCCTAAAGACACACTGAAGTTGCCAGCAGCAGGAGCCCAAACATTGCCTGAAAGAGACACTGGAGTTGGCAGCAGGAGCCCAAAAATTGGCCTAAAGACACACTGGAGTTGGCAGCAGCAGCAGGAGCCCAAAATTGGCCTAAAGACACACTGGAGTTGCCAGCAGCAGGAGGAGCCCAAACATTACTTGAAAGAGACACTGGAGTTGGCAACAAAAGCCCAAAAATTGGCCTAAAGACACACTGGAGTTGCCAGCAGCAGGAGCCCAAACATTGGTTGAAAGAGACACTGGAGTGGCCAGCAGGAGCCGAAAAATTGGCCTAAAAACACACCCTGGAGTTGGCAGCAGCAGCAACAGGAGCCCAAAAATTGGCCTACAGACACACTGGAGTTGGCAGCAGCAGCAGGAGCCCAAACATTGCTTGAAAGAGACACTGGAGTTGGCCGCAGCAGGAGCCTAAACATTGCTTGAAAGAGACCCTGGAGTTGGCAGCAGGAGCCCAAAAATTGGTTGAAAGAGACACTGCAGTTGTCAGCAGGAGCCCAAAAATTGGCCTAAAGACACACTGGAGTTGGCAGCAGCAGCAGCAGGAGCCCAAACATTGCTTGAAAGAGACACTGGAGTTGGCAGAAGGAGCCCAAAAATTGGTTGAAAGAGACACTGGAGTTGTCATCAGGAGCCCAAAAATTGGCCTAAAGACACACTGGAGTTGCCAGCAGCAGCAGCAGCAGGAGCCCAAACATTGCTTAAAAGACACACTGGAGTTGGCCGCAGCAGCAGCGGGAGCCCAAAAATTGGCCCAAAGAGACGAGTTGCCAGCAGCAGGAGCCCAAACATTGGCTGAAAGAGACACTGGAGTTGGCAGCAGCAGCAGCAGGAGCCCAAACATTGCTTGAAAGAGACACTGGAGTTGGCAGCAGGAGCCCAAAAATTGGCCTAAAGACACACTGGAGTTGGCAGCAGCAGCAGCAGGAGCCCAAAAATCGGCCTAAAGACACTGGAGTTGGCAGCAGCAGGAGCCCAAAAATTGGCCTAAAGACACACTGGATTTGACAGCAGCAGCAGCAGGAGCCCAAACATTGCTTGAAAGAGACACTGGAGTTGGCAGCAGCAGCCCAAAAATTGGTCTAAAGACACACCCTGGAGTTGGCAGCAGCAGCAGGAGCCCAAACATTGCTTGAAAGAGACACTGGAGTTGGCAGCAGGAGCCCAAAAATTGGCCTAAAGACACACTGGAGTTGGCAGCAGCAGCAGGAGCCCAAAAATTGGCCTAAAGACACACTGGAGTTGCCAGCAGCAGGAGCCCAAACATTGCCTGAAAGAGACACTGGAGTTGGCAGCAGGAGCCCAAAAATTGGCCTAAAGACACACTGGAGTTGGCAGCAGCAGCAGGAGCCCAAAAATTGGCCTAAAGACACACTGGAGTTGGCAGCAGCAGCAGCAAAGAGAGACACTGGAGTTGGCAACAAAAGCCCAAAAATTGGCCTAAAGACACACTGGAGTTGCCAGCAGCAGGAGCCCAAACATTGCCTGAAAGAGACACTGGAGTTGGCAGCAGGAGCCCAAAAATTGGCCTAAAGACACACTGGAGTTGGCAGCAGCAGCAGGAGCCCAAAATTGGCCTAAAGACACACTGGAGTTGGCAGCAGCAGCAGCAGGAGCCCAAAAATTGGTTGAAAGAGACACTGGAGTTGTCATCAGGAGCCCAAAAATTGGCCTAAAGACACACTGGAGTTGCCAGCAGCAGGAGGAGCCCAAACATTACTTGAAAGAGACACTGGAGTTGGCAACAACAGCCCAAAAATTGGCCTAAAGACACACTGGAGTTGCCAGCAGCAGGAGCCCAAACATTGCTTGAAAGAGACACTGGAGTGGCCAGCAGGAGCCGAAAAATTGGCCTAAAAACACACCCTGGAATTGGCAGCAGCAGCAACAGGAGCCCAAAAATTGGCCTAAAGACACACTGGAGTTGGCAGCAGCAGCAGGAGCCCAAACATTGCTTGAAAGAGACACTGGAGTTGGCCGCAGCAGGAGCCTAAACATTGCTTGAAAGAGACACTGGAGTTGGCAGCAGGAGCCCAAAAATTGGTTGAAAGAGACACTGCAGTTGTCAGCAGGAGCCCAAAAATTGGCCTAAAGACACACTGGAGTTGGCAGCAGCAGCAGCAGGAGCCCAAACATTGCTTGAAAGAGACACGGGAGTTGGCAGCAGGAGCCCAAAAATTGGTTGAAAGAGACACTGGAGTTGTCATCAGGAGCCCAAGAATTGGCCTAAAGACACACTGGAGTTGGCAGCAGCAGCAGCAGGAGCCCAAACATTGCTTAAAAGACACACTGGAGTTGGCCGCAGCAGCAGCGGGAGCCCAAAAATTGGCCCAAAGAGACGAGTTGCCAGCAGCAGGAGCCCAAACATTGGCTGAAAGAGACACTGGAGTTGGCAGCAGCAGCAGCAGGAGCCCAAACATTGCTTGAAAGAGACACTGGAGTTGGCAGCAGGAGCCCAAAAATTGGCCTAAAGACACACTGGAGTTGGCAGCAGCAGCAGCAGGAGCCCAAAAATTGGTTGAAAGAGACACTGGAGTTGTCATCAGGAGCCCAAAAATTGGCCTAAAGACAACCTGGAGTTGCCAGCAGCAGGAGGAGCCCAAACATTACTTGAAAGAGACACTGGAGTTGGCAACAACAGCCCAAAAATTGGCCTAAAGACACACTGGAGTTGCCAGCAGCAGGAGCCCAAACATTGCTTGAAAGAGACACTGGAGTGGCCAGCAGGAGCCGAAAAATTGGCCTAAAAACACACCCTGGAGTTGGCAGCAGCAGCAACAGGAGCCCAAAAATTGGCCTAAAGACACACTGGAGTTGGCAGCAGCAGCAGGAGCCCAAACATTGCTTGAAAGAGACACTGGAGTTGGCCGCAGCAGGAGCCTAAACATTGCTTGAAAGAGACACTGGAGTTGGCAGCAGGAGCCCAAAAATTGGTTGAAAGAGACACTGCAGTTGTCAGCAGGAGCCCAAAAATTGGCCTAAAGACACACTGGAGTTGGCAGCAGCAGCAGCAGGAGCCCAAACATTGCTTGAAAGAGACACGGGAGTTGGCAGCAGGAGCCCAAAAATTGGTTGAAAGAGACACTGGAGTTGTCATCAGGAGCCCAAGAATTGGCATAAAGACACACTGGAGTTGGCAGCAGCAGCAGCAGGAGCCCAAACATTGCTTAAAAGACACACTGGAGTTGGCCGCAGCAGCAGCGGGAGCCCAAAAATTAGCCCAAAGAGACGAGTTGCCAGCAGCAGGAGCCCAAACATTGGCTGAAAGAGACACTGGAGTTGGCAGCAGCAGCAGCAGGAGCCCAAACATTGCTTGAAAGAGACACTGGAGTTGGCAGCAGGAGCCCAAAAATTGGCCTAAAGACACACTGGAGTTGGCAGCAGCAGCAGCAGGAGCCCAAAAATCGGCCTAAAGACACACTGGAGTTGGCAGCAGCAGGAGCCCAAAAATTGGCCTAAAGACACACTGGATTTGGCAGCAGCAGCAGCGGGAACCCAAACATTGCTTGAAAGAGACACTGGAGTTGGCAGCAGCAGCCCAAAAATTGGTCTAAAGACACACCGTGGAGTTGGCAGCAGCAGCAGGAGCCCAAACATTGCTTGAAAGAGACACTGGAGTTGGCAGAAGGAGCCCAAAAATTGGCCTAAAGACACACTGGTGTTGGCAGCAGCAGCAGGAGCCCAAAAATTGGCCTAAAGACACACTGAAGTTGGCAGCAGCAGCAGCAGCAGGAGCCCAAACATTGCTTGAAAGAGACACAGGAGTTGGCCGCAGCAGCAGCAGGAGCCCACAAATTGGCCTAAAGACACACTGGATTTGGCAGCAGCAGCAGCAGCAGGAGCCCGAAAACTGGCCTAAAGACACACTGGAGTTGGCAGCAGCAGCAGGACCCCAAACATTGCTTTGAAAGAGACACTGGAGTTGGCAGCAGCAGCCCAAAAATTGGCCTAAAGACAAACCCTGGAGGTGGCAGCAGCAGCAGGAGCCCAAACATTACTTGAAAGAGACACTGGAGTTGGCAGCAGGAGCCCACAAATTGGACTAAAGGCACACTGGAGTTGCCAGCAGCAGCAGGAGCCCAAACATTGGCTGAAAGAGACACTGGAGTTGGCAGCAACAGCAGCAGGAGCCCAAACATTGCTTGAAAGAGACACTGGAGTTGGCAACAAAAGTCCAAAAATTGGCCTAAAGACACACTGGAGTTGCCAGCAGCAGGAGCCCAAACATTGCTTGAAAGAGACACTGGAGTTGGCAGCAGGAGCCCAAAAATTGGCCTAAAGACACACTGGAGTTGGCAGCAGCAGCAGGAGCCCAAAAATTGGCCTACAGACACACTGGATTTGGCAGCAGCAGCAGCAGGAGCCCAAACATTGCTTGAAAGAGACACTGGAGTTGGCAGAAGGAGCCCAAAAATTGGCCTAAAGACACACTGGAGTTGGCAGCAGCAGCAGGAGCCCAAAAATTGGCCTAAAGACACACTGAAGTTGGCAGCAGCAGCAGCAGCAGGAGCCCAAACATTGCTTGAAAGAGACACTGGAGTTGGCAGCAGCAGCCCAAAAATTGGCCTAAAGACAAACCCTGGAGTTGGCAGCAGCAGCAGGAGCCCAAACATTACTTGAAAGAGACACTGGAGTTGGCAGCAGGAGCCCACAAATTGGACTAAAGGCACACTGGAGTTGCCAGCAGCAGCAGGAGCCCAAACATTGGCTGAAAGAGACACTGGAGTTGGCAGCAACAGCAGCAGGAGCCCAAACATTGCTTGAAAGAGACACTGGAGTTGGCAACAAAAGTCCAAAAATTGGCCTAAAGACACACTGGAGTTGCCAGCAGCAGGAGCCCAAACATTGCTTGAAAGAGACACTGGAGTTGGCAGCAGGAGCCCAAAAATTGGCCTAAAGACACACTGGAGTTGGCAGCAGCAGCAGGAGCCCAAAAATTGGCCTAAAGACACACTGGATTTGGCAGCAGCAGCAGCAGGAGCCCAAACATTGCATGAAAGAGACACTGGAATTGGCAGCAGCAGCCCAAAAATTGGCCTAAAGACACACCCTGGAGTTGGCAGCAGCAGCAGGAGCCCAAACATTGCTTGAAAGAGACACTGGAGTTGGCAGCAGGAGCCCAAAAATTGGCCTAAAGACACACTGGAGTTGGCAGCAGCAGCAGCAAAGAGAGACACTGGAGTTGGCAACAAAAGCCCAAAAATTGGCCTAAAGACACACTGGAGTTGCCAGCATCAGGAGCCCAAACATTGCCTGAAAGAGACACTGGAGTTGGCAGCAAGAGCCCAAAAATTGGCCTAAAGACACACTGGATTTGGCAGCAGCAGCAGCAGGAGCCCAAAAATCGGCCTAAAGACACACTGGAGTTGGCAGCAGCAGGAGCCCAAAAATTGGCCTAAAGACACACTGGATTTGGCAGCAGCAGCAGCAGGAGCCCAAACATTGCTTGAAAGAGACACTGGAGTTGCCAGCAGCAGCCCAAAAATTGGTCTAAAGACACACCCTGGAGTTGGCAGCAGCAGCAGGAGCCCAAACATTGCTTGAAAGAGACACTGGAGTTGGCAGCAGGAGCCCAAAAATTGGCCTAAAGACACACTGGAGTTGGCAGCAGCAGCAGCAGGAGCCCAAAAATCGGCCTAAAGACACACTGGAGTTGGCAGCAGCAGGAGCCCAAAAATTGGCCTAAAGACACACTGGATTTGGCAGCAGCAGCAGCATGAGCCCAAACATTGCTTGAAAGAGACACTGGAGTTGGCAGCAGGAGCCCACAAATTGGACTAAAGACTCACTGGAGTTGCCAGCAGCATAGGGAGCCCAAGCATTGGCTGAAAGAGACACTGGAGTTGGCAGCAGCAGGAGGAGCCCAAACATTGCTTGAAAGAGACACTGGAGTTGGCAACAAAAGCCCAAAAATTGGCCTAAAGACAGACTGGAGTTGCCAGCAGCAGGAGCCCAAACATTGCTTGAAAGAGACACTGGAGTTGCCAGCAGCAAGAGCCCAAAAATTGGCCTAAAGACACACTGGAGTTGGCAGCAGCAGCAGGAGCCCAAAAATTGGCCTAAAGACACACTGGATTTGGCAGCAGCAGCAGCAGGAGCCCAAACATTGCATGAAAGAGACACTGGAGTTGGCAGCAGCAGCCCAAAAATTGGCCTAAAGACACACCCTGGAGTTGGCAGCAGCAGCAGGAGCCCAAACATTGCTTGAAAGAGACACTGGAGTTGGCAGCAGGAGCCCAAAAATTGGCCTAAAGACACACTGGATTTGGCAGCAGCAGCAGCAGCAGGAGCCCGAAAACTGGCCTAAAGACACACTGGAGTTGGCAGCAGCAGCAGGACCCCAAACATTGCTTGAAAGAGACACTGGAGTTGGCAGCAGCAGCCCAAAAATTGGCCTAAAGACAAACCCTGGAGTTGGCAGCAGCAGCAGGAGCCCAAACATTACTTGAAAGAGACACTGGAGTTGGCAGCAGGAGCCCACAAATTGGACTAAAGGCACACTGGAGTTGCCAGCAGCAGCAGGAGCCCAAACATTGGCTGAAAGAGACACTGGAGTTGGCAGCAACAGCAGCAGGAGCCCAAACATTGCTTGAAAGAGACACTGGAGTTGGCAACAAAAGTCCAAAAATTGGCCTAAAGACACACTGGAGTTGCCAGCAGCAGGAGCCCAAACATTGCTTGAAAGAGACACTGGAGTTGGCAGCAGGAGCCCAAAAATTGGCCTAAAGACACACTGGAGTTGGCAGCAGCAGCAGGAGCCCGAAAATTGGCCTAAAGACACACTGGATTTGGCAGCAGCAGCAGCAGGAGCCCAAACATTGCTTGAAAGAGACACTGGAGTTGGCAGAAGGAGCCCAAAAATTGGCCTAAAGACACACTGGAGTTGGCAGCAGCAGCAGGAGCCCAAGAATTGGCCTAAAGACACACTGAAGTTGGCAGCAGCAGCAGCAGCAGGAGCCCAAACATTGCTTGAAAGAGACACTGGAGTTGGCCGCAGCAGCAGCAGGAGCCCACAAATTGGCCTAAAGACACACTGGATTTGGCAGCAGCAGCAGCAGCAGGAGCCCGAAAACTGGCCTAAAGACACACTGGAGTTGGCAGCAGCAGCAGGACCCCAAACATTGCTTGAAAGAGACACTGGAGTTGGCAGCAGCAGCCCAAAAATTGGCCTAAAGACAAACCCTGGAGTTGGCAGCAGCAGCAGGAGCCCAAACATTACTTAAAAGAGACACTGGAGTTGGCAGCAGGAGCCCACAAATTGGACTAAAGGCACACTGGAGTTGCCAGCAGCAGCAGGAGCCCAAACATTGGCTGAAAGAGACACTGGAGTTGGCAGCAACAGCAGCAGGAGCCCAAACATTGCTTGAAAGAGACACTGGAGTTGGCAACAAAAGTCCAAAAATTGGCCTAAAGACACACTGGAGTTGCCAGCAGCAGGAGCCCAAACATTGCTTGAAAGAGACACTGGAGTTGGCAGCAGGAGCCCAAAAATTGGCCTAAAGACACACTGGAGTTGGCAGCAGCAGCAGGAGCCCAAAAATTGGCCTAAAGACACACTGGATTTGGCAGCAGCAGCAGCAGGAGCCCAAACATTGCATGAAAGAGACACTGGAGTTGGCAGCAGCAGCCCAAAAATTGGCCTAAAGACACACCCTGGAGTTGGCAGCAGCAGCAGGAGCCCAAACATTGCTTGAAAGAGACACTGGAGTTGGCAGCAGGAGCCCAAAAATTGGCCTAAAGACACACTGGAGTTGGCAGCAGCAGCAGCAGCAAAGAGAGACACTGGAGTTGGCAACAAAAGCCCAAAAATTGGCCTAAAGACACACTGGAGTTGCCAGCAGCAGGAGCCCAAACATTGCCTGAAAGAGACACTGGAGTTGGCAGCAAGAGCCCAAAAATTGGCCTAAAGACACACTGGATTTGGCAGCAGCAGCAGCAGGAGCCCAAACATTGCTTGAAAGAGACACTGGAGTTGGCAGCAGCAGCCCAAAAATTGGCCTAAAGACACACCCTGGAGTTGGCAGCAGCAGCAGGAGCCCAAACATTGCTTGAAAGAGACACTGGAGTTGGCAGCAGGAGCCCAAAAATTGGTCTAAAGACACACTGGAGTTGGCAGCAGCAGCAGGAGCCCAAAAAGTGGCCTAAAGGCACACCAGAGTTGGCAGCAGCAGGAGCCCAAAAATTGGCTGAAAGAGACACTGGAGTTGGCAGCAGCAGGAGCCCAAACATTGCTTGAAAGAGACACTGGAGTTGGCAGCAGGAGCCCAAAAATTGGCCTAAAGACACACTGGAGTTGCCAGCAGCAGTAGCAGGAGCCCAAACAGTGCTTGAAAGAGACACTGGAGTTGGCAGCAGGAGCCCAAAAATTGGCCTAAAGACACACTGGAGTTGGCAGTAGCAGCAGGAGCCCAAAAATTGGCCTAAAGACACACTGGAGTTGGCAGCAGCAGCAGCAGGAGCCCAAACATTGCTTGAAAGACACACTGGAGTTGGCAGCAGCAGCCCAAAAATTGGCCTGTGTTGGCATGGTCATGTAAAGGTATGACACGACCTGCTGGTTCAGGTCCTGCTCCAGGTCTTCCTGCTGCTCATGAGTAGCCTCACTATGTGGGTGAAGAAAGCTACTCATTGTAAGGAACTTACCTGGGAGTCTGTCCCGCGGTGCCTGCTCGCGCTCACTGGTGGCGCGGCCCCTCTGGCAGCGCCGGGCAGCCACCCCTTCAGCCGCCCCTCCCTCCAACGGCCGTGTACGTGCTCGCGTGCTCGCACGTTCCTTTTATGTCCCCCGGCGGCGCTGCTCCCAGCACATTTGCCGGGGGCAGATTTAAAGGGACCAATCTTGGCCCAGGGATCCTCTGGGGAGGTCAGGGACTGGACCGCCTGACTGGCCAGGGCGGTCCAGTCCCTGGGGTTTCTCCTATCAGGGGTGAGATCGTGTGTTGCACCAATCAGCACATTCCCCTTCCCATTAGTCAGTCGCCATTTAAATATTTTCCTGCCCGGACCACCAGTGCCCGTTATAACCATTTACTAGCTTGGGTGTGCTTCTGACTCTCGTCTTAGTGTTTTTGATCCGGCTTCGTCCTTGACTACTCCTGCTCGCTGCCTGAACCGACCTTCTGCCTGTTTGACTTCGTTTTCTGCTTAACCCCTTGGATACCGCGCTTCGACCCTTGCCAGTCCCGACTACTCTTTGCCTTTTGTGCAGGAACTCCTGTTTTGGGATACCCCGCAGTTCATCCGTCTTTATCGTAAGCCAGCAATCTTTGCGCCAGTAAGTCCTGGGGGCAACCGAGTCTGGAGAGGCATAGCCCGTGTCTCCAGCAAGCGGGGGCTTGTCTATAGGCACAAGGTGGTGGAGATTGGGGATTGTTGGCTCACGAGAGAAGGGTGTCCAGTGGTCCCTGACAATCAGCGACTGTAGATTCAGGCTGCTGCTGATGGAGCTGCTGCTCCTGCCACCCCCCCCAGCAGCTATGGCAGTAAAAGGTGAGCGCAGAGGGCCCCCCGAGTCAGACCTGCGAGAGTATGGATGATGGCGCAGATAGGCATCGGCCAACTGACTACGTAGGATGTCTCTGTAGTAGGCCAGTTTGTCCTCCCTCTCAGTGGGTGAAAAAAATGCCCTCATTTTTTGCCGGTAGCGATGGTCCAATAAGGTGGAGAGCCAGAAGTCATCCCGCTGACAAATGGAAACAATTCTGGGGTCACTACGCAAGCACGTGAGCATGCTTCGTGCAATTTGTGCAAGTGACTCGGAGGGACTACCTGTCTCCATCTCCACTGCAAACTGCCACGGTGTGTCTGGGTCCTCTGTCTTGCCTTCCTCACCACCCTCTAGCTCCTCTGGCTGCTCCTGCTCCTCTCCTGTCAGCTGACTAGATAAACCAGCCATTTCGCCAAGCCTAAACTGTGCTTCACTGTGCCACTCCTCCTCCTCCAGTTCAGCTCCAACGGGGTTCATGTGGCCGTAAGATGTAGACGCCATGTCTCCAGTGCCCTGACCAGCCATGGTTTCCAACATGTTTTGTAGTACATGAAGCAGTGGAATCACGTCGTTCATCCCGTAATCCTGGTGACTGACAAATATAGTGGCTTCTTCAAAGGGCCTGAGCAAGCGGCAGGTGTTACGTATGAGCTGCCACTGGTTGACATTGAAGTTACTCAGGGGAGTCCCCCTATCCGCTTGGATCATCAAGAAATCCGTGATAGCTTTTCTCTGTTCGTATAGTCGGTCCAACATGTGAAGGGTGGAATTCCAACGGGTGGAAATATCGCAAATCAGACTATGTTGGGGGCTACCGTTTTGACGCTGTAGCTCAAGAAGGGTGTGCTTGGCGGTGTAGGAGTGGCTGAAGTGCATGCAAAGTTTCCTTGCCGTTGTTAGGATGTCTTGCAGATGGGGGGAAGACTTCAGAAACCGCTTGACAACCAGATTGAAGACGTGAGCCATGCAAGGCGCATGGGTCAGGCTTCCTTGTCGCAGCGCAGACAAAATGTTCTTCCCATTGTCGGTAACCATGGTTCCCATTTTCAGTTTTCTTGGAGTAAGCCATGTTTGGATTTCTTGATGAATAAATGTTAGCAGTTCCCTCCCTGTGTTACTCCGTTCGCCAAGACAAACCATGTGAAGCACAGTGTGACACCTCCGTACCCTGCACACATGGTAGACTGGAGGGACACTGAGACTTGACCCTACAGTGGAGGGTGAGGAGATGGCGGAGGATGAGGAGGCCAAGTCGCACGGTGTCACAGGCACAACGCCCAGGGAGCACGGAGGCCGAAGCGGCGTGACCTGTCCAAGTTGCTGCTGCTGCAAAGGAACCACATTCACCCAGTGGGTCCGTAAATGACATGTACTGTCAGTTACAGCTCCAGACGTTGGTGCTGCCATGCACTTTGGTACACACCGACAGGCTCAAGGACTGGCCTACCTTCTATTCAACAAAATTGTGCAGCGCTGGTACTGCCTTCTTGGCAAAAAATGATGGCTTGGGACTCTCCGCCTCGGCTCGGCACAAGCCATCAGTTCTCTGAAAGGTGCAGAGTCCACCACCTGAAAAGGGAGCGACTGCAGCACCAGCAACTTGGACAGGAGCACATTCAGCTTCTGTGCCGTAGGATGAGTGGGCGCATACTGCTGTCTTTTGGACATGGCTTCACTGATAGATTGCTGGCGGGGTGCATGACTTGGAGGAGGAGGAGGAGCAGGAGCATCTGGAGCGACAGAGGATCAGTATGATGCACAGCTGCCTTCGGCTGAGGTGCTGGAGCCTTGGCTGGCAGAAATTGGGAGCAGCGTGCCATGTGGTGAGGAAGCAGGCTGGACCACCTCTTCGGAGCCTCGGTTCTCCCAGGCCGCTTTATGGTGACGCAGCATATGTTGACGCAGGGCCGTGGTGCCAACATTGGGGCCCTGGCCACGCTTCACCTTCTGCCTACACATCTTGCATGTGGCCATCTTATCCTCCTGCGGATGCTTGATGAAAAACTGCCACACTGCCGAGTAGCTAATTTTCCCACCAACAGCCCGCACTGATTCACTGCTATTGCCGCCAACTCCAGGAACCCCTGCTCCACTAGCTCTCGATAAGGTAGCCTGCCGTGCAGCAAGTGATCTACCCCGGCCCCGTTTGGCTCCAGACTTTACAATTCTGCCCCCATGCTGACTGCCAACCATGCTGCTAACACCTTGCTGCCTGAGCTCCTGACTCCGGGGCAACCTGCGCCCCTCTTCTCCTGATGATGATGATAAAGCCCCTTCTGCACCCGGCTCCCAAGTGCAATCGGCTTCATCATCATCATCATCGAGTTGTGTCTGCACGTCACTGATGTTCTCGGTTTCCTCAACAGTGTCTGGTGCAGGAGCTGGAATGCTCGCCACACCACCTCCCACACCACTCTCCACATCACTATTTGTCTGCCTAGTGAAAAAAGCCACCTGTATTTCTTGGCTGGGCAGTAGCTGCTGACTGTCCTCTATCTGATCGGCCTCACTAAAGAGTGGAGCTGAACCCAAAGCATAGGATACATCGCTGGGGGAGGGAACGGCATAGGACAGAGGCAATGGGAGGACAGGGACTGCTCCCGGGCCATGCCAACTCAGGGTTGTGTCAGAGGAACCTACCAACTGTAGACTGGGGGTGTCAGATGTAACTTGTGATGATGTGGATGACCGCGTTAACCAATCTACGACGGCAGATGCGTTATTGGTGGAGACACGACCACTAGCAGATCCTGGCAGATCAGGTCTCTCACCGCGACTCCAGCTGCCACTTGCTGTGACCTCTGCCTGCTGAGTCTAGGCCTCTGCCACTCCTCTGTGAACATCCTGGCACTTGTCTGCCTGACATTTTTATGTATTTGAAATGCGCAACGGCACTTTAAAAAATATGTTTACTTTAAAAAGCAGAAGGTAAATAAACTGAGGAAAAAAAAGGCATTTCAACGTTTAAAGCAGGAAGGGACAGCGGAAGCGTTAAAAAACTATAAAGAAGAAAATAAACAATGTAAACAACAGATAAGGGCAGCTAAGCTGGAGACAGAAAGACTGGTCGCGAAAGAGAGTAAAACTAACCCCAAATTATTCTTTAGCTACATAAACCGTAAAAGGTACAAACCTGAGGGTGTGGGCCCCCTGAAAAGCAAGGATGGGACCCCTATAGAGGGAAATGAGGAGAAAGCTAATTTGCTTAACAACTTCTTTGCTTCTATATTCACAAAAGAATTCGACATGCCCAGTGAAATGCAGGGGAATAACCGAAACCCTCCATTAAATGTCACTGGTCTAACCAAGGAAGAAGTCCGGCACCGTCTCAAGCAGATGAAAATCGATAAATCGCCGGGACCAGATGACATACATCCTCGTGTTTTAAGGGAGTTATGTACAGTAATAGACAAGCCGTTATTTCTAATATTTGTGGATTCCATAACTACAGGGTTTGTTCCGATGGATTGGCGCTTGGCAAATGTGGTGCCAATATTCAAAAAGGGATCTAGGGGGGAACCTGGGAACTACAGACCGGTAAGCTTAACATCTGTGGTGGGCAAGCTGTTTGAAGGTTTCTTAAGGGATACTATCCTGGAGCACCTTGGGGAAAATGACCTTATTACTCCATATCAGCATGGATTTATGAGGAATCGCTCCTGCCAGACAAACCTGATCGGCTTTTATGAGGAGGTAAGTTCAAGATTGGATCAGGGGGAGTCATTGGATATCATATATCTTGACTTTTCTAAAGCATTTGATACTGTGCCACATAAAAGGCTGGTACAAAAGATGAGAATGCTTGGACTGGGGGAAAACGTGTGCAGATGGGTGGGAAATTGGCTTAGTGATCGGAAGCAGAGGGTGGTTATCAATGGTACACACTCAGATTGGGTCACTGTTACTAGTGGAGTACCACAAGGGTCAGTTCTGGGACCAATTCTCTTCAATATATATATAAATGACATTGGGTATGGATTAAACAGTAAAGTCTCAATCTTTGCAGATGATACTAAGCTGAGTAAAGTAATTAAAACAAAGGAGGACAACAGGCAACTACAAACAGATTTAGATAAATTGGAAGCATGGGCAGTTAAATGGCAAATGAAGTTTAACACAGATAAATGTAAGGTTATGCACATGGGAAGGAGAAATATGTGTCATGATTACACACTAAATAAAGAAACACTTGGTAAAACAACAATGGAAAAGGATCTAGGGGTTTTAGTTGACAATAAGCTCAACTGTAGTAATCAATGCCAGGCAGCTGCTGCCAAGGCAAACAGGATCATGGGGTGCATCAGGAGGGGCATGGGTGCTCATGACCAGAGCATCATTTTACCCCTGTACAAGTCACTGGTCAGACCCCATATGGAATACTGTGTACAGTTCTGGGCACCTGTGCTTAAGAAGGACATATCAGAACTGGAGCACGTTCAAAGAAGGGCAACAAAGTTAATAAAAGGAGTGCGGGGGCTAGAGTACCCGGAAAGATTGTCCAAGTTAGGCTTATTTAGTCTAGAAAAAAGACGATTGAGGGGTGATCTAATAACTATGTATAAATATATTCGGGGTCAATACAAGGATCTGTCCCACAATCTATTTATACCCCGGAGTGTAACCATAACCCGGGGGCATCCACTAAGGTTAGAGGAAAGGTGCTTTCTCCACCGACATAGGAGGGGATTCTTCTCTGTAAGAGCAGTGAGACTATGGAACTCGCTGCCAGAGGAGGTAGTAATGAGGGATACATTAAAAATGTTCAAAAGTGGCCTTGATGCCTTCCTGGCATGTAATAACATTTCCGGCTATGGCTACTAGACCACTGGAAGGAGTTAAACAGGCTGAACTGGATGGACTAAAGTCTTTATTCAGCCTTACATACTATGTTACTATGTTACTATGTTACTATGTAAATAAACTGAGGAACTGCTTCTGTGTAACAGATACTATGAAAATTGGCAATATGGGATGCCCAGTGCTCAGGGGTTTTTAAAGCAGACAAAAACACTTTAAAAACTGTGCTCTAGTTAGATGAAATCAGCTGAAAGACCTGCTTCTGTGTAACAGATAGGGTTAAATGTGCAAACATGGGAAGCAAAGTGCCCAGGGGTTTTTAAAGTAGACACAAAAGCACTTAAAATTGTGGTCTAGTTATATGAAATCAGCTTTAAGAACTGCTTGTGTGTAACAGATAGGGTTAAATGTGATAATATGGGATGCCCAGTGGGCAGGGGTTTTTACAGCAGACACAAAAACTATTAAAACTGTGCTCTAGTTAGAAGAAATTCCCTTTAAGAGCTGCTTGTGTGTAACGGATATGGTTAAATGTGCTAATATGGGATGCCCAGTGGGCAGGGGTTTTACAGCAGGCACAAAAACAATTAAAACTGTGCTCTAGTTAGATGAAATCCCCTTTAAGAGGTGCTTGTGTGTAACAGATAGGGTTAAATGTGCTAATATGGGATGCCCAGTGGGCAGGGGTTTTTACAGCAGACACAAAAACAATTAAAACTGTGCTCTAGTTAGATGAAATCCCCTTTAAGAGCTGCTTGTGTGTAACAGATAAGGTTAAATGTGCTAATATGGGATGCCCAGTGGGCAGGGTTTTTTACAGCAGACACAAAAACAATTAAAACTGTGCTCTAGTTAGATGAAATCCCCCTTAAGAGCTGCTTGTGTGTAACAGATAGGGTTAAATGTGCTAATATGGGATGTCCAGTGGGCAGGGGTTTTTACAGCAGACACAAAACAATTAAAACTGTGCTCTAGTTAGAAGAAATCCCCTCTAAGAGCTGCTTGTGTGTAACAGATAGGGTTACATGTGCTAATATGGGATGCCCAGTGGGCAGGGGTTTTTACAGCAGACACAAAAACAATTAAAACTGTGCTCTAGTTAGATGAAATCCCCTTTAAGAGCTGCTTGTGTGTAACAGATAGGGTTAAATGTGCTAATATGGGATGCCCAGTGGGCAGGGGTTTTTACAGCAGACACAAAAACTATTAAAACTGTGCTCTAGTTAGATGAAATCCCCTTTAAGAGCTGCTTGTGTGTAACAGATAGGGTTAAATGTGCTAATATGGGATGCCCAGTGGGCAGGGGTTTTTACAGCAGACACAAAAACAATTAAAACTGTGCTCTAGTTAGATGAAATCCCCTTTAAGAGCTGCTTGTGTGTAACAGATAGGGTTAAATGTGCTAATATGGGATGCCCAGTGGGCAGTGGTTTTTACAGCAGACACAAAAACAATTAAAACTGTGCTCTAGTTAGATGAAATCCCCTTTAAGAGCTGCTTGTGTGTAACAGATAGGGTTAAATGTGCTAATATGGGATGCCCAGGGGGCAGGGGTTTTTACAGCAGACACAAAAACAATTAAAACTGTGCTCTAGTTAGATGAAATCCCCTTTAAGAGCTGCTTGTGTGTAACAGATAGGGTTAAATGTGCTAATATGGGATGCCCAGTGGGCAGGGGTTTTTACAGCAGACACAAAAGCAATTTAAACTGTGCTCTAGTTAGAAGAAATTCCCTTTAAGAGCTGCTTGTGTGTAACAGATAGTGTTAAATGTGCTAATATGGGATGCCCAGTGGGCAGGGGGTTTTACAGCAGACACAAAAACAATTCAAACTGTGCTCTAGTTAGATGAAATCCCCTTTAAGAGCTGCTTGTGTGTAACAGATAGGGTTAAATGTGCTAATATGGGATGCCCAGTGGGCAGGGGTTTTTACAGCAGACACAAAAACAATTTAAACTGTGCTCTAGTTAGATGAAATCCCCATTAAGAGCTGCTTGTGTGTAACAGATAGGGTTAAATGTGCTAATATGGGATCCCCAGTGGGCAGGGGTTTTTACAGCAGACACAAAAACAATTTAAAACTGTGATCTGGCTATTAAATCAAATGAAAATAAAAAAAGCTTCTCTGTCACTTTATCTGCTGTCCCTGCCTCGATCTTTCCCTGGCTCTCTGTGGCTCTCTGTCTTTCCCTGTTTTTCCCCAGCTCCGTTCTCGCCGCAATACAACGCTGAAATGTGCACCAGCAAGATGGCCGCCGCTTATATACCGCTGTGACATCACCGGGGTTCCTGGCTGCTGATAGGCTGCATGTGACCTTCCCATGATACCTTGCCCCAGGGGATATGTCCAGACATGTGCATCCACCATTTTACAATGCCTGTAATTGCAGTAAATGGAGTTTAAAGGAAAAATTTGATCGATCGTATCGCGGGGAAATTCGGATTCATTCAGAATCGAATATTTCACGAAATTCGGAACGAATTCGGGTACATCCGAAGCGATTCGTTCATGTCTACTTTTCACAACCCCCCCTCCCATTAAACTAGAGAAATATTAACCTTCTCCTTAGTCCCTGAGCATTGCATTTGGCCACTGGTGGTCACGTGGTCCAAAGATTTGTTCCGGGTATCCAGCCACCGGTGATCACAGTGGCCAATCGCAGCAGGGGACCAATGAGAAAGGTACGATTTCCTGATCCTTACGTGGGTTAATGTGCAGGGGTGCACCGGAAATCAGGAAGCCCCTTGCACTAGCAACAACATCCATTTTGTCATAAATAAGTGTTATTCTTTTAAGTGCTAAAGGCTCTCTAATTGTATTGCATAGGTATCCAGAAAAAAAGCCAGCAAGACAGTGTCCAGCCTTTCCAAATCCTTTGGATTACTGTAAATTCAAAGTTTAGACCATAAAGGAGCACTATCATGAAAATGTGTAGTATTAAAAACCCATATAAACACATTGGCTAATGAGAAGAGGGGTCACTTATACAACCGAACTGAATAAAACTCCTTGTGGCTTTTTTCTCCTGGTAGGAATAAAATCCAGGGGTGATAGATTAAGGCCCTTATTTAAGAAGGGATAGCGTCAGGTAGTGGCTGGTTAATGACAGGTAGCGACAGGTAGCGACTGGTAAACGCCGGACACGGCACGCAATTACACATTTATCAAGCAGAATCTGTTTAGCGACTGGGATAGCGCCATGTAGCGTCTGATTCATCATTTACACAGCCTCAGCGAACAGCACCAGCGTTCAGCCTTGCACAGCGCCAGGTATGACCTCTCGCTACCTGTCACTCACCATACATTTCAATGGACGATCCTTTGCTTCTCTTTAAACAGGTTTTTTTCAAAAAAATCACAAATAATTCTTTGACCTCTTCTGGCATTGAAATAGCAGTTTTTTCATAATGTTTTCATTTTTTTATATATTTCCTCAGAAATGACATTACAGATCTGGCATTAAAGTGTTCATGTTACAATGTTGCTACAACGTAATTCCATATGTTTTCGCTTTGTTACTAGTTGATAGATGCTTGAAAACAGACTTTAAACACACCGCCTCCTGCGCTCTGGGCTTCAAACAAGTATTTTTCAGTGCAAGAGATTTGTGAGGCTGTTTTTTGCTGAATATGGTGTGAGTCGGTCGCTATGAGCAGTCGCTAACATGTGAACATGTATTCAACATTACTGAACAGGGACTGAGTCGCTATAAAGTAGCGACCCACGGCCGAGCACTGCGACTACTAGCGGGCGCTCTGAAAATGCCTGCTACAGACGCTCATCTGTCGCTACCTGCCGCTAATGATGAATCAGCCTCTTAGTGTATCAGCGGTGACAGAACCTGTCACCCGATTTCCTCTTCCTTCCTTTTATAAAAATAAAAAACAAGCCTGGCTGGATATTTCTTGACCCGGGGTGTATAAGTGACCCCTCCTCCTGCCATTCAGCATTTTTATATGTTTTTTCATTATTGGCCCATTTTTTCGCTATAGTGCTCCTTTAACTCCTGTCTAGACATCTGGGCTGCCATTGGGTACAATACTTTTGCACTGGACTTTTCTTCAGTTTTTTCACTTCTCCACTTTAGTAATCAAAATAACTTATTGTAATTAGCTCCCTAACTTTTATTATCTCTGGTTCCTCCCACACCATATTTAATAGCTGTTTTGTGGCTCACATGGGCATGTCATGCCCCACATGTGTTAGAGCCTACTGGTAAGTCCATTTTAAATCACAACTGAAGCATTTTTTTTTTTTACTTTGGAATAGAACCAAAAAGGGTTAATACAATTTAATAATCTGTCCTCTAATTGGCTCTTGCTAGAAATGGGAAAAACCTAGCTCCTTGCTTTTGCTGAGGTTTACAAAGCTTGCCCTTTGAGATATTTATCACAACTGCTACTTAGTCGCTACCACCATTGATGGGGACTTCAAGCAAAAGAACACGCGCGACTATTAATGAAGAACAGGTGCATTTGAAATGTGATCTATGGGTGGGCTGACCCTTTTACAGAAGGTCTATATTGGTTCTGAAAATGCTCCTTAGTCTCACAGTCATTTTCATTTCTCTAAAATAAATGTGTTGACCGAAATCTTTATAAGACTCGAAAATTTTCAAATAAATACGGCAATGATTATCAGAGAGAAGGGGGTATTTGTGAAACAGGTAAGATGCTATCGCCGGCTAGTCGACTTTTCTTTGGGGATGCTGCATCAAAACAGCAAGTTACTTAAACTCTTTGATGAAAGAAGTCTATAAAATAACAGCGAGCTGTGTGAGATTCCATCGCAGGTGAGATAATATCTGCTGTTTGATGAATATACCTTGCGCTTCTTTTTCAGGAGGCTTGCCTTGTTTCTAGCGTAATGCTAAGCTCTGAAATATGATGCATCATTTATGGTCTGCATATTCTTACATTTTCGTTTAAGCCATTTTCCTATAAAAAAAGAGCAACGCTGAAAATTCTTATCTTTATTCAAATAAACTGTGTTTCATAGCTGCTTCATAAATAAAACAAAAGAGCATCGTGGAGGCCTGTATATTTTTTCACCACCATCATCATCGTCATCAGGAGCTAGATATAAGATAACTGCCTTCTTTGATTATAAAATTACGTAAACTCCGTAATAAAAGATTCTAATG
This sequence comes from Gastrophryne carolinensis, assembly GCA_027917425.1. Taxonomy (NCBI): domain Eukaryota; kingdom Metazoa; phylum Chordata; class Amphibia; order Anura; family Microhylidae; genus Gastrophryne; species Gastrophryne carolinensis. The sequence continues at coordinate 392,179,454 of CM051239.1, read as the reverse complement.
AAAGAAGTTATAGCAGAGCCTTAACACACAAAACAAAACTGGTCCCATCTTAGGGAGACCCCCAGCCCTGGTTTTGTTTTTGCCACTTGTACAGGGGCCCATTTAGACATCAAGGATTTCCAAGTTTCTATGGGAGTTTCTCTATCCTTCTGGCCTTATTCCTGGTACAATCTCTTAGGCCTTTGGGCCAACTATTGGCCCCAAACACCAGTGCTGGCGTATTGTGAAGGATTTTTCTTGATCTAGCAATTGTATATACATTCTTTTGATATGTTTTGAGTTGTGTTTTTTTTTTTGGGGGGGGGGGGGTTACCTCATGTGGTATAAGAGTCTTTTTAGCACCAAGCAAAAATACCCTTCAGATCAAAAATAGAACAGATGTGCAGTGCTGATTCAAACCATAGGTAGACAATGAAAAGGAATAGTGCTTTTTATGAAAAAAAAGGGTGGCAAACTACAACACCTGCACTGAATCACCCAGTCGGTGTCGATACAGCACACGATGCAGTTCTATTTCCTTTTTCCACCTTTTTACTCAAAAGTGTGAAACTTGCAGCTGGTGCTGAATTGACTGATGTGTTTAGGATATTTTGGTCTTTAACCGGACCTTCACCATGATTTAATGAAAAGCCCAAACCCTTAAAAAAATATTCCCCAGCATCTAAAATTAATATATTTTAAGTTTTTAGTCACTTACTTATTATTCTTTTCCCAACTGGGCTGCAACTCTGTTCAGGACTCTAGGATACGGGCGCTGCCATCTTTACTCAAAAGCATCACACATACTGAGGAGAGGAGAGCAGGATAAAGTACAGGGGGTTGGTTATAGCTGTGCTTTGCACAGACAGAGCAGAGCTAGGGTCAGGGAAAGGACAGCAATCCCAGAATGCAGAGTGACACAGTCAGAAGACACTTCCTGTTTGCAGGCTGCCTGAAGCCCCATGAGCCATCATCTTGGATTTTTAAAGGCTCATAACATGCAGTAGATGCAGGTAGGATGATTATTAATGTGAGCATTGATAAGAAGGAGGAGCATGTGCTCCTATTCAGGGTGAAGGTCCGCTTTAATGAATACTGGCCAAATCAGATAGCAGACATGACTTTAAAATATGGGGTGCGTTTTTGTGACGTACATCCTAAGTATTCCATTAGCTGGTGCAGCATGATACATTATCTGAAATACATGAACAGGTTATCTAGTTTGGGCAAAAGTCCACCCATGTCCATCAGCATCTCTTTGGCCCATAGCAGCATTTGGGAAGGGTTCGAGCTGAGACGTAGTAGGCAGAGCAACTTATCAGAGCAGCAGATACCATCTAGCAGGATCCAACTATAGTGCAGTGCTATCAGCAGATCATCACTAACAAGATCCTTAAGTTCCATGCAACAAATTGCTCTATTACTAGAGCTTTTGTAAGACAAATGAAAGGTCATAAAATGCCAGCATGTAAATTCTCTGGAACATTACTGGAATGTTGACTATATCTGAAGCCATTGTCAGTTCACATCAAAAGCGCAGCTTGCAGTAAGAAGAGCAACGCTACTGCCCGTATTCCCTAATCCAAACAGACACAAGTGTCAGGTGTCTGTTTGGATTAGGGACTTGGTGAGCTCCCTATTTGTAATAGCTTCCCTCTTATGAAGAGGCCGGTGCTTTTGAATTGTCGGGCCAGGGTGATATAGCCATCCATATAATATACAGGTTAGTTTAAGTATGTCATTTTGTGGACTTATGTTGTATTTAACATTTGCTGCTGTAATTATGAACATGTGCCAACTAATTGATGAAATATGCCTGGAGGTGGGCTCTTCAATTGCTGGTGGGGATATAAATTGTAGCTGTGATATTGTGCAAAATGTCATGATTAAAGACGCCTCGCGGTCCGAAACGCATTGACATGTTTGATCTGTTACTGGGAATTTTTGTAATAAAGTTTTTTGCTGATTTTATGGAAACTTCTGGCTGGATACCTGTTTGTGAGCTACATAATTGGATTTGAGCGTTCTTAGCCGTACTGATTTTCCCAATACCCTGGGCAGGAGGATACTATTATAAGATAGAGCTAACTTTTTCCTTGCTTTGTCTCTACAAGCGTCAGGTGCACTGCTTCACCAAGACCTTGGACTGCACTGATGTGAACTGACAATGACGTCAGGATCCCTTTTGTTAACTGAACACCAGTTCTCTATCATTGTGTGCCTCATGTGGCCGGGCTTCATTTTGCATACAGCAGATAAAAGTTTAGTTCAGGAAAAATTAAAATATCAAAATCAGCATGTGATCACCTCGCTGGATAGTTTTTGAAAATCTTTCATTGAGCATTAACACAACAGCAGCATTTATTTTAAAGGAAAAAAACATTCAAAAATATGATATGTCTGTGAAGGTTCCCGTTATCCAGCACATAGTATATCTGTAGTAATAAATCAAGGCAGCTGCACTTGCTGTATTTGTCTTGAGGACATTTCTCTGGTCCTCCGACAGGCTTTCTCAATTTCAAAATATTATGTTGCACCTTTAATGTGGACCTAAACCCATCTTTTTTTTTACTAATATCCCCTGCATCCCTCAGGCAGTACCTTTTGGATAGTTTTGCCATACTTTCATCTCTACTTTCCAAGCATTAGATTTGTCAATTTCCCATAAGTCTCAGATTTCCAGGAGTGTGGGAGAACCCAAAATTATTGGGTTTCATTATGATCCAGTGCCCAGGATTTGCACTTGCCATCAAATTTCGATATATGAATGCAGAAGCCTGTGAATAATATTTCAAAAATGGGATTTGCAATGCGCCACAGTTAATAAAATTGTGATTTATTTTTCTAGTCCTAAGGAGAGGTCTATTGGCGGAGAGATTGGCTAATTTGGTTTGGCATTACTGGTGAGTTTTAGTCTGCTTTAAAAATGATTAAATACTTTATGAGTTTGAAGCAACAGCTTAAACTCACCTTACCCTGGGCAATGTTGATAATTGGATAACGATATAATGATATGATCGGATAATAACAGAGGAACAGTATGATATAGAGGTAATGGAGATATGGGTGGAAGAAATATATGACTGAGCAGTAAAGCAACAGGGCTACTGTGTGTTTAGGAGGGACTGTAAAAAACGTAAGGGGGTGGAGTCTGCTTATTTGTAAAAATCTGTCTACAACCCAAACTGCAGGAGGATACATGTGAGGGAAATGAGCACATGGAGTCTGTATGGGCAGAGATAAATGGAGGGCAAAACAAAAATAAAATACTGATCCCTACTGTTTGCTACAAGCCTCCACATATAACAGAAAACTTGCTGCTAGGTTAAATAGACATAGCAGCTAATTTACATCTTTGTAATCCTTAATATTTATTGTAATAGATTTACACCTTATGGGAATAAAAAAGTTTGAAGAAAGAGTAAACCTAAAGGAATATAAACGTTTAAAGCAAGAAGGCACTGTGGAACTGTTAAAAAACTATGAATAAAAAAATCTAAACAATAGAAAAGAGTGGTAAAGCTGCAGATGGAAAAACTCTCTATTAAATGTCACCTGTCTAAGCAAGGAAGAAGTGCAGCACCACCTTAAACACATTAAAATAGACAAATCCCCAGGTCCAGATGGCTTACACACCCTAGTTTTAAAGGATTACAGTAATAGATAAGCCATTGTTGTTAATATTTAAAGATTACATTAAGACTATACTAAACCAACCAAGGGGGGGTGCACATAAACCCCCACCTGAAGCTGCCCTTACACCAAAGACTGACAATTGCACTACCCTCTTAATGTATAAAATACATATTTTATAAGGCAAAAACAGACAAACACTACATGATTAAAATGTACATTAAAAAACATGTTAACACCGTCTGCCACAGGGGGACGCTGAATCTACTGCTCCCAATACACCTATTTTAACATGATTAATGTGGCTCTTAGTTTATATCCTCCAATATCTAACACATATACTAATCTATTTTACATAAAGTGCAAGTGCTCAACAAAATGCATCCGTTTTCAACAATTCATCCAATATAAAGTGCTTCAAATGCAAACAGAAAAGGAGGAGTCACTGAATGTTATTTTTAAATGTTAGGTGTGCACTTTGAGAGAATAGTTTGTTTGGGGGATTTCAAATGTAAAGGTTTGTTTTCCTTAATTTTCTTTGAAAATCTCCTAAAGCGCTTTTGGTTTCAGTTTGGGGGAGTCTCCAGGGCAGGAACGGGTTTCTAGCAATACATATGTGGTACCATTGTAACCAGAAGAAATGGGTTTTTTACACACAATATGGTTTATTAAAAAAAAGCTACAATATGTAATTTTTTCGACATATTTAACCCAAAAATATTGAGAAAGCACCGAAGAAAATTTACAAAAGAGCCATTTCATTTTAAAGCCCAAACTCTGCTCAAAAAATATATATAATTTAAGTGTTCCTGGAAATTCCTGCAATAATCACAGTCAATCATATATAGCGCAAAATGGTGAACAATGGTCTTGCAACAGAGGGTGACAAAATCTCTAGGCAGGCTGGTAATTAAAGGGTAAGTCCACTTTCGATATTTATTTTTTAAAGTGAATATTTTTGTCTGACAAAATGATGTCTTAAAGTGGACCAGCAGTCAAAAATGACTTAAACCAGACCAGCACAACAAACAATGCTCATATGCATCCCTCCCCGGGGCAATTTAGATTGCTGCACATAAAAATTCATTTACCTTTTTCTAACCCCTGTTGTGGTACATTTTAAAAGAAAAATGGTGGATCCTGCATTTGCAGGCCATCTGCAAACAGCAAGTGCTGCTGGGCTTCCTGTTACTGTGCATTGTCAGTTATGTCAATTGAATGCAGGCAACAGCATGGCTGAGATGCTGGGAGGGAAGCTCCAAAATAGCCGCTACCTTTATTTCACAATTGTGCTAGGCTGTTGGTCCACTTTAAAGGTGCTGAGCCAATCTAGTAGGAAAAATAAAAATAAATAATACAAATTAATTAAAAAAAATACTAGATCACATCCTTTTGGCACCCAAAAAATATACATTCAAAAAAATTCCATTAAAATTGGACTTGTCCTTTAAAGGGATAATAAATTGGCTGCACTGGAGGGACTAAATTCTTTTTTCAGCCTTACATTCGGGTAAGTTAGTATGTTGCTAATTAAAGGAGCAATATCGTGAAAAATGGGCCAATGATAAAAATCCATATAAATATGCTGGCCATGCTTGTTTTTTTTATTTTTATGGAAGGAAGAGGAAATCAGGGGTGACAGGTGCTGACCTGTCACCTTTGGATTTTATTCCTGCCAGGAGAAGAAAACCATAAGCTTAGCGGGAGTTTTATTCAGTTCAGATGACTGCTCCTCCTATTAGCTGTTTTTTTCCCTTTTCCACATTACTTCCATTATATTATCTTTTCCATATTTCCCCTGTATCCTTCTTTTTTTACATCCATCTTTCTTTGGTTTCCCAATCCAATTGTGTTCAATATTTCGTTAGTTCAGATAAGTTACGTTATTGGGATGGGCTTGCGTCTGATTCTGAGACCTGATTGCTGAGGGACCATCGCCCTATAAAACGTTTTAATTAGCGCTCCACTTACGGGACCATTTTTGCCTCGGATTGCTTGAACATGTATTGCGGCTTTGTGGAGGAATATGAGCGCCTTCAGCTCCAAGGCATTGCATGTGTCAGCATGGCCGAGGCCAGATTGCACCGGCGAAGCATGCATATCGATCGCATGCATGATGTTGAGCTGTTTGAGCTGACCTGACTTAATCGCGCTTCCCTCCATAAATTGTATAGTGAGCTGCGGCCATGGTTAGCCCGTACCACAAGGAAGAAGCAAGCAATTTCAGGTATGACCAAGATGCTTGGCTGCCTGCAGTTTTTGGCGAATGGCTCTTTCCAGAGGATGGGTGCCCTCTCCGTGGGGATGTCCCAGCCTACGCTGAACCGCACACTATCCAAGTTTTTGGATGGCATGGCTACCATTAGCCCAAAATAGATTTCCTTTCCGGACGACATGGTAGCCTGGAATGTGCTTAAGTTGGGTTTTTTAATATCGCCGACATGCCCAACATGCGATTGATTGCACCCACGTTGCATTGGTCCCTTCCGCAGCCGACGAGTACATCTATAGGTAAGTTAATTAGGTCATTTTGTTATATTGTTTTGCCAAACTGTTTTGTAACTATCTATTAATCCCTCTTCTAAAGTGTCCCTGTGAACCAGTTTACAGTGTATCTATTAATCCCTCCTTCTAAAGTGTCCCTGTGAAACAGTTTACAATGTATACGTTAATCCCTCCTTCTAAAGTGTCCCTGTGAACCAGTTTACAATATATACTTTAATCCCTCCTTCTAAAGTGTCCCTGTGAACCAGTTTACAATGTATCTATTAATCCCTCCTTCTAAAGTGTCCCTGTGAACCAGTTTACAATGTATCTATTAATCCCGCCTTCTAAAGTGTCCCTGTGAACCAGTTTACAATGTATCTCTTAATCCCTCCTTCTAAAGTTTCCCTGTGAACCAGTTTACAATGTATACTTTAATCCCTCCTTCTAAAGTGTCCCTGTGAACCAGTTAACAGCGTATACTTGAATCCCTCCTTATAAAGTGTCCCTTTGAACCAGTTTACAATGTATACTTTAATCACTCCTTCTAAAGTGTCCCTGTGAACCAGTTTACAATATATATATTAATATCTCATTCTAAAGTGTCCCTGTGAACCAGTTTACAATGTATACTTTAATCACTCCTTCTAAAGTGTCCCTGTGAACCAGTTTACAGTGCATACCTTCATCAATTTTTTTCATGTATGCCTAATCAAACCATTTTAATGCTGACCTTAATTAGTCATGAGAATGTTAATCTTTATTTTCTCCCACATACATATAATCTTGGTTATTTAAACTACTTATGTACTTTGTTAATGTTATTTGGATTGGAGAACATGTTCTTTGAGGGTGTTAGGAGTTATTGAGTAGTTTACCTTGGCTTGCTGTAATTTTTTTTTTTTCAGGAACCGCAAGATGGGCCACTCACTGAATGTCCAACCAGTGGTTGGCCCGGACAGGCTCATCCCATGATGCTTATATCTTGCAGAGCTCCGGATTATTCCGTCGGCTTGAGTTTCCTCAAATTACATCATTCCCTTTTCACTGTATGCCTATGAATATAGTTGAGGACCCATGTCTTAACCTATGGCTGTGTTTTCCCCTTGATGACATGTTAAACAATAATGTTGGTTAGAATGTGCAATTTATGTAAGTATTTTGTGATTCTTTCAGGGGATTCTGGCTATCCGCTTCTGCCCTGGCTCCTCTTCGCCCGCAGAATGAGGCCCAGGAGTCATACAATCAGGCCCACAGGAAGACCCGGGCTGTAGCGGAGAGGGCCTTTGGACTCCTGAAGACCAGATTTCGATGTTTGGACCATACAGGGGGGGCACTGCAATATGACCCCAACAAGGTCATCAACATCATACTTGCATGCTGCGTGCTTCATAATTTTGCCATCATGCAGCGTGTCCCCTGGTATATCGATCTGCCCCCCTCTCCACCCAGCCAGGAGGCAGATGACCTTTATGATGGCACCCCTAGTGCCTCTGGCCAATCAGTGCGGGCACATTTGATTACAGCCTATTTTTCGTAACATTTGTTTGTTTGTTTATGTTATTGTGTGTTTTGACTATTATTTGCCTCTGTGAAGGCCTTTTTCTTTTTACCAAAAAAATAGTAATGAGTTCATTACTAAAAATTTGACACCTGATTTGAGCCTCATGTATTTTTTTTTTTCATGTTTGTCTTTAAAAACCTTCATTAATATCAAAACAACCCAGACATTAATGCATAAACTTAGGCAAGAACAGCTAAAGTCACATTCAATCTATTTTATTGAAAAATGTAAATTTATCTGTGAAGGGCACTCGCAGACTCAAAATGTACATACATTTAAAAACATAACTATAAATTGTGGCAGACTCCTGGCCCCTAGCAATTGGCCACATCCATGAGTTGGAAGGTAACTGACTCCAGGCCAAAGTTTAACCGGCCACAACATCAAGATCCATAAGGAGCACGATTTTCAAGGGGAATTGTGGGCCAGGAATACATAGGGCCACATACACACCCTCTCCTGCTCGGCCACATTTGTTACCGGCACAGGTGTAAACCAGCCATACCTATGCCACATCCACGCCTGTAAGTTTGGTGGCCACCAAGCCAATGAACCCCAGTCCTAATGCCAGTCCAGTACAATCTTTGCCATGGCCAAATGTTGTTTTTTTTCCAGCCAAGAATGTCCCCCAATATTGCCAACAAACAGGATGTGGAAGCCAGCATTTGATTAGGCCCAAGCCTGCAGCGTGGGAGCTTGAGCGTCCGCTTCAGTGAGGCTTAAGCTCAGCCATTGGCTAGTGGGGTATGTGAGCACTCTAATGAACTATATGGGCGAATTCCAAAACAAACCAGCAAAGCCATAAACAACCCAATCTTGGTAGCGCTCACCACACAGGTAAATAGAGTTGGGATGTAGAGAAAATATGTGGAGATCCAGGTCAAATAGTTCTTAATATTGATGTTGCCAATAATAAGGTTGTGTTGGGCCTTGGAGGTGGCCCAACACCTGGGCATGTGTGGCATTCATAATCTGCCACTGCTCCAGCATCTGTCTGTTGCTAGTTCTAAATTCATCTAGCATGGCAGTGAAGTTAGCATTTAAGGTGGCCATTTGTTCAGCCATCTGTCTATTGCTTGTCCTAAAATCAGTCAGCATGGTGGTCAATGTAGCATTGAAGTTCTCTAATTGTGCAGTAATTTGCTCTGTTGTTCGTTGAGTCACCTGCCTAAAGTAACGGCCAAGATGTGCGAGCAACAGTACAAGATGTGCTTGGCAAAACCTCTGCAGCAGAGCTAGCACTGGGGACTGTAGGCTCAGTCTCAGCCTGCTGCCCACGATGGGCTGACAGCATGCGTCCAGCTTCTCTCTGCTGCAGAGGATTTGGTGCAGTAGGATGCTGGGGCAGTGGCAGATTAGGTTCCAGGGGGGTAATTAGCGAAGGTCCAATACGGCTGGCATCCTCCTTCTCCATCTCCTGGATGACATCCATTAGTGTGGGAGTCTGTTGGGACATGTGAAAAAGTGTTTCAGATTGGGGCCTAAATATCTTTAAGAACAAAATTAGTCATGTGCATTCACATGCATCACCAGTTTCAGCAAAGTCCACTTACCCTGGATATCTGGTCCTGTGTCCTAGGCAGCAGGGAAGTAGACGGCGTGCTCAAACTGGAGGAGGCTTCCACACTTCCAGAGGCTGGATGCTGGGCTGGGTTTAAAAGTAAAAGGCACGTAAACACACAAACATCCATTGATGAGCTGGATTAGTACATATGCTTTAGAAAACACGTGGCCAAGTTGGAATGACAACTCCCCCAACGATCCAAGTTGACCTTCACAATGAATGTGAGTATCTCTTATATGTATGCCTTACCCTGTACATACAGATTGGTCACCTTAAATAATAAAAACATGCATGTACTGCATGTTAGGAGGCTTTACATATCCAAAATGGTGCATTGGGGGCCCACAGTCAGCTTGCAAATAGCATTTGGCTTCAGAGTATGCTGCTGTGCATTCTTCCTATGTTGACCTTTCCCTGACCCCAGCTCAAGTTTGTCTGACCAAAGCACAGCTACAACCCCATTGGTAGAAAGACAAAAAAGTAAGTGTTGTCTATTATTGACTATATTCACATCACATGCAATGCTTTGGTAAGATAAATAGTTTAATAGTGAGCAGAAATACTGTCAAAGGTCGTGTATGGCCTGCAAACATTTTTAAGGACCATTAACTACTGCACCCTGGGAGAGTGTCCATCATGATGGCCATTCCTCAGACATTAAACACCCGCCTAAAACAGTAACCTCCCCTCAAAGCCACTCCCTAACGGCATGTGTTCATATCTACCTGTGAGCTTCATTTCACACGTTTACAATAGTTCACATTCAAACAAACATTACTAACCTGCAGAAATGGTATGGATGTATGTGTCCTGTCTGCCAGAGAGGCCCTCTAATGCTACGGGTGTATTAACGCCAGACCATTTCTTCAGCTCTGGTATATTGTAATTTGGTGGGGAGGCCTCCGCCAGTTTGAAAGCTGAAAAATAGAGGTTAACAAATATTTTGTCATTGTGGTCACTACAACAAGCAGCAAAATGCAAAAATCAAATAAGTACCTGTGATTGCGCCGTTTATTCTGCTTCTTCCGTACTGCATACTTCAGGTCAGATATTTTTCTCTGTATCTGCTCCACATCTTTCCTCTCGTCTCCCGCTGCATTCACCTGTCTGGTAAGCTCTTCCCAGATTTGGTTCTTTCTCATTTTTCTGGTTGCTTTGGAATGGCGCCCATAATGCATTGTGAGGCCACTTGCCAAGGCTAGGGTTTGTGACTCCCCAATTGGTGGCAATTCAGGGGACATTCTGGGCTGGCTTTGTGGTGATGAATCGGGTGTCACGTGGCTGGAAAAAGACTGGACTGGCATTAGGACTGGGGGTCCTTGTCTGGGTGGGCACCGAACTTCCAGGCATGGATATTGCATAGGTCTCGCTGATTTCCACCTGTGTTGGTGGCAAATGTGTCCGAGGAGGAGAGGGTGTGCTTGGTGGGCTCGGGCTTCTGGCCCTCTGCTTGCTTTTCCCCTTGGACGTTGTCGTACCTTGCGGTTTGGATGCGGGAGCCTTCTTCTTGGAGGATCCTGCCTTGCTTGTGCTTGCTGCTTTGGATGGGCTGGGATTTGTAGGCAATGTAGCCTTGTGGTGGCCACTTTTGCTCTGCGTTTCAGCCACCTTTGCAGTCGATTTGTGTGACCGAGTGCTCGATCTGGAGGATGAAGTGTCCTCATGCCGCTGTGACCTTTTAGTCTTGGCCTCCTTTGCTGCTGGTTGCTTTGCACTAGCTTTTTTGGGTGCCATGCTGACAATCTCAAAGAGAATGAGCTGTGTGTCCATTACCCTTTAAATACTAATGACTGGGTATGACGCTTAAGCGTTCGCGTACGTGTGCATCCGGCCATTCGTCCGGCCGTGCGGAACCCAGAAACCGCTGGGGAATTACTTATCTGCTGCGTAGATGGCGCCCACGATCTTCACCCGCCAACAACAAGAGCTCATTGTGCTCGTAAGTGTATTGTAAGGACGTTGATTTGCCATCTAAATGCATGCCTAGGCCTTAAGGAATGCAGGAAAAAACATTTTTTTATAAAAGTTGTTTAAACTCCGTGCCAAACAGAAGTTAGTGCGCACATGTGCAAACAAACTCACTTGCATCTAGAAGGATAGGTTAAGGCTAGAAATGTGTTTGGGAATGTCATTTAGTCAACTGACCTAATTGGGACACATATTTGTATGCTGTTTGATCTAACAACTATTTTTTTGAATTTTGTTTTTTAGACTATGCTTCAAGTGCAGGTACGACTACCTGCCCAACGCATTCGAGCAGAGGAATGTGGCCCTGGAGATCGTGGCCCGGATCCAACAGGAAACGGACACCACCTTTACCAGTACGCAGATCATGCAGCACTGGTCGGACGGGTGCGGCAATCTTTTGGTCTCCATTTCCCAAGTAAGTACATAGCGATTGCATGCTAGATGTAACTAATACAGAAGGTAGGCATTTATTTATAAATGCTTTTCTTTTCTAGTGTTGGAAATGGACTATCGCATCAGACGCACCTGGAGGCACGCAGTCCGGCCAGTAAGACATGAATCTGCAGCAGGAAGTGAAGTTGGTGGATCTCCAGGGCCAAGTTCCTACCCCTCCTCTGTAGCGGCGTCAGACCAGCCCCTGGACCTTTCTACAGAGGAGGGGCATCACGGCTTGGGCAGGGAGTCGTACCAAATGACGGAGCCATTAGCCTCTGGTTTTTGACTCTTAATGTAAGCCCACACAAATACATGCTATTAAAAGCAAAGCTGATTCCCTTAATCTCTTTTTCTAGATGAATATGTATAGTTTGAGTGTGACAATGACAGTATTGACAATGACATCATCACCAATCAACCTACATCCATTGGCAATGTCCTTAGCATAATGACATATGGCCTCTTCCATTAAGAAATGCCTTAGCATAATGACATATGGCCTCTTCCTTTAGGAAATGACTTCGTATAATGACATATGGCCTCATGAGTTAGCTCGCAACCTAATAATCATTCCATCCACAACTGTTAAACATGTATTTGCAGAACAATAATGTATTTTTCTTTTTTTAACAGACACCGCACGTGGCAGATTGGCACAAATCAGTGCCACAGTGTTTTGGTTGGTGGGCGAGATGCAGGAGCTGCGCGATTTGTTGGGGACCACAGATGAAGATTAATTATCTGGGGCCTGCCATTGCTTTGTATATAGTTTAATATGTTTTAATGTTTTTAAAAATATTTGAATATTTAGTAAATTTTAAAATAAAAAAATAAAAAAAGTTTGTACTTGGACAAATGTTAAAAATGTTTTTCCAAAAAAAAGGCAAAAAAATGCTATTTGTTAGTAAAAAAAAAAAACTTGTTTCTGTGTCATTTTCTTTTCAAAATACATTCATTAAGGGTTGGTTACAACAAAACGAAGGAAAAACACAAAATTTCAATATGAAGAATCGCCAGGTAAGCATTAGGTGCGGGAAATGGAAGAAGAAGGAGACCGCAATGTGATTAAGGTAAGCATTAGGTGTGGGAAATGGAAGAAGAATGAGACCGCAATGTGATTAAGGTAAGCATTAGGTGCGGGAAATGGAAGAATCGCCAGACCGTGATGTGATTTAGGTAAGCATTGTAGCAGAAGTGAGTGAACAAAATACAGTATGTAGACGAGCACATTAATGAGTTAATTTTGTTGTGCGCAGGCGTAAGGTCGTAACAATTTCCGTCTGGACGTTTATTTATAGAAAAGGAAATTCAGAATCTAACGGGAAACGTAAATCATTCGTTCGAGGCGACGTTGGAAAAAGGCCAAAAAACGGAAGCCTATATTGTTTCATGAGTAACCTAAATGGAAAACGAAAGCTGGAAAATGACATTCTCGGCATACGAACGGACAAACACTTTACTGAAAGCTTGCAATGCATGCTTAGAATCACGCGTACACTCATACGAGAGCGGGAAAAAAAAAAAAAAAAACAGATCGACACAAAAATTAAATTCTTTTTATGTCTCTCTGAATCAACTCCTATGAGTGGAGGGGATAATTATATCCCAATAGTGAACATGGATTGCCCGTCATAATAAGCTGCACCCTTGCACCTAATAGAAAAAGGAATTTAACATAAGCCCATGTATGAGGATCACATAATATGTGTTACATGCAGAAGGAGAAGGTAGATATTGAAATTCTTAAAGCTTCTGTATTATAGCAGGTTTGTAATCTACCCTTGATTAAAAAAAGCCCCCTTTATCAAGCAAAAACAAGTGCGTGTGATTGATATGGGAGACATCGGAGCCCCACATTCTGGTAATTACATCTAACATGAAGGAGTGATCGTGCTTGTCTTACAGCGGCACCTGATTATTTGGAAACAATTATGTTCTGATGTCAATAAAGACGCACAACACTTTAAGCTTCCCGGCAAAATTAACTGGGGTCAATAAGTTGGTCTGGCAGATGAAATACATAATCATTTTCTATGTTTTTTAATGTATCTATCAAAGGGCAACAGAAGCTTGACTCCAGTCTATTAAATTACACCAGACTTAACAATCGTTGTAATAACGGCTGCATAATAACCATGAAACCCTGCCATAATTATATAGGGGCGATACTGCTGATGCTGCTCATTCCATAAGGAGCGGTTTGCATGAAAATATACATCCAATACCTAAATGGGTCAAGTTAAGTGAGGTGGGCTTTTCTAAACTCCCCCATCCTAACAAGTGATTCAGAGAGAGAGAGCTTGTAGGTTACCGGATGAGAATTTCTCTTCTAGGTTTTTTGGGTAGGTCAATGAATTTCTCATCCTTCTATACTCAGGGATGTGCCCTTCTCTGTGTGCCAAGTCGATGGCTGCCGCACTCCTACCATAAAGGTAATATTGGTGCACGGTCAGCTGAGACACTGCAGATCCAAGGTAGCAAGAAGACCAGCACACCAGCAGATCTTGAAGATCAGACAAATGTATTAATCCAAAAGTGATAACATTGCCATAGTCAACGTTTTGGGGGTTAAGCAGAGAACCCCTTCATCAGGACAATAAACCAAACCCTCCATTAAAGGTCACCTTTCTAACCAAGGAAGAAGTGCAGCACCACCTTAAACAGATAAAAACAGAGAATTCCCCTGGTCCAGATGGTATTTATCCCTGTGTTTTGAGGGAATCATAAACAATAATACATAAGCCATTACTTTTAATATTTCAAAATTCCATTATAATGGGGACTGTTCCATAGGATTGGCACATAGCAAGTGTGGTACCAGTGTTCAACAAGGGTTTTAACTTAGAACCTGGAAACTACAGGCTGGTAGGTTTAATATCTTTGGTGGGCAGGTTCTCTAAGAGATGCTATCCTGGATTATCTAATTAAAATTGATCTAATTACATCTTATCAGCATGGATTGCTGGATATTGTGAGGAATTGTTCCACCAGACAAAACCTGAAGTTTTTATGAGGAAGTAAGTTCAAGCCTGGATCAGGGGAGGTCATTGGATGTCATATATCTTGATATTTCTAAAGCATTTAATACTGTGCCACATAAAAGACTGGCAAGATGCTTGTACTGGAGGAAAATGTATGTGCATGTGTGAGTAGGACCCCTGTTCAGGCCCAGGGCAGAGGAGGATGTGTGGACAGCGGCGCAGGCCTGGATCCAGTGATCAGGTGAGTTGCTAATTGCTGAACTAGCATCAATCAGCTGCGGGACACAAAAGGTAAGTACCCTTTTGCTTTTTTTTTGTTTGGCTGTTCAATCACTAAAAGAATTGCAGACAGAGGGTGGCTATCATGGGTACGTACTCGTATGGTAATCATATGTACGCTTGATTGGATCGCTGTTACTAGCAGACTACCGTAGGATCAGTGCTGGGTCAAATCCTGTTAAATATATACATCTAAGACATTTGGAATAGAATAAACAGCAATGTATCAATCAATATCAACAAATTAATCTGTACAGAAGAAACAAAAAAGAAAGCATGCAGCTACAAACAGATTTGGTTTTATGGCAGAAAAATGACAACTTAAGTTTGCAAAGATTACATACCAAATAGGGAAACACTCTGTAAAACTACAATGAAAAAAAGATCTAGGGGTCTTAGTTAACAATGAACTAAACTGTAGTGATCAATGCCAGGCAGCAGCTGCCAAGGCAAACAAAATCATGGGATACATTAGGAGTAGTATTTGGGTCCATGACCAGTGCATCATGTCAAGTCATGTGTCACAGCCATATACAGTTTTGTGCACCAGTGTTTAAGAAGGACATATTAGAACTGGGAATGGGGAGTCTAGAGAATCCCTGGAAGAATGTCCAAATTAGTTTTTTTTTTGGTAAAGTGATGCCTGAGGGGGTGACCTAACAACTATGTACAAATATGTCCAGGGCCAATACAAAGATCTGTCCAATTATCTATTTTTATCCAAGTCTGTACCTGGGGGCATCCGCTAAGGTTAGATGTAAACCACTTCTTCTAGCGCTTCTGGCATAGGCAAGGATTTTTTACTGTAAGAGTGCAACTCTTTGCCAAAGGAGTCAGTCATGAATAATATGCTAAAAGAGTTCAAAAATGGCCTGGATGCCTACCTTGCATGTGAAAACATTACCAGCTATGGCTACCAGATCACTGGAAGGAATAAATAGGCCAAACTGGATGGCCTGAGGTCTTTTTTCAGCCTTACATGCTGCAGTATGTTACTCTACTATCCAATTTTTACTTTCCAGTGAGACCAGGATCCCACAGTGCACACACTCCACTGCATTCTTTTGGAGCTTGTCCCCTATTGGAACTTAGGACCCTATCCCTCCACATACTAGGTGGTTCCCTACAGGAATAACTGAGTCCGTTGCTGCACAGTCTTCCTCCTTCCTCCAAAGGACCACTTAACCTCTTAACCTTGCTCTGCCTTCTTTGGTCTGACCTCCAAGGTTCTCTGTATGGACAATATGGGATGCCAATATATGGTTCCCCCACATCCACAGCCTTTTCAAGCAATAATGCACTGTCTTTCAGACTACCCAAGCTTTTTTCCTTGCTTTCCTTGCAACTAAAACATAACCTTATTTACTCGATAGAATACTCCGTCTATCTAACAATATCAACAACGGTGATGGCTAATCCACCACCTTGTTACAAGTTTTACATTTAAAACAGATCTTGCCAATTTGGTCCAATTCAGCCAGAGCAGGATAGCGGCAAGATCCAGGTCAAAGTATATCTAACATTTTAATTTTTATTTGTAATCTTTTTTCACTTAAAATCCCAGGGCTATTAGCCCGGCACACACCAGACATAGGGGCTGGCAACCCAGGCATTCAAGGCCAGTTGGCTTCCCTTCCTGCATGTGTTTAAGCCCCAATGCCCTTCAGCTCAAGTCCAGTGGTTCCTAGTGCCCAAGGGGAGGCAGAAGACATGGATTAAAGGGCATAGGGGCTGGTACAATTGCAAGGATGGAGGCCAGTCTTTAAGCCCTGGGCCATCAGCCCCGATTCCTGGTGCCCGGACCAGTAGCCCTAGATGAGGAAGGCACTTTTTTTCTACTTTACTCAATATAAATTGGGGAAAAATGTTCCCCTATTTCTCCATCTCTATATATTTTAATGGTATCCGATATTCTGAGAATAACAAATGTTGACTGCTCCCATACCTTTAAAGGGGGCTCATCAGATGACTATTTTTATCTGTCCTATACAGGGCACATGCATGAACTAGGATACATAGTGAATATTGCTGAGCAAAATTAGTATAAACAATCTTTGTGCTATTTTTGTTTCAATGCAAAATTAAAAAAACATTTTAATTGAACTATAATGATGCATCAATATAAATTATATATCAAAAGACTAGATATTAAAGGAAGCACTACAGGAGGTGCAGCACAGGTTCTCACAAATGCTATTTATTTATTCAGAGCCTTTTCATTTTATATGCAAGTCTATTCAAATCTCTGAGCAGACTTCTTCCATATGGAAAAGGTTTGAATATGCAGTATGTCAAGCATTAGGCTTGTGGGATGAAAATTATGAATATATTAAAGAACATTGTGACAGGTAGGGTCATTGTGACAATTAGTAGTTGCTAGTTAGCAATAGTTAGTGATATACCTACAGTCTAGCAGAGTCTAGGCTGGGGAAGTCACTTGCTGTAGTTAGTTTCAGTGTTTGGACCAGAACCTCTATAAGATATCAGCCAGTTAGAGTTGTCTGTTGTTAAGCTGGAGTAGAAAAGGGTTAATGCATGGAGGAGAACCAGCATGAGGGTTTATTATTATATCTGTTACTATATTACCATATTTTACTAGTTACATATTGCATTATAAGGCACACTAGCCAATAAGATGCAGCTAAGGTTTAGAATGAGAATATATATATATATATATATATATGTATATATATTATTTGAACCAAATTTTGCGTGAGGTGATTGCTGTGGGTAGGGGGCAGGTGATTAGGTGATTACTGTAGGTGGGGATGTGGGGATGGGGCTCTGAAGACAACGAGGGGTGCCACAAAGTTAAGAGATTGCAGGCCGGCACGGTGGGTTCCCACAGTGGGGCATCCTGAATCTTGATGTCCCATGGGCACTCAGTTGGCTAACCCTGGAGTCTTTTAGACATTGGGCCCAGTGTTGGCGGTGATAGCATAAAGTATTAAGCCTGCTTTGGGGAAAAGTGGACCTGGACGGGTGGAAAGAGAAGAGTTGCCATGGTAAAGTAATATATGTACTTTCATTTGTGGAAGGGTGGGCAATAGTAAAACCGTGAGGGGGTTGGGCGATAAATGGGTGGCACGGGGGTGCACAATAGGTGAGTGGAACTGGAAGGGGAAATGGGGTGGGGAAATAGGTGAGTGAAACTGGGAGGGGGGGTGGTCGATAGGTGAGTTGAACTGGGAGGGGGGGTGGTCGATAGGTGAGTGGAACTGGGAGGGGGGTGGGCGATAGGTGAGTGGAATAAGGAGGAGAGTGGGTGATAGGTGAGTGCAACTGGGAGGGGGGTGGGAAAATAGGTGAGTGAAACTGGGAGGGGGGTGGGCGATAGGTGAGTGGAACTGGGAGGGGGGGTGGGCGATAGGTGAGTGGAACTGGGAGGGGGGTGGGCGATAGGTGAGTGGAACTCGGAGGGGGGGTGGGTGATAGGTGAGTGAAACTGGGAGGGGGGGTGGGCGATAGGTGAGTGGAACTGAGAGGGGGGGTGGGCGATAGGTGAGTGGAACTTGGAGGGGGGGTGGGCGATAGGTGAGTGGAACTGGGAGGGGGGGTGGGCGATAGGTGAGTGGAACTGGGAGGGGGGGTGGGCGATAGGTGAGTGGAACTGGGAGGGGGGGTGGGCGATAGGTGAGTGGAACTGGGAGGGGGGGTGGGCGATAGGTAAGTGGAACTGGGAGGGGGGGTGGGCGATAGGTGAGTGGAACTGGGAGGGGGGGTGGGCGATAGGTGAGTGGAACGGGGAGAGGGGTGGGCGATAGATGAGTGGAACTGGGAGGGGGGTGGGTGATAAGTGAGTGAAACTGAGAGGGAGGTGGACAATAAATGAGTGCCGGGGGGGAGTTGCGCGATAGGATAGTGGAACTAGGAAAGGGGGTGGGGCGATAGATGAGTGAACCGGGAGGGGGTGGGTAATAGGTGAGTGGAACTGAAAGGGGGGGTGGGTGATAGGTGAGTGGAACTGAAAGGGGGGGTGGGTGATATGTGAGTGGAACTGGGATTGGGGTGGGAAAATAGGTGAGTGAAACTGAGAGGTGGGGTGGTTGACAGGTGAGTGGAACTGGTAGAGGGTGGGCGACAGGTGAGTGGAACTAGGAGGAAGGTGGGTGATAGGTGAGTTGAACTGGGTGGGGGGTAGGCAATAGGTGAGTGGAACTCGGTGGGGGGTGGGCGATAGGTGAGTGGAAGTGGGTGGGGGATGGACAATAAATGAGTGCCAAGGGGGGTTGCGCGATATGATAGTGGAACTAGGAGGAGGGTGGGGCAATAGGTGAGTGGAACTGGGAAGGGAGGTTGGTGTTAGGTGAGTGGAACTGGGAGGGGGGTGGGCGATAGGTTAATGGAACTGGAAGGGGGGTGGATGATAGGTGAGTGGAACTGGGAGGGGGGTGGGCGATAGGTGAGTGGAACTGGGAGGAGGGTGGACAATAAATGAGTGCCAAGGGGGGGTACGCGATAGGATAGTGGAACTGGGAGGGGGTTTGGGCGATAGGTGAGTGGAACTGGAAAGAGGGCGGGGTGATAGGTAAGTTAACTGGGAGAGGGGTTGGGAAATGAAACCAGGGGAGTATAAGTAATATGGATTGAAGGGGCTGGCTGAGTATACAGTATATGCATGGAGTAGTGGAGGGACTTGCATACAAAAATATTTCTCCTAAGGGAGTGGAGGGTAACATTACCGATCTTACAAGCAGGCAGCCATAGTGAAGTTTTACCTACTTGAATGCTGAAACATCCCCGTGCGGCTGCCGCCCCACGCTTTCGGGTGTGCACCTTGAAACTGCCGATTCATTCTCCGCTGCTACCGTAGTAATAAAGCCGCACAGCTCATACCTCCTGCCTGTCTCTGTGTTATACAGTATTTATGAGAGCGGGCAGGGGCTGCTTCTGCTGCTCCCATTGTCAGGTGACATCAGCTGATTTGCGGGACAACGGGTGATGCTGGGTCAGGGCCGGTGACTCCCATGAAGAAAGGATGACTTGCCATCTCTGCTTTAATGTAGATTGTAAGTTCTCAAAATATGTGTTTTCCTCAGGAAATGCGCATCTAGTTAGGATTATTCTAATAATTGAATAATATATGTTATATTATATTATAAGGTGTTAGGGGGGGAGAGAGAAGAAAGAGAGGGGGGTTAGGGAGCACTCTTCTTCTCTAATGGCCTTTGTTGCCCCAACAGGATGCCCCTACTCCCTATTGTATAGGTTAGGCTTAGAGAGAAGAGGAGGTTGGTATGGGGGGTTCTCCCTTGGGTGTCAGCCAGGCGAGAAACACCCCGGCCTCCGTTTTGGAAGTATTTAGCAGGCCTATTGAATCACTAGGTCAAATCCTTAAAGTGGACCAACACCCAGGATTTTGACAATCCTGGGTTTTGGTCCACTTCGGCGGGGCACCCCGATCGGGGGTGCCCCGCTGTGTGAAACCCCCCAGAAAGCCCCAAAATCTTACCTGTCCCCGCTCCCACTTGACTGGACGGTCCAATCCCCGCCAACGTCCAGGCGGGGATCAGGAACGTCCAAGCGACTGCCGCCGCCGCCGCCTCCCTCGCGTCACTTTCGGCGCGCGCGCGCCCCCGCCGGGGAGGCGGGGAGGGAGGCGGCTGGCGTGGGCGCGAGCACGCCTACAGGGGCGTGAGGGAGGCGGCCGAAGATCAGGTAAGGTGTTTGGGGGTTTTTGGGGGGTTTCACCCCGCGGGACATCCCGATCTCGGATGTCCCGCGGGGTGGGAGGTGATCGGCCCGGGAATCTTATAGATTTCCGGGCCGATCACCTCTCGGTGTTGGTCCACTTTAAGCTATGTGTGGTACAATTTGTTTATTTCAAAGAGATTGAAGATAATGTGAATACATCGTTAAATAATCTGTACACTTCAATTTTTTCACATATGTTACATTCTGAACACTCATGTAACACATTTTTAACACATATTATACAGAAAACACTTATATTACATTTTTTCACATATATCGCCTTGATAACTTTGTAAAGCGTAACTCACAACAGTCTTTCCCAGATATACCAGTGATATGGTTTTGTGTCTGGTTTAGTCACGCTTTAGGGTTTCACTTATAACCATCATGGAACAGATGAAAAAGATAAAAAGCTGTGCAGACGTTTCGCTGACTTGCAGCTTCCTCAGTGCGCTTTTACTTTTCCAGATGCCTTCAGGAGTATAAACCTCTTTAATTTGAGGAGAGAGTGGGGGAGGTACGCTGTATACAGCTATTCCTGTAATCGCAGGCTGCTGCTTTCATAGGGTATACTGTTGTACCTTCAGTCAAAGTGGGGGATCCCATTGTCCGTTGCACCCTGTCTGTATTCAGGGTGATGTGCGTGCTCCTGCCCTCATCTCTGCGCTGTGTGTGCTGGCTGGTGCTGCGCTGGTGTGTGGTATATTATATTATAGTCGGTTAATATACTATAAACTCTATTACTATATACCCTAGCTGTCCCCTTGCTATTTACCATTAGAATATGGTTACATATATTCCTGTAAAATAATCCTATAAGCATATTCAAAGCAATTTTGTCAATGAACTTTCTTTTACAGTAATTAAAAGTTTTAAACCAATTAGATTATTCCCTTTCGGGATGAATAGAGATGCTCTTCAGGTAGCGGCTGGGGAGGGAAACTGGAAGATAAATGCACTATACGGTGTATCATTTGGTTGCAGTTATATTTAGTGTTTTATATATAGGCTTTCTTTTCTTTCCTCTAAGAGCAGC
Organism: Gastrophryne carolinensis; assembly: GCA_027917425.1. Lineage (NCBI taxonomy): Eukaryota > Metazoa > Chordata > Amphibia > Anura > Microhylidae > Gastrophryne > Gastrophryne carolinensis. The sequence continues at coordinate 392,157,837 of CM051239.1, read as the reverse complement.
ACAGATGGCGAAGGAAAGTCGCCATATGAAATATTTAAGCATAACTCCAGTCAGTGTGTTTTCAGCAGTGGATAGAGGGAGGAAGGGTTAAAACCAATTCAATATTCCTATTGTCTGTAAACAGATATTAACTTGAATTTCTGTCTGAGACAGCCAAACAGTAGGGACCCTTAGCAAAAGTGTAGCCCTACCAGACACACACCCACTGAAATGGGAAGAGAGAAAAAGAGAAACATGGGAAAAATGGGAGGCAAAAAGATGGGATAAGAAAAACAGAGTGAATACAGAAAGAGAAAGACTAAAGTAAGCAGGAAAAGGGAAGAATAAGAGGAAAATTTTATCAAGGTAAGGAAAAAAGGCCTCGATTCAATAAAGGTAGAAAAAAATTCTCATGGTAGTAAAAAATTCAATTCATGAGAAAAAAGCCTGAGAATGTCACTGTTACTGAATCACCAGATAAGAAAACAATGAAAGTCAATGGCACTTTTTTCCTCCTAAGAAAAGTAGAGAACTGTTTACTCCTTTTTTCTACACTGTAGTAAAAGAAAAAAAGACAATGAAAGTCAATGGCAGCTTTTACTACAGTGTAGAAAGGAGTAAACAGTTCTCTACTTTTCTTAGGAGTAAAAAAGTGCCATTGACTTTCATTGTTTTCTTATCTGGTGATTCAGTAACAGTGAAATTCTCAGGCTTTTTTCTCATGAATTGAATTTTTTACTACCATGAGAGTTTTTTTCTACCTTTATTGAATCGAGGCCAAAGAGTGTAATATAAAGAAAAGAGGAAAAGAGAGTGAGTTTGGTCGCAAGGCAAGAAGAGAGAGGATGGGGGAAATGTGAAAAGAGAAAGGAGGAGAAAAGATAAAAAAAATATAGAATGGCATAGAAAGTCAGAGAGACACGGAGTGAAGGAATGTGGCAAGAGAAAGATGGAGAGAATTTAAAAAGAAAGCAAGATGGGGAGGGGGGTGTGGGAAAACAAAATAGTGAGATGACAGAGGAATGGAAAGATTAAATAAATAAATAAAGTAAATCCATACATCGATGGCTAGCACAGTACAACAACTTACTGCCGCAATAAATAAATACATTTAAGACATTCAGATGATGCCAATATATGACATAAGACCAATAGGGAGTCAATGAAGCCTATTTCTAAGACTTCAGCCTCTTATGATTTGCTGATTTATGTCTGGAAAAAAAGGAATGCAGAGATTAAAAGAAAGAATTAAATGTGGAAAAATGACAAGAAAATGTGAAAAAGAAAAAGTTAAAACAGAGAGACAATATAGACAAGGTGAAAAGACAGGGCAATGGAAGGAGACAAGAGGCAGATGTAGGGAATGTAGAAATGTGAGTGACATGTGGAGAATGGAGGAAAACAGGAGAATGGAGCAGAAAAAGAGAGTGAGGGAGATCAAATTGGGTTAAAAACAGAGAAGGAAACAATTAGGACTTAAGGAAAAGAAAGGCTGAAGCAAGCGGGAAAAGAGGGATGCAGAGGAGGGGAAAAATATGGAAGATGTGTAGATCAGGGGTGGGCAATTATTTTTTCCATGGGGCAACATAAGAAACTAAAAATATTGTGGAGGGCCGGGCCAAAAGGCTAAACTCAATTCTGCCTAATATTAATTGTATTTCTTTATAAAAAGCAGAAAATTATTTTGGAAAACCCTGCATTCAGCATCTACCTTTCTTTTTTAGGGGACATTTTGAGGGCTAAAGTCCTCTTGTGACAAGGATCTTGTGCACTTAGCTGATAACTGGAGGGGAGGGTGATACCGGTTGGTAGGATCCACAGAAAGGAGGGATATCGCCCCACTCTTTCACTACACTGGGCAGAGCAAATGCCGCCCCACTTCCCTTCCTCTCCTTCCCCTTAAGCTTAGCAGCCCGAGGATGGCTGCCAGTCAGGGCACTTATGAGTCCCGCCACTCCACCCAGGCAAGATGGCACCGGAGCCTACTTCCTGATTGGGCTCTTCTTCACTGTCAGGCGCCCACCCGTCCCTCTTCGCAGTGGGTCGGCGCCTCCCGCACTGTACAGAGGCGATCACTTGAACAGCAGCTGATCGGCTGCTCAGCTCGTCAGGTCTGGCATGTTTTCGCTTCCTCGAGCGGCCAATCGGCTGCTGCTTAATTGATCGCCCGTGTACGGTGCGGGAGGCGGGAGACGCCGACCCGCTGCGAAGAGGGAGGGGTGGGCAGCACAAGCGGAGGATTGCCGAATCACGAGCAGAGGGACTCCACCAGCCAGCTCAGCCCGGTCTGGTCTAGATGGTTAAAAGAGTGTAAGGTGGGATGAGAGTGACAAGAGAAAGATAGAGTGAATGTGAACATGAAAAGGGGAGGGGAGAGGAAGATGGAGGGATTACATTATATAAGAGAAGGAAGGAGAAAAGGTCAGACTTCAAATGCCCCAACACCCTGTACTGCACTCAGGACAAGGGGAAAAAATCCCCCTTTCACCATATTAGCCAGCGCCACACCACAAACAAAGTGCAAAGTATAAGTGGATCACTCTGCACACCTAAAGCATCCCCCGTCTCCAACTGTAATAAATAAAGACAAGGCCACAGACTTATTATAGACATTTACAATATGCACACTTAAAAATATGTAACAAAAACTCTCTCTTGCTTAAGAGACTGGTGAGTTGAGTGACTGGTGATTGTTCCATTCATAAACTGAATGTAACAATCTTTAGTCTTTGATTGACTAGACTAGTGAGAAAACTGTAAGGCATTCCCTGGAGCAGGAGATAAGAAATCAAAAACTAGAGCCAACTACCAAAAACCAGCTTCTGGAAAGGTAAGACAAAAATACTTGTTTTATTATATAAAATACTTGTTTTAGCTATAAAAAATGTATTTATACAAAAATAGTTGGTTGGAATTGTCCTTCAATTCATGCTTAGGATTCATTCTTGTGTTATATTTCTTTACTTTTATGAATGCGGGGCATTTCTCAGGAAAAATAATTTTCTATGCAGCGCTTTGGCTTTTCAAGACAAGAATAGGGATCGGGTCACAATGCAACACAAATCCCCTAATGTGTGTCTGAAGAGACAGGCCAACATTGAATATTCCGTCTGGTTCTTTTTGTTTTACTAAAATTTTTGCACATCAAAACAGTCTTTTACATTTTCCTTCATTTGCAGATTTCAGCGGCCTTGTAAGAGCAAACCTGTTGTGCCGCCTGTCTTTGACTTTTCCAAAAAATCTGCAACAAAAATTCTCTTTTGCCTGAGAAACTGGTGACTTGAGAGGCTGGAAACTGGTGGGAGGATCCCTCATTCTTCGTAAACTGAATGTAACAATCTTTAGTCTTTGATTGACTAGACTAGTGAGAAAACTGTAAGGCATTCCCTGGAGCAGGAGATAAGAGATCAAAAACTAGAGCCAACTACCAAAAACCAGCTTTGGAAAGGTAAGACAAAAATACTTGTTTTAGTATATAAAGTACTTGTTTTAGTATTTAAAATACTTGTTTTAGCTATAAAAATGTCTTTATACAAAAATAGTTGGCTGGAATTGTCCTTCAATTCATGCTTAGGATTCATTCTTGTGTTATATTTTTTTACTTTTATGAATGCGGGGCATTTCTCAGGAAAAATCATTTTCTATGCAGCGCTTTGGCTTTTCAAGACAAGAATAGCGATCGGGACACAATGCAACACAAATCCCCTAATGTGTGTCTGAAGAGACAGGCCAACGTTGAATATTCCGTCTGGTTCTTTTTTTTTTTTTTACTAAAATTTTTGCACATCAAAACAGTCTTTTAAATTTTCCTTCATTTGCAGATTTCAGCGGCCTTGTAAGAGCACACCTGTTGTGCCGCCTGTCTTTGACTTTTCTGATCAGAGGCTTCCGACAAAGAGGGAGGGAAGGGAGATGCTATCTGGCGCTCTTCACCGGACAATGCATTTTCTTCACCATTTGAATGTATTTGTGGAATGCCTGAGTGATTCATTACAGCAGATTCTCAAGTATGACAATGGGCCACAGAAATGACTGATGCTATCTTTTTCCTGATTTCATTTCCCTGATCCTCTTCATCCCCTGCCCTGTGTACCTCGATTAATTAGAAAGCAGGGATTTTCACTCATCAGCTGATGGGTTTCATGCTCAACTCTGTCACAAATCTTCTGCTTGCACTATCTCTCTTACAGCTGCTGTCTGCTTAGAAAAAAAAACCTTGACTCTTTTTTCCCTCTCTTGTAGATGCTGTTTTGTGACTCCAGGTTTTAGGCCTTTTTAAGATTCAGACGTAAGGCTTTTTTTTCCTCTGTAAAGAGATTAAAAAATTAAAGCAAAGGAGATTCAAAATCTCTGATTAAGTTAATCCCTATCCAAAAGATACTTGTCCATAAATGAACTTTTGAAGAGATACTGATGTAAATGTTTCATGGCGTTCGGCTTATTCTTGCCTTGCCATCTTTTCTTCCAGATAATAGTGACTTAAGTGCTGAGCGTAGGGAGAATCATATGTTTTAAGGTGTTTCTAGGGCTACATTCACACCTGTCTGGTCGCGTTTGCGGCCTGCATTTTGCAGAAGGAATTCCGCTTTGTCCTTGCGTGTTTTTGTCCACGTTTTTATTTGCGTTCACGTCTGTGTGCTATAATATCCATGTTTCAATTAATGCGTTTGTGGCAAAGACGCAGCAGGCAGGACTTTTTGTGGTCACGTTTTTCTCCTATCTGTCGCACTGGAGAGGTGTGAAAGGGGACATAGAGGTGCCAATGATGGATATTTTTTTGCGGTTCCACAGCGTCTGCCGTGAACACAGAAATGCATGCGGTGCAGGACAGAACGAGGGCTAAAGGCTCGATTCAGAGAGACAAAAAAATACTTTCGTTTTAGTGCCTGATTTTTTTGGAAATGTTTCCGCTCTCGTATGAGCGTACGAGCGATTCTATGCATGCATTACAATCCTTCTGTAAAGTTTCCGTCCGTTCGTACGGCAGATTACGAATACGAGGATGTCATTTTCCAGTGTGATTTTTCCGTTTCATTTTCACATGTTACAACTTCAGCTTTAGTTTTTGCCCTTTTCCCATCGTATCCTCCCACGAATCCTTTACGTTTCCCGTTAGTTTCTGCTCGCCTACATATTTGCCACCCTCACTTCTACTACAATGTTTAGCTAAATCACTTAGCACTATCCTCCATCTTCCCTTTTGGACCCTTAAAGCTCACCCAAACCACTTTGCAGTTAGGTTCTTCTTCCATTTTAGGTCCCTAAAACTTACCCAAATCACTTCTCGGTCATGTGAATATTCATCTTTAAATATTTCTGGGCCCATTAGTTTTGTGTTAATGTATTTTGTAAATGAAATGACACTGAAACTTTTTATTTTATTCCATCATTAAATATAAAATCTTAAAAAATTTTGAAAATTTCAAATTTTTACAATTATAAAGAACAAAATACATAGCAATGGCAGGCCACAGAACATTATTCTTCATCTGTGGTCCCCAATGAGTCGCGCAGCTCCTGCACCTCGCCCACCAACTGAAGGACCCTGACACTCAGTTGTGCCACTCTAGCACGTGTGGTCCCTGTTAAAAAACCTAAATTAAATTATTGGTATAACCTTGTTGCACTGCATACTGCAGTGCCCCCCCCCCCCCCGTATGGTCCAAACACCTAAATTTGGACTTCAAAAGCCAGAGGGCCCTCGCCACCACGGCCCGGGTTTTGCATAGTTCCCGATTAAAGAACCCCTGGCCCGCATTCTGCAGGCAAAGAACGGGCATCAGGAGCAAGGGCAAGAGTGGATATCCAGAATCCCCTGAAAGAATTTAAAAATACTAACATAAAATACACATTCTAAGCTACAATATTGTTTAACATGTCATCAAGGGCTAAAAACAGCCATAGGTTAAGACATGAGTCATCAACTATATTCATTGCCATACAGTGAAAATGGATTGATGGAATGTGAGCAAACTTACCCAGGAGCCATCTACCAGATAATTCTCCAAACTGACGAAATAAGCCAGAGCTCTGCAATATATAAGCATCATGGGACGACCCTGGATGCTCTGCAAGAACACTGAGGAATCGCACAGCTGGACCAAACACTGCTTGTATGTTGTGCGAGTGGCACATCTTGCGGTTCCTGCAACCAAATATAAAATAATTACACAAAGCAAAGGTAACCGACTAAAACAAGAACTCCTACAACAAATTAAGATTCAAGTTCAACAATCCAAATATAATTTACAAAGGACATAAGTCTAAAAAAATATAGCAATTATATGGATGTGTGGGAAAATAAATGTTTACATGCTAAGGACTAATTTAGGTCAGCATTAAAATGCTTCTATAAGGCATACATGAAATGTATTGATTTAGGTATGCATTGCTATACAATTTATGGCCTCCGGCCATGCTGATACATGCAGTGCCTTGGTGCTAAAGGCGCGCAGACTCCTCCACATAGCCGCAAAACATGTTCAACAATAGCAATCCGAGCCCTCAAAGGTCCCGTAAGTGGATCGGAAATGAAACGGATTTATAGGGTGGTGGCCCGTCGGAAATCAGGTCTCTGAATCAGACCCAAGCCCATCCCAACAACGTAAGTTATCTGAACGAACGAAAAATATCAGATTTTGTTTGGAAAATGATCCGAACTAACGGAAATGATCCGATTTGCTTTCGTTCATCGAAAGCGCATATACGCATTTTCCCGAACGTTCATACGAATGAAAAATGAACGAAAAAAAGCAAAAAAATGACAAACACCCAGCCAAACTTTCACAGACAGCTACGGAAGCCTGGACGAATGTGTCTCTGAATCGAGCCTTAAGAGTGGATGTGTTCCATCCTTAGTGTTGTTTTCCAGCAGTATCCAGCGCACAGGGCGCCTTCCTAACCTCTTTGTAAGGGGGCACCAGCAGCTCTCAACTAGACCAGAAGTCCTCAGTTTTATCAGAATACCCCCAAATTCTTGCCTTTCTTTTCCCACATTTATTTATGATCCTTTTTTTCCTTTTTCCTTGTTCTTGAATGTTCCTTTTTCCTTCTCTCTCTTTTATTTCATGATCCCTCCATCTTCCTCTCTTTTCTAATGCCCCCTCTTTTTCATGTTAGTTCCACATTCCTTTCATATTTCTCTTCTCACATTCCTTCTGTCTCCCACTATTTTCAGCTTCCTAATGCTTCTTTGCTTCCTCCTTTTTTTTAACCTTACCTTCATCTCTCGTTTCCAGTTTCTATCTTTTAACTTTGTTTCTCTTTCTTTCTTCCTCTCTCTCCCTGTTTCCTCTCTCTTTATCTTTCTTTCCTTATTTTTCTTTCCCTCTCTCCCTTTCATTCTCTCTTTCTCCCCTTTGCTCTTTCTTTCATTCTTTCCCCCTCTCTTTCTTTTTTCTCTCTTTTATTTTTTCCTTTCTTCCTTTCTCTTTTCCTCTCTCTCTCTCTCATTCTTTTTTCTCTCTGTTCATCTTTCTTTCTTTCCTTCTTTTCTGTCACCGTTTTATCCATCTGTCACTCTTTTTCAGTTGTGGGTGTGTGTAGGGGGGGGGGGGGGTCATCCTGATATCCTGCACAGGGTGTCACTTACCCTAAGGACAGCCCTTTTTGGGGACCACCAGTCGAACTCACTTATATGCAAGTAGTACTGGCTTATACCCCAAAAATTCCAGGGCTTGCCGCTGGCTTTCCGTGGGGGCTCGAGAACCCCGCTGTGTGTGCGCATGTCCGGGCTTTCATTCCATCAGAGCCACTTGCTCTATTGACGTGATTTGGCAAACGGCTCTATTGACAATGGGAAGCATGCGTTCCCGCATCCCCTGCATCCCTGGCATTGTTCAAGAGCTCCCACCCCAGCCATTCAGACAGGTTGGGGTGAGCGAGCTCCCCATTCGTCCTAGTCAGAGCCACTTGACAAATTACATCATCACAGCAAACGGCTCTGATTGGACGGGAGCCTGCATATGAGCCATTGGACCGGGGGGGAGGGATGTAAGCAAGAACGGGCGATTTGGGTGATTTCACATAGCATGGCATCCCGAATCAGCAACAGTGACATGCTTTTTTAACCAAGGGAATTATTTCAACTCAACTGAATCAACCCTGTTGTGCAAGTATGAGGTAGGGCTGCATGCGAGCTGTGCACATGCTGCCATTAAATGAAAGCTTTCAATGTCCTAATGATATTTTAGTATTTTCACAGGACAGCTTCAACACTGCTGGAGTTGTAAGAACACTTTTATGTTTATTTGTTTCTTTTTAAATTATAAAAGCATGGCCCCCTCTCCCTAATCCAGCTGACATGGCTCACCAGACATATGGGTTGGTAACCCAGGGCACGGGCGCAAATAGGTGGCTCCCGAGCATTATGCTCTGCCCAAGTGGCAGGAGGTGGTGTGGGTAATTGGGTGGGGTTATCGCCAATCCGACTTCATTTGGTGGTCAGAGGGACAAGGGTTCCCTGTCCTTCTACCTCAGCAGCCCACTGGGGTAATGCCGGGCCTCTGGGGAGGGAGGCTTTTATACTACAGAGTGGGGCTTCTGGTGTCTCCCCCGTGTGATTCTGTGTGTTACTATGCAGGGAAAGGGCAAGGAGTTAATATCCCAGTATATTCCCTCCATGTTACTTACCCTCACAGTGTAAATGAGTAGGGGGCTCAATAAAGGTCCTAACTCTGGAAAATAAAAGCTTCACTCCCTGGATATGCTGCATTACCAAATGGGATGCTGGGATGGAAGGACAGAGGACTTCTGTTCCCCTACTGCCAGGGGGTACAAGAGTGGGAAGACGACAGTGGTAAGTATATTTAATATAGTTTATTAAAATAATGTTTAATTAGATCGAAGGGGATATACTAGTGGCACTCTATGCTAATAAATCTGTGCAAAGCCAGGTGGGGGGGGGGGATACAAATACTGAGAACCAAGAAAGCCGCCCTTGGGACACATGGCCCCAAAGAACCGCAGACCCCCCCTACACACAGATGGCTGCACAAAGGGTATTAAAATTAATTTAATGACAACAAAAGATTATACTGAAGTCACAAACAAACACAGAATAAAAGCAAGGGATTAACCCCCACGGTTAATGAATATGCTCTATGGCCATAGTTTACATCAATATTGCCACAAATCCATGATGCAGGAAAAAAATACAGCGAGAAATATTATCAGCAATAATCTCCAAAAAAATACCAAAACATTAAAGTGTAACAATAAAGTGCAAGTGTAAATGCAATCCATAATCCAAAAGAATTCCATGAATGTGTCTAAGAAGCCATCCTATAAAAAGAAGAAAATGGAGATGTGGCAAAATAGCAGCAACACCTAGGCCAAGAAGATGCAAAGGTGAGAGGTGGGAGGTGGGGGGCAAAACTCTACACCACACGCTCTGTGTGGTGACCACTTTACTCTGCTGGGCCTGTGTAAGTGTGAGTGAGCTCCCTGACCTCAGCAGCGCCCATAGCAGCAGTGTTCTGTGTGTAGAGGGCTCACTTCTCTCTTCTTGTAGATCTTGGTGTACAGTTGCTAAAAGCAACAAATAGCAGGTAGTGAAAACATAAAATATAAGAAAAAATAAAAAACGCTAGACCGATCTTTTCCCTGAAATTGTTAAATAAAAATGTAAAAACTCACCTGCTCTCTCGCTGTTTCCCGGTCTGTCCCGCGCCACTCTCCGCAATCCATAAGCCCTGGCTGGGCTCCCGCATCTCACTCGCCAATGCATAGAGGGCCTCAGTTCACTCTGGCACCATAAATAGCCCCTCCCTGCGGTGGTGAGCAAGATGTCAGAAGCTGGAAGGATCGGTGGAAGCCAGACACTTTAGCTGATCTCTCCAACTGTCAGTGACAGCAGTGGTGGATGGCACAGGGCATTAGAGGAGGGGGTGGATAAAATAAGAAAATGTTTTTTTTTGTTGTGTCCATGTGTTTTTTGACATTTAACACTTTGTGAACTGGTAAGGGGTCCTTTAGACCACTATCCCAGTTCACAGGATAGAAGGGGACCTGCCAGAAAGCGGGTGACTTGCAATAACCCCCCACCCCATTACCTGCATCCCCAAATCCAAGAGCAGCTGCAGAAGGGCCCATGGCCGTGAGCTGTGAAGGCTGGTAGCCTTAGTCTGCCAGCCCCCCATATCTGGTGCCTGGGCTGGGTTTACTGGATAGGGTGGAGTCCATGCCATATTTCTTTCTTTTTAAGGGTTTTTTTAAAAGAGGTGTGGGGGGCCCTATGTATTTTTTATAAACAGTTTTATGTGTTTACCCCTTAAAGAAAACTACATAGGCTCCCCCTGTCCTGGGGAAAGGAACCCCGTGCTTTTTAAGACCTAAAAATTAAAACAACATTAAATGACATGGGGTCTCCCCGATCCAGTACAACCAGCCCAGACACAAGCTATGAGGGCTGGAAGACAAAGGTTACCAGCCCGCATAGGGTTTATGGGGATGCAGGTAATGGGGCAAGAGGTTATGAGTTAAAGAGTTAAATGTCAAAAAACACATGGACACAATAGAAAAAAAACTTTTTATTTCATCTAGCTCCCTGCTGCAGGGAGGGGCTATATATAGTGAACTTACGTCAGCTCACTCCCCTATAGATAGCCCCTCCCTGCAATGGTGAGCAAGCTCCAGGGAGCCCAGCCGGGGCTTGTGGATTCTACGGAGAGCAGCGTAGGACAGACCTGAGGATGAGGACACCGCCCATCACTTGAATGGGGACGGGGGTAAGATTGTTTTATTACATTATGTTTATTATTAATGAGCAATTTTGTTAAAGTTTAGTTCAGATGAACCCAGATGTCTTCATCAAATTGCCCAAACCGAACATTTAAAAAGTTTGCTTATGTTTACTCAGCACCTTAAGAACATTCTTTTCTCACACAATAAAAAAGCCATCGAACTGAATGCTGTAGCAGCTCTCCAAAGTTTACCCCTTCTTCTCTTTTCATTTTTACACAACCACGCTCCAACTGTGGCGGACAGTCACCTCTATTCCTGAGCACTCCAGCATGAGCGAGCCAGCCCTGTTTTTCCTAAGGCCGCTGAAGAAGACAGGACTGTAAAAAAAGTTGTTAGTGCTCTTCTTTAACGGAGTCATAGATTCTGTTCTTTGCATTTCCGTTTCTGCCTGGTTAGAGGGAGCAACAAAAAAAGACAAGACTCCAAAAACCAATCAATATTGCAGAAAGAATAATATACACATAAGGGCAGACTAGATGGACCGTATGGTCTCCTTCTGCCGTCAACCTTCTCTGTTTCTATGTTTCTATGGAGCGCCCCTACTATCCCTGCAGGAACTGCACAGAACTAGAAACTTCTCACAGATGGATAAGATTCTTCGGGGCCCCTCTCACCCTGGACACACCCTCTTCCAGTATTTACCATCTGGGCGGCGTCTTGCGTTACCAGCTTGCAGGACTTCTAGATCTAGGAATGCTTTCTTTCCTTTGGCTATCCGCACCATTAACAAAAGCCAGGCGTCGTATGCCCAGGCTCAAATGAGTCGGTAGTAGCCTGTATCACTTGCACTATGTCAGAGCTCTTGTATCTCTATTCAACATAGTTTGTACCTCTTGTATTCAATTCCTATGTAAACTGTAGTTATCTGTTGCACTGCGTATATGCCAAAAATAATTCCTTGTTTATCTCACAATGTACCTGGCGAACAATGAATTGAACTGAATTGACCACTGTGGATTGCAAGGTTCGCTTCCACTGAAAGTGTTGATGGACTGGGGCAGCCATGTGACCACATTTGGAGGTAGTCTGGAAGGAATAGAATCTAACACAGGTACAAACTTTGGAGACTTGCTACAGCATCTACAGCATCCTGCAGGAAATGTAGGAGAGACACATTGCCTGGCTTGTTCCTAAAATGCACAAAAAACATACTCACTCTTCCACTTCTCAGGGCAGCCACAACTGCTTGTGCACATCACCAATGGCTATCGATGGGGTTTATCAGGCAAATGTGCATGTGCTCAAATAACACCACGCATACCCACTTTGTGAACTCACCAGGGTGATCATATGGGTCATGTGGGACCAGGTGAGTAGCTTAGGGGTTTATTCATCAAGGGATAGTGCAAGGTAGTGCCTCGTAGCGGCAGGCAGCATCTGGTGAACGCTTGGTGCTGTACGCAATATCACATTTATGAAGGCGATTCTGGTGAGCGACTCTAACAGCGCCATGTAGTGTACGATTCATCATTACAGGCAGCTCAGTGTATAGCGCCAGCACTCTAGCTTCCAGAGCGCCAGGTATTACCTGTCGCTACCTGACGCTCTCCCATACATTTCAATTGACTTAAATTTTCTTTTGTTTAAACAGGGTTTTTTTTTTTTCTCTCAAATAATTGCGTGACCTCTTCTGGCATAGAAAGAGTCAGTTTTGAAAACTTTTTTGATTTTTTATATTTTTATGCAGAATTGGCATAACAGGTCTGGCATTAAAGTAGTAATGTTACAAAGTTACAACAATGTCATTCCATGTGTTTTCGCTTTGTGACTGGTGGATATGTGTTCAAAAACAAGACTGCCGCTCTATGTTATAGCGACCAGATCCAGAGCGCCAACGTTCTGTGTGTCTGTTTTATTGTTGAATATGATTTGAGTCGCTGAGAATCGGTCACACTGAGCTGGCGCTACCTTTCGCTCCTTGCAGCGCCGTACTGGTGTTAGAATGGCCAACATACATCTCATTCATCAATGCCGGCCAGGTTACTACAGCGACTGAGGCGCCTCTGTATCAGCCTGCCAGTCTGATTTTGGCCATTCCTCTTTACAATGTAATGGATTGGCATAAAATATGAGGATGTGCCCAGGAAAGGTGGAGGATGCAGAATCCCCTGTTCCATGCTGGCATCCTGGTTTTTGTTTTCCTATTTTTAAACAATTAAGTGTTAACATCTTAGAAAGTACAGGCAATGCATCTACAACTTATAATAGCTTACAGAGGTAAATCATTTAAATATTATTGTTTCTTGGGGGAAATATGTAATAATTGAAATATGTTCTCCTGGAGGCATAGAGCAAATTAATATATCCTGCAACATAAACCCCGGGGAAACAAAGTATAATTAAATTGTATTTAAAAGGCAGCACATCGGAGGAGCTGTTCGGCATTGTCACAATGTACAATATCATATCAAAGAAATGAGAGTGTAACTAAAAATCTCATTTCCTTTTTTCTGACTTACAAAACGTATACAGCGATATTTGCATTTGTGATGTGCTCGTTGGGGTTTTAGAATAATTTAGGGAGCGTTTAACAGCAACTATTGTTACCACAATTGTCTTGATTCAATTAAATAAGCTATTTTGCTTTGCACATTTTTAGAGTGCAAAGTCTGGTTTATGTCCTTTTAACCCTTTCAGTGCCAGCCTACCTAGAGATTTTGTCACCCTCTGTTGCCAAGCCATTTTTTGCAATTAATCGCTATATGTAACTGGGATTTTTGCAAGAATCTCCATGGATTTACAGGAAAATTATAGATTGTTTTTTTTCAGCAGAGTTTGGGTTTTAACATGAAATGTTTCGTTTGTAATTTTTTCAGTGTTCTTTTAATATTTATGAGTGAAATGTAAAATTAAAATGATATGTTTTATAAAATTGTTATGTTTCTTTTAAATAAAACGTAATTCAAGAAAACGATATTGCATGTAAAAGCTCCACTTACATAGCTCCCAATATTGGTAAACACCTGTTCCTGCCCAGGGGGCACCCAAAACTCAAAGGAGCATTTTTTGAGATTTTCAAATGAATTACAACTACAGTACTATCTGCACTATTAGGGTTAGAAACCTTAAACATGTAAAAAAAAAAATTAAATGGCAAGGGGTCCCCCCCATAGTAAAGCTAGCCCGGGCACTAGCTATGGGGGTTGGTAGACCGGGGCGTGGAGGCCCCTGGTCCTGAAGGCCACCATCCCAAATGGGATGTGGGCTCTTCTGCGCCCCCTGAGCTTTAGGGATACAGATAATGGGGCAGGGGCACATTGCAGGTGTGCAAACTGGTATAGGGGACTCATGGATTCCCCAGCCCTGCAGACTACAAGCAGGCATAGCCTTCATTGTCATGGGCTCTTCTGCCTCCCTCGGGCTTTGGGGAGCCAGATAATGGGGGGGCTGTGGGGTTAATGGCTAGCTGCAGGTGACTTGCCAGACCCCCAAGCCTTGTGAACTGGTATAGGCATCTCATGGGTCCCTTTCCCGTTCACAAAGGGTTAACTGTAAAAAAAAAAAAACACAGCCAGAGAAGAAAATGACATTTTCTTTCTCATCTCTGATCCTGTTGTCTTAACCGATCTCCGATAACAGATGCCAGTGATTGGCAGAGGGGGGCGGAGGCAGGGGAAAGAGTCTGCAGAAGAGTCTGGGGGTGGGGGATCAGAGACCCCTCCCAGATCCAATGGGTGGGATCATGAGCGGAGGTAAGTAAATGTGTTTTCTTTCTTTTCTAACAGCAATATCAGAAGCAGTAGAATTGGAGGAGGCCTGTTCCGGGCCCTCTACTGTAGCCGGATGAGTCCCGGGGGGGATCGAAGAGTAGAGGAGACCAAGCCGGATCAATTGAGGGGTCAGGTGAGTTTTATTTTATTCTTATGGTGGCTAGCAGGGGGGACATGCCACATGCTTGGCAATTGATGGTTGGAGAGGCAACCACATGAGATTCAAGGGCATGGCGGTTAAAGGACAAGTATTGTTTGAAAACCCTGAAAAATGATATGCTCTTTTATTATGGACCTTGGAAAAAGAAAAAACAGAGAAATCACAGAATGACCCATAACCAGAGAAATCACAGAATGAAAAATGTGTGTTGTTCCAAGTGCAGGGGGGCATCCCAATTTTTGATGGCACACTGTTTGAAACCTCCTGGATTGGCCTAAAAAGGCACCTTTCCACTGGCCCCAAGGCGCATGTGTACACACTTTCATCCAATCAATGCTGCATACCATGCTATATGAGTAGAGACATAGAGAAATAAGAGCAGATGCATACCTGGCCTCTCTGCGGTTTGCGGTGCAACCTCATCGCAAGGAGGCCTGTGAAAAGGGCCCGCAAACATGGTACGGTAGTGCTGGAAAGGCGGGTGTTTCTAGGGGTGATCCTAGAGTGGTCAAACAGTAGGTACTCAATTGTCCGTCCCTGAAGAACTTTTTTATTTTCCCTGTAGTCTTTTTGGGCCTTTTTAAAGTGAACTAAAACTCATGATTGTCACTATCCTGGGTTTTGATCCATGCCCCTGGGGCATCCCAACTTGGGGGGCCCTGCTGCATGAAATGCCCACAGACTTACCTTCCCGACATTTCCATGGCGTATGCACAGGTTCTGGTCCAATCAGTATCAATATTATTGCACAGCGCACAGCCTCAGCCACAGCTCCAGCATAAGGAGCAGGAGAACGCCTCTGTTGTAGCCTGCAAGCCTGGTTTGGCAATGCCAAAAAGTTAAGCAATTGTGGGGAGTGATGGGGGGTTCCAAGTGAGTTAAATTACAGGAAAAAAGTTACTCTATGAATCATAAAGGGTCTCCATTTAATGTTCACATCAGGGCCCAGACACATTTAGTTACGCCACTGCCCCACAGTCTGAAACCCCCCAGATCCCCAGTAAAACCTAACCGCCAATCCAATGGCACATGCGCGGGCATGCAGATGATCAGTGCAATCAGCTTCATTTGGCTTCTCTTAGTTGGTGAGAGATCTTGTCAGTTAGAGGTCCTCTAGTGCCGAAAGGGCCGGTGGTCGCATCCCTGCTAGCCTCTAGCTGGGAGCGTGTCAGCCTTGCAGAAATGCCTGGTGAGGGCACGCACTTTGCTAAAAGTATCACGAAGCGTGGCTGTTGACCACACATTCGCTGCTGGATTGCCGAATAGGTACGTTTTACTGGGGATCTGGGGGGGTGACACACAGTGGGACATCCCGATTAGAGGCGGTGGTCTTATAAACTCCAGTGTCACTTTTGGTTCACTTTAAAGTATCTCAAATCCCTTGCCGCTAGCCTGGCCACAGGACATCCTATAGCGGGATGCCATGCTGTGAAATCCCCAGGGTCACTGGTTAACTCATCTTTACTGGCAGCTGCCGTGACGTTGTGAACACTTGGCTGCCCATCCCCTGCATCCCTGGAGCTGCGTGCAGTGCCGTGCCCAGCCATTCAGTGCTTGAGAAAAAAGTGGGGGATGAGACCAGCTGGCTGCCGAACATCTTCTGGCAAACTAGAAATCAGCCAATTGATGATTGCTAAATTGCCTGGTAGGAGTGGCCTCAGGGGTGGAAAAATCTGTTCTTTTTTATAAACTGGGTCACCGCTGCGCCGACTGCATCAGAGTGGTTGGGAGGAGAAAAGGGTTTTGTTCCACTTTGAAAAGAAATGCATGAGGAGAGTCCGCCCAGAGAGAGCTAAGTTCAATGAGGGCGCAAAGACCAGTAGGCAGGGGCATACATAACCCCCACCATGGGCCCTAATTGGCACCCACTGGCCGGCTCCGCATATCAGACATGCGGCAGTGAGGTAAAGGTGCCTCCTGGGGCGGGAGTGTGCTCACAGTCCGAAGATGCGGCTGCCAGATGTTTACAGCGCTGCCAGGAAGAAGGGGAGATTCGGGATGCCCCTTGGATAGGCTAGTTTTTGCAGTAGGGTGTGTTCCTCTTTAAAGAGTTACGTCAGAGGCCCTGGAGTAGATCCCAGAGCCATCAATACCCCCCCCATCAGCTGTTTCACTCACGTGCTTCAAGAGCCCTCGCCAATTTGCCCGCATCCCCACCCACTTTTAGCTGTGTGCACACCCACACCAGGCCTTTCTGAATAAGCACAGCACACAGCTCTGCTTTGACCCAGAGGTAGCCGAGTGAAAACAAGCGCACTGATTGGCTGAGTGGGCCACTCAGCATGCTCAGTTTTAGTTGAACCTACGCCATGGGAACGCAAGGAAGGTGAGTGGAATGGGTGACCTGTGGAGATACACACAGTAGGTGATCCCAATATGGGATGCCCACCCTGAGAGAAACAACACACAGGAAATTCCTCTGAATTGTTCCACTCTAAGTTAGGCTGGCAGTGAGTGGCCATGTTGAGTGTTGCCTCACACACATCCCCCTCCCATCCTGGAGCCATTCCTGTTATCTCTGCTCTGTTCTGCTGAAGGGGGGGGGGTTGGGGAGTTGGTGCATGCCATGGAGTTTGTGGAGTCCTCGCTGTCTCCACTGTCTCCAAGAGGGAGAAATCAGGCAGCACACAGTCACACAACCCATCCTCCTTGCTTGAAACAGTCCTTCTAAGCCGGTCCTTTCGGATGCCCAATCAGCACACATTTTTCCCAGCTTACAATACCCAGTAGGCTTTGCTGCAAGCACAATACACCATACTTGCAGGAGAAGAAAAAGAAAAGGAAAAGAGGCGCTTTCGCAAAACAGAAAGTATTTGCACAGTATCCAACACAAGGAAAATTAGCATTGCCCATTAATCCTTGCAGCAGACGGAGCTATGCAAATTGCAAGTAGATGGAGAGAAGAAGGGGAGGGATGGCCAGTGGCGATCAAGCAGCTCTAACAAACCACTCTCAGCATAGCGAACTGGGTGTTTGCCAACCCCCTGCCTTTTTAGCTCCTGGTTCTTACGAACCGCCGCAATCCGGCTGAATCCCACCCCTGGCTACAGGGAAATTTGGTATGTGGCACCATAGTAGACAAGCATCATGGGAGCCACTTCTAAAAGTGAGTTTACTGGCAACCCTGGTGGTTTCACACAGCAAGGAATCTTTTAGACTCTAGGGCCAGCCATTGTTACTTTTTAGCCTTTTTAAGCTTAGAAATGTCCAAATGTATAACTTGGCTTGGAGAATCTCTTACAACAGTTAGGTAATAAATAACTCTTGGGAATGGTCCCACAAATGATCTCAGCTAGGTGCATCAAGGACTATAGGGTTCTATACACCCAAAGAGTTATAAAACCATGTTTATAGCAAACTTTAATAAGACTTTAATAAGACTTTCAGCATCTGGTATGCTGCGAACTGGACAGATCTCTAAATTTCCCTAAAAGTTGTTAACTCTTAACTAGACATACAAGTACATATTTAGCATTCTTCAGAATGATCTCTCTATTGCACCATCGTGATAGAGAGATGACTCGCACATCACAGTCAGCTGTGGCTGATATACAGTATAAACAGAGTAGATTGAGGTTCTTGTTACTTGGTATAGCACAAGCCTGCCTGGTTTATAGTGTAGCACACAGGAGATTGGCTCTTTGCAATGTAAGCCCATGGCTCACTCTGTTTATTACATTGTACGGCACTAGTGAGAGTGTCAGCAATGCAAGTTTTAAAACTCCTAGCTCAGGTTACATTACTCTCAGCACTGCTACTGTAGTCAAAGCTTTTCACTACCATGAGGTGCTGTTGTATTGAGAATCACATAGTGGCAATATAACTGGTTATTTTCTATTTTTACGTGCCAAAGTAAACATTTAGCTTGTGTTAGAAAAATAGTTGAATGAAAGTGAAATTTCTGATACTGAAAAAGAGAGAGAATGATGGAGGAGAAATAACAAGAGTGACAGGGTGGGAGTGTGAAAGTGTGCAGTCTAGTGAATAGTCCATGAATGTGTAATTCTCTGGGTTAGCCTCATTAACATAACACATTTGCATATCACACACATGTGCATGCTCTGAAACCAATGACACAAGACGAGCCGCCCTGGCAGAGGCAGTCGCCTGGTTTGGACAGGCGACGGGGATTAGGAAGGGAATAAAGTGATGAGAGGAAAGAGCCAATTGTAGAGAGAAAAATAATGATTGTGAACACACTCTCCAGATATTGGAGGAATCTTGTCATCCTACGCCAACAGCCTTGCGCTTTATCTGCACTGCATCTAGCAAAGAGGCGCGTTGCATGGAAATATGTCCCAGCTAGTGCCGCTATTAATGCAAGGCTCCCTGTGCTATTGTAACACACAAGACTGATCTCTATAAATGCACCAATCACACTAAGACAATGAGGCCATTCAGCAAAATTGCTATTAATACACAAATATAGCCGCTGTGCTATTCAGTGATTTACTGCCATGATAATAAATATCTCTTTCTCCAAAACACAACACTAACAGGGAGATTTACTATAAAACAGCTGTCCTTTTAACATTCATTGTAAAAACGTTTTAAAAATGTTTTCAGATCCCCCACATTTCTATATAATATTATATAATATAATAATAATAATGGGAACTTTGACTTTCTTAAATAGGCTCTAGTTCAGTATATTTTTCTAAGGTACCGCCTGGAGATAATTTTTTAGAATAAGGCTTAAGATAAATAACATTTGTTCAAAAATGTATATATATATATATATATATATATATATATATATATATACTCACCTTTTCTCCCACGCAGTTTGTCTTACTTGTCTTCTTACCAATTTACAGAATAAAGAAAACAAGCCCCTTGGCTTCTAGCACCAGTCAGACATAGTTGCCTCCTTAAAGAGGGAATTTCTCCCCTCCGCATGCACACTACATTCATTGCAATGGAGGTTGGGAGTTTGCCAAGGTGGGGGAGTGCAAGAATTCCCTTTTGGAGAAGACAGCAATTGAGAACCAGCGCAGCGGTGTTCGTTCTCTGATATCTGTAAGTTTAAAAAACACCAGAGCTGAATGGAAGAGCTACTGGGGACAAAAGGAGAATATATTGTTTTGGTCTGGACAATCCCTTTAAGGTGTAATTCTAAGAAGAGAGAACATTACAGAAGTTTATAAATGCTTGAAAGTGCTTATATGTCAGCCAATAACACCTACAATTGTTCGCTGTGGGCAGGCAAAAATATTTAGTGACTGTAAAATCTAGGGATGGTCCAGCCAAAAATATAAAAATGGTGCTACTTACACTTGTCCAGCACAGCGCCACTGCCCAGGCCCTTTAGTACACCCCCCTCCATTAGTACACCAGTGGCTCCTAGCGGTAGAGCTGATCTGGACAAAGAAAACATTGTTTTATTTTCTGGCTAATCCCTTTAGACATTTAACTGCCAGACACATAAAATTTACAGGACTGCATCGCTGACCGCTATCTGCCAGCCTTGTAAATGTTATGTAGATGGCATTTTCTCCATTTATAGGCAAAAAAAACTTACCCCCTTCCAGGTTACAGCAGTGTGGTTCCCTTCATCTACCGGGGGGACTCCTTCTCTGTCCAGCACGCAGCTTCTGACAATTTACTTCCCACCGCAGGGAGAGGCCTTTTATACCGACGAGTGATCTGGCATCACCTCACTCTACCAGTATAAAAGGCCTCTCCCTGCAGCAGGAGTGAGCAGTGGAAGCTAAGACGGAGCAGTTGAAGCTGGGAGCGGGGCAGAGGACGCCAATCCTCCACCCTGCTCCCAGCTTCCGCTGCTCATTCCTGTCATAGATTGAAGTGGGATAGCACCTTTCCACAGAAGGAATTAAGTACTAGATTAAAAATAAAAAAATAAAGGATTTTGTGTGTGTGTTTTCACTTAACCTATTGTGAACTAGTAGGAAGGCCTTGAGATCCCTATTCCAGTTGAAAGGGCAGGAGGGGGTCGGATATTGGGTGACTTGCCAAAACCCCCTGTCCCATTACCTGCATCTCGAAGGGCCAGGGAGATGCAGAAGAGCATGGTGTCCATGTGGACTATGTGGGCTGGTAGCCTTTATGACCAGAGCGGGGCCATTTGACTTCTGGGATGCCCCTGGGATACCAACCCACATAGCTGGTGCGCTGGATGGTTTTGCTGGATAGGGGGACCCCACACCATTAAAAAAAAAATTGAGTTTTAACCCTAGGCAGTTATGGGTGTCTACCATTGTAATCCGGATGATCTGAATGAGCCTTGTATGCCCCAATGATTCGGGACACAATTTAGCCATACCAATGAAGGATGTGCTTTATGTTCCTGATCTAGAAGGAGGACCCTTATCTGTGAAGCATCTGACAGCCACTCACTGTAAAATTCCAAGGTGACAAGTGTTCTATCCTGGACGGCAAGCAGACCATAGCAAGTGCTAAGCTGGATGACCCCCTATATCCCCTCAACACAGTAGGAAAAGGTGAGACTATGCAATCATAAACATAATGACTGTATACACACATGGCACAGGCGTTTAGGTCACAAGACTTACATAAGAGAAATCTGACAAAGGATCTAACAGTATCCCCTTGTCCGGTTATTGTTAAGTGTGAATGTTGCATCAAGAGCCACAAAAGCAACACTTCCTAAAGTTAGTCATATTAGAGCTTCAAGACCACTTGACCTAGTTCACAGTGATGTATGTGTTACCCTAAACCCGCCTACACCTGGAGGCAACAGGTACATAGCGACTTTCATAAATGACTAGTCAAGAAACACAGTAACTTACCTAATGCAACACAAGAGTGAAGTGCTTGACAAATTACAGACCTATGTAGTAAAGGCAAGTGACACACTATACCTCAAAGTGACAATGGAGCTGAATTCACAGGACACAAACTACAAGAGTACTTAAAGCTGAGTGGAATGGAGCATCAAAAGACAATCCCATACAAACCAGAGAAAAATGAGGTAGCTGAAAGAAATTACATAACTCTGACTGAAATGATCAGATGTATGCTGACAGCATTAGGACTACCACAAAAATACTGGGGTGAGGCAGCAATGATAGCCACTTATTTTCAAAACAGACTTTTTTCTAGAACATCAGAGAAAACCCCATGTGGACTGTGGCACAATGAGTGTAAAACACCTAAGAGTTTTTAGATGCAAAGTGTTCATCTACATTCCAGAGAAAAAATGCACCAAACTCCAAAACAGAGCATTTGAAGGAATCTTTGTTGAATACAGTGAAAATATTAAGAGAGAAATCAGAATCCTAAATCCCAAAACAGGCAAGGTTACCATTAATAACAGCATAACTTTTGTTGAAGATCTGAGAGACAATGTGAGGACAACTGAGAAAGTAAGAACAGAAGAGAAAACTGACACTGATCCGCCATCATCTGTAACTTCTGAACAAACAGATGAAATGAGCGCAGATACAAGCAAGCTCAGACACAGAACCAATACGCTCAATGAGAGAAAACAGAGGCAACCCACCTGTATGTCTCTCATACAAGGTAAGCACTGCCAGTACCAATTAACGTGCAACTTGGGAAGACATGTCCCAGCTTTCAGAAGGAGAAGCCAGTAAACTGATAAAGGCTGCAAAGTAAGAGATAAAATCTATGCATGACACTATAACATGGACACTTACAGAACTACTGACTGGAATTAAAACCATGGGTTGTAAATGGACTTTTAAAGTGAAATACAATGCAGATTACACAGTGGAGCGATACAAAGCAAGAATCATAGCCAAGGCATATTCTCAAAAATATGAAGAAGACTATGATACTTTTGCTCCAGTAGTTAAGCATTCTACAATAAGGACTTTGCTGACAGTAGCTGCCACAGGGAAAATGCAAGTGAAACACTTTGATGTGAAAACAGCGTTTCTACATGGTGAGTTAACAGAAGACATCTGCATGGAACAACTACCAGTGTTCAAAGATGAACACAGGTCAAACCTAGTATGCAAACTTTAGAGGAGTATGTACGGTCTAAAGCAAACCACCAGAGCATGGAATATAAAAATAAATGAAGTGCTTACACAAGAGGACTTTCAGAGGAGTAAAGCAGACCCTTGCTTATAAACAAAGAAACTGGCAAACAGATGGATCTATGTGCTTATATACATGGGTGATATCCTGATTTGTTTTGAGCAAGAAGGAGATGAAGCAGAAATACAAACCCTGAATCAGCACTTTGAGACCAAGAAACTTCAAGAACAGGGACTTCTTGAGTTACTGTATTGCCCTACTGAGGATATGACAGCAGATATTCTTACTAAGCCCCTGACCGCTGAAAGACACTCGGGGCTTACAAAGAAGATGCTCAGCTGTTTGGAAGGGGTGATGGAGAAACTGTACAACAGAATTCCAGCTTAGTCTATACTGGAGTCACTTTTGCTAGATTTACTATAGTTCACAGCGATGACACGTTATGACACTAGATGGCGCTGTGACCAATGCTTAACTAAAGAGCCTATGCATTTTACTGCTGTGTTGTTATTTTCTGCACTTCCAGTTGCTCTATGGTACTTACTTTTTTCCTGTCTATGTTAGCCACCGTGGTAGGTCACATTCACTTACTGCATTCATGTTCCAGTAAAGCCAGGTATTGTTATACCACTAATGTCTACCTAGATTACTGCAACTCCGCTGCACCCAGCACTCTGCAACACTCCCCCTTTCAGTTAATAGATCCCTCTCCTTCCACACACACTAAGCTGTGCTCAGACAGGGGGGAAATGAGGAAGGGGGCGGGGCAATCTCCCAGGGGAAACCTATTTATGATAGGGGTGCTGCTGATGGGGACGTTTGAAAGTAAGTGCCATGGGTACCACATTCCCTCTATCTATCATCTGTCTTTTCATTCTATCTATCTGTCTATGGTCTGCATTTTCATTTTATTTGCCTCTATTTATCTATCTATGGTCTGTCTTTACATTCTGTATCTATTCACGTTTTTTTCATCTATCTATCTATCTATCTATCTATCTATCTATCTATCTATCTATCTATCTTTCTCTCGTAATTGTATCTCTATTTATTCATCCATTTCTTTTTATTTATTCTTTATATCCACTTAATATATATTTCGTTCTTCTATCTATCCTTTCTTTCCTATCTATTTATTTATTCTTTCTGTCTTTCATTTTTTGTCTTACTATCTGCTATACTACATCTATCTACCTATGACCAGTTGATAGATGTACCAATGTAACTCCTGTGCTGAAGGGCATAGGGGCTGGTAATTACTAGGGCAAGGAGCTGGCAATTCAGCCCTAGAGCACTGTGTTATCAGTGCCTATGTTTGGTGCATTGGGTTGGTAAGATTTTAGGGGCGGAGACATGTTTTTTGTTTGTGGGGGGTTAATGCTTCTTTTTCATTGAAAAATTGTGAAGTGTAATTTTTAAAACTGCTCTAGTGGAGGCGCAAAAAGTACTCTCTAAATGGCTAGCCATTGCAGTGTGTCTCAGCCATGAGGAGCTGGGGGTGTGCCCACAGACCACAGATGAACTGTCAGAGTCCTGGAAAAGAAGAGTTTTGCAGCCGATCCCAGAGGTTTCAGGCAGCGGTGCATCCCAAATCACATTTCCCTGGTGGTAGGCAAGTAGCGGCCATGAAGCCTTTTAGACTCCAGGACCAGGCTGCATAATCAAGTCCAGACCTAAATCCTAAGAAGAATCTGTGGCATGGCACTTTCCATCCAACCTGACTGTGATAAAGCTATGTTGCAGAAGAAGAATGGGCCATATTTCCAGCTTTCATGTGCAAAGCAAGTAAGAGATATACTTGCATCTGTAATTGCAGCTAAAGTTGGTCCTGGGGGGTTGTGAATACGTATGCTTGCCACACTTTCAGTTTTTATTTTTCTGGAAAAGCATGCATAATTTCCTTTACGTCACAACTAATTGCTACTTTGTTTTGCTCACATAAAATCCTAAAATAAATACACTTAAGTTTTTGGCTGTAACGTAAAAAAATGGGGAGAAGTTTAGGGGGTACGGATACTTTTTGAAGGCACTGTAGCTGCAACATATTTCATGGGTTGGTGCAGCTTTTTTAGACTGAGGTTTCCTCGGATTATTCTTTATTCTAATTCCATCATGACTTTCCAGCCCACGTGTCAGGCTCCGTGGGACACCCGCCTTCATTTGAGTCAGCAACCCCCAAGCCCACATTGGCCGGGTGCTGGATACGCCTCACCGGACACGGTTGCCCCCATGACTTAGATAGCACGAAGGATGCTGACTAGCAGGCGGAAGGCGGATGAACCAGGGACCAAAGTAAGCGGTAGTTGGGCTAGCTTGGGTCTTCCGAAATGTAGCACCAAGCGGATGAGCTAGAGGAAGGTCGAGGGTCAACCCAAGAGTCACACCTGGTGGTCAGAGAGTTTGCAGAACAGAAGGGAAGACGGGCTCGGGGTCAGGCAGGCATCGGCCCAGGCAGTGATCAAAGGAGGAGTCAGACAAGGCTAAGCAGGCAATGAAAAACAGAACACAATACAGAGGAACTGCAACACCCAGCAGAATGCTATCATGGGCAGCGAGAGAGTGACCTGGGAAACCCTAAATAGGGCTTGGGTGTACAGGATTGGCCAGAGAACTTCGGACTCATTGGCCCAGTAACAACCCATGTACTGATTAGCCCACACAATCAAGAGCTACTTGCCCAACATACGACGATGGGGCTCACTGACCCATTTAAACCAGCTTCTGGTAAGTGCACAGCCTGCAGCGTCATCAGAGGGCATAATAATCCCATGTACGTGCATACGCCTACATTAGCAGAGAAGCTGGGGATGCAGAGAGAGGAGGAGTGATCGAGGCGCCATTCGAGCCGGAACTGCTCGAGGAGCTGCTGCATGAACCTCGTAGCCCAAAACATGCAGTAAACAACAGTTTAATAGAATATTACATTTGTTATTGATTTTTATTAATTGAGTTTTTATAATAATTTTAATTATTTCTATTTATTATAGTACATACAGTAATCATATGTTTGTAAAGCATTTTATGTGCTTTGGCTCACCCATATATCTTATGGTGAGCATTCATGTGTCTTAGTGTCTAAGTCTTAAGTAATACACAAGTGCGTCCAGGAAAATCTAAGATATTATAATATTGTTTAATATTGTAGTAGAAAAATAAAAGAGAAATAGTATGGCAGATGACAGATGAATTGTATCTCAGGCAGTGACACTCTAATCACAGGTGATGCCTGATGTTTGATAAACGGCACCCATCAAGCGATCACACATTGGCCTTTTTATTAGTGATGTCACAGGGATGCAGGTGGCTCACGGCTCATGATCTCTGGAGTGCGGTGGAAAATAGTCACCATTGTCTGGGTTCTAGCAGAAGTTCCACTTATCTCACTCATCTGTGTCATCCTCGCTATGATGATTTTGGATTCGAGCCATTTCTGTCTTATTCCTTCTTATTCAATCCCAAGCATTTTTATTGCCGGGGAGGCTTTTCTGCAATGCAGACGCACAATGAAAATTTATAACTTTTGTAGCATTATTTTTGTAAACGTAGAGCTTCAAAATGAGTTTATAATTTACTAAAAAAAACACATAATTTACTGGGAATATTTACATATTAACTGCCCTTTAGCTAGACAATAAAGGTGAATATAACCTATAAAATATGATATATATATTTTTTTGTCAAATCCCTTGAAGAGGAGCCTCTTTTGCAGACCCTCTTTTGCTGACCGATTCCCCATCAGGGTCGCTGCACTGTGTGAAACCCAAAGGATCCCCGAGTAAAATCAATTAGCTGGCAATGCTAAGACACATGTGTAGGTTGACACGGCGTCTCTCGGTTTAGACATGTTACCCGTGCTAGGCATTTCTCAATGTGGTGAGCGGTGGAGTGGCTCATGCTGCATTTTGCTCCACAATTAACTGTGCTATTTTTTGTAAAATATTGCACAGCTAAAAATGGTGCTGATTCTGAATTGTACCGGGGAAAAAAATCATGAGAAACAATGTTCTCTCTCCAATAAACGTGATACACAAAATTACTCATGGTGCTGAATAAACTCTCATAACAACTAATATAACTCTTCTTCCATAACCTTTCTTCAATATTTATATGAATCTGATATATCATCAAATACTACTCACCACACCCTGCACCCAAAACCAACTGGTGGCTGGCCCATACAGCTTGCATATACTTTTATCTTAGCTAAGATGGCTGGATCGTGGTACAAAGCAAGCACTTATTACATCTTGGCTCACCCCCATTCTCCTCTTAGATTGCAAGTTTTTGCAAGCAGGGTCCTCATCCTTTTCAATTGCTGACTTGTTTGTTGCTATGTACCTTATTACTCAGTTGTACTATGTACATGAAACTTCTGATAGTAAATTGGCGCTACTCTAGGAGTAGCCCAGCCCCTCTCTCTCTGTCACAATGGATCCTAAGTTGAACATGATGTCTAGCTCTCATGAGCACCAGCAGCAGAGGCTATTGGAGGGTCCATGCTGTTGTGTGACAACAAGGCAGTGCACTCCGGACCTATGTCTCCCTTGGAACTTAACCCAGGCAGAGTCAGGACGTATCAACCCAAGGAGACAGCAAAAAAGTTACCATTTCCCCTCTCCTTCCTATATATGTTCCTATGCAGGACCTCCGCTAATTATGGTGTCCCCTTCCTTCCAGGTGATCTTCTGGAGAAAGATGACCCAGAGGAGCGCCAGACCCGCAACAGCGACCATTTCCTTGCAGCCCCAATTTTGCCTTATACTAGGTTCATCCACCACACAACCAGTGACCTTATTTCTTTCCTGGAGAAAATGAGGTGTAAGTACTCCGGGCATCTGAGGAGGTGGGTTCAGCATGAATCCAAAACTAAAATAACATTTTTACTTGAATTGGGCTTTGATGAGACACTACTTTGTTTTCCCAGAAAAGTGACAATGATCTATCTAATGGCAGATGATCACACACAGCCCAACTGCACAAGTGGTCATGGATAGAAATTAGCAAATCATTTCAGATGTGGTTTATGCTGATTTGCCCAGATATACCTTGTTTTGTATCTGAAAAAAATCAGAATTTCTTTGCCAGTTTAGTACCAGTATTTGAATATGAAAATATTCATTTGAAGTTGATTGATTCAGATAAAATAGCAGGCTTATTTTTTTAGATATCAGTTTATTCTGAAACAAGTTGCCCTTTTATTTTAGCCCAGAGTCTATCCAAATTGATTAACCAATAACTAATTGCTGTTCATGACAGAGCTCTTGGTCAATGTTTTATAGGGTACATACCTCGGATGGAGAAGGCAAAAAGGGTGCCCAAAAGATTTAAATAATACAATTCTCAGGGGGATATTTCAAATAAAATACATAAATAGCGTTTCAAGCATCAGGGTGGACTGACACTCCTGTTTTTGTGAAAAGAAAATATAATGCATGGAATATCTATAAACTGATTTGAAATGCAGCTGCTTAAAAACAGAGAGAACATTATAAGGCTCGTTACCAGCATATACTTTTTCTAGATGAAAGTTATAAATTGTCTTCAGCGTGAAAGAGATAAATGAGAATTTCAGGCCGATTGATATCAGCTCTCCAATCTTTGCTTTTGCTGACTGGTTGCTGCCATGATAATGTCTGTCAAATCTCCCAGAAATGTGTCAAGTATTTCCTAAGAGAAAATCATTGAAAAATCAGATGGGGCGGCTGAGACTGTTTACTTTACAAGCGTGGAATTTTAAAAGTGAAAAAAAAATTGAAAAAAAATATTTAACTATACATTACTTCTTTATGCACCCAAAGAGGACTGGTGTTGAATCTGGTGGCAATAGCCAGTCTATAAACCGTTCAGGGCTGTAGAAGAAAATCTTGATCAAACAGGTTTCAAAATTTCATTTGATCCTATTGTTAGGCACACACCGGGCCAATGGTGCTGCATGAGGAGCAAGAGGGGTTTCGTGAAACTTGGGGCACCCTGTTGTCAATCTAGACGAGACAAGCTATCTTGAGGCCCCTGGGGCTACCTAATCTCTGAAAGCTAGGCACTTACTTTTGGCTCCTTCTGAATTCCATTACTAGCTAACATTCTTCTCCCCTTTAGATTGATCAAGATTGTAGAACTGCTTCCTATAGCAGAGCATTACTTTAAATCGGACCAAAACCCACTGAACTTATGAAATACATTTGGCCAAAGCCCCTGCCAATACTTAGGGTGTAGAACTAGAAATGGATATTGTCACTTTTCAAATCCTCCTAGAACACTGTTTTTTTATTGCTGTCTCTGTAAGATGTAAGATGTCTGTAAGATGTCAGATATCAGATATTGCATAGGTGCGGCAATGACATCATTGGCACACACAACAATGGCAATAAATGGAGGAGACTGAGCTTTATAGCTAAAACAGGTGCCATTATCTGGGATTAGAGTGAAGCAGGAGCAGTGAAAATTGTCAAAAGGTTCTCTTCATGGGGGAGCAATTCAGGGGATGTTAGTTAAAAATGTGGGGTTTGGTCTCCTCCCTGGAACATGAGTCAGGGGTCTTGTCTGGACTATTTCCAGCTGGATTTACCCTGAACTTGTATATTGCTAAGTTCTCTCTAGTTATGATGTTCACCTTTCACCTACTTTGTATGTTAACCTAAGGGGCCTTATACAATGCTATAGCTGTCTGCTGACATCTAGAGTAGGTATTTTATCGCTACAGCTGTTATGGTTACCCATTCTAAATTATTGCTCTCTAATTGTGCTAGTGAGTCATTTTACTAAGGTTTCTTTCCAAGTGAGGACATACTGTTACATTCCTTCCAGTTTTCTTTTTTTCCATGCTTCCTTTTAACCACTGTTTTGCAGGGATGCAGCCAAAACCTGGGTCTCCATGAATCTGAGTCACAAGATCTCATTCAATATTTGTCAATGGCAGTTCCTGAGAGGTGGCAACCTCTAAATAAACTACAGAAGAAGTAGGCCAGGCAGTAGTTTGTAGTGTTGCTGTATTCCAGTTAAAGTGATATTAATATCTATGTAGCCCTCACGTACCGGGGTGTCCGGCGAGTGACGACAGGGAGCAGGTTCTTCTGGGCCCAGGGTGCTCTACATGTGTGGGTAGGTAAGGGTTAGGGTTGCGGGAAAGATGAACAGCAGTCCAGCAGATAAAAGCAGTTCCTCTTTATTTAATCCACAAGCAAACAACAAACACGGAACAAGTACAGTATATCCACCCAGTTACAGTGCTGGTTCTGTCCATAGTCACAGGTACAATTGGAAAGTATTGCTTCCCAAAGAGAATTGTGTCCTTTGCTGGATCTCTCCCTCCTCTCTCTGTTAGATTCAGGATTTCTGCTCATCTTACAATTCAAGATGGTTAAAGCGGACCTTCACTCTGAATAAGAGTCTATCTTATATGTTTCCCACACCCTGTACATACAGATTGCTCACATTAAAAATCATCCTACCTGCATCTACTGCATGTTATGAGCCTTTAAACATCCAAGATGGCGGCTTATGGAAGCCGCCATCTTATCAGGCAGCCTGCAAACAGGAAGTGCCTCCTGACTGTGCTGCTCTGCATTCTGGGACTGCTGACCTTTACCTGACCCCAGCTCTGCTCTGTCTGAGCAAAGCACAGCTATAACCCCACTCCCTGTACCTTATGCCACTCTCCTCTCCTCAGTAAGTGTGATGCTTCTGAGTCAAGATGCCGGCGCCCGTATCCTAAATTCCTGAACAGAGTTGCAGCCCAGTGGGGAAAGAATAATAAGTTAGTGACTAAAAACGTAAAATATATTAATTTTAGATGCTGGGGAACCGTTTTTTAAGAGTTTGGGCTTTTCATTAAATCACACTGAAGGTCCGGTTTAAGAACAACTTCTACTACGTGGCTTTGGGACTGGGGCTTCCCTATATCCCTTCTCACTACATTCCAGAACATTCTATCTCTATCGACATCTGATTGGTTTAGGGAGCCACCTTCTAACCAATCACTACCCTTCTAGTTATAACTATGTTACTACTCTTCCTTCTGTTATGACTAACAACCCTTCTGATTTCACCTTCTAGAAAAATCCCCATTATAGCCTATGGCCTAATGTTAGTCTATGGCCTAAACCCACTACTGCAATCCTGAGTCTAGTTTAGGGTATGGCACTCCCAATGCACTTTCATGGGTAGAAACCACAAAAGAGCTTAATGTATGGTTAACTCTATTTAAAAGGTTCTTATTAGTTAAGTAATGTGTTCCTAGTAATACCCAAGTCCCTACATGTAGTTAAGAAAAAAAATTAAAGAAAGAAAATTGTGGAAGTTAACAGACATCAACCTCCCTGCGTGTGGGGCATGCCATTTTGGAATGCCCCAATGTGTGAAAACTCTCCATTTCCAATGATCGCACAGGCCTGCACTGGTTGCAGCAGCATCCCTGACATTTCTCCAGTGGCTGCACATTACAGCATCAGGCCTGAATGGCTGACAGGGAATGACAATGGGCAATTTTGCTGCTCCAGTTCCATTCAATATTCTATGCCACTGAACGTTGGTTGGAAGTAAGGAGAGGGAATTCCCTGGGGGTTCACAAAATGGGTTACCCAAAATCAGGATACCCCCGGGATGAGAAACAAAAAATACCATTTTGTGAATACTCACCTGTAAAATGGGTATTGTAAATATGTCACACACCCCGCTTCAAGAAATTCATAACGTGTGGATAATACTGACCTGTAGAGGGCGATATGCAGAGATGCCAGGAAAAAAGAGAGCCACTCCCTAAATACCTGGGACCTCCCACTCATTACCCAGTATAAGAACAGCAGTAAGGTAAGGGACCAGGAAGAGCCCAACACAAAGCATAACAATGCAAAGTTCACCATATAAAGGATCCAGAATACAAAAGGGCAGGGTGAAGCGGGCTGTGTGACATACTTACAATACCCATTTTACAGGTGAGTATTCACAAAATGGTATTATTCTAAGTATGTCACACACCCCGCTTCAAGAAATTCATAACGTGTGGGACATCCAACAGCAGTGTCCATAAAGGGCGGGGATCCAAAACAAGGCAACAAGGCACAACTTAAACCACTGCAGCTTGCAGAACTTTGCGGCCAAACACAGCATCCGCTGAGGCCCGAACATCAACCTTGTAAAACTTGGAAAAAGTGTGAACAGAAGACCTTACAAACTTGCTCAACAGAGGCCTGGTGCTGAAAAGCCCAGGAACGCCCCAACCGCACGAGTAGAATGAGCAGTAACACGAAAAGGGGGTACCTTCCCTTTGGCAGAATAGGCCCCAACTATGGTCTGACGGATCCATTTACTAATGGAAGACTTGGCAGGAGCCAAGCCTTTTCGGGGCCCGGAGGGCACCACAAAAAAGGCATCCGTCTTACGAAAGGAAGACGTTACCTCCAAATAATACTTCACAACACGAACCACATCCAAAGAATGCAGGGCCCTCTTGTCATTGCTGGGATTAGGACATAGAGAGGGCAGAACAATGTCTTAGTTTAGGTGAAAGGCAGAAACAACCTTAGGAAGGAAATCGGACTTGAAACGAAAAACCACCTTGTCCTGATGCCCCTCAAAGTACGAGGCTTGAATGGACAAAGCCGCCAACTCAGAGACACGCCTAACCGAAGTGATGGCTACCAAAAAGGCCACCTTCTGCATAAGTGAAGACAAGGCAATATCATTCAAGGGCTCAAAAGGAGAATCCTGAAGAGCAGAAAGAACCAAATTCAAATCCCAAACAGGGAGCAAAGGTTTTCTAGGAGGCTGCACGTGCGTGACTCCCTGGAAAAAAGTCTTAACCAAAGGATGTAGGGCAAATGACCTTTGAAAGAACACTGCCAGGGCAGAAACCTACCCCTTCAGAGTACTAAGCTGGAGCCGCAGGTCCAGACCATGTTGAAGAAACTCCAAGATTCTGGAGATGGAAAATTCCCTACAAGGCAACGCCCTGATCTCACACCAATCAATATAAGACCTCCAAGTCCTATAGTAGATATTAGAGGAAGACCGCTTCCTAGCAC
This sequence comes from Gastrophryne carolinensis, assembly GCA_027917425.1. Classification (NCBI taxonomy): domain Eukaryota; kingdom Metazoa; phylum Chordata; class Amphibia; order Anura; family Microhylidae; genus Gastrophryne; species Gastrophryne carolinensis. The sequence continues at coordinate 392,125,240 of CM051239.1, read as the reverse complement.
TAATGAGAGTTCGAATCACAGCATCGGAAAGAGCCACGCCGTCAAAGCCAGGGTTGGTAAATTGGGATAACGTAGTTGACCCTGGGTGAGCAGATCCGGCAGCAGGGGCAGAACGAACTGATCCTCTGCTAACCTTACCACATCTGCGAACCAAACCTGTCTTGGCCACCTTGGAGCCACCAGAATTGCTGACGCACCCTCCAGGGCCAGCTTGCGCACCACTCTGGCCACCAAGGGAAACGGAGGGAACAGATACAGAAACCCCAGATCCCTCCAGTTCAGAGACATGGCATCCACTGCCAGAGCCAGTGGATCCCGTGAGAGAGACACAAATGTCGGAAGTTTGTGATTGTGACGAGAGGCAAAGAGGTCCACCACCGGGGACCCCCACCTGAGACAAATCAAGCGAAACACTTTGGGGCTGAGAGACCATTCCCCCCGGCGAGCTGAGAACCTGCTCAGAGAGTCCGCCTCCGTGTTCTCCGCTCCCGGAATGTAAACTGCTGAAATGCACAGGACGTGGGTCTCCGCCCAGGCCAGAATCAAAGACACTTCCTTGAGGGCACTCCTGCTGCGAGTCCCTCCCTGGTGATTGATGTAGGCGACCGCCGTCCGATTGTCCGACCGGACTTGAACCGGCAATCCTTGCAACTGATGAGTCAAGCGAAACAGAACCATCCTGATGGCCCTCAATTCCAGAACATTGATGGACTCGTGAGCCTCCTGAGGCCCCCACAGTCCCTGAAACTGACGATCCTTCCAGAACCCCCCCCATCCTGATAGACTGGCATCCGTGGTGACCGTCTCCCAACAAGGGGCCAGAAAGGATCTGCCCCTCGACAGATTGATTGGATCCAGCCACCACTGAAGGGAGCACCGAACTCGGGGGGTCATCAGGAAGGACTGATCCAACGACAGTGGCGACCCGTCCCAGGCCGCCAACAGATGGAGCTGGAGTGTCCTTGTGTGGAACTGAGCAAAGGGAACCGCTTCGAAGGAGGCTACCATCAATCCCACCAGCCTCATCCCCAGTCTGATGGCCGGACGAGGGATAGACAGGAGGAGTCGAACCAACTCCTGAATCAAGAGAACCTTGGACTGAGGAAGAAACACCCTGGCCTGGGAAGTATCCAGGGATATGCCCAGAAAAGACACTAACCTGGACGGAGAAAGGGAGGACTTGGGGTAGTTGATCACCCACCCGAATCTCTCCAGAGCGGACACCACAGTTCTGGTGTCCAATACCGCTTGGCTGAAGGAAGATGCCATAATAAGAAGGTCGTCCAGATAAGGGACAATGCGAATACCCTGGGCTCTGAGGAGAGCCATCACCCCGGCCAGCACCTTGGTAAAAACCCTTGGAGCCGAGGTAAGACCAAAAGGAAGTGCCACAAACTGAAAATGCCGATCCTCCACCACGAACCTGAGAAATCTCTGGTGCGCTGGAAAAATCGGCACATGCAGATAGGCGTCCTTGATGTCTACGGACGTCAGAAAGTCCCCCTGCCGAAGAGAATGGATAGCTGAACGCAGCTTTTCCATGCGAAATTTCCGCGGACGAACGAACCTGTTATGGATCTTTAGATCCAGAATGGGTCGAACCGAGCCGTCCTTCTTGGGCACCGTGAACAGATTGGAATAAAAGCCCCGACCCCTGTCTGAGGGGGGCACTGGGCAAATAACCAACCAATAATATCCAACAGACTCTTTACTGCCGCCTGGAGCTCCTGCGCGGCCAGAAGGTCCGAAGGCACCCGAGACCTGAGGAATCTGGGAGGGGGCCGGAGCTCGAACTCCAGCTTGTAGCCGGAAGTCACCACTTCCCGGATCCATCTGTCCGAGACCTCCCGGTCCCAGACCTGGGAGAAGTGTTGCAGCCGTCCCCCCACCCACATGGGTGAGGGCGCTCCCTCATTGCTGAGCTGGCTTGGCAGCGGGTTTGGGCTTAGAGCCCCAGCTGTATCCTGGGCGGGCACGTCCTCTGCCCCTGTTCCAGGAATCTCCTCTGGCTGCGGGGAAAACAATTCCTCTGCCAGCTCTAGCCCCACGAAAGGAAGGAGCAAAGGAACCCGCCCCCCGAAAGGGACGACGCTGTTTTTTGCGTTGAGGTAACTTACCACCCTTGGCAACTGAATCCAACTTCTCACCAAAGAGCCGTAATCCCACAAAGGGAAGAGCGGTCAGCGACTTTTTAGACACAAAATCAGCCGCCCACTGGCGCAACCAAACCGAACGCTGAATAGTCACCAATAGAGCCGACGTTCTGCCACACATAATCAGTGTGTCATCCAAGGCGGCTAGTACAAATGACAAAAACAATTCACACCTTTTAAGGCCAAGGAACTCGTCACTATCCGGATCTAACCCGGAAGAAGTCAACAGGTCCCTGACCACCGACGTGGTAGCCACCACCAGCAGCGCTGAAGCACAAACCGGCCTCATGGCTGACCCAACACTGGCAAAACCATGACAAGCCATTTGGTCAATGCGTTTATCCTCACCATCTTTAAGCGTGGAGCAATCAGGAGAATTTAAAACAGTAGTGTTGGATAAACCCAGAATCTGTGAATCCACCTCGGGAGGGGACACCCAACGCTTAACCGTATCCAAGGGAAAGGGATATTTTTTGTCCCAACCCTGAGGGACCTGGGAGCCGGGCAGGCCTCTCCCATTCCTTAGCAATAATCCCATCAAAATGCTTTTGGTTAGGAAATTCCAAGCGTGGCCTGGATTCTTCGAAAAATTCCCCCTTTTGCTGTGGAACCGCTTCAGGAGGAGAAATAGCCAAAACCTCAAACATCTGAGCCAGAACATTAGGAGTATCCGAAGACCTCCCCAAGCCCCGCTCGGTATCAGCACCCACAAACTGCTGATCGTCTGAATTATCTGATTCTTCATATACCTCCCCTTCCTCAAGTTGGGAATAATCAGACCAGTCCAGATTATCAAGATCATCCAAGTCGGCCGCTGGTGAAGACGGCGACAAGTGCTTTCTCTTAGCCGGAGCCTTTCTGGTGACCGTGCTGGAGAATAATTTTTCAAGATTGGCCAATCAGGCACACATCTCCAATTGCAACTGCCCGCCCATGACAATGTCAGACTGGGCACGGATCAAACTGGGAGGGGGGGGGAGGAGAGACTGGCGGCGCTGAACCAGACGCCTGGGGTCCGGACTGCCGCGTAATAGTCTGTATAGTGCGCATGGTATACACAGAAATACATCATCGCCAGTAAGGGATGCCCCACACCCCATACACTTCCGGGATTGCCCCGAGGGGAGCCCGAGCCCAGTATCCGGGGATGCCTCCATAAGGTGAACTTATAGTTGGTTGCAATGACCGAGGGAATTACGCATATAAGCAACCCGGGATGCCCCTTTAATGTCCCAAGTGGGAGGATTTGCAATAAGCCAATTAAGAACCCAGGGACCCTAGGACCGAGAGAAACCCCCTAACACCACTGTAGGTTATATCTGAAAGAGATAATAAAAAAGGCTAATAAGAAAAGCGGAGTATAAAATATATATATATATATATATATATATATATATATATATATATATATGACATAAAAATATATAATTATAGGTGATGGGACAGAAGGGGGGCCCACCGGGCCACTCACTGTGGTCCTGAAGACAGCTTCCTCTCTCCGTGAGGTAAAGAGCAGCTCTGAGGAGAGAAGGGGGGCGTGGCCAGCTCCTTCTGAAGAAACAGGCACAGAGAAAAGCACCTCAGCGGTGCCTGTGACACAGGGGCGGGCCGCAGCGCTGGAAAGCCCGGCCCCGCCCCCAAGAGTGAAAGCGTGAGGGGAGAAGCTCCCCTCCGCCATGACAATGCAAAAAGGCCGGCACCGCAGCCATGTGCGGCCGCGGCGCCGGTCTCAGAAGAGACAGAAGGAGGGGAGCGGGCCGTGGCTTTGACCCTGACGCCCGGCCCCGCCCCTTTTACCTCAGGGAGAAAGCCTGCATAAAAATGGCGGCCACAGCGCCGTTTTGACAGAGAAATACAAGCTGTTATGAAGTAATAAATAAGTTAATAACTATTGGGAGGATAATTTAATAAATTAATACATTAAAACATTATTAAGAATTAATGATTACAAAATTTGGACCTAACACCAAATAAGGGGCCATGCTCCTACCCTCTATCCCGCTAGAGAGAGGGGCATTACCCAAAGGGGGGGACCACCCAAAGTGTAAGGCCAAGGGACGGGGCATCCCAAACTGGGGTCACCGTCCCGGATGACCGCCTACCCTCTTATATAGGGTCTCACGGGAGAGCATTTGCTCTTAAGCACCAAGGGTGCTTTTCTACCCTCACCCGGACCGTCAGCCTAGGCTGGGAGGCATGAGGTAACAGAAAAAGAAGATCCAGGCAGAAATAGATAACTAAAGGGCCGGGAGTCATCCCCCTGTGCAAGGAGGAGACCACATCTTCTGACTTGCTCGCCGATTGCAGAGATGAAGACTGGGTAATGAGTGGGAGGTCCCAGGTATTTATGGACCGGGAGCGGCTCTCTTTTTTCCTGGCATCTCTGCATATCGCCCTCTACAGGTCAGTATTACCCACACGTTATGAATTTCTTGAAGCGGGGTGTGTGACATACTTAGAATAACAGGAATGTGAAAATGCTGGGTGTTGTTCCTCTTTTACTGTAGATCAACAGTTTCATTTTTGTATGGTTACATGGAAGCTTACTAAAGTTTGCCACTACATTTGGCTTAAAGGGGAGCAATGACTGATTTTCTTATCATTGGGACATGGGATACCCTGCTGTGTGAAACCCTGGATTGATTAGTATATTCCATTCAGGGCTGTAGAAGATAACCTTGATCAAATAGATTAGAAAATCCCATTTGATCCGATTGTTAGACACACATGGAGGGCCAAAGGGGCATGTGAGGAGCAAATGGGATTTTTTTGGACCTTGGGGGACACTGGTGTCACTCTGGTCATGTCAGGATCTATCTCTGCTTAAGGCCTGGGGCTGCCATGAGTCTTTCTCATCTCCTAAAGCTAGGCACTTCCTTCTGGCCTTTTCTGGCTTCCATGACTCCTAACATTAATCTTATGCCCTCGGATCGATTAAGATTGTATAGCTGCTTCTCATGGCAGAGTCCTACTTTATATAGCCCTCAGCTTCTTCCTGGGAACTCCCCCTGTCACTCCCATTCAGGTGTCACACATGGCCTGGGCTACATGCTGCACATGTGAGTCAATTCATTGTTTGCCAAGTACATTGTGAAATGAACACGGAATTATTTTTGGCATATTCACAGTGCAACAGATGACTACAGTTGCATAGAATTTGAAATAGAGATACAAACTACATTGGGTATAGTCGTGAACAAGAGATACAGGGGTTCTTACATAGTGCAAGTGATGCCATCTAATCAAGCCCTTTGAGCTCGCGCTTATGTCGCCTGGCCCTTGTTAAGGATGCGGACAGCCAAGGGAAAGAAACCATTCCTAGACCTAGACCTAGAAGTCCTGCCAGCTGGTACCACAAGACATTTCCCAGATGGTAGATACTGGAATAGGGAGTGTCCAGGGTGAGAGGGGTCTCGAAGGATCTTTTCCACCCGTGACATTGTTCTGCATCTATGCAGTGATGGTAAGGGTGCTCCAATTATTCTTTCTGCTGAGTTGATTGTTTTTTGTCTACACTTGTCTCTTTTAGTTGCTCCCTCAAACCTCAAACCAGACAGAAAGGGAAAAGCATAGATTGGAACCTATGACTGCATTAAAGAAGAGCACTAACAGCCTTTTTGACAGTCCCGTCTTCTTCAGCAGCATAAGGAAAAACAGTCTCTTTCCTCAGTAGAGCCAAGGTGTTTTTTCCCAGCTGAAGTTGTCGGAGATGATCACGCCAAGAAACTTTGTCTCTCTCGCCCTTTTGATTTCTACCCCATTGATGGACAGGGGTGACATTGACGCAGGATTCCTCCTGAAGTCCACTACCATCTCCAGGGTTTTTGATGGGTTTATTATCAGATTGTGTCTGGTACACCAACTGACAAGCTCCTCCACTACTCGGTAGATTTCCTCGTTACCGTTGACTAGACCTTGTGTGGACTAGTTCTACCTGGTTTCATTTGTTTATCACTAAGCTCTCTTTCACCTACTTTCACCTGCTGAGTTTAGCAGTTTAGGATGTTATTTGGTCCCAAAAAATCAAGTGGACATCCCCACCTCTCTATATAACCAAGCAATCCTATAGGATACCGATGAGTGTACATGTTGGTGAGTTGCTAAATGTGTTTGTAGACTATATTGTTTGAACTTCACAAAGTTAGATTGTGTATGAAATAAATTGTCTACATGGACACTCCCTTGCCCTCATTTTTCGCTCCTCTAGAAAATAAACAGAATCCCTCCGCTAAACCGATTTCACAATATTCTAAGGTGCTTGGATATCTGTGGACAGAATACAATATTCAGCACCCATCTTATCCATAGGGGCCCCATAACAAACACACAGCTGGAGACATGATCTGAAGAACAGACCAAAACCCTTATCACTGGCAGCTGGATTCAATTAAATTTTTCTACAATTAACGTGAATGAAATGTCAGACAGCTCTTATCTGTGAAATATTCTGACATCCTGCTCCACATTAGTCAGTGTACTCTGCTAGTCACATAACAAGAAGTATCTACGGAGGATCTCACACTAACAAAAAAGCAATTAGTGATTTTGCATGTGGTGGCCATAACTACATTCCTTCTAAAATCTGTTAAGCTGGATGACGGAGTAGAACAAAATCAAGGATCTTGAGTATTGTATTGTTTGGGTTTTGTTCTGTGCTCTGGGGCACCCACTCTTGCTCCCCATTGTAAACAATCGAGGCATTTGGCAACTCACATAGGCATGGTAAGCAGCTCTGATTGGACTTCGGGGGAAGGCCAGCGGCTGGCCCTGGAAGCCGCCACATCCCCAGCAACGGGTGTGCTCCCACCCCCCAGCCAATCAGAAAGCATGCACACAGCCCAAACAAGCTGGGGATGCAGTCACCCAATATTTACATTGACGAGGGAGCTAGGAAGAAGATGAGTTTACTAGCACCTGGGGGGTTTCACTCAGCGAGGCATCCCAATTTGGGATCTTTTAGATTCTGCTTTTAACCAGACCAACCCGCCTACAATAAACAGTGCTCATATGCACCCCTTCCCAGGGAAATTCAGATTGCTGCACATAAAAATTAATTTACCGTTTTCTAGGTTCTGCTGTGATACACTTTACAACCAAAATGGTGTCCCATGGAACTGCAAGCCGTCTGTAAAGAGGAAGTGCTGCTGGGTTTCCTGCCGCTGTGCATTGTGGGTTATGTCATGCGAAACCAGACAGCAGCACTGCTGGGATTCTGGGAAAGGAAGCTCCAAAAGGACCGCAGCCAGGAGAAAATGAGTGAGTGCTGACAGTGATTAAGTAACTTGTGTGGAGATGGGGCAAGTAAGCTTGTTTTTTTTTCAACTTTTTTAATATTTTCAAATCTCAAAGTTATTTGATGCTGTTTGGATGTTTATTTAAATATTTCTGTAGAACAATACAAGGGAAAATTATTTTTACTTAAACTTTACCAAAACCCACGGGGATCGGCCCAGGAATCTCATAGATCCGGAATCGGGATGCCCCACTGTGTGAAACCCCCCTATGTCGCCCATAAACTCACCTTCTTTCCTGCTCCAACTGCCCATGTGCGAGCAGTGGCCGTATCCCTGCTATCCCTCTAGCAGGGCACGTGCTCGCGTCAGGCCTTTGAGAATGGCCGGCGTGGGTACTCTTCCTGTTAGAGGGTAGCGGGGGATGCGTCCGCCAGCACGCTCGGATCTGCTCGTATTAGATGTGCTTCTAGTTGAAGGGCTTGAGCGGCTCCGAGTGCACTGAATAGATGACCGGCCGTGCATGCGTCGTAGGATCCGGAAGAGGTGAGTTTGGGCAACTTGGGAGATTTCACACTGCGAGGGCAGGGTCGGATTAAGTGTGGTGGAGGCCCCTGGGCACAAAATCTGGTGAAAGCCCCAGAGGCAGTATTTTTGTTCCATTAAAATAATAGCCCAGCCAAGTAACTGATTGGTGGTTGTCTGGCATCCGCCTACTTACTGGAACGACCATTCCCCCGCATTGAGCTGCCAGCGGCTGTGCTTAGTGGGTTATGTGCAGTGAGCGGCTGCTGATTGACAGGTCTGCACACACCCATCACTGTAGCGTTTCTGATGGTGGCTTTGCTGCTCTAGACTCCCCATCCTGGACTGCGGTGGCTTTGGCTGCCTAGGCACGGCGGGCCACTTCCGCCGATAGCTTTGTTGCTGGCCTGTCAGACCAAAGACTGAAAAGCCTCTTGGACCAGATCATAACCAAACGGTTGGTGGAGGCCCCCTTTGCAGGGCAAGTGGTGGAGGCCCTGGGGGAAGGGGCCCCTTGCATCCCCCTCATAATACGGCCCTGAGCAAGGGACAAGGACCAAAACCCAGGTTTACTTTAAACTGTTCTGTTATTCTGAAATATAATCCATGGCTACATGAAATATTATATGTTTTGCATATGAGGTCAAAATGACAAATTGAGCTTCCATAGGTGACGAGGAGATCTTTAATTTGTTTAGTGCATTGTCCTAATAAATCCACTTACTAGTCACTAATAACCATAATTGGTGACTATACAGAAATGCAATAACTGGAAGCAGACAAAAGATCTCCATGGTCTTCATCAGACAATCTAGATTTACTCATATTGGATACAATTGCCCAGATTGATCAGCTGCTCTCATTTTATCTCCACTGGTCCCTCTGGGCCACTGTACATACTGAACCTAGGCCGGTGGCAGCTTCAGAGACTGCTCATTTTTCCTGTATATTAGAGAGTTTCCATTTACAAATGATAACCGCAGTGCTCCTAATTAAAAAGCAGCCGTTGTATACTGCGACGCTATCACCATCCACTCATTCGTAGAATCATATCAGTAATTACCTCAGCATCATCATAAATAAGAAGCATTTGACATCTGGCCTAACAATGAGACCGTCAGCCACCGAGGCTTTGATTAAAAAGAAGCATTGCAATTTTTTTCCAATCGGTAGTTTGGCCTCTTCTGTCAAATGAGAGTTTCTCTCAACACCTGCAAATTTCCACTATAACTGTCCAGAAAGCCGTCCTATCTCTCCTGCGGTCCATCACTGTAGTCAGACGCCGCAGCTGTCATCTCAATATGTCAATGTTTACTAGAAGGGAGATAGCTCTCCTCAGTAACTGAAACTGTGCAGGGCTTATGGGAAGTACACAACGGTGATAAGCATCCATGTGAAAATCTGGGGTCCAAGTGTAAGGAAAAGAGGTACGAGACAGATGGGCTCCTTAATAAAATATATGAGCCTCAAGAGTTTTACATACTTTACACGGGGCCGAATCAAGAGCAAAACCAGGACCAAAACCAGCTCTGGAGTCTATTAATCACCAGTGCTGGCTGATTCCCTCTCCCTGGGGCATCCAGAATGGGATACCCCACTGTGTGACACCTGGCTGTTCACCTGGAATTCCAACCTGTCTGACAAGCCCCCAGCAAATGCGTTCCCAGCAACAGCATATGCTGCCTTGAGGAAGTGACAGGCATTTCTGTCACGAAATGCGTTGGCTTCTCCCAGGGGGGACTGGATGCTGCGGAGCCCTATATGTAACATTGATGATTACTTTTGTGTGACGTGTAATCTTTGATTATTTATTCAAGCACTTTATTTTGATGAATTGCTGTAAACGGATGCGCCTTTTTGAGAAACACATGCACCTTATATATTCTGGATTACATATGGATTTTTCTATGGACATGAATTTAGTATTATAATCATCTTGATATAATAGGTACATTAAGAGCAGCAGGTCCAGCACCCCCTTGTGGCGGATTGCACTCATGGTGTGTGACATATTTCTATATTATGAGGTGGTAGTGAAATTGTAAGTCCTTGGTGTAAGTGCAGTCCCACTCTTGGGGATTTTTTGTCTGGGGCAACCCCCTTTATCTTTTCCATTCCCAGTAGCAGCATAAGTCACATCCTCTTTCAGCTGTGTGCGGCCACCCCCACCGCAACTCAATGCGTGGCTGCGCACAACCTAAGGATGTGAATGATGGCTCGTGCCGTTGGACCAAGGAGAGGTGAATTTTCACTGGAGAACGGTGGGGTTTCACACAGCGGGGCATTCCAAACCTGGGTGCCCCAGGGGGGGCGGACCAAAACCTGGGATAGTAAAAATCCTGAGTTTTGGTCAACTTTAAAGAAGGGACAACCAGGACTCTGGTCGTAGTGCCTCCACTAGACTTTCTGTCCTGGGGGCCTCCACCATACTTAATCCAGTCCTGATTTTGCACCAGGAGTCCCCAACCAGTAGCTTGGGGGCCACGTGTGACTTACAAATCCACCCTTTGTGGCTCACAAGATGCATTGCTAGGCCAGAACACTTGTGGAGATCACACTTTTAAGGCTGTAAGGTGTACATGGAGACCAGAGCTTGTGTAAGGGGATAATGTAGAGCCAGGTAAGCAGAGAAGCATGCTAGTTGGTTTGACCAGCTGAGGTCACGCTTTTTTCTTGCCTTATTGTTCTTAAGCTCAGACTGGCTCACAGGGTTTAAGGGCCTTAATCACCGAAACCCAAACTATGTATTTGGGGCAAGACAATACAGTTTGGCCACAGCAGATTAGGAGCTGAAAGCAGGAGATTGGTCTGTCATATGTTGGAGGGTACGCTGGTCACAAAAGACAACATAGAGATAGAGTAAGAACTTCAGCTGAATACACGAGGGCTGTTCATCCTGATTCTGCAGACAGACTCCATATAATAGAGAAGCATGACATTTGAAAAACACAAAGAAGTCATATAATCCCAAATGCCCTCAAATTATATGGAAATACATTAAAGCTGGATTAAAATCCTCCCGAGGAAGCCAGTTGGGTGAAACACGTTGGAAGAATCCAACACAATAAGAACATTTTAAAGCCTAACCAAACAAGCCAAAATGTACTGCATAACGTATTATGAGGTATTTGATTCATACCCATGCGGTCAGAAGTCAACCCCACCCTGAAAAGCTAGTGTCTCCCCCAGGGTGGAGTCAGTAAATTTGGTAAGAGGGGGCTATCTCCCTTTAACCTCTAAGGTGCTGTTTTGGAATAATGTTTCTGTGCATGGACACTAAATTTTGCAATACTTGCATCTAAGTGTGGGTTGAGCTCCCAGAGTCAGTGCCAATCGTGGACTCCAAACAGCCCAGTCTGACACTGATCGGTATTGGCTGCTTCTATCACTGTATTTGGTTTCCCATAATTCAGTCAGTTTGTGAGTGGTGAGTTTTGATTTGGAGTGGACCTAATATCAAATATGACTTTATGCCAACTGAATACCCTCCTCTCAAAATCAGGATGCATTGCATGTTGAAGTGCCTTAGAAAACCAAGAAAATGGGCTTAGTTGTCTTGGCTGTGCTCCCATGCCATTTTCTGTGGCTGGTCCACAGGGTGTGTGTGTGCAAGCCCCCGGGAAAAATCAAATGGTTGCCAGAGGAAAACACTATGGTTTCCACCTTGGATATCCCGAGAGGATGTGTATTAAAAAGTATTTCTTAGGGGCTAACTAAAGAAACTGTTCAGGTACAACAATAAAAAAATTTACCTTTTGTCCTCTGCAGGTACTAGGTCCCTAAAACAAGTCCCACGAAATCCACACCTGACCACCACTTATCGGAGATCCTCCATGTTGAATAGCTAAGTCAGTCACAGTGACTTCAGCACGTCCACTAATTGATAAGGCACGCTCTCCATTGCAGTGAATAGAAGGGGTTTGGACAGTCAAGGAAAGGCAAATGAGGGCAACAGTTCAACACGGAGATTGTCACTTGGGGGGCTCCCTCTGTACCAGACTGTGTGGGCATCAAAGCATATTGTAGGGGGCCAAATATTTAAGATGTGTACCTTTCCAAAAAATAAAAACAACCCTTGAGGCAATATCTGCAAAATCTTTATTATTTTTCTAAACTGTAAATGTCTTCTAAGCATCAGGCATTAAAGGAATAATAACTAACTTTCTTTTAGCTTTAGCTTAATTGCATTTCAATACAAAATTTAGCTTTCAGCATAACAATAAAACCTTGCCTATCCGTGATATTGATCCTATAATTGAGCCGTCAATATTATATGCCTCACCTTGCCATCCTTATATCAATAGCAATTGAGCCGTTAAAAGTTTCATCAATAATAATGGATCAGTTTAGTGGCTCTACAATAAAAAAAAATAAGATATATCGTATATTGGGTGGCACTTAAGATCACTAGAAAATGGAAGGAGGTTATTCATGAAAAAAGCTGAACTAAAAGCTTCATGAGATTGCCATCCCCAGTCTCCCGCTTCACAGCGCCAAGTGTACAAGTTATATAAAGTTTGGTTTCAGCTCATTTTGCCATATTTGTGTGTACAGTATAGTATATTGTTGTTTTGTCCACTCTCATTGCGTTCTTCAAAGCTCTAGGGTGTTTTTTGTGTGCCAAAAACCATACCACTTAAATCAGTATCAATATTCAGATTGCTGAAAAGAATTGGCCTCCAGAGCCAAAAATATAAAGATATTAAAATAAGGAGCCGTGAGGCTGCAATATCGCCATGAATTAAACTTGTGAAATGAGACAACGGCTCCTGGCTCCAGAGAGACAGAGAGAGAGGGGCACAGGAGTTCTAAAAAGAGCTGCGCCATAATTAGCTGCCCAGCGCCTTCCTGTTTTTCTTTGCAAAACCAAATTATGTGACTAAACTTGCTTCGAGAGTTTTAGAATCTTCATTCTTTCATTTTACTTGTATACTTGATAATAGAATTCTGCCACCGGCTACAAACAATATTTTTCAAGCTTCACATTGAGGCTGATTCACTACTAGCGCCACGTATTGACAGATGAGCGTCTGTATAGCAGCGCTTAGAGCGACTGCTAGTAGATGCTGTAAGGGGGTATCAGGCGCTGTAACAGAGCGTCTCAATTGCTGTAGTAACCTGGCAGGCATTGATGAATATGATGTGTGTTGGGCACTGTAACATCAGTTCAGCTCTGCAGCAAGCGATAGGTAGCGCCTGCTCAGTGCGTCCGGCACTCGGTGCTCAAAACCATATTCAAGAAAAAGCTACACACACACACAGCATCGGCACTCTAAAGCTGGGCGCTGTAGCACAGAGCGCCAGACGCTGTGTGATCAAAGTCTGATTTTGAACACAAATACACCAGTAACTGTCACGGACCTGGTGGAGAGCACTCGGGTGTGGATCCGCTTTAACTGTGGGATCGATGGCGGATACCGTGTGAGGGGAGCGGAGTCTAAGGGGCCACCGGTATTCACCAGAGCCCACCGCAAGGCAGGTTGGTCTTGTGCGGCGAGTGACCCCCAGGTCGCTACCCCCCAACAGCGGCCCAGTCCCACAGTCAGCCGAGGTTCAGCGAGGTACACAAGTGGCAGGCAAAAGGCGTAGTAAGTACAGGCAGAGATCGGGGCTGGCAGCACAGGTTCGCGGTAAAGGTGAGTAGCCGAGGTCAGGGCAGGCAGCAAAGGTTCAGAGTCGGGGACAGGCAGAGGTCGGTACACGGGTGAGCAATCCAAGAATGTCTGACTTTCAACAAGCATGGAGAGACCAAGATCCGGCACTGAAGGAAGTGCCTCTTTAAATAGGAGAAGTGGATGGAGGATTGGATGACCAGGCACCAATCAGTGCTGTACAGGCCCTTTAAATCTCGGGAATCTAGTGCGCTCGCCCTCTAGTGGACGGAGACGTGCGCCCAGCTGAGCACGTGAGAAGGAAGCATTGGGGGAAGGGAGACAGCTGGGAACAGCCATGAGGGAAGTGCTGCAAAATGGATGACGGCTGGATGCAGCCATGGAGGTAAGTGAAGTGCTGCTAGAAGGGCGTGCAGCACTCGCCCTAACAGTACCCCCCCCCCCCCCTTGGGTCTCCCCTTCTTCTTGGGGCCAAGAAAATCCGAGATGAGACTATGGTCTAGAATATTCTCTTCGGGCTCCCAAGTTCTTTCTTCAGGTCCACAGCCTTCCCAGTCAACTAAAACATATCTTTTACCCCTGGAGAACTTAGAGGCCAGGATCTCTTTCACCGTAAAGGCATCCTCAGTACCAGAGATTGGGGCAGGCACCAAGGTTTTAGGCAAGAATCGATTGACAATAACTGGCTTCAACAGGGAAACGTGGAAAGAATTGGGAATTCGCAGTGATGTTGGTAGGTGTAGCTTATAACAAACTGGATTGATCTGTTGTTTGATCTTATAAGGACCCAGGTAATGGGGGCCCAATTTGTAGCTAGGAATTTTGAAGCGGATGTATTTTGCCGACAGCCACACCTTATCTCCTGGAGAATAAACAGGCGGAGCTCTTCTCCTTTTATCAGCGCTAACCTTCATATGGGCGGAAGCTTGACAAAGGGAACGCTGTGTTTCTTGCCAGATGGTGGAGAAATCCTGTGTGATGTCATCCACGGCGGGCACTTCGGAGGACGTGGATAAAGGCAGAGGCGGAAGGAGTTGACGGCCGTACACCACCAAAAACGGGGACTTCCTCAGGGACTCAGAATCCTTAAAATTATACGAGAATTCCGCCCAAGGCAACAGATCGACCCAATCGTCTTGACGCGCAGAAACAAAATGGCGTGCTCAGATTGGAATAATTGTTGAATTTCGCCGGAAAATATAATACTGGAACCGTTATGTATTAGCTGTGTATGAAAGTAAGAGCGCATACCTGCATTATGGAGCGGGTTAAATCATGTTACAGAGACACCAAACAGAGTCAAGACAAGTTTGACTCTGTCTTCAAGTCTGATTTATGTGCACAAACAAGTGTTCAGTCAACTGATCTCAAAAATCTGGTGAGAGACTATGAGGATCTAATGAAAAAAGAACTTAAAACCTGGTGGGATCTGAGTTCCCTTACCAAATACATCCAAAATGATATGATTCCAAGAGGGCTACGATTGCGAAAAATGCCAACTACGATCTATTCAGAGAAATTTCAAACTGAATGGGATAATATTTTATCGCAAGCCTCTCTGGATCTTATGAAATTAATTACCAGGTATGAACAGGATAAATTGAAAGAAATTCAATCTAATATTGCACAGCTGGAAACTTCTGTAAAAGAGTTTGAGCCTGACCCCCAATTTGATGATCTTTTAACACAGATGAAGAAATCTATTGATCAAATGGAGTCACAGATTATGGTCGTGAAAAGGACCAAATTCCAACGAGATTCTGAGGACTATAGGAATAATCGCATCTATACTTGGAAACGTCATCATAGAAATTATAAACCCAGATCTATATTGAAATCTGGATCAGGACGGAAGTCTGTATCATTTGATATATCTAATTCATCTGAATGGTCGTCCAATAGTGATCGTTCAGACACTGAACCGGAAGGGAGAAATTTTCGCGGGCCATCTCAATCCAAGATGAGGAAGAAAAGAAACTCCCAAGGAAACACCGAGCGGGGAGAAAACATCAATCCAAACGGCCGTTACACTTTAAGGGAACGGAGAATGTAGATATAATGAGTGTGATGAATTTGTCTTCCTATTCTCTTTCTAGCCCTGAAATTAATTTATTATCTAGGGGGTTGTCTTTTGCCCCGACTTATCACTTTGATGTTTTTTCCACAATCTTGGATGTGAATAGGTTAGCACGCAATTTAACATTAAGAAAACATTTTCTCCCTAATGTCCCTTCGGTTTCAGACTTCACACATACTCAATCAGATTGTGTGGAGGATGAAAATTGTGATCTGGAATCTACATATTTGGCTAGGAATTCCCCTGATTTAGATAGTAGGACATTATTTTCGTTTCAGGATTTGAGTATGCGATTATGGCTGGAGGACCTGTCGGATCAGGGCCCCACTAAAATTTTGCCCCCGTCTAGACCCAAATTGACTAATAATAAGTTCTATCCAATTAATTCTAGAGTCTCTGCATTAGATGTTTTCCAGGAGGCTGTGGAGTCAGATTTAATGGAATTGGCGAAGAATCCTAAATCACAATATAGATCTAATTTATCAATGGCGGAAAAAAAAGCTTTAAACCAACTAATGAAAAATGATAAAATTCGAATTAGACCTGCAGACAAAGGAGGCTGTGTGGTAGTTATGAATACTAGGGACTATGAGTCTGAGGCCTTGCGCCAATTAAATGACTCTGCCACATATGTTAGACTAAATAGTAACCCCTTGGACAAATTCCAATTGGATCTCAGGGAAACTTTGGAGGATGGCTTAGCACTCGGGGTATTGAGTAGAGAAGAGGTGGATGCGTTGGTGGTGATTTCTCCCGTCGCCCCGGTCTTTCATCATCTCCCCAAAATCCACAAGCCAGATCGTCCCCCTCTTGGGAGGCCGATTGTGGCTGGGATTGGGGGGATGAATGAGAGACTGGGGCGATGGGTGGACTCTCACCTATTACCCTTGGTTCGTAGACTCCCGGGTTATTTGCAGGACTCACGTGATGTCATGTATCAGATAGAACAATTACAATGGGAGGAGAATTTTGGATGGCTCACATGTGATGTCTCCTCTCTGTACTCTATAATACCGCATAATTTGGCCTTAGAAGCGTTACAATTTCACTTAGATAATTATTCGATGTATTCTTGGGAACTGAAGAATTTTTTGCTTTTGGCCGTTGATTATCTTCTTAAACATAATTATTTCTTATTTGGTAATGAGTACTATCTACAGCGCTGTGGAGCGTCGATGGGGGCCCCTTTCTCTCCCTCTCTCGCCAACCTATACATGGGTTGGTGGGAGAGGGAGAGTATCTATGGCCACAATAATCCTTTTCTGGATAATATCCAGCTGTATGGCAGATATATTGATGACCTTATATTTATATGGAAAGGAGGGGAGGACTCAATTAAACCATTTGTGGACTACTTAAACAATAACCTCTTAAATTTGAAGTTCACATTTGAATATAATCCCTGCACTATTTCTTTCCTGGATCTAACTATAGGGGTAAACAAAGATACTGGCACACTGTATACTAAAACTTATAGAAAAGACACGGCAGGCAACATGACATTACGGGCTGACAGTTGTCACCCACCCCACACAATCAGAGCCATTCCCCTGGGGGAGATGGTGAGGGCACGTAGGAATTGTTCAGAGCAGGCGGCTTTTGATATGGAGCTAGATGTCATCTCAGATAGACTTCTTAATCGGGGGTATCCTCCAAATGTTTTGGAAAGGGCAAAAAACGTAGCCAGTGGTAGAGATAGGAAACATATGCTGGATAAGTCTATGTATGCTAATGGAAATGATCATGGAAAATTAACAGAGAAAAGATATAGGGATATGGCCCAGAAGAAGAATGACAAGATTACCTTAGTCACCACATATAGTGAGGAATTTAATAAAATAAAACATATTATTAATAAACATCTCCCTATACTTAATTGTGACCCGCAACTTAAAGAGGTTCTGAAGCATGGGGTGAGAATTGTTAGTAGAAAATGTCCCACATTGGGTCAGAAACTATCACCTAGCCTTTTTAGTGGTAGTAATACTTTATCTTCAACTTGGCTATCCCAGAAAGGATTTTTCAAATGTGCTAATGGGAGATGTGGAATATGCCAATATACCCAGACTGGTTCCAGTTTTAGGTCCACTTATACTAAAGAAATGTTTCAAATTAACAGTTTTATCAACTGTAATACATGTAATGTTATATACCTGATAACATGTGAGTCTTGTAATATCCAATATGTGGGGTGCACCACTAGAGCTATGAAAAAAAGAGTATCAGAACATATTACTGCATCATCGGTGGAGCGTCCTAATGCCTCGTCTAATGTAGGACGGCATTTTAGGAACCAACATGCGGGCGATCTTTCAAGCTTTAGATGCATGGCGATAGAAAGGGTACGCCTTGGTCCTAGGGGAGGGAACCTTACGGATAATTTGTTTCAACGTGAGGTCTTTTGGATTTTTAAACTGGGAACCCGTGCCCCTATAGGATTGAATTATAGGTGGGATGTAGATTTATACTTAAGATAATGTTTATTTTCCGTGTCCCTTTCTGATATCAAAAATGAAATAGTGCTTGGGGGTAGAATTTAGAGAAATTAAATAATAATATATAAAAAAACACAAAATAAAGATTAGGCACTGAATTAATTTCTCCACAGAGATCTTCCTGCCAATTTATATTTATATTAACTCCAGCTACCTCATTGTTATCTTGTCTATTTTGTCTCTTTATATCTATTTCTTTTTCATATATAATCGTGTACCTCATGCTCTCTTTCCTATGTTCCTTTTATAAGTATAATGGTTTGTATAGTACACTTGTGACTTGAAGCTTTGAAATATAAGCCTCTATAGTAACTTGTTATGACAGGCTCCGGTATTATATAATCTGTGTATTAAATTGGGTAGGGATTTGTCATCTGTGGATGGGAGTTTGATTACATTTATTTTAAATTTTTGCCAGTTGTACATACCTTATTTGGATCAATTTTGTGGTTATATTTATGTGTAGGACCTCTAGTTTAAAAGATTAGTTGCCTAATTTATGAGTGATGTATATATATAACTGTGGTAATGTCCTGATGTGTAGTAATAAGTTTTCTCATAATACATATTAAATATCATCTGTTAGGCTGAAATACTTGCCCCTTTCATCTAAAATGAATGTTGTGTAAAAAGGCTCCTTTATTTGACATTTGATGTAGGAGCAACAATGTATTCCTTTGGATTACTGACAGTGGCTTTATTGGCGCGGCTTTTTGTTGCAATTTCTTGTCTGGCAGAATACATGGTTATTACATTGTACCGTTCCATCCTGCCAGTAATGGCCGCTAATATGGTGATAGCCGCTGCCAGTGGTCTGACGAAGTGCATTTTTGGTCTATCAGGATGGTCTACGTCAATTTCCCCCTCGTTTTCATTGATCTCTCCGTTGCATAGCACAGGTGTATGCCGGCGCGTGTTTCTGTGATTGCTCAATGAAACGGATCGGGATGTCTTAAACGAGGTTAGTTATTATGTCTCTCCCTTCCACAGATGGTTTTAATTATGTCATTATCTGACTTTGTATATAAATGTATGTCCCGGAACCCGTCCTTTGTCATGATTAAGGGTGTAAACCCGAAACGCGTTGACGTGTGAGGACACCTTATGTTTGCTGCTCTTACTTGTACCGCTGTAACGGACTTTTAACCAGGTTGGAATAAATGGATTTTTAATTTACTCTTCTACTATGTGGCTGGCTTTTCTATGGCTTTTGGACATTACCAAATCAAGAGGTGAGCACTCTAGCCCTGCCTGAGTAGGGAGTTATATCTCCTGTCTATGAGCTGGCATCCCTGTTCTTTAAAATGGCGAAGATAATGCCCGAGAATCTGATTGACTCTTTCCACCTGGCCGTTAGACTGGGGATGATAAGCGGAGGAAAAGTCCAATTTAATTTTCATTTGTTTACAAAGAGCTCTCCAGAACTTGGACACAAACTGCACCCCTCTGTCTGAGACAATGTGTGAAGGTAATCCATGAAGTCGAAAGACATGCTTCAGGAAGTATTTTGCCAACAGAGGAGCCGACGGGAGACCGGGCAAAGGAACAAAATGCGCCATTTTAGAAAACCTATGCACTACCAACCAAATAACAGTATTGCCATGCGAAGAAGGGAGGTCGGTAATAAAGTCCATAGCAATGTGTGTCCATGGGGTATCCGGAATAGGAAGAGGATGGAGTAGGCCAACGGTTGACGGTTGACGGTGACGAGACAGGACTTGCCGGACGTGACCATGATGTTCTTCTAGATTAGATGAAAAGATGAGTATATCCTCCAAATATACAACTACACAGGAGTAAAGCAAATTCCGAAAAATGTCGTTTATGAATTCCTGGAATACTGCGGGTGCATTGCAGAGACCAAAGGGCATCACTAAATATTCGAAGTGGCCATCGTGGGTATTGAAGACGCGGTCTTCCATTCATCGCCCTCGCGTATACGTATCAAATTATAGGCTCCCCTCAGGTCAAGCTTGGTGAAGACCCTGGCCCCACGCAGTCGGTCAAATAATTCGGCAATCAAGGGCAAAGGGTATCGATTTTTAACGGTAATCTTATTGAGGCCATGGTAATCAATACAAGGGCGAAGAGAGCCATCTATTTTCACCACAAAGAAGAATCCCGAGCCTGCTGGAGAGGAAGACTTCCGTATGAACCCTTTAAGAAGATTTTCTCGATTATACTCTGACATGGCTTGAATCTCAGGAGCCGAGAGAGGGTAAATTCGGCCACGAGGAGGAGTGGTACCCGGTAGGAGGTCTATAGGGCAATCGTAGGGGCGATGAGGCGGAAGTACCTCCGCTTGTTTCTTGCAGAATACAACAGCATAAGTCAGGTAGATCTCAGGCAAGCCAGGTAATGGTGCTGAAGCAGGAATGGGTCGAACAGGAACAGACTTCAAGCACCTCTTAAAGCACGCTGCACCCCAAGTCTTGATATCGCCGATGGTCCAGTCAAGCGTGGGATCATGACGTTGGAGCCAAGGAAGGCCTAGAAGAATCTGAGAGGTGCAATTAGGGAGGACGTAGAACTCAACATTCTCTTGATGGAAGAGTCCAATTTTTAATTGGAGGGGAACGGTGCGATAGCGCACAGTACAGTCCAGCCTATCACCATTGACTGAGGCGATAAATAAGGGTGTTGCAAGGCGATTCACAGGGATATTATGTTTCTTGATCAAGGCAGCCTCTATAAAGTTCCTGTCACGCTCGGGGTAACTCCAGCCCTCTTAATAAGCTCACAACCCCCAATCTCCACAGCCAGCTTCACCTGTAGGAGCCCCCGCTTGCCGGGACGCAAGATACGCCTACCCGGGATCGGTTGCCCCCAGGACTTAATGGCTCAAAGGATGTAAGCTTATATGTGGGAGGACTGGAGAACCAATAGCAAGAGCGTGAGTGACGGAAGTCCAGAGACAGGCAATAGGTCGATAACAGGAAGGCAGAGATCGTAGCGGCACCAGGGGTCAGGCAAGACGTAGTCGGGGTTCAGGCAGAGGTCAGCAACTGGGGATCAGGATCTAGAAGCGTCAGTTCAGGCAAAGGTCGGCAACAAGGATTCAGGATCGAGAGGCGTCAATTCAGGCAGAGGTCGGCAACAAGGATTCAGGATCGAGAATGGTCGTACAATCAAGTCGGCAACAGGCTAGACTTCACAGGAGTAGGTAACACAGGGTTCTGAGCGCTATCACAGGCAATTCACAACTGAGAGGGAATTGCCTTTATAGGAACAGGTCTGAGGGAAGCAGTGTACTGATTGGAGCACATAGGATTCCAAGGGTAATTGGCTGCAGAGCAGAAGAGGGCGAAGCCCTCAATCCCCAAGGATTCATTAACCCTTTAATTGATCCTCCGGCGGGTGCGCGCCGCACAGCGCCGCCGGAGGGCATAACAGACACCTGCTCGCGGCCGCGCGCGAGCACGTCTCCTGGAGGAGGAAGCGGGGGGCGTGGCTGAGCTGGGCGCCGCTCGAGCCGACGCTGCTCGAGCCGACGCCGCTCGGCGCAGCCGCCGCACAGTGACAGCTGCAGCTGGTCGCCTGGAGACGTCGCTGGAACGGGGATCAGGTAAGCGGTTCCTGACACTACCCCCCCCTTCACGAGGGGCCTCCGGACCCTCACCCGGTTTCCCTGGATTGTCACGATGGAACCTTCTTACAAGAGCCTTGGCATGAACATTCCTCGCTGCCACCCAGCATCTTTCCTCCGGACCATAGCCAACCCAATCCACCAAATACTGTAAAGAATTACGCACTTTACGTGAATCCAAGATCTTATTCACTTCATACTCGGGCTCATTATTAAGAAGAATTGGTGCAGGACCAGCAAGAGGAGCATTCTTCGCCGGTTTTAACAGTGAAACGTGAAAGGAATTAGGTATTTTCATAGTTGGCGGGAGTTGAACTTTAAAAGACACATTATTCAACTTCTTGACGATTGGAAAAGGACCAATAAATTTTGGACCTAATTTGCTAGATGGCTGACGGAGCGCAATATTTTTAGTGGAGACCCAAACTAGATCGCCTACTCGAAGAGTAGGTTCCTGTGATCTGCGGCGGTCGGCAAATTTCTTATACCTCAAACCAGTGGTCTTAAGAATCTCCTGAACGTGTGTCCAGATATTCTTCCGTTCTTGAAGCCACTCCTCCAACGCCGGCAGATTGGAAGGTGACCCTGAAAGGGAAGAAGCTCTAGGATTTTTCCCTAAGTTACAATAAAAAGGAGATACCTTGGTACTCTCACTAGGCGCGTTATTGTAAGCAAACTCGGCGAAATCAATAAATTCCGCCCATTGTTCTTGGGCATCAGAAACATAACACCTTAAGTATTGTTCCAAAGTTTGATTAGTTCTTTCTGTCTGCCCATTAGTCTGGGGATGGTAGGCAGAAGAAAGAGAGATCTGTATTCCCAACCGCGAACAGAAGTGTTTCCAAAAACGGGAAGTAAATTGAACACCCCGATCAGAGACTATATTGGACGGAATACCATGAATACGAAAAATATGCGAAGTAAACAGCCGCGAAAGCTCAGGTGCAGAAGGAAGTTTGGCCAAAGGAACGAAATGTGCCATCTTACTGAAACGATCTACGACCACCCAAATGACAGTATTACCATGTGAGAGAGGCAAATCTACAATAAAATCCATAGAAATATGGGTCCATGGCTCAGCAGGAATTTCAAGAGGAACCAAACTGCCACTAGGAGCCTTGTGAACTCCTTTACTTCGAGCACAAATAGCACAAGCGTCGATAAAGGCAGTGATATCGCGTCTCATGGTAGGCCACCATACATGACGACGGGCAAGCATAAACGTCTTACGGTTACCCAAATGACCAGCAGTTTTGGCATCGTGAAATGCGCGAATTACATCCGAACGCAGGTGCGGCGGAACAAACTGGCACCCCAAGGGTACATCACTAGGAGATTCATCTTGAAACGGCGCCAAGGTATTGGAGAGATCAGGAAGTAACGCCCCCACCACACAACCTGTGGGTAAAATTGGTTCACCAGAATCACCCCGATCCTTACATTCACCGAACATGCGAGATAGAGCATCAGCTTTAGTATTTTTTACACCCGGCTTGAAAGTAATAATAAAATTGAAACGCGAGAAGAATAATGCCCAACGTGCCTGACGAGAGTTCAGCCTCTTGGCAGAACCTATGTATTCGAGATTTTTATAATCAGTATACACAGTTATAGGATGTAATGAACCCTCCAACCAGTGTCGCCATTCATCAAATGCCAGTTTAATAGCTAATAGTTCCCTATTGCCAACATCATAATTTTGTTCCGCGGTACTGAATTTACGCGAAAAATAAGCGCATGGATGGAGACGCTCAGGGTTACCAGAATATTGTGACAAAACTGCACCCACTCCCAGCTCAGAAGCATCCACTTCAATAATAAAAGCTTTATGAATATCTGGATGCACTAAGACAGGTGCCGAAGTAAAGGCCCGTTTCAAGGTTAGAAAGGCCTCACAGGCAGAGGGGGACCAGTTAGCAGTAAAAGCCCCCTTGCGGGTAAGGTTGGTAAGGGGTGCAAC
Organism: Gastrophryne carolinensis; assembly: GCA_027917425.1. Taxonomy (NCBI): domain Eukaryota; kingdom Metazoa; phylum Chordata; class Amphibia; order Anura; family Microhylidae; genus Gastrophryne; species Gastrophryne carolinensis. The sequence continues at coordinate 392,101,601 of CM051239.1, read as the reverse complement.
AACATGGGAAAAGCCTTTTATGAAACGCCGATAAAAATTTGCAAAACCTAGAAAACGTTGCAATTCCTTTAAAGTTTTGGGTTGGACCCAATCCTGAACTGCTGAAACCTTCCCCGCGTCCATCTCCAAACCCTGGTTGGTAATAACATACCCTAGGAAGGGAACTGTAGTGACTTCAAACACACACTTAGACAGTTTAGCAAATAAGTTGTTCTCTCTTAATTTTTGTAGCACCAACTTAACATGGTGTCTGTGCTCCGGTAAAGAATTAGAAAAAATGAGAATATCATCCAAGTAGATGACTACAAATCTACCGAGATATTCCCTGAATATATCATTAACAAAATCTTGGAAAACGGCTGGCGCATTACAAAGACCGAAGGGCATGACCAGGTACTCATAGTGCCCATCCTTCACATTAAATGCAGTTTTCCACTCGTCCCCCTGTCGGATGCGAATCAGATTGTAAGCCCCTCTCAAATCCAATTTGGAGAAAATTCGAGCTCCTGTGACTTGATTGAACAGATCCCCAATCAAGGGTAAGGGGTATCGGTTTTTTACAGTGATCTTATTCAAGGCTCGATAATCTATGCACGGTCTCAAGCCACCATCTTTTTTCTCTACAAAAAAGAACCCGGCCCCAGCAGGCGAGGTAGAGGGACGGATAAATCCTTTCCTAAGATTTTCGGTAATATACTCCCTCATTGCTTGCTCCTCGGGCAGGGTAAGGTTATAAATCTTTCCCCTCGGGGGAATAGTGCCAGGCAGCAAGTCAATGGGGCAGTCATAGGACCGATGTGGAGGAAGAGTATCAGCAGAGCGTTCAGAGAATACATCGATCCAATCAGCGTATGGCTGAGGTAATTCCTGTGGTAAGACTTGAACGCTTCTGAGGCCTGTATTAAAACAGTGACCTTTACAGTGGTCACTCCACTTGACCAACTCCCCAGCCCGCCAATCTAACACCGGGTTATGGAGTTGCAACCAGGGGTATCCCAAAACCACCGGAGTTTCCGGACAATCAAAAATAAAGAATTCTAAGAATTCAGAGTGAGAAGAGCCGACAATTAGTCTGAGAGGTGGGGTCTTGGTATTTATAGGACCTCCCTGGATTGCCTTTCCATTGATAGCTAAAACTTGTAGGGATCTTTCAAGAGGAACTACAGGGATCCCTAAGGTGGAGATCATGCTCCTGTCCAAAAAGTTTCCAGCCGCACCACTGTCTATGAAGGCGGAAACTGTCTGCTTAGAGGACCCCCAAAACAAATCAATAGGTACAAGCATCTTATTCTGGCGAGAGTTACAAACTGACTGACCCAGATCAGTACTCTCTACCTGGTCTGGGTGCGGAAGTTTTCCGCCGGTTTCCCCTTGTTGGGACAGGACCCTGCAAAATGACCAGAATTCCCGCAATACAGGCATAACCCCTCGGATCGCCTACGCTGTTTCTCCTCTTGGGATAAGCGGGTTCTCCCTAATTGCATAGGTTCTTCCTGGGAGGATGAAGAGGTATTTTCTCCACGGGGAACCGGGGCTCTATGACTCTGGACTGGTCTAAAGGACGTGGGAGCCCCGACTCTCTCCCTGGCCCTTTCTCTAAGACGTCGGTCTATTTTAATGGAGACCTGCATTAATTGATCTAGGTCCGCTGGCGGGGGAAAATTGACTAAGGCATCCTTGATGCTATCCGACAGTCCCACCCTGAACTGACTACACAAAGCTGGATCGTTCCACCTAGCTTCAATAGCCCAGCGGCGGAATTCAGCACAGTAGTCTTCAGCCGAATTCCGTCCTTGTTTTAAGGCCTGAAGCCTATTCTCTGCGGTAGACTGTATATCTGGATCGGCGTATAAAACGCCCATAGCATTGAAGAAGGCAGTCACTGATTGTAGAGCAATATCATGGGACGGTAAACTAAAGGCCCAGGACTGTGGGTCTCCTTGAAGCAAGGAAATGACTAGGCCTACTCGTTGGACCTCTGTGCCAGAGGAGATAGGTCTTAACTTAAAATATAGTTCGCAGGCATTCTTGAAATTGGAAAATTTTGCTCGTTCTCCAAAAAATTTCTCAGGCAGTGGAATCTTAGGTTCGGAGAAATGAGGTGGTACAGCGGAAGTTGGCACTTGACGAGATTCCTGAGTGGCCACTCTTTGAGCGAGTTGGTTGATCGCTGTGGCCATAGCTTGCACCTGCTGTACCAGGTCATCCATTTTTTGGGCCTGTGATAATGTCACGCTCGGGGTAACTCCAGCCCTCTTAATAAGCTCACAACCCCCAATCTCCACAGCCAGCTTCACCTGTAGGAGCCCCCGCTTGCCGGGACGCAAGATACGCCTACCCGGGATCGGTTGCCCCCAGGACTTAATGGCTCAAAGGATGTAAGCTTATATGTGGGAGGACTGGAGAACCAATAGCAAGAGCGTGAGTGACGGAAGTCCAGAGACAGGCAATAGGTCGATAACAGGAAGGCAGAGATCGTAGCGGCACCAGGGGTCAGGCAAGACGTAGTCGGGGTTCAGGCAGAGGTCAGCAACTGGGGATCAGGATCTAGAAGCGTCAGTTCAGGCAAAGGTCGGCAACAAGGATTCAGGATCGAGAGGCGTCAATTCAGGCAGAGGTCGGCAACAAGGATTCAGGATCGAGAATGGTCGTACAATCAAGTCGGCAACAGGCTAGACTTCACAGGAGTAGGTAACACAGGGTTCTGAGCGCTATCACAGGCAATTCACAACTGAGAGGGAATTGCCTTTATAGGAACAGGTCTGAGGGAAGCAGTGTACTGATTGGAGCACATAGGATTCCAAGGGTAATTGGCTGCAGAGCAGAAGAGGGCGAAGCCCTCAATCCCCAAGGATTCATTAACCCTTTAATTGATCCTCCGGCGGGTGCGCGCCGCACAGCGCCGCCGGAGGGCATAACAGACACCTGCTCGCGGCCGCGCGCGAGCACGTCTCCTGGAGGAGGAAGCGGGGGGCGTGGCTGAGCTGGGCGCCGCTCGAGCCGACGCTGCTCGAGCCGACGCCGCTCGGCGCAGCCGCCGCACAGTGACAGCTGCAGCTGGTCGCCTGGAGACGTCGCTGGAACGGGGATCAGGTAAGCGGTTCCTGACAGTTCCCTGCAGAGCCCGAGTCCAAAAAGGCGGTTAAATTCAGGGAGGTGGAAGGTGAGATGGAAAGTTGAACAGGAACAGTGAGCCGTGGAGAGGAAGCACATACACCCAGGGACGCCTCTCCCACCACCACTAGGTGTGCCCGTTTCCCTGACATGTAGGGCGAATAGGACAGTCCTTCAAAAAATGCTCAGAACCACCGCAGTAAAGACAAAGGTTCTCGTTCCTTCTGCTAGTTCTCTCCAATTGGGTCAAGCGGAATCGATCGACCTGCATGGCCTCCTCACTGGGAGAAACATGTGCAGACAAAGGGTTTTGAAATACTGGAGCCAAACGGGATGCCCTCCTAGGGCGCTGAGAGTCTCTTTCTTGGCGGAATTCTTCACGTCTTTCAGCAAAGCGCACATCAATGCGTGTGGCCAGATGGATGAGATCAGTGAGAGATGAAGGCAAGTCACGAGCCGCAAGAGCATCCTTAATTTTACTAGAAAGTCCTTTCTTGAAGCAGGAACACAAGGCCTCATTATTCCAAGACAATTCGGAGGCAAGAGTGCGGAACCGAATGGCGTATTCACCAACGGACAACTCGCCCTGGACCAAGTTCAAAAGGGACGATTCAGCAGATGAAGCCCGGGCAGGTTCCTCAAAGACCTGACGAAACTCTGAGACAAAGCTGTGGATACTGGAAGAGACAGGGTCATTGCGATCCCACAAGGGAGTAGCCCAGGCCAAAGCCTTTCCAGAAAGCAAACTGATGACAAAGGCCACCTTAGCTCGTTCAGTGGGAAATTGATACGCCAACAACTCCCGGTGCAGGGAACATTGGGCAAGGAACCCTCGGCATAACTTGGCATCCCCATCATATTTAGCCGGCAAGGAGAGACAGATTCTGGCAGAAGAGGCTACCGGGGGCTGTGGCGGTAATGCTGGAGCCGGTGAAGGAACTTGCTGTTGCTGAATCGTTAATAATTGCTGCATCATGGCAGAGAGTTGATTAATCTGGCGGGACTGCATAGCCACTATAGCAGGCAATTCAGTGGCATCCAGCAGCTGCACCTCAGTGGGATCCATGGCCGGATCTTACTGTCACGGACCGGGTGGAGCGGACTCAGGTGTGGATCCGCTTTAACTGTGGGACCGATGGTGGGTACCATGTCAGGGGAGCGGAGTCTAAGGGGCCACCGGTATTCACCAGAGCCCACCGCAAGGCAGGTTGGTCTTGTGCGGCGAGTGACCCCCAGGTCGCTACCCCCCAACAGCGGCCCAGTCCCACAGTCAGCAGAGGTTCAGCGAGGTACACAAGTGGCAGGCAAAAGGCGTTGTACAGGCAGAGATCGGGGCTGGCAGCACAGGATCGCAGTAAAGGTGAGTAGCCAAGGTCAGGGCAGGCAGCAAAGGTTCAGAGTCAGGGACAGGCAGAGGTCGGTACACGGGTGAGCAATTCAAGAATGTCTGACTTTCAACAAGCATGGAGAGACCAAGATCTGGCACTGAAGGAAGGAAGTGCCTCTTTAAATAGGAGAAGTGAATGGAGGATTGGATGACCAGGCACCAATCAGTGCTGTACAGGCCCTTTAAATCTCGGGAATCTAGTGCGCTCGCCCTCTAGTGGACGGAGGCGTGCGCGCACCTGAGCATGTGAGAAGGAAGCATTGGGGGAAGGGAGACAGCTGGGAACAGCCATGAGGGAAGTGCTGCAAAATGGATGACGGCTGGATGCAGCCATGGAGGTAAGTGAAGTGCTGCTAGATGGGCGTGCAGCACTCGCCCCAACAGTAACAAAGTGAAAACACATGGAACGAGATTGTTTTAACACTGTGACAATAACACTTTAGTGCTAGACCTGTACATACAATTCTGCATAAAAGTATATATAAAAAAAACTAAAAGTGTTTGTTTGCAGCCAGGAGAGGTCACACAATGATTTGAGCAAAAAAATAATTAATTGGTATACACTCTATTTATACTCAACTAATGAAAGCCCATTGAAATGTATGGGAGAGCACTAGAGAGTCACAGGTACTACATGGCGCTCCTGAGCCTAGAGCGCTGGCGCTAAACACTGAGCCGAGTGGATTAATACATGTGACGATATATGGTGCTGTTAGAGGCGCTCACCAGATTCGCTTTCATGCCTGCCACTACGACGCACTACCTGGCGCTATCCTTTCTTAAATAACCCCCTTAGTGTTGGCTTCAGATTTCGGTCAGAATTTAACTTTAAACCATTTCATACCAGGAGGAATGGGGAGAATGGAGTACCCTGAAAGAATGGCAAATTTGGTTTATTTCATTTGGAAAAGAGATGTCTGAGGGGTGATCTAATAACTATGTATAAATATATCCGAGGTCAATACAAAGAGCTATCCCACAATTAATTTATACCCCGGTATGTATATAACCCAAGGGCATCCACTAAGGTTAGACGAAAAAGGCCTCTTGCATTGGTACAAGAGTGACACTATGGAACTTTCTGCCAGAGGATGTAGTCATGATAACGTAGCCTGGATGCCTTCCTTGCATGTAATACCATTACTAGCTATGGCTGCTAGGCCACTGGAAGGAGTTATTCTTTTATATACAAAATGTATGAAATCTAAAGGGCAACTCTGAAAGTCTGAATTCAATTCTCTTTTACTTTGTGGTCTTATATTCCCATCTAGTGACCCCAAGTGGTAATAGCAACACCATTTTCACATTAATGGATAATCCCCCAAATAATACTTACCCACTACTTTTAATCAATCCCTTTTCGAGCACACAAATGTGTGAGTGTGGCTTTTGATACTACCACACCCTTTTACAGAATAATGTAATTTTAGAGAGGAAAAAAATTGCCTTTTATGGGATAACATCTATGTAAAAAGCCAATGGAACAAATATCTGAACTACTGAACAATCAGTAACTGTCACATTTTATCATTAAAGAGGACCAACTGCCGCAGTAAGACCGGCTGGAAGGCCAGAATGCTGAAGCCCCCCCCCTATGCACATAACCCCAAACCCAAAAATGCAGGCAATTATTGCCTTATCCACGATCCTCGCTGGGGATCCAGTGCCATGGTTATAGTAGCGGTACCAGCACCTGAATGCCATTCAGCCATTTAGTTGCGGCAGGCGTGGCTGCGCACAGCTGAAATAGGAAGCGAGTGATGCTGCCGATAGCCGTGCAAATGCTGCGGGCTCGTCGGAGACGGAAGAATTCTGGGAGAACAACAGGGTTTCACAGTTCAGGATGCCCCGTTGAGAGGAAACCAGTCTCCTGGACTCCAGGGCCAGTTTAGGCCTGCTTTAAAAGTTAAATACAGTGACTATTACTAAAGTTCTCTCTTTTTCCAGCTAAGAATAGGTGATTCAGAATTGCTCTTTTTCATTTTTTTAAGTAGAGCTCTAGCGTACAGATGTACTAAAATAAAAGGGAAATTCTAAAAGTACATTGTTGTTTTAAAGAAAACCTCTAACTTTACAAGGAGTTAAATAGTAATTATTCTCCCTTTTTCCAAAAATACATATACATATATACATATATTTGGATAATGAGACCTCTGTTTTTGTTTCAATTAGAAGAATGTGCTCCCAGATTTTGTGCCTTTCCCATTATGCAATTTGGGGGCATCTGGCTGCTTTAGTTGCTTCCTACAGATACAAAAGCAAATCCTGAATCCCCCTCCTCCAATGCATTTGATTGGGATTGGGATTCCATTCATCACTAGTGTTGAGCAAACCCGAACCTCAAAGTTCGGGTTCATATTGAACTTTGTGAGTTCGGGTTCCCAAACTCGAGGACGGACAGCTAGGGTTCGAGTTTTGCGTTCGGCCTGAACCCTGAAAAGCTGGTTAATGGGCTACTTTAATGAGGACCGCAATCTTTTCTCCTCCCGCCCCCCATCTCCCCCCACCCCAAGTGCCTGGTGTGACTCTTCAACCGCCAAGGTTTCCTTTTCTCATGTGATCTTGATCTTGAAAGGGTCAAGTAATGAAGTCCCAACAGCCACATCCTCTAAGGCTGGGAGCTAGAATGTGTCTCAGCCACAAGATGCTGGAGATGTGGCTATAGCCTGCGAAAATGCAGTGGGATCACTGGACAGGTAAAAACTGCAGTAATGGGTGTGCAGGGGCTCACACAGCAGGGCATCACAAATTGGGATGCCACAGGGAGAGGCAATTAGCCCGCCCTGGATTCTTTTAGATTTCAGGGCTGGCAAAGCAGCCTTTTGGTCCACTTTAACACCATTAACTATATGTTGTATTTGATTAAAGTGTTTTATGCCTATAATTGATACCACGCCTTTATTTGTACAGAACTTGCTTTGTGTCAATAATGGAAATAATAAAAGTTGCCAAATGTTTTTTAATTGTAAAATCAATTTTTCATGGCTTCTTTTGCTTACCAATGTGTAATTTAGACACCAACAATTAAAACGCAGCCTAAACGCACTGTAAAGTTCTCCCCTTTGATCCCAGCAGTGATATCTTGTAACTGTAATGATGAAACGCTGACCAGTGCTGAAAAAATACTGTACAGCACCAAACCTTTCTGGATGGAAATAGAATTATAAATGCAAAGTGCAGCGCCAAAAAGATGGTGCTCACTGGTGCTGGTCGGGTCCAACTGTCCAATACCTACAGTAACAATCAAAGCAAATGACTGTAGCATCAGGTGCCATTGAACACATCAAAGCAGGGCCATAACAGAAAAAGGTCCCGGCACTCCAAAACTGGCGCTATAACCACCAGAAAAATGCTAAACTGCGCAATTCATAAATAAGGTCCTTAGTTATAAAGGCAGATTGCACAGTGTGCATTAAACAGATCATAACAAAAACTGAATAACACCAACCCCAATAAACATTGTAATAAATTGTTTTAAAAATATGCATGTTGCCAGTTCAGTGAGTTAAATGCATTGAAATTAGTAGGTTCAGCCTAGCTGCACTCTGCCATGCCCCACTGTGCCCCACTGTGCCTGCCTAGCCAGTCAGTGAAGAACCATATTTCAAGGTCAAGGGGTGAAACAGTCAGGCAGGGAAAAGCTCACCCACACCACTTAGGTTAGCATTAGAAATAATCCCAGCAAGTATTAGTAAAATGATTGATGCATAACCTTTCCATTGTGTTCTATAAAAGTGAAAGCAGGCTAGCTGGCGAACATGTGCTCAGAGCTCAAACAGAATAATGAACAGAGGCTTTCATTGGTCTGTCAGTGCCCACGTGCCTGTGTTTTGGGATTGGGATTGGCTCTGTCAGAAGTGCATTTGTATGTGCAAGTTTGCGAACGCCAGTGTTTTCATAGTGCCGAGCCTGTACTGTGACAAAATCAGCCCTGCAGTTGTAGAATTTTATTATATCATAATTTTGTTAATTAAAAGAAAAGGTTTAGCCCCATTCCCCAGAGACAACCAGCCTGGTACACTAGGCGTAGAGACTGGCAACCTAGGGCTCTGAGGCAGAGCATGTCGCCTTGGCAAGTTACCAGTTCCCATACCCTGTACCACAGGTTCGATGCTCCACCGGGAGGCAAAATAGGTGTCTACACAGTGTTAAATCAATATTTATCACAATAGGGATTTTTGCTCTATATAAAAAGGTCCACTCACCTTATCACTGCTCCCATGCTGCTGTGGGTTCTGCATCTGATCATCATCCCTGTACATAGGTCACACAGACCCCCAAATTGGAACCAGGGCTGCAGGACAATCCGACACAGGATGAACAACGGTGCAGTAAGGTAAGTGACTGTAAGCAAGCTCTCCTGCATCCAGTGACCGACTGGAGCTAAAAATCAGCCAGGGATGTTAGTGGGCCATGACAAACCAATTAGAAACCCAAGGCATTCCTCCCGGTCTCTCTATGTCCACCACTGCCTGGACCTGAGTGTTGGGGTAGACAGTTGATGGACCATTGTCGATCTCGTCAACCTCTCCTTTCTGGTCTCTCCATCCCTCTCAGTTGTTATACTCCATGGGATGCTGTTATTTACAAATCAATCAATCAAGAATCATTATCTCACTGGAAAAATGTTTCCCCCACCACCTCCTGCTTCATCAGAACACCCAGTCAGGTGCAGGAGGACCTAATGCAGCCATTTAAAGTACTCTAGGCCCAAAAAGAGTGGGGTTTTCTTTGAATTGCATAATGAGACACACAGTTCAACTTATGAGTCACTTGCATGTGAACCTTAAATCAGAGCGGGCCAGATGGCTTAGCGACTGGCCACACTGTTGAGAGTGGTGGTGCCCCGCTTGACCGGAGGACCAATCTGCCCTCCTGGGATGGGTGGGAGGAGGCTGCAGATGCTGGGCAATGCACCCGTACTGTTTATTGTAGATAAAACTTTGAATACTAGATTTAGCTTAGTTCTAATTTCCAACAACATTTGTTTACATGATGACAGCACCAATGACGTAATTTATGGCATAAGGCACGAATTTTGAGCAGCTGGCTACCTGTGATTTAACTGTAAGCATCACTACCTTCTTACTGCTTGGTCCTGAGGAAGGGGACCCGCTGGTCCCCGAACAATTGACCTGTATGCATGTTTGGACTTTATTGGATACTTGGATTTCTTTACTATATATTTTGACATGAGAGATCATCTTTGGGTTGCTGGTTCTTCTTTGAACATTTCAATTAGAAACCGGAGTTGACGGCAGGAGACCATACGGTCCATCTAGTCTGCCCTCATGTGTATATGTACTCTTTATCTTAGGATGTATGTATTGTTTCCCAGGAATTTTTACATTCACTAACTTTTTCAACTACCTCTGCTGCATGTTTGTTCTGGGCATCCACTATTCTTTCAGTAAAATAATATTTTCTGATATTTTCTAATGTTGCTCCTGAACTTCCCACCGACTAACTTCAGGTTGTTCTATCTTCTTCTTAAAAACACTTCCCTGCTGAACCTCATTCAATCCTTTTACATATTTAAAGTGGAACAAAACCCACATTTTAGGTAGCATCCCCTGAGTGGCAGTGATGTCATTGCTGCATCTATACAATGACTGATCACCTGCCATCTAACAGAGGGACAGCAAAAAAATCAGTGTTCCAGGGAATAGAGGTGGGTAAATATCAATTTATATTTCTACACCCAGAAAAAGAAATATCATCAGGGTCTTTCATTCATGCCTCTCTGCCCTTCTTTCATCCAGACTGTACAAATTAAGTTTTTAAAGTCTCTCCTGATAAGTTTTACGTTTAAGTCCTTCCACCATTCTTGCTGCCTGCCTTTAGACCATTTAAAATTTTAATTACTATATGTCTTCTTGTATGTAAAGTCTCCAGAACTGCACACAGCGTTCTAGCTGTGGCTTCACCAGGGCTCTATAGAGAGATATAACAATCTCCCTTTTCTTACTGGTGATGCCTCAAGCTATGCAGCTGAGCATCCTGCTTGCTTTCCCCACTGCCTGGCTACACTGTCCACTTATCTTGCAGTTTTCAGTAATCAGTATCCTTAAATCGCTCTCTTCCAAAGTCCTGGTTAGCACAGTTCTGCCCAGTACAAACCACTCTGCAAAAATGTCCTCTTGCTTATTTACTTAAACTGGACCATCACCTGTTATTACTTTAACGGGTGTTGGTCCCTCTCTCTGCTAATAGCAGGAACCTCGGGGGCAGGTCCTGCCGGCGGCCGGCACAGAGGACGCCACTACGGCCCACATGACTGACTGGCCACCGATTGCGGGACTCCTTTTCCTGGGTTGGCTTGTAATGATGTGCAGTTAGGTGCGAGGGGGCTCCAGCATTTTGGATGCCCCCCTTAGGATATTGCTATCAGCAGAGAGAGGGACCAACACCCGTTAAAGTAATAACGGGTGTTGGTCCGGTTTGATGTTTTTTTTTAACCTTTTTTAAACTCAAACAAGGGCCTCATTTTAGTAACAGTTGAAAAATTTGCATGGTAGTTGCTGAATCAGCTACTAAGAAAATTAAAGCCAATGTTACTTTCATTGTTTACTAGTGGTAAATGTTTTACTCCTTTTTACACCATAGTTAAAGATGCCGTTGACTTGTATTGTCTTCCTATCTGGTAATTCAGCAACAGTGACATTCTTAGGCTCTTTTCACCTAAAGTGATTTTTTTTACTACCATGAGAATTTTTTTCAACTCGTACTGAATCATGGTCAAAGTGCTGTTACAGACATTTTTAAAAACAGGCAATTGATATGATTGCTATCAATGAGAAAAAAAGCCCATTTTCCATCTAACACATTTATATAACCACAATTTGAGAGGGTTTGAGCAGCATTTTGATAATTAAAATTCTCATACATTTTGAGTGGTGTCCATGTGCTTGTTTGTCATGCTGAATACCAAAATGTCTATCTCCCATTAAAATGTATCAGCAACACGGGAACATTCAATATTTAATTCTGTTGAAACTAATCTTTCATTTGTTTCTGTAGTTCCGAAAAAATTCACTTCCATCAAATTACTATTTAAATTGTGTTTGTGTAAATTCTGCACAAATGCTGCCGAATATTGAAGTGGATTCATGCTTGAAGGTCCTACCTGACTGAGTGTTAGAAGTCATTGCTGCTTTCTTGAGTCAAGTACTATATTTATTGGCCACGTTGTTCATCTTTTAAATATTCTGTTTTTATAGGCAATGCATCAAACAACCCTGTACTTATCAGCAATATATTCACCATCAATACAGCCCCAGATTTCTACATTATCTGTATTGTTCAGCTGGCCAGATAGTGTTGACAGAGAGTTTCTTGAAGACCTGGGTGGTATTTCCTAAAATGTGACATGCTTACAATACCTCCACAGAACATACCACATGGGGCATACATCGCTTAAAGCAGGTTAAACCTCACACAGCCGGGCCCTGGAATCTAAAACATTTCATCCCTGGACGCTAGCCTGCCTCAGGGGCATCCTACACCTGGTGGCCCGCAGTAATCTTAACAGATCCCGGTGGGTCCCGCGACATGATCTCCACTATTGGCTGCATTCCTGGCTTCCCTGCAGCAGTGCTTTCTGAATTGCTGGGCATGGGAGCAAGCACGCGCCTGAACAGCATGCCGGGGATGCAGCCAGCCAGTTGCACCTCGTCACTGCAGCACCTTTGAGATCACCCAATCACGATCTCAAAATTTTAGTTGGGCTTTGGCGGTGGAAAACAGCAGAAGCGCCAGCTGCTCAGGTGGGGGGGGGGGGGGGGGCTCCAAGGATGAACGGTGGACCCAGAAATGGCTTTTCATCCTCTTTAATGTTTGATGATACTGAAAACGTTAAAAGCGGGACTGTTCTATTTTATACCACCAAGGCCACAAATAAATAGCTTGAAATGTTGGAGAAACATTCTATCTTTTCAGTTTTAAATGGCAGGTGCACACTCGGGGTGCAGCTTGTCTAGGACTTACCCTGTATAGTGATCCAAAGGCAGCTTCACAGGTAAGCATCTTTGAAGTATTCTCACAAATAGGAACAGGGATATGGCGTAGGGTTTACAAATGTGATTGCAATAGTATTCCCACAAACGCCCAATACTTGATGGTAATATTTGATGGTGCACATCCCAGGCCCCAATAAAGTTTTAAATTGTTTAAAATGTTGGCGCAACTTCCTTTCTTTTCAGCTTTTGTTACATACTATCTTTATTACTTACTAATCTTCATATCTTCCAAGAATTAGTAAACACCTCCATGTGTCGTCTGAGGCATCACGCTTGACACCTCACATTTAATTACCCCCATACCCCCATCTGGGGCATGAAAGGACTCCAGAGTGGCCGGATTTGGAGAAGAGTTTAAAAACATTCTGTGGTTGGAAAGAGCAAGCTGCAGGAACCAGAAACAAATGAGATGAGCAGCTTCAAGATCACAGCTAGTTCATAGATTTGTAGTATAAAAAAAGATGATGGCCACAGACAAATAGAAAAACACAAGTGGCATCAAATATCGATAATCCTCAAATATGGTCCCTTAAGCAAGTAAGCCAAGACGACTGACTTTAAATCCACTGATCGTCTCACTCGGGTTTTAAATCTGCCACCTACATTTTGCTGGTATCAGGCCCTGGCGGTACCAGATCATGGGCCACTCTGGGAATTTTGGTTTAGCTACTGGGACACAGGAAACTGAGCTAGACTTTAGCTAAGTTTCCTGTGGACAGATGCCCTGGCTATGATTACTTATGAGTTAACCAAAAAAAGTGTCCAAATGAACAGTGGACTGCAGCTGAGTCCCAGACAGGGAACAGGACTTGGCTGGAATAGAAATACTGGAAGAGGCTGGGAACAGGCAAGCCAGGCTGGTAATTGGTAAAGGAGGCATGAGCTTGAAGAGTAATAGGGTGGGAACAGGCAGATAAAGTCACTGTTCAGAACAAGGGACACAGAACAGGAGTAACAGACTGGACTGGAAACAGGCGGTGAGAGTCACAGACTGGGAACAGGCTAAAAACAGGTGGGCAGAGACACATATGGGGAACAGGCAGGAGACAAAGAAACAACCCCTCTGTGCCACAAAAGAAACAAGTGTCAGGCAACCCTGGTCACAGTCCCCTGTACCTGGTTTAGGGACCCTACCACCCCTCTTCTTCATCTGAGCCACCAGATGGTGGTCCCCTCTGGTGGTTGCAGATTTAAAAAAATCGGAAACAGAGGGAACATAGGACAAGCACAGCAGCAGCAGATTAGAGCAAACACAGAAATACAGAGAGCAGTAGACCAAGAAAAGAACAGGATACAGATGTCCAATAGACAAAACAGAAGGTCTACAGGCCACGTAAGACTTTAGGCTCAATATCGAGACAGGGCTATGAAGAGCATATGGCCACTCAGGAAGCTGTGAAACAATAATGCAGCAAGGAGCTGAAAGTTTTATATCAACCTTTATAGGGAGAACGGAGGAAGGAATCGTAGACACCAATGAGAGGGCATAGAACACCAAAACAACAATACAGAGACAAACCAGATCATCAGAAAAGACCAGTCATATACACAACAGCAGGTGATGTAAGAGGGAAAACATCAGACATTGGACGAAGACTGACATTGCTGGTTTAGGCACCAATGATGGTGAACCTTACATATGGAGATAAAATATGATTGGGATAAAGTCTAACAAAGTCATCCTACCTGTCCTTTGTCCTGAGAAGCCTGAAACACCTGATACCTGCTTATATCTAACCATCTGTTGCCAACCCAGATTGTCATAAGGACTAGACTTTGACCTATTGCCCACCTGTATTATTATAAGGACTCTGCTCTTGAACCTGTTCCTTGTTGGTGACCTGGATTGCCATAAAGACTCTTCTTTGTCCTGCTGCCAACCTAGATTGGTAAGGGATTCTGCTTCGTCCTGATGCCAACCGAGATTTATAAGGGACCCAGATTTGTCCTGTGACCAACCTAGATTGGTAAGGGACTCTGCTTTGTCATGTTGCCAACCTAGATTGGTAAGGGACCCCGCTTGCCCTGTTGCCAGCCTTTTGCTAAACTTGATTGTTACAGTATTTGGACTGTGCTGTACTTCCTCCTGGGGCAGTTCTATTTGGGCCACTAAAGAAGCTGCTTCCACATTTAGAACCCACCATTTTTGTGATATACATGTATCCCATTGTTGTTGTTATTTTTCTATGTTTCACTCATGATGGCATCACTTAATGTCGATAATTCAGCTACACCTTCATGCTGTAAATTTCTTTTTCAATTACATTTCAAATGTATCTTATTGGATTATGTTGTTGAAGTACAATGATGTTCTTCTGTGTGCACTATCTTGCTAAATAATCCTTGAAAGTGCAGAAAACCTATCCATCCAAATATAGAGAGAATTTTATTAAATACCCATTAGGGGAACTTGTAAAGAAAATAAATCTCTGCCTCATTGGTAAAATTTTGTACCTTACCCTATCTAAACTAGTTGTTGGATATATTCATGGAGTTGGTTCAAAATGTTTACCTGGACAAGTCTAGAGTTTAATAAATTTACTTCACAAAACATGTATATAAATGTAATAGGCATTTGACTTGATTGCCAAGCAAAATCACACTAGCCCAGTGCCTGTAGGGGCTCCTTCCCATCTCTCTTTCCCACCGGTGTTACACATTGAAGGTCATCTGGAGGACCAGATGCACAGGGTCCACCATCCTACAAACCTAGGGGGACCTACTGACCAGACCACTTGCTACAAAGTGCTAGGACCCTTAAAATACTCCAATAATCCTCAAGGCATTCCAGACCATATATGTCAGACCAATGTCAGACCAAGACAGAACAGATGCTTACTCCATTCCTGAAGAAGTCCTGATTTTCTGGGTGAAACGTGTTGAATATTAAAATACCCTAGTCATGTAATAGGTATTTGACTTGATTTTCAAGCATATGTGCCTGCAGGAGCTCCCTCCCATCTCTCCTTTCCACCGTTGTTACAGATCGAAGGTCGTCTGGAGGACCTTTTTGCTACAAACTTTCAATTATCACACGGTGTTCACCCTGCTACAAACCTAGGGGGATCTACTGACCACTTGCTACAAACTGCTAAGTACTACAATAATTCTTGAGGCATTCCAGACCATATATGTCAGCCCATGACAGAAAAGATGTTTACTCCACTCCTAAAGAAGCCCTGATTTCCTTGCTGAAACGCGTTGAGTATTAAACTACCTATCCCTTTCACTAGATGTGAAAATGTTTTTTATACCATACAAGATATGTTTGTACTGTTGAATTTAACATGTACAGTAAATGTGCATACATATATATATATATAACCTTTTTGAGTGACAATCAAGTCAAATATCTATTACATTAATATACATTTTTTCATAAAAGTGAAGCAAATTTACTAAACCCTAGACTTGTCCAGGCCAACCTTTTTTTAACCAATCTCATGAATATAGGGCCGATTCAACACTGTGCAATTATATATTCTTATGGTGCGAGAATATATTCGCTTTGAATGCATGTGCTATTCAGCAGTGCAGACTAATCTATTCCCCGAAAATCATTTTTGCATGCATGTGAACACATATATATGCACATATATGCACGTTAAAAGACATCGGAAGTGTGTGAGGGCTTTCAAGCTGTACGAACATGTACAAGCAGTGATGCCTATGGATGGTATAGGGCCGATTTAACACCATGCGGATATATATTCTTATGAAGATGGCAGATCTTTGCAGATATATATACATTCTGGGATGCCTATAGACACATATCTGCTTATATAAGAAAGCATGTAGCTATCTGCACAAATACATGCAGCGATACCTTTGGATGCTTACATATGATAATAGATCTGCTTAGAAGAGAGAGCATGGATAATATTAGCACAAATTTGTGCACATAGATAAAAGCTTTCTCACCTAAGCATATCTATAATCATCAGTGCAAAAAGCAAAGTTATTTACTGTTTTACATTGTATTATTTATTTGATTTTCTTGTACTATACAATAAGTGTTATTTATGTCAATTCTAACTAGTCTTTCCTTTCATCCCTTTTGTTAATTATTTCATCAGTTTATGTGTAATGTTTATTCTTATTTGTTTCACAACATATAAATTATTTTTAATTAAGTTTGTGTTTCTCTAGTGTATTTATCCATAAATTGTTGTTCCTGTTTTCGCTTTAACAGTTACCCCTTAAAATGCTATTGTGAGTTAAATTTATCAATACTCATCCCTCTGTATTCCTCCTGTCGTCTCCCATTAAGTCTCCCTCAACTTATCCACCAAACCCCCTGCTAACCCTATCCCCCCCCCCACTTCGCTGACAATAGGTTTGATTCTGTACCAGATAAAAAGTGTGCTACTTTTAAGAAGAGAAAACTGTTATTCACATTTAAGAGAATGGCAGTTTCCTCTCCTAAAAAAGTAGTGTGCATTTTCTCTCCCCTTTATGTAAAATATAAAAATTATTTATATATATAAATATATATACTACATATATAAAAAGAATAAATATAACCACACACACACAAACACACACACACACACACACACACACAAAAGGTGGCTGAAGATGTGAGTTGGCATGTAAGCATGTGTTTGGGTAAATATTGCCCTTGCTTGCAATGTGTGCCTCTTCTAAGTACATTAGGAGTTGTCATTTTAAAGTTTTTTTTTTTGCTCCATAGCTACTTAGATGCTTGGAAACATCTATTTTAGCATGAGAAAAGGCCACACTCGCCAAGTAAATAGTGAAGAGCAATTTTCGCATAAAAAAGGTCAGGTAACTCTGCTGAGTTATGTGAACATGCATTCGCATGTATGCACATTTTCGCATAAAATATATTTACTGATATGCCTACGCATGTTGACACTTGATTTTCAAAATTACATTCACAAAGGAAAAAATGGTACTGAATAACTTGAATAAACATTGTTGCATTGAAATTGGAGAGATGCTCTAAAAAGGAGAAGAACCCCCAAATTGTATGAATTGTCCCCATTGTAGTAATAAATCATGGACACTTGTGCATAGTGTAAGTGGATGCTGAGTAATACAGGATTGCTGCTAATTTTAAATATTGGCTGTTCTTCTGTTATAAGCAAATAAAAAAAGATAAATAATAATGTTTATATATTGACTTCAGAATGTTCTCATTTTAGTACATATTGGCTTTTTGGGTTTTTTTGTGTTGTTTTATGTCAGAATGACAAATGCAATACTATATAAAAATAATGTTTAAATCGTATTACAACAGATATTCACAACTTGGGAAACACTTTAGTTCAGAGGACATAGCAACAAACAAACTAATTTATAGAATCTATTAAAACGCCATTGTACATACATTCATTATATACAAACTCATAATGCAAAACAGAAGCTCGAGATTAATGCCGGTATTCCGGAGGTGGAAAAAATAGGAATGTAAAATAAGGAGTCTTTGAAAGTCACTTGAGGTCTGTGAAAAAAGCGAGGCTGTGAACAATCCAGATGCTCGACAAGCGAGGATAGTAACCTGGCTGAGCAAAGTATTTTTCAATATGCCAAAGTTCATTTAATTAAGTGAAATGGATTGCAGAGGGCTTGGAAGGGATGAGAAGAACAAGTGCACAAGATAATTTACTTTCGCAGAAATAAAGCTCAGTACCTTCTGATGCTGGAAGGCATATGAAACCTATACACATTTTATTTTAATGGAGGGGCCTGGACTTACATATTCCTTAGCTGCCTTTGGTGTTGTTGCTGGTTCTAGGTCAACCAAAGCCAAAAACCTTGCATTTTGCCTCTTCAAATAAACTGATACAAACATATGCATCTAAATTGAATGGCACATGCTAACTAAGAATACGTGGGTTATCCAACACACACAGCAAGTTGTTAAAGTCAATTCAAATAGTCTCTTTATGGTAGATTGAAAATCACCAGCACAAGGCAGAAGATTCATGGCTGTATTATGTATCCAAATTGTATGGGAGGATCATCAAACAAAGTTGATGTGTTAATTAGAAAAAAATATTAAGGTTCAATCTAGCTACATTAATAATAATTTTTTCTATTTTAACTTCAGTAATTCATTGAAAGATAATGGTAATGTTCCTCCTGAGACAACTAAATTTTATAAGGAAAACCAGTAGTAAACTAAGAGCCTTATTTATCAAGTGTCCGTGCCAGTCAATGCCACCCAGTGCCATTCAGTTTGTGATTTAACAAAAAATAGACAGTGGTGATGCATCTACCAGCCTGTGTCTAATTTAGCACCAGCGCCATATACTGTAGTTCGCGGTGACCAGCACTCTTCTTACAGCTGTGCTGGTTTATAGGGGCACTTTAGATTAAGATCCCAAAGAGTACAATGGGCAGAAATTTACTAAAGTGTTTCTTGTGTATTATTGCTGTTAAACACATTTATTTGTACAGAACTTACATTGGTGACTTGTCACCAATGTAAACGCAGGACTAAGATATTGCCAAATGTCATTTTATTTAATTTCTTTTAAAATCATTTTACTTCAGCAGTGTGCCTGTCAACCCACAGGTTCGCTGGAGCACCTTTTTCCCCTCTGAATCCGGCTGCTCGCATTTTCCTGGAGGCAAGCTGGCAGCGGAGGATCCATGTGTTACCTTGGAGCTGAGGGGTGCCAGGGGGGTGCACGTTTGGCGGGCTCTCTGGCGCCCGAACTTTGGTGGTGTACTGCAGTGCAGTGATGTGGAACTGTGTTTTGGTGGCTCTGCTAATGGTACGGCTCTGAAGCTAGTCCTGGGGTCCTTGGGTCCGGGGGCGGCTTGCAAAGCCATAAATTCCGGGTCGGAGGGACGGAGACGGATTCCAGCACACAGCATCCCTTCTGGGGCCACCTCGAGTCCTGCTGGTACTCCGGACCAGCCTACTTCCGGGGCAGCTGGATTACTCTTCCAGCGTGCTGCAACATGCTATGCACCAGACATGAGATTAAAGGAGCCCTCACACTTGGCAAGGACCCGGGTTGCAGCAGTGTGCAGGTCAGCGGTCATCAGGGGAAATTCACAGAGCAAGCCAGATCAGCATTCCTCACCAGGAAAAAACGTGAGTTGTAATTTTTCCGCTTTGTTATAGATTTTAATGCTTTCGTTACACCTCAGTTGTGTTAACCTATCATGTTGGTTTCCCCTCTCTTTCAGCCTGGTTCCTCAAATTCCAAAAAGGATAGAGACAAAGAGAAGGAAAAGGAAAAATAAAAGAAGACCACCCCTATAAGCAAAGCTCAGGAACCCAGAATAGCCAAAGTATGCTTATATTGTCAGGCCATTCTGTTAGAGTCCTGAAACAAATCCTTTTGTCAAGCTTGCCTTGATAGTAAGTTAGAAGGTGAAGAAGCATCTTACCTAATAGAATCAGTTGGTTCCATGAGTATTATTATGACCTCCACTATGGAGATTTGTAGAGCTGCCCTTAATCCCAGAGCTGCTTTCCCAGCGGCACTGTTTCCTCCGACACAACTATCCTCGGGGTATCACCAAACATCCTCAAGCCTTCTTACCCCCTGCTCCAATCTCCTCTCAGGCCGTCTCCGCCTCTGCTGGACTCCCTAAACAAAGGCTTTGGAGTAGGGTTCAGAGGGTTCTAAATGTTTCAAAAGCAGAGTTTTTGAAGAAACCTCAGCCCTTTTATTTGATATTTATGACTCTAAGCAGATAGCAAGTGACGAACAGACTTTGTCTGCTCAGGATAAGGTTTATCACAAACCTATATTTAGGAAAGAAAAAATCTTTTCCTATTCATGCTTTTCTCACCAACCTTATCAGAAATGAAAGGCAATTTCCCAAAAATAAGTTCTTCCTCTCTAGTACAATTAAGTGCAGATATCCTTTTGAGGAATCTGCCTCTGAAGTCTGGTCCAAATTTCCCAAGCTTGACACCTCCCGGGCGCAGGTATCCAGGTCCTCAGACCTAAGCGTTGAGGACTCTGGTACCCTGCAAGACTCCATGGACAGACACATTTACTGCATCCTGAAAAGAGCCTGAGACTCAGCCTCCTTTACCTTTAGGCCCACCTGTGTAGCGGGTAATCTAGGTGTCCAGCTTTGGAACCTCAAGGGCTGTATCGAGAACAATACTCCCAACAGGCTTTTCTGGACACACTTCCCAGTATGTTTAGGGCTGTCTCTTTTTTAGAGGATGCCTCTGCTGAGACGGTCAGAGTCACGGATAAAACCACAGCTATGCTAAACTTGAAGGAGAGCAGTATGTTTTAAAATCTGGCAGGATGATTTAGCATCCAAAGCCAGACTTGCAGTTTGCCCTTTGAAGGCAACCTGATGTTTGGCAAAGAACTGGAACTTTCTAGATCCTGACGGAACTAAGAGGTTCTAGATTAGGCCCAAAAGAGCTAGGAACAAGGGCACCTTTAAACATAGGCCACAGAGTTCTCAGCACAGATGTAACCCAAAAAGCATTGGGGCCAATCAAAGGGTGTTCTTAGGACATGCCTAGTCTGTACCCCACCACCACAGCCCAACAAAATGCATCTCTTACACTGTACCTCAGGTCGGAGGGGAAGGTTAGTCTTCTTTTTGGTAACACGGCAGGCTCTGATTCAGGATCCTTTTTAGATCAAACCTGTCTTCCAAGGCTACCGACTGGAGTTTTTGTTGGCCCCTCCAGAGAGATTCCTGTTATAAAACCTGCCACAGGATCCAGAGGGCAGCCTTCCCCTTGGTGATTCAGGAACCTCATCACAAAAAAGTTATATAATCTGTTCCCACCGATGTGTAGGGAAAGAATTTAACTCACATTTGTTCCTGGTCCACAAGCTTTCTGGGGCCTTCAGTATGATTTTAAATCTAAAGACCCTAAATCGGTTCATTGGATTGCACTTCAGGATAAAGTCCATCTTCACAATAAGAAACCTGTTGATCCCAGGAGATTTTATAGTGAACATCGACCTGCAGAATGCCTATCTGCATATGCTGATATTCCAGCCACCTCACAGGTTTCTGAGATTCGCATTTCGCCTGGAATCGGGGGATTGTGCATTTCCAGTACAATGTCCTGCCCTTCAGGATCTTCTCAGCCCCCAAAGTTTTTACAAAGCTCCTGGCCGAAGTCCTGAGTATCTTGAAACTCAGGGGGATCTCCATAGTTCCCCATCTGGACGACCTCCTCCTTACAGGAAACTCTGTAGCCTCCCTTCAGGACAATCCTTTACCAGACCTTATAGCTCCTTCAGAAACTAGGCTGGTTGGTGAACCTGGAAAAATCGAACTTAATTCCCTCCAGGAGGGGCAAATTCCTTGGGGTTCATTCTATATTCGGTGATGCAAAAGATTTTGCTACCATCAAACAGCAGAAGATACTAGACAATGTCAGTTGGTTAGCAAGGCAGGAGAGTGTGTCACTAAGAGAGATTATGAGAATCCTTGGTCTCATGACCTTGGCAATTGACCACAATGGCACGCAAGACCCCTTCAGGGGGTTCTCCTTCAGATTTGGGGTGATCACGAAGAGCCGCTGGAATCTCTAGTGAATCTCTGGGAGGTGCACATGAGCAGGGCAATTAGGATACACAAGTCCTAAAGCCTATAATTTGTCTCTAAATCTGGTTAAAAACAGGGGTCTTAGTCCACACACATCTGCAGAAGCATGGATTTTCCCTCGTATGGTATCCACTATTAGGGCGTATCATATGCCAGATACCAGAGACTATCTGGCAGGACAAATGCCAGGCTCGATGGACCCCTCTCCGACTCATCACTAATCGACATCATTTAAAAAAATATAAACTTTATTGTTTATTTAGTTATTGTACAAGTTGTACAGTGATTTAACAAATGTTCCTAGTTGATGTTCCTTCATCACCGTCTAGTTTTACACTAAGAATTATGGTATCATATATGAACTTCTGGTTGAACCATCTTCACATTTTGATGGCACCATCATGTTAATATAGTGCCATGTGCATAGCTTACTGTATTAAAAGAAAAATACAGCAGGCCCACACCAAGGAGCGTAAGGTATACATACTGCATGCAACACCAGTTTTCCCATAATGCTGTGTTGAGGTGCTATGTGCTGTAGAAATGCCTAGCAGAGGTGGTTTGTGGCGACAGCAACGGTACTTCGTCCTCCCAATGTAAAGCCCGTCCCATAGATCTGTAAGGCGTTAAGTTTTAAAAACCATGGTGGCATTTACTATACATAGTAATATTTAATTTGGTTGGGTTATAGACCATGGGGTAATACTATCTTATGTACTAAATATACCTAGATCCATGCCTTCTCCATCATTATAGGAAGACATGATTCATAATTCTAAACCCCCGAAAAGTAAACATTACCTAATTATTCTTTAATTATATATTTTTCTACCAATTAACATATT
Organism: Gastrophryne carolinensis; assembly: GCA_027917425.1. Classification (NCBI taxonomy): domain Eukaryota; kingdom Metazoa; phylum Chordata; class Amphibia; order Anura; family Microhylidae; genus Gastrophryne; species Gastrophryne carolinensis. The sequence continues at coordinate 392,078,715 of CM051239.1, read as the reverse complement.
TTTTTTAATTATGTACAGAAACCTATTACTAATTTTAATATCCTATTTATCCTTTAAAGAATTAATTGAATCCTTCAGGTATAATTGCAGTCTATGTTCTAAAGATAACCAGTTCCTGTTTATCATTCTTGGCTTTCCACCAACGGGTCAAAATAGAGCTACTAAATGCCAGATTGTGCTCACATCACATATGACCTTTTTAGTCCAACTCATGCTGAAACATAATTACAAATATAAAGTTATTTTAATAATGCAATCCCACATACTGACCACGCTGGTGATGCTTACAAAGTTGACCATTTAGATTGGTTTAATTGGAAGTAATGCTCCGATTTTCCATTTGGGGTCAGTTTAAGACAATCAAAAATCTGAGCACTATTAATGTCTCTAAAACTCTTGAATTTTTATACTCAGCTAGGGTTACTTTATATCAGAGGACTACATCAAAAGGAGGCAAATTTACTGCTGAATGAAGTACATGGGACTTATTAAAACTGTAATAAAAATGACCTTCAAACATTTGGCTACATGTTTCAAATCACGTTGATATATACTTAATAGAGATGAGCGAGTAGTATTCGACCGAGCCGGTATTCGATCGAATACTACGCTGTTCGTCATACTCGATTTCGATCGAGTACAGCGGCGATGGCGCACTCACAATTCGTTTCCCCTCCCACCTTCCCTGGCGCGTTTTTTACACCAATCACCATGCAGGGGGGGTGGGACAGGTCCTGGGAGGACGCTGGCATCGCGAAAACGGCGTCTACACGCATTGGCTGGAAAAACCATGTGACCTCGAATATACAAAACTCAGCACTTCCTCTTCGTCAGCATTAGCAGCTTGAACTTAGTGAGGGACAGACGCTCACAGCAGGGAAAGACAGGCTGTCGCTGGCAGGGCCCCAGAAGCTCGGAATATCGCATTTACCACCATCTATACCAGCTACCAGAAGACAAGAGAGTCATTAAGAGCCCTTATTAGGGCTACTACGCTGAACGGTATATGGCTCATATGTAGGCAGGCAGGGCCCTAGAAGCTCAGAATCTCGCATTTACCACCATATATACCAGCTACCAGAAGACAAGAGAGTCATTAAGAGCCCTTATTAGGGCTACTACGCTGAACAGTATATAGCTCATATCCTATGTAGGCAGGCAGGGCCCCAGAAGCTCAGAATATCGCTTTTACCACCATATATACCAGCTACCAGAAGACAAATGTCAGGACTATACCAAACACCCGTCTGTCTTAAGCCGATATCCCCCAATCTCCACCGCCACTTCCGCCTATAGACAAGCCCCCGCTTGTAGGAGACACGGGTAATGCCTCTCCCAGTCGGTTGCCCCCAGGACTTAAAAGGCGCAAAGGATAACAGCTTAAGGTGCAGAATGATGTTTGGCAGGGAATCCCGAATGAGGATGCCGGGTGCGAAAGTCCGTAATTCAGGCCGAGGTCAAACCAGGAGGTCACAGGCGAGGTTTCCGAGGGAGATAACGAAGGAGTAGTCGAGGGTAGCCGAGGTCAAGTCCAGGAGGTCACAGGCGAGGTACAGGAGGGTCAGGCAAAAGAGTGGTCAGGCAAAGCAGATGGTCAGGGCAGGCAGCAGGCGAGAATAGTCAAAGTCCAAATCCAAAGTATTCACTAGAGACACAGCAACGCACATCCAGAACCCAGAAGCTATAACGGGCACTGGGATACTGGAGCAGTGCAGCTTTATAGGGAGTACTGGCCAGTGGGGAAAAAGGGGCAATGGAGGGAACAAAGGTGATTGGTGCATACAATAAAACAGGAGTGGTCCCAGGAGCTGGACGGCCCAGGCCAGACAGGCCGACCAGTCCCTGGGTCCACTCCTCTGATCAGGTCACGGATTGGGTGTTTTTGAAACTTGCCCCCGGCGGGCGCGCTGGGGAAAGCGCCGCCGGGAGGCATAAGGAAGACGTGCTCGCGCGCGCGCGCGAGCACGTTGTAGATCGGGCGCGCCCCCGCCGGGAGGGGGAAGCGCCGCATCGAGAGGGAGCTCGGCGGGACCGCGCAGCCGCGCAGAGCGGGCTGCGGCGCGGCCGCCGACACCGTCCCGCGCCGCCGACCCCCGACCCCCACGACAACGCTGAAGAGCCGGAACACCCGGGGACCGTCGGGCAGCAGCCAACCGGGCGCCACCCGACAGCGCGTCGCGGGACCAGGGACGGCGACGAGGTAAGTGCCTAACAACAAGAGAGTCATTAAGAGCCCTTATTAGGGCTACTATGCTGAACAGTATATAGCTCATATGTAGGCAGGCAGGGCCCCAGAAGCTCAGAATATCGCTTTTACCACCATATATACCAGCTACCAGAAGACAAGAGAGTCCTTAATCCCTTATTAGTGCTGCTATGCTGAACAGTATATAGCTCATATCCTATGTAGTCAGGCAGGGCCCCAGAAGCTCAGAATATCGCTTTTACCACCATATATACCAGCTACCAGAAGACAAGAGAGTCATTAAGAGCCCTTATTAGGGCTACTACGCTGAACAGTATATAGCTCATATCCTATGTAGGCAGGCAGGGCCCCAGAAGCTCAGAATATCGCTTTTACCACCATATATACCAGCTACCAGAAGACAAGAGAGTCATTAAGAGCCCTTATTAGGGCTACTACGCTGAACAGTATATAGCTCATATCCTATGTAGTCAGGCAGGGCCCCAGAAGCTCAGAATATCGCTTTTACCACCATATATACCAGCTACCAGAAGACAAGAGAGTCCTTAATCCCTTATTAGTGCTGCTATGCTGAACAGTATATAGCTCATATCCTATGTAGTCAGGCAGGGCCCTAGAAGCTCAGAATATCGCTTTTACCACCATATATACCAGCTACCAGAAGACAAGAGAGTCATTAAGAGCCCTTATTAGGGCTACTACGCTGAACAGTATATAGCTCATATCCTATGTAGTCAGGCAGGGCCCCAGAAGCTCAGAATATCGCTTTTACCACCATATATACCAGCTACCAGAAGACAAGAGAGTCCTTAATCCCTTATTAGTGCTGCTATGCTGAACAGTATATAGCTCATATCCTATGTAGTCAGGCAGGGCCCCAGAAGCTCAGAATATCGCTTTTACCACCATATATACCAGCTACCAGAAGACAAGAGAGTCATTAAGAGCCCTTATTAGGGCTACTACGCTGAACAGTATATAGCTCATATCCTATGTAGGCAGGCAGGGCCCCAGAAGCTCAGAATATCGCTTTTACCACCATCTATACCAGCTACCAGAAGACAAGAGAGTCATTAAGAGCCCTTATTAGGGCTACTACGCTGAACAGTATATAGCTCATATCCTATGTAGGCAGGCAGGGCCCCAGAAGCTCAGAATATCGCTTTTACCACCATATATACCAGCTACCAGAAGACAAGAGAGTCATTAAGAGCCCTTATTAGGGCTACTACGCTGAACAGTATATAGCTCATATCCTATGTAGTCAGGCAGGGCCCCAGAAGCTCAGAATATCGCTTTTACCACCATATATACCAGCTACCAGAAGACAAGAGAGTCATTAAGAGCCCTTATTAGGGCTACTATGCTGAACAGTATATAGCTCATATCCTATGTAGGCAGGCAGGGCCCCAGAAGCTCAGAATATCGCTTTTACCACCATCTATACCAGCTACCAGAAGACAAGAGAGTCATTAAGAGCCCTTATTAGGGCTACTATGCTGAACAGTATATAGCTCATATGTAGTCAGGCAGGGCCCCAGAAGCTCAGAATATCGCTTTTACCAACATATATACCAGCTACCAGAAGACAAGAGAGTCATTAAGAGCCCTTATTAGGGCTACTACGCTGAACAGTATATAGCTCATATCCTATGTAGGCAGGCAGGGCCCCAGAAGCTCAGAATATCGCTTTTACCACCATATATACCAGCTACCAGAAGACAAGAGAGTCATTAAGAGCCCTTATTAGGGCTACTATGCTGAACAGTATATAGCTCATATGTAGGCAGGCAGGGCCCCAGAAGCTCAGAATATCGCTTTTACCACCATATATACCAGCTACCAGAAGACAAGAGAGTCCTTAATCCCTTATTAGTGCTGCTATGCTGAACAGTATATAGCTCATATCCTATGTAGTCAGGCAGGGCCCCAGAAGCTCAGAATATCGCTTTTACCACCATATATACCAGCTACCAGAAGACAAGAGAGTCATTAAGAGCCCTTATTAGGGCTACTACGCTGAACAGTATATAGCTCATATCCTATGTAGGCAGGCAGGGCCCCAGAAGCTCAGAATATCGCTTTTACCACCATATATACCAGCTACCAGAAGACAAGAGAGTCATTAAGAGCCCTTATTAGGGCTACTACGCTGAACAGTATATAGCTCATATCCTATGTAGTCAGGCAGGGCCCCAGAAGCTCAGAATATCGCTTTTACCACCATATATACCAGCTACCAGAAGACAAGAGAGTCCTTAATCCCTTATTAGTGCTGCTATGCTGAACAGTATATAGCTCATATCCTATGTAGGCAGGCAGGGCCCCAGAAGCTCAGAATATCGCTTTTACCACCATATATACCAGCTACCAGAAGACAAGAGAGTCATTAAGAGCCCTTATTAGGGCTACTACGCTGAACAGTATATAGCTCATATCCTATGTAGTCAGGCAGGGCCCCAGAAGCTCAGAATATCGCTTTTACCACCATATATACCAGCTACCAGAAGACAAGAGAGTCCTTAATCCCTTATTAGTGCTGCTATGCTGAACAGTGTATAGCTCATATCCTATGTAGTCAGGCAGGGCCCCAGAAGCTCAGAATATCGCTTTTACCACCATATATACCAGCTACCAGAAGACAAGAGAGTCATTAAGAGCCCTTATTAGGGCTACTACGCTGAACAGTATATAGCTCATATCCTATGTAGGCAGGCAGGGCCCCAGAAGCTCAGAATATCGCTTTTACCACCATATATACCAGCTACCAGAAGACAAGAGAGTCATTAAGAGCCCTTATTAGGGCTACTACGCTGAACAGTATATAGCTCATATCCTATGTAGTCAGGCAGGGCCCCAGAAGCTCAGAATCTCGCATTTACCACCATATATACCAGCTACCAGAAGACAAGAGAGTCCTTAATCCCTTATTAGTGCTGCTATGTTGAACAGTATATAGCTCATATGTAGGCAGGCAGGGCCCCAGAAGCTCAGAATATCGCTTTTACCACCATATATACCAGCTACCAGAAGACAAGAGAGTCATTAAGAGCCCTTATTAGGGCTACTATGCTGAACAGTATATAGCTCATATGTAGGCAGGCAGGGCCCCAGAAGCTCAGAATATCGCTTTTACCACCATATATACCAGCTACCAGAAGACAAGAGAGTCATTGAGAGTCCTTATTATTAGGGCTACTATGCTGAACAGTATATAGCCCATATGTAGGCAGGCAGGGCCCCAGAAGCTCAGAATATCGCTTTTACCACCATATATACCAGCTACCAGAAGACAAGAGAGTCATTGAGAGTCCTTATTATTAGGGCTACTATGCTGAACAGTATATAGCCCATATGTAGGCAGGCAGGGCCCCAGAAGCTCAGAATATCGCATTTACCACCATATATACCAGCTACCAGAAGACAAGAGAGTCATTGAGAGCCCTTATTAGGGCTACTATGCTGAACAGTATATAGCTCATATGTAGGCAGGCAGGGCCCCAGAAGCTCAGAATATCGCTTTTACCACCATATATACCAGCTACCAGAAGACAAGAGAGTCATTGAGAGCCCTTATTAGGGCTGCTATGTTTTAAAAATTGTGTGGAGGCCCAAGAGCTGAGACCTCTTAAAAATTGTGTGGAGGCCCAAGAGCTGAGACCTTTTAAAAATTGTGTGGAGGCCCAAGAGCTGAGACCTTTTAAAAATTGTGTGGAGGCCCAAGAGCTGAGACCTTTTAAAAATTGTGTGGAGGCCCAAGAGCTGAGACCTCTTAAAAATTGTGTGGAGGCCCAAGAGCTGAGACCTCTTAAAAATTGTGTGGAGGCCCAAGAGCTGAGACCTCTTAAAAATTGTGTGGAGGCCCAAGAGCTGAGACCTTTTAAAAATTGTGTGGAGGCCCAAGAGTTGAGACCTCTTAAAAATTGATTGTATTAGGCCCAAGAGGTGAGCCATAATTTTTTTCATTAATACAGCAATTCTACGGCGGTTAAGGAGGAGGAGGAGGAGGAGGAGGAAATGGCACTTCATACAGATGGCACTTCACTCTTGGCTGCTTTCCACTGTTGTACAAGCAAAGTCCGGGTCAATCCACTTGCTGTTCATTTTGATTAGCGTCAGCCTGTCGGCACTGTCGGTTGACAGGCGGCTGCGCTTATCGGTTATAATGCCCCCGGCTGCGCTGAACACCCTTTCTGATAGCACGCTGGCGGCAGGGCAGGCAAGCACCTCCAAGGCGTACAGGGACAGTTCCAGCCACGTGTCCAACTTGGAGACCCAGTAAGTGTAGGTCGCCGAGGGATCGGGGAGGACAGGGGTGTGGTCTGCCAGGTAGTCCCGCAACATCCGCCGATACTTGTCCCTCCTGCTGATAGCGGGCCCCGCAGTGATGGAAGTTGCACGAGGGGGTGACATGAACGTGTCCCACACCTTGGAGAGTGTTCCCCTGGTGGCTGTGGGCCTGATCGATGTTGTCAGACTCTGGGAGACACTCTCCTCTCTGCCGCCAGCGATGCTGGGTGGGAAAATCTGCATCATGTTCTGCAAGAGTTCCCTCTGGTATTCCAGTAATCGATTCGTCCTCTCCTCTACTGGAATAAAAGAGGAGAAGTTATCTTTATACAGGGGGTCCAGGAGTGCGAAGACCCAGTATAGTTTGTTCTCCAATATCCGGACAACACGTATGTCCCGGGAAAAGCAGCCCAGCATGAAGTCAGCCATGTGTGCCAGACTCTGAGTAGGCATGACCTCACTGCCCCCACCAGAAGGATCATTTTCCATTTCCTCCTCTTCCTCCTCCTCTCCGCCCCATCCGCGCTGAACCAATGGGACGCACACAGCCTGACTGCTACCCTCGCCGCCAGCATCCTCTTCCACAGCCACCTCCACGTTGTCCTCCTCCTCCTCATCCTCCTCCTCCTGCAACTGCCACCGAGCAGCAGACAAAAGTGTGGTCTGACTGTCTACCTGCGTTGCGTCTCCTCCTACCCCTGTCTCCTCTGTGTGCAATGCGTTCTCCCTTATTGCGATGAGCGATTCTTTAAGGACGCCTAGGAGCGGGATGGTTACGCTCACTATAGCGTCCTCGCTGCTGACCTTCTTAGTGGACTCCTCAAAGATACGCAATACATCGCATATGTCTGCCATCCATGGCCACTCGTGGTTGGCAAACTGAGGGAGCTGAGTTGGAGGCACACGTGGATGCATCATCTGGTACTCCATCAATGCTTTCTGCTGCTCACACACCCTGGCCAACATGCAATAGGTGGAATTCCAGCGAGTGGGCAGGTCGCACAACAGCCGATGTTGAGGCAAATGGAGGCATGGCTGGATTTTTTTTAAGCTAGCAGCAGCTACAGTTGACTTCCGAAAGTGAGCGCACAAGCGCCGCACTTTGACCAGTAGCTCTGCCAGGTTGGGGTAAGTCTTTAGAAACTTTTGTACTACCAAATTAAAAACGTGGGCCAGGCATGGTACGTGATTGAGTTCTGCAAGCTCCAGAGCCGCCACCAGGTTACGGCCGTTATCGCACACGACCATGCCTGGTCCTAGCTGCAGCGGCGACAGCCACATCTCTGTCTGCTGCAATATGGCGTGCCTCACCTCTGCGGCGCTGTGCTTCCTGTCGCCCAAGCTGATGAGCTTAAGCACCGCCTGCTGACGTCTCCCCGTGCCAGTGCTGCAACGCTTCCAGCTAGGGGCTGAGGGCGATGTTAAGGCAGAGGAGGAGGAGGAGGAGGAAGAGGAGGGGGGTCTATCAGAACTCGTGCTGGCAATCTTGGGCGGGGGTGGTATGTAGGCCGTCCCTGTTTGCGACCCCGTCCCCGCTTCCACAACATTCACCCAGTGTGCCGTCAAAGAGATGTAGCGTCCTTGGCCGCAAGCGCTTGTCCACGAGTCGGTGGTCAAGTGGACCTTTGCGCTGACTGCGTACCTCAGGGTCCGCCTGATGTTACGCGACACGTGCTGGTGCAGGGCGGGGACGCCACACCGGGAAAAATAGTGGCGGCTAAGGACGGAATAGCGAGGTGCGGCAGCCGCCATCAGGTCGCGGAAGGCCTGCGTCTCCACAAGCCTAAACGGCAACATCTCCAGGGCCAGCAGTTTGGAGATGAGGCAGGTTAAGGCTTGGGCTTGGGGGTGACTGGAGGCGTACTTCCGCCTGCGGTTGAACGCCTGCGAGATGGACAGTTGATGGGACGAGGAGATGGAAGGTGCAGACGAAGATGCGGGGGAAGGGGGGGCTGAAGGAGAAGGCCCCAAAGTAGCCGAGGCAGAGGCAGATGTGGAGGTGTCCTGGCTGGAGGTCTGGACCGCAGTGGCAGCACACAACAAAGGGGAAGAGGCAGTGGCAGCAAGACGGGGCGCAGGTTGTATTGCGTTTGCTCTCTCCCACTCAGCCCAGTGCTTGAATTCCAAGTGACGGCGCATGCCTGAGGTGGTCAGATTGCTCTTCTCAGAGCCCCTACTCAGTTTTGAGTGGCAGATTGCGCAAACCGCGCTCAGTTTGTCATCCGCGCAAACATTAAAAAATCTCCACACCACAGAAGTACGAGGCCTCGATGGGGGAGCTTCGCGCGACTGCCTGCTGCCGGGAAGAGCTTCGGCCCTGCTGGCTGTGGCCTGCCTTCTCTGTCTGGACTGTCCTCTGCCTCTGGACTGTCCTCTGCCTCTTGCTGCCTTATTCGGTGATGCGCAGACCGCATCTCCACTGCTTTCCCCGCTGGACATCACCCCTGTCCAAGTGGGGTCGGTCATTTCGTCGTCCACCACCTCCTCTTCCACTTCCTCTCTCTGCTCCTCCTCCTGCCCACTGGACATTCCAACAGCCTCCCTTGATGGCAACTGCATCTCATCATCTAGCAGATGGCGGATACTCAAGTGTTTGGGCATCACTACAAACAAATTCCTCTGCTAGCTCCTGGGATTCTTGCAGCACATCTGGAAAAGGACCCGAAAAGAGGTCCTGGGAGGGGTCAAGGGTGGGCTGACTCTGTTGGCCAGGTTGGGAGGAAGGAGGGTCAGAGTGAGACTGTGTGGATGACTGGGTGGTGGACAAGTGACTGGAAGCGTTATCGGCCATCCATTGCACCACCTGTTCACGCTGCTCAGGCTTTAACAGAGGTGTACCCCGCCCCCCGCATAACTGTCCCATAAAGGCAGGGAAGCTGGATGAGCGTAATGCTGGCTGCCCCTCATCAGCACGCATTGTATCCCCACTGGCTTCAACGCGGTTTGTGCCCCCACCAGCATTTCCGCGCCCCCGTCCTCGTCCACGTCCCTTTGCGCTAGCCCTCCGCATTTCAGACGTTTTACTTTTTTGGCCACGCGTTATGCCAAATATAAAAATATTTTTAAGAAGAACACCTGGCTATACAGCCGTATACTGCCAGAAGGTGAAATGGTGCCTATACGCACCGGGTATATAACAAGGTTTTGTTGGTAAAGAGGACACAAAACAGTAGTGCCAAATATAAAAATATTTTTAAGAAAAACACCTGGCTATACAGCCGTATACTGCCAGAAGGTGAAATGGTGCCTATACGCACCGTGTATAAAACAGTGTTTTGTTGGCACAGAGGACACAAAACAGTAGTGCAAAATATAGTTTTGTATATAGGTGCTAATACACCACTGAAGTCTTTCTGTCCCTATTCCAGCATCAGCAGCTACCCCTCACTAAAGCAGCCGTTTTGAGCAGAGTGTATATAGTTTTGTATATAGGTGGTAATACACCACTGAAGTCTTTCTGTCCCTATTCCAGCAGCAGCAGCTACCCCTCACTAAAGCAGCCGTAGCTGCAGCACTAATAAGTGCTCAGCTCTTGGGCCTCCACACAATGTTTGAGAGGTCTCAGCTCTTGGGCCTCCGCACAATTTTTAAGAGGTCTCAGCTCTTGGGCCTCCACACAATTTTTAAGAGGTCTCAGCTCTTGGGCCTCCACACAATTTTTAAGAGGTCTCAGCTCGTGGGACTCCACACAATGTTTGAGAGGTCTCAGCTCTTGGGCCTCCACACAATTTTTAAAAGGTCTCAGCTCTTGGGCCTCCACACAATTTTTAAAAGGTCTCAGCTCTTGGGCCTCCACACAATTTTTAAGAGGTCTCAGCTCTTGGGCCTCCACACAATTTTTAAGAGGTCTCAGCTCTTGGGCCTCCACACAATTTTTAAGAGGTCTCAGCTCTTGGGCCTCCACACAATTTTTAAGAGGTCTCAGCTCTTGGGCCTCCACACAATTTTTAAGAGGTCTCAGCTCTTGGGCCTCCACACAATTTTTAAGAGGTCTCAGCTCGTGGGACTCCACACAATGTTTGAGAGGTCTCAGCTCTTGGGCCTCCACACAATTTTTAAAAGGTCTCAGCTCTTGGGCCTCCACACAATTTTTAAGAGGTCTCAGCTCGTGGGACTCCACACAATGTTTGAGAGGTCTCAGCTCTTGGGCCTCCACACAATTTTTAAAAGGTCTCAGCTCTTGGGACTCCACACAATTTTAAAGAGGTCTCAGCTCTTGGGCCTCCACACAATTTTTAAAAGGTCTCAGCTCTTGGGCCTCCACACAATTTTTAAGAGGTCTCAGCTCTTGGGCCTCCACACAATTTTTAAAAGGTCTCAGCTCTTGGGACTCCACACAATGTTTGAGAGGTCTCAGCTCTTGGGCCTCCACACAATTTTTAAGAGGTCTCAGATCTTGGGCCTCCACACAATTTTTAAGAGGTCTCAGCTCTAAGCTTCCCTTACTGCTCGGGTGACACACTGTAACAAACCTCCTCCTGTAAGCTTCCCTGACTGCTGGGGTGACACACTGTAACAAACCTCCTCCTGTAAGCTTCCCTTACTGCTGGGGTGACACACTGTAACAAACCTCCTCCTTTAAGCTTCCCTTACTGCTGGGGTGACACAATGACACAAGAGGACATGTCTGACCACATCTCACACAGACACACACACACACACACAATGACAATTAGGGGTGGGGTCTATTTATTTCCCCCCTTGCCTATGCCATCTGTGGTTGTCATTAGGCAACGTGATTTTAAGGGGTGCAGAATTTTGTTCTTCTTTTTTGTACAGTTTGGCTTGGGGTCCATGGCAATGTAGAGGAAAGAAGGTTTCCTTGTCTTGTCTCACTTTACGTAGAAGTTATATTGTGTTTGGAGTGTATTGTTGAGTGGCTGTGATAGTGGCGTAATAGTGCGACTTGGGCGCGTTATATGCACCCAGACATGCTTCCCCTGCTGTCCCAGTTGCATTCCAGCAGTGTTGGCATCATTTTCTGATGTTTCAGGGTGGACTTGGTGACCTCCAAGTGGTCGAATTGAGATTTCCAAGTGGCGAGCATTTTTTTCCCATAGACTATAATGGGATTCGATATTCGGTCGAGTAGTCGAGTAACGCGGTCTATTCGAATCGAAATTCGAAATTTCGAATATTTCACTACTCGCTCATCTCTAATACTTAACAAAGATCATTTTTGCAAAAATAACTGTTGGTCCGGAGCTGGCAGTGGCAGCCCAACTAATGATATTGCACACTGCACCCACTCCTACCACCCACAAGCTTAGTCTCCATTATCCTGTACTTACCACTCAACACGCTCCCTCTCCGGAGTTGGCCCCACATGATCACTGGTGACCAATCACATTTTTAGGCTTATTGTCCGTATGCCTTCCTAGTTGTCAAGTTCTAGTTGTCATGTGAAAACCTGGACCTCATTCCAGCTGCCAAACTTATTCATGTTCACATGCATCAATGCAGAAGCCTGGGTGCCTCTCTTGCTAGCAGCTGGTTTCTAGGACTTCTCATGCACGATTATGTTTAAAAGAAGCCACCTGACATCATCATAGTGCTGCATGATCTTCAGCGAATACTGATGTCCTGCATGGTACTGGATTCCTGTGATCCTTGGCCATCCTGGTTTCCTGTTCCCCCAGGTTTCCTTTGATCCCTTGTGCCCTGACCTTGCTTTTTCAACAATTCCTTGAATTTTCCCCTTGGAATGACTACCTGTTATGACCCAGGATTGTCTGACTATGCCTGCCCTCCAAAGCAGCCCAGCCTCTCCTCCTTGCAGTGGGGGGTGGGGGCTCTAGTAAAAACAAGGGGATGACTTAAAATAAGAGTTTCCAGGTCGAGTGTCCTGTGTTGGTTCAGCCTTGTTATTGGATTTGAAGCTTCACTGCCGCCCGTATCCGTGTTATCCACCAGTTCATAGGGGGGCTTCAGCACTCTCAATACATACTTTGCCCATCAGTCTGGGGCTACTGTCACAGCACATCTACTGTCCCAGCACAGCAAAACATACTGATAAGTCACTGAAAATAAAAAGCAATAAAACCCAAACTCTGCTGATAAAATAAACAATATATAGTTTTCCCGCCAATCCCCAGGAATTCCTGCAAAATCAGAGTTAGACAAGTAGAGAAAAAAATGCTTAAAAATTGTCTGGTAACAGAGGGTGACAAAACCTCTAGGTAGGTCAGCAGTTAAAGGGTTAAACACTTTATATTTTTAGCTTGACTATGTTCCAAAGGGCTGCAGACTGGGGCAGACGGTTAAAATCAACCCCCCCTGCAGAGCAGACTGTGATCACCAGCTATCACCAACTACCTGAAAGCAGTGTAAGTTGTTGCAGAGTGAGAGTGCTGCATGTAATCAAATCCAGACAGATATGTGTTGTGTAACAGGAACTGGATTTACTGGAACATAAATACAGTAAAAGAATGTCACCTTACATGGTGGATAACATAGAAAGGAAAAAGAAATCATAGAGAGCACCTCAATGTACAGGAGACACAATATGCAACAGAGCGGCCGTGCATGCGCTGTAGGACAGTGGTGAGGGGAGTTTATGTGGGAGATCTGGGGGGTTTCACATAGCAGGGCACCCCCGATCAGGGTGCCCCTAGGGGGGGGAAGGACCAAAGCCCAGGATAGTCAAAATCCTGGGTTTTGGTCCACCTTAACAGTAATTGGATATGGGGATGCTGCTAGACCCTTTGTCAGATTCCTCTTTTCATTTTGTATGAATTCTGGGTGTCTGTGACCTAAACGCATGTGTATACAGTGATTGTGCTTATGGGTGCATAGTCCTTGACTGTGTTGAAGTGATACAGATGATCATCCAGCTTGGCACTCGCTATGGTCTGCTTGCCATCCAGGATAGAACACTGGTCACCTTGGAATTATGCAGTTAGTCCTTTGGCTGTCAGACGCACAGATAAGAGTCCTCCTTCTAGATCAGGAACATAAAGCGCTTTCTTTTACTCATATGGGTAAATTGTCTCCCGCATTATTGGGCCATACAAGGGCTCCATGCCCATATCCCTCTGCTTGTATTTTACTTTCATCCTCAAGGTAAATAGTCTCTTTATTATTCAGATCAAGTTCTGTGAAAAAGCTTTTATCACTTGTCATGTGACTGGCTAATCCTGAGTCAAAGCACCAGCCTTGTAATTTATTGTTGCCTGTCACTTGTGGCATTCCAGTTTCCCCCACATTGATCAGAGATTGTGGCCTGGACCTCCAGGGTCTTTTTATGTGACCCTATTTGTTGCATTGGTTCCTTCCTGTGTAAGCTTGTGTCTGTAGCTTTAAGAGCGATTCTGGTGTTGGTTTCTGTGAAGTCATATGCCAGCTCATTTTTTCACTGATACTCATCTATGAGCCTGGTTTTTACAAATTCTAGTGGCAGATCTGTCTCGGGCCTTGTCTCCAGCACACTGATCAGTGCAGTATATGTGTTGGGTAAGCTGCACAACAACATGGCTGTGGCATGACTGTGTTATATTCTCACCAACTGATCTGAGTTGTGCGATCACTTCCAGCATGGTATTTATATGCTCCTGTATGTCCAGCTCTCTGCTAAGCCTCATTTTGTAAAGTAGCAGAAACAACTTGCTGTTTAAATGTGATCTCTCATGCAGTCTTTTCAGTATATCCCATATGCCTTTTGCAGTACTCTCACTGCATATGTGAATAAGCTGATCATGTCCTACTAGTAAGCTTATGGTGGCCCATGCCTGTCTGTTTTTCCTATTCCAGTCCTGATTAGTGTCCTGTGGCCTCTCTGTAGGGATAACCTCCCACAAGTAATGTCTGGATAATTGTCATTGTTCAGCTTGGCCACTGAGACATTAAGCTCTGAGCTGCTCTGGACATTCTCCCCACTTTATATATAAGAACAGTCTTACTTGTATATATACGAGATGTCTCTGTGGAGATGTCTTTGTGGAGACCTTTGTTATGTCGAGCTCTGCATAGGCCGCGATGTCTCCCTTTCAGGGCTTTGCTCGGCCTGGGCTGCATCTGGTCACTGGGATTTATCTGGTCTCTGGGGCTTCATTTGGTCACTGGGCCCATAACCTATTACAGAGTCTGAGTGCTGGGTGCAGCTGAGTCAAATCCAGATAGTCATTTATGGTGTTACAGGAACTGGCTTTACTGGAACAAAAAAAACGATAAGAGTACATGCAGCATACACATAAGGGCAGACTAGATGGACCGTATGGTCTACTTCTGCCATCAACCTTCTATGTCTCTATGTTTCTAAAAAAATAACTAGAGAGAGAGAGAAAAAGAAAAAAGAAAGATACCAGAAATGAGAGACAGCGGGAAGGTAAAAAAGGAGGAAGCAAAGAAGCATGAAGAATCTGAAAATAGAGGGAGAAGGGAGGAAAGTGACAAGAGAAAGACAGAAGTGGAAACAACGTGAAATAGAGGGGGGAGATGAGGAAAGAGAGGAAGATGGAGAGATCATGAAAAAAAGGGCGAAAAGGAAAAAGGGACATTTAAGAAGAAGGAAAAGGGAAAAAGGATTATAAATAAATGTGGAGAAAAGAAAGGCAAGAAATTTTGAAAAAAGAGTCGATAGCTCCTGGTGTCCCCTTACAGAGAGGTCAGGGAGGCGGGACCACACACCTCACACACCCCAAAGCTGGCCATGTGTACAGGAAACACAACATGCAGCAGCATGTACAACAGAGCCTACACATAGCTATATGTAACGGTGCCATCTACTGTCATAAATGTAAACTGTATTAACCTAGCCATATAGATGAAAATCACATACAGAGACAAGCTGTACGTATACGGGATTGTCCCCCCTAATGGGGTTGAATCCAGGTTTGCCTGACCCACCGAGAACCTGATTTGAATCTATTGCACTGTAAGGAAAGTGAAAGATAAGTGGGCTTGTTGGTGGGGTGGCCCCCAATTGCACAGAGAAAAAGATATTTTGGAACACGGGAGTCTTTGGACTACCTCCCCCGTTCTAAAAAATGTTTGGAAGGGGCTCACCGAATATCAACCGCGCCATTATATATAGTCATACATATCCAAGTGTATCAAAAATACAAATTACACTTTATTATTCTTTAGTACATATTGGTTAAAAACACATTAGTTCATAGAATAATAAAAACAATACATGATTTCAACAAGAATTACAGTCATTTATAATGTAAGAGTAGTTTCATCTCTCTTCTTTACACTGGGTAGACCAGTTTCGCCGAGATGGCTTCTTCAGTACCCATTAAGGTTAGTAAACATTGCTACACATGACATAAAAATAATAAGGAGTTCACCTCTTTCTATGATACTAACCATTACGCAACATCACTCTGACATCAAGAGGATTTTTGCCCACCACTGGCCAATACTAACCAGTGACGGGGAAATCTCAAGGTTCATTACCCCAAAAGACTTACCTTCCGCAGAGCACGTAACTTAAAAGATCAGCTAGTACATAGTCATTTCTCAGGCGAAACAAAACGCACATGCTGTATAATCACGGGCACTTATAAGTGCCAGAATTGCAACATGTGCAAGTACATTTTCCAAACTAAGATTCTATCAATAGATAACAAACCATCCATTAAATTGAAGCACTATGTAAACTGTAAATCAAAAAATATTGTCTATGTATTGATCTGTCCTTGTGGAAGTTTTTACATAGGTAAAACAAATAGGCAACTCAAACAAAGGGTATATGAACATGCACACGATATCCGTAGTGCCAATGTTAAAACTCCTTTAGGTAGACATTTTTTGATTCATCATCATAGAGACCCGACTGGTATTAAAGTCGTAGGACTAGACCGGATACATCCACATATCAGAGGGAGAAATTTAGAGAAAATGACCAGGTGGATTAGCTTCTTTAAGGCTTATTATCCACCTGGCCTGAATGAATCCATTAGCTTTGCCCCATTTCTATAGGCCGCTCATTTTGTCGGGATTTGTTGAGTAGATAGACTTTGGTCTCTAGGATAGATACCAGACAATTATCTCTGGGTTTATTTTGTTACCTTGTACCTTCTGTTAAGTTAAATTGATAGGTCACGCTTATGCTCTCTGTTGGTTTTTATATTGTATATGTTCCGAATGGACTAATGTTCCTACTAGTGCTGCCTATAAGAACAGTTACTGCTGGCCGCCATTGACAGTTATTACTAATTAATTGACCTAGCACCTTGTCACAGTGGCCCAGTGCCCATTTGGTTGATAGCCGTAAGGCATATTTTGGGATGGTTGCCACATACATACTTATTCCCCCGTCTGGAACATAGGTGGTGTTTGCATGCACAGGTAATAAGAGATATACAGCCATATCTGGCTGTATGAAATATAGAGGATGCTGCATCCTCCATTTTGGAGGAGTCCATCGCGGGGAGGTATTTGTTTTGTAGTGGCTGGGTGCCGTCTCACTTCCCGTGGTTGTCTGAAACGCGGATACGTACAGCGAAGGGGTTATTCCCTGGGTGCATGCGCTTCAGACACCACGGGGAGGTGAAAATATGCCCTGCTCCCCTCCCATACCAACACGGCCGTATCTCTAGAGCAGCCGAAAGTTGGAGGGGATGTGACGTAATTGCGTCACACGCAACGCCCCCATAAGCCGCATCTATTTTGTGTCTGTATCCAGCGACGGAGGCAGTGCGAGCAGAGGCATGGAGAGCAGCACACATGGGTCCTAGTTCAGGCGGCCTGCTCAGCGATCCGGCCCGGCCCAACATTAGTTGGCTGACTCAGTTCGGCACCCTTTCTTGTACCCGTGGAGAACCCTCAGAATAAGGTATTTAACCTTTGAATTTTTTTCTTATATGGTGATGGACCGGTTGATGTATTTCCTTATAGGATCCTAATAACTCTGCAGTAGAAGGGATATAACACAGGATTATTGGCTGTGGTGGCCATCCTTTCACATCATAAATATATAATTTTTTTTGTTCTTTATATATGTTAGTCTTACGAGATATATCCCTCTAATCTTTTTACTCTTGGCAGATAGTTTATATCTATACTCCTAATATCTACACCGGGTGTTCCTAAGGCACAAGCACCATCCCAAACCTATGGACACTGGGTGAAACCTATGTGACAAGCTACAATAAATTGTCACTGTCCTGAGTAATTTACTATTTAATCATTTATACATTGCTCTGTGATATACATTCTTTTCCCCAGTGTGTTTGATCACTCATACGGGTATCTCAATACCTTCCATTCATCGAGGCGCTTATTGATGCTGGCAACATCGTTTTTGACCTTAACAAGTGCAGTCATATGGTGAACATTTGTCCATTTGGACGCAGGTAATATCACAATATTTAATTACTATGATGAATTAAATTCAATAACATTAATAATAATATATGAAATTGCTTTATTATTTTTATGTCATGTGTAGCAATGTTTACTAACCTTAATGGGTACTGAAGAAGCCATCTCGGCGAAACTAGTCTACCCAGTGTGAAGAAGAGAGATAAAACTACTCTTACATTATAAATGACTGTAAATCTTGTGGAAATCATGTATTGTTTTTATTATTCTATGAACTAATGTGTTTTTAACCAATATGTACTAAAGTATAATAAAGTGTAATTTGTATTTTTGATACACTTGGATATGTATGACTATACATAATGGCGCGGTTGATATTCGGTGAGCCCCTTCCAAACATTTTTTAGAACGGGGGAGGTAGTCCAAAGACTCCCGTGTTCCAAAATATCTTTTTCTCTGTGCAGAGACAAGCTGCCTTTTATGCAATTGCCATTTATTTTTTAAATGTTTTCTTTTGTCCTTTGAGACTATTTTTGTCGCTAGAAACATGTCGCTAGAAAACTGTTAAGAACATGTGTAAAAACTTTAAAACTTGTAAAAACTGTAAAACATTTGGGGCCCATCTGTGCCTCGACCCAGCGCTCTACTCTATGGCACCTGTAAAGACAATAGAAAGGCAGGTCAACATCTGTCTCCCAGTTCTGCTTGATAAATGTCCCGAGTCGCTCATTACTTAGTGCATCCCTGTTTGTTGTCCATTTTAGGGAGCCACCCTCCTCCTCGTCAGCTGTCTACCTGGGCAAAACTGTTAGGGGGTTAATTTGACAGTTACTTTTGTATTTTCTGAGCAGCAAAAAAGCTAACTTAAAACAAGAGAAATGCATTTTATGAGGTTGTGCTTTTAAATTAGGAAGCAGTTATGTATCGCAGCCAGGAAAATATATGCTGACAGTAGTTGGATCAGTATAGTACCATTATTGACAGGCTGCTAGTATTGGACATTATTGCAGCTGTATATATCATACTGAAATATACCAATTAGAGGTTTATATTCCTTGTATTTTCCTTGTGGCTCCTTTCTCCATCTTCCTTATCAGTTGATTTGTGCAACTCATCTGTATTAGAAACAAGAAAGGGAAGTCGTGTTTACAGTGAAAGAAATATTTACAGAATTAACAGAAGTTTTCAGAGAGATTTTAATATTGTTTTATCAATACCAATATTGACTTATCATTGTCTGAAAAATTGCTTTTCTAAATGACATTTCATGGGATGGAAAAAACAAACAGAAGTTCTCAGTGTACTAAAGATTTCAAATATAAATTGTTGTATTTAATTTGCATCGAGCTAATGGGCCTTTCCATTGTGACTATAAGAGATATTTAGGGAGTTGAACGTGTGTGAGACATAGCCTGGTAGCATCCCGCTCTGATATACACACTGTACTGAACAAAGTATAATTAAATTGAACTAAAGTTAAAGCCCAGCTACAAAAAAAACTTACTAACCCATCCTTCTAAATTCTATCCACAAACATAAAGCTAAATTCTATCCAAGAGCAAGAGGGACAGTTGTTAAATTAAGCCACACTTCCTCATTGATTGATGGATAGGAGATAGGGTATAACAGTTACAACAATCGAAACACTTTGAATAGGCAAATGAATCATTTATTGATGCAGATCTGCAAGTTACACCTCAAAGAGGGACAAATGAAAACAACGAGTGGCATGGGAACATGGACTCAAAAGAGGGACAGTCTCTCCAAATCAGGGACACTTGGGAGGTGTGCAAACTGGGAAGCTATAAACCAAAAAATCCAAGTGGTTCAGTTTGGTTGTCACAAGCTGAGTTGTTTATGACAGTGTTGAGTAATTTAATGGGTGGGAAAGTTAAGGGGTATCCAAATTAGTTTGGATTATTCTGGAGAGGTATTCAGAACTTTTCTCATTCAGCACAAAATAAAGTAAAATAAAACTTGGAGGCTGATTACTTACTAACGCCAGGTATTGGAAGATGAGGGTCAGTATAGCGGCACTTAGAGCGACCGCTAGTAGATGCTGTAAGACGCTGTAAGCCGGCATTGATGAGTGTACACAGGTACAGTGCTGCAGGGAGCGAAAGGTAGCGCCAGCTCAGTGTGACCAACTCGACTCTTGGCGCTCCACACCATACTTGTCAGAAAAGGACACACACAGCATTGGCGCTCTAAATCTGGTCGCTATAGCATAGAGCGCCAGATACTGTGTGATCAAAGTTTCTAAAAGTGTTTGTTTGCAGCCAGGAGAGGTCACACAATGATTTGAGTGAAAAAAAAAAATGTCAAACACGCAAATGAACAGCCATTGAAATGTATGGGAGAGCGACACTGAGCGAAAGGTAATACCTGGCGCTCTGGAAGCTAGAGCGCCGGCGCTATACACTGAGCCGCCTGTCATAATACATGTTACCACTACAGTCACTCACCAGATTCGCTTTCATAAATGTGGTATTGCGTACAGCGCCCGGCGTTCACCAGATGCTACCTGCTGCTACAAGGCACTACCTGCCGCTATTCCTTCTTAATAAATAACCCCCAAAGTTTTCTTCTATTTAAATATTAAAAACTCATGCACAAGCAATGAGGCAGTTACACAGGTCAGGGGCAAATTATTTTAAATAGAGTCAATGTTTTACTTACCAGTTACAAAATAACCATGATGACCATTTAGGAGTGAATTGGTGCCTGCCTCTGTGAGCTTTTTAAATTTAACACCCAAAAAAGAGCAATAAATATAGTTTTGTTCTAACTTCACATGTGATAAGGCATGTTTACAGGTAAGATACAGCTGGGGTATTCAGGAAACCTGTCGAGAAGTCATTTGGGGCAGGTGAGTTTAAAGAGGAACATCAGACCTAAAATAGAAAGGAGCCGATTCCCCCTTTACCCCACCCCAATTTCCCTTTTGGATGTCACCAGTGACATTTGGCTGCTTCAGGGCCTGATCTTCTGCCCCCCTGCCGGCTTAGCCGACAGCACAGCTCCACTCAGCTGTGGATTTCAGGTAGCTCCATTGCACCCCATTCATGGGCACTACACTGGTGCGAGATCGGGGGCCTCGTACAGTGCCTGATGGGATGCAAGATGGTGCCGCCTGTCGGGAGGTCACCAGAATCCGAGGGACCAAGAAGATGGATGTCCTGGTTAGGTGAGTAAATACTGCCCAAGGGGAAAAAAAAGGTTTTAACCTCCCCCGATGTTCCTCTTTAATAATTGTTTTTACCGTGGAGATGAGCAATTGTTGAAATTTGAATTGTCCAAATCAATTATCTCAATGTAACACACCAAAAAGTGCAATACACTTTTATCTTTCTAATATTTTCCCCAAAATCTCCTGTGTCTACAATAGAGCATTTTTTACAGGTGCGGTCCATCATTTTTCCAATGACATATGGATAATGTTTTGAAAGTTTGTAAACAATAGCACCCTATGGGGTATAAAGAATATGCTATCCTTTCCTGCATGGGCGCTCTGAAAAGCAAACTATCAAAAAAGTTTCCTTACCTAATTGGAAAAATGATGTACCTAACTTGTAAAAATGCCCCATTCCTGGTACAGTAAAGGTGTTTTCTGAAATTCACACACAAATGTACACCCAGTGGGGGTCATGCTAATTATTTTGGAAAGCAGGTTCAACTCGGGTGCACTTTAGGGTTTGAACCGAAACTTACATCTCGCTGAACTTTTTAACTTTATCACGCAAATAAGTGCAATGCGATTTACGTTTGCACCCTATCCCAAATCATTTGAGTTTTTCTCTGCTTAGCTCATAGGCTGCTGTGGTTTCCAAATATTAAAAAATGTATCCTCACCTCACTGGAAAAATGATGTACCCCACTTGTGACAATGCCCTATCGCCGGTCCAGGTAATTTTTATAAAAATAATTAGAGCAACATTTCTTTTGCACTTTCTTGTGGGTTAAAGCTAAAAAGCTCATCGATATGTAAGTTTCAGTTCATACACAAAAGTGCATCCAAAAGATAACTTTATT
Source organism: Gastrophryne carolinensis (assembly GCA_027917425.1). Classification (NCBI taxonomy): domain Eukaryota; kingdom Metazoa; phylum Chordata; class Amphibia; order Anura; family Microhylidae; genus Gastrophryne; species Gastrophryne carolinensis. The sequence continues at coordinate 392,056,919 of CM051239.1, read as the reverse complement.
CATTAATTAAATAGTATGAGCCCAGAAAAAAACTTGTTTTGCCCATGAATTAGCATGACCCCACAATGTCATATCATGGGATGTTTTCTACTACTGTTAGTATGGGGGTTGTCCAAATGATTTGGGCTTTTTTGGAGAGGGTGAATTTAAAGAGGCAGATACAGCTTTTCTCTCTCACCCGATAAAGTGAAATAAAAAAATGTAAAACCCGTCGCACTTGTTACGGGGTAATTCTACAATGGTCATCAACCGTCAAATAAAATTTTATTGAACAAACCTCCCAATGTATTTTAAAACCTTTTTTAGGTTTTAATGAACTGAAAAAGATCACTTGTTGAATGTGCTGCAAAAAAATATTAACTGAAATCAAAATAAATTTCAATGGAAAATACCTTAACGGGCCTAGTTTCATGGTAACATGGGACCGCTGTTTTTTGATATCACCTTAAAAATTTTTACATCCATTGAATTTGAGAGTTTTTGAAGAGTTTCTGCTGCGATTTATTTGCAGGATGTCGGAATAGCCTCTGAACTGCTTCCCCTCCTAATATTATATTTTGTTTGAGCATACCCCAAAGGTTCTCAATAGGTTTAAGATTAGGGGAGGATGGTGGCGACACCGCAGGTTTCTCTCATTTTATGCCCATAGCAGCCAATAATGGGCAGATGGATTCTTTGTAGTATGAGATAGGGCAGGAGTGCTCTACCTTTTGACAAGCACGGGCCACTGAAATTACTTTTGCCCTTATTCATCAAGCGATAGCGCCAGGTAGTGTCTGACGAGCGCCAGGTAGCGGCAGCTAACGGCGACTACCGACTCAAGTACGCCCGCGGCGGTCACAATGACGCATTTATCAAGCAAAATGAGGCTAGCGCCGGCGAGAGCGGCGGCTAGCGCGGCATTCATCATGAAGCCGCCTGGACCGAACAGCGCCGCTGCAAATTCCCTCACAGCGCCAGGTATGAGCTGTCGCTCCCTGGCGATGTCCAATGCATTTCAATGGAGCAAGCTATAATTATTCATAATTAATTGGTATTATTTTTTTTATTTTTTTTTTTTATGTCAAAAAATCGGAGAACACTTCTGCAATGTTAGGATTTATTTTTAAGTCAAAAAAAAAAAAAAAAAAAAAATGTGCAGAATTGATCTAACAGGTCTGAGATTAATGTATTCATATAACAAAATGATTCTAAAAACATGTATAATGTTACATTCCAAAAATATGGTTGTTTAGGGGTTAAAAACTAGTTAATACAGATCGCCGCCAGCGCTCTGGGGTTTAAACAAGGAATGGACAGCGACAGCACATTCGGAGCGTGATTTTTTGATGAATATGAAGCTAGCCGTTCGCTCTGGCCATTCGTTGTCAGGCGCTCACATACAACGCTGGACCTGTGAAACAGCGACCCCCCAGCCCGTATTCAACATTACCGCACACCGACTGAGTCGCTGTCATCAAGCTAATGCCGGCCAAGCACAGCGAATACTGGCTGGCGCTGAAAAAATCACGCTACAGTCGCTCATCTGTCGCTACCTGGCGCTATTGATGAATCGGCCTCCCCGAAACTGGTCGCGGACCACAATGAGTAAGTTCAGGATTGTTCCACAAATTCCTTCCACCACAGCCATACATTTATATGTAACAATCCCCATACCCTAGCAAAAATCACGCCAATTGGCTTATCTCTGAATATATGGACCCATTATTTAAAGCCCTCCCCCATCAGTCTCAAATCTTAAAAAATTTCCGAATACTCAACCAATTTAAGCTCCCAGCTATAATTTAACAAATTATTGTGCCAAAGATTTCACCCAGGGGGGGAGTGTCATACAATCAATGTTACCATGTGCCTTCAAGCCACCATTGTCCCCTTTATATGCCAATGCTCCTTTTGTATATCACATTTGTCAATTTACCCATCCTATTTAACTATCTTTACATGTCAGTTCTATTAACCCCTCCCACTTTCCCTGCAGCAGGTCAGGGGACACATCAGATGGGTCTGAGGGCCACATGTGGCCCCTGGCTGAAGGTTGAACACATGATAGGGTATTGTGATGCATAATGATGATTTTGCTGTGGAAAGCACAGTTCTTTTTTAGCACCATAGAGGAAAGTGGTCAATCAAAAAATCTATATACTTAGAACATTTTCGGGGACCCTAAAGGGGCCTATCAGCTCTCTCCCCTGAATTCCAGCCGAAAACATGACTGCTTTCTTGCTGACATTTCCATTCACTACTGCATCTGGACCATCCAGGGTTGCATGGCACGTCAGTAAACAAGACTACCTGAAAATGAGTCTTCATGAATATCTGTGCCCTGCAGCTGTTTCTGCTTGTGAGCACTAGTTAGGGGTGGCCAAATAGTAGGTTTATGCCCAGCTGCAAGAGGAACACCCCTAGAGGCACAGACTTAAATACCTGTGTGCTGCTTTGTAATAACATTTTAGCACCTGCCGTCTTAATCTAATGAATTAGCCTGGCAGAAACCTTTCTCATTACGCCTTTATCTGCAAAAACCTCTCTGTACTCTGAATCAACCACAAATCTCTTCATAATCATACTTGCTAAGTTTTTGCAAAATATCTAATGTTTTAATACTTTGATGCTTTTTGGCAACTGTAATTCACATCGCAAGGCACACTGCTGGTGCCCCAAAGAATTAGCATGACCCTCCATGTCTATGGCTAGTCCAAGATAAGGGGCCTTATTTATGATGTGCGCCATTTAGCATTTTTTTTGTGGCTATAGCGCCAGTTCTGGAGCACCGGAATCTTGGTCTTATCTGTTGCTGTTCTGTGGACTACATTGGTGCTAGCAATTGCTGCGCAGAATACTAACTAATTAGCTTTGATTGTTGCACTAGGTATTGGCCGGCCCATGTCAGTGCATGTTGGACCAGGCTGCCGATTATCCCAGCACCAGTGAGCGTCACTTTGGACCGCCATATTTCTGGTACTCAACAGGATATTTATGATTTTTTTCCACCTTTAAATTTTCGGCGTTGTATCTTCCCGGTGCTGATCAGCGTTTCATCATTACAATGACGAGAAATCACTGCTGGGAACAAAGGGGAACAAAGTTTACATTGCATTTAGGCTGCATTTAGTTGTTGTTCTGCAAAAGAAGTCATTAAAATCAATTTTAATAACCCCCCAAAAATTATTTTGTGACATCTCAGAGGCCAAAAAAGTGTCGGTTTGTGGCGTTGACGCTTCTTAAATAAGGCTCTTAAAGTCCCTGTCCAGGCCCATGCTAACTTTTGCCCCATGGGAACAGTGTAAAATAAGCCATTTCAAAGCATCCTAAAAATCACTGTAAAATGCGTATGGATTCTAAGTGAAGCCCCCTTTTCCTGCTCCAATTTCTGTGTCATTGCTGAGCTGGGAATAGTATGTCATGGCACAGTTTGGGGTGTACTGCTGTGGTCCAAGACAGCTGCAGAGACATTGTGGCTTGTTGTTCTCACTATGGTGAGGGCACCAAGGGACAGAGTGACTGTTAGACCACTTTTGTGCATGGTCCTGGAGTAAGAAAAGTTAAAGAAGGGGATTTGGATCCCTGGCACAGCTACCTGGCACTGTAGGAAATGGACGAGAGGCATATCAGGTGAGCTGCTTGCTGACTTATTACTACTGTTGGGTTTATAGTCCCTTTAAGTACATATTAATACATTTAATATATTACCATCTGTCCAATGCAATAAAATAAAAAAGCTATTGATTGGAAGCTGCCCAAAACTGATTCCCCTTTACTTTTTTACATTTTATATTTATTTATTAATGTATTAGTGTGTTTTACTAAATGTTAAACTAGTGTTAGCTAGTTGACAGATTCTTGGAACTATTAATCAGGCCATAATTTATTGCCAGGACCATGTGCTGCATTGCAGAGAGCTGGTGATTTATTTTGTATTGAAAGTGCTTCCATGTAAACATATATCTTCATTAACTCTGCCCCAGTGACCCCTGAACACACAGTCTGCCTCGCTGTTTTTAAAGTCAGCTTGAAACAAACAAGAATTTCATGTGATATTTGGGCAACATTTTTATTTTGCAGTTGCAAATTATATTAAATTTTTTGAAAAACATGCTCACTCGTGTAAAATGTTAAATGTAATTTTTAAATTCTACTTTGGAAGTACAGTTCATACAAGCACATTTTATAGTCCCGTGCCAACCCAGAGTTGTCCTTAACTGCCATTGACTTTCATTGTCTACCTTGGGGCTGATTCAGAGCCAGGTGAAAATTTACATCCAACTGACTAGGGATGAGCGAATCGATCCGAACGAAACCGGATTCGTTCCGAATTTCATGGAAAATCCGATTCTGAACGAATCCGAATTTCCCCCGCGATTCGATCGATCAAAGTTTTCCTTTAAACTCCATTTATTTCAATTACAGGCATTCTAAAATGGTGGATGAACATGTCCAGACATATCCCCTGGGGCAAGGTATCATGGGTAAGTCACATGCAGCCTATCAGCAGCCAGGAAGCCCGGTGACGTCACCGTGCTATATAAAGCGGCGGCCATCTTGCTTGTGCGCATTTCAGCCTTGCATTGCGGCCAGAGCACAGCTCATTAGAGACAGGGACAGAGAGTTAGAGATAGGTAGGGAGAGTCAGAGAGGCAGACAGAGCCAGGGAAAGATAAGGAAAAACCAGAACCATCCAGCCAGGGACAGCTTAGAAGTGACAGTGAAATTTTTTTTTTTTTCATTAGCCAGATCAGTTTTCAATTCGATTTCAGTTCTTTGTGCTGTAAATCTGCCTTGCCACTGTGCATGGCATCTATGCAGTGGCTTATTTAACCCTATCTGTTACACACAAGCATTTATCATAATATAACTGGATTAGTTTAAATATTTTTTGGTCTGCCTTTAACAAAAAAAACACCAGCCCACCTGGGTATCTTAAACCTGCACTTAGCAGCCTATCTGTTATACTAAACATGCTTGTTCATCCTTCCTCAGCTTAATCAAAGTATTGCATTTTGAATTGGTTTTTGTCTTGCCTTTAACAAAAAAAACACCAGGCCGCAGGGCATCCCAAACCTGCACTTAGCAGCCTATCTGTTATACTAAATACGCTTGTTGATCCTTCCTCAGCTTAATCAAAGTATTGCATTTTGAATTGGTTTTTGGTTTGCCTTTAACAAAAAAAAACACCAGGCCGCAGGGCATCCCAAACCTGCACTTAGAAGCCTATCTGTTATACTAAATACGCTTGTTGATCCTTCCTCAGCTTAATCAAAGTATTTCATTTTGAATTGGTTTTTGTCCTGCTGCCAAAACACTAGGCCACAGGGCATCCCAAACCTGCACTTAGCAGCCTATCTGTTATACTAAATACGCTTGTTCATCCTTCCTCAGCTTAATCAAAGTATTTCATTTTGAATTGGTTTTTGGTCTGCATTTAACAAAAAAAACACCAGGCCGCAGGGCATCCCAAACCTGCACTTAGCAGCCTATCTGTTATACTAAATACACTTGTTCATCCTTTCTCAGCGTAATCAAAGTATTGCATTTTGAATTGGTTTTGGTCTGCCTTTAACAAAAAAACACCAGGCCGCAGGGCATCCCAAACCTGCACTTAGCAGCCTGTTATACTAAATACGCTTGTTCATCCTTCTTAAGCTTAATCAAACTATTGCATTTTGAATTGGTTTTTGTCCTGCTGCCAAAACACTAGGCCGCAGGGCATCCCAAACCTGCACTTAGCAGCCTATCTGTTATACTAATTACGCTTGTTCATCCTTCCTCAGCTTAATCAAAGTATTGCATTTTGAATTGGTTTTTGGTCTGCCTTTAACAAAAAAAAACACCAGCCCACCTGGGTATCCCAAACCTGCCCTTAGCAGCCTATCTGTTATACTAAATTCGCTTGTTCATCCTTCCTCAGCTTAATCAAAGTTTTTGCATTTTGAATTGGTTTTTGGTCTGCCTTTAACAAAAAAAACACCAGCCCACCTGGGTATCCCAAACCTGCACTTAGCAGCCTATCTGTTATACTAAATACGCTTGTTCATCCTTCTTCAGCTGAATCAAAGTATTGCATTTTGAATTGGTTTTTGTCCTGCTTTTAAAAAAAACACCAGACCGCAGGGTATCCCAAACCACCACGTTGCACCCAATCTGTTATACTAAATAAGCGTCTACAGCCTCAGCTTTATTAAGCTATTGCATTTTGAATTGGTTTTGTGCGTCCTGTAACAAAAACAAGGCCGCAGGGCATCCCAAACCACCACGTTGCACCCTATCTGTCATACTAAATAAGCTTGTTCATCCTCAGCTTTATTAAGCTATTGCAGTTTGAATTGGTTTTTGTCCTGCTGTCAATACACCAGGCCGCAGGGTATCCCAAACCACCACGTTGCACCCTATCTGTAAAACTAAATAAGCATCTACAGCCTCAGCTTTAACAAGCTATTGTATTTTGAATTGGTTTTTGTCCTGCAGTCAAAACACCAGCCCACATGGGCATCCCAAACCAGCACGTCACCCTATCTTTTATACTAAATAAGTTTGTTCAGCCTCAGTTTTATTAAGCTATTGCATTTTGAATTGGTTTTTGTCCTGCTGTCAAAACACTAGCCCACAGGAGCAATAGTTTATACAGTATTGTGAGGTAAATTCGCTGTTTTGCACTATTATATATCAACCTAAATCCCTGTGTAAATCTGAGGAGCAATAGTTTATATTGTGAGGTAAAGTTGCCATTTTATAGAGCAGGCCCAATTTGAAAAACTCATTTTGCAATCTATGTTATATTGTGAGCTAATTTCGCCATGTTGCACCATTCTTTAGAGTGGCCCTCCTGTGTAAATCAGAGCAGCAATAGTTTATATTGGACAATACATTTGCCCTGTTATGCACCATTATATGGAGCAGCCCCTGAGTAAATCTGAGGAGCAATAGCTTATACTGTGAGGTAAATTTGCCATTTTGCAGCACAATATAGAGCAGACCCTGTGTAAATCTGAGGGGCAATAGTTTATATTATGAGGTAAATGCATGGTTTTGCACTGTTATATACAGCAGCCCCTATATAAACCTGAGGAATAATAGTTTATATTGTGAGATAAATTCAGTTTTGCACCATTATATGGAGCAGCAATAGTTTATATTGTAGGTAAATTTATGGTTTTGCACCATTGCATAGAGCAGTCCCTATATAAACCTGAGAAATAGGTTATATTGTGTGAGTTAAATCTGCTCTTGGTTTTGTAACATTATATAGAGCAGCTCCTGTGTCAATCTGAGGGGCAATAGCTTATACTGTGAGGTAAATTTGCCATTTTGCAGCATAATATAGAGCAGCCTCTGTGTAAATCTGAGGGGCAATAGCTTATATTGTGAGGAAAATTTGCCATTTTGCAGCATAATATAGAGCAGCCACCTGTGTAAATCTGAGGGGCAATAGCTTATACTGTAAGATAAATTTGCCATTTTGCAGCATAATATAGAGCAGCCCAGTTGCCATCTAAATCAACTACTGGCCAGGCAGGACAGCTTTTCCAGGGCAAACTCTGCTAGTTGCGGCCCCAAGTCAAGTTTGGCTTCCCAGAAGTCCAGCGGATCCTCAAGGTGTGTTGGCATGGTCATGTCAAGGTATGACATGACCTGCTGGTTCAGGTCCTGCTCCAGGTCTTCCTGCTGCTCATGAGTAGACTCACTATGCGGGTGTAGAAAGCTACTCATTAGCGACTGAAGACTGAGGCTGCTGCTGATGGAGCTGCTGCTGCTGCCACCCCCCAGCAGCCATGGCAGTGGAAGGGGAGCGCAGAGGTCCCCCCGAGTCAGACCTGCGAGAGTATGGACCATGGCGCAGATAGACATCGCCCAACTGACTACGTAGGATGTCTCTGTAGTAGGTCAGTTTGTCCTCCCTCTCAGTGGGTGTAAAAAATGCCCCCATTTTGTGCCGGAAGCGAGGGTCCAATAAGGTGGAGAGCCAGAAGTCATCCCGCTGAAAAATGAAGACAATTCTGTGGTCACTACGCAAGCACGTGAGCATGCATCGTGCCATTTGTGCAAGTGACTCGGAGGGACTACCTGTCTCCATCTCCACTGCAAACTGCCACGGTGTGTCTGGGTCCTCGGTCTCGCCTTCCTCACAACCCTCTAGCTCTTCTGGCTGCTCCTGCTCCTCCTCTCCTGTCAGATAAAAACTAGATAAAATGGTCATTTTGTCAAACCTAAACTGTGCTTCGCTGTGCCCCATCCCCTCCTCCTCCTCCACTTCAGCCCCCACAGGCTTCATGTGGCTGTGAAATGTATGCGCCATGTCTCTAGTGCCCTGACCAGCCATGGTTTCCAACAGGTGTTGTAGTACATGAAGCAGTGGAATCTCATCGTTCATCTCATAGTCCTGGCGACTGACTAATAAAGTAGCTTCCTCAAAGGGCCTGAGCAAACGGTAGGTGTCACGTATGAGCTGCCACTGGTTTACATTGAAGTTACACAGGGGAGTCCCCCTATCCGTTTGGATCATCAAGAAATCTGTGATGGCTTTTCTCTGTTCTTATAGTCGATCCTGCATATGAAGGGTGGAATTCCAACGGGTGGAAACATCGCAAATCAGACGTTGGGGGATACCGTTCTGACGAAGAACAGCGTGAAACCACCGCATGTCCTGCACACATGGTAGGCTGGAAGAGCACTGGAAAAAAGAAAAAAAAGAAAAAATAAATATTTAGAAAAAAAAGTAAAAAAAAAAAATTAAAAAATGAAAAAAAAAATTGTTCAAAAATTCACAAAATTTTAAAGTGCAATGGAAAAAAAAAATAAAAAAAAAAGATATCTATATATATATATATATATATATGTATATATATATATATATATATATATATATATATATATATATATATTTCTAAAAAATACAAAATATAAAAAAAAACTATACAAAATTAACCAAAAAAAAAAAAAATGTTGATACATTTTACATGTTACTGTTATTATGTTATATGTTATTGTTGCTATGTTATATGTTATTATATGTTATTATTATACATATGTTCAAATAAGATAAATGTTAACTATTAATATGTAATTGACAATTTGCCGCTTTTCTCTGTGACACCATTGCTAAGTGCAAGTGCACTGTCACAGGCACAAAGGCCTAGGAGCGTGGAGGCCACAGCGGAGGGACCTGTCCAAGTTGCTTTTGTGGTTGTGCAGGAACCACAATCACCCAGTGGTCCTAAAAGGATATTTATTGTCCCTGACCATAGTTACAGCTCCAGATGTAGGCACTGCTGTGCACTTTGGTATACACTGACAGGCTAAAGGATTGCCCCACCTTCTGTTCAACAAAATTGTACATGGCTGGTACTGCCTTCTTCGCAAAGAAATGACAGCATGGGACTCTCCACCTCGACTCGGCACAAGCCATCAGTTCTCTGAAAGGTCCACCAACTCAAAAGGGAGGGACTGCAGCACCAGCAACTTATACAGGAGCACATTTAGCTTCTGCATGTTGGATGAGTGGGCACATACTGTTGTCTCTTGGACATGGCTTGGCAATGGATTGCTGGCGGAATGACTGACTCGGATTAAGAGGAGGAGGAGCATCTGGAGCGACAGAGGATTGGTATGACACACAGGAGGTGGTGGAGCCTTGGCTGGCTGGAACAGAGAGCGGTGTGCCACTGGGTAATGCAGCAGGCTGGACCACCACTTTGGAGCCAACTCTCCCAGGCCGCTTTATGGTGATGCTGCAAATGTTGACGCAGGGCTGTGGGTCAAACATTGGGACCCTGGCCACACTTCACCTTCTGCCTACACATCTTTCATATAGCCATGTTAACCTCCTGCGGATGCTTGATGAAAAACTGCAACATGGGCTTGTAGCTGATTTCTCCTACCAACAGTCTGCACTAATTCACTGATGCTGCTGCCGCCGCCGACTCCAGGGACCCTCTTCCACTACCTCCTGGGAAGATAGCCTGCCGCGCAAGTGGTCTACCCCGAGCACATTTGCCTCCATACTTTCCCCTTCTGCCACCATGCTGGCCGTTAAACCTGTCACTCTCCATCACTCCAAGCCTTTAAAAGTGCCCTCAAAAGTCACTGATGTCCTCCTCAGGTTCCTCAACAGTGTCTACTTAAGGAGCCAAAACGCTTGCAACACCTCCTCCCACGACACTCTCCCTATCACTACTTGCCCGCCTAGTGGAAGAAGCGGCAAGTGTCTCCTCCACTTCTTGGCTGGGCAGTAGCTGCTGATTTTTCTGATTATCAGATCATCCTCACTGAATAGTGGAGCTGAACTCAAAGCATAACATACAACAGACAGTTGACTGGGGGTGTCAGATGTCACTTGCAGTGGATGATCGTGTTAACCAATGGTTGACGGCAGATGGGTTTCTGTTCAAGACACGACCGCTAGCTGATCCCGGGAGATCAGGCCTCTCACTGAGACTCCTGCTGCCACTCACCCCTATTCTGCAGAGAGCTCTGCTTGATGAAATGAGGCCTTATATATTACTATGTTACTAATATGTTACTATGTTACTAACATGTTACTATGTTACTAATATGTTACTAATCTGTCACTCACCATGTTTTTTTTTTTAGAGACTGGCCTGCGTGTAAATGAATCGGGCATGGATCAGCCAAGATTTCCACCCACCAATGCCTGATGCATTAGAGTAGATTGCTGATGGGGCCAGACCAACACTAAAGAAATATGGATCGTGCAAAACAGATTTAAGGTGCTGCTCTCCAGTTACAGCCATTCCTCCGCATCAGACCACAAGTAATTATTGAGAAAATGCTTTACGTTACTCTTACTTTTTATTAATATTCTTCGGATAAGATATATGTGCCGAAAATCTGCATATGTTCTCTTCATGCTGCTGCCAACTCCAGGGTGTGCCTTTCTGGTAATTTTGGGCTCCTGCTGCTACTGCTTGCAACTCCAGTGTGTCTTTAGGCCAATTTTTGCACCTGCACCGACTCCAGTGTGTCTTACAAGCAATGTTTGGGCTCCTGCTGCTGCTGCTGCTGCTTGCAACTCCAGGGTGTGATTCATCCAATTTTTGGGCTCCTGCAGCCAACTTCAGTGTCTCTTTAAAGCAATGTTTGGGCTCCTGCAGCTGCTGCTGCTGCTTGCAACTCCAGGGTGTGATTCATCTAATTTTTAGGCTCCTGCAGCCAACTCCAGTGTCTCTTTAAGCAATGTTTGGGCTCCTGCTGCTGCATGCCACTCCAGGGTGTGATTCATCCAATTTTTGGCCTCCTGCAGCCAACTCCAGTGTCTCTTTAAAGCAATGTTTGTGCTCCTGCTCCTGCTGCTTGCAACTCCAGGGTGTGATTCATCCAATTTTTTGCCTCCTGCAGCCAACTCCAGTGTGTCTTTCAAGCTATGTTTGGGCTCCTGCTGCTGCCAACTCCAGGTTGTGCCTTTCATCCAATTTTTGGGCTCCTGCAGCCAACTCCAGTGTCTCTTTAGAGCAATGTTTGGGCTCCTGCTGCTGCTTGCAACTCCAGGGTGTGATTCATACAATTTTTGGGCTCCTGCAGCCAACTCCAGTGTCTCTTTCAAGCAATGTTTGGGCTCCTGCTGCTGCTGCTGCTGCTTGCAACTCCAGGGTGTGATTCATCCAATTTTTGGCCTCCTGCAGCCAACTCCAGTGTCTCTTTTAAACTATGTTTGGGCTCCTGCTGCTGCTGACAACTCCAGTGTGTCTTTAGTCCAATTTTTGGGCTCCTGCTGCCAACTCCAGTGTCTCTTTCAAGCCATGTTTGGCCTCCTGCTCCTGCTGTTGCTGCTTGCAACTCCAGGGTGTGATTCATCCAATTTTTGGGCTCCTGCAGCCAACTCCAGTGTGTCTTTCAAGCTATGTTTGGGCTCCTGCTGCTGCTGTTGCCAACTCCAGGGTGTGTTTTTAGGCAAATTTTTAGGCTCCTGCAGCCAACTCCACTGTCTATTTAAAGCAATGTTTGTGCTCCTGCTGCTTGCAACTCCAGGGTGTGATTCGTCCAATTTTTTGCCTCCTGCAGCCAACTCAAGTGTGTCTTTCAAGCTATGTTTGGGCTCCTGCTGCTGCCAACTCCAGGGTGTGCCTTTCATCCAATTTTTGGGCTCCTGCAGCCAACTCCAGTGTCTCTTTCAAGCAATGTTTAGGCTCCTGCTGCTGCTTGCAACTCCAGGGTGTGATTCAATAAATTTTTGGGCTCCTGCAGCCAACTCCAGTGTCTCTTTCAAGCAATGTTTGGGCTCCTGCTGCTGCTGCTGCTTGCAACTCCAGGGTGTGATTCATCCAATTTTTGGCCTCCTGCAGCCAACTCCAGTGTCTCTTTCAAGCTATGTTTGGGCTCCTGCTGCTGCTGCCAACTCCAGGGTGTGTCTTTAGGCCAATTTTTGGGCTCCTGCTGCCAACTCAAGTGTGTTTTTAAAGCAATGTTTGGGCTCCAGCTGCTGCTGCTTGCAACTCTCGGGTGTGATTCATCCATTTTTTGGGCTCCTGCAGCCAACTCCAGTGTCTCTTCAAAGCAATGTTTGGGCTCCTGCAGCTGCTGCTGTTGCTGCTTGCAACTCCAGGGTGTAATTCAGCTTATTTTTGGGCTCCTGCTGCCAACTCCAGTGTGTCTTTCAAGCTATGTTTGGGCTGCTGCTGCTGCTTGCAACTCCAGGGTGTCATTCAGCCAATTTTTGGGCTCCTACTGATGCCAACTTCAGGGTGTGCCTTTCAGCCAAAATTTGCCCTCCTGCTGCTGCTGCCAACTGCAGTGTGTCTTTAGGCCAATTTTTGGGTTTCTGCTGCCAACTCCAGTGTCTCTTTCAAGCTATGTTTGGGCTCCTGCTGCTGCTGCTTGCAACTTCAGGGTGTGCCTTTCATCCAATTTTTGGGCTCCTGCAGCCAACTCCAGTGTCTCTTTCAAGCAATGTTTGTGCTCCTGCTGCTGCTGCTTGCAACTCCAGGGTGTGATTCATCCAATTTTTGGGATCCTGCTGCCAACCCCAGTGTCTCTTTCAAGCTATGTTTGGGCTCCTGCTGCTGCTTACAACTCTAGGGTGTCATTCGGCCCCTGCTGTCATGGGGCCCCTGCTGCTCCTTCTGCCAACTCCAGGATGTTTTTCAGCCAATGTTTGGCCTCCTGCTGCTGCTTGCAACTCCAGGGTGTGATTCATCCAATTTTTGTGCTCCTGCAGCCAACTCCAGTGTCTCGTTCAAGCTATGTTTGTGCTCCTGCTGCTGCTGCTTGCAACTCCAGGGTGTGATTCATCCAATTTTTGTGCTCCTGCAGCCAACTCAAGTGTCTCATTAAAGCAGTGTTTGCAGTGTCTCTTTCAAGCAATGTTTGTGCTCCTGCTGCTGCTGCTTGCAACTCCAGGGTGTGATTCATCCAATTTTTGGGATCCTGCTGCCAACCCCAGTGTCTCTTTCAAGCTATGTTTGGGCTCCTGCTGCTGCTTACAACTCTAGGGTGTCATTCGGCCCCTGCTGTCATGGGGCCCCTGCTGCTCCTTCTGCCAACTCCAGGATGTTTTTCAGCCAATGTTTGGCCTCCTGCTGCTGCTTGCAACTCCAGGGTGTGATTCATCCAATTTTTGTGCTCCTGCAGCCAACTCCAGTGTCTCGTTCAAGCTATGTTTGTGCTCCTGCTGCTGCTGCTTGCAACTCCAGGGTGTGATTCATCCAATTTTTGTGCTCCTGCAGCCAACTCAAGTGTCTCATTAAAGCAATGTTTGGGCTCCTGCTGCTGCTTGCAACTCCAGGGTGTGATTCATCCAATTTTTGGGCTCCTGCAGCCAAATCCAGTGTCTCTTTAAAGCAATGTTTGTGCTCCTGCTGCTTGCAACTCCAGGGTGTGATTCATCCAATTTTTGCGCTCCTGCAGCCAACTCCAGTGTCTATTTCAAGCTATGTTTGTGCTCCTGCTGCTGCTGCTTGCAAATCCGGGGTGTGATTCATCCAATTTTTGTGCTCCTGCAGCCAACTCCAGTGTCTCTTTAAAGCAACGTTTGGGCTCCTGCAGCTGCTGCTGCTGCTTGCAACTCCAGGGTGTGAATCAGCTAATTTTTGGGCTCCTGCTGCTGCCAGCTCCAGGGTGTGTTTTTCAGGCACTATAGGGGCCCCTCAAAGTGATGCCACTTCAACTCTCTGCGATTCTATTACCGATGCCTCTGATCTGCATGTGATAATTATTTACAGTATTATTTCACTAACCCAGCACGCATAGGATGGCAGAATGGTTTACAACCCTATTGAGGCTCTAGGAGGCTCAGAAATAAGAATAAATTCGGGTCGAAACGATTTTTGTCAGAAAATTCGGGGAATCAGTCGAATCGAATTTTTCAAAAGTTCGCTCATCTCTACAACTGACCATGAAAAGAAATTAGTGAGTTTTCTCATCAGGCTCTGAATCGACCCCAATGAATTCATATATATACGGGTCAGATAAGCAATTACAAGTGGTAGATACAATCAGAGTTAGCAGTACAATTGTATGTCAGATAATGTTATCTGTGCTAGGAAGTCTAGGAGGTGGGTGAGGTTTTATAATCCTTGTTCTTGTAGGTTCCTTCCAACACAATAGGGTTGATTCAGAGCCAGGTGAAAATTCTCACGTTCTTAGGAGTGAAAACTGAAATGAACCTCAATTACAGTTTTCTCTCTTAAAAAGGGGTGAGAATTCTCACCTGGCTCTGAATGGACCCCAATGTCCAATAACTTTCCCCAGAATAGAACAAAGGGATCTGGATTGCCAGACATTTAAACACCCATCTGGTCACTCACTGACTAGCTAAAAGCTTCTAGAACTAATATGAATCCTAACTTTCTGTTGGGGAGTCATAGGAAGCCAGTTCTGATTTCAACAGACCCAGCCGTGTTCTGGTCATTCTTTGAACCCAAATGCAGCCGATCTTCCTAGCTTCTAAAATGGGTTCTCAGTATATCAGTCCCTGAGGGTCCTGGGATGACTAGAGATGCATGCATGCGTGCCTTGTGGTTTCCGGAACCTGAAAGTGTATCCAGGTTATGGCTAATGGGCACAGCAGCTTTACAATCCTTTATACAGCCCCACTATGTCTGCAAGGCATACTTTGATGTAATACAGTCAGTGGGTATTAGCAGCAGGAGTCCAAACAGAAAAAGTAGCTAATCTAGGACACATAAGCTTGTGACCATGAGTGCAGGAAAAAAAAGGAATGTCCATCCATATATAGAAGCAACGATTTCTAGCTCCACTGGTTACAATAAAACATCGCATTCAATGTGCGCTTAAAATATTTGAAGAATCCTCTACCTTGGGTATTTTTTGCCACATCTCCTCAGGCACCCTCTGAGTTAAGGCTATGTCCCTGGGGTAGGCCTCTGATGAAATCAAGATTGGTTACCAATGTGTTTGAACCGCTAACAGCCCCACTGGTGTTTCAAAAAACCTTTTTTTTCATTTCCTTCATTTAAAAAGAAAACATTTATTTGTGAATGAAACAACAATTTTTCTGCAGAGGTTCAGTAGACTTTACTTTATATATGATATTGTAGAGAAAGACGTTACTTTTGCAATAACAACATTTGCGGCCTTATTTATCAAGGGCTAGCGCCAGGTAGTGTCTGACGAGCGCCAGGTACCGCCAGCTAACGGCGGCTACTGAATCAAGTACGCCCGGCAGCGGTCACAATGACGCATTTATCACGCTAAATGAGGCTAGCGCCGGCGAGAGCGTCTGCTAGCGCGGGATTCATCATGTAGCCGACTGCAACGAACAGCGCCGCTGCTAATCCCATCACAGCGACAGGTATGACCTGGCGCTCCCTGGCATTGTCCAATGCATTTCAATGGAGCAATCTTTAAATAATCATAATTAATTGCTATTAATGTTTTTTTTTTTTTATTTAATGTCAAAAATTCTGTGACCACTTCTGCAATGTTAGGATTTTTTTTTAAGTAAAAAAAAAAAAAAAATTGTGCAGAATTGATATTACAGGTCTGATATTCATGTATTCATATTACAAAATGTTTAGAAAAACTTGTATAATTTTTACATAAAAAAAAAGGTTGTTTGGGGGTTAAAAACTACTTTACACACATCGCCGCCAGCGCTCTGGGGTTTAAACAAGGAATTCACAGCGCGAGAAATTTTTGAGCGTGATTTGTTAATGAATCTGCAGCAAGCCGTTCGCTCTGGCCATTCGCTGTCAGGCGCACCCATACAACGCGGAACCTGTGAAACAGCGACCCCTAACCCCGTATTCAACATTACCGCACACCGACTGAGTCGCTGTCAACAAGCAAACCCCGGCCAAGCACAGCGAATACTAGCTGGCGCTGTGAAAATCACGCTACTGGCGCTCATCTGTAGCTACCTGGCGCTATTAATGAATCGGCCTCCCCGTTATTGATTGCTGTTTTATACACCACACACAACAGATGTGCTCAACGTGCTGAGCTGATCTAGTTTTTTTTTATTTTATCCTATGTTAGCAAATGTGTGTTTTATGAAAGCAGTTTTCACTACCTACAATTTGTTGCTATTGGCAACCGTACACAAAGTCTGTAAGAAGAGAGAAGTGAGTCCTTTACACACAGAACACTGCTGAAGAGAGGGTGGTCGCTCACACTTACACATGCCCAGCAGCAGTGTTCTGTGCAACTATCAGCAATCAGTTGCTATTAGCAACGTACACCATGGGGTTTATTCATCAAGGGATAGCGGCAGGTAGTGTCTTGTAAGCGTCAGGCAGCGTCTATTGAACGCTGGGCGCTGTACGCAAAACCACATTTATAAAGCCGATTCTTGTGAGCAACTCTAACAGCGCCATGTAGCGTCCAATTCATCATTACAGCCAGCTCAGTGTATAGCGCCGGCGCTCTAGCTTCCAGAACGCCAGGTATTACCTTTCGCTACCTGTCGCCCCCCCATACCTTTCAATGGACGTTCCTTTTCTTCTGTTTAAACAGGGTTTTTTGTTTTTTATATATTTTTTTCTCTCAAATAATTGTGTCATCTCTCCTGGTCTAGAAAAAAGTATTTTTTAAAACATTTTTGATTTTTAATATTTTTATGCAGAATTGTCATTACAGGTCTGGCATTAAAATATTAATGTCACAATGTTACAACAATGTCATTCCATGTGTTTTCGCTTTGTTACTGGTGGATATGTGTTCAAAATCAGACGCTGCCGCTCTATGCTATAGCGCCCAAATCCAGAGCGCTGACGCTGTGTGTGTCTGTTTTTTTGTTGAATATGGTGGAGTCGCTGAGAGACGGTCGCAATGAGCTGGGGCTAACTTTCGCTCCCTGCGATGCTGTACTGGTATTAGAACACCAACATACATCACATTCATCAATGCCGGCCAGGTTACTACAGCGACTGAGGCGCTCTGTTACAGCACCCGATAGCCGATCACAGCGTCTACTCTTAGCGCCTCTGTACAGGCGCTCATCTGCCGATACCTGGCGCTAGTAATAAATCATCCTGCCAGTCTGCACTTGATGTAAGTTGCCAATAGCAGCAGATTGCAGGTAGTGAAAATTGCTTTTGTAATACATACATTTGCTAACCTTAGAAAAAATAAAAAATACTAGATCGGCTCAGCACCTTTAAGACATAATTGTGCCACACAAAAATATACATTTTCACAAATGCAATCGAAAGTGGATTAACGGGGAGGCCGATTCATTAATAGCGCCAGGTAGCGACAGATGAGCGACAGTAGCGGCATTTTCAGAGCGCCCGCTAGTAGTCGCTGTGCTTGGCCGTTGTTCTGTAGTTGATAGCGACTCAGTCGGTTTGCCGTAATGTTGAATATTGGGTGAGGAGTCGCTATTTGACAGGTTCTGCGCTCTATGGGAGCGCATGACAGCGAATGGCCATAGCGAACGGCTCCCAGCATATTCATTAACAAATCACACTCAAAAAAATCTCGCGCAGTGAAATGCATGTTTAAACTCCAGAGCGCTGGCGGTGATGGGTTAAAAGTAGTCTTTTAACCCCCAAACAACCATATTTTTTGAAAACAAAAAAAAAAACATGTTTTTCAAAACATTTTGTAATATGAATACATTAATATCAGACCTGTAATATCAATTCTGCACACATTTTTTTTTTTTTTTTTACCTTAAAAAAAATATCTAACATTGCAGAAGTGGTCACAGAATTTTTGACATTTAAAAAAAAAAAAAAAAAAATCATAGCAATTAATTAGGAATATTTAAAGATTGCTCCATTGAAATGCATTGGAGAGCACCAGGTAGCGAGAGGTCATACCTGTTCGCTGTTCAAGGTCGCTCGCTGGCGCTGTTAAATAAGGGCCTCAGTGTCAGCAGCAGGTACAGTATTCAGATGGGCATTCAATTAGACAGGTCCTGAGATCACATGGTTCTGGAACGATGAACTGTAAATATATTTTACATTAACACATCCCCACATTCGCCCTGAGCAGGGAAAGCTGCTCTGTCAGGTGCGACACAAGCGCCAATGGCAGCACTGAATTCTAGACGGGGTAAGGTGTTTTTTTTTGTAACCCCCATCGGCCTCAGAGATGGGGAGGGGACCAGGGCCACGGGGTTACTTCCAGACTGGACCTGTCATGCAGAAAATTCATCCTAGTAAAATAATAATAATAAACCTGTTGTTGCAGAGATTCAGACTCTTTTTTGTAGCCCAGAATCCGGATTTTATTTATTCATGACCACCTTTTTAGCACCTATACAAACAGGCTGATTCATCACTAACGCCACGTAGCGACAGATGAGCGTCTGTAGCAGGCATTTTCAGAGCGCCCGCTAGTAGTCACTGTGCTCAGCTGTGGGTCGCTACTTCATAGCGACTCAGTCGCTGTTCAGTAATGGTGAATACATTGTGAGGAGACGCTATTTGACCAGTACAGCGCTGTATGGGAGCGCATGTTAGCGACTGCTCATAGCGACCGACTCACAACATATTCAGCAAAAAAACAGCCTCACAAATCTCTGGAGCTGAAAAATGATTCTCTGAAGCCCAGAGCGCAGGAGGCGGTGTGTTTAAAGTCTGTTTTCCAGCATCTATCCACTAGTAACAAAGCGAAAACATATGGAATTACATTGTAACCACATTGTAACATGAACACTTTAATGGCAGACCTGTAATGTCATTTCTGAAGAAATATCTAAAAAATTTAAAAAAATGTGAAAAAAAATGCGTTTTCAATGCCAGAAGAGGTCACAGAATTATTTGTGATTTTTGGTAAAAAAAATAAACAAAAACCCTGTTTAAAGAGAATAAATGGTTCGTCCATTGAAATGTATGGGAGAGCGCCAGGTAGCGAGAGGTCATACCTGGCGCTGTGCAAGGCTGAACGCCGGCGCTGTTCGCTGAGGCTGTGAAAATGATGAATCAGACGCTACATGACGTTATCCCAGTCGCTAAACAGATTCTGCTTGATAAATGTGTAATTGCGTGCCGTGTCCGGCGCTCACCAGTCGCTACCTGACGCTACCTCTCATTAACCAGCCACTACCTGAGACTATCCCTTCATGAATAAGGCCCTTTGTGTCTGTGATTCTAAGATAGGAGTGGTTTTTCTGGACTTGAGTAAAAACTGCTGACTACATATCCCAGAATGCTAGCACTGTAACAGGTGAACTCATTACCAGCTTTGGCTAGCAAGGGATAGCGCCAGGTAGCGCCTCGTAGCGGCAGGTAGCGTCAGTGGAATTACCATTTTAGGTAAAGGCCATACACACTGCCACCTCTCGGTCCATCGCAGAAGGAAGAAAATGATGCCACCTCCTCACCCATAATATAGTGCGGCTGCTGTCCCATACAGTTATGTGCCATGTGCCCTCTCCCCATCAATGAGTCGCAGGGGCGTAGCTAGGGGGGGGCACTTTGCCTGGGTGCAGCATATCAGGGGGCACCAAAGGGGGGCCTGAGAACAGGTGGGGGTGCCATTTTGAATCTTTGTCCCAGGTGCCAGAAAGCCAAATTACTCCTCTGCCATTGAGGGTCCAAATCTGGAGCTCCTTCCACCATCTCTGCATTCTCGTTCTCCAGCTGTCACTGCTGCCGGGTGCTGCATCACTCCAGAGGACAGGAAACAAAGAAGCGGTGCAGGACGCCACCGCCATGCCCCACAGGCACAGAGCAGCACCCAACTTTTTGCTCCCCTGCTGCGTTTGCCCATTTCCGCTGCAATGCGATGCAAACGCACAGTGTAATAGAGGCCTTAATGTATCCACATATTGCTAACAAAGGATTATATTCACAATGCTAAAACATAATTATATTGAGAGATAAAACTCGGACCACCAACTGTGTATTTTTTCCTTCTCATCTCTTTTGTTTGTATGATTTTACTGCAATTATGGCAAATGCATTTTGTGTAAGTGTATATATTTTGCTAACATACATTTTAGACATTGCGGAATGTTTGACTTCCACAACAGAAGAACAGAAATAGTTTACCATAAACGATGGCCGGCGTCCAAGTCACGCTGACATATTTTATGAGTGTTACAGGAAGCCAGATTGGAGGTGTACATCTGTGGGGGCTGGCTGGTCAGCCCACTGCCGTCTGTGGATCTGTACGCTTAAATGAATTAGTGATGACAAAAAAAAAAAACAAGCACAATAATGTCCTAGAGGCGGCAAGCTTTGTGTTACAGGAGAAAAATAACATTTTATTCCTGAGAGGAGATGGCCGGGTCTGTTTACTTACCAGGCTGCCATCAGCTATGGCACTGGGGCTTTGAAAGTGGTCTCAGGATGTGGGGCCTGACCCGATCAATGCACTGCCCTGCTAAAGTCTATGCTAATAAAGTTGTATTTGAATACACAAAACATTCACACAATGCTTCATACTTACACCAATTACTAAGAGGCCGATTCATTAATAGCGCCAGGTAGCGACAGATGAGCGACAGTAGCGTTATTTTCACAGCGCCCGCTAGTACTCGCTGTGCTTGGCCGTTGTTCGGCTGTTGACAGCGACTCAGACGGTGTGCGGTAATGTTGAATACGGGGTTAGGAGTCGCTGTTTGACAGGTTCCGCGCTGTATGGGAGCGCATGACAGCGAACGGCCATAGCGAACGGCTCCCAGCATATTCATTAACAAATCACGCTCCAAAAATTCCAGCGCTGTGAAATGCTTGTTTAAACCCCAGAGCGCTGGCGGCGATGGGTTAAAAGTAGTTTTTTAACCCCCAAACAACCATATTTTTAGAAAAAAAAAAAAACATGTTTTTCAAAACATTTTGTAATATGAATAAATTAATATCAGACCTGTAATATCAATTCTGCACAAATTTATTTTTATTTTTTTTTACCTTAAAAAAAAAATCTAACATTGCAGAAGTGGTCACAGAATTTTTGACATTTAAAAAAAAAAAAAAAAAAAAAAAGAAAATAATAGCAATTAATTATGAATATTTAAAGATTGTTCCATTGAAATGCATTGGAGAGCGCCAGGTAGCGAGAGGTCATACCTGTCGCTGTTCAAGGTCGCTCGCTGGCGCTGTGGGGTGAGGCTGGAATAATGATGAATGATTCGCTATCTGGCGCTCTGTCAGTTGCTAAGCAGGATCGGCTTGATAAATGTGTGATTGAGGAGGGGAGCCGGCGTTCTTGTGGCGGTGAGCGTCATTACCGTTCACTCACTATTCACTACCTGGCGCTATCCCTTGTTAAATAAGGGCCTAAATAAAAAATGGGCCGTAACTAGAGCTGGACTTCGGATTCTGGTCAAAGGTAAATTTGCCCCGATTGATTCAGTTTTGGTAAAAAAGTGGGTCACCAAAAGAGGTCACCATTAAAGTGGACCAAAACCCAGGATTTTGATTATCCTGGGTTTTGGTCCTTTCCCCAGGGGCACCCCGATTGGGGGTGCCCCGCTGTGTGAAACCCCCCAGATCATCCGAACCAAGCTCATCTCTTCCAGGTCCCACGGAGCATCTAACAGCAGCGGCTCTGACGGACACATCCTCTGCCTTCCTCTAACAGGGATCGTGCCCATTAAAAAAATGGAGTGCCCCCCAGGGAAAGGACCAGAACTCGGGATGGTCAAAACTATTGACTATCCTGGGTTTTGGTCCACTTTCAACCGGACCTTCAGCATCATTTAATGAAAAGACCAAAAACCCTTCAAAAACTATTCCCCAGCATCTAAAATTAATATATTTTACGTTTTTAGTCACTTACATTTTATTCTTTCCCCCACTGGGCTGCAACACTGTTTAGGACTTAGGATATGGCCGCCGCCATCTTGCCAAAGATGGGCAAAGCTGGGGTCAGGAAAAGAACAACAATCCCAGAATGCAGAGCGGCACAGGCAGACCTCCTGTTTGCAGGCAGCCTGAGACTCCATGTGCCACCATCTTGGGTGTTTAAAGTGGACCAAAACCCAGGATTTTGATTATCCTGGGTTTTGGTCCTTGCCCCTGGGGGAACCTGATCGGCTCACTGAGATGCAGGTTGCAATTCACAGCACAAGGTACACTGGAACTGCACCTGCTTTTCCAAATACTTAGGCCCTTATTTATGAAGGAATAGCGACAGGTAGCGACTGGTGAGCGGCCGGTAATGACGGGCCCCGCCACGAGAACGCCGGCTCCCCACCACAATCACACATTTATCAAGGCAATCCTGCTTAGCGACTGAGAGAGCGCCAGATAGCGAATCATTCATCATTATTCCAGCCTCAGCCCACAGCGCCAGCGTCCGACCTTGAACAGCGACAGGTATGACCTCGCGCTACCTGGCGCTCTCCAATGCATTTCAATGTAAAAATTCTGTGACCACTTCTGCCATTTTAAATAATTTTTTTAAGGTAAAAAATGTTTTTAAAAATTGTACAGAATTGATATTACAGGTCTGATATTAATGTATTCATATTACAAAATTATTTTAAAAACTTGTTTTTTTTGGTTTCCAAAAATATGGTTGTTTGGGGGTTAAAAAACTACTTTTAACCCATCGCCGCCAGCGCTCTGGGGTTTAAACATGCATTTTACAGCGCAAGAATTTTTTGAGCGTGATTTGTTAATGAATATGGTGGGAGCCGGTCGCTAGGGCCAGTCGCTATCATGCGCTCCCATACAGCGCGGAACCTGTCAAATAGCGACTCCTCACCCAATATTCAACATTACGGCAAACCGAGTCGCTATCAACTACCGAACAACGGCCAAGCACAGCGACTACTAGCGGGCGCTCTGAAAATGCCGCTACAGTCGCTCAACTGTCCCTACCTGCCGCTATTAATGAATCGGCCTCTTAGCATGACTTTCATTGATCAGCTGGGAAGCACATAGGCCAGGCCAGTAAATTCCAGAGCTGATTCTTAGCTGCCTTGGGTGGGTATTTGGAAGGCAATTAAACCAGCTAAATGCCCCACATTGCATGATGGGAAGAGCAAAAAATCCGGAGCACATTGTTGTAACTAAAACTAAATCATCTTAGATCCCCTTAAACTGGACCAACACCCAGGATTTTGACTATCCTGGGCTTTGGTCCACTTCGGTGGGGCACCCCGATCGGGGGTGCCCCGCTGTGTGAAACCCCCCAGAAACCCCAAAAAACTCACCTCTCCCCGCTCCCACGTGAATGCCGCAGCCAATCCCCGCCAACGTCCAGGCGGGGGACAGGAACGTACAAGCCGCTGCCGCCGCCGCCGCCTCCCGCGCGTCACTCTCGGCGCCCGCGCCGGCCATTCACAGAGGGCCGGCGCGGGCGCGCGCACGTCTGGAGGGGCGCGCGGGAGGCGGCGGCGGCGGAAGCGGCGGCGGATCAGGTAAGGTCTTTTTGGGGTTTCTGGGGGACTTCACCACGCGGGACTTCCCGATCTCGGATGTCCCGCGGGGTGGGAGGTGAGTGGCCCGGGAATCTTATAGATTTCCGGGCCGATCACCCCTGGGTGTTGGTCCACTTTAATGTATTTTTTTAAATAGGAAAAATGAATCTCCCTTTGACTTCTTGTAAAGCTAGAGGTATCCTATAACAGATTAACCCTTTAAATGGCAAGCATGTGAGTGATGTTTCCCCAGTTGCGCGGCCAAAAAAACTAGAAAAAAAATAAAAAATTCACCCAGGTCCAGGACAACAATCCCAGAATGCAGAGCGGCACAGGCAGACCTCCTGTTTGCAGGCAGCCTGAGACTCCATGTGCCACCATCTTGGGTGTTTAAAGTGGACCAAAACCCAGGTTTTTGATTATCCTGGGTTTTGGTCCTTGCCCCTGGGGGAACCTGATCGGCTCACTGAGATGCAGGTTGCAATTCACAGCACAAGGTACACTGGAACTGCACCTGCTTTTCCAAATACTTAGGCCCTTATTTATGAAGGAATAGCGACAGGTAGCGACTGGTGAGCGGCCGGTAATGACGGGCCCCGCCACGAGAACGCCGGCTCCCCACCACAATCACACATTTATCAAGGCAATCCTGCTTAGCGACTGAGAGAGCGCCAGATAGCGAATCATTCATCATTATTCCAGCCTCAGCCCACAGCGCCAGCGTCCGACCTTGAACAGCGACAGGTATGACCTCGCGCTACCTGGCGCTCTCCAATGCATTTCAATGTAAAAATTCTGTGACCACTTCTGCCATTTTAAATAATTTTTTTAAGGTAAAAAATGTTTTTAAAAATTGTACAGAATTGATATTACAGGTCTGATATTAATGTATTCATATTACAAAATTATTTTAAAAACTTGTTTTTTTTGGTTTCCAAAAATATGGTTGTTTGGGGGTTAAAAAACTACTTTTAACCCATCGCCGCCAGCGCTCTGGGGTTTAAACATGCATTTTACAGCGCAAGAATTTTTTGAGCGTGATTTGTTAATGAATATGGTGGGAGCCGGTCGCTAGGGCCAGTCGCTATCATGCGCTCCCATACAGCGCGGAACCTGTCAAATAGCGACTCCTCACCCAATATTCAACATTACGGCAAACCGAGTCGCTATCAACTACCGAACAACGGCCAAGCACAGCGACTACTAGCGGGCGCTCTGAAAATGCCGCTACAGTCGCTCAACTGTCCCTACCTGCCGCTATTAATGAATCGGCCTCTTAGCATGACTTTCATTGATCAGCTGGGAAGCACATAGGCCAGGCCAGTAAATTCCAGAGCTGATTCTTAGCTGCCTTGGGTGGGTATTTGGAAGGCAATTAAACCAGCTAAATGCCCCACATTGCATGATGGGAAGAGCAAAAAATCCGGAGCACATTGTTGTAACTAAAACTAAATCATCTTAGATCCCCTTAAACTGGACCAACACCCAGGATTTTGACTATCCTGGGCTTTGGTCCACTTCGGTGGGGCACCCCGATCGGGGGTGCCCCGCTGTGTGAAACCCCCCAGAAACCCCAAAAAACTCACCTCTCCCCGCTCCCACGTGAATGCCGCAGCCAATCCCCGCCAACGTCCAGGCGGGGGACAGGAACGTACAAGCCGCTGCCGCCGCCGCCGCCTCCCGCGCGTCACTCTCGGCGCCCGCGCCGGCCATTCACAGAGGGCCGGCGCGGGCGCGCGCACGTCTGGAGGGGCGCGCGGGAGGCGGCGGCGGCGGAAGCGGCGGCGGATCAGGTAAGGTCTTTTTGGGGTTTCTGGGGGACTTCACCACGCGGGACTTCCCGATCTCGGATGTCCCGCGGGGTGGGAGGTGATCGGCCCGGGAATCTTATAGATTTCCGGGCCGATCACCCCTGGGTGTTGGTCCACTTTAATGTATTTTTTTAAATAGGAAAAATGAATCTCCCTTTGACTTCTTGTAAAGCTAGAGGTATCCTATAACAGATTAACCCTTTAAATGGCAAGCATGTGAGTGATGTTTCCCCAGTTGCGCGGCCAAAAAAACTAGAAAAAAAATAAAAAATTCACCCAGGTCCAGGATCCAGCCCAGGGAGTCTCCTCATTCTCTGCGGCTGACAGCTCCCTACTCCCTACAAAACAAGTGAGCTGACATCAGCTTAATAAGCTGATATAAACGGCCCCTCCCAGTGGCGGGAGTGAGCAGAGAGGCCTGATGTGATTGTGGAAGCGTGTGTAGGGGCAGGGGACTCCAATCCTTTACCTGAGTCTACCAATCCCTTCCAGTTGCAGAATGGACACTGGAAGGAGGTAAGTAGAAACATTACTTTGTGTGTGTGTGTGTGTGTGTGTGTGTGTGTTTTACATTTTACCCTTAAACTGGTAATGGGTCCTTGAGACTGAGGACTGGTAAGTAACCTGCCAGCAAGCAGGTGACCTGCCATAACCCCCAACTCCATTACCTGCATCTCTAAAGCCCGGTCTGATGCAGAAGTGCCCACTGCCCCAAGCCTGAGATGGTTTTGCTGATGAAGGGGGACCCCACGCCATTTTTTACAATTCTTAAGGGTTTAACCTTTTAAAAAGTAAAACAAAAGGGTTGTGTTCCCCCCTCCCCTGGTTTAACCCTTGAGCTGAGTTGTGTGAAGATTGTAGTTGTATTTCTGTGGAAATTTCATGCAACAATCTTTCAGTTCGCAGTGTCTCCTGGGCAGTGTATAGTGTTATGTATAGTGTTGTGTATGTCTATTTTTGTATATGTACAATTCTGCAATAAATTGAATTCATTAGATTTAAAGTGTGCGGCCGTTGGTGTGGATACATAAGTGGGTTAGCCCTGGAATCCAACGGTTTAAAAGAGTTTATGTGTTGTTGGGTCCCTTAGGCCAGCACCTGTTAAGAATATTTTGGGCTGTGCATATTCATTCTAAAGTGTCCTGGGCAGGATCGGGCGTCTTTTTAAATGCTACAAAGCTTTTCTACAAGATTTTTTTTTACATTTTTTTCACATAGTTCACCCAGAAATAAAGAGAAAGCATTGAAAAAATTACAAGACATTTCATATTAAAGCCCAATCTCTGCTGAAAAAAATTATATATAATTATCCAGGAAATTCCTGAAAAATGGCCTAGCAACAGAGTGTGATAAAATCTCTTGGTAGGTTGGCACTGAAGAGGCAAATGTAATTATAAAGTGGAAGAATTGTCAAAATGTGGGAGAGGCACATGGGACGGGCATCATTAACCCCTGTTATACCCCAAAAATCTTACCTTTCTCCTCGACCCCCGGTGACATCATGCAGGTTTCCTCCAGGTCTCTGGCCGCCGGCTAACGCGGTTTTATGAGAAAATGTAACAGTTATTATATAAATGAGTGTCCCATAAGATCCGGTCTGAAACAGGCCATTAGATTTGTCTTGCTTGGGCGTAATTTATCTAAAATTTACAAAATATATTTGCAGCCCTCAAATATATAAGGAAACTTAAGAGCTCAAATACATGTATATCTCCAAAAATTATGCCTTGTTTGTCTAATACGTTCATTTGCCAGTAATCTCCAAGGAAGATGATGCACTTTAAAGTTATTTTATATACCTTGCAAAATGTACAAAACAAAAATACTACAATCTGTGTTATAACATAAAAAGCCTAACAGGGCAAAAGCATATATATATTAAAACGGATTACTCATCTGTTTTAATTGCTCCACGCAGAAAATCAGCAGACCACGTCCAAACAAGATGGCTGCTGTACTTGGCTTCAAAATGCAGGTCTCTCTACCCAAGGCAAAGTCCCATCATCGTCCATCTGGTCAGGCGCACCAGCACATCTCTTCTCCAGCTGCCCTCCAAAAGAAATCTCTCCTCTCTCTCTCCAGCCTACTGTTTTTTTTATCAGGTGGACCCTTTGTTCCATTTTGAAATCTGCAGGTTGTCTGTGATTGGCCCAGGCAAAACTCACAAATGATACCCTGGCCCGGCTTAGTTTATCATAGGTAGCCAGCTTAATTTGCATACAAATGCACACCTGAAACTGGAGCTACAGTCAAACCAGTCTTCAAAGAACAAAGGGGGTTACCCACCATGCTGCACCAAACAAAAGGGATTGTCCTATATACAGTGATTGCATGTATAAGATTTTTTTTACAATTTCTATGGGAACAAAATATATAAAAAAATATCATAGCTTCACAAGATTTTGCATCAGTCCCTCATACTGATTAGTCAACTCGTTTAGTCATTATGTACAATAGCAGAATATTGAATAGAAAAGCTTTGCTGACAAATAATTCATTGCATTATGCAATGTGACACATGACCAATTCTGGTGTATTAGAGAGCATCTGCCATTATGCTTTTCACTTAATCCATTCTTGTTCTCGGTTCGGCCCATAATAGATACTAATACAGTAGATTAGGTTTTTAGAGCACTGTGTCCGGGAACTCTGTAAGCTGCTTTAGTTCTAATTACCTCTGACTTAATTGGTTAATTACATGTTAATTAGAGAAATCTAAGAAATCTGCTCCATTGGTTAGCCTCAAGGCCTAATCTTAAACCATACCGATGCTCTTTCTTTATGCCATTTATTTATGTTAATTTTCAATTTACATTTTGAGCAAGTGGAGGTATTTAATGCTGTATTTACACTAGTCTCTAATTTACCCCTGGGATGGGCATCACAGCTTTTCCAACCTGCAGTACAGCTATGGAGTTAATCATATTGTCTATGGAAAAGGCATCTTGTGTTCACATAATTTTGTATCAACACACAATATAAAGAGAAAATGTACCTGCCTTACCTGCTCCTAGTAAACAGTACCTAGTTCAGTTTGTCAGTACTTATCTTTAAATCTCTAAAATTCCCATCTGGCCATTAACAATTATGTCCATGGCATTGCCCTGATGATGTCATTGTGAATTAAGCATGTAGCGTTGCACTGGGCAAAAGTAACAATTTAATTAATGGATGTAATCTGCCTCTTTGCCCATAATCCCCATAATGGAGTACATAGAAATTCTGAAATGAACTACTGTACTTAATGTGAAAACACAGAGCAACAGAGTCTTTGTGAGCGGGGTTCAAACAAACATTGTCATCAAAGCAATTCTTGATATCCAGCGATGTCCCATGGTAACACCCAGGGCCCTCCACCTGTAGGAAATAGGCTTACCATAAGCCATATGCAAACATGCCGTCAATTACACAGCCTCTGCTTCCATTATAGACTTCCACAGCTGTGTGATCCTAATAAAGGCCACTGACCATCGAGTATTTTTGGTTGTAGTTGTGTAAACATAGTTACTAGTGAGGAGCCAGAGAGGGGACTATCTGGTTAAGAGGCCCTGCTTCCGCAAAGTCTCCAGTGCTTGGTACCCCTGAGTCTCGAGTACAATTACAGTCCTAGTATTTAGCTGTTTTTCCCCATGGGCTAGTAGTCCATTGCACCAGTCATAGGGGCTAGTAGCTCAGGACCCAGAAGCTGAGTGGTCAACCTCCAGCCTTGTAAGTCTACTAGCCCTATTCAGCATGGATGGGGTGAAACTAAGCGGCAAGATCTGTGTCAAATGTAGCTTTGTCCTGGATCCGAAGCCCATCGCTAATAGTTATAATGTGGACATTGTATTGCATTTCTCTTGATATCGTATTTCTGTATGCACTTGACCAATAAGCCTTGATTTGATCTGTGCCGGTATTGACCTGATGGCACCCATGATTACCAATGTTGAAGAAATTTGGGAACAGTGCTGGGGGTGAGAAACACTGGGGGTGAGAAACGCCATCAAATACATTTAACTCTTTTAGGAAAGCAGTTTGCAGAATAATTGGAAACCAGACTCGTTTCCAAGCCGAATTAGCTTGAACTTGTCCCAGATGGATTTTCTTTTTGGTTGCCTGACAGCTCAATAACAATACGAAAACAGCGTGCAGCAAAAAATAGGCAGTTTGGCGCCGTCTTTTGAAAATTCTGCTAGATTGGCCACCACCAAAACACAAAGAAGATGGCTAAAAATATACTTTAAAGTGATGGCCGTATAAATGCTGCCTATAGGTCGAGGTGGAAATCTCACCACGGAGCATCTGCCTTCGAGATTAACGTTACATTAAGCACAGACGCTACTTAAGCCCGGACACAAAGCAGATATTTTGGAAAGCAGCAAGAGCAGATTCACGCTCTCATTTTTTTTCTCTCTCACACCCCCCACCCCCTAATCTGACTGACGCACAGTCTTGTGATAGCGAGATAAGCCAGGTAGGCAAGTTTTTATAGAGTTGCAATTACTGAAATTGTCATTACGCTGCTCACTGTAAAATAAATACAGATAGAAGTAAAATTATGCACAGTCTAGAAGTAGAAAGTGTTTTGCTTCTGTTTGCTAAATTAATCTCTTCCTAAATGGCTGCAGGCCAGGTAGGTTAGCATTTGTGGATTCAAAGGTTTTCAGAGCTTGCAATGAGCCATGAAATTACTGCATGCAGCTGAAAATGGCAGCTGATGAAAGAGAAAGAGCGAATCCCAAAGGCGGCTCGACAGGAGGAAGCCGAGCGACCGGCTGAAAGTCTCATTTTTGATGTTGCTCATTGTGAAATGTACACCCAAACTTTCAATAAAACACAGAACCTTAATAAACCCGCTAACAATCCCCACCAATGTTTTTTTTTTTTTTGCATTTGAAGTTTTCAGTGTAATTTATCTCGCCTTAATAAAATAAGCAACGATCGTGGCATGGCGTCTTTTATTCATTCCAATGTCGTATTATGCTTATGTACTGTTATTGTGATCTTACATTTAAGATTTTATTGATGTTATGTAATTGATTTCTTGGAAAATTGATGGTGTTGATTAAAGGCCAGCACCAGCTTGTAATTTTTTTTTTTATTTGCTTTTTCATTTTTGGATAGGGCTTAGTTTATAATGCGTTTCAGCCTGCGCCATCTTGCAGTGCTATACAGCTGCCATGTGACGTGGGACGATTAAAGTGGACCAATGCCCACGGTGATCGGGCCGGGAATCTGTAAGATTCCCAGGCCGATCGATTCCCTCCCCCGGGACATATAAAATCAGGATGCCCCGCTGTGTGAATCCCCCAGGTCGCCCATAAACTTACCTTCTTTTCTGGTCCAACGGCGCATGCTATCCCTCTAGCAGGGTGCCAGGCATTTGTTTATGGGGGCGCTGGCACGCTCCCTGTTAGAGGGTAGCAGGGGATGCGGCCGCCAGCGCGCTCAGAGCTGCTTGCCTTACACGAAGGCTTAGAGACGCTGATGTGAGCGGATACGAGCACGCTGATTGGACGAGAGGCTGCGCATGCACTGTAGGACCGGGTAGAGGTGATTTTGTTTTGACGACCTGCAGGGTTTCACACAGCCAGGGGCAAGGACCAAAACCCAGGATAGTCAAAATCCTGGGTTTTGGTGCACTTTAAAGTCTCTCTCGCATAACTGTATCATATCCTCTTCGCCCCAAATTTCTCACATTAGGGTCGATTCAGCACTGTGAGAATTTTTTTTTACCTACCTTACCTTAACTCGTTATTTCTTTCCATATTTAGCTATTTTTACAAAATTGTGCACAGCTAAATTTGGTACTGAATTGCACCAAGGAAAATAATCAAACGTGAGAAAAGAAATCCCAGGGTGTTGAATCAACCCTACACTGGTGTCCAAGTTCCACCCCTTATCTCATGTAATTTTTGGTGCGTCAGTTTTCTCAACAATGCCACTTAGCACAATTATTGCTGCAAATGTATGAGCACAGCCCATGTTTTGATTTTGCTGCTTTTTTCTGGCATATAAAGGGACGGTCTCCAGCGCCGTTTAGTCTCAACCCTGGAGAAGCTGTGTGGTCCTAGGCAGACTGTGGTGGAATGTGTGGGACTCGGTGTCCCTATCTTTTCCCTCTATACTTGGGTCAGTAATTGGATTAGTAAGATATTTAGTTTGATAAGTACATTAGAGCAGAGCCAGCTCCAGGTTTATGTGGGCCCTTGGGCAGCATGGTCTCAGTGGGCCCCTTTGTGGTGAAGAGTCGTGTCAAATCACTGAGGGATGTCCCAAATTTGCATGCCTCCTAAGGATCATGCTGTTTGGATAAAAACTCTAGTTTTGGTCTACTTTGAAGCGCACCAAACCCCTTTACACCCGACCTTGGAGTCTAAAAGAATCTAGATCCTCCTGATTATGGATGCCCCTGTGTGTGACCCCCTCCCCCCCCCCTTTTTCATTACTTTCCTGGAATTGGTGAATGCACTGTGGGATCGCCAGTTTGAGTTACCGGCCAAACCAGGTGGTTTCTTTCACAAACAGGGGCATCCCAAATTGAGATGCCCCTGTAAAGCCGACCAAAACCCAGGAGTAAAATAGCTTGCATAGTGGGTATCCCAGCGATCCCAGGGGGATTCACACAGTAGGGTATTACAGATTGGGATGCTCCAGGGATAGGAAATCAGCTGTGGTGGGCAACTTAAAAGCAGAACAAAACCCAGCACTTCCTCCCCTGGAATCTAAATCGAGATGTCCCATTGTGTGGAACCCCCACCATTGAGGAGAAGTTGGGCACCAGCTGTGGTGGTGCCCTCCCAGTCCGCCGCCGGTCAAGCCCCATTGCACACCCCAAAGGCCGACCCTGTCAGTGGGCCCCCCAGAGAGTCGGGGAACCCAGGCAGCTGCCCCGCCTTGCCGGGTGCTGAAGCCGGCCCTGCATTAGAAACTGGTCTGGATGTAAAACTAAGTTGTTTTTGTACAGGGCACGTTATTATTAGGTCTAGGCACACATTTAACTTGCTATCACCTTATCCCCATTAAACCGGACCAACAGCTTGGCACAGTTAGAATGGCCATTTTGGAGCTTCCTCTCCCAACTGACATAACTGAAATGAACAGTAACAGGAAGCCCAGCACGACTTCCTGTTTGCAGGTGGCCTGCAAGCCCATGAGCGGCAATCTTGTTTTTAAAATTTACCCCAGCAGACATATGAAAAAGGTAAATTATTTTTTATGAGCAGCAATCCAAATTGCCCTGGAGAGAGATCTGTATGAGCACTGTTTGATGTGTTGGTATGATTTAATTCATTTTTGACTTTTGATCCACTTAAGAACAGTGTAAAATTAGTCATTTTGAAGAATCTCAAAATCTTTAATTATATGTAAATACCTATGCAACCCTTCTTACTTCACTTTAATTTCAGGGTCGTAGCTGAGCTGGTTGTGCCATGGTGCAGCTGTGAGACCACTGTGACTTGCCATGTTCAATTGTGCTGAGAGCACCAAGAGACAGAGTGACTGTAGTTGCATGGATCTGAAGGAATGAAATGTAAATCAGGCAAACTTTACAGCGCCCACCCTGCAACAAGGGAAATGAAGGAGAAGCACATGGGAAAGGTTTCTGATGAGCTGCTCTTATTATTGCCATTAGGTTTAGTGTCCCTTGAATTGGCATTTATTGATTACACACTTGAGCACTATACATCATCGGTACTATTAAATATTTCATTATATTTTATTGGACTGATATCACTAATTATTTATTTGTCATAAATATAAATTGCCGGGTTGGATTTGTGGGGGGACATGGATACATCATGAGTGCTGTGTGAATGGGTTTTTAAAGAGTAATTCCACTTTCTATGGGATTTTAAAAAAATTAGGTACTCAAGGTGCTAGGTATTATTATTATAGAGAGGGTTAAACTGAGCGGTAAATTGGTTCCCAGGCCCTGAATAATAATGATGATAATTTTGTATAAATAATAGTGATGGAGCTACTCCCACCCCCTTTGCATTATTATTATATTAATATTTTTTATTTGTTTGCAACTGTGTTTTAAAAAGTTTTTTTCAAGCAACAATGTGTTTACTCAACACTAGACCAAAATGGTGTGTTTGATGTATAGAGCAAAGACTTCCTGACTCTGGCTTAATAATCATCTGAATGAATCCCCAAATTCCTGCGTTCCAAGATTTAACTCCTCCTGCTCTATTTCAGCCTCTTCAGATGAGAGGATCTCATCTCTTGTGTCTTGTCTTCCAGTAGCTAAAGGGTTAGGATATTTCCATGTTCTGCTTTGTGGTTGGAGGGAAGCTCAACCTTGTCAGTGTAAGGTTTTAGGGATTTGTAGTAAGCAGCTATACTAAGAGCTTTACTCAAGGCCAGGAAATCCACTCCCACTTTAGTAACACAGAGCCACAGGAATAAAGAAAACATGGAAACTGCAAATCACAGGTCGGGGGAAAAGAAAAAAAAACACAAGCTTACTCTGAGAAACGATCTGGAAAGGTAGAGCATGAAAAGGAGTCTGGATTCCTTGCTGCAATAGACACTTGAAATAGTTCCAGCACGTGTCGGCCGGGTGACGCGTTTTTGACGATCGGCTTGCCCTTAGTCGTACCATCAATTTATAGCTGGACTGGATGGTGCACACTGGACTGGGCAGACAGACTAAACAAATAAGGCAGAACCGCAAAAAAAACTTTTTCTAAAAATGTTTTTTTAATGGTATTTAATAGATTAAAGATGGTTTGATATTTCAAATATATATTTTGTTGCCTAAGTTGTTTTGATGAATTTTTTCAATCGTTGATCCACTGTTGATAGCTGGCGCAATGCATCAGAAAGCACAGCAAAATGGTTTTGCAGTAACCTGCATGGCCCAAGAACATCATGCTGTAAGCTAAATTTTGCTCATTTTTATTAGGCTTCGTGTTTGGTGCAACATACCAGCTGCTCAAGCAACATCAGGAGATAGACATATAGAAAGTTGATGGCAGAAGGGGACCACATGGTCCATCTTGTCTGCAGTTATGTGTGTACGTTCTCTTTATCTTAGGATAGATGTATGCTTATCCCAGGCATATTGAAAGGGACCAATTAGACCATTGCAATGGGCATTTCTTACAGTCCTAAACGGTTTTCAGTTTTTAAATTGAAGAAGAAATGGCTGAGATATCAAGGTTTACATTTAAACCCTATGATTTTGTTTCTGAAAAAGGATTTGTGGCCCTTGGAGCTGTGATGATGATAATAACATAACAGGCAGGGTCTGTAAGAGACCGATATTATGCTGTGCTCCTCCCTCACTCCATCTTGCTAGTGTTCTTATACACTGGTTGGAATCAGTTGTTACATACCAACAGTAGTAATTTCTGCAGGCTCTATTGTCTTATTCCAAGGTGTTTGTGCCACCTACCACAAGCACATAGGCAGCCACGGGTAGTTCAAATGCTACTTAGGTGCGGCGCTGATAGAAACACTAATTAGGTGCGGTGATGCTTAGCGATGATAGCGCTATTTAGGATGTGAGTTAGGGTCGCTACCAAGGGTGGGGGGAGGCAGAATGGAAAGATGGTTGCAGGATACTAGTGTGCTCAGTCTTGCTGAGCTGACAAATGGGGGTGGAGCTATAGAACACCAGGAAAGCCCTGTAATTGGTGGTCTATGGCAAAGGAATTTGGAGGGTTTGCCACTACTCTTTGCCTTGTTTCTACTTCCAGGATCAGCTGTGTTCTGACAGGAAAGGAGAGGGCAGCAACGAGGAAGTGAGCTGCTGAATGATATTTTATACACTTTGCCTACAGAGTCCCTTTGATTTCACTTACTGTCGATTTTCCAACTACTGCATCCGCTACTCTTTCAGTAAAATGTTATTTTCTGAGCTTCACGTTCTTCCCCTTGCTCTACCATTAAAGTCCCGATTTACCGGCCACTTTGCCTGTCTTTGCCAGTATATACTGCAAAGTTTGCCTTGAATTTACAGAATTACAAGGAGTAATCCTGGTTTTCCCAATGACCATTATTGGTATCAATAGTTGTTTTCCAAGATTGTCTCTCTAGTTAATTTTTGTGATGATCCCTGAAATTTTGAACTTGAATGTCAGTTATTTACCAATTTCTCCAGAAAGAATGCCACACTGCCTTTGAGGAATGGGATGGGGAGAATGCCGCACTGCCTATGGGGATTGGGAGGAGGGATGCCACACTGCCTATGGGGATTGGGAGGAGGGATGCCACACTGACTATGGGGAATGGGAGGGGGAAAAGCCGCACTGCCTTTAGGGAATGGGACAGGGGGAATATCATACTGCCTATGGGGAATGGGATCGGGTGAATGCCACACTATAATGGAGAATGGGAGGGAAAATGCCACACTGTCTTTGGGGGATGGGATGGGGGGAATGCCACACTACCTATGGGGAATGGTATGGAGGGAATGCCACACTGCCTATGGTGATTGAGAGGAGGAATGCCACACTGCCTTTGGGAGGGGTAATGCTACACTGCCTATGGAAATGGGTTGGGAGGAATGCCAGACTGCCTATGGGAATGGGATGGGGGAATGACACACTCCTATAGGAACAGGGTTGGGAGGAATGCCACACTGCCTATGGGCACTGGGAGGGGGGATGCCACACTGCATATGGAGATTTGGAGGGGGGTGCCACACTGCCCTTAGGGAATGGGATAGAGGAATGCCACACTGCCTATGGTCATCTGCAGAGAGGAAGTGCTGCTGAATGTTCATACCACTGTGCAATGGGGTTATGTCGGTTAAATACAAGCAGCAGCACAACTGGGAAACAAATCTTTCAAGGTGCTTTAGCCACTACCACTAAACAATCGGTGAGGTGGTGTTTCAGATTTTAGTGGATGCAGGAGCAAATGTAAGTGCTGATAATGATCCAGTATCATGCATGCAGATGGCCAAGACAGTTTGAGGGAGTTTTCTTTCCAACTGTGCAAGGCTGTTGATCCGTTTTTTTCGCTTTGTCAGGTGGTGCAACTGTGACTGAGCCAAAATAGGGCCTAGATTGGCTGGTAGTGGAGAGTGTGTTGGTGAAGGGGCCCCAATGCAAGAGGAGAAACCTGGAGCTTTCAGGTGCATAACTAAAGCCTATTCATGCTTCCACTTGTAAACAGTATCTGCAGCTAAACTAAGCATAATATCCTGGCAACTCTTTAATGATGTCAGTGTCGTTAGGTTACCAAAGACTTCTCAGACTGGCCAGATCCAAGCAATGTCCGGTCAAATACAGAACATTATTTATAGGGATTGTCCAGGTAAAAAAAAAAACATGCTGAGCCAGGTACAGCCCCACCTTTGTACTCCCCCTCTATTGGAATGAATGGAGTGGGTGTGCAGAGAGGTAGAATTCCTTCTTAATGGAGGCCGCCATGATTGACTGGCATTGAGCAGCAGGGACCTAATTTTCATCATGTGGTAAGTTGTAAAATGCCAGTGTCAGAAAAAGTAGCTGTGGGGGACAAAAGGTGATATAGCTTATATTTTAACCCTTTAAGTGCCAGCCTACCTGGAGTTTTTGTCACACTCTGTTGCCAGACCATTTTGCACTATTTTGCGCTCCCCATGTTCAAATGTGATTTTTGAAGGGATTTCCAGGGATTTCCCAGGAAAATGATATATTGTTTTTTTCAGCAGAGTCTGGGCTTTAACATGAAATGTCTTGTTTGTCATTTTTTAGGTGTATTCTCAATATTTTTGGGTGAAATATGTGCAAAAAAAAAAATAAAAAAAAAATTTTACATATTGTAGTTTTTTTTGTAATAAAAAATGTAAGTTTGTCAATGAAATCTTATTGCGTGTGAAATCCCAATTTCTCCCGGTTACAGCG
Source organism: Gastrophryne carolinensis (assembly GCA_027917425.1). NCBI lineage: Eukaryota > Metazoa > Chordata > Amphibia > Anura > Microhylidae > Gastrophryne > Gastrophryne carolinensis. The sequence continues at coordinate 392,019,549 of CM051239.1, read as the reverse complement.
GTACCACATATGTATAGGTAGACACCCTTTCCTGCCCAGGAGACTCCCCCAAACTGAAACAGCGCTTTAGGGGATTTTCAGATAAAATACAACTGTGCTACGCAATATGCGCACCTTGCAGTTTTTCCAGAAAAACAACCCTTTACATTTGAAATACCCCCAACAAACTATATATTCTCTGGAAGTACACACCTCAGGCTTTCTAGGCGTACCAGGCTTGTTGATGTGGCCATAGTTTTCTGGAAGTAATCCCTCAATGGATTCTTTGGTTGCAAAGAGTTTCCCTAAAAAAAGGATAAAAAAGCAGAATCAAAGCCACATTTTCCTAAAAAAACTATATACAAACAAGAAAAAACAAGTTTAATCTGAAAACGCAACATCCCCCGAACAGAACAACACCCAACATGCATAGCTACTGTGAAGGGAAGAGTTGCCAAACACCCCAAAGTAAAGCATGTGCGTAACGGTAATTTTACTTGAAAATTTCAGCTCTGCAGACAAAGTGCGCACCTTGCGATTTTTCAACCAAAACAACCCTTGACATTTGGAATATCCCCCATAAACCATATATTCCCTGAAAGTACACACGTTAAGCTTTCTAAGGGTACCCAGCTTGTTGTAGTGGGCTCATCTTTCTGGAAGTAATCCCTCAAAGAATTCTTTGTTTGCGCAGGGTTTCCCTAAAAAATTTATAAAAAAGCTGAATATAAAACACCTCTTCCTAAAATATAAATATGCAAACCAGAAAAAACAAGCTAAGTCTGAAAGCGCAAGGTCCCCCGAACAGAACAATACCCAACATGCATAGGTACTATTAACCGTTTTAATTGCCAGCCTACTTGAGATTTTGTCACCCTCTGTTGACAGGTCATTTTTCCCCATTTTGCGTCATGTTTTGCGCCATGTTTTGCGCCATTTTTGCTGGAACTTTCAGGAAAATTATATATATTTTTTTTTGCAGCAGAGTTTAGGCTTTAACATGAAATGTCTTGTTTGTAAATTTTTTTTTTTTTTTACAATATTATTAAGTAAAAATAATAAATAAAAAATTTTTTTAGAAAATTGACTCCTTTATTTTAAATAAAAAATGTATTTTATTAAGGAAAATCATATTGCATGTGAAAGCCCCATTTCTACCGATTAGAACGGTACCACATATTTATCGGTAGCCCCCTGTTCCTGCCCAGGAGACCCCCCCTAACTGAAACAAGTATTTTATAACATTCACAAAAAAAAAACTACCATCCACACTACAAAGGGTTAAATCGAGAAAAAAAATGACATAGGGTCCCCCCTCCCAGGGGAGGGAGACCCCATTTTTTTTTTTTTTTTTTTAAGGGTTAAAAACCCTTAAAAATAAAAAAAAAAATTGACGTGGGGTCCCCCTTACCCAAAGTAACCAGCCCGGGACCAGCTATGGGGGCTTGTAGGCACAGAGTGGGGGGGCCAGCTTTTGTGGCCCCCCCACCCTGCAGCCTATGAGCCCACATAGCTTATGTGGGCCCGGGCTCTTCTGCCCCCCCCCTGGCCTTTGGGGAGGCAGGTAATGGGGGTGCCAGGGGTTAATGCCATCCCCCCAGCCTTGTGAACTGGTATAGGGGTCATGGACCCCTTACCAGTTCACAAGGGGTTAAAAGTAAAAAATCACACAGACACAGAGAAAAAAAATCTTTATTTTTCTTTTTTTACACTGTACTCACCTCCGATCCGGCGTCCCTCGCCGCTGTTTGTCCCGCGCCGCTGTCACTGACAGATGCCGGTAGTGATCGGCGCAGGGCGGGTGACAGGCGAGGGGGCTCCGATCGGAGCCTCCTCGGCTGACATCCGCCCTGCTCCGATCACCACCGGCATCTGACAGATGCCGGAGCTCGGAGGGGGTATAGGAGGAGCGGGATGACGTCATCCCGCTCCTCCCACAATGGGCGGAGCTAAGCGGCGGCGGCCATCGCCGCCATTACAAGAGGTGAGGACCCGGAAGAGGGTCCTCACCTGAAGACTGCGCAGCCCAGGGGGGGGAACGGACCCCCCCCCCCGGTGAAGAGGAGACCCGGACAGAAGGCTCGGGCGCGGAGGTGAGTAAATGACAGTCTGTTTTTTTTTACAGCGCCGATGTCAGCGCTGGAAACGGGGGGGGGGGCGGCTGGTTTCGGGCCCCCCCCTGAAGACGGAGGATGACGGGGGGGCGATCGGATGCCCCCCGCAGGAAGAGGGGACCCCAAGCTTCACGGGGATACCGGAGGTAAGTGTTTTTTTTTTTCTATTTTTTAACTGTTTGGGGGAAATGCCAGGCACGTAGTTTCTACGTGCTTGGCACTTAACGGTAGGAGAAGCAACCACGTAGAAACTACGTGCTTGGCATTTAAAGGGTTAAAGAATAATTTTATTTAACTAATTTTAACAATAACCCTCTTGCCAACACCCTACCGGATGTGCCTGATGGGACAGCTTCTGTGCCCTCAAACACACACATTCTGCCCATACATAACTCAGACAACAATAAAAACAGATAAAAAGAGGATGTGTAAAAGAAAAACAGAGGAGGGAATGTGGAAAAAGTAGAGAGCATAGAAAGGATGAAATAGAGGGACATGGAAGGAAGACAACAAGAGAGAGATTGGGGAAGTAGAAAAAAGAAAGATGGAAGGTATTAAACGCACTGAAAAAAAGAGAGAGAAGAAGGAGAAGTGAACTGAGGAGCAGATGGAAAGAATGTGAAAACAGAAAATGGAAAGAAGGAGTGGAATGGAGGGAGTGTTGAAAGAGGAGAAGACGCAAACTTGAAAAAAGAGAGAATGTTGAAATGAGAGAGATAGTGGGAGTAAGAACAGAGAAAAAAATGGAGGGACCAAATAATACAGAAAAATGTAGATAGAGTATACTAAGGAAAAAATGCAAAAAAAGAGAAGAAAAGGATAGATACAAAGATATAGGCAATTTGCAAAACAGAAAAAGATGATGTGGCAAACGGGGATGGGATAAGTAGCAAAACATCGACGTCGCTGTCGGAACAGGTAAAAATACAATTCTGTGATTACTCACCTGCAGAATTGATATTATGAGTATACAGTACATCCTGCTCCAGATAAGAATCATTACACTTGGGTATTACTCTGCCAGATGGCGCTGGACTGCAGAGACAGCGAAATTGGTTCCTCCCGACCCCTCAAATACCCGGGACCTCCCACAAATCCCCAGCATTGAAAAGCAGTTAACGAGAAGCCGGGAGAATTTAAACAGAACCAACTAGTAACTATAACAATGATAACAATCACCATACAGGGGATCCAGGATAATGCAAAAACCAAGGGTGGGGTGGAGCAGGACGTACTGTATACTCATAATACAAATTCTACAGGTGAGTAATCACAGAATTGTATTATTCTTAGTATACAGTACGTCCTGCTCCAGATAAGATTCTTTACGTCTGGGACATCCAATAGCAGTGTCCATAAAGTAGGGTGGGATCCCCAAAGGTAACAACAGACAGGTCAGACCACTGCCGCCTGCAGAACCTTGCGGCCAAAAGCAGCATCAGCTGAGGCCCTAACATCAACCTTGTAAAACTTTGAAAAGGTATGAACAGAAGACCAAGTAGCGGCCTTGCAAACTTGGTCAACAGAAGCCTGGTGCTGAAAAGCCCAAGAGGCACCAATAGCACGAGTGGAATGAGCAGTAAGGCTGAAGGGAGGATTCTTCCCCTTAGCAGAGTAGACCTGAATCACAGCCTGACGGATCCATTTGCTTATAGTAGATTTAGCAGGAGCCAGACCCTTTCTAGGACCAGAAGGGACCACAAAAAGAGCATCAGTTTTCCTGAATGGAGCAGTAGCCACCAGATAGTACTTCAAACACCTAACCACATCCAAAGAATGCAAGACCCTCTCCTTAGCATTACTAAGATTAGGGCACAAAGAAGGAAGAACAATGTCCTGATTCAAATGAAAGACAGACAAAACCTTAGGCAGAAAATCTGGTTTGAAGCGAAACACCACCTTGTCCTGGTGTCTCTCAAAGTAGGGGTCTGGATGGAAAGCGCAGCCAATTCAGACACACGCCTAAAAGAGGTGATAGCCACCAAAAAGACAACCTTGAGAGTAAGAATGGCCAGGTTCAAAGGGATCACCCTGTTAGGCAGACAAGACCAAGTTCAAATCCCAAACAGGCAACATAGGCTTACGTGGGGGACGCACATGAGTAACCCCCTGGAAAAAAGTCCTGATCAGAGAATGCTGGGCAAAGGACCTCTGGAAGAAAACAGCCAGGGCAGAGACATGACCCTTCAGAGTACTGAGTTGGAGCCCCAGCTCCAATCCATGCTGCAGGAACTCCAGGATCCTGGGAATAGAGAACACACAACAGGGAAGAGACCTAGCCTCACACCAGTCAATGTAGGCACGCCAAACCATATAGTAAATAGAAGAAGACTTCTTCCTAGCCTTTATCATGGTATCAACAACCGAGGTAGACAGCCCCTTCTCCATCAAGATGGAGGTTTCAGCAGCCAGGCCGTCAAAGCCAGAGTTTGTAAATTGGGATGGCGTAAATGACCCTGAGTGAGCAGGTCTGGAACCATGGGCAGGGCGTACTGATCTACTGCCAGCTGCACCACGTCTGCGAACCACACTCTTCTGGGCCAAATGGGGGCCACCAGGATTGCTGGCACCCCCTCCTGAGCTATCTTGCGCAGAACTTTGCCCAACAGGGGGAACGGGGGAAAGACATACAGGAGCTGAAAGTCCTGCCGTGGCATTGCTAGGGCATCTGTGGCCAAGGCAAGAGGATCCTGGGACAGGGAGACAAAGGCCGGGAACTTGTGATTGTGACGGGATGCAAACAGATCCACATCTGGTTGGCCCCAACGGTGACACAGAGATTGAAACACCCTATTGCAGAGGGACCATTCTCCCAGGCGAGAGGTCCCCCTGCTCAGAGAGTCTGCCTGCAGATTCTCCACCCCAGGGATGTACACAGCTGATATGCAGGGAACATTGTCCTTCACCCAGGCCAGGATGAGAGACACTTCCTGGAGGGCCCTCTTGCTCCGGGTCCCTCCCTGATGATTGATGTAGGCAACCGCCGTCTGGTTGTCCGAGCATACCTGAACAGGCAGGCCCCGAAGGTGATGAGTCAAATGAGTAAGAACCAACCTGATCACCCGCATTTCCATAATGTTGATAGGTGTGTGGGCCTCCTGAGGGCCCCACCGCCCTTGGAACTGCAGGGACTTCCAGAAACCCCCCCCAACCTGTCAGACTGGCATCCGTGGTGACCGTCTCCCAGCAGGGGGCCAGAAAGGATCTGCCCAACAACAGGTTCCTGAAGTCCAGCCACCACGAGAGGGACCGCCTGCCTATGGGGGAAAGCACAAGGACCTGGTCCAGGGATGCAGGATCCTTGTCCCATAGTGACAAAAGGTGGAGTTGCAGAGGCCTCACGTGGAACTGGGCATAAGGGACCGCCTTGAAGCACGACACCATCAGGCCCACCAGCTGCATTGCCTGCCTGATGGAGGGATGAGGGCAAGAGAGCAGGAACTGAACCTGCGCTAGCAGACTGTCCACCTTCTGCTGAGGAAGAAAAATCCTTGCCTGAACTGTATCCAGATTCATTCCCAGGACGGATGTCACCAAGGAGGGAGACAGAGAAGACTTAGGATGGTTGATCACCCAGCCAAATGACTCCAGAGTGGACACTACCAGCTGAGTATTCAACTCTGCCTGTTGGAGGGACTGGGAAGTGATGAGAATGTCGTCCAGATAGGGCAGCATGCGAATGCCCTGAGACCTGAGCAGAGACATCACTCCTGCCAGCACCTTGGTGAACACTCTGGGAGCTGAAGTGAGACCGAAGGGCAATGCCACAAATTGGTAGTGCTGATCCTCCAGAGCGAACCTGAGGAATCTCTAATGACCTGGAAACACAGGAATATGAAGGTAAGCATCTTTGATGTCCACAGACGTCATGAAGTCCCCTGGACGAAGGGAACTGATGGCAGAGCGCAGAGTTTCCCTACGAAAGCGCCTGCAGCTGACAAATTTGTTGAGGATCTTCAAGTCCAGGATGGGCCTGACTGACCCATCTCTTTTGGGCACGGTGAAAAGGTTGGAATAGAACCCCTTGCCCCTTTCTCGCAAGGTGACCTGACAGATGACCCCCAGCTCCAGAAGGCTTTGCACCGCCAGAACTAGAGCCTGAGCTGACACAGGGTCCTGAGAAATCCGGGATCTGATGAATCTTGCCAGGCAGCAAACTCTATCTTGTAACCAGAGGACACTACCTCCTGAATCCACCGGTCTGAGACATGAAGCCTCCAGACTTGAGCAAAGCGCTGAAGCCGCCGCCCCACCCGGATGGGTGAGGGCGCCCCCCCACCCGGATGGGTGAGGGCGCCCCTTCATGCCTGAGGGGGCTTGGGAGAAGACTTAAGCTTAGAGCCCCAGGAGGAGCCAGGGCGACCACGTCCTCTGCCCCTACCCCAGAAATCTCCTCGGGCCCCGGTAAGGGAGACCCTCCTCCCCTGTCTGGCACCACGGTAGGGGGAAGAAAAGGAGCCCTGTCCCCGAAAGGGCTGAGACTGCCACCTGCATTGGGGTAACCTGCCTCCCTTAGCAAACAGATCCAGGCGGTCCCCAAACAGGTGTAGTCCTTTGAAGGGAATACCAGTGAGAGCTTTCTTGGCAGCGTTGTCAGCAGCCCACTGGCGCAGCCAAACCAAGCGGCGTATAGCCACCACCAGGGCAGAGGTTCTGCCACACATTCTAATGGTATCATCCAAGGCAGAGAGGACATAAGTCACAAAAACCTCACAACGAGAGAGAGCATTAAAAAGGACCTTCACTCTAAATAAGAGTCTATCTTATATGTTTCCCACACCCTGTACATACAGATTGCTCACATTAAAAATCATCCTACCTGCATCTACTGCATGTTATGAGCCTTTAAACATCCAAGATGGCGGCTCATGGGACATCAGGCAGCCTGCAAACAGGAAGTGCCTTCTAACTGTGCTGCTCTGCATTCTGGGATTGCTGACCTTTTCCTGACCCCAGCTCTGCTCTGTCTGAGCAAAGCAAAGCTATAATCCCACCCCCTGCACTTTACCCCCCTCCTCTCCTCAGTAAGTTTGATGCTTCTAAGTCAAGATGGCGGCGCCCATATACTAAAGTCCTGAACAGAGTTGCAGCCCAGTGGGGGAAAGAATAATAAGTGATTAAAAACTTAAAATATATTAATTTTTAGATGCTGGGAAATCATTTATAAGGGTTTGGGCTTTTCAATAAATCATGGTGAAGGTCCGGTTTAAACTCCTCACTAGACACATCATCAGGGGCACCATCTAGGATACTTCTAAGCAGGGTCCTAATAGCCACAGCCGTAATGGCAGAGGCACAGACGACCCCACACATGCAAAGGCATGGGACGCCAGCTGATCAATACGCCGGTCCTCACTATCCCGCAGCGTAGTAGAGTCAGGGGAATGCATGACAGAGGTGTTAGACAACCCTAGGACCGGGGCATCCACCTCAGGAGGGGATGACCAACGCTTCACCACATCAGCAGGAAAGGGATACCTCTTATCCCAACTCTTAGGTACACCAGGAAGCCTGCTGGGGCACTCCCATTCCCTGAGCATGAGATTATTAAAATGGGCTTGCTCGTGAAACTCTGGGGGCCGCAACCGGGGGAGAGATAGACAGCACCTCAAAAATCTGAGCCAACAGCCTATCAGTATCATCTGGGACCCAGGGGCCAGAGCCAGAATCATCATGACCCCTGGGTCTCTCGTCAGATGACTCAGAGTCAGAGAATAACTCCCCTTCTTTCAAAGGGGTATAGCCAGACAGATCCAAAAACTCATCAGCCTCCATAGGGAAGAGAGTGACATCAGGCGTTAAGTGCCGCTTTTTAGCAGAGGCCTTACGCGCCAAAGTATTAGCAAGCAACTTCTCAACACTAGCCAGTCTGGAAGACACATCAGGCTGAGAATCCCCACTAGTATGCAACTCAATGGGAGTCAGATTTAAGCTTGGGGGAGTAGGTGAAGCCATACGAGGTGCAGGCCCAGCTACTGGTAAACCACGCTGCAGCGCAAGCACTTGCTGGGCACAAGGTATACAGACCCGCACATTGTCAGCACCAGTAGGGAACACCCCACAAGCTACACACAGCCGGGCTTGTCCCAAAGGAACCCCGAGCACATTATCCTGAGACGCCTCCATATGGTGATTATAGCGGCACAATAGGCCGATAGGGATTCATTCTAAAAAAGCAACCCGGGATGCCCCAATAGCCCGCTAGGGAAGTGGGAGTAATTTGCACACTAGGCCTCACAAGTTTAATAACTGAATACAGGGAGTAGGGCTGGGAGAAACCAATAGAGGTCGGCCCGTCTGAAAGACATAAGCGAAGAGAACCCCGTAAGTGACATGTATAATGACATAGGGTAATAAAAACCGCCCGCGAGGGCACTCACGGACCTCGGTAGGTAGACGCCAGTCACGCAGCAGCCGAATCCAGAGAAAATGGCGCTGGGTATACCTCGAGGGGCGGGCTGCGGAGACAGTGACGAGGAACACGCCAACCGCGGGCCCCGCCCCCCCGAAGAGCGCAAAGCAGCACACATGACAAGCAGCCAATAACGGCACACCAGCGCCTGAGGTAACGCCGCTCCCAAGCGCGGAGCACAGTGGAAGCGCGTGCGGTGGCGGCATATTTAAAACCGCAACCAGTGCAACCAAGTCAGCGAGGCAACTGACACCAACCAGACAAAACATAATACAGTGAAGCACCAAGGCATATACACACACACGCACCCCCCCCCCCCCAAGAGCTACAAGGGAGAGCAAGGGAGGACAGCGGCCCCTTAACATAGGACCCACCGATAGACAGGGGCAAGGGGCAATAGGGTGGGAGGGGCATCCCATAGAGGCTCACCATATGTCTATACCGCCTAGTTATTCCTTCTATTCTTTCTTTCTTTATTCTTTCATTCCTTCTATTCTTTCTTTCTCTATCTTTTATTTCTTATATACATTCTCTTTGTTTCATTCCTTTTATTCTTTCTTTCTTTGATTTCATCTATTATTTCCTTTTCTATTCAGCAATAGGATGGGGTCAGCAGTGGGGTGCGATGGAGTCCCCTCTTTAACATCAGGCCCCATGCATGCAGCCTTACCACCATGTGTGTCAACACATAAAGCAAGGGGCCCACTGAGACTGTCACCCAGGGGCCCTGCATTGACATGGAGCCAGCCCTGAGCACTGTATACCCAGTTAGCCTTAATTCTTCACTTTCTACTGCCTAGTATTTCAGAAAATGTACAATCTTCCCAACATTTTTTATGTTAATTTACATCTAAACATGATTTTGGGGTCATTAAAATAACAACTATTACTCACTGGTCATGTACTTTAGTTGTCCTATAGGACTTCATAGCTACTTATAGCTACCCCTCACATTTTCAGGCTTTTATTAGCTAACATCCAAGTAATCATGATACAGATTTTACCCATGAAATGTGCAAAAAAAAATTGTTGGACTTTGTTTATGAAATTGATATCTGTCATCCCAGAATAATAGCTTCCATCAGTGACACATAAACAGTGTACAGTGTGTGATTTGTTTGTGTACTTTGCTTTATATTCTCACAGTTGTCCTCCCCAGATGGCAGAATGTGGGCTCAGATGGTGCGGCTGGAGCACGCTGCTGTTTTAATGTTATTTTGCTGGCAGGCATGAGCTGAGCCGTCCTCTGATCTCCCGTGCTGGAGGTATGGATTTCCATCCCTCTCCCTGATAACATGGCCCCCTACCACCCCCTGTGCGACATGACAGAAGCAGAGGTCCCGAGTCCCGACACATGCATCATCTCCTGCAAGTCTAGGATCACAATATCAAGAGAGAGAGATAGTCGCCTGCTTGTATGTCTCTCCGCTTGTTAAAGGTCAACCAGCTACAACTTGATTTCATTTGCTTAACAGATACATCTTTTTTTTTAATGGTGGTGAATTCAATATGGAGACAAGCTGGGAAAGGAGAAACACCTCCAGCCCAGTAGCTTGACATCATGAAAGAATGGTGCTCTAGATATAGAACGATCTACAGGGGCATCAACTCCTCCCCGATCTAAATGCTCTCCATTGTCCAATGGGTGGGAGCACAACAGCAGAGAACACGAGAGGCCTCTGCGTGACTCTCCTGTGCTGCATTAAAATTCAAGGGTGGATCCCACATTGGTGAGTGGGGCTCGGATGTGGGATAGACAGTGACTTAAACCAGACCAACTTTAACTTTTGGGCCAGTATTCATGATTTCTAGGATGCATCTCAATTTAGGATGCCTCCTAGGAATCATGAATACTGGTCCAAAAGTTAAAGTTGGTCTAGTTTAAGTGGGGAATTCTCAATAAGGGTAAAGCGGTGGGAGTTGTTGGCCATAACCACTCCCAGGTGAGTAGCTCTGAAATTTTTGATTGTCTCAACTTTGGGCACTCAAAATTAGGAGTAGGGACCCCACCAAAAGGGGCGCCTTGACGTGGCGCGGGGTTTAATATATGCAATTGCAATTGTATGCAAACTAAGGCCCCTAGTTTCTGTACAGGATTCATATGCCTGTTTGCTAAATATTATATAGTGATGTGAGGGTTAAACTGGGCTGTAAATTGGTTCCCAGGCCCTGAATAATTTTGTATAAATAGTAGTGATGGAGCAACTCCCATCCCCTTTACTCAGAAAATAGATAACACTAATAAGGGGTTCTAAAAGGTCCAGACCCTTGGTAAGATTTGTAGCTGCCTGGCCTGAGTAAAATGCTCCTTGAAGGCTGTAAAACCAATGCCACTTTTTTTTTTTTTAACTTGGGGGAGTATTTTAGTGTATAGAGTAGTAGAGTCAAAAAGGAATGGATTTGCATGGCTCCGCCTACTGCTAAGGATAATGGGTAAATACTGTTATTCTTAGTCTGTATGTGCCATGTAAATACATTCGGTCTCAAGAAAATGCACCTTACCTTGTACCCCTGAATTAGGTGGCCTTTTGGTCTCTTTTAGCCTATTATATTATGCCAAACATGTCTCTCTCTCTAACTGCAAATTGATCTACAGATCATGTGGGCTCACACACTTTTTTTTTTATAAAACACCTGCAATAGTCAGATCACAAATTTGCGCTGGGATGGACAGAGGTTCCTGCCAACGGAACTTAAACAAATAATCTTGCACTTTAGATATTAATTGATCTATGATTATATCCTGCACATTATATTTCTTCAAAAGAACATTTTCATGAATTTAAGTAGAGTCCATAAAGGAATTATTAACAGTTCTTAAACCACCACGTGGATCTTATCTTTCAAAAATCTTCATCCGTGATTCCCAGCCACCAAAGCAAGCAATTGCACGTACCCAATCATTAAATGAAAAACGCCTTTAAATCCTCCTTGATAGCAAACAATTGTCAGATAAGATCCAATCCTCTTATATTTATATACTGTGGTAAATTGTACAAAAATGTCATAAATGGTGTGTATTTCTCCTCTGCTAGGCTGTATTAGGCACTATCCGTGCCGGGGTTTCAGGACCCAGGTCACTTTCCCCAATCCCTTTCAGGTTTGTTCCATGATCTTAGGCCGTGCACAGGTGATCAGGCTGATTGCAGGGGAAGCCTGAATAAAAAGGAGTCACGGCCTGTCAGTTGTCTTTTTTTGACCAGCCTGTAGGAAGGAGCCCAGGCTGAGGTGCACATGTGGTGAAGAAAAGGACTGTATGCAAGCCGAAGGACTTGGCTTTTGCACCCCCTAACTGTGGACTTGTGGAGATGAGCAGCAGAGGGCTGATACGCCCTGCGAAATGGATTTGGACTTACCTTGAAGTTACAGCTTGCTGGAGTACCCAGCCCTGGACTTACAATTGTTTGGTGAAGTAACCACTTTTGATTTATTGCGTTGATGCTACAATCCCTGAAATGAGTGATGACATGCATTTGAATAATCAATAATCTCAATAAACCCGTTTTGCTGTTGAAAGACTGTTGTCCGTGTCACTGCTGATCACCCAACCGCTCACAATTGGTGGAGGATGCGGGCACAGTGACTGTTGTTAGGGGCAATGGAGTGACAAAAACGCGCTGCATTTTGGATGTCGAGAGTGAAAGCAGCGACTAAGATGTCTCACCAAACGCAAATGGAGGAAGTGGTTAAACAGCTAATCCGGGCTAACCTTCAGCAGCAGCGAGCCCTGGAACAACAGCAGCACACACAGCAGAAAGCCCTGGCACAACAGCAGCAAGCCATGGCACAGCAGCACCTAGCACAGCAGGAGACAAATCACCTGTTGATAAAACAGATTGCTGCACTTAGAGAGACTGTTGTGGCTCAAGCTTCACAGCCAGAGAGAAGCCCGGGTTGAGACGGGTGGTGCGAGGAGAGCCGTTCAGCAGGTCCTACAAAAGATGACCCCTGAGGATGATGTCGAGGCCTACCTCATGGTGTTCGAGCACATGGCTGAGAGAGAGCAGCTGCCAGTAGCCGAGTGGGCAGACGTGATTGCACCATTTCTGCAGGTGAGCCCCAAATAGCTTACTTTGATCTCAGGGAGCAAGATGTACAGGACTATGCTAAACTCAAAATGGAGATCCTTGCTCGCCTGGGAGTCACGCAAGCGATTCGGGCCCAGAGAGTGCATAACTGGACTTTTGCTGTGGATATGCCTGCTCGGTCGCAGATGTTTGACTTACTTCATCTTGTGCAAAAATGGTTGGCGCCGGTCGCGGTGGACCATTTTTTTCGGACTGTGCCTCCGAAGCTACAGCGGTGGCCTGGACAAAGAGACCCTCAGACTGCTGATCAGTTGGTCAACATTGTTGAGAGACATGTTGCTACCGTGGACCATCTCCGGGATGCCCCGGCAGCACCAGAAACCACTAAGGCCAGCAGACCGGTGGGTAAGCAAGTCCCCCTTGGAGGTGTGTGGAGGGTCTTAAGAGTAATCAAAAGAAATGGATGTGCACCGGCCCACTATCCACTAGATTAAATTATAGAGGTGCTAAGGCCGTGTGGTCAAAAAGGACAATGTTTATATGTAGTGAGGGGACCCTAGATCTATCCCCTCAGATAACCACCATACAAAGGCCGCACTCAAAAAAGTAAAAGAATAAACATCTATTTTATTTATAAGTACATCCACAATAATTTAAGAAAAATTATTATATCAACACATACAACAACACATTACACAATTAAAAAACATATACACAAACACAGGGGATCCACCATATACGGAGACTATACTAGTAGTGGTAATACAGGGTGGCGTATGATTGTCTGAATAAATAAATCTGATTGGATAATACATATGTATGCCAACAATGAATGAAAAAGGTTGTAAAAAGTGCTATGACTATATAAATATATAATTAAGGTGCATAATGCGTAATGTGCATGTTATGTGCAATTAAGCTAACACATATGTGCCCTAATAAAGTGCATCCAAAAAGAAACAAAGATAATGATACAAAAAACAAAAAACAGCAAGCAAAAAACCATGTGCCTTAAACAAAACAAATCACAATGGAAAGTGCTGAAGTGCAGTGCAGCACACACATGGTAGTTGTCCAGCCAGTAAAGATATAAAGAGATGTCTATAGCGCCACCAAGTTGAAACAATCAATGATATAAGTAACGAAAATAAAAGTTTACATCACCTTGTCCCCCGGGGATCCCCCGCAGTAGCCGCCACCGACGCGTTGCGTGTCGTATAGACACTTCGCCAGGGTGTATCGGCTACTGGGGAATCCCCCTCCCTAAATACCCCGAATAGGTAAGGAGCTGGCCAATGGGAGGAGGCAGCGTCACCGTCCACACGCGCGCCCCGTCCGGCCAATGAACAAGGCCGTAAGGGCAGCACGTCAGACGAGACGTCGCCGCGTCACCACTGGACCGCAAGTACAGGATGCGCCTGCGCGAGACACACTACCGGGCGCGTGGCAGGCAGGGCGCACTCCCCTGCAGTAGGAGGCGCCCACCAGCCACCCGCCCGTCCGCACGCACATCACGCCGGCGCATCCCGTCCACCCAGCAACTGGAGGAGTATCCAGTGCAGGAACGTGGAGGGTGAGTATTTGGGGAAGGGGGGGGGGGGGGAAGCACCCAAATAGATGTTTATAACATTACAAAGACATGTAGGACAATTAAAGACAAAATTACTGTACAATACACATGTCAAATGAAACACAAAAGATTTATATAAATGTGTTGAATGATGTTGAAGCAATAAACCTATGACATATTCTATGTCCAGAATAATCCTGGATCTGGGTTAACAATATCAATTAGATAAATAAGGTATATTGTTATTAATGATCAATCGAGGCCATACACAGAAGCATAGCAATGCATGGATATCAAGGTATATACCATACATTCCCTCTGCTGGATATTAAAAGAGGCCAATACCCACATAGTATCCAAATATTACCACACTTGTGAGACAGTCAATCTATAGTTAATTGGGGACCATTAAAGACACATGATATCAAACAGTAAGAAAACCAATATGTAATTATATAATATATAACAATATAGATATTTATTTATTTATATTGATCACCAGAAGGGATAATTAAAAACAAGAAACCATCATACAAAATATCTATATGTGATGATAGTGGATAGTTCCGTTAATGATAGCTAAGGGAATCCACCAGCACTACACAATGGAGTGGTGGGTATATTACCATACAAGCCCAATTCGTGATGTATATCACATATGGAATATCAGGGCTATGAGACATTATAAATATATCAGGGCTATGAGACATTATAAATGTTGAGAATATTTAGAATATTAAGAATAAGTACCACTAATGATGATATTGGTAGAAAGATATTATTGTATTAGAAATTCTACAAATAATTATCTGCAGTAAAAAGAATTACTTATAGCAGATGGATGAAGCAGCTGATATGCCCTGCAAAGTGGATTTGGACTTACCTTGAAGTTACAGCTTGCTGGAGTACCCAGCCCTGGACTTACATTTGTTTGGTGAAATAACCACTTTTGATTTATTGCGTTGATGCTACAATCCCTGAAATTAGTGATGACATGCTCAATAAACCCGTTTTGCTGTTGAAAGACTGTTGTCCGTGTCACTGCTGATCGCCCAACCGCTCACAATACATATAACACATATAAACAATACACAATACACAATACATATAAAAATACATATAAAATCTCTCTCCACTCCTTTTAAATGTGTTCCTTCATTAAATTCTTCCACAAATAACTTATTTAAAAGATTTAAGATTTGCTTCGATTTGCAGCTCATAGAAACAAACAAAAATAGGGATTTAACGTGATACTATTAAGGTTCTGCTAGCATCTCTGAATATGCTCACCAGATCACAGGTGTCAATATACTTTGTAACAAGTTCCAAGGGGAAGCGAGATGTAAGTAAGGCTCCTTGTGGCAAGAAAGCACCACCGTCCTAATCCCCAGCCTCGGGGGCCGCCGATGTTCTCAGTAGTGCAGTGCAATGTGTGTGACAAACCTCAAGGGGCCCACTAACACTCTCTTGCCCAAGTGCCCGCATAAACCTGGAGCTCCTGCCACAGGTGTGGGTACAGTATGCTGGGGCATACCCACTCCTTCAACACTCTCTGCCCCCCACAATACTAATGATTCAGAAACATTAACCATAACCACTTCTGTCCATAGCCTCAGCCTTGGAGGGCACTCAGGATCTGTGGGGATGTCATTGGCTAGTCATGAGCTTGCCAGGACACTAAATTTCTGGGTAAATTTCTGACCTTAGTAAACCACTCTTAGGAAGACTATAGCTGGTAGGTATTTGCCATTAATTATATATTTTATATATTTTATAGAACTGTTAGTTAAGAGTTCGCTGTTCAGTAGTGAAGCTGGGGCCATAACCAGATTGTACAGACACAGCACTTGGACCAGCCACATGTGGGGGCTGGAGATCCATTAGAGCTATGCAAATGCGTTCTGTATAGTTGGAGAAAGGGAGGTATCAGTAAAGTTTATTTGGCTAGGGCTCTAATTTAAACCAAGTTAGTTGTTGCAGGTACTTGACCCAGGCAAAGTGCAGGGGGAAGGAACTAATAGGACCTGAAAACCCATGGAGCCTGGTGTCTGACAGTCACATGGAAGTAGGGGCCCCTTGTTGATTGGTAGTATCAATAGACTGCTCTAGAGCGGATTTCAATTCAGAATTGGGGCTGAAAGCACTGAAACTTCAGAATAAGAGCCCGTGGGACCCAGTGGGATTGAGCTTGCAGGCTGGAAGCTGGAAACCTTTCATAGCTCAGGACTGACAGGTTGAGGATGTCATAGTAACGAATGGCTAGCTATGTGTTTCAATTAATTTTAAATGTTCATGTACCAATTTATCAACAAACGTGTATGTTTTTTAGATTTGCTGGTCTTTTATTGTGTTAACATAATACATTGCTGGATTATCTCCTCATAATCTCAACCTTCTTGATTCTCACTGTGCTCGATTCAGAGCCAGGTGAAAATTCTCACTCTTTTTTTTAGGGGAGAACCCATTAACTTTCATTGTCTACTAGGTGTAAAAAAATCAGCCCCAAGCTAGATAATGAAAGTCAATTGCAGTTTTCTCTGTCAAAAAAAGAATGAGAATTCTCACCTTGCTCAGAAGTAGGGAGGGGGTTGCAGTTTTCAGGAGCACAAAGCTCTTCCACAGCTGATTGTGACACCTAGTCACAATGGCAAACACACAGGCAGCCACGGACTAGTCATATGCTAATTAGGTGCCCCATTTTTGAAGATGAAGATCAGGGGAAGAAGAAGAAGGTTGATGGGATGGCTCACATTGTAAGATCAAGCAGTAGACCAACAGGGGTGGAGCTATAGCTGAGCCCTATGATTAGTGGTTTATGCAAGTGCCAAAACAGGTGCCTGGTTTCTGCTTCCAGGTGCTGCTGTGAGCTGGCATGAGGAGATAAAGATTTATTTATTTTATCAAAAGGGTGTCTTTGACACACACACACACACACACACACACACTATTTTAATCCATGGGCAGAACCAGAAAATTCCCCAAAAATTGCACTAAACTAAAATCAGAAAAGAACAGAGGAAGTTTCCAGCAGCACTAGATATTACATTTATTAGAATAATGGTCATTTACAACTTTGGGATGTAAAACTTAGGATAATGATAGAATTTTTCCCTAATTTTGAGATACTGCTACTTAAGGCACCTAAATTTGCTGACCTCTTGTTTCATTCCTTTTAAATTGCTCCTCACGTATAACTTTAAAGTGTCAGGTCAAGAGGGAATCTAATTTATGCAGCTGCATCTTTTCACTTTTTGTTATAATGATAATAGTTTGACACAATGTCTCTTTTTTTGGCATAATGAATAGTGGATCTTTAATTGTGCCCCTTGTCAAACGATTGCTCCTCCAAGGGTACACATGCTCCATGCTTTAAAAATTAATCTAAGCATTTATTTAATAATCCATCATACACTTATCTAATTTAATTAAAAGTAAAATTCCTTGTCTGGAGAAGATTTAACATAAACCCCCTTTTAAGCCAATTAATTAATTAAAGCTCCAGCCAAAACTTTTATTTTAGTTTTGAATAGTGTGTGGAAGAGTTAAAGCGGAGCAACAGTCAAAAATGATTTAAACCGGACCAACATCCGTTTTCACTTTAATGGGTGTTGGTCCCGCTGTCTGGTGATCTCAAGGAGCTCGGGGGGCATCCAGAATGCTAACAGCACAGAAAGCTTGCTAACAGCACAGAAAGCTTGCTAACAGCACAGAAAGCTTGTAATACTTATACTCATTATGAGCCTGCGGCGAGAACAGAGCCCTGTGATTGGCTGCCGGGCAGTCACGTGGGCCACAGTTGCTTCCTCTGAGCAGGCCACTGGCAGGAACTGCCCACAGGACCACCCAGCAGCCAATCGTGGGTTCCGGTTTGGAGCTGCCGACGTTACATCTAAGGTTCGTCTAAGGCCAGCGGCTCCAAGCGCACTGACAGCTGCATCCCCTGCTACCCTCTAACAGGGAGTGTGCCCGCTCCAGCCATCCACAAATGCTTGGCGAGGGCACGTGCCCGGCTAGAGGGATAGTTGGGAAGCTGCCGCGGCTCGCGCATGCTTATAGATCTTATAGATTCCCAGGTTGAGCGCCGTGGGTTTTGGTCAACTTTAAGTAAGTATTTTATTGCAGAAGAAAACCCTGCATGGCCAAACCCTTGGAATCTAAAAGACTCCAGGGCTGGCCACCAGCCTTACCCCTGGGGAATCCTGAATTGGGATGCCTTGGTTCTAACACCTCCCAGATCGCCAGTATTCACTCACTTCTCCTCGATCCAACAGCGCATGTGTGGGCTCTCATCCAATTAAAGCCGTTTGCCGTGCTTAGGTCAGTCTGAAAACGTATCTGATTGGGATTATTCGAAGAGCAAGCAGCCTCATTCCCAGCAGCATGCACGCTCCTGTCCCAGCCTATCTGGCTGTGATGGAAGTGCGCACACAGGCCAAAGATGGGAGGATGCGTCCGCTGTCACTACCAATCAGAGCTGCTTGGTGAATGACATAGGCCCTTATTTAACAAGGGATAGCGCCAGGTAGCGAATGGTGAGCGAACGGTAATGACGCTCACCGCCACGAGAACGCCGGCTCCCCTCCGCAATCACACATTTATCAAGCCGATCCTGCTTAGCGACTGACAGAGCGCCAGATAGCGAATCATTCATCATTATTCCAGCCTCACCCCACAGCGCCAGCGAGCGACCTTGAACAGCGACAGGTATGACCTCTCGCTACCTGGCGCGCTCCAATGCATTTCAATGGAGCAATCTTTAAATATTCATAATTAATTGCTATTTTATTATTTTTTTTTTTTTTTAAATGTCAAAAATTCAAAATTTAAATGTTAGATATTTTTTTTAAGGTAAAAAAAAAAAAAAATTGTGCAGAATTGATATTACAGGTCTGATATTAATGTATTCATATTACTAAATGTTTTGAAAAACATGTTTTTTTTTTCTAAAAATATGGTTGTTTGGGGGTTAAAAAACTACTTTTAACCCATGGCCACCAGCGCTCAGGGGTTTAAACAAGCATTTCACAGCGCGAGAATTTTTGGAGCGTGATTTGTTAATGAATATGCTGGGAGCCGTTCGCTATGGCCGTTCGCTGTCATGCGCTCCCATACAGCGCGGAACCTGTCAAACAGCGACTCCTAACCCCGTATTCAACATTACCGCACACCGACTGAGTCGCTGTCAAAAGCCGAACAACGGCCAAGCACAGCGAATACTAGCGGGGCTGTGAAAATAACGCTACTGCCGCTCATCTGTCGCTACCTGGCGCTATTAATAAATAGGCCTCATAGTCACAGCAAAAGACATTTTTATTTTAATAAAAGTAATTTTTTCTGTGTGTTTTATTTTTTTTACATTTAACCCTTTGTGAACTGGTAAGGGATTTCTAAGACCCCTATTCCAGTTCACAAGGCTAGGGGGTCTGGCAAGTCACCTGCGGCTAGTAAGTGACTTGCCATTAACCCCCAGCACCTTCAATTACCTCCCTCTCAAAAGCCCGGGGTGGCAGAAGAGCCTGGGGCCGTGATGGCTACGTGGGCTTGCAGCCTACAGGGCGGGGCTGGCCCGTGTGCCCTGTTCTACAAGCCCTGTATAGCTGGTCCCCCTGCTGGTTTTGCTGGGTAAGGGGGACCCCACGCCATTTTTGGGGGGTATTTTAAGGGTTTTAATTTGACATTTTTAAAGGGGTTTTAAGCTGCAATTTTCAAGTAAAATTACACTTAAGTACATGCTTTACTTTGGGGTGATTGGCAACTCTTCCCTTGACATTACCTATGTATATTTGGTATTGTTCTGTTCGGGGGACCTTGTTTTTTCAGATGAAACTTGTTTTTTCTTGTTCGTATATTGTTTTCTTAGAAAAATCTGACTTTAGTTCAGCTATTTTATTATTTTTTACAGAAACTTTGTGCAACCAAATATTTCATTGAGGGATTACTTCCAGAAACCTGTGCCCACATCAACAAGCCTGGCACACCTAGAAAGCTTGAGGAGTGTGGGGGTATTTCAAATGTAAAGGGTTGTTTTTCTTGAAAAACTGCATAGCAGCACTGTTTCAGTTTGGGGGAGTCTCCTGGGGAGGGGGTCTACCAATTTATATGGGGTACCTTTGTAACTGGGAGAAATTGTGCTGTAAAACGCACATAATATTGAAATTTATATTTTTATTACAGAAAAAATTATACAAATTGTAAAAAATAGATTTTTTTGCACATATTTCACCCAAAACATTGAGAATACTCTATAAAAATGACAAACAGGACATTTCATGTTAAAGCCCAGACTCCGCTGAAAAAACAATATATAACTGTATTTGGGTGTTGTTGCAGTGGGGTTGAGCACCCTAATTACCAATGCCTACAAACATATCTCAATACCTTCAACACCAGTATTATAGTACATGCTCTTTTTTGAGACAGCGACCCTTTTCTGGGTTTCTGGCCACCTAAAAGACTCCAAACCATGTGATTGCTGAAAGCCAATCACAGAGCCTGGCTTCACAATGGGAGCAAGGAGCAGGTAAGAGAAAATTAGGGTCGGGAGGGGGCATGTACCACGAGTTTTGAGTACAATGTCCCCCAGACTACTGCTATAAATGCTTTCCAAATACTAGAAAACACCAGCCTAGACTTTAAAGGGAGTTCCATATTTCTAGACAAATTCTGGTGAGTCACATGCAAAGCAAACAGAGGTATATTTGAGCCACACTACTTGTAGAGCATGTTCGAGTTCCTTCAAGAAGAAATGAGCAGCAATGCAGTGGTCCCGTAGAGAAAAATAGATGTCAGAGATGGTACAGAATAAGGAGGCCCCACAGGAAGGACTAACTTTAGTCCCCAGTAGGCTGAGCCTTGCCCTCATTCGACCCATTTTATATTTTAAGATGCCACCATTATCACCAGCCTTTGGCCAAGCTGCCATTATTTTGTTGCTATTTTCGTTTTTGTCTTAAAATGCTGTTTACACAGTAAGTGCCGCTCTCCAGTTGTGCCAGCAGCAAGGCTCCCTGGGAGCAGAAGACATGTTTCGCAGTGTGGAAAAGGGCGAAGCATGTCAGACATTGTAGCAATGACCCGATGGCTGCTCTGAGCCGACCAAGGACAAAAACAAAGAGATGTTGAACACACTATTCATAATGTGTTATTGTTCATTAATTTATCTTATCTGTAGCAGAGTGAGGTAAAAGGAATCTTCTGCAACATATTAGATACTTAATACCTCCGAGGGTACATATTTCTTTCATTTGAAAACAGTCACAATTTGCATAGGAGGGACATAATAAAACAGAAAAATATGGCAGTGCTCAGTAGTCCTCCTTGGCTATAATTGAAAAAGAGAAAATAAATTAGTTGCTTGTGATTTAGGGTCTGAAAAAAGAAAGAAAAAACACATCTAACCCCGACTGATAAAAAGACTATCCTTTACCTATCGTTGTGCCAACTGGATTTCCCCATCTCCCGGGCAAACATTATTTAAGACATATGTGTAAAATGCAATTTGCATTATAAATTGAATCGGTAACCGGGAAATGTATCATCGCACTGCAGATAGAAAGGCGAGCTCACGCATTATTTCTAAGTGAACAGACATGCTCTGAGACGGCTTTATGTAATACCTGAACTGGTTTTTCTGTAAAGAGTTATATACCCCTTTAAGTATTTGCTGTTGGTGTGTAGAAGTCATCACTCCTTGTAAATTGATAATAAATACATGCTTAAAGGATGAAAAATATTCCAGTAAAATCTGCCTTGCTAATAGGAGAGTTTGCCTTAGAATTGCCCTTTTCCATTATGGAACATGAGAAATAATTCAATGATCATAAAAGATAACTAAATATCCACTGAATACCATTTCAGCTTCCAAGCCTAACTTCCAAGGATTTCTCCAACCTTCCCCTGCTATATATATATCTCACTATTTCACAGACTGATATACAGATAGATACATTTATGACCTTCACTTGTGCTCTAGCAACATATTTGTTTTTACTAATACTATAATTTAAATCTGTGTGGATTATTAAATTGTCAACCCCTCCCGCCTTTTGTAACTAAAACATCCTGGACACATCTGGGAAGGCTTTTACAAGACTTTGGGAAGTGCCTGTTGCAATTCAAACCCATTCAACCAGAAGGGCATTTGTGAGGTCAGACATTGGTGTTGAATAGGAAGGTGTGTCCATTCTTTTATTTCAAAGGTGTTGGATGGGGTTGAGTTGGGGCTCTGCATTGGCCAGTGAGAGTCTTCCACACCAAACTCCTCCAATCACGCCTTAATGAAGCTTGCTTTGTACACTGGTGCACAAGGGTTTATGGAACTGAAAATTCCAGTGCTGGCATTTTGTGTTATATCCCCTATCCTGTGGAACTTGTCATTGTGCTTGAACATGATCGACCCTGTAAACCCAAGCAATAAAGCACCTGGTGGCGGGGTAAAGCCCATCACGTCCTGTTGTAGCAACAGCATTGTATTAGACTACCGTGCTGGAATTCAGCAAGCTCTGAGCCAATGGCCATTCTTTTGCAAATGTTTATAAAGCCACCTTAGCTAGGGTAATAACACCCGAATTCAATGATGATGAGATGTGCCCCATGACTTTTGTCCATGTACTGTAATGTATCTTTAAAATGTCTTACAATTTTTCCAAATGTGTCACTCATTAATTCAGCAAATGTTTAATCATCCAAGCTAACCATATAATCTTTCACATGGCTGCCCACTCACCAATACAGACTAAGGGCACCTAAGACCCCTCCATTTTTAGGTCTTCTAAGACTTTATAGCATCACACATAGTTCTTGTCTATACTGCAAAATATACCCCAGATTTCTTCAAGATGTTTTGTACCACGGCTGTCTTTTTTTAAAATCAGGGAGACAGCTTATTGTTTTTACATCTGCCCTGTAATATATTAAAGGTGTTCTATTGCAATAAAATGGGCCAATTATAAAAATCCATTAAAAAATAAAAATATTCACGATGGCAGGAGAAGGGGTGACTTATACACCCAGCATCAGGAAAAAATGACAGGTTCTGTCCCCCATGATACAGTGAAACCTGTCACCCCTGGATTTTATTTCTACCAAGAAAGGAAAACCACAAGCTTGGCGGGAGTTTGATTTGGTTGAGGTGTATAAGTGACCCCTCCTCTCATTAGCTGCCATATTTATATGGATTTTTATTATTACACAATGTCTCTACACACTTCCATTAACCCTTTAACCGCCAGCCTACCTTGAGATTTTGTCACCCTTTGTTGCCAGACCATTTTGCACTATTTTGCGCTCCCCTTGTTCAACTGTGATTTTTGAGGGGATTTCCCAGGAAAATGATATATTGTTTTTTTCAGCAGAGTCTGGGCTTTAACATGAAATGTCTTGTTTGTCATTTGTTAGGTGTATTCTTAATATTTTTGGGTGAAATATGTGCAAAAAAAAAAAAAAAAAAAAAATTTTTACATATTGTAGTTTTGTTTGGAATAAAAAATGTAAGTTTGTCAATAAAATCTTATTGCGTGTGAAATCCCAATTTCTCCCGGTTACAGCGTTACCACATATGTATTGGTAGACACCCTTTCCTGCCCAGGAGACTCCCCCAAACTGAAACAGCGCTTTAGGAGATTTTCAGATAAAATACAACTATGCTATGCAATATGCGCACCTTGCGGTTTTTCCAGAAAAACAACCCTTTACATTTAAAATACCCCCAACAAACTATATATTCTCTGGAAGTACACACCTCAGGCTTTCTAGGCGTACCAGGCTTGTGGATGTGGCCATAGTTTTCTGGAAGTAATCCCTCAACGTAATCTTTGGTTGCAAAGAGTTTCCCTAAAAAAAGGATAAAAAAGCAGAATCAAAGCCACATTTTCCTAAAAAAACTATATACAAACAAGAAAAATCAAGTTTAATCTGAAAAAGCAACATCTCCCGAACAGAACGATACCCAACATGCATAGGTTCTGTCAAGGGAAGAGTTGCCAAACACCCCAAAGTAAAGCATGCGCATAACGGTAATTTTACTTGAAAATTTCAGCTCTGCAGACAAAGTGCGCACCTTGCGATTTTTCAACCAAAACAACCCTTTACATTTGGAATATCCCCCATAAACCATATATTCCCTGAAAGTACACACGTTAAGCTTTCTAAGGGTACCCAGCTTGCTGTAGTGGGCTCATCTTTCTGGAATTAATTCCTCAAAGAATTCTTTGGTTGCGCAGGGTTTCCCTAAAAAATTTATAAAAAAGCTGAATAAAAAACACCTTTTCCTAAAATATAAATATGCAAACCAGAAAAAACAAGCTAAGTCTGAAAGCGCAAGGTCCCCCGAACAGAACAATACCCAACATGCATAGGTACTATTAACCCTTTTAATTGCCAGCCTACTTGAGATTTTGTCACCCTCTGTTGACAGGCCATTTTTCCCCATTTTGCGTCATGTTTTGCAACATGTTTTGCGCCATTTTTGCTGGAACTTTCAGAAAAATTATATATTTTTTTTTTTGCAGCAGAGTTTAGACTTTAACATGAAATGTCTTGTTTGTAATTTTTTTTTTTTTTTTTACAATATTATTAAGTGAAAAAAAAATAAATAAATAAAATTTTTTTTTTAGAAAATTGACTCCTTTATTTTAAATAAAAAATGTATTTTATTAAGGAAAATCATATTGCATGTGAAAGCCCCATTTCTACCGATTAGAACGGTACCACATATTTATCGGTAGCCCCCCGTTCCTGCCCAGGAGACCCCCCCTAACTGAAACAAGTATTTTATAACATTCACAAAAAAAACACAAAAACCATCCACACTACAAAGGGTTAAATCGAGAAAAAAAATGACATAGGGTCCCCCCTCCCAGGGGAGGGAGACCCCATTTTTTTTTTGATTTTTAAGGGTTAAAAACCCTTAAAAATCAAAAAAAAAATTGACGTGGGGTCCCCCTTACCCGAAGTAACCAGCCCGGGACCAGCTATGGGGGCTTGTAGGCACAGAGTGGGGGGGCCAGCTTTTGTGGCCCCCCCACCCTGCAGCCTACGAGCCCACATAGCCCATGTGGGCCCGGGCTCTTCTGCCCCCCCCTGGCCTTTGGGGAGGCAGGTAATGGGGGTGCCGGGGGTTAATGGCAAGCCACCCGCTAGCGCAGGTGGCTTGCCATCCCCCCAGCCTTGTGAACTGGTATAGTGGTCATGGACCCCTTACCAGTTCACAAGGGGTTAAAAGTAAATAATCACACAGACACACAAAAGAGAAAAAATATTTTATTAATTTTTATTTTTTTTTTACACTGTACTCACCTCCCATCCATCCTGGAGCACTCTGTCCCTCGGCGATCACTGGCTTCTGCTCACTTGCTAGAAGCCTTTTATAGCTGCTGGATGACAGAACACAAAGAGTTAATAAAAAAAAAAAATGACATAGGGTCCCCCCTCCCAGGGGGGGCGGACCCCATTTTTTTTTTGATTTTTAAGGGTTAAAAACCCTTAAAAATAAAAAAAAAAATTGACGTGGGGTCCCCCTTACCCACAGTAACCAGCCCGGGACCAGCTATGGGGGCTTGTAGGCACAGAGTGGGGGGGCCAGCTTTTGTGGCCCCCCCACCCTGCAGCCTACGAGCCCACATAGCCCATGTGGGCCCGGGCTCTTCTGCCCCCCCCTGGCCTTTGGGGAGGCAGGTAATGGGGGTGCC
Organism: Gastrophryne carolinensis; assembly: GCA_027917425.1. Lineage (NCBI taxonomy): Eukaryota > Metazoa > Chordata > Amphibia > Anura > Microhylidae > Gastrophryne > Gastrophryne carolinensis. The sequence goes on along the minus strand of CM051239.1, from coordinate 391,993,759 downwards.
GGGGGTTAATGGCAAGCCACCCGCTAGCGCAGGTGGCTTGCCATCCCCCCAGCCTTGTGAACTGGTATAGGGGTCATGGACCCCTTACCAGTTCACAAGAGGTTAAAAGTAAAAAATGACACAGACACACAAAAGAGAAAAAATATTTTATTAATTTTTTTTTTTTTTTTTTTACACTGTACTCACCTCCCATCCATCCTGGAGCACTCTGTCCCTCGGCGATCACTGGCTTCTGCTCACTTGCTAGAAGCCTTTTATAGCTGCTGGATGACAGAACACAAAGGGTTAATCAAAAAAAAAAATGACATAGGGTCCCCCCTCCCAGGGGGGGCGGACCCCATTTTTTTTTTGATTTTTAAGGGTTAAAAACCCTTAAAAATCAAAAAAAAAATTGACGTGGGGTCCCCCTTACCCACAGTAACCAGCCCGGGACCAGCTATGGGGGCTTGTAGGCACAGAGTGGGGGGGCCAGCTTTTGTGGCCCCCCCACCCTGCAGCCTACGAGCCCACATAGCCCATGTGGGCCCGGGCTCTTCTGCCCCCCCCTGGCCTTTGGGGAGGCAGGTAATGGGGGTGTCAGGGGTTAATGGCAAGCCACCCGCTAGCGCAGGTGACTTGCCAGACCCCCGAGCCCTGTGAACTGGTATAAGGGGTCACATGGACCCCTTACCAGTTCACAAAGGGTTAAAAGGTAAAAAAAAAAGACAAGACACGTTTTTTTTAAAAAGTTTATTAAAAAAAAAAAAAAAACTTTTACTTTACTCACCTCCGATCTTCATCTTCTGTGTCCCGCGGCGATCTGCTGTCAGTGACGGCTGGGCAGAGAAGGGGGAGGCAGGCGATCGGAGGATCGCCTACCTCCCTCCTTCCCCTCCCAGCCGTCACCGGCATCTGAGAGACGAACTGCCGGGTGCCCCGATGACACCCGGCGGTGACGTCATCTGGCCCCGCCCCGTGACGTCACCAAGATGGCGGCCGCCATCGGAAGGAAGCAAGGGAGGAGGGCTGTTATGCCCCCTCCAGAAGACAGAAGAGCGGGGGGGGGGGGATCGGAGCCCCCCCCCGTGAAGAGGAGAGCCTGCGGGAGCCGGCGGGGACAAAGGTAGGTGAATGTTTTTTTTTTTTTTTGTTTTTTTTTTATAGTAAACCGGGCGGCTGCTGAAACGGGGGGGGGGCACCCTGTTCCGGGCCCTCCCCTGCAGCCGGAGGAGCCCCGATGGGCGATCGGAGCCCCTCTGGCTGAAGAGGAGACCCGACCGGATCGAACGAGGGGTCAGGTAAGTGTCTTTTATTTTTACTTTTTTTTTTTTTTCTGGGGAAAGTCAGGCACGTAAATTTTACGTGGCTGGCGTTTAACTGTTGGAGAGGCAGCCACGTAAAATTTACGTGGCTGGCGTTTAAAGGGTTAACAATACCTACAGGAAGGTTGGACAGTTTATTTATTTACCATTTGGGCCTATATATACCCTTCATAAAGGAAATAACAACAGTCTAAATTAAAGTGGACCAACACCCAGGATTTTGACTATCCTGGGTTTTGGTCCACTTCGGTGGGGCACCCTGATTGGGGGTGCCCCGCTGTGTGAAACCACCCAGAACGCCCCAAAAACTCACCTCTCCCCGCTCCCACGTGACTGCTCCAGCCAATCACAGCGCGTGTCCAAGGCCGCTTGGACACGCATAGCAGCTCAGCGGCTCTGAGCGCTGGAGGCCGCATCTCGCGCTTCCCTCTAACAGGGAGCGCGCCTGCGCCGGCCATTCACAAACGGCCGGCGCGGGTGCGCGCCCTGCTAGAGGGAAGCGCGAGACGCGGCTCGCGCATGCACCGATGGAACGGGGCTGAGGTAAGGTTTGTGGACCTCCTGGGGGGTTCCTCCCCGCGGGACATCCCGATTTCGGATGCCCCGCGGGGAGGGATCTGATCGGTCCGGGAATCTTATAGATTCCCGGGCCGATCCCCCCTGGGTGTTGGTCCACTTTAACAGTAGAACACAATGAAACAGCTCATCATTCCAGGCCACAAGCAAAACTTTGTAAGAGAGAATGAGCAGCCACAAACTGCTGCCAAAAATCTGCCAAAAAATCAAATGTTGTTGTCAATGCATCTCACTTGTAGAACTATGGAAAAAGAAGAACATTAAGTAGCAGGTTTGTTCATCTGATGGCAGAATTTGCTCTAAGGAGTTATGGGCTTGCACCAAGCTGCATTTTGGACATTATTGTGTTATGTCCCATTTCCTCTACATGACAGGGTAGGATAAGAATAAATCACAACTGCTCACACAAACAAAAGTAAGCGTTTCAAAACTGGAGATAGACTTTGGCCAAAGATACAACAAGAAGAAGACAACCTCTTGTTTTAATGCTGGCTTCAAACGCCAAGCCACCAAGACCAGTGACTTTATTGTAAAGCTATAAAAAAAGCTGGTGACAGAAGTCTGGACCCTGTACTGATAAATCTGCAGGAACCCTCAGTTATTTCTGACCCTAATTAGCTTTACCTTTGGCAAAACCCGATGCTGAAAGGGTATTGGGAAAACATGTAGGTCACTGTAAATACTTTTTAAAATATCACACACTGGACCGCCATTTGGAATTTTCGTGCACCATACAGCAGCCCCTGATAAACAGTGTGTGATGGCTTGGCCCCTAGTTTATTCTGAGCCTCTGGCACCAAGGCAACCAGGCTAACCTCAAAATCCAGACAATATGGGGAAAAACTCCAGGGGCTTTATAAGTTATGGGGGGCAGACACAATATAAGCTCCATAGAGTCTGGCCCCCTTTCTAACCTATGTCGGATGGCTTGGCCCTCTCACAAGATCACTTACTATCACACAAGGAAAACCACACAGCTTCTTAAGGTGGCACAGTGAGTACGCTCTCTACTCTAATCTATAAGAGCCCCACATTAGGGACATGCAGTTGGATTCTCAGCCAGCCCTTGTCTAAGAGTATAGAGTCATTTTGGATCTTTTCTGCTTGCCATATTTTTATTTTCTAAATACACTCACAAAAGCAACAATCTTGTTAGGATTATACCAATTCATTTTCAAAATTCTGGTTAGGGGTTAAAGAACAAAACTGTAAATATTTTCTCCCCCCAACAGCTTGTCACCATGGATTGGGCACAACCACAACTCTCTGGATCACAGCCACAACACCTCTCCCTCCTCTGAAGTGCCGTGCCCCATCCAGACCAGTGACATCATCCACTGGCTGGCTTCTAAAAAATGGCAAATCAGGTGGCGGAATGTTATTGGAGTTTGGCCTTAATTACCTTTCTTCTGCCTATTCAGCTGTGTTGGCTTCTAGTTGATTGATAACTTCAGTCAGCTTAAACTTTTCAAGAAGACAACAGGAACGGTAGAACTTATCTGAATATTTCCATGCGACTCGGAGAAACTTCATAATTTGGAACAGAAATTTAGCCTGTTAAATGCAGAATTATTCATAACTTTGGCAGGCACGTGTATTCTCAAGGCAGTTAGCCAAACGGGCTGTATCTCCATTCACAGGTGAAACAAAATCCCCAATCTTATAGAAAAAAACAGAAAACATTCATAAATCAAAACAGAAAATTGTGCTTGAGAAATTACAATTTAGGTGCCAACTTTTTTCTGCTGAATTGGCGTATAGTCAGCTGACAGGCGCACATGCTCAGTCAGACAACATCAATTAGCACCCAAGTAGAACATTTGCTGGGGATTGATATTTCAATTTGGGTCTGTATCTTTTGGCTGCAAATAAGCAGCTCGAATTGTGGATGAACAGTAAATGGAACTAAGCAACATTTTTTTTGTCTTCAAAAAAATGGGTGGCAATTACTCAAAAGTTCTAAACTTTATGATGAGTAGCTAATTCTAGCAAGTACCTATTACAAATAAGTGGTTTAGAATTAGTCATAGCAGTAAGTAACTACAAAAGAGGGGTTAAACTTCCCAAAAGGACAAGTGGATCAGTTGGTTCTCATTCAAGCTGCCCCACCTTCAATGCACAATTGCTATTTATGTCCCACAGGTCCTAACATGCAGCTTCATATCAGTCAGCAGCCTTCTTTAGGATTTTTTTCCTTTCAACTGTGCCGGTACTTATTCACTCATGGAAACTATGATTTGGGATTCGTTCTGACATCATTAAGGCAAAGAAAAACCAACACCACAGACCTCATCTTAGAGATCATGACTTTGATACCCCTTCCTAAAAAGTACTTAACTGAGTACAACGGTGCCCATTTAATGGAACCCCCAGGCCCTCATCATATGAGGTCATAATATGAGAAACACAAAAACATAAAAAAGATTAAAAATGGTTACAGCAAGGACACGTTACTAAAATTATTTTGGATTGGATTTTTGGATGTGCTGTACTAACCACATGCTAACATACTATAAATGGTTAATTAAAACCTTACTAAAACCTAAATACCCCCAATAGTTGAAACAAAATTGTTTACATCTGGGGCTGAATAGATCTCTAGGTAGAAAATGAAAGTGAATGCAACTTTTTGTACCTGGTGATAAATTGGTTTTCCAGAACCAGATGCACTACTTTTTTATATCTCGTGAACCCCCCAGATAATTGATATCAACTGCTTTGTTTTGCTGACATTTAAGTGGAGGTTGTGCTTCAGACACCAGCTCACAAAGGTATTAATGTGGACCCTGCTAGACCCAGTCTTGGCCTCCCCTGGTGGTCATATTCGGCAATCAGCAAAGCACTCTACATAGCTGCAGCATCCCAGCCCCCATGGGAGGGGTTATGTCAGACCTAAAATAGTCCATTCACCAATGTGTTAATGGACTGGAGTAAGTTGCAGGCTGAACTGTAATCAACAAACAGCATTTTTGGTTCCCTTTTGCATTTTCCAGGTGAGTCAGACTTATGTAAAGTACTTGGGAGGTAGCATTAGTTGACCTGAGTGGGTGCAGGGTGGCAGGGAGTGATGACTTTAGGAAGTTACTAACTTTTCAAAACACTTCATAAACAGTGAGACTGCTAACTATGCAATTGTACCCCTTGGGTAGCTAGTCTGATGCCCATCACCAAAAATTAGAAACAAGACTAAAAATCTTGCAAAAATACTACTACTGTGCTTCCATGCCAATAATGTGTCTCATGAGACTGGTTGTGGCCAATGGAGTTCACTAGGCAGGGTTGCACAGGGTCCCAAATTAGACACAACCCCTACTCTGCTTCTAACTTTCTCCTGTCTTCCTACTTGGTTTCCTCCTATCATTCTCACTTGACGCTCTTCAATACTCCAAGCTTTCAAAAGTGCCCACAAAACTCACCTCTGCAGAAAAGTATAAAACCTGGTTTAAAGCAGACCTTCAGCATCATTTAACAAAAAGCCCAATCCCTTAAAAAAACTATTCCCCAGCATCTAAAATTAATATATTTAATGTTTTTAGTCACTTACTTTTTATACTTTCCTTCACTGGCCAGCACTCTAGGATACGGGCGCTGCCATCTTGGCTCACTAGCATCACATACCAAGAAGAGGAGAGGGCTCAAAAGTGCAGGGGAGCCTGCACCCCCATGGCCCGCCATCTTGGATGTTTAAAGTCTCAGAAAATGCAATAGGTGCAGGTTGGATGATTTTTAATGTGGACAATCTGTATGTACAGGGTGTGGGAAACATATAACATAGACTCTTATTTAGGGTGAAGGTTCAGTTTAAGTGATTCCTATAAACTCCACAGGGCACATACCACCAATCTGAATACCTACTACTTGTGAAGAAGAATTGCCAGAATTGCCAAGGACAGATGGAGCGACTGAATTATGTTGCCCAGGACAGATGGAGCCACTGAATTATTTTACCCAGGACAGATGGAGCCACTGAGTTACATTATTGTGCTCAGGACAGATGGAGAGCCAAAGTTGTTTTACCCAGGACAGATAGAGACATGGATCTGTTTTGCTCAAGAGGGATGCAGGAGCATACTTATTTTCACCACATTTATTTTGTTCATACTAATTTCTTCCCACCTATGTGTCAATACAGTAGCTAGCAAAACCCCCTGTAGCAGCTGTTGCACCCTCTGCTGTGGCATTAAGTTGGGTGGGATAGGTCGGACCCCCCTGTGGTGAGAGCTAGTTGCACAGAGACTTAGAACAGTTGCAGACACTCAGGGCCAGATTATGTGGGGGGCGCACACCCGAAGCCTCCACCACTTGCCCGCAAAGAGGGCCTCCAACCACTTTGGGTTATGGTCTAGTTCAGGAGCCTTTTCAGTTTTTGATCTGACGGGCTGCGGGGCCAGCAACAAAGCTATCAGTGTAAGTGGGGGCCCCCCTGCACCTGGGCAAGCCTTTTTTTGTTTTTGAAAACCTACAGCCAAAGCCACCACAGGGCAGGGAAGAGAGTCTAGAGCAGCAAAGCCACTGTCAGTAATTCTACAGTGATGGGTGCGTGCAGAGCTGTCAATCAGCGGCCGCTCACTGCACATAAGCCATCAAGCACAGCCGCTTGCAGCTGGGAAGTGTTTTCTGCTGGACCAGCTGGGCGGCTACACTACCTTCCCATCCAGAATGGCAAATCAGGAGTTCCTGAGCAACACGCACCCACACAAGGGGGGCACAAGGGACTCGATCTGACGTTCCAGTAAGTAGGCTGGTGCCAGACACCAATCAGTTACTTGGCTGGACTATTAAAGAAAAAAAATACTGTATCTGGGGCCTCCACCAGTTTTTGTGCCCAGGGGCCTCCACCCCACTTAATCCGGCCCTGCAGACACTACTCTCTTCTCCCCCTGAAATGTTGTGCGCACCAGCTGATTTTATAGGGGCTGCATCAAGGGTCAGGATTAGAGGCGGTACTGCGCCCCACGGTGGAGAGTAGCACTCGGCAACACCGTGCAGTCAGGAGCCTTGGAGTGACGGAGCTGGCTAGAGGGGGTGTCGCCCAGCCGCCATCTGGCACCTGACAGAGGGCCGCATAAAAAGGCTTAGAGGGCCACATCCATTCCCTGGGCTTTGAGTTTTAAATACATGCTTTAACCTGCAGGCTCATCAAGGCAGGTCTCTCTCACATTGTATCCCATTTACATATATTTTGCTTTAAAGTGGACTAAAACCCATCCAGGGGCATCCAAAATCGGGAGAGCCCTGCTGTGTGAAACACCCCAGGTCGCCCCATTCACTTAACCCGTTTCCGGGTCCCACGGCGCATCTAAGAGCAGAGGCTGCATCCCATTATCCCTCTAGCAGGGCGCGTCCCCACTCCAGGCATTTGTGAATGGCCGGCGTGGGCATGCTCCCTGTTAGAGGGAAGTAGAGGATGCGGCAGTTGGGGTGCTTAGGTTTTGGTCCACTTTAAACTTTTTTGTTTTTCTCAATGTGTTTCAGTGCCACAGAGAAAATGGCACAATATTCATACAAAATTATAAGAAATCGTCATTCTTATTAAGTGGAGAACACAATACTGAGATGGGAATAAGGGCTGGCTAGGGCTACTGCCAATATTTTGAACCTGATTTTAAGTTTTAGCTAGCGGAGCATCCATAACAATATAAAAATCACTTTGGTTGTATCATTATAATTGGGATAATTGGGATCTGAGAAGACATTCAGACTTTTTGTTAACAGTACTTTAAATAATAAGCCCCAAACTTCCAAAAACTGACAGTCTCTGGCTATCCACACGCCATTAGGCAGGACAACGGCGGGATGTCCATTCCATCTGCTAATCTTTGTTCGGCACACCTAGCCCAGCGCTGACAAAATATAATGGAAACAAATGACCAGAGATGCTGGAAGGAAGCAGGATGCCAAGAGAGCACAGTGTGTAATTGCATGAGCGCAGTGAAATGTTTAAAGTAAGTTCAAGAATGGTGATAAGGATGAAGATGATGTTATCTCGGGCCAAGACAGACCATTCACTGGAGTGTTTTCAATCACTTAATCAGAAAGGCTTTTTCCCGTTGGAGCGCTGTCTTCTCTCCATGTGCCACGCATAAACATAAATATTTTGGCTTCCCTTGCATCTCTCCCTGATAATAAGCTCTTAAGTACAAGTCCTTTCCACCTCAAAGAATGGCGGCAACAAACGATTCATCATGGAGCCCTACATGTCCTCAGCTGCAAATTGATAGAGAAATTACATCTCAAATATGTTATCTGAGAGGTCATAGATGAACTGTTAATGGTAAGGGTAACTTTAGGTTTGTGGCTGCTATGGGACCCAGGAGCTGGATCTGAGAGAATAGCCAATAGTTGCAGAAAAAGTTTGTATTTTTTTAGCTGATTCCCAACCAATGGTACAAAAGATCCTATCAGACTTTATTCGAACCTGATTTTAAACACAAAATACAAAATTGCTATAAATTACCATAAAAAGGATTTATGTGTATTTTTTGATGGACATATCGATTAGCCGATCTCAAGATTGCCGGCTGACATGGACCCAGCCTGCTGGACCCATCTCTGGTTTTCCTGTAGTTTTAGAAGCGATTCCACCCCCCAGGCTGTTTGAATGGCTGGGCACAGGCAGGGCCGGCGCCAGCACAGGGCAAACTTGGGCAGGGAAGGGAGACACGGAGAAGGTGGCATGGAAGTGAGGTGGCGAGAACCAGGTGACAACTGACAGCAATGATAAAGTCTTTAGTGGCAGCATAGCAAGCAGTAAGGGCTGAAGGGTGCTTGGTGGCACTAGAGAATGCAACAAGGACTAGAGGATGGTTGGTGGCTATAGGGAAGGCAATAAGGACTGGAGGGCGATCTGCAACAGAAGATGATCCATTTGAGGCAGTGGAGCTGAAAGCTAAAATCATGTGACTAACTGCTTTGGGGCCCACTACGACTCTCTTGCCCAAGGGCCCCCAGAAACCTAGAGCCGGCCACGCACACAGGTATGCTCCTCAGCTACAGGTAAGCATGGCATGCGGCCGCTGGCAGCTACAGCATTGTGGGATTACCAGAAACCCTAGGGGGTTCACAAAGGGGCAGGCCTGCAGTATTTTAGCCTCCAGGACTGCACCATGTGGCTTTTGCGCCACTCTTAAATGGCTTCTTAGTTTTATTTAAAAACTTTTTGGTGATTAACAACCAATAAAGACCACCCAGAGGGAGCTTGTGATAATTAGAAAATTGAAAGTGTAAATGTGGCCTCCTGTTTAAAATATATGTTCACAGTTTTTCTCAGCACATACTTGGGTAACACTTATCATTTACTGGAGAACACTGGGAAAATACAGTGCCCACACTCACTTCCAAGGCGTCAATCTTGACTATAACCTACAAAAAAAGGATTTTTTCAATGATTTGAAGGCAATTATTGCCTGCTGTGAAAAATGCCTACTTTGGGATCGGCTCCAATCTTGGCCTGGACCATCATAGGTGCCACAAGGGTTTTTAATAAAATGACAATAAAATTTCACTGGACTTGACTGGATCCATAGTTAGACCCATGTTGGAGTTTTGCAGGACTTGACGAACATGAAGAATGTTTATCCAGACTCGATCAGTATGTTGTTAAGATGAACCATTAGAAATGTCAAGATATATGACATCCAATGAATGTGATCCAGTCTTGAACTTACTTCCCTATAAAAGCTGATGAGGTTTGTCTAGCAGGAGCGATCCCTCATAATTCCATGCTGAGCAATATGCTCACCTTCACAGAGATACTTCACAATAGCATCTCTTAAAAAATCTTTAAAAAGCTTGCCCACCCCAGATGTTAAACTTACAGCTCTGGTTCCCCTTTAGACCACTTTCTGAAAATTGGCACCACATTTGTACCAATCCTGTGGAACAGTCCCTGACACTATGGAATCTTAAAATATAATATAAAATATTAAAAACAGTGGCTTGTTTATTACTGTATATAATTACCTTTAAGCGGACCAAAACCCACTGAACTTGTAAAATTTGGCCAGGCCCCCTGCCGATATTCCCTTCTTAGGTTGTAGAACTTGAAATTGATATTTTTGCTTTTCAAATCGCCCTGGAACACTTTATTTTGGTGTCCCTCGCTGTTAGATGGCAGGTGATCAGTCATTACATCAGTCATCAATCGACAGTCAGTGAATTTAAACATGCCTGGGATAAGCACACATCTATCTTAAGATAAAGAGTACATACAGTATACACATAAGGGCAGACAAGATGGATCGTATGGTCCCCTTCTGTTGTTAACCTTCTATGTTACATAGGTGTGGCAAAGACATAATTCCCACACACAACAGTGGCAATGAATGGAGGAAGTGGAGCTTTATAGCTAACACAGGCGCCATTATCTGGGATAAGAATGAAGCAGGGATTAGAAGCAGGAGCAGTGAAAATTTGCAAAAGGTACTTTTCAATGGGGGGGGGGGGGGGGGCAATTCGGGGGATGGTATTTAAAAATGTGGGGTTTGGTCCGCTTTAACAAATGGGGATGGATGCCATCTGCTCCTGGGAATTTGTCTATTTTGATCTGTTTTAGGCGGTGCCACATTTCTTGCTTGGTGACATATAATGGAGACTTTGGGTTATTGCTTTGCACTTTACATGGCATATCATGTTCCTCTGTGAATATGGAAGCAAAGAAGAGGTTTAGTACATTTTGCATTCCCATCTATAGTCACTTCCCCCTTGCTTTTCGGGGGGGGGGGCAAACTTTCAGGTTTGTATCTTTTATTGTTTACATAGCTGTAGAACATTTTGGGGTTAATTTTACTCTCTTTGGCAACCCAAATTTCCGCCTCCGTCTTTGTCACCCTTATCTGATGTTTACACTGTTTATTTATTTCTTTATAATTTTGTAATGCTTCCATAGTGCCTTCTTCCTTTAAATGTTTAAATGCCTTGTTTTTGTTATTTATCACCCCTTTGCTTAGCCACGTAGGTTTACATTTGTTTCTACTTTTTTTATTCCAGAAAGGCGCATGTGCTCAACCTGCGGCCCATGACCACACATGGCCCTCAGATCTATCTGATGCAGCCCCTGACCTGATGTGGGGAAAGTGCGAGGGGTTAATAGAACTGACATGTAAAGGTAGTTAAATAGGGGTACAGAAATGATAGGCTTTTGCATGGGGAATGATATAGAAAGGGTGCATAGAGAGGTGACAGCGGTGGCTTGAAGGATCCTGGTGACACTGATTTTACAACACCCTCTGTAGGTAAAATATTTGGCAGAATAACTTGATAAAATATTTTTTCTATAATATTTGTATGCATAGCATTGGTGGGAGCTTAGATGGGTTGAATATCAGGAACGTGGTTAAGATGTGGAACTGAGGGCTATAAATAAGGGACCCGTATATTCAGAGATGTGAGCCAAATTGGTATGTGCATTGCTAGCATGTGGGGATTGTTACTTATGAATGTAACGGTGTACAGGGAAGACATACAAGTAGAGTTTGTGGAGACAAGTGGATATCATGTTTGTTGTAGAAAATCTATACCATTACAAATATATAATATCTGAACCTATTCATTGTGGTCCGCAACCTGGTTCCAGATCATTTAAGTGGCCTCCACTCATTAAAAGGTTGACCTCCCCTGCTGTAAGGTATGTATCTATCACATTGAATATCCAGTTTAGTGTCCGTGCTTTTATTTTTGAGGATATTTTCCCAGGCAATGAGGCTTAGAGCATCTTTAAAGTGGACCAACACCCACCCGTGATCGGCCCGGGAATCTATAAGATTCCCGGGCCGATCACCTCCCTCCCCGCGGGACATCCGAGATCGGGATGTCCCGCGGGGTGAAACCCCCCCAAACCCCCCAAACTCCTTACCTTAGTTTCGGCGGCGGCCGGCCGCCGCCGCCTCCCTCGCGCCCCTCTAGTCGTGCGCGCGCCCGCGCCGGCCGTCTGTGAATGGCTGGCGCGGGCACGCGCGCGTCAACAGGGACGCGCGGGAGGCGACGGCGGAGGAGCCGCTTGTCCGCGGCTTGTCCGTCGCCGCTGACAGAGGTGAGTTCGGGGGGTTCGGGGGGGTTTCACACAGCGGGGCACCCCGATCGGGGGTGCCCCACCGAAGTGGACCAAGACCCAGGATAGTCAAAATCCTGGGTGTTGGTCCACTTTAAGCTGGTAAAACTTTGCCTTTCTGAAGTTCTGTGTTTGTGACCTTGATAAGGAATCCTAGTGACAGTTTGTGACCTTGATAAGGAATCCTAGTGACAGTTAAGTAGAAATTAATAATATTTTGATCACTGTTTCCAAGGTGTCACCCAACCTGTACCTTTGTCATTTTGTCTGGTACACTGTTGCCACAGCTGGCCCTGGAATCTAGAAGATCTCAAAGGTGCCTCGGAATGAAAAAGTTTCCTTTTTAAACCAGTCCACTGCTGAGCCAGTTGCAGCAACCTCCAGCTAAGAGCACAGGTGGAGGTGTGGGTGATGGGTTTTGTTCCGCTTTACTAGCACAGTCATAAGGGCATCTAGTCTCTTTAGCCCCCCTATAATAAGCCTAACATGAGTCTCTCCGCATGGTGCGTTGCGACTGTGTTTTGGTAGTCACCCAATCTCACCCCCATAAAGCCAAAAAAATTCCAGCCTTATTCTGAAGAGAGCAACAAGCTAACAAGCTGGAAACATGTGCCCACAAAAGGTAGGTGTTTGACTGTGTACATTTTAAGGTAAATCTTGGCATTGCACACTCAGTAGCTTTCTGAATTCCTTGGATGGCACCAAGACATAAAGAGATTATTTGAATAGCTTGAACTGATATTTGTTTTTCAACTCTGAACTCTAACTAACTCTAACTAACTATTTTTAAAGTTCACTTACAGTATGTGGACCTAAGATCAGAATGTGCCAGAGAGCATGTCACCCCTCCCGGCCTCACTAATCACTTTCCTGCAGCCCAGCTTTGAGAAGCCAAGATGACAGGTGGACATGGCCTGTGTACAGAGGCCTCCCTTCAAGAATATTGAGCATCTCCGTACATGAAAACTTCTGTGTATGGAGGTATCCATTGTTCTTGAAGTTGGAGAATGCCATACAAATCATACAATCACTGCACACACTGACTTGGCATGTCATACTGGTGCTGTGGGAGAGCGATCACTGGAGCAGGAGCAGCTGGCAGGTGACTGGGCAGTGTCCTGCCCTCTGGCACATTCTTATTTGAGGTATTTGCGAAAGTCCACAAAAGTAGACTTTCCCTTTATTTCCTATCTCTCTCTTCTTGATAAAGGGGGTTATTTAAGAAGGGATAGCGCCAGGTAGTGCCTCGTAGCGGCAGGCAGCGCCTGGTGAACGTTGGGCACTGTACGCACATTTAGCGAATCTGGTGAGCGACTCTAACAGCGCCATGTAGCGTCCAATGTATTTTTACAGGCGGCTCAGCGTATAGCGCCGGCGCTCTAGCTTCCAGAGCGCCAGGTATTACCTTTCGCTCAGTGTCGCTCTCACATACATTTCAATGGATGTTCATTTGCTTGTGTTCAAACAGCGTGTTTGACATTTTTTTTTTTTTTTTTTTTTTTTGCTCCAATCATTGTGTGACCTCTCCTGGCTGCAAACAAACATTTTTAGAAACTTTTTTGACTTTTTGTATTTTTATGCAGAATTGTCATTACAGGTCTGGCACTAAAGTGTTAATGTCATAGCGTTAAAACAATGTCATTCCATGAGTTTTCGCTTTGTTACTGGTGGATATGTGTTTTAAAAAGAGACCTTAATCACACAGCGTCTGGCACTATGCTATAGCGATTTGGAGCGCCGACGCTGTGTGTGTGTCTTTTTATGATAAGTATGGTGTGGAGCTCCAAGAGTCAGTCGCACTGAGCTGGCGCTACCTTTTGCTTGCTGCAGTGCTGTACTGGTGTTAGAGCGCCCAACATACATCACATTCATCAATGCGGGCCAGGTTACTACAGCACCCGATACATGTTTACAGCGTCTAATAGCAGTCGCTCTAAGCGCCGCTATACACCATCCGCCGATACCTGGCATTAGTAACGAACCAGCCTCCACATGCAGAAAGCCTATGAGATACTAATTTCATTTGTAGAATTTGTTTGAATTCTTAAAGCGGAACAAAACCCAGGAAGGCCAGCGCTAGAATCTCAAAAATTCCAGGACGGTCCTCTAGCCACTAGCCTTCCTGAACTGGGATGCCCCACTGTGTGAACCCCCCCCCCCCCAGGTCACCACTATCCCTGGTTCAACGGCGCATGTGCTAGCTCTCATCCAATCAGAGACGTTTGCAGAGCCGATGTAATTCAGGAAACAGCTGATTGTTTAAAATTGGGAGTGATAGTGGCCACATCTCCCGCATTTTGCAGGCTATGCACATGCTCCCACCCCAGCCATTGAGATAAGCTGGGACGGGAGTGTGTACGTCGCTGGGGATGCACCCTCTCTCGCTCCTTTTAAAATCAGAGATGTTTGCGGGATGACATAGTCACTGCAAACGCCTCTGATTGGACAAGAGCCTGCACATTTGCTGTTGGACTGGGAAGAAGTGAGTGGTACTGAGCGATCTGGGTGGTTTCACACAGCAGGGCAACCCAATTTGGGAACAAAACTGTTTTAAAAAATGTAAGGGGCAGTCATGGCCTACGGGTAAGGAGAGCGGCAGGTCTAATTCCCGTCTCAGGCATGACTAAAGTGTTCTTGAAAAAGGCATCTAATCCCCCTAACTTCTCCCCACACGCCATTGCTAGAGCAGCCCGCCACTCTTTGTTTGTGTTTGTCTCACTGCACAGATGGGTTAAATTCCTGTGTGCACAAGCATACGATAGTCATTTATGTCCACACACATCCAAATCTAAAATCACATCACTGACATATCAAGTCGTGTAAAGTAGAAACATCAGACCTTTTCTGATGTTCCTCTCTAAACACCCCTCCCTCACTGCCTATATCAGGCAGTATTCCTGAACCCTTTCCACCCCCCTCTTCCCTTTAGTCATCGCTGAGGCCTTACTCACCCTTCGCCGTCTGCTCTTCAAATGTCCTGTACCGCGCATCAAATCTTGCAAGATCTGCGCCTAGTGTCATTGCAGCCTATGCATGAGAGCTGAGGGGCAGCGCAGTGCATGACAGGAAGGCAAGATTGCGCAGCCCGACGGAAGGTGGCATGGGACTGAAGGATGCCGGAGTGCAATGCCACCAGAACCAGTAAGTTTTAAACTGTTAATTTTTTATTGGGAGGTGGAGCAGGGCAGAGCAAGCCAAGTTTGGGGAGTTTTTATTAACTCCCCAATACCTCTAAAGTTCCTCTTTAACTCCTATCTCTACACTTTCTTACTACAGGTAACTAATTGACTAACTGCTAAGAAACTAGCTACTCACTATCTTAACAACTAGTCACAGTAAGGATTGCTACATCTGTATATATAATGTTGTATTGTAATATATGAAACTAATATAATATGTTATATAGTATATATTTTTGCATAAAGAAAGTCACTGCTGAGCAGTTGAACCTGTAAACAGGAATGCAGTCCCCTTCTATCCCTTTTTACTAAAGCCTTTGGCCAATGTTCATACAGTCACAAACTGGGTGCATTCTGCTGTTTAAATGGTTGGCAATATTGCTCCCTGACCATGCAGCAGCGCCCCCTGGTGCATCCCAGTGATGATACATTCAGTTACACAGATCAGCATGGGAGTTATCCTTATCAGTTATAATAACTGCAATAAATCTAAATGCACTACAGGCTAAACTGCCATTATGTGGCATTTTAGCTTGTAAGTGAATGACTTAATTAATTTAAGTCATTTGCAATTTGGACATCATACTGCTTCCGGTTAGTGTTTTATGAATATTGAACAAAAAAAGGGTTTAATAAAAAAAAGAAACAAGAACTGTTTTGGAGCACTGGGCTGGGGATAGAAGGTGAAAACATAAACTACATTTCTGGGTATAGGATCACTTATTTATTTTGAGGAACTGGCTTCACTTAACAGTGGAGTTCTGCTTCACTTAACATTTTTGCATTTTAACCCCCCTCTACCCCTACACATGATGACTTTAATTAACATTATTTTATTTCCTAACAAAGTTCTGTGAATCACATCCCAATCTCAAGGCTATTCTGAGATGAGCCAACTCCGTGAGTAAATGACCTCTTCATCTCGGCGATAAAATTCGAGCCAAAATATTCTATTGGCCTGAGACGTGATTCATTAGAAGTATGTGGTTGGTGTGGAGCCGCTCGCTCTATCTGGCAGAGTCCGGCCTGCAGACTGATAAGAAGCAAATGCAAATGTCCTGATAAGAACTGAATGCAAATATTTATGATATGATATTCCTTGGGAATTATGTGTAGATAAAACAAAGTGTATTATTTTCCCGCTTCCCTTTCAGGTTTGCCAAAATGCCCTTTTTCGCTTTCAGAATTTGCATTTCTTCAAAATTGATTCGGCTTGCGTATTATGTTAAGCTATTTGTTTGCTAAGGATGGTAATTAGTTACTGTAATTACAGAAATGACAGTTGCTAAATTGTTTTTAAAGCATTACAGTGAGCCTGTGCCAGAAGATTGCAGCACTTTTTTTTTTTCGTATTTAAGTACCGGCTGCAAAAAAAAAAAAATTAAAAAATAAAACTTCCACTCTGAGGCTAGCTTGGAATTTTGAACTACAAAGCTGCTTTTTACTGATTGAAATATATTTTATTTATTTATTAAAGCCAAGTCATTCATTGGCGATGGATTTCCAATTCTATCGCTAACTTTATTTTAGGGCTTCGCCGGTTTTAGAGTGAGATCACACAAATATTAGGGATAGCTTGGGAAAGGATCTCACTTAAGAGGAAAAAAATGATGAAAATGAAATATAAAAGCAAAATGTTAATTTATTACCGACAAATCAAAGTCAGTTATTTTGCATTTTGTAAACAAGAGCAGCATATGCTGGAGTCAGTGAAAGTCATTCCCTTAAGTTTTTTCTTAATTAAAGAGCAAGTAAAGTTAGCCAGTGCTTGTCACTTACTCATTCATTGTCTGGCTGCCAATAATGTGACTGCCAGTGATCTAATAAGTTTGCCGAGTTAGAAAATCAAACTTGTATGTTTGCTGGTGGTTAGTGATGAGCGGATCCAAAGGCAAAGTTCGGATCCGTAACAAACTTTTCGGGTTCTCAGGGCTGGAGACAAACAAGGATTTCAAACTGAAATCCATGCATTTGGGCTGGACCTGGAAGAACAACAATTTGCTGTGGGTGAGTGTGTACCCCCGTATACCAAACCTAGCTGTAATTAATGGGGTGACTGTGTACCCCTTTAGCAGACCTAGCTGTAAATTCTGGGGTGAGAGTGTCCTCTTTTGCCAAAGCTATCTGTAAAGACTGGGGTCATATTCTAAAATTTTTCTTAATTTAAAGAGCAAGTAAAGTTAGCCAGTACTTATCACTTCCTCATTCATTGTCTGGCTGCCAATAATGTGACTGCCAGTGACCTATCGAGTTTGCCAAGTTTGAAAATCAAACCTGAATGTTTGCTGGTGGCTGTTTGCAGAAATGTAATTCAGGAAACGGCTGATTGTTTACAATAGGGGACTGCGAACGGCCGCATACCCCTGCATTTTGCAGGCTATGCACATGCTCCCACCCCAGCCATTGAGATAAGCTGGGACAGGAGTGTGCCTGCCGCTGGGGATGCACCTGCTCTCGCTCCTTATTGAAACCCATCAGAGCCATTTGCGGGATGACATACTGACTTTTTTATTAACTTAAAGAGCAAGTAAAGTTAGCCAGTCCTCATTCATTGTCTGGCTGTTAATAATGTGACTGCCAGTGACCTATTAAGTTTGCCGAGTTTGAAAATCAAACTTGAATGTTTGCTGGTGGCTAATTATGAGCGTATCCAACCCGCAAAGTTTGAATCCGTACCAAACTTTGCGGGTTCACAGGGCTGGAGCTGAACAAGGATTTCAAATTGAAATCCATGCGCACGCTCGGCATTCGTGCTGGACCAGGAAGAACGCGGGTTGGCTGTGGGTGAGTGTGTACCCCCGCATAGCAAACCTAGCAGTAATTAATGGGGTGATTGCATACCTTTATAGAAGACCAAGGTGTAAATCCTGGGGTTAGAGTGTCCCATATACCAAACCTAACTGTAAAGACTGGTATTAGAGTGTCTCCTCATATCAAACCTATCTGTAAAGACTGGAATTAAAGTGTTCCTTTATACCACACCTATCTGTATTCAATGGGGTGAGAGTGTCCCCTTATACCAAACCTATCTGTAAGGATTGGGGTGAGAGTGTCCCCTTATACCAAACCTATCTGTAAAGATTGGGACAAGAGTGTCCCCTTATACCAAACCTATCTGTAAAGACTGGGTAAGAGTGTCCCCTTATACGAAACCTATCTGTAAAGACTGGGGTAAGAGTGTCCCCTTACGGGAGATATTTTAATTATTTAACTTATGTATGTATTTCATACATTTTTTTGTTTTCTGTTATTATTTTGAATACTGAAGTCCTGAAGTTTGGCAGCAAGTTCGGCTGAACCCGAATTCAACCAACCCGCTCATCACTACTGGTAGTCATATGGTTGGCTGCCATTTGCTGGCATACAAATGAATGAGGAAGAGCGTGGCTTGACTTTAACTTTAAAACATACCTAATGTCAAATGGCCCATTTTATTTCTCAACCTTCCAAGCAACCTCCTGGCAGGGGTTATTGACCAGCCCTTGAGTCTGTAGGGCGCCAAGTTGTCCGAAAAGGGTTTAGGTCCATTTGAAAGTTTAATTTAAATGGCACTGCAGTCTCACGGTGTGGGAGATCTGCTGGAGGATTTTGTTCCCTGGCTCCAGGGCCACATTGCCAGGTTCCCCACATTTACATCCTTGGACCATGTACAGGGGTCTTGGTTGCCCTGCCCCCCAATGGCGACCCGGAACGATTAGACTTACAGAAATCAGCTGTTCAGGGCTGTAAGATGCAAACCATAATTTTATTGTCTAACTGTACGATTTCGTTTTTACCTTGTCCCGGAGTGAGGATGAATGATGTAAGGAAGCCGTCCTACACATTTGGCAAAACCTTTTTTCAGAAGTAGGGTGCAGTAAATCATGTCATTTGATAAGCAGATCCTTATGTTTAACTTGAGTATTAATCAAAAGTCACCATTGATCAAGTGTCCAGGAATCTAATCCCACTTAATTCGCCCCATTTCCCTGTTAGCGAGAGATTTCAGGATAAACATGGTTTTAAAGTAGGTGTTTTTTAACAATACAACTCAGCAATCTGAGATAAGTCGGCAAGTGTGGGCTTTTGTGTTAAGTTTGAGCCAAGCAATCAGCAACAGGAACGAAAGCATCAAAGTGCCCATATCTGACTGTAATGTACACAAGCCATCCATCAGGACGGGCAAGGCTGCAACTTCTGAGCAGTTCAGGATTAAAATGTACAAGGTTATCGGCTCCGAACTATACACAAAGTACAGGATGATCTAATATGAGGAGGCATCTTGTAACACTTACAAATATATGCTCGCAAACTCTCATATCAGTATAAGGGGCATGGAAGAAAACTACAATGCAACCACGCCAAGGCTTTCTGGGCTTTTCCATCCTATAAAATGCCTGGGTAGGTGGCACTTAGGAGCAGTGTCAGACTGAGATGTCTTGAGGCCACCAGTAAAACTGACTCTGAAGGCCCACCCAAGGAGTGGCAAATTGTATGACGGAGGCTATTTCAGACAAGTGCCACAACATCCCGAAGATGAGGGTGGGAGGACATAATTAGGACCGAGGACAGGAGACATTTGCAGAGTGGAGGTTCCTTCTGGGTTGGTATCTAACTAGAAGAAGAAGAAATATTAGAAGAGGCTTGTCCAGAAAGAGCTTTGTAAGTTAGGGTTCAAAACAAAATAATTTCAGATATTGGCAGCTCACTGTTGCCAGGAAGAACATGCAAATAAACAGCACATTGGAAACATACTTATAACAACATGTGACAATACCGACAAGTACTCATAGTGGAGAACAGCAGATATAGCAAAACACTTCACAGCCTGAAATGTTGAGTCTAAAACCTACCCGTGTCTCAATAGGAACCTCCTCTGAAAAGGAGGACAGACTGCTTAGTTGCAGGGAAGGTCCAGGTCATGCAACCAGGGAATAGATTATTGAACCAAAGGCAATGGGCAGGCACAGCCAAGATAAGGTTCTGGTAATGGATGGTGGAGCTAAACTTGTAGTCAAAGAACAGGCCAAGGTTGAGGACAGACAGAGTCAAGATTTAAGCAAAAGGTCAAAGGGCAGGTGGCAGCAGATTGGTAGTCAAGGTACAAGCAGTAGGTCAAATTATACCAATTATATACTATCTGTAAAGCCTCGGGTGAGAGTGTCCCCTTATGGGAGATATTTAATTTTTTTTTATTTATGCATGTGTTTCTTTAATTTTTTTGTTTTATGTTATTATTTTGAATACTTTCTCCATCCCATTTTGTGCCGGTCAATTGTCTTGGTGTTCCCCTCAATTTTCAGCCCTCTAGCCCTTGCTAGCCCCATTTTACAGCTTGGGCCCCATTTACTTCAATTGTATTTGTGTCCCAGACTCAAAGTTTGGCGGCAAGTTTGGCTGAATTCATTGAACCCGAATTTCAACCAACCCGCTCATCAATACTGCAGGGAAGGTCCAGGTCATGCAACCAGGGAATAGATTATTGAACCAATGCCAATAGGCACAGCACAGATAAGATAAGGTTCTGGTAATGGATGGTGGAGCTAAACTTGTATTCAAAGAACAGGCCGAGGTCCAGGATAGAGATGAGCGAATCGATTCTGACGAACCCCTATTTAGCTTTTCCTTTACCTGGTGTCATTCTTTAAAAAGCGTGCTAGCATTATTATTTTAAGACTACCTGTCTAATAACTGGTTGCTGTCAGGAATCCACTCACCTCGTCCTTGCTCCCGCGCCGTCCCCGGGCAGCTGGCCGCGCTGCTTCCGGCCTGCGTCTCGGCCGGGCAGCGGCTCCGGCGGCGGCTCCGGCGGCGTCTGTTCGGGCGGCGCGCCGCTCGGCCACGCCCCCTGCTCGCGACCCCGGCTCTGCTGTACGTGCTGGCGCGCAGGCGCGAGCACAGTTCTCTCATACCCTCCGGCGGCGCTGCTTCCTGCACGCCCGCCGGAGGAAAAATTAAAGGGGCCAATCAGCCCAGGGTTCCCAGAGTGGGCCAATAGCCCACTTGGAGATATTTGTACTCACGCCCTCTGAAGTTTAACACCAACCAGTTTTTGTTCTCACAGTTGCACCAATCATCATCCTGTCCCAGTCTTGCCTGTCCCTATAAAGCTGATTCCCCTTCATTTGCCCATTGCCTGTGATAGTGCCTTGTACCCTGTTTGTAGCTTGTCTCTAAAGTATATTTTTGATCTCCCGTTGCCGACCACCGCCCGTCTTGACTACCCCCGATCTGATCTCCTGTTGCCGACCTTCGCCTGTGTTTTGACCACCCCCGATCTGATCTCCTGTTGCCGACCTCTGCTTGATCCTCGACCACTTCTTGTCCAATCCTTTGTACTGCTGCCGTCTCGGAACTTCTGTTGCTGACCCCTAGCCTGTTGGACTTCCGTTATACGCTCAGCGATTGGGCTGCTCGGCGCCGCTTCCAGCCGCGGGTTCTCCAGGCCTCTGAACAGTAAGACTCCAATCTTTGAGCCATTGAAGTCCTGGGGGCAACCGATCCCGGGCAGGAGTGCTCTGCGTCCCGGCAAGCGGGGGCTCCTAAAGGTGAAGCTGGCTGCGGAGATTGGGGGTTGAGGTCTTACTGAGAGGGCTGGAGTTATCCAAGTGGGTTGCTGTAGTACCTGGAGCGTGACATTATCACAGGCCTAAGATGGATGACCTGGTACAGCAGGTACAAGCTATGGCTACGGCGATAAACCAGCTCGCTCAAAGAGTGGCCACTCAGGAATCTCGACAGTTACCGGCATCCTCTGTACCACCTCATATCTCAGAACCAAAGATTCCACTGCCGGAAAAGTTTTTTGGGGAACGAGCTAAATTCTCCAATTTTAAGAATGCCTGCGAATTGTATTTCAAGCTGAGACCCATCTCCTCAGGCACTGAGTCCCAACGAGTAGGCCTAGTCATTTCTTTGCTTCAAGGAGACCCGCAGTCCTGGGCCTTCAGTTTGCCATCTCATGATTCTGCCCTACAATCCGTTACAGCATTCTTTAATGCTATGGGCGTCTTATATGCTGACCCTGATCAACAATCTACGGCAGAAAATAGGCTTCGGGCCTTAAGACAAGGACGGAATTCGGCTGAAGATTATAGTGCTGAATTCCGCCGCTGGGCCGTCGAATCGAGGTGGAATGATCCCGCTTTGTGTAGTCAGTTCAGGGTGGGGCTGTCGGAAAGCATCATGGATGCTTTGGTAAATTTTCCTCCACCCGCAGACCTAGACCAATTAATGCAGGTCTCCATTAAAATAGACAGGCGTCTTAGAGAGAGGGCTAGGGAGAGAGCCAGGGCTCCCACGTCCTTCAGGTCCTCCCAGAGTCTTAGTTCCCCGGCTACCCGTGGGGAAAATACCTCATCTCCTTCCCAGGAAGAACCCATGCAATTAGGGAGAACCCGGTTATCCCAAGAGGAAAAGCAGCGTAGGCGGTCCAATGGGTTATGCCTATATTGTGGGAACTCGGGACATTTCGCAGGGTCCTGTCCCAACAAGGGGAGACCGGCGGAAAACTTCCACACCCAGACCAGGTAGAGAGTACTGATCTGGGTGAGTCAGTTTGCAACTCTCGCCAAAATAAAATGTTAGTCCCCATTGACCTATCTTGGGGTTCTTCCAAGCAAACAGTTTCCGCCTTTATCGACAGCGGTGCGGCGGGAAACTTTCTCGATAGGAGCATGATCTCTCTTTTAGGTATTCCGTTAGTTCCTCTTGAAAGATCCCTACAAGTTTTGGCCATCAATGGGAAGGCCATCCAGGGGGACCTATTAACACCAAGACCCCACCTCTTCGGTTAATTGTTGGCTCTTCCCACTCTGAGTTCTTAGAATTTTTCATCTTCGACTGTCCAGAGACTCCGGTGGTTTTGGGATACCCCTGGTTACAACTCCACAACCCGGTGATAGATTGGCGGGTTGGAGAATTGATCAAGTGGAGTGACCATTGTAAAAATCACTGCTTTACTACTGGCCTTAGAAGTATGCAAGTTTTACCTCAGGGATTACCTCAACCATACGCTGACTGGGTTGATGTCTTCTCTGAACGTTCTGCGGATACCCTCCCTCCACATCGGTCTTATGACTGCCCTATTGACTTGCTGCCTGGCACGATTCCCCCGAGGGGAAAAATTTATAATCTTACCCTGCCTGAAGAGCAAGCAATGAGGGAGTACATCACCGAAAATTTAAGGAAGGGATTTATTCGCCCCTCTACCTCACCTGCCGGGGCTGGATTCTTTTTTGTAGAGAAAAAAGATGGCGGCTTGAGACCATGCATAGATTATCGAGCCTTGAATAAAATCACTGTAAAGAACCGATACCCCTTGCCCTTGATTGGGGATCTGTTCAATCAAGTCACTGGGTCCCAAATTTTTTCCAAGTTGGATTTAAGAGGGGCTTACAATCTTATTCGCATCCGACAGGGGGATGAGTGGAAAACCGCATTTAATGTGAAAGACGGCCATTACGAGTACCTGGTCATGCCTTTTGGTCTTTGTAATGCGCCAGCCGTTTTTCAAGATTTTGTTAACGATATTTTCAGAGAGTATCTCGGTAGATTTGTGGTCATATACTTAGACGATATTCTCATTTTTTCTAATCCTTTGTTGGAGCACAGACGTCATGTTAAGTTGGTACTACAAAAATTAAGAGAGAACAACTTATTTGCTAAACTTTCTAAATGCGTGTTTGAAGTCACCACAGTTCCTTTCTTAGGGTATATTATTACCAACCAGGGTTTAGAGATGGACGCGGGGAAGGTTTCGGCGGTTCAGGATTGGGTTCAACCCAAGACCTTAAAAGAATTGCAGCGTTTTCTAGGTTTTGCCAATTTTTATCGGCGGTTCATCAAAGGCTTCTCTCATGTTGTTGCACCTCTTACCAATCTTACCCGCAAGGGGGCCTTTACGGCTAACTGGTCTCCCTCTGTTTGTGAGGCCTTCCTGACCTTGAAGCGGGCCTTCACTTCGGCACCTGTGTTAATTCACCCAGATATTCGTAAGGCCTTCATTGTTGAAGTAGACGCTTCAGAGCTGGGAGTGGGTGCAGTTTTGTCACAGTATTCCGGTGACCCTGAGCGTCTACATCCATGTGCTTATTTTTCACGCAAATTCAGTACCGCGGAGCAAAATTATGATGTTGGTAATAGGGAACTATTAGCTATTAAACTGGCTTTTGATGAATGGCGACACTGGCTGGAGGGTTCGTTACATCCTATAACCGTGTATACCGATCACAAAAATCTTGAATACATTGGGTCTGCCAAGAGATTGAACTCTCGTCAAGCACGTTGGGCATTATTCTTCTCACGTTTTAATTTTATTATTACGTTCAAGCCAGGTGTAAAAAATACTAAAGCGGATGTGCTATCTCGCATGTTCGGTGAATGTAAGGATCGGGGTGATACTGGTGACCCGATTCTACCTATGGGTTGTGTGGTCGGGGCATTACTTCCTGATCTCTCTAACACCTTGGCGCCGTTTCAAGACCAGTCTCCTAGTGATATTCCCTTGGGATGCCAGTTTGTACCGCCGCATTTGCGTTCAGATGTAATTCGCGAGTTTCACGATGCTAAAACTGCTGGCCATGTGGGTAACCGAAAAACCCTTATGCTTGCCCGTCGCCATGTATGGTGGCCAACCATGAGACGCGATATTACCGCCTTTATCGATGCTTGTGCTGTTTGCGCTCGAAGTAAGGGGGTTCATAAGGCTCCCAGTGGCGGCTTGGTTCCTCTTGAAATTCCTGCTGAACCTTGGACTCATATTTCTATGGATTTCATTGTAGATTTGCCTTTATCACTCGGGAATACTGTTATTTGGGTGGTCGTAGATCGTTTCAGTAAAATGGCACACTTCATTCCTTTGGCTAAACTTCCTTCTGCGCCAGAGCTTTCTCGATTATTTACTTCACACATTTTTCGTATTCATGGTATTCCGTCCAATATAGTCTCTGATCGGGGCGTCCAATTTACTTCCCGTTTTTGGAAACATTTCTGTTCACGGCTGGGTATACAGATCTCTCTTTCGTCTGCCTACCATCCCCAGTCCAATGGGCAGACGGAAAGAACTAATCAAACTTTGGAACAGTATTTAAGGTGTTATGTCTCGGATGCCCAAGAACAATGGGCAGAATTTATTGATTTCGCCGAATTTGCTTACAATAATGCGCCTAGTGAGAGTACCAAGATATCGCCTTTTTATTGTAACTTAGGGAAAAATCCTAGAGCTTCTTCCCTTTCAGGGTCACCTTCCAACTTGCCGGCGTTGGAGGAGTGGCTTCAAGAACGGAAGAATATCTGGACACATGTTCAGGAAATTCTTAAGACTACTAGTTTAAGATATAAAAAATCGATCGTCGCCGATCGTCGCAGATCACGGGAGCCTACTCTTCAAGTAGGTGATTTAGTTTGGGTCTCCACTAAAAATATTGCACTCCGTCAACCTTCTTGTAAGTTGGGTCCAAAATTCATTGGCCCTTTTCCTATAATCAAAAAGTTAAATAATGTGTCTTTTAAGGTTCAACTCCCGCCTACTATGAGAATACCTAACTCTTTTCACGTTTCACTGCTAAAACCGGCGAAGAATATTCCTCTTACTGGTCCTGCACCTATTCTCGTGGATAATGAGCCCGAGTATGAAGTAAATAAGATCTTGGATTCTCGTAAGATTCGCAATTCTTTACAATATTTGGTGGACTGGGTTGGCTATGGTCCAGAAGAAAGATGCTGGGTGGCTGCGAGGGATGTTCATGCCAAAGCTCTTGTACGGAAATTCCATCGTGATAATCCGGAGAAGCCGGGTGAGGGTCCGGAGGCCCCTCGTGAAGAGGGGGGTAATGTCAGGAATCCACTCACCTCGTCCTTGCTCCCGCGCCGTCCCCGGGCAGCTGGCCGTGCTGCTTCCGGCCTGCGTCTCGGCCGGGCAGCGGCTCCGGCGGCGGCTCCGGCGGCGTCTGTTCGGGCGGCGCGCCGCTCGGCCACGCCCCCTGCTCGCGACCCCGGCTCTGCTGTACGTGCTCGCGCGCGGGCGCGAGCACAGTTCTCTCATACCCTCCGGCGGCGCTGCTTCCTGCACGCCCGCCGGAGGAAAAATTAAAGGGGCCAATCAGCCCAGGGTTCCCAGAGTGGGCCAATAGCCCACTTGGAGATATTTGTACTCACGCCCTCTGAAGTTTAACACCAACCAGTTTTTGTTCTCACAGTTGCACCAATCATCATCCTGTCCCAGTCTTGCCTGTCCCTATAAAGCTGATTCCCCTTCATTTGCCCATTGCCTGTGATAGTGCCTTGTACCCTGTTTGTAGCTTGTCTCTAAAGTATATTTTTGATCTCCCGTTGCCGACCACCGCCCGTCTTGACTACCCCCGATCTGATCTCCTGTTGCCGACCTTCGCCTGTGTTTTGACCACCCCCGATCTGATCTCCTGTTGCCGACCTCTGCTTGATCCTCGACCACTTCTTGTCCAATCCTTTGTACTGCTGCCGTCTCGGAACTTCTGTTGCTGACCCCTAGCCTGTTGGACTTCCGTTATACGCTCAGCGATTGGGCTGCTCGGCGCCACTTCCAGCCGCGGGTTCTCCAGGCCTCTGAACAGTAAGACTCCAATCTTTGAGCCATTGAAGTCCTGGGGGCAACCGATCCCGGGCAGGAGTGCTCTGCGTCCCGGCAAGCGGGGGCTCCTAAAGGTGAAGCTGGCTGCGGAGATTGGGGGTTGAGGTCTTACTGAGAGGGCTGGAGTTATCCAAGTGGGTTGCTGTAGTACCTGGAGCGTGACAGTTGCATTTTATAATCAACATCACTTTTCCACAATCAAAGGAGCCCACCTCTGTATGTGAGGAGGGGGCATCCCAAACACTAGCATTAATATTTCAAGACTACCTGTCTAATAACTGCTTGCATTTTATAATCAACGTCACTTTTCCACAATCAAAGAAGCCCACCTCTGTATGTGAGGAGGGTGCATCCCAAACAGTAGCATAAATATTTCAAGACTACCTGTGTACTAACTGGTTGCATTTTGTAAGCAAAGTCACTTTTCCACAATCAAAGGAGGCCACCTCTGTATGTGAGGAGGGGGCATCCCAAACACTAGCATAAATATTTCAAGACTACCTGTGTACTAACTGGTTGCATTTTGTAAGCAAAGTCACTTTTCCACAATCAAAGGAGGCCACCTCTGTATGTGAGGAGGGGGCATCCCAAACACTAGCATAAATATTTCAAGACTACCTGTGTACTAACTGGTTGCATTTTGTAAGCAAAGTCACTTTTCCACAATCAAAGGAGGCCACCTCTGTATGTGAGGAGGGGGCATCCAAAACACTAGCATAACTATTTCAAGACTACCTGTGTACTAACTGGTTGCATTTTGTAAGCAAAGTCACTTTTCCACAATCAAAGGAGGCCACCTCTGTATGTGAGGAGGGTGCATCCCAAACAGTAGCATAAATATTTCAAGACTACCTGTCTAATAACTGCTTGCATTTTATAATCAACGTCACTTTTCCAGAATCAAAGGAGGCCACCTCTGTATGTGAGGAGGGGGCATCCCAAACACTAGCATAAATATTTCAAGACTACCTGTCTAATGCCTGATTGCATTTTATAATCAACATCACTTTTTCACAATCAAAGGAGGCCACCTCTGTATGTGAGGAGGGGCATCCCAAACACTATCATAAATATTTCAAGACTACCTGTCTAATAACTGCTTGCATTTTGAAATCAAAGTCACTTTTCCACAATCAAAGGAGGCCACCTCTGTATGTGAGGAGGGGCATCCCAAACACTAGCATAAATATTTCAAGACTACCTGTCTAATAACTGCTTGCATTTTGTAATCAAAGTCACTTTTCCACAATCAAAGGAGGCCACCTCTGTATGTGAGGAGGGGGCATCCAAACACTAGAATAAATATTTCAAGACTACCTGTCTAATACCTGATTGCATTTTATAATCAACATCACTTTTCCACAATCAAAGGAGGCCACCTCTGTATGTGTGAAGGGGGTATCCCAAACACTAGCATTAATATTTCAAGACTACCTGTCTAATAACTGCTTGTATTTTATACTCAACGTCACTTTTCCACAATCAAAGGAGCCCACCTCTGTATGTGAGGAAGGGGCATCCCAAACACTAGCATAAATATTTCAAGAGTACCTGTGTACTAACTGGTTGCATTTTGTAATCAAAGTCACTTTTCCACTATCAAAGCAGCCAACCTGTGTATTTGAAGAGGGGGCATCCCAAACACTAGAATAAATATTTCAAGACTACCTGTGTACTAACTGCTTGCATTTTGTAAGCAAAGTCACTTTTCCACAATCAAAGGAGGCCACCTCTGTATGTGAGGAGGGGGCATCCCAAACACTAGCATAAATATTTCAAGAGTACCTGTGTACTAACTGGTTGCATTTTGTAATCAAAGTCACTTTTCCACTATCAAAGCAGCCAACCTGTGTATTTGAAGAGGGGGCATCCCAAACACTAGCATGAATATTTCAAGACTACTTGGCTACTAACTGTTTGCATTTTGTAATCAAAGTCAATTTTCCACTATCAAAGCAGCCAACCTGTGTATTTGAAGAGGGGGCATCCCAAACACTAGCATAAATATTTCAAGACTACCTGTCTACTAACTGGTTGCATTTTGTAATCAAAGTCACTTTTTAAGCAAAATGTGCCTTTCGCCGGGGGGGGGGGGGGAGCGTCCCAAATACTAGCATAAATATTTTAAGAGTACCTGTCTATCAACTGGTTGCATTTTGTAAAAAAAGTCACCTGTGTATTTGAAGAGGGGGCATCCCAAACACTAGCATAAATATTTCAAGACTACCTGTCTACTAACTGGTTGCATTTTGTAATCAAAGTCACTTTTTAAGCAAAATTTGCCTTTCGCCGGGGGGCATCCCAAATACTAGCATAAATATTTCAGGAGTACCTGTTGTAAGCGGGCAAACAATCAGCAGTGACGACAACAGATTTGAACGGCAAAACGGCTTTTATTCAGCAAAGTTCAGTAGATAGTCCAAAGATTGCAGCATAAATGCAGTAAGCAAAAGGGTTACTTCACCAACCAAAATAGTCCTGGGCTGGGTACTCCAGCAAGCTGATCAATTCCAGTCCACTTTACAGGGCGTATCAGCCCTCTGCTCAATGTCCAGTGCTATCCTTCCCCACGGTGCAGCTCAGCCTGGGCTCACTCCAACAGGCTGGTCATCAACAAAGGAAAGGCAGTGTGCTCTCTTCTTATACAGGCTTCCCCTGTAATCAGCGTGCACACTTGTGGAGGCCTTAGAACATGTAACAACCCGTTATGGAATTGGGGAAGGGTCCTGAAAACCCGGGCCGGATTGTGCTTTATACAACCAAGCAGGGAAGAAACAGACATTTTGATACAATTTACCACACTGGTTGCATTTTGTAAAGAAAGTCACGTTGTCAAATTGCCAGCAGCCATTGCCTTTAAACAGGGGGGCATCCCAAATATGCTAGCATGTGTCTTTTAAGAGTGCACACATTGGAGTTGGCAGCAGCAGCATTAGGAGCCCATATATTGCCTGAAAGACACACATATGAGCTGACAGCAGCAGCATAGGGACCACATATATTGCCTGAAAGACACACCCTGGAGTTGGCAGCAGCATAAGGAGCTACCATGCATCAGCTACTACCATGGATCAGCCATTGGGGGCTGGAAATCCTGGCTGAACCATGCCTGATTCATCTTCACAAAGGTGAGTCTCTCCACATTTTCCGTGGACAGACGAGTTCTCCTTGGCATGACTATGGCCCCCGCCGCACTAAACACCAGCTCAGATGGCACACTACTCGCTGGGCAGGACAGCTTTCCCAGGGCAAACTCTGCTAGTTGCGGCCACAAGTCAAGTTTGGCTGCCCAGAAGTCCAGTGGGTCCTCAAGGTGCGTTGGCATGGTCATGTCAAGGTATGACACTACCTGTTGTTTCAGGGCCTGCTCCAGGTCTTTCTGCTGCTCATGATTAGCCTCACTATGCAGGTGAAGAAAGCTACTCATTAGCGACTGAAGACTCAGGCTGCTGCTGATGGAGCTGCTGCTGCTGCTTCTGCCACCACCCCCCAGCAGCAATGGCAGTGGAAGGTGAGCGCAGAGGTCCCCCGACCTGCAAAAGTATGTGTAAGGGACTTACCTCTGTCAGGGGGCCGGCGGCGCGCTTCTGCTGGGCGACGCGGCGCTCCTGCTGCTGGGAGCGCGGCGCCTCACTCTGGCAGCCTCCCTCGCCCCTCTCTAGCTGTGCAGTCGTGTGCCCCGCAGTCTGTAAATTTCGCCACTAGGAGGCGCTGTGCTGCGAGTGGCAGGCAGCGCAGAGTCTTCCACACCTGATGGGAATCAGGGGCTGATCAGCCTTGCAGCCAAGACTGACCAGCCCCTGGATAGTGTGTCCAATCACTCACAGTGTTGTAAGTTGTACCAATCAGCACATACACTCCCCCCCAGGGTGGCCATTGATCGATTCTCCAATAAATATGGAGTCAGCCAAACACTCAGTGCCCATGATAGTCGCTTGTGATTAGGGTGTGATTCTGTTAGTTGTTATCTGATTCTGACCCGGCTTGATCGACCATTCCTGTCTGCTGCCTGTACCGACCTCTGCTTTGTCTGACCACGAACCTGCGTGCCCCTCTGGATACCCCGCGATCTCTGACCTCCCGGCTTGACCCTTTGGCTACCCCTGACTACGCACCTGTCTCATCCTCGGCTCGGGATACCCTCGTGGTTCATCGGCCTTCACCGTAAGCAGCCATCCTTTGCGCCTATTAAGACCTGGGGGCAACCATGTCCGGTGAGGCGTACCTAGCGTCCCGACAAAAGGGGGCTTGACTATAGGCAGAAGCGGCGGTGGAGATTGGGGGTTGCCTGCTTACAGAAGGCTGTTGTCCCTCTGGGCATCACAGTATGGACCATGGCGCAGATAGGCATCGGCCAACTGACTACGTAGAATGTCTCTGTAGTAGGTCAGTTTGTCCTCCCTCTCAGTGGGTGTAAAAAATGCCCCCATTTTGTGCCGGTAGCGAGGGTCCAATAAGGTGGAGAGCCAGAAGTCATCCCGCTGACAAATGGAGACAATTCTGCGGTCACTACACAAGCACATGAGCATGCATCGCGCCATTTGTGCAAGGGACTTGGAGGGACTACCTGTCTCCATCTCCACTGCATACTGCATACAGCCCCCACAGACTTCATGTGGCCGTGAAATGTAGGCGCCATGTCTCTAGTGCCCTGACCAGCCATGGTTTCCAACATGTGTTGTAGTACATGAAGCAGTGGAATCACATCGTTCATCCTGTAGTCCTGGTGACTGACAAATAATTGGCTTCCTCAAAGGGCCTGAGCAAACCACAGGTGTCACGTATGAGCTGCCACTGGTTTACATTGAAGTTACACAGGGGAGTCCCCCTATCCACTTGGATCATCAAGAAATCAGTGATGGCTTTTCTCTGTTCATATAGTCGATCCAACATATGGAGGGTGGAAACATCGCAAATCATGTTGGGGAATACCGTTCTGACGCTGTAGCTCAAGAAGGGTGTGCTTGGCGGTGTAGGAGTGGCTTAAGTGCATGCAAGTTTCCTTCCCGTTGTTAGGATGTCTTGCAGATGGGGGAAGACTTCAGAAAATGCTTGACAACTAGGTTGAAAACGTGTGGCATACAGGGCGCATGGCTCAGGCTTCCTTGTCACAGCGCAGACAAGATGTTCTTCCCATTGTCAGTCACCATGGTTCCCATTGGCAATTTTGGTGGAGATTTATGATTTTTAGCAGTTCCTCCCATGTTTGACTCCGTGGCTCAAGGCAAACCATGTAAAGAACAGCGTGAAACCGCCATGTCCTGCACACATGGTAGGCTGGAAGGGCACTGAAAGAAATTAAAAAATAAATAAAAACACCGGAAAAAAAAATATTTAGAAAAACAAAATACAAAAAAAAAAAAAAATCAAAAAATATATATTTAAAAAAAATACAAAATATTTAAAAAAAAGAAAATGCAAAAAAAATACAAAATTAACCAAAAAAAATTGTTGTTATTATGTTATGTTATTGTTATTATGCTATATGTTATTATATGTTATTATTATAAATGTGTTCAATAAATGTTAACAATTAATATGTAATTGACAATTAGGCACTTTTTTTCTGTGATACCATTGCTAAGTGCAAGTGCACTGTCACAGGCACAACGGCCTAGGAGCGTGGAGGCCACAGCGGAGGGACCTGTCCAAGTTGCTGTTGTGGTTGTGCAGGAACCACAATCACCCAGTGGGCCTTAAAGGATATGTATTGTCCCTGACCGTAGTTACAGCTCCAGACGTAGGCACTGCCGTGTACTTTGGTACACACTGGCAGGCAAAAGCACTGGCCCACCTTCTGTTCAACAAAATTGTATAGGGCTGGTACTGCCTTCTTCACAAAGAAATGACAGCTTGGGACTCTCTACCTCGGCTCGGCACAAGCCATCAGTTCTCTGAAAGGTCTACCACCTCAAAAGGGAGGGACTGCAGCACCAGCAACCTATACAGGAGCACATTTAGCATCTGCACGTTGGATGAGTGGGCACATACTGTTGTCTCTTGGACATGGCTTGGCCAATGGATTGCTGGCGGAATGACTGACTCAAATTAAGAGGAGGAGGAGCATCTGGAGCGACAGAGGATGGGTATGACACACAGTAGGTGGTGGAGCCTTGGCTGGCTGGAACAGCAGGCTGGAGCCAACTCTCCAACTTTGGAGCCAACTCTCCCAGGCCACTTTATGGTGATGCTGCAAATGTTGACGCAAGGTTGTGGGTCCAACATTGGGACCCTGGCCACACTTTGCCTTCTGCCTACACATTTTCATATAGCCATGTTAACCTCCTGCAGATGCTTGATGAAAAACTGCCACATCGCCGAGTAGCTGATTTTACTACCAACAGCCCGCACTAATTCACTGCTGCTGCCGCCACCGCCGCCGACTCCAGGGACTCTCTTCCACTACCTCCTGGGAAGGTAGCCTGCCGCGGAGCAAGTGGTCTACCCCGAACACATTTGCCTCCATACTTTCCCCTTCTGCCACCATGCTGACCGCTAAATCTGTCACTCTCCATAATTCCAAGCCTTTAAAAGTGCCCTCAAAACTCACTGATGTCCTCCTCAGGTTCCTCAACAGTGTCTGCTTAAGAAGCCAAAACACTTGCAACACCACCTCCCATGCCACTCTCCTCATCACTACTTGCCCGACTAGTGGAAGAAGCGGCGAGTGTCTCCTCCACTTCTTGGCTGGGCAGTAGCTCAGATCATCCTCACTGAATAGCGGAGCTGAACCCAAAGCATAAGATATAACCAACAGTTGACTGGGGGTGTCAGATGTCACTTGTGATGAAGTGGATGATCGTGTTAACCAATCAATGACGGCAGATGGGTTGATGGCCGAGATACGACTGCTAGTTGATACCGGGAGATCAGGCCTCTCACTGAGACTCCTGCTGCCACTCACCCCTAGTCTGCTGCAACCTCTGCTTGATGAATTTAGGCCTCTGCAACTTCTCTGTGCCCATCCTGGCACTTCTTTGCCTGACATACTTAGTGCATATATGAGGGGAGGACAAAACGCTACACTACACTTAGAACAGGATTTGTCGATAACAGCCGCAGGAGGTGTGTAACTATCTATGACCTTTATCTAACTAGTAACTAGGCCCTGAAAACTTTAACAGGAACAAAGTGATGAAACTCTTAGATGTGCGTATGTGATGCTCTGATGAGGGCAATTCAATGTGCTCCAGTACACTTGAAAAATGTTTTTTTGAGAGACTGGCCTGTGTGGAAATGAATCGGGCATGGATCAGCCAAGATTTCCACCCACCAATGCCTGATGCATCAGAGTAGATTGATCATGGTGCCAGACCAACACTGAAGAAATATGGATAGTGCAAAACAGATTTAAGGCCCTGCTCTCCAGTTACAGACATTCCTCCGCATCAGACCACAATTAATTATGTTAATCTTAATTTTTGTTAATATTCTTCGGATAAGATATATGTGCCCAAAATCTGTATATGTTCTCTTCATGCTGCTGCCAACTCCAGGGTGTGTCTTTCAGGCAATATATGGGCTTCCTATGCTGCTGACAACTCCAGGCTGTGTCTTTCAGGCAATACATGGGCTCCTAATGCTGCTGCCAACTCCAGGGTCTCTTTCAGTCAATATATGGGCTCCTAATGCTGCTGCTGCCAACTCCTGGGTGTGTCTTTCAGGCAAAATATGGGCTCCTTATGCTGCTGCCAAGTCCATAGTGTGTCTTTCAGGCAATATATGGGCTCCCTATGCTGCTGCCCACTCCTGGGTGTGTCTTTCAGGCAATATATGAGCTCCCTATGCTGCTGCCAACTCCTGGGTGTGTCTTTCAGGCAATATATGGGCTCCTAATGCTGCTGCCAACTCCAATGTGTTTTTCAGGCAATATATGGGCTCCCTATGCTGCTGCCAACTCCTGGGTGTGTCTTTCAGGCAATATATGAGCTCCCTATGCTGCTGCCAACTCCTGGGTGTGTCTTTCAGGCAATATATGAGCTCCCTATGCTGCTGCCAAGTCCAGAGTGTGTCTTTCAGGCAATATATGGGCTCCCTATGCTGCTACCAACTCCTGGGTGTGTCTTTCAGGCAATATATGGGCACCTAATGCTGCTGCCAACTCCAATGTGCTTTTCAGGCAATATATGAGCTCCCTATGCTGCTGCCAACTCCAATGTGTTTTTCAGGCACTATATGGGCTCCCTATGCTGCTGCCAAGTCCAGAGTGTGTCTTTCAGGCAATATATGGGCTCCTAATGCTGCTGCCAACTCCTGGGTGTGTCTTTCAGGCAATATATGGGATCCCTATGCTGCTGCCAAATCCAGGGTGTGTTTTTCAGGCAATATATGGGCTCATCATGCTGATGCCACCTCAAGACTCTGTAATTGTGCAGCTCTGCGACAGCGAATCTAATAGCGACGCCTCTGATCTGCATGTCATACTTCTTTACAATAGTATTTCACTAACCCAGCATGCATCCTATGCATGTTACAGCCAAGCAAAACGTTCTGCAACCCTATGGAGGCTCTCGGACGCCCAGAAATAGCCGTTTTTAATAGCGATTCGTCACAAATAATTTCGGACCAAAACAATTTTTCTCGGAAAATTTGGCGAATCGGCCGAATCAAATTTTTCAAAAGTTCGCTCATCTCTAGTCCAGGACAGTCAAGAGTCAAGATTTAAGCAAAAGGTCAAAGGGCAGGTGGCAGCAGATTGGTAGTCAAGGTACAAACAGTAGGTCCATATGTACAGAAAACTCAGGTCATCAGGAATGATGTAACCAATATTCGCAAGCAATCTTCCGGCACCTCGTTTCCAATTTAGAGGCCAATATGCATGCACAGTTTGCTGCACATTGAATGTGCAAACTCGCGCATGTGCATTCGAACTGGAGCCCTACTGGGAGTGTTCCCACACATGCTCATTCTTGCCAAGCTTATGACTAGGACCAGATTTTATGTGGTGAAGGCCCCGGGCAGAATGTCTAGTGTATGACCACCATAGGTAACTGTAGATCAAATGCTGCACTTGTTAACAATGGTAAAGGCAATAGAGTGAGAGCCCTGGGTCACCCCCTCTTTGATATGGCCCAGGCCCACCCTACAGTACATTAAATATTACTTGTATATCCTGTAAGGTTTATGAAAGCAGAATGCAGAACTGTATCGTATGGGAGAATAGGCAGTGATCCACCACTGTAAAACAACCACATCCAGTACTATCTGCCCTTACTTTTGTAATCATTGATATCACAGTGTGCCATCATGTTTCTCAACCCTGTCCTCAGGTTTTGTAGATCTCTGCACAGGATGCTCTGTAGCTCTGCTGAAGCTCTAATTTCACTTCTGTATCTGTGTGGAAATCCCAAAAATGTTGCCTGTTGGGGGTACTTGAGGCCAGGGTTGAGAAACACTGATATAGTGCACCATGTGTGTGATATGAGATGAGTGCTGGGGCCGTAATTAAGAAATGGCTAATCATAGGGGGTAGTTTTGGCCTAGGGTAAGGAAGTAACCTTGTGACCGGTGGGTGGGAATTATGGCAGCTCACCACTCAGGGCATGTAGACTCACTGCAGGGATGGGTTAAATGTGGAGGCAAAATTCCTATGTGTGCACAAGCATACAAGGATCATTTATGCCCCAATATTTTTTTCTGTCACTCAAAAGACAATGAGAACCAAGAGATGAAGGTCCCTTTGTTCCAGGTGCCCAGCCTGTCTATGTGCCTACACCCGCTCAGGGCAAGAGATAGGCCTATACAAGAGATTCCCTAACTTTCTCCCAGCCAAACCCTTTATTGTCTATCCCCCAGCAAAAATCTCTCCATATGTCCTTAACATTGTTTCTTGGAATGGCTGTCTGAGTGGGTGGCTACTGGGACTAGGAAGGTATATCCTTAACTCCCAACCTGTTGCATTCCAGTTTTCCATATTATGTAGATATAGTCACCTTCTATCTCCAGCTCATTGCCCCAAAACAGCCTTTGTTTCTTTTTTTACCTCAGCCTTTGCCCAATATTTATAACAACACGAACTGGATACAGTCAGCCATATTGCTCCCTGGCTGAGCAGCCATGCCCAGCAGTGATGATGTAATCAGTTAGAGTACACACAGCTCAGCAATGGGGAGCACTTTAACCTAACTGCTGTAGGGAAGTGCTGATTTACCACAAAGTTGCTCTGAACATTGCATGTCTCCTGGAAATCATAGAGAACTCCCTCCTTAACCAGTGATAGTATACTTCCTGCCCCTGCTAGCTTGGACTTGCAGCCCTGTGTTGGAGTTACAAAAAGACTATAAGTAGAGCACAGACATCCTGCAAGCAGGGAGACCTGAGCACACGGCTTGCTGTCAGGAGCTTTGCTGCTGCCTCCTGTATCCAGAGCTTCACGGTGGA
Organism: Gastrophryne carolinensis; assembly: GCA_027917425.1. Taxonomy (NCBI): domain Eukaryota; kingdom Metazoa; phylum Chordata; class Amphibia; order Anura; family Microhylidae; genus Gastrophryne; species Gastrophryne carolinensis. The sequence goes on along the minus strand of CM051239.1, from coordinate 391,956,688 downwards.
GTCTGGATCCTTCCACTGACTGTCAGACTGTTCACCTGCCAGTTCAGCTGATTGTGCCAAGTGGACTTCATCTGTAGCTGTTTTGGAACTCCTTCTTTACTCCCAGCTTGCTGACCTGCAGGTACAGTGTACCCCGTGGAAAGGTTCACCTGTGTGATCGAGTTCTACGTGTCGAGAGTGGAACAACTATCAAGATCAGGGGGCCCTGCAGCTTTCATCCTGCGCAGACTCTTTCTCTTGGAGGTATTTGGGCTATAGAGCAACTATACACCCGGGTATATGTGCACGGACAGACTGAAGCTAGGCCTTATATTATTGCATTATATATATATTACACTGTGTATGCTTTATTTCTCTTGTACCTTTAACGTTTGCTATATAAAGTTTATAGTGCTATTATATTCAACTGTGCCAGTGGTTGCTTTAAGAGATTGCTGGGATCAGTAGTCCCTCTGCTCTCATTGTATGGTTTTGTTTAGACTTGATCTATTTCCCAGAAAGGTTCCCCGACAGTTACAAGGGCCCTATTTTGGGTGGAGGCCCTGCCACACAGAACATTTATCCCACTCTTCCACTAAGCGAAGGCTCAGCCTCATTTTGTTACCAACAGGTCAGCGCCATAGACTGTCTTGAGTGGGGCGTTTATCATCACCCCCCCCCCCCCAAACAGCCCTACACTGCCAGTCTGGTTGTAACTGAATTAATTAGCATATGGCATGATGCCATTCACCATAATACTACTTCCACAGGGCTGGGGATGGAAGGAGACCATATAAACTTCATTTCTGTGTATAAGTGCCCTACCCACTGTAGTTAGCAAATCTCCAAATGAAAGAACCCCAGCTGCTTTGAGGTGAAAATTGGAGCTTTATTGAATTCTTCAGGTCCCAATGATACATGGCCTTCTGACTCAGAAAGTTCAATGCAGAAGTAATAGTAAAATACACACAGAGTTACTCTTTCTCTTTAGAGTGTCTGAGGAAAAATCTGACCCAGCTTCCTTCCTCTGCAACTCAGAAGCAAGCTTACTACCTCAGAGGTGTGCAGGGGACTACCTAGGTGACTGTTACAGAGCACTCTAGTGATAGTCAGGATCACCCCCATTTGTAATTCAAGGACAGTCATGGCAATTATAATCCACGGTATATGTCACGGTCATAGTAATTGTAATAAAACAGGTGTATGCCATGGTTGGCTGATAAACTCACGCACAACTCAGTTCTGGCTTAAACAGTGTTTCTCCGCTTTATTGACTTCACAGCACGGTGCTGCTCATAGCACACTTGCAAGCTAAAGTTGTAACTTCTATATAAGCCAATTTCCAATATTAACTTATCTCAGCACAATTCCAGTGTACTCAGGTAATCACGGTAACATAGGGCCTAGTCCACCTCATTGATGAGAACACTAGCTCTTAGTAAATTAGGAAGGGAATCACGCAGGGCAATGGTTACTAAGAGAGATCCTCACCACCTTAGGCCTTTCCTTTCTCTCTCCTGAATACTGAAGAGCCCCGGGAGGGGGGGGGGGGATGGGGGGGATTGGAGGCCCCCCAGGTGAAGAGGAGAGCCGGACGGATCGAACAAGGGGTCAGGTGTTTTTTTACTTTTCTTTTACTGTGGGGGGGGGGGGGGGGGGCAGAATCGATACTGGAAAGAAAAAATCAATTCTGGTATCGTTGAATGAAATAACCTGATACTTGACAAAATCTATTTTTTACACCCCTAATTTGAAAGTTCTAAGAGTTGCTTAAGCCAGGTTATATGCTTGTCTGAAAAAGTGAGTTTTGAGGGCACTTTTAGAGGCTTGGAGAGATGGAGAGTGACGGATTGAGCGGGGGAGTGCATTCCAGAGAAGTGGGGAGGCATGGGGGGAGTCTTGAAGGCAGGAGTGTGAGGAGGTAACCGGGGAGGAAGTGAATAGAATGTCAGAGGCAGAGCGGAGGTTGTGCTTGGGTTGGTATCGCTGGATCAGAGAAATGTAGGAAGGGGCCTGGCTGGAGAAAGTTTTGTAGGTTAGTGCTAGAAGTTTGAACTGAACTCTCTGAGAGACAGGTAACCAGTGGAGGGATTGACAGAGGGGGGCAGCACTGGAGAAGTGAGAGGAAAGGTGAGCAGCAAAGTTTAGAATAGATTGCAGGGGAGCCAGTCTGTTTGCTGGCAAACCACATAGGAGGGTGTTGCAGTAATCCAGTCGGGATATGACCAGGGCGTGCACTAGCATTTTAGTGGTGTCAGGTGAGAGTAAGGGATGGATGCGGGAGATGTTTTTAAGTTGGAGATGACAAGAGGGGGCTAGGGACTGAATGTGAGGTGTTAATTAGAGGAGTCAAGAATGATGCCCAGGCACCGAGCTTGAAGAATTGCAGTTATTGTAAGATTATTCTTATTCTTGCTTGATTTTTATTCTTAGTCCTCACTACATTCTATTGCTCCCCTATCTAGTCTTACTCCTGTGCCCCTCTATAGATTTCCCTCCTCCAAATCCCCCAGACCCTGATTGATCAATTTGGCATTATAGCCTTCCAATTTAAAGTGGAACAAACCCAACCAGGCCAGCCATGTAATCTAAAAGAATCCAAGGCTGTCCGCTGTGTGAACCCCCCCCCCCCCCCCGGCAGGCTCATAAGCACCTTTCCCCACTTCAACCGCGCAGGCCTTGGCTCTCTTCCAGCAAGAACCGTCTGCCTTGACTATGTCATTTGGCAAACGACTCTCATTGTTGTCAGTGGGGAGCATCCATGCCCTGCCGGGGGGATGAAGGGGGTGTGGCAGCATGCGCACCACATTGAAGAGCCATCTGGCAAATGACATAGCCATGGCTGACAGCTCTTATTAGAACAGCAGCATTCTGGGGGTTTCACACAGTAGGGTATCCCCAAAACCCAGAAACGTCAAATTCCTGGGTTTCTTTCCCCTTTAAAATATGATTTTGACTTTGTATTGTGCATTTTTCGTTTGAAAACCTTAATAAAACTTAATAAAAATTAAGCAAACCTCTGCAATAGGTACTGACGTTAACCGCTTAATTGACATCTTCTGGGGTTAGTCTTTTGCCCTTTTTACCCACAACCCCTTTTATTTTTTGTCTCCCTCTCTCATCGTCTTCTCTTTTTCCAGTTCTTTCTATTTCCTTCCTTTCCACCTACTTTTTCTCTCTCCCTATAACTGGTTTAATAAATAAACTGTTACAACTGTGTGCAAAAATAAAATGATCATTTTGAATGATATTCCTTTAATGTCTGTACAGTATCTGCAATGCACTTTAGCTTAAGTTACATGATGTAGTTGAGCGCAAAAAAGCACACAGGTGTGAGAAGGCAATAGTGCCTCAATAATATAAAAAAAAGTGTTGTCATAGTAACCAGGTTCTCAGTGACAGTAAAATACCTGAGGCATTGGGTGTTGCAGAGCGTGAGTGCTGGGTCAAATCCAGATAGACATTTGTGGTGTAACAGGAACTGGCTACTGGCACATGAGTGCAGTAAGAGAAGCTCACCTTACATGGTGGATAACAGACAGGAAAAATAATTCATAGGGATCACCTCAATGTACGGGAAACACAACATGCAGCAGAGAATGTACAATAAAGACTACACATAGATATAGGTAACAGCTCCATCTACAGTCATAAATGTAAACTGCATTAACCCAGCAATATAGATGCAGATCATATGCAGAGACGAGTCAGGCTGGAGAGTTCTCTAATATGAACTCTCCACCAGGGTAGCAGATTGTTTGGCCAGAGCAAAAACACAAGAACAAATGAAATGCTCTTAACAAGGGTTTTATTGATAAAGACAAAGGAAACAAAAAGATCTTCAATTCAGATAGGGCTCGCGTGCAGGTTCAAGACAGGGCCCTGGTGCAGGTTCAAGACAGGGCCCGGGTGAGGACTCAGAGCACGGTACGGGTGCAGGTTCAGGGCAGAGCCCGGGTGCGGGGCAGAGCCCGGGTGCGGGTTTGTGGCAGAGCCTAGGTGCGGGTTTGGGGCATGGTACAGATGCAGGTTTGGGGCACGGCACAGGTGCAGGTTTGGGGCACAGCACAGGTGCAGGTTTGGGGCACGGCACGGGTGCAGGTTTGGGGCACGGCACGGGTGCAGGTTTGGGGCATGGCACGGATGCAGGTTTGGGGCACAGTCCTCTGAGCACGGTCCGGGTGCGGACTCTGAGCACGGTCCGGGTGCGGACTCTGAGCACGGTCCGGGTGCGGACTCTGAGCGCGGTCCAGGTGCGGACTCTGAGCGCGGTCCAGGTGCGGACTCTGAGCGCGGTCCGGGTGCGGACTCTGAGCGCGGTCCGGGTGCGGACTCTGAGCGCGGTCCGGGTGCGGACTCTGAGCGCGGTCCGGGTGCGGACTCTGAGCGCGGTCCGGACTCTGAGCATGGTCCGGGTGCGGACTCTGAGCGCGGTCCGGGTGCGGACTCTGAGCGCGGTCCGGGTGCGGACTCTGAGCGCGGTCCGGGTGCGGACTCTGAGCGCGGTCCGGACTCTGAGCATGGTCCGGGTGCGGACTCTGAGCACGGTCTGGGTGCTGACTCTGAGCCCGGTCCGGGTGCAGGTTCGGAGCACGGTCCGGGTGCAGGTTTGGGGCAGAGCAGGGCCCGGGTGCAGAATCAGGGCAAAGTAAAGACAAAGGAAACACAAAGATCTTCAATTCAGATACAAAAACAAAGGTGCAAAAAACAAGGCTAGCTAACAAAATAACTAATTTTCAAAAACAACTGAAACCCTAAGGTGCTGGCGCACTCACTCAAGGGCCCAGGACAGAGGCCAGCAGTCTCCAGACTCCGGTAGGAGGCCTGATACAAGGAATGCCAATGGCCAGGCAGCCCCAGGGAAGCCAGGAAGAGTCCTGCTTGCCACTAGACTCCACGGAGGTACAGACTCAGGTTCAGGTTCAGATACAGACTCGGTTTCAGATTCAGATTCAGAGCGGCAGCATGAACAGCCACAAACAGATTCCAAAATAAGCAAACAAAACAAAAAAAAATCCTGCACCAGGTGGAGGGCAGATCCACTTAAATAGACCTCACACCAGGTGCGGCAGAAAGTGGGGAGAGAGAACAGCCAGGGCTCTGCTGACACCCGCTGGTGGCTGACAGAACTGCAGACAGGGTTATAAATAATGTCAGCCACCAGTCGGGCATCAGCCGAACTCGGGAATCTTGCACACAGCATCTCCATCTGATGGATGGACAAATTACTTGCTTGGAAAAGCAGTCACCCCTGTCGTTACTCCTCTCCTTTTAACCAGTTATTTCTCTTTCTTACCTTCCTTTTCAATTTCTTTTTGTCTCTCCCTATATCTGGTCTAATAAGTTCTCCATAGGCAACACGTACAATCGTGCTGTCCTAATCACTAGGATCTTATTGGAAGAAAGGGACACGAGACATTTGGAAGCCTCCGATGGATGGACTAATCATTTGCTTTTAATGCACCCAGTCTTTCTGTTGCTTTCTCTTTTTTCTTCAGTTGCCTCTTTTTTCCTTTTTTCTTTTCTTTTTCTCTCTTGCTTGTCTTCTCTTCTTTTTCCAGTAATTTGTATTTCCTTCCTTTGCATTTTCCTTTTGTCTCTTCTTACATCTCAGTTTAATAAAGTCTCCACAGCAAAGAGACACAATAGTGGGCAAAAAGAAGAACCAACTGTGATCATTTTTAATGGTATTCCTTTTATGTTGTGAATAGGCTATAGTGTCTCAATAACACAAAAAATGTTTTAAAGTTTATATATTCACCAAAACAAACTCAACCAAGATCTTAGTGCAAGAAATGGAACTGAGACATTGGAGACATGCGATGGATGGACAAATCATCTGCTTGGAAAATCAAATTCACATAAAAAAAAGTTCCACGGCACCAAATCAGTGTTCCGTTAAATTAATTGAAGAAGGAAAAACATGCTCCATCCTTTCTTCCTGTTTGTCTTGTAGCTTTAACATATCAAATGTTATAATGCAATTCTATGAGATAGAAACAATACCAGGGGACCTAATTAAATTAAAAGTAATTACCAGTTGTGTAGATACTGCGTGCAATTGAGCAGCCGGAAGTTGATATTTTGTCATCCAGTGTTAATCTCTGTGCAGAGCGCACTATTCATCTGACCTGCTATTAATGAGCTGGCTTTGGTGGTCGTTTTTTTTTTTCGGAGAAGAAAAATTACAGGTATGCTATGACAGAAAGTGTGGTGTCATTATTTAGCCTTTTTATTTCATTAGATGTTTCATTTGATGTTAATCAACAATAAAATAGAAAAATAGGACATAAATGTTATTAAAAAAAGTGTTATTTTAATTGTGTATTTAATTTACATGTAAGGAATCCCACCCATTTATATACTGATATTTTAAATATCGGTTTCATAGTTGCACCAACCAATGTTCTTTAAATGTTCCTTAAAGTGGACCAACACCCAGGATTTTGACTATCCTGGGTTTTGGTCCACTTCGGCGGGGCACCCCGATCGGGGGTCCCCCGCTGTGTGAAACCCCCCAGAAACCCCAAAAAACTCACCTCTCCCCGCTCCCACGTGAACGCCGCAGCCAATCCCCGCCAACGTCCAGGCGGGGGACAGGAACGTCCAAGCCGCTTCCGCCGCCGCCGCCTCCCACGAGTCACTCTCGGCGGGAGGCGGAGGCGGCGGGAGGTGGCGGCGGCGGCGGACGCGGCGGCGGATCAGGTAAGATCTTTTTGGGGTTTCTGGGGGGTTTCACCCCGCGGGACATCCCGATCTCGGATGTCCCGCGGGGTGGGAGGTGATCGGCCCGGGAATCTTATAGATTTCCGGGCCGATCACCCCTGGGTGTTGGTCCACTTTAAAATGGTAAAAAATATTTTAATGGATTATTACATTTTAAAATTTAAAGTCACAGTAAAGGCATATAAAAATGAAACTACACCTACTTCCCTGTCTGTAGACTCAATCCCATCTGGTTCTGTTGGTTGCAGTGGTCTGAAATGTGGAGGCTAAATCATTACTAATGGCAGGTATTGCCAGAAGAGCGCCTGTATAGCGGCACTTAGAGCGACCGCTAGTAGATGCTGTAAGTGGGTATCGGGCGCTGGCCGCATTGATGAATGTGATGTATGTTGGGCGCTCTAACACCGGTACAGCGCTGCAGCGAGCGAAAGGTAGTGCCAGCTCAGTGCGACCGACTCTCGGCACTCCACACCATACTTAATAAAAAAAGACACAGCGTTGCCGCTCTAAATCTGGTCGCTATAGCATAGAGCACCAGACACTGTGAGATTGAAGTCTGTTTTTGAACACATATCCACCAGTAACAAGGCGAAAACACATGGAATGACATTGTTGTAACACTGTGACATAACACTTTAGTGCCAGACCTGTAATGACAATTATGCATAAAAATATAAAAAGTCCAAAAAGTTTCTAAAAATGTTTGTTTGCAGCCAGGAGAGGTTACACAATTATTTGAGCAAAAAAATAAAAAAAATTCAAACACGCTGTTTAAACACAAGTAAATGAACAGCCATTGAAATGTATGGGAGAGCGACACTGAGCGAAAGGTAATACCTGGCGCTCTGGAAGATATAGTGCCGGCGATATACGCTGATCCACCTGCAATAATACATTGTACGCTACATGGCGCTGTTACAGTCGCTCACTAGATTTGCTTTCTTAATTGTTGTTTTGCCTACAGCACCCGGCGTTCACCAGGTACTGCCTGCCGCTACGAGGCGCTACCTGCCGCTATCGCTTCATGAATAACTCTTCACCTAGTAGATTTTATGCCCTATTTTCAGGCTTGTTATTACACAAATCAGGAAGCCTGGGTGGTGTGAAATGCAGCAGCTTCAAGGGGCATTATCCAAAATAATATTAATTGAAAAGATTGGGTGGTGCTTCTGTATTTTTTTCAGGGCCCAGGGTTTAAAAGAGCTCCCTCCTATAAAAACACTTCTACTCGAACTGGTGTCACTGCAACATCTTCCCTCTTCCTCTCACACTAACAACGGCTAACTGCCAAAGTTCAACTATACACCATCTCCAAACAATTATTTGGATAAGACCACCTAATTGCTGATGACATGCTGCCATGACAACCATCTGTCATTACTTGGCATTTCATGTCTTTATTGCAGCTGGGCACCTAAGTGTAAGCAGGCCCATCACCCTGGGTTCCTGAAAGACAGGGGGTGCCAAGCAAGAGTGCTGAGTCTTGCTTTTTTGGCTCCAAAAGCCCCACTCATAATGGATTGACCTTTGGGTAATTCAAATTCCCCTCCAGGAGGATAAGTGTGTGGATGTCATCTCCCTGGTGACGAGCACTGATGCGCGGGGATCTTCCGGGTTCCAACTGCCTCAGATGAAGCCCTGGAATCAGCTGCCCAGGATCCAAGAAGCTCCCCCCCCCCCCCAGCCTTCACTAGAGCCTCCTGCAAGGGCATTTAGGCTTGAGGAGGCCCAGATCATTCCTGGGGATCAATCAGGGACCTGGGCAGGGAGACAGCACTCTTTCGCGTAGAGAAAGATATCTTAGTCAAAGGAACAGCCGAGGTCAAGGGGCACGGGCAAAGCAGCAAATCCAGAAATAAAGCCAAAGGTCATAAACAGAAAGTAGCAGTTTATGGGTTATTCCAAAAAAAGATGGTCAAAATAAATGCAAGAGTTGAAGCAGGGTATCCAAAGTCCAATGGACAATCCAAAAGGTAGAGAGGATAGACATAAACCATATATCCAACAAACAAGGATCAAGGATGAAAAGGCAGCGACTTGAGTTGAGACTTGAAGGAATCGTTGGAAAATTCTTGCTCACTGGGACTTGCTTATAAAAGTCTGAATGATTATGACCTATTGGTTCTCAGCGTCAGCTGATTACACAGGTGCACCCATTGATTCCCAAAGTCAACTGATTACACAGTCGTACCTGTGTTAGATTATGACTGTGAAAGCGCATGAGCAGGCTAGCCTGCACCTGCGCATAGGGTCAGAGTGTGGCTGAGAAGCATGCCATAATACTCACCCCTACACTTTGCTTCCTATCTTCCACAGTCTAGACTAGGGGCATAAGCTGTCATGGGAAGCCAATGTCACCTGGCTAAAATGCAGATGATTAGGAACAGAATTCAGGGGCGGGGTAAGTATAAGAGTATGCTTCCCATTTTGCATTGGTCAGTGCAGAAACTCCCTTAAAGTAAATAGATTTTTTGTGTTGTTTGACATTAGAGAGGGTTATGCCCATTCCTTCTGGGTTAATCAATTTGCCCAGTGAAAAACCCAGAACTTTTAAAATTAACTTTGCTTTACTTTTAACTTTAGTACCCTTCTTCCAAAATTACCGTCGGTACCCTAAGGACACCAGGTCTGGTCTTCCACCTTCAGCTCTGGACTATCACAACCCTTTCCTCAATGGTACCTGAGCCATGGCTTCTCCCACAGGTCCTTGAGGCAACTGACTAGCTGGGCCTTAAGTTTTTGAGTTCACAGCTTCATTGGCTCCTCTCTGGTCTCTCTACCCTGTAGTAACTTTGATTTGCTCTCCAGATCTAGCTACTCCTAGCTTACATAAGTTTGCCAATGCAAACATTGTAACCTTACACACACATGCCACAAACACAGGGGTAGTATATGTGCTGTTATGGAATTCTCCAAGATAGTGTCCTACTGTGCCAACCTGTGGTACAGGTAAGCAGTTGTGGGATGCCAGATGGGTGGAGGAGGTTAATAAGAAGTGTAAAAAACACATTGTGTTGTATGGTTGTCTGGCTTTAGATTATCGCATTGGTGTCACTTTTCTTTCTTGATCCCAGAATCGCTGTTATTTCCTGACTACAAAGTAAGAAAAAAAGCTGTCCATTCCTTCTGGGTTAATCAATTTGCCCGGCGAATAACCCAGCACTTTCAAAATTATCTTAGCTCTCTTTTAATTGGACATTGGCCAAACGAACCAATGTTTAGCAATTAGCCACCCCCTTCTATCTGTGAAATATTTTCTGATTACAAGCCATGGCATTGAATTATTGAACACAAATGAATCTTGAATGAATTGATGGTGCCCGGGGGGATAAGTGTCGGAATCCTCAGATATCAGATTCTTTTAATGGAAACGGAAAATAAGAATTTTAATAGAATTTTTAACTGAAGATCTGGAAACAAAACTACACCTACATTTTAATTGAATTTCTGACTTAAATTAAAGGAACCTGTTATAAATCACCAGGAATCGGTTAAATAAAAAACAGCTTTTTTTTACCCTTCTACCCATGTAGTTTTTCCAGCCCCAGATAAATGTTAATAAATTACCCCGAATTTAGAAATTAATGGCTGTGGGGCTGCTTAAGAGAGATATCATTGTATTTCATGAATATTTTGATTTTGCGATTAGATCAAACCGCATTGAATTTCTAAACAGTTTTAGCAGAGGTCTGGCGATCATAAACTGTTCTCGTTTTTAAATAAATTATTTTCCTGGTGAATCTGCTGATATGGTATAATTAGAAATTGGCGCCTTGCATTTACTGTACTATTTGCATGACTTTACATCTACACCTACTGATCTGGAAGCTGGCAGGAACGCCGCGTTTTTTGCGTCTACAAATATACCTTGCCTGGTGAGATAGCGGGTTATATTGTGATGTTAAGAAGGTTTTTTATTTACAAGAAAAACAAAAGAGTGTCACTTGCCAGTTCTGGAAAACATTGATTAGACCAGTTATGTTATTTCCATTCAGAAAATCGTATTTACATCTCTCCTGTTTCCTTTTTCTTTTGTGGCAGATAAAATCTGTATCTTGTAAACTGCAAAACGCGTGCTTATTTTCTCCCTTGCACTGTCTGTCTGTATAGAGATTTGGCGCCGAGTGAAAAGAGAGGCTCCTTTTGGAAGCAAGTAATTACTCCGCTCATATAAATAAATAATTACTGTGTAATTATAAATAAATTCACGTCTTTTTAAGAGCATAAAGCAGAGATAGGCTCCCAGTGCCTTAGGAACTGGTTATTTTCATAAACAGTTACTCAGCTGTATATTATATGGAACCATGCGCTTAAAATCATGGGGACACATAGCTCGTGCTTCTTGAACCTCCAGAGCACAGGGCAGAGTGGCCATGGGGAGCACAGGGACAATTCCCGGTGTGCAGCACTGCTCCAGGGCCTATAAGTTTGTTATTCTGACCCTGTCCATGTTCTGTACTTCTATAGCCACAGCATCATGGCTGCAGAGCCCATACTCACCTCTGCCACATTATCTGCCCCTACAACAATACTATAAGTTAGTACCATCTCCCCCTGTCCATGATCTGATCCAGCAATGAGTCAGTTGATAAAGGCACTCATTGTTTAGCTAAGAAGGCCCCTTGGGGGTGGAACTAAGAAGCTCTGACTGGTCCTGGGCTTGCTGGGCCAGTAAAATTATCAGCACCTTGGCTGCAGGGGACCATACACACCTACAATAGTACAGGTTAGTACCATCTCTGCCCATGAATGGTTCTTGCAATGCTGTAGCTCCAGCTCAAGGTACACCTTGATCAGCTGAGAAGCTCCTTGGGGCAGAGCTAGGAGCTCATGGGCTGGTTGGCCCAGAAAAATCAAGGGCTGATTCTTGCCCCAGTCCACCACTGCTTCAGCCAACTAGGATATAGGTTTGACCAAGAGCCTATGAGTCAAATGTACTTGACTATAGCTTCATAAACATGGTAGAGCAACAAGACATTTGTCAAAAAGGTTTGGGGTTATTGGCTATGTCAATTATTGGTGGGTGGGGTCAGGCATCAGGTGGTTTTAAATCAGATAGCCTGGTGGACCAGATTCTGCTTTAAAGGCATGGTCCATGCAACAGGAATAATGAGGCAGCAAGCAGCTCCCCTAATGCCTGTCCCATGTACATCTGTTCCATTTCCTGCAGTGCAGGTTAGAAGCTGTAGTAGGATTTTTCCAGGATCACACTTCTACATCCCTTGGAGCTATTAGCAAAAGTGAGGACGGCAAGTCACAGTGGTCATGCAGCTGGCTCTGACTACAGTAGAGAATGCTCAAGACTCATAAATCTGTGCCATGGCATTTCCTTCCCAGTTCAACCACACTAGGAAACGGAAGCAAAGCCAGTGGCATTATTATTATTATTTACATCTAATATAAGATTTTGAGATGCTTTGAAATATGAGATGCCTACAGGGATGAGGGAGGAGAAAAAGGTCAATTCACAGCCTCTTTTAAGTGCACTTACACATAAAAAAGCGTGTGTATGTATATTTTATGGTCCATTTTCGAGCTTTGAGCTGTGTTTATTGCTCGTAGTGGTGTTTACATTGATGCGTATAATACGGTGTCTTTGCATTGAGGTGTCTTTGTGGTGTCTTGGTGGTGTCTTTGCATTGATGCGTATAATACGTGATAAGTATGGGCTTACGCATGATTCAGAGCCTTGATTAGGCATGATTTTGCGTTCTAGAGAGGCAAATAATACAACTCTGTGATTACTCACCTGTAGAATTGGTATTATGAGTATACAGTACGTCCTGCTCCAGATATAATACTTACTATCGGGATATTACTCCGCCAGATGGCGCTGGACTGCAGAGACATCGAAAATAGGCTCCTCACGGCCCCTCAAATACCCAGGGACCTCCCACAAATCCCCAGCATTCAAAAGCAGTTAACGAGAAGCCGGGAGAATTAAAACAACCCAAACTAGTAACTATAACAATGATAACAATCATCATACAGGGGATCCAAGATAATGCAAAACCAAGGGTGGGGTGGAGCAGGACGTACTGTATACTCATAATACCAATTCTACAGGTGAGTAATAACAGAATTGTATTATTCTTAGTATACAGTACGTCCTGCTCCAGATATAATACTATCGGGACATCCAATAGCAGTGTCCATAAAGTAGGGTGGGATCCCCAAAGTTAACAGCAGACAGTTTAAACCACTGCCACCTGCAGAACCTTGCGGCCAAAAGCAGCATCAGCTGAGGCCCTAACATCATTCTTGTAAAACTTTGAAAAGGTATGAATAGAAGACCAAGTAGCGGCCTTGCAAACTTGTTCAACAGAAGCCTGGTGCTGAAAAGCCCAAGAGGCACCAATAGCATGAGTAGAATGAGCAGTAAGGTGAAAGGGAGGATTCTTCCCCTTAGCAGAATAGGCCTGAATCACAGCCTGACGGATCAATTTGCTGGTAGTAGATTTGGCAGGAGCCAAACCCTTCCTAGGACCAGAAGGGACCACAAAAAGAGCATCAGTTTTTCTGAAAGGTGCCGTAGCCACCAGATAGTACTTCAGACACCTAACCACATCCAAAGAATGCAAGACCCTCTCCTTAGCATTACTAGGATTAGGGCACAATGAAGGGAGAACAATGTCCTGATTCAAATGAAAGGCAGACACTACCTTAGGCAGAAAATCTGTCCTGAAGCAAAACACCACCTTGTCCTGGTGTCTCTCATAGTAGGGGGGCTGAATGGAAAGCGCCGCCAACTCAGAGACACGCCTAACAGAGGTGATAGCCACCAGAAAGACAACTTTGAGAGTAAGAATGGCCAGGGTAGCATCCTGCACAGGTTCAAAAGGAGCACCCTGCAAGGCTGAGAAAATCAAGTTCAAATCCCAAACAGGCACCATAGGCTTATGTGGGGGATGCACATGAGTCACCCCCTGGAAAAAAGTCCTTATCACAGAATGCTGAGCAAAGGACTTCTGGAAGAAAACAGCCAGGGCAGAAACCTGACCTTTCAGAGTACTAAGTTGGAGCCCCATCTCCAACCCATGCTGAAGGAACTCCAGAATCCTGGGAATAGAGAACACACGACAGAGAAGAGACTTAGACTCACAGCAGTCAATGTAGGCACGCCAAACCCTGTAATAAATAGAAGAAGAAGACTTCTTCCTAGCCTTTATCAAGGTATCAACAATCGAGGTAGACAGCCCCTTCTCCATCAAGATGGAGGTTTCAGCAGCCAGGCCGTCAAAGCCAGAGTTTGTAAATTGGGATGGCGTAGGGAGCCCTGAGTGAGCAGATCTGGCACTATGGGCAGAGTGTACTGATCTACTGCCAGCTGCACCACGTCTGCGAACCACACTCTTCTTGGCCACCTGGGGGTCACCAGAATTGCTGGCACCCCCCCCCCCCCAGAGCAATCTTGCGCAAAACCCTGCCCAGCAGGGGAATTGGGGGGAAGACATACAGGAACTGAAAATCCTGCCATGACATTGCTAGAGCTTCCGTAGTCAAGGCCAGAGGATCCTGGGACAGGGAGACAAAGGCCGATAGCTTGTGATTGTGACAGGACGCAAACAGATCCACATCTGCTTGACCCCAATGGTGAAACAGAGTTTGGAACACCCTGCTGCATAGGGACCATTCTCCCTGGCGAGAGGTCCCCCTGCTCAGAGAGTCTGCCAGGAGATTTTCCACCCCCGGGATGTACACGACTGATATGCAGGGAACATTGGTCTCCGCCCAGTTCAGGATCAGAGACACTTCCTGGAGGGCCCTCTTGCTCCGGGTCCCTCCCTGATGTTTGATGTAGGCAACTGCCGTCTGGTTGTCCGAGCGCACCTGAACAGGCAGGCCCTGAAGGTGAGTAGTCAACTGAGCCAGAACTAACCTGATTGCCCGCAGTTCCAAGACGTTGATAGGTGTGTGGGCCTCCTGAGGGCCCCACCTCCCCTGGGACCGCAGGGTCAGAAAGGATCTGCCCCCAACAGGTTCTTTGAGTCCATCCACCACGAGAGGGACCTCCTGACCAGGGGGGGAAAGCACACAGACCCTGTCCAGGGACGCTGGATCCTTGTCCCACACTGACAAGAGGTGGAGTTGCAGAGGCCTCAAGTGGAACTGAGTATAAGGGACCGCCTCGAAGCACACCACCATCAGGCCCACCAGCTGCATTTCCTGCCTGATGGAGGGATGATGACAAGATAGCAGGAACTGGACCTGTGCAATCAGACTGTCCACCTTCTGTTGAGGAAGGAAAATCCTTGCCTGAACTGTATCCAGATTCATTCCTAGGAATGGAGTCACCAAGGAGGGGTACAGTGAGGACTTGGGGTGGTTGATCACCCATCCAAATGACTCCAGGGTGGACACCACCAGCTGAGTATCCAATTCTGCCTGATGTAGAGATTGGGAGGTGATGAGAATGTCGTCCAGATAAGGCAGCACGCAGACGCCCTGATACCTGAGCAGAGACATCACACCAGCCAGCACCTTGGTGAACACCCTGGGAGCTGAAGTGAGACCAAAGGGCAATGCCACAAACTGGTAGTGTTGATCCTCCAGAGCGAACCTGAGGAACCTTTGATGACCTGGAAATACAGGAATTCTAAGGTAAGCATCCTTGATGTCCACAGAAGTCATGAAATCCCCTGGCCGCAGGGAACTGATGGCAGAGCGCAGAGTTTCCATGCGAAAGCATCTGCTCCTGACAAATTTGTTGAGGATATTCAAGTCCAGGATGGGCCTGAGTGACCCATCTTTTTGGGTACTGTGAATAGGTTGGAATAGAAGCCCTTGCCTTTTTCTCATAAAGGGACCTTGCAGATGACCCCCAGCTCCAGGAGGCCTTGCACTGCCTGCACTAGCTCCTGAGCTAACACAGGGTCCTGAGGAATCCAGGATCTGATGAATCTTGGGGGCGGCCAGGCAGCAAACTATTTTGTAACCGGAGGACACTACCTCCTGAATCCACCGGTCTGAGACATGAAGCCTCCAGACGTGAGCAAAGTGCTGAAGCCGACCCCCCACCCAGATGGGTGAGGGCGCCCCATCATGCCTGAGGGGGCTTGGGAGAGGACTTAGGCTTGGAGCCCCCGGAGGAGCCAGGACGTCCATGTCCTCTGCCCCTACCCCAGAAGTCTCCCCGGGCCCCAGTAAAGGAAACCCCCCTTCCTTGTCTAGCACCATGGTAGGGGGAGGAGAGGGAGCCCTGACCCCGAAAGGGCCGAGACTGCCGCCTGCGCTGGGGTAACCTGCCTCCCTTAGAAAAAAGGTCCAGCCGGTCCCCAAACAGGCGTAGTCCTTTGAAGGGAAAACCAGTGAGGGCCTTCTTGGCAGCGTTGTCAGCAGCCCACTGGCGTAGCCAAACCAAGCGGCGTATAGCCACCACAAGAGCAGATGTCCTGGCACACATTCTAATGGTGTCATCCAAGGCAGAGAGGACAAAATTTACAAAAACATCACAACTGGAGAGTGCATTAAACACCTCACAAGGCAAATCATCAGGGGCACCATCAAGTATACTTCTGATCAGGGTCCTAATGGCCACAGCAGTAATGGCCAAGGCACAGACTGGGCGCAGCGCCGTCCCCACACATGCAAAGGCATGGGACGCCAGCTGGTCAATGCGCCGGTCCTCAGCATCCCGCAGGGTAATAGAATCAGGGGAGTGCATGACAAAGGTGTTAGATAACCCTAGGACCGGGGCATCCACTTCGGGAGGGGATGACCAACACTTTACCACATCAGCAGGAAAGGGATACTTCCTATCCCAATTCTTAGGTACACCGGGAAGTCTACTGGGGCGTTCCCATTCCTTGAGCACAAGGTTATTGAAATTTGGGACTTAGCGGTATGGAAAAGTTCTCCCTTTTGCCCGGGAGCCGCAACAGGGGGGAGAAGTGGACAGAACCTCAAAAATCTGGGTCAGCAATCTATCAGTATCATCTGGGGCCCAGGGGTCAGAGCCAGAATCGGCATGACCCCTGGGCCTCTCATCAGATGACCCTGAGTCGGAAAATAGCTCCCCTTCATCCGAAGGGGTATAGCCACAAAGATGCCAAAACTCATCAGTTTCCATAGGGAAAAGAGTGACATTAGGCGTTAAGTGCCGCTTTTTTGCAGGGGCCTTACGCGCCAAGGTATTAGCAATTAACTTCTCAACAGTAGCCAGTCTAGAAGACACATCAGGCTGAGAATCCCCACTTGTATGCAACTCAGTAGGAGTGAGATTAAAGCTTGGGGAGGTAGGTGAAGTGAAACGGGGTGCAGGCCCAGCCACTGGAAGGCCAGATTGCAGCGCAAGCACCTGCTCAGCACAAGGTACGCGGACCCGCGCCTTGTCAGCGTCAACATGAGACTCCCCACACGCTACACACAGCCGGGCTTGTCCCGAAGGAACCCCGGTCACATTATCCTGAGATGCCTCCATATGGTGATTATAGCGGCACTATAGGCCGATAGGGATTAACTCTATACAGCAACCCTAGATGCCCCAATAACCCGCTAGGGAAGTGGGAGTAATTACACTAGGCCTCACAAGTTAACCAACTAATAGAGGGCCGGGAGAAGCCAATGGATTCGCCCGTCTGAAAGACACAATCAAATGAGCCGTAAGCAGACAGTAATAAAAAGGTGGTAATAAAGCCACCCGCGAGGGCACTTACGGACCACGGTAGGTAGAGGTCCGTCACACATAAGCCGACCAAGCAGACAAAATGGTATCGGTATACCTCGAGGGGCGGGCCCCGCACATACAATGAAGCGGAACGTGCCAGAGACGGGCCCTGCCCCCCCAAAGAGCGCGAAGCCAACACATGACAAGCAGCCAATGATGACACGACGGTGCCTGAGATAATGCAATAACGGCAATTTTAAATACAGAATAGTAAAGCAAGTCAGCGTGGCTAATGAAATAAAGCACACAGCTGATACACGTATATACATACATACACACACACCCCCCCTTTCCCCCCGAAGGCTACAAGGAGAGTGGGGGAGGACAGCGGCCACTAAACACAGGGCCCACCGATAGACAGGGACAAGGGGCAATAGTGCGGGAGGGGCATCCCATAGAGGCTCACCATAAGCCTGAACCGTCTACCCTTTGGTGGGGGATTGCGGTGGAGCAGCGCTCCTAAGCACCTAACAACGGTGCTGTCTACCATCACCCGACCAGTGCAGCCAAGGCTGGGAGGCACATTAATAAAGGAATGGGTGGGAATAGTCCTAAAGGGCCGCAGGCTAATAGCCCCGCTCACCTGCGAGTAGAGAGAGCCATTTCTCGTCCTGCGTAGTCCAGACTGCAGAGAAGATCTGGGGATTGTGGGAGGTCCCTGGGTATTTGAGGGGCCGGGAGGAGCCTATTTTCAATGTCTCTGCAGTCCAGTGCCATCTGGCGGAGTAATACCGCGATAGTAAGTATTATATCTGGAGCAGGACATACTGTATACTAAGAATAAAACAGTTTTTTCATGCTCTTCTTACGGGCTCTACTTCTTCATGAGAATGTGTCTTCGTGGTGTGCAGGAAAGCTTAATGGACCCCCTGAGGAATACCTTTCACAGTATATGAGCGTCTGCAACATTGCATGGGTTTATCTGACTTTAGATTGCATCGGCCACGTATGGATGGCGATTGCATGCACAATGGAAACTGCATTAGTAGAGTGTTGCTTTCTCCACACATCAGTGTGTGGCTTTGACAATTTATACTTCCCTAAGACGTATGCCTATGTACCAAAGTTCTGATGTATGCCAACTACCGGGATCCGCTGGGGCGCGTCAGATGACGCAGACACCTGCTTCAAAAATGGCACCCTCACTGTTCACCGCAGCCAGCAGGACGCCATCATGTACACAAGTACACCAAATGCCTGCACGCGCTTAGGCATAGGTTAAGTTAAGGTTAGGTTTAGGTTCGCAAGTGTATAGGCAGTCAGGTCAATCAGGAATAGCTAGCCAGGGGCCCAAGTGTCTAGGAAGGCAGGGTGGAAAGAACATCGCCATTTGCAGAATGACACAGGTGAAAGCTAGTGCACACATGGACGCCACGCAGGGACTATTTAGGGGAAGGTGGATCTCTTGGTACATAGCTGGGTGTGGCAGTCAGATACGAGTGCAGTGGAGGGACAGTCCAGATGTTAAAAACGCTGCCCAATAAAATCTGTTAAACAAGGATGCCAAAATACCTTAATGCTGAACTAAAGTGTATGAGGGGTGTGTTTTTTAATTATATGTATTTGTTTTACATTTTAGATGATGATGACATACTGATATGACCTTCTGCACAACATATATGGCAAAAGGATGTTGGCAATTGACATAGCAGCTACACCGGAGGAGGAGACCGACCACGCCTACATGTTTGCACAGATCATGCAGCATAGGTCGACCTGAGTGCAGCCCACTCGGAGGCGACGAGTCAAGCTTCCCTAGACTAACCTGCTGAGGAGGAGGCCCAGATGTTGGGCAGGGAGTCCCAAGAGAGTGGCCATGATGAGTCAGGTATGAGCAATACACACAGGAGTCACAGGCTAAACACTCACACATATGTGTAATAATGTTGTCTTTGGTGATATTTGATTCTAGATCACCAAGAGGGCCACACGGGTGAACAGCAAGGGGAGGCAGAGGTTGGGATGCCTCAGTTAGAGGATGAAGAAGGTGGGTGATGTCCCACACACAACACAAGCCTATTAACACTTTTAACACATTCACTGACAATAATTTTTGTTTTCTTTTACAGCATCGGACCAAGAAGTGTGGCAGGTCCCAGTGAGAAGGGTGGCTCCCCAACCACGAATCCCCCACCAGCCTAGTAAGTTTTAAGACAAGTGACTATTTACTAAACTACTTTAATTGTTGGATTTTTGTCTTTTACAGTACACAGAGACGATGCACAGCAGCACCTGCAGGAACTCTCAGCTGCTGTCAATAGGCTGGTGGGGGAGATTGATGAGCTGGCCACAGCCATGGGGAGCCACCCGCCTCAAGGCACTGGGATCCTACCACCTTCTTTTAACAGCCCCCCAACATTGTACATAGTTTTAAAATTTGTTTTATTAAATTGTTTTTATTCAAAAATGTATATTTACAAAAAAATAAATAAATAATGAAAACAAATAAAAGAATCATTAACAATAAAAAAGACTAAATTAAGAATTAAATAACATTGTGGTATCTTTCATTTAATATATATATTTTTATAATATATATATTTTTTAAAAATCATAGTAATGTTGACATTATATCCACGTGGGCATCCCAAATATACAACTATCAAGGAGAATGAGCTTCACTGGAAAGAAGAAAGTGATAAAGGTAAACATTAGGAATAAGAAAAGAAGAATGCATGCCAAACATGAAAGTGGTAAAGGTAAGCATTAGGAAGGAGAAAAGAAGTATGCATGCCAAACATGGCATGGTATGCTAAGCACTTTGGAGCAGAAGAGACTTGGCACAGCAATAAGTAAGTTGATATCAGTGTCAGGAGGTGAAGAATGGCAAACACTAAAAAAGAGAGGCTCAAATATGCGTACAAGCCTGCATATGCGTATACATAGATAAGCGTACAAAAAACGGAATTTACAGCCTAAATTAAGGGGGGAAAAAGTTTTTTTCGGAAGGAAAAAGTAGGACTTCGCTGGACACTGAAACAATAGCAAGGTACGTTGAAAAACACCCTAAAAATGCTGGAGGACAGGTCGTTCGCCAGTCATCGCCTAGGCCGCGAGAGCTGTACGCACAGCACTTTTGATGGCTTACACAACAAAGAGGACAAAATGAAAGGCTTCTGAAGGAGGCTCTGAATCATGCCAACACACCTACAATCAACAAGAAATATGGGTAACAAACGTTCTTATGCACAAAAACTAAAACTATTATAGAAGGCTCTGAATCACCCTTGAATTTAGCTTCTGCCTAACTTTAAAGTTAGTGGCTATATGTATCTGCATTGAAAATAAATTCTCACTATAGCTGGGAATGTAACTGTCACCCAGAATATTTTTCACATGGCCCAGCATGTGTCTGTGTAGATACTTTTGCTGGTCTGAGAGGAACCAGAACTGCTATAAGCCTGAAAACTAGCTACTGAGCTGGAGTTTTTTTTTGTATAGCGCAGATGTGGGCAGTCCCAGATGATTACCCCTCCCAGCTATTTACTTCCACACCTTCAATAGACAAAAATCTAAAAAAAAATAGATACAATAAAACCACTGTGCTTTGTTTTTTTCGTTGAGAAATTCCATTTACTGAATACATCTGTTAAAAGAGACAACATGAACTTGAACACAAATAAAGATTTCGGAAACGTCAATATATTTTTGTAATCTATTTGTTACGCACCGGGTTGAATGTGCGAAGAAGTGGACCCACTGGATCTGCAGAACTGTTTGGCAGATACCGCGTCAGGGGAGCGGGGTCTAAGGAGCCACTGGTTTTCACCAGAGCCCACCGCAAGGCGGGATGGACTTGTGCGGCAGGTGACTCCCAGGTCGCTACCCCCCAACAGCGGCACAGTTCCACAATCAGCTGAGGTGACGTGCAGCAGAGACAAACAGTGGTCGAAGAAGAAGGCCGGGGTCAGGGCTGGCAGCGCAGGTTCAATAGCGGAGAAACAAGCCGAGGTCATACACGTGGAAACAAGCAATACAGCGACTGTCATTCACGGAAGAACACCGAAGATCCGGTACAGGAAGTAAGGCAGGGTCCAATTTATGGGAAGAGCCAAAAGGAGATTGGATGGCCAGACACCAATTATCAGTGCCTTGGCCCTTTAAATTTGTGAATGTTGACGCGCGCGCCCCCTAGAGGCCGGGGACGTGCGCGCAGGGAGGGCGGAAATGCAGCTGCATGAGGAAGCCGGCGGCCATGCCGGCCAGAGGAAGACGCGCGGTGACCAGGTAAGAGGGAAGCGCAGCCTGGGGGGCCAGCAGCGCTCGCCCTGATGGTAGTACAGCGGGAAGCGCTGCAGGAAGGGGACGCAGCGCTCGCCCGAGGAGAGGCACGGCGGGGAGCGCTGCGCGGGGAAAACGCAGCGCTCGCCCTAACAGTACCCCCCCCTTTGGTCTCCCCCTCTTTTTGGGACCGAGGAAGTTTGAAATGAGGCTCCGATCGAGGATATTCTCCTCAGGCTCCCAGGACCTCTCTTCTGGACCGCAATTCTCCCAATCCACTAGAAAGTATCGTCTCCCTCTGGATGTTTTGGAAGCCAGAATCTCACTCACCGAGAAGGCATCTTCGGTACCTGCGACCGGAAGTGGCTCCAACGTTTTAGAAGAGAATCGATTAATCGTCAAAGGTTTTAATAATGAAACATGAAAAGAGTTGGGAATACGTAAGGAGGCTGGCAGATGGAGTTTGTAACAGACCGGATTAATTTGTTGCTTGATCCTGTACGGCCCTAAATAGCGAGGGCCCAATTTATAACTGGGTATCTTGAAACGAATGTACTTGGCTGAAAGCCAAACTTTATCTCCAGGAAAGAAAATAGGAGCGATTCTCCTTCTTTTGTTAGCGCTGTTCTTCATGCGGGTAGAGGCTAAAACAAGAGAATGTCGCGTTTCACGCCAGATAGAGGAAAAAAACTGTGTTAAGTCATCCACGGCGGGTACTCCCGACTGTGTAGGTAAGGGTAGAGGAGGTAAAGGTTGGCGGCCATAAACAATGAAAAATGGAGATTTTTTTGTGGCTTCAGAATCTTTGAAATTATAAGAGAACTCCGCCCATGGCAAGAGATCGACCCAGTCGTCCTGTCGGGCCGAAATGAAGTGACGTAGATATTGTCCGAGAACCTGATTGACCCTCTCCACTTGGCCGTTGGACTGGGGGTGGTAAGCCGAGGAAAAATCTAATTTAACTTTTAACTGAGTACAGAGAGCCCTCCAGAATTTAGAAACAAACTGAACTCCCCTGTCGGAGACAATGTGAGAAAGAAGTCCATGGAGCCGAAAAATATGCTTAAAAAAGTTTTTAGCCAACTGAGGAGCGGATGGGAGTCCTGGTAGCGGAACGAAGTGCGCCATTTTTGAAAAACGATCCACAACAACCCAGATTACCGTATTGCCTTGAGATGGAGGAAGATCCGTGATGAAGTCCATAGCGATGTGTGACCAAGGGATTTCAGGAATAGGATGAAGAAGGCCCGCCGGTCTTTGGCGAGGGGTCTTGTTACGTGCACAGGTGGTACAAGCTTGCACGAATTCTGCCACATCCTCTTCAATGGAGGGCCACCAATAATATCTGGCAATAATTGCGTTAGACTTCTTGATACCAGCATGCCCGGCAATACGGGAAGCATGACCCCATTTTAATATTTGGAGGCGTCGGCGAACCGGGACAAAGGTCTTCCCAGGCGGAGCCTGCACTAGGGAGGCAGGGGCAGAATGAATCAAATGATCAGGGGATATAATGAACTGAGGGGTAGTATCCACGTCAGTGATGTCCGAGGAGCGAGACAGAGCATCTGCCCTGATGTTCTTAGAGGCAGGCCGAAAGTGAATGCGGAAATTAAACCGCGCGAAGAATAGTGACCAACGAGCTTGGCGAGGATTCAAGCGCTGAGCAGTTTGTAGATACAAAAGGTTCTTATGGTCGGTAAAAATAGATATGGGGTGAAGCGATCCTTCTAGTAGATGTCTCCACTCTTCAAGAGCTAATTTGATAGCAAGAAGTTCACGATCCCCAATAGAATAATTTCGCTCCGCGGAAGAAAAAGTCTTAGAAAAGAACCCACAAGTACGATTTTTTCCCGATGGGGACCTCTGTGTGAGTACAGCTCCTGCTCCAATGGAAGAAGCATCAACCTCCAGAGAAAAGGGACGAGAAGGGTCAGGTCTGGAGAGCACCGGAGCCATAGAAAATGTCTTTTTCAATGCTAAAAAGGCTGCCTCCGCCTGTGGAGGCCACGACTTGGGGTTGGCTCCCTTTTTGGTGAGAGCCACAATGGGGGCCACGATAGTGGAAAAATGGGGTATGAATTGACGGTAATAGTTGGTGAAGCCCAGAAATCGTTGAATGGAACGCAGACCAACAGGCCGGGGCCAGTCTAATACCGCTTTCAATTTGCTAGGGTCCATTTGTAGTCCTTGGGCTGAAACAGTATAACCCAAAAAAGGCAGAGCGGTCTGGTGAAAGAGGCATTTTTCTAATTTGGCATAAAGATGATGTTGCCGAAGGCGGGATAATACCAGACGAACGTGCCGGTGATGCTCTTCGAGGGAAGAAGAGAAGATGAGGATATCATCTAAATAGACCACGACACAGGAATACAACAAGTCCCGGAAGATGTCATTGACGAATTCTTGAAACACGGCAGGAGCATTACAGAGTGCAAATTTTCTTGTATGTAATTAGACATTGCTTGAGTTTCGGGGACGGATAGTGGGTAGATACGGCCACGAGGAGGAGTGGTACCAGGCAGGAGGTCAATCGGGCAATCATAAGGACGATGTGGCGGAAGGATCTCAGCTTGCTTCTTGCAGAAGACGTCAGCGTAGGCCCGGTAAACTTCGGGTAGGCCCGGTAGAGATGTGGTAGGAAGATCGGTTCGAACTGGTAAGGCTTTCAAGCAATTCTTTAGGCAGGTTGTACCCCACGCCTTGATGTCCCTTGTGACCCAATCAATGGTAGGATTATGGAGTTGAAGCCAAGGAAGACCCAATAGGATAGGAGAAGTACAATGGGGTAACACAAAGAGTTCCAGGTATTCCTGGTGAAAGAGGCCGATCTTAAGGAGCAAAGGCTTGGTACGATACTGCACCATACAGTTCAGTCTATCTCCATTAACTGAGGCGATGAATAATGGTTTGGCTAAGCGGTTTACTGCTATGTCGTGTTTCTTGATCAGGGAGGCCTCTATGAAATTGCCCGCCGAACCAGAGTCCAGGAAGGCCGGCAAATTAAGCACAGAGGTAGATGAGAGACAAAGCTGTGCAGGTACGGTAAATCTTGGAGAGGAAGCACACACACCCAGAGACGCCTCTCCCAACGAGTCTAGGTGCGCCCGTTTCCCAGTCGAGGAGGACGAATGGGGCAATCTCTTAGAAAATGATCAGGACTGGCGCAATACAGACAGAGATTTTCATTCCTCCTGCGAGACCTCTCCACGGGGGTTAGGCGAGAGCGGCCGACTTGCATGGCTTCCACCTCTGGAGATGAGGGTACGGACAAGGGTATCTGAAAGGTAGGAGCCAAACGAAACATCCTCCTGTCGCGTTGGGAATCTCTCTCCAGGCGAAGTTCTTCGCGCCTCTCAGCAAAGAGTATGTCAATGCGAGTGACGAGATGTATGAGTTCAGAAAGAGAGTCAGGAATCTCTCGGGCCGCTAGAACATCTTTGATCTTGCTAGAGAGACCTTTCTTAAAACAAGCGCAGAGAGCCTCATTATTCCATGCCAACTCGGAGGCCAAAGTACGGAATCGAATGGCATATTCACCAACAGAAAGATCACCTTGCGTTAAATTCAATAGAGCGGACTCGGCAGATGAGGCTCGAGCAGGTTCTTCAAAAACCTGACGGAATTCTGTAACAAAAGCCTGGACGGTGAAAGTGAGAGGGTCATTACGGTCCCACAACGGAGTGGCCCAAGCCAAGGCTTTTCCGGAGAGAAGACTAATGATGAAGGCCACTTTAGAGCGTTCGGTGGGGAATTGATCAAACAATAATTCCAGGTGCATAGAGCACTGGGCTAGAAACCCTCTGCACAATTTCGCGTCCCCCTCATATTTTGCTGGCAAGGAGAGGCGGATTCTGGATGAGGAAGCCGCTGGAGGCTGTGGTGGCGGCACCGGTGGCGGTGGAGAAAGCGACTGCTGCTGGGTCAAGAGTTGCTGCATCATAGCGG
This sequence comes from Gastrophryne carolinensis, assembly GCA_027917425.1. Classification (NCBI taxonomy): domain Eukaryota; kingdom Metazoa; phylum Chordata; class Amphibia; order Anura; family Microhylidae; genus Gastrophryne; species Gastrophryne carolinensis. The sequence goes on along the minus strand of CM051239.1, from coordinate 391,931,148 downwards.
TAAGCTGACTAATCTGCCGGGACTGCATAGCCACAAGCGCTGGAAGTTCGGAAGTTTCCGGCAAGGGCACCTCAGCGGGATCCATGACCGGATCTTACTGTTACGCACCGGGTTGAATGTGCGAAGAAGTGGACCCGCTGGATCTGCAGAACTGTTTGGCAGATACCGCGTCAGGGGAGCAGGGTCTAAGGAGCCACTGGTTTTCACCAGAGCCCACCGCAAGGCGGGATGGACTTGTGCGGCAGGTGACTCCCAGGTCGCTACCCCCCAACAGTGGCACAGTTCCACAATCAGCTGAGGTGACGTGCAGCAGAGACAAACAGTGGTCGAAGAAGAAGGCCGGGGTCAGGGCTGGCAGCGCAGGTTCAATAGCGGAGAAAACAAGCCGAGGTCATACACGTGGAAACAAGCAATACAGCGACTGTCATTCACGGAAGAACACCGAAGATCCGGTACAGGAAGTAAGGCAGGGTCCAATTTATGGGAAGAGCCGAAAGGAGATTGGATGGCCAGACACCAATTATCAGTGCCTTGGCCCTTTAAATTTGTGAATGTTGACGCGCGCGCCCCCTAGAGGCCGGGGACGTGCGCGCAGGGAGGGCGGAAATGCAGCTGCATGAGGAAGCCGCCGGCCATGCCGGCCAGAGGAAGACGCGCGGGGACCAGGTAAGAGGGAAGCGCAGCCTGGGGGGCCAGCAGCGCTCGCCCTGATGGTAGTACAGCGGGAAGCGCTGCAGGAAGGGGACGCAGCGCTCGCCCGAGGAGAGGCACGGCGGGGAGCGCTGTGCGGGGAAAACGCAGCGCTCGCCCTAACACTATTGAAGGCATGCTAATAAATAACTGGCAGGGGCAATCATGTGGGACTGCCCAAATAAGCTTTGTAAATACAGACATAAAGCTTGATTCAAAGCCTTACCTTGCTCATTTTTTTGTGGAAGTCAACTCGGAAACCGGAGACGTACACAATCGTGTTTTGTGTATGCTTTCAATTTAGCTGACCAGTTACGGTTTTGGCCTGCAAACTAGCCTTGGAAGATGAGTTTGTACGTGTTTCCAGTCATTTGTTGCTATGAAGTCCTTGAATCTCTGTACTCTGTCCTCTGTGGTTGGTGCCACGATGCCCATGATGCTATATCCTCTAGGCTGCAAACGCCTGTGTTAGGTGTGTGCTTTTATACACATGTGGGTGGTGGAATAAAACATATAAGACTTTATTTAACAGGCTGACATCTGGACTTTAATGGCAGTGCTTACATTTGCATTCAACATGCCCCGAAGTAGATGCCATCAAAGCACCCAAAGCCTAGAAACCAGGCATGGCAGATCAGAAAGCAGCACCTGGCCAAGTCACCTCAGCCCAAGCCTCCAGCTCCACCATTCATCCCGCAGTCACTCCCCTGCTGCCAGCCACACTTCCCACTCTGAAGGGCAGCATGGCTGAAATAGGCATCAGGTGCAGGATAACAAGCCCAGACTCTCACACAGTATAGAGAAGGCTGCTGGCAGACTGGGTGATCAGACTAGCAGGGTCATCTGCTGGTGGCCAGGGGTAAAGCAGGGAATCCCAAGAACAGAGCCACCAGGAGGTAAAACCATCTTGATAGATGCCACCACTCGCTCGTTCCCAAACATCAGTATAAAGTATGAAGGTGAGTATAGACTTTTCTGTTTAGTTGCTTGGACAGAAAATGTAACGGGACAGTCCAGGCATTGTCAATAATAAGGTAGCACAAAGCTCACCTGAAGCCTGTCCCATGTGCCTTTTCTCCATCCTGCCCCTCCTTTCTATTCAATTTCTCCAAGACCACGTTCCAAATGTGGTTGCTTATCCACCCCTGTGTTTGCAATATTCAGACTTTGATTCCCAAAGGTCTATACCAGTACATTTAAACGCCAAAAGAACAACAACTAGCTTCATAAACTGTTAAAATACTCCTTATTAAAGTTTTGTGACAAAATACTGACTTTACAAGATGTACTACTACTTTACAGCCTTAAGAACACCACCTGCCATATGCTTCATCATTGCATCATTGCCCCCGCAGACCACACATTGAGAATCCCACAATGGGGAATTAAGAGATTCCTTGTGTAATGTGTGTACTGGAATGGTACACATTATTTTTAATACACTTTTTACAAGCTGGAAATTGTTTTTAATCCCCTTTTTATAATATGTAATCAAAGTTTAAAAAATATTTTTTACAGTTTGGGTGATAACTATACTTTTAATCCTGAAGGTGGTTGTCATTATGGGGCATTTTCAACTGCAAAGAGAGCAAAGAGAATAGGGATACAAATGAATGTTAACATTTCTTACACCACAAGATGGCCTAAATGTTAATGAGGTCTTTATGACACAGTACCTCTGGGCTTGTCTGTCACTGATGTCATCAATTCCTCTCCTCCCAGAACTAATTACAGGACCTAAATCTTTATGCTTTAGACTTTTATGCTCTGCAAATAACTTGATCCCACTGACATGTGTATCTCCTTAATTGTTCTCCATTTTTAAGTTTTCATTTTTTTTAACATATTTTTTGTGTGTATAAAGTCTATGTATCTTCTTTTCATTGATAGTGTTGGACGAACCCCTAAAAGTCCGGGTTTGGCAAGTATGAGGGGCGACCTTCACAGACAGGAAACAACAACTGCCCTGCCCCACTCATTCATCACCTGCCTGCCGGTCTTGATTCATATGTAATTTTAAATAATAAAATTAGGGGTGGTGGTGGTAAGGGGTCACATTTAATTAAATGCAGAATGTGCAGCGGCAGGAAGCTGGTGATCTGGTCAATGTTCTTTCCTCTGTCAAAATGGCAATGACCGGAGCTTCAAAAAGATGGCTGCCGCTATGAGTGAAGACAGTGCCCTCACTCATGAGCAAAGGCATAGCTAGGCTTTCTGACACCCCATTTCTGACACCCACACCCCATCTGAGCTCAGGCCCCCCTTTGGTGCCCTGCTGTACCCGGGGCCAGCTATGCCCCTGCTCATCTTTTGCTGCCATGGCCATGGCCATTTTGACAGATGAATGAACGCAGACCCGATTGCCACATCAGGTAAATGTACAGCTGCGTCCTGCTGCTGCCCATTCTGCACTAGGTTAAGCTAATTTAGGGGCTGCTCAGCAACCCATCAACCAGCATTTCTGGGCTTGAGCTAAGCTTGAACACAGACTTCTGGCCGAAGAACTAGCAAAGTTTATTATAAACACAAACTTTATGGTTTTGGTTTTCCCAACACTATTCATTGTATGTAACATCATGTCTGACCAAGAGGACTAAGTAGCCTCAAAAACATGTCTAAAATGTATTCGTTTAGCCTACAAAAGGTATTGCCTTATTTCTTCACTTTTCTACTGTTCTCAATGGCTAACATGGCACAACCCATTATTGCCTTTTAAATTAAGAGAGAGACAGTCAGAAATAGTGGGGTATCCTAGGCTACCATATATAACTACCAAACAGGAATGTACTCCACACAAAGTATAGTATATTATGCAAAAGAGAAAAAGATGGTTAATTGTTATTGTTGGAGATACAACAGACTTCCAACTTAGGCCCTTATTTATCAAGGGCTAGCGCCAGGTAGTGTCTGACGAGCGCCAGGTACCGACAGCTAACGGCGGCTACCGACTCAAGTACGCCCGGCGGCGGTCACAATGACGCATTTATCACGCTAAATGAGGCTAGCGCTGGCGAGAGCGTCAGCTAGCGCGGGATTCATCATGTAGCCGACTGCAACGAACAGCGCCGCTACTAATCCCATCACAGCGCCAGGTATAACCTGTCGCTCCCTGGCGCTCTCCAATGCATTTCAATGGAGCAATCTTTAAATATTCATAATTAATTGAGTTTATGTGTTTTTTTTTTTTTTTTACCGGCAAAAAATCTGTGACCACTACGGCAATGTTAGATTTTTTTTTTAAGGTAAAAAAAAAAAAAAAAATGTGCAGAATTGATATTACAGGTCTGATATTAATGTATTCATATTACAAAATGTTTAGAAAAACTTGCATAATTTTTACATTAAAAAAAAAAAGGTTGTTTGGGGGTTAAAAACTACTTTACACACATCGCCGCCAGCGCTCTGGGGTTTAAACAAGGAATTCACAGCGCGAGAAATTTTTGAGCGTGATTTGTTAATGAATCTGCAGCAAGCCGTTCGCTCTGGCCATTCGCTGTCAGGCGCACCCATACAACGCAGAACCTGTGAAACAGCGACCCCTAACCCCGTATTCAACATTACCGCACACCGACTGAGTCGCTGTCAACAAGCAAACCCCGGCCAAGCACAGCGAATACTAGCTTGCGCTGTGAAAATCACGCTACTGGCGCTCATCTGTCGCTACCTGGCGCTATTAATGAATCGGCCTCCCCGTCTATTACTGGAGTTACTTTTGCTAGATTTACTGCCGTTTACAGCTATGACAAGTTATGACACTAGATGGCGCTGTGACCAATGCTTAATTGTAGTTTCTCTATGCATCTTACTAATATGTTGTATTTCCTGTGCATTCATTTGCTCTATGATTCTTCTTTTCCTGTCTATGTTTTGCACCATGTAAGATGACATTCGCGTACTTCAGTCATGTTCCTGTAAAGCCAGTTCCTAGTATACCACTGATGTCTATCTGGATTACGACATGCACCCAGCACTCACACTATGCAACAATTATTACATCATAAGAAGCCAAAGCATGCGGCAAAAGCATAGATGAAAAGGAGGTAAAACCTAAATATGACTGCTGTAAATGTGTAACTTTAGGTCAGCATCATTACTATATAATGCATGGTGCACTATGGAAGTAGAGATAGAGGTTCAGGTTTGCTATCACTCCTTATTCTTACAAAAACTGTTTCCCATGGCTTGCTCACAATTTTTGCCCATTACAATAGCCTTACTGAGTCATATGTTTGTATTGAAATATGTATATGGGTGGGTGTCTTTGTATGTTTTGGGGGCAGGGACAGGTGCTTTTTATGCCTTTGAAAGTACCAAAGCTCAAATTTTGACTGTCTTTTAGGCAGCAATCACATACCTTTCTACAGAATGAGCAAGGAAAATGTTATTTTTTTATTTTTACTTATTTTGTTTAGAGTAGCACAGCAAGAAAAATCATTTATTCGCTATCCCAAAGTCATTTTAACTGGCAAAAGTACAAGACAGAAAGGATAATCATCTCAACATTATTGTATATATTAAAATAACTTTTTGATTTTTTTTCTTCTTTTAAATTGTCATAAAACGTGCTTTTTTCCCGGCCTCATTATATCTTGTGCCTTAGAGACTCATTATCTGCTTTGGGTATCGTAACATCATTAGGAACATAGATATTAAGGAGTGAGAAAAAGTGATACTGTTTTTACATGATCTTTTGCAAAATCCATGTAAGTGCTTTCAGCGCAAAGCTGTTTGTTAAAATGTTATATCGTTTCTCGTTCTCATTTTGCAAATGACTAAGAAAATATGCCAGATGATTGGACTTATGGGGAAAGGAAGGTGATGGCAGGGTGATGGAGGGAAGGGGGGGCAGAAAGAGTGCTGGCGGGAGACATACAGTATAGCTGAATGTAAGGTTATTGTAGATGGACAGACAGACAGAAGACAATACAATGATTGATTACAAAGGGTTGTGGGGACCTGGACATCACAGAGAAAGCTATAGAAGCTACAAAAATAAATTTTGGGCAGCAGGAATGACAGACACAGTGTCAGGTTGACGAGCTAGGCGAGTACTGTACTGGCAAAGAAGCTTTAGATAGTCTATCTCAGATAGTTATGAAGTTACGAATCTTGTGAAGTCAATGCCCGACCAAGTACCACACTTAACAAGGGAGCCCGGATTCTAAGACCAGCCACTGTCTTCACAGTACAAAGGCGGGTGGCCACACTAAACAAGCAGCGAGCACTGTCCCAAATCCAGGACTAGCTAAACCCAAACTAACTACAAAATAGAACACATAAAGACAAGCAGGCATCAATGGCTAAGGATATAAAAATGCACACCATTTAAAGGACAAGGCATAGTGAACTCTCCCCAAAACCCAGAAAGGAGGGGGGACCAGACCAGACCTCATAACCAGGAACCTGTTCAGAGTTATCAAGGTGCAGGCGGTGGACCATGCCACCAAAGAGCTGGAAAAGTAATTTCCAAGGAGGTGCGTTGACTCACGCGCCTGTAACATATAAAGCAAGCAGCTCTGCCCCTTTTAGGAGAGGGGCTTTGGGACAGGAATGGGTAAGAGGACGTAGTTCTGAGTTGCTGTAAGCAGAGAGACATGTCTGCTGCAGAGATCTGGATGTAGAGATGAAAATAAAAGAAGTAGCTGTTGAGTGTTCATCGTGAGTGGCTGCCTTTCATGAAGCTATTACAGTGCCATTCACAATACTCCACTAGGAGGACACCAGCCAATCAGTAGACACGATAGCCAAATCACAGCGTGGGGGGGGGGGGGCAAGTAGCGCAATGCCACTGGGGTGACCCTGTTAAAGCCCCAGAAAAGGGGCAAAACCTGCGCTGGATGACAATGGCCCAGCCTGCCCCCCACCTCGCTCCACTCCTGGCCCAGTGTGTGAACAGTGCAGCTGAACCACAGGTATTTGACGCTGGAGCAGCAGGAGACATCTGGATGTATTGTGGTATGTGGATCCCGTGGAGGTACTGGTAGCACTGTGCCGTTGAACCGCTGTGGCACTACACTGGTTCCTGAAACCAGGAAAATAGCCCAAAGATTATCCAATAGTGTTATCCCAAGTGAGACGGGGAACAACAGGAAATAAATCCAAGAAGTATCCAGAAGCGTGTTCGAGTAAGCCAGGTCACAAGGAAGATTCAATTTAGAGATTCACTAGGATACCAAGGAATCAATGAGCAGAGTGATGATACACATCACTTGCAGTGCTGGTACTAGGAGTGTCCTCACTTCTGGGAGCCGGTGGCCATCTTTGTGTAGTCCTGGCTGGGGGCGGTTTCAAAGAAAGCCGTTGCTGATCGAACTTGCAGAGTTCGGTGCGAACCCGAACTTTGCGATCCGGGTTCGCCCATCACTAGTGACCATGACACCACATGTACAGTATGACCCAGAGATTCCCAGCAGTAATACAGGCTGAAAATTCTCACTTGTTTGTCAGTAGTCAGTAGTATGTTATTAGTACAGTATTTCGTCAACACAGTTAACCCCTTCCTTTTCCAGGGGGGTGTTCTTAAATTAGCATTCTGATAAATAGCACTTACTCCTTGTTTCTCCCTTCTGGGTAACCTGGCTAGTGCAGAACCAATGTTCTCCTCTTAGATTCCTAATGGAGAGGTGCAACCTGTACCCTGTGTCCACTAGCTTCACACAGAAGGGTTCCCACACCCAGATTGCATATATACTAACCAACTAACCAACCGCCCACACTATACTTGGACTTAGCAAGGTCTAATATAAATATAACCCAGACTATTCAAGTTTGCAAGGCTAGAACACCTGCATACTAATAGGAGAAATTAGGAAAGGGTCAATGTGAGGGTAATCAAACAGGGAAGATGGCACCAACACAGCTGGGTGGGGAAAGTGTTAAAGCTCAAATGCTATAGTAGATGAAATGTGTATAAAAGGACAGGAAGGGGGCAAGCACACTGAGATCATTGGGGAGGCTGGTGGGGTGGATGTAAAAAGTGGGTTTATATTCTTAGTCAAAGGCTGCTGTTAAAGGTAGCAAGATAGATAGAAGGAAAAGAGGGAGAACAGACTATGGTAACAAAAGTCAAAGAAACAATGAAAATGTTTCAGTGTAAAAATCTAATAGATTGAAGATGCAGATAAAGAGATGTAGGTAGCCACATAAAGAACGTTTGAAATCACAGAGCACACCATGGCAGGGAGAAGAGAAGAAGGCTAAAGGACAAAACAGGAAAACAGGCAAGAAGATTGATTGCACTTACAGTAGGTGCGAAGCCTACAGGGGGATGGTAAACGGAAGGTAGTAAGGAAATAAGATCAATAGTAGGATATTTGTTGTATAGCAGATGATTTTTAAAAGAATGGACATATGGAGGGGAGGGTAAAAGTTTGGAGTAAGGTGGTATGCAGGAAATCATGGGCATGCAGTATCAGATTGGGGTATCTTGGGCCCATCTGTAGAACTGATTCTGGGTTCCTACTCTACAATAAATGACGATATTAAGGTTTTGTGCACACAGGCATTATGCCAAACTACCCCCCTTTACTATTAACTACTTACTAAACACCCCAATTCCTACTGCAAAGAAGAGAAACCTAACTCAATTCAGGGAGTCCACTGGAGGATTCCCTTGTGGCTAAATCCCAGGCTATGAGCATATATGATGACAAAAGAGTGCATTAAATGGGTCAAAGAATAGAGAAAGCCAATGTAAAAAGGCAGCTGGAAAAAAAATTGTACTCCATTAGTCCATGGGGCCATGTTTCTGGGCAGATGACAGATAAGGCTGGACAATTGGGAGGCTGTGAGAAAAACAGGGCAAGTGCAATGGCTGAAAAAGCACACAAAAAGAACTGTAGTTTTCGGCTCTCCATTACTCTGTAATTAATTGCTGTTACACCTGCTATTCAGATAGGTGCATTTTATGCACAAATTCATATTAGGTTTAATGAAAATTTTACCTTAATTGCTTTTTAGATAGTCTCCCCTGTTAATGACCTCTTGCATTTAAATTAAAGACTAACTTTAATTTATTAAACAATGGCTTGCGTTTTGTGTTTTATTATAGAGAGTAGGTTTTACCTGCGGTTATTATGAAATAATTCCATGGAACAGAGGATGGTGTTTAAAAATGTAAGGAAATAATCAAGATAATATATGCTGATGTGGACACGTAATTACAACAAATGTATAAAACTCTGCAGGGCTTCCCATCATCTTAGGCGCTGCCTTTATTACATACTGTACAGTTTTTTTTGTCTCTATTTCCTTCTAGTAGTAAACAAACCAAATTGTACAGGCAAATAAAAATTGTTAATAGCAGTAAGAAAATGCGCTAGTAAGATGCGATGGGAAGTAGATATGTTTTCCACCAGTCGGGTTAAAGGGTCAATCCAGGCAGAAAAAAACGTGCAAAATCATTTGCACCTTTTGTCTCCCGTGGGTTTCCATCGTACTCCAGTTTAAAAAAAAATATATTGGATGCCAGGATCGATAAATGATGTTCATCGGTGGCATGGGGAAATAGGACCACATCCTTTGCATCACAGTGACTCCACTCAATTTACTGCAATATAGTGACAATGGCCTAGTACTTCCCCCTCCTTTGCAATGAATGGACTGGGCAAGGTCATTTATGGTTACTGATGTGGAGGGCGGCTGTTGGTCCCCTATGCTTTTTTTTCTGCCTGGACAGTCCCTTTAATGGGATAAGGCCAGTCTAGTTTTACTTTACCAACAGTCACACAAGGCACTACCCCAACCTCTTTGTAAAGGGGCAACTCTGAGCTAGTTCAGCAGGTCTCTTCCACATTTGCTTCATCACTCTTTATTTTGCACATTGCCTCAGCTACTGTATACTTTCTTAAAGCAGACCAAAACCTACAAAACCAAATGCACCAATCTTGCCACTGATAGTGCTCTCTGTGGGGGTAGAAAAATAAATTATTATTTTTGCTTAGCCCGACATTGTAAACCTGTTTTTGTTGTTCGTTTCCCAGACGCCTACCTCAACAGATTGATTCATGGAGGCGAGCGTTTCATATATATTATAAGAGGCCCCAGTTGCACAAGATTTGAGCAACAGCATGTTCAAATTCTGGGCGCAGGGTCATGATGCAGTTCGGCAATTGCTGGTCCTGCCACTCTATCCTCTGGCAATCTGGGACAATTGTGATGAGGGTTGTGATATTAGTCAAAAAGATGGGTTTTGTCCCGCTTTGCACTTTCTCTATTTCCAACATATTCCTATTTTTTCTCTTCTGTCCCGTCGTTTTTTATTTTTGCTGTCTTTTTCTTTTTTATGCGATACTTGCATCTTTCTCTTTTCCCATATCCCTGCTTTTAAACTTTTATAAACATGCCCTCCATCACTTTACCGTCAACATTCCCAGCTTCTTCTCTTTTCCACATTTCTAGCTTTCTTTCCTTTCCTCCTTCTTCAATCTTTGTTCTTTTTCTGGATTCTTGCCACCCTTTTTAATTATCCATCCATTTCTATCTGCCTCTTATTTCCTAATTTCCTCTATCTCTCTTCTTTTTCCCATGTTCTGTCATTCTCAGTTGTCAGAAATGTCCCCCTCCCACCCCCAGATCTTCTCCAAAATTTTTAAACTAGTGAGCGGGAACTACTGTATATATAAAACTGTAGTAAACAGTTTAGTTTAGTTAGTACACTATTTAGTGTACTGTCAGTGCAACCCCCTCTACCTCCTCCCTATGGTGAGAGGATGACTCATCTTTGGAAGTATTATATAAGCTGGTAAACGGGGAGGGCGATTCATCAATAGCGCCAGGTAGCGACAGATGAGCGACTGAAGTATGGCGCTATGAGCGCCGCTAGCGTCAGCCGCGGGCGGTAGCGATTCGCTATAGCAGGCCTCCTCAGTCGCTACCTGGCGTTGTTGGGAACAACGCCTACATTGCTGAATATGATGTTGGACCTCAGCTTTGTAGGCGCTGTCAGTCAGTTTGACGACGCTATTCAACACAGCGCCTGCGCTTTGCTTTGCTGTGGGCTGGGAATCAAGTACCTTCAGAATAAAACACATTGCAACATGTTTCTTTACTTTTTTTAGTTTTTATTTTGTGTTGAAAAGGAAATAAAATTAAAACAGATATTAGAATGTAAAGGAAAATTAAAACAGAATTAAACACATAGCCACATGTATTTTATTTGTTTTTTATTTTTTAAAGAAAAAGGAAATACAATTAAACCACCAATGAGAATGAAAAGGAAAATAAAAACAGAAATGAGAAAGAAAAGGAAAATTAAACCAGAAATGAGAAAGAAAAGGAAAATTAAACAAGAAATGAGAAAGAAAAGGAAAATAAAAACAGAAATGAGAAAGAAAAGGAAAATTAAAACAGAAATGAGAATGAAAAGGAAAATTAAACCAGAAATTAGATTGAAAAGGAAAATTAAACCAGAAATGAGAAAGAAAAGGAAAATTAAACCAGAAATGAGAAAGAAAAGGAAAATTAAACAAGAAATGAGAAAGAAAAGGAAAATAAAAACAGAAATGAGAAAGAAAAGGAAAAGAAAAACAGAAATGAGAATGAAAAGGAAAATTAAACCAGAAATTAGATTGAAAAGGAAAATTAAACCAGAAATGAGAAAGAAAAGGAAAATTAAACCAGAAATGAGAAAGAAAAGGAAAATTAAAACAGGAATTAGAATGAAAAGGAAAATTAAAACAGGAATTAGAATGAAAAGGAAAATTACAACAGAATTAAACACATAGCCACATGTATATATATATATATATTTTTTATTTTTACACTAAAAATGAACTAAAATTAAAACAGAAATGAAAATGAAAATGAAAATGAAAAGTCCAACAGAAATTAGAAATCAAAGGAAAGTTCAGTAAAGTTTTGGAAAATGAAATGAGTGATCACGGTGCATCTCGGGGTGCCTGAAAAATTAGAAAAAGTGCAGTTAGTATATATCTTTACATTTTTGTGTTCGCTGAAAAAAAATATTGCATTAATTGATAACCAACATTTGCGTCTTACACCCCCCTTAGAGTGTTTTGGGTCATCTTACACCCCCCTTAGAGTGTTTTGGGTCATCTAACACCCCCCTTAGAGTGGTTTGGGTCATCTTACACCCCCCCTTAGAGTGTTTTGGGTCATCTTACACCCCCCTTAGAGTGGTTTGGGTCATCTTACACCCCCCCTTAGAGTGTTTTGGGTCATCTTACACCCCCCTTAGAGTGTTTTGGGTCATCTAACACCCCCCTTAGAGTGGTTTGGGTCATCTTACACCCCCCCCTTAGAGTGTTTTGGGTCATCTTACACCCCCCTTAGAGTGGTTTGGGTCATCTTACACCCCCCCTTAGAGTGTTTTGGGTCATCTAACACCCCCCTTAGAGTGGTTTGGGTCATCTTACACCCCCCCTTAGAGTGGTTTGGGTCATCTAACAGCCCCCTTAGAGTGGTTTGGGTCATCTTAAACCCCCCCTTAGAGTGTTTTGGGTCATCTTACACCCCCCTTAGAGTAGTTTGGGTCATCTTACACCCCCCTTAGAGTGTTTTGGGTCATCTTACACCCCCCTTAGAGTGTTTGGGGTCATCTTACACCCCCCTTAGAGTGGTTTGGGTCATCTTACACCCCCCTTAGAGTGGTTTGGGTCATCTTACACCCCCCTTAGAGTGGTTTGGGTCATCTTACACCCCCCTTAGAGTGTTTTTTTTCTCATTTTGATGGGAGGTCAAATACATTTACCCAGTAGTGCAGTACTTGGATTAGAGTGAAGGGTAGTTAGCTTACCGCAAAAAAGGAAGTGATCATCCTTTCCCTTAGCTCATCGCCAGTCTGGGTGTCCTCACTTCTTCCTGCGGGCAAGTTGGGGATTTCTGGCACCAGTGCTGTCTCCTCGGGGGCTTGAATTCGTTGACAAATGCAAATGTTATGGAGCACACAGCAGGCGAGGATGATCTTGGAGACCTTCTGTGGGCTGTAGAGCATCTCTCCTCCTGGCCGTGCCAAACAGAGAAAGCGTGCTTTCAGCAGGCCGATGGTTCTTTCCACAATGCTTCTGGTCTTGCGATGTGCTGCATTGTAGCGTTCATGGGCAGAGGTCCGTGGGCTCCTGACCGGAGTCATGACCCACGTTCTCTGCCCATATCCCTTATCCGCTGTAGAAAAAACACAAGGAGAGAGACAGCAATTAGTACTAGTACATGTTTTGTTTATCTTTTTTTATAATTTGGCTTACTAGGCCACATATTTGAGTCTAAATACTTTGACATGGTAAATTTTTTACCCAGTAGCCAGCCAGCTGGCATTTCGTTGTTCTCAAACTTCCGGCACAGGACTGTCCGCTGCAAGACGTAAGAATCGTGGCATGAGCCGGGGAACCCCGATCTCACCGCCCGCAGCCTCATGTCTGGGTCACAGACAACCATGATGTTGAGGGAATGAAATTGCTTTCGGTTTCTGTAATACAGCTCCTGTGCACGGGGAGGGCGGAAAGGGATATGTGTACCATCAACGCACCCTAGCACATTCGGGATCCCTCCCATCAGATAGAAAGCATGTTTTATTTTGGCAACCTCTTCCTCATCCTCAGGAAACTTGATGTAAATTGGGATTAAATCACAAATCGCCAGAACTACCTGGATTAGTATGCGGCTCATAGTAGCCTGGCTTATCCCGCTGAGGAGGGCGGAGGTTGCCTGGAAGGTCCCTCGTGCCAAAATATTAAGAGTGGCACACAGGCGTACTATGCCTGGAATGGATTGAGTGCGTTTGGTGGATGGCTCGATTTTGTGCTTAATCTGATCATATAGGGACTGTAGTGCAGCACGATTCAGACGGAAGCGGCTCCTGATCTGCTCGTCACTTAAGTCCCATACTGAAAGGAGGATTGCAAAGGAGCGGGGTGCCCTAAGCCTCACAACACCCCGCTCCCTTTCCTCCTGCTCTTTCAGCATACACATACATCCATCCACCCAGACACCATACATCACCCTCTTATCCATCACACACACTCAAGAGATATACAAAATAAAAAAAAAAAAACAAAAACCACAAACACACCACACACACACAAACAATCACACTCCACACACACCCGCTACAATGCAGCTCACCACAAAACCAGAACTATAGTGGTCCAAACCACCAGCCTGCTGAAAAACAGCTTTCTAAGTTAGGCACAACCAAGAGGGGAGTTGCTGCACAGCCCACAAAAGGCCCCAAAATCAAGCCTCACTTGCTGTATGCTCCACAATATTTGCATATGCCACCAAAAACAAGCTCCTAAAGAAACAGCACTGATGTCAGAAATCACCCAACAAGCCACAGAGAGTGAGGACAGAACCCAGACAGAGGCTCAAATGAGCTAAGGGAAGTAAGCAAGCACCGCACCACACCACAGCCTTTGCCACAGTGTAAGAATACCAGAAGCTTGCAAATTCCTTCCATTTATACTTCACTTTCAAAAAGGACAGGTCCGCTTTGCCGCCTTTTGCGTTGCTCTGCTATTTCCGGCCGCCAATTAGCCGACCCAGGTGTGCGTGAAACGGAGTGCGCACGCGCACGCTAGTAGCGCTACTAGCGTACGTGAGCCGAAACTTGCGTGCATTAACGGACATGGGCGAAAAGTCAGTGGTGGGCCAATGAAAGGTAAGCTGCTGTTTATTTAAATAGCCGTTAGGCTAGCCACATGTCACAAGGGGTTCAGATACATCAGTCCATTGTTGTATTTGGGTGTGTGTTGTTTGGTTAATGAGGTCTGTAATGAGTTAATTGGCTAACACACATGCTTCAGTCAGTGCAGTGGAGGTGTGGCTAGAAGGAACTGGGCTGTATGTGTGAATCAATTAAGTGGACTGGTTTGTGATTGGCTGGTAGAGCACATAAAACCTGCCCAACCCAAAGAGATTGCGATGCCATTCTGTAGTCTGCATGCGTGCTTGTTGGGTGTGTATTTGTGTGTGTGTGCAGCTACAGGATTGAGCCAAATTCAGGACATCTGCCGGCCACAGCAGGCCCAAGTAGGAGTTTGGTGGGTGCTGTGCGCAGACCTCCCTTACGGAAAAGGGCCCAGCCTGAAGGTGGGGCAGCACCCCAGGCTAAGCGCCCAGGTGCCAAGAGGGAGCCTGAATTTAATTTGGCGGAGAATAATCATCTTGTGCGCCTTACACTTGCTAAATGGGAGCTACTCTTTGGCTCCCAAAGCAAGTCCATAGGCAAACAAGAAAGAAGCAAACTGTGGGATGCCATTGGTGTGGAGCTTAGTAGCACTGCTCAACACCCACGTAGTGGCCCATCCTGCAGGAAACGCTTCTACACTTTGAGAGGGGCCCTTATGAAAAAGATGAATCACGATCTTGATGTGGACAGTGGGACCATCCAGGCTCCAAAGAGTACCTACAGGCCGTATGAGGAGATGCTGAAGGCCAAAATTCCACTGGCTCGGCTGCAGGGTGTGGATCCTGGGGATGACACCACAGGTTGGACTGAAGGTACATATTTTCTGCCTTTTTATAAAAGCTACTGTTAATGTATGTGATTAGCATTTTCTCTTTCTGACCAACTAACAGTAGGACCTGTGAAGTAGTACATTAGAGCTCATACATTTTTTACTTTCCTGTCTGTTGCTTTCTGCATAGGTGCACATGCTGCTGTCCGGGATGTGCCTCAGGACACACAAACTCCTGCCCTTCAACCAACCTCAAGGCTAACCCAGTCTGCCATTGAAGGTATTTACCACTAATTTTGGTGCTGGTTGTTTGGGGAACAAATGGGTGTGGGAGCAGCTCCAACAATCGAGTGGGGCACTGTGGAGTATTAATAATATGGACCTGCGGGCTAATTTCACGCCCACTTTAACACTCCCAGCAACTAACTAACAAGGCCCTAACATGTGTAGATATGTTTGAAGCCAGAGATGTGTGGCCATATATCTGCATATAAATGTGGAAACCACACTGGCCTTGATTAGTGAATATTAGTGAATGAGCTGCTCACACACACCTTAATGCATGTTGTATTTTTCCACGCACATTAACAATGGCTCAATGTTTGCTTGATTTTTGCCTAGCTCCCACGCCATTGGCCCCAGCATCTCCTCAGGAGCCAAGCTACTCTTTGGATGTCGGTAAGTGCATGTGTCCACCTTGCTTTATCCACTTTAACCCAAGTGCATGTGTCTCATTCCTCTTTTTTATTGGTAGGCCAAGTGACTGGTTCATCTTTGGACCCCACTTCCGATGTTGCAGGTCAACAGGACCCTGTTGGTGTGTATAGCAATACATAATGTATCCTTTATGCTGTTTCTGTTACACTGGTTCGATTTGGTTAGTCTAATAATCTACATGTTTGCTCTGTCAACTTGAAGATGCCTCTTGGGAGTGCTTATTCCCTCCCCAGGGTCAAATAGTTCTTGGAGTGATAGCAATGTATTTTGGAGGTGAAAAAAGTACAATAATAGTACATACACCGCGCTACAAATGAATTTAAAGTTACAAACTTAAACAAAATGCAAGTCCACACATTAAATGCTCCACGTGTACAAGTCCTTATTCCCAAACGGACCCAAAGATGAATAAATGGTGTAAAACACAGAGCAATATCCAAAATAAACCGATGCCGAAAATAATCTCAATCCCACGGCGTATGCACCTCCACACTGTGAATCCTCCACCAATCGTGCAAATCCTTACCGACTAAATGAAGTTATAAGGCCTTCAAACTTCCACATAGAAATGCTTAATGGAGCCTGCTCCTCCTTGTTACGCTCAGCGCTCTCCAACGAGTAAGCCAGTGGAACCTTTGATGCTGAAGCACTGTATGAAGTCCCAGCAAGCTGGTTTTTGAAGGAAGTTGTGGATAAGATCTCACGCAGCACACACACGTATTCCTAGCGCGGATCCTTTCTAGAAAGGATCCGCGCTAGGAATACGTGTGTGTGCTGCGTGAGATCTTATCCACAACTTCCTTCAAAAACCAGCTTGCTGGGACTTCATACAGTGCTTCAGCATCAAAGGTTCCACTGGCTTACTCGTTGGAGAGCGCTGAGCGTAACAAGGAGGAGCAGGCTCCATTAAGCATTTCTATGTGGAAGTTTGAAGGCCTTATAACTTCATTTAGTCGGTAAGGATTTGCACGATTGGTGGAGGATTCACAGTGTGGAGGTGCATACGCCGTGGGATTGAGATTATTTTCGGCATCGGTTTATTTTGGATATTGCTCTGTGTTTTACACCATTTAATGTATTTTGGAGGACATATTTTTGGACAAACATTCACCGTAGTAGTTTGATGAATATTTAGAGCCATTACTTGTGTTTTTTAGTTGACCCGAATATCGGAAGTGGCTGTCCAGAAAGGGCCCCTCAAGTTCAGGCTGCCAGAGATGAGGGTAAGTTGTTTTGCCTTGCTCTAGTCTGTATTTTGGCTCTACTTTTGTGGCACTTGCTTCTGGCAACTTCTGTGTCCACATGTATTTTAAAGGTCCAAGCTCGAGTGAGGGCCCCACTCCAGACATCTGGGAGATTGCGGGTATGTGTAATTTAAGCAATGTGTCTGATCTTATTTGCAAAAATTAATGCCTCTTAGTCCTCTAACATACATGTTACCAATCTGAGTTTAACAGATACCTTTGGTCTAGTGTGTAATTTTGCACTTTGTTGAGGTATGGCCTCGATAGCCTAGCCAGGTAACATTTGAGTTTGGTCCACTGACCTACTAACCTGACTTTCCTGTTTAGCATATGCCAACTTGCCGGACATCTCTGATGTTGAATTGCCCCTCTCTGGCAGCGATACCTCGAGCCTACCTGTGGCGGACGACACGCAGGTAACATGGCTGATTTAGACGACCTATAACCACATTGCCATGTTCGTGGGTAGTGGATGAAGCAACATGTCACATTTCCTTTCTTTGTCGTTTTGGCAGGAGGCGGAACCAGAACCCCAAGCTGGGACCTCTTCCCAAGTCCCATGTGGCCAAGCTTCCGAGGCTCAGACAAGGGTAAGTTGTATAGTGACTGTTTGGGCAAATTATTTTGAGGGGCAGACATGCATTGTTTCTGTTTGTCTAAAATGTTGTTTTCTATTTTGTTAGCCTCAAACCCCAGCAAGAGGAGGTGTTGCACCAACCAGTGCCGATTTTTACCAGCTAGGGGTCCGGATGCTGGAGGACTACAGTCGCCAACAGCCGCGTGATGGAACTAATGAGCGCATTGCGGCGTTGGAACAGCAGGTGCTGATGTGTCAGCAACAACATCAGGCCCAGCAGCGCCAGATCGACCTGTTGATGCATAACCTTCAAAAAAAACAGCAACTTGGTCGGCTGGCCAATGCAATTGAAGAATCTATACAGCAGCAGCCACAAGCAATACAGCGGCAGGACCAAACTTTGTTGTTGATACAACAGCTCATACAACAGCAGTCTATATTTTTTACTGCACTGTTGTCCCCCCACACCGCCCCTAGCAATGACTCCCAACCTCCCCGGCCACCCAGCCAAGAATATTAATTTTGTTTGTTTTTGTTTCTGTAAATATATTGGCTTAACCCACCTCTAAATTGTGTTTTTCCTAAGACCTAGCTAATAACACAGTCATGGATGAGTATCTTGATCTAGATATGTCAATGTATTTGTAAATTTAGGCCACACATTTGAGACCATAGCTTACTATGGTTAACACATGAAATGGCTCCAAAGGTATGGCTAAATTTACACACAAATGGGTTTAGAGACAGTTAAACTATGCTTTGCAAGGCACCACACTGTAATGATGTGAATCAAAAATTTTTATTTGAAAACATGGCCAACAGGGCCAACATTGCCCAACAAAGGGCGTCAACAGGCCAGCCTTCCCCCCACCCTAACGACGCCGCCGGCGCCTCTTCTTGCCCAGCAGCATCAGCTTCAGGAGCCTGATCTCCCGCCACAGTCTGCGATGCTGGTTTTCACAAGCTGTAGAGATGTAGAAACAACAATTTATTAATAAATTGAATGTGACCTCAACAGACACAGATGTAGCAATGTAATGTCAGTGTGTCCAATTAGGTGACACTCACATTAACATTGTTGGCCACTGTGCGCTTATTTGTTAACATGATATGAGTACTATTGACTGGCAGGAATGTGAACAACACATCCCAAGCATACATTTACTCTTAAAGTGTACCAACACCCACCGGTGATCGGCCCTGGAATCTATCAGATTCCCGGCCCGATCACCTCCCTCCCCGCGGGACATCCGAGATCGGGATGTCCCTCGGGGTGAAACCCCCCCAACACCCCAAAATCCCTACCTCAGTTTCGGTGGGGCACGGCCGCCGGGCCCTCCCTGGCGCCCCTCTAGACGTGTGCGTGCCTGCGCCGGCCGTCTGTGAATGGCCGGCGCAGGCACACGCGCGTAAAAAGGGACGCGCGGGAGGCGGAGGAGGAGGAGCCACTTTGCCGCGGCTTGTACGTTGGCTGGAGGAAAAGTGAGTTCAGGGGGTTGTCACACAGCAGTGACGATCAGTGGTGCCCCACCGTAGTGGACCAAGACCCAGGAAAGTCAAAATCCTGGTTGTTGTTCCACTTTAACTCTTGGGAAGCAAAGAAGGTATAAGTCCCAGTGTGTCCATTTATGTGTTTAGTCACAGCCAAACATCAGGGCCTAAGTCCTAACGAGTAAACGAGTTTGCCCTATAATGTTAGAGGTCCAGACCTAATACGGCCCATTTGGTTGTGTCTAAGGCACAAATAGTCTCTATGTGGCCAAATGAAGAATGTGAGGCAACAATCAAGCATGCAGACAGGCATGTTGGATTATTGTACAAACACATGGAATCTAGATGTGTGTGAAATTAACACATAGGTACATTTTAAATGTCTGCAGATGTGACTAGAAGACATAGGTTTCACAAGTCTTTAGGCATATGAAGTGGGATGTACTCACCATCGCAGCTGTGGCGGGGGCCCATGCTGCTGGCCGTCCCTGGAGCTGGGGTGGGGAGGAGGTTTTCTGGCTCCGTCTGCGTAGCAACATCTGTCAACAGCTGCCTTCCGCACATCACTCCTCCAGTGTGTGCGCACGCGCAGCCCATTAGGAAACAGAGCGCAGGCGCACACACATCTAGAGTGGCACACAGGAGGCTGGGACGGTGGCTTCTGCAACCCCCAAAGAGGTAAGGAGTTTGTGGGGTTTTTTTTTGGGGGGGTGCCCTGGGTGAGGGATGTGATTTTTCAGGGAACCTTTGAGAATCAAAGCACTATCAACAATGTTTGTGGGTCCACTTTAATGAATGTCATAACATAGGGAATGTGATGGATAACAACAAACACTTACCACGACTATGCCCGTGGAGAATGCTTCTCCAAAAGGCCATGGAGGTGCCGCCTATATGATGCCCTGCAAATTAGAGAGGAATGGCAAGGGCTAAGTACAAATTGCAAGGTGAAACCTGTCACAGACTAACAATGAAAAAAAGGACACTCACCAGGGGATGAACCGCCACTTGAAGCCCAGGGAGGGCTCTGAGGAGGAGGCGGGGAGCCTCGGCTCCTCACACTCTGGTCGGAAGATCCACCAGGCAAAGGGCCACCCTCCTCCCTCTCACTCCCTGCTCCTTCATGTAATGCATAGGTCCTTATAAAGCAAACCAAGTTGTGCTGAAATATACAAATCTTATTCCTTCCTAAAGTCATCACAAAATCAACCTAGACAACTACATGATAATGTGGCACACATGAGAATGCATAACGGGTTGTTATGAGCTGGTACGACTGAATGTTAATCCTGCAATATGTGGCCAGGCACGCTCACAGCTACAGTGTATTCATTAAGAACGACTGGGGTCGCGGGAAGTGAATTCCTTGCAAATGGCAGAAGGGCACATGTATGAACAGCACAGCGCCGCACAACGCAGCGCAGCGAAGCACAGCGACGCTCGCGCCGCCACATAGCGAATTAAAACAGCGACTGCACAAACTCTGACCAACACAGATTCATCAAGGACAGGGCTGCCAAATAGCTTGGGCGCTGACAATTTCGAAGAGCGAACGTGACCGCCCAACCTGACAGGCTACAAAATAGCTTTACAAGCCCCGTGTGTGGTGAAAACAAGCGATTTTGATGCCAATGAGTTTGGTTGGAGGAGATGCAATTCCCATGTCACTCACAACATTACATTGTAAAAATTAATAAAAACTTCAAAAACATAAAAATAACCAGCCAGATTAATAAAACATATCACTATAAACATGTGTTGAATTTTGTGCCAAAGAAAAGAACACAAAAACCACTTAAAACAATCATTGCAGCGTCTGCCATTGAAATGTATGGGAGAGCGGCAGGTAGCGCCAGGTCATACCTGTCGCTGTGATGGGATTAGCAGCGGCGCTGTTCCTTGCAGTCGGCTTCATGATGAATGCCGCGCTTGCCGTCGCTCTCGCCGGCGCTAGCCTCATTTAGCTTGATAAATGCGTCATTGTGGCCGACGCCGGGCGTACTTGAGTCGGTAGCAGACGTTAGCTGGCGGGACATGGCGCTCGTCAGACACTACCTGACGCTATCGCTTGATGAATAAGGGCCTAAATTCTTTTTCTGAACTTCACAACAATTGTCCACCCCCAGCAAAAAAATGACCACTTGTGTTAAACCTACTAATCAGGAAGCAATGCAGTAACCCTCTGTGTTCTGATATGCTCCTAAGTTTAGGCCGCTTACTCAAGTTTACCAATTTAAAAAATAGCTTTTGACATTGTTGGTCCCAGATGATCCTCTAGTGGTCTCCAGCAGGGTAATAAGGAAGATACTCCTGTACAAGACCTGCAGTATATCATTCTTTTAATATATATGTTTTAAACTGGACCTCCAGTCAACTGAAGGTCACCTCTTACCCCCAGGACATCTCAATGCAAGGACTGGGCATCACAACCCGGAGCCCACAGAGTGTCTGCTCTTCCAAATCCACTACCTAGAGCCCAGCCACTGGTAGTCACAATAGTCATAAACCAGATTAGGGAGAGGCCCAGGTCAGGAGGAATAAATGGATGAAAGCGACCATAAAGACCTTTATTAAAAGGCAGTGAGAGCTTTCTGAAAGTGGACAAACAGTCAAAAATGACTTTAACCGGACCAACACAACAAACAGTGCTCATATGCATCCCTCCCCAAGGCAATTTAGATTGCTGCACATAAAAATTCATTTACCTTTTTCTAACTCCTGCTGCGGTACATTTTAAATACAAAATGGCAGCTCATGGATCTGCAGGCCACCTGCAAACAGGAAGTGCTGCTGGGTTTCCTGTTACTGTGCTCTGTCAGTTATGTCAGTCGAATCCAGGCAGCAGCATGGCTGAGATGCTGAAAAAGGAAGCCCCAAAATGTCTGCTACCACTAGAAAATCAGCGAGGCAGTGTTTCAGCTTTGAATGGATGCAGGAGCAAATGTAAGTGCTGACAATGCTTCCGTATCATGCATGCAGATGGGGCAAGTGAGTTTTAGGGAGTTTTCTTTTCCAACTGTGCAAGGCTGTTGGTCCAGTTTAGGACATTATTTGCACAGCAGATATCACAAAGGATAACAGCCATGTAAATTAAGCTCTTAACACCTCTCAGCTATGCCCAAAGCTCCTAAAAAGGCACTCTGATGTGCAATGCTTTAGTATGGCTAAATCTTATAAATCCATCAATTCCACTTGTGGACACGTGTTTTAGACTCATGAGCACAAGGCTTGAGATAGTTATATATATTTTTTTTTCTCCAAGGCCCAGCTACTGCAAATGAACTCAGAAGAAATTCTGTTATCCACTGTGATATGCACAATGCAAATAATTGTTTTCAGAAAGATATTCAAACTTGTCTAATTGTAAGGGCTTCTCCTGGTTAAAGCCTCTTTCGGGTCAGCACACAGATTTCAAATGGGATACAGGTCTCGGCTCTGGCTAAACCATTCCTAGACTCTGACCTACTTCTGGCGAAGCCATTCTCCTGTTGATGTGGAGGTATATCCATGTGCATATCCATAACATGCTTTCGGCAAACTTGATCTAAGTTTGGCAAAGCATAGCTGGGCTTGGATATTTTTCTTTGTAAAAAAAAGGCTTATGTCTTGCCACCCTAAACCGCTGCTCAGACATGGGGGATTGTTTTTTATATGCAGTACACAACCAGTCATTTCTGCAGCTTCTTTAAAGTGGTAGGCTTCTTGTAAGCGTCCCAGGCCAATTACCTTCTTGTCTTTTCATTAATTTTTAATCCAGACCAACAACTTAAGAAGTAACAGTTCTCAAATATAGCCCTCCCCATGAAAATTGTGATTCCTGCACATGTAAATGAATTTACCTTTTTGTAACTTCTGCTGCAGTCAATTTTACAAACAAAATGGTGCTTCATGGGGCTGCTGGTCGTCTGCAAAGAGGAAGCGCTGCTGGTTTCCCTGCCTCTGTGCATTATGGGATTATGGCAGTTGAATCCAAACAGCAGCACGGCTGGAATGCTGGGAAAGGAAGCTCTAAAATGACTGCGACCAAGAGAAAGTCAATGATATGCAGTTTTGAGTGACGGCGGGAGCAAATGTAAGTTTTATTAAATCTGGAGTTTAGGTTATGATGCATTTTTTAAAAATCTTTTTGCAGCTATTTGTTTAGAATGTATGAAGAAAAATAATAGTTTTTACTTAGAATACATATATACAGGGCCGGCATCAGCACCTGGCAAAGTGGAGCAGCTGCCAGGGGCCCACACTCTCTGGGGGGCCCACTGATAGGGCTGGCCTTTGGAGTGTGCAACGGTGCTTGACCAGCGGCGGACTGGGAGGGCGCCGCCACAGCTGGTGCCCACATCTCCTTGAATGGCGGGGTTCCACACAATGGGGCATCTCGATTTAGATTCCAGGGTAGGAAATTGGGCTGGGTTTTGCTCTTCTTTTAAGTTGCCCACCCCAGCTGATTTCCTTGGAGCATCCCAATCTGTGATACCCGACTGTGTGACACCCCCTGGGATCGCTGGCATACCCCCTATGCAATCAATTCCACCCCTGAGTTTTGGTCCGCTTTACAGGGTATCTCAATTTGGGATGCCCCTCTTTTTGAAAGAACCCCCCTGGTTTGGCCGTTAACTCAGACTGGCGATCGCACATTGCTTTCACCAGTTCGAGGAAAGTAATGAACAAAGGGGGGTCACACCCAGGGGCATCCAAAATCAGGAGAATCTAGATTAATTTAGACTCTGATGTCAGGTTTAAAGGGGTTTGGTGCGCTTCAAAGAAGACCAAAACTAGAATTTTGTTCCAAATAGCATGATCCCTAGGGGGGGGCATCCAGATTTGGAACGTCCCTCAGTAATGTGACACCATGCCGCCCAAGGGCCCACAATCTGCCCCAATCTGATTGGGTGATTCCCGGCCATGAGGATCCTCATTGGTTGTCTTCCCTGATGCTGGTACAATTGAGGAACATCTGGCGGCACAGGTAGTGCCCTGAAGAAGTGGCCAGCTATATGGGGCCATGGAACGCGTGGGATTCTTATCTCCTAGGAGTAGTGGGGCTACCATCTTTTGGGGCATCACTTAGGTGAACTCCTTCCTTATTTGCAGTTGTTGCACATTTGCACTTGTTGGCATCTTTTGCACATTAATGGGCACATTAGCACTTTATTAGCTTTACTTGATTTGCATTATTTAATTCTTGATTGGTAGTATAGGGTAAAGCGCATGAATCGCGCATTCAAGATTTATATCTGGTGAGCAATTACTAATTAAAGGGGCAGTCACCCCTTGTTTTTAAGCAATATAATCCTATCTTGCCACAGAATATTTGAGGTGGAAATAGCTCTGAGAATATTGGAGGCGGAGATAGAATTGTTCTTGTTGGCGCAAGCTATTCATAAAGCGAGTACACATATTTGAAATTCTGTTGGTGGAAGGAGACAAAGAGTGAAGTGTTCTGTTGCACTTTTGGAATATCTGATAGATCTGATAGAACATGAAGAACTC
Organism: Gastrophryne carolinensis; assembly: GCA_027917425.1. NCBI lineage: Eukaryota > Metazoa > Chordata > Amphibia > Anura > Microhylidae > Gastrophryne > Gastrophryne carolinensis. The sequence continues at coordinate 391,906,525 of CM051239.1, read as the reverse complement.
CATCACACATGAAAACTTGTCTTTTTTAGTCTATAAAAATTGTTGTTACATTATATGAACTATTATGTGCCTCCAGATATATGATTCTGATAATCTTATAATTGATGGAATATGTGTATTTCAAATACAGGGTATTGTACATGGGCATATTCTACTGTATACTGCCACCTAGTGGCCCTAGTGTACCATTGCTACAACTGATGACAAACGTGTAAAATAGTGTACAGTATATCGATCTAGCCTCATTTGAATGTAGGATAGTCGATCCATATCTTAGGGAGGGAGGTATATGTGACATTTTCCCTTTGGATATATAGGGGGATGCATATATCAATAAACTACTTATTTGGCCATTGAGATAGGATGCACTAATAACAGCTCAATGACATCAGTATGAAGTCAGGCAGAAATAGGGGCGATTGCTCAATGGGGGTGCTGGGTATTTAAACTTTATTTTTCTTCTTGCTTTTGTTATCCCTGTTGAAGGGGGTCACCGTGGACCCCGAAACGTTGGATATGTCCATTGTGTGAATGATTTGGACACTATGGGGTCGATTCTGAGCCTGGTGATAAAACTCACTTGTTTTTTTAGGAGAGAAAACTGCCATTCACTTTCATTGTCTAACGAGTGTAAATTTTCACCTGGCTCTGAATCAGCACAATGTAGACAATAAAAGTGAATGGCAATTTTCTCTCCTAAAAAAATAAGTGAGTTTTCACATCAGGCTCTGAATCGACCCCTATATGGTGAAAATACTATACTATAATGGAGTGCTTACCTTTTCTTTCTACTACAGCCCCATATGAAGTAATATTGGGCATACTGTTGAAATTCTGTTTCAGTATCTGTCTATCTACCTGTGTCTGTACCAAATGAATTTAGAATACATAGAAACATAGAAACATAGAAGGGTGACGGCAGAAGGAGACCATATGGTCCATCTAGTCTGCCCTTATGTGTATACTGTATGTTCTCTTTATCTTAGGATAGATGTGTGCTTATCCCAGGCATGTTTAAATTCAGTGACTGTTGATGTTTCAACTACCTCTGCTGGAAGTTTGTTCCAAGCACCTACTACTCTTTCTGTAAAATAATATTTTCTAACATTGCTCCTGATCTTCCCCCCGACTAGCTTCAGGTTGTGCCCCCTTGTTCTATCGTTAAGTTTCTTCTTAAAAACACTTCCCTCCTGAACCTTATTCAATCCGTTCACATATTTAAAGGTCTCAATCATGTCCCCCCTCTCCCTTCTTTCCTCCAGACTGTACAAATTAAGTTCTTTAAGTCTCTCCTGATAAGTTTTAAGTTTAAGTCCTTCCACCATTTTCGTTGCCCGCCTTTGGACACGTTCTATTTGAATAATATCTTTTTGCAGGTAAGGTTTCCAGAACTGCACACAGTATTCTAGCTGTGGCCTTACCAGGGCTCTATACAGCGGCATCACAACCTCCCTCTTCCTACTGGTGATGCCTCGAGCTATGCAGCCGAGCATCCTGCTTGCTTTTCCCACTGCCTGGCTACACTGTCCACTCATCTTGCAGCTATCAGTAATCAGTACCCCTAAATCTCTCTCCTCCGAGGTCCTGGCTAACACAGTGCTGCCCATACGGTACTCAGAGCAGGGATTCCTTCTACCCAAGTGCATGATTTTACATTTAGAGACATTAAACTCTAGTTTCCACAGTTTTGACCATCTATCCAGTAAAGCTAAATCATTTTCCATGTTGCAGACACCTCCAGGAATATCCACCCTATTACTAACCTTTGTATCATCAGCAAACAGACAAACTTTTCCTACCAAGCCTTCTCCTATGTCACTTACAAATATATTAAAAAGAATGGGGCCCAGGACAGAGCCCTGCGGCACACCACTTGTAACTCGCCTTTGTTCAGATTGCACGCCATTTACAACAACGCTCTGATACCGATCCCTCAGCCAACTGGAAATCCACTGAACTATCCAGGGATTGAGTCCTACCTTCAATAACTTATCTATGAGCTCCTTATGTGGTACAGTGTCAAAGGCTTTGCTAAAATCCAGATAGGCGATATCCACAGCACCACCTTCATCTAACACTTTAGTGACATTGTCAAAGAAATCAATAAGATTGGTCTGACATGATCTGCCCTCAGTAAAGCCGTGCTCTTTTGGGTCCAATAGGTCATTAATTTTTAGATGGGAAATTATCTGTTTTTTTAAGAGTGTTTCCATTAATTTGACCACTACAGATGTTAAACTAACTGGCCTGTAATTACTGGCTTCTTCTCTACTCCCCTTTTTATGGATTGGTACGACATTGGCCATTCTCCAATCATCTGGAACCTCACCAGTTGAAAGGGAATGGTTAAGTAAATCAGTTAGAGGGGCTGCAATCACAAATCTAAGTTCCCTTAGAACTCTGGGGTGGATTCCATCTGGACCCATTGCCTTACTTACCTTTAGATGTGCCAGCTCGGCTAAGACATCAGCCTCCAGAAACTCCGGAGCTGTACTCTCCCAGCTGGATGTTGTGCTATGACCATGCCTGCTACTATCTGAAAATGCCGAACAAAAGTAGCTATTCAGATGGTCAGCCACAGCCTTATCTCCGTCAATATATTTATTTTCCCTATTTCTAATTTTTGAGACTGCATTGTTTTTCTTCTTTCTGTCACCAATATATCGGAAAAAGGTTTTATCTCCCCTCTTCATAGATTTGGCCATCTCTTCCTCTTTTTGCCCTTTAGCAGTCCTTATAATTAGTTTTGCTTCCCTCTGTTTAATTTTATACGCCTCTCTGTCAGCTACACTTCCACTTACTTTATACTTCTTATAGGCAGACTTCTTATCTTTTATGATAGTGCTGACTTCCCTAGTAAACCATAATGGTTTCTTCTTCCTTTTATTCTTGCTAGTTTGTTTCACATATTGCTTAGTTGCCTTTAAGATGGCCATTTTTAATAGTGACCACTGGGCACTCACTTCTGCTACTCTGTTCCACTCACCTAATTTTCTTTCTACATACTCCGCCATTTCCTTGAAGTTTGTCTTCCTAAAGTCTAGCACTTTGGTTCTGGTGTGTGATTGCACAATGTCTGTTTTTATTCTGAACCATAAGCATTGATGGTCACTGGAACCCAGATTTTCTTCAACCCTGACCTCGGACACCAGATCCCCATTGGTCAGAACTAAGTCCAGAATGTTATCTCCTCTAGTTGGCAATGTCACAAGTTGTTTTAGAGACACTCCATTAAGTGCCTCTAATATTGTCCTGCTCTTGCATGCCGATGTACTTGGGATATTCCAGTCCACATCAGGCATGTTGAAGTCACCTGTAATTACAACGTCCCCCTTCTCTGCCATTCCACTGATTTCATCTATTAACAGGTTATCTAGATCCTCAGATTGTCCAGGGGGCCTATATATCACACCAATTCTGACCACAGCTCCCTCCTTAGTCTGCATGGTAACCCAGAGAGTTTCTAGTTCATTATGTGTATGCTGAATTATTGTTGATTGAAGGGTAGTCTTGACATAAATGGCTACTCCACCGCCCTTTCTATCCAATCTGTCTTTTCTGTACAATGTGTAACCGGGTATGGCTATCTCCCAGTCATTGTGATCCTTGAACCAAGTCTCTGTTATTGCAACAAGATCCAATTCATCTCTGGATATGATAGCCATTAATTCACAGAGCTTGTTGCCCAAGCTGCGAGCATTGGTACACATCATGTGGATGTTGTTGGTATTGTATTTTAGTGTGTCCTTGATCTTTTCCACCTCTAGCCTACCACTAACCGGGTTTCCTGCTTCAATGTCCTGCTTCATCCTAAATGGTAGGGGACAGAAATCACCCTCGCAAGTTACATCTCTGTCCCCTTCCTCTAGTTTAAATCAAAAAATGCTCTGAGTACAGGTATATATTTTTCGTGTATTATCAGTAATAACCCGAACCGCAAAATTCAGGTTCGTACTGAACTCTGTGAGTTGAGGTTCCCAAACCCGAACACTGACTTCAGTCAGAAGTCTGTGTTCAAGTTCGGCATTTGGGAGAAGCCAGAAAAGCTGGTTTATGGGCTGCTGTATAACTTACCTGAGCCCTGCGATCCCTTTGGCGTTCTTTTCAGTCAAAATGTCCACGGCTTCAAAAACAATAGCCGCCCCCATGAGTGAGGATGCTTCTTGTGCCAGCTGCCAGTGTCCTCACTCATGGGGGCAGCCATTTTTTTGAAGCCCTGGCCATGGACATTTTGACTGAAAAGAACACACCCACAACACCGACTGGATCCTGGGGCTTAGGTAAGTTCTACAGCTGCTTCCTGCTGCCGCACACTCTGCATTGAGCCATTTTTGGGTCCTAAAGTTCAGGTCCCCATTGAATTCAATGGGGACTGGGATCGGGACAATTTCGAACCAAACTTTTGTTTATATTTCATCTGAATTTGCCAAACCCGAACTTATAGGAAAACAAGGCTAACCAATATTTAGCGTTGGGTGAACCCCTATAATTTGGTGTTCATAATTATATACAGTGGTGTGCCTGTAATGAACACTAATTCACTAATTCACTAAGAGTTGAAAAGAGTTTTAAAAAATTCTCATGGTAGTAAAAAATTCAATTAATGAGAAAAAAAGCCTGAGATTTTCACTGTTAGCGAATCACCAGATAGGAAGACAATGAAAGTCAATGGCAATTGTTTACTCCTGAAAAAAGTAATGAACTTTTTACCCCTTTTTACCTGTAGTAAAAAGTGCAATTGCCTTTCATTGTCTTCCTATCTGGTGATTCACTAACAGTGACATTCTCAGACTTTTTTCTCATTAATTGAATTTTTTACTACCATGAGAGTTTTTTCAACTCTTTGTGAATCAAGGCCAATGTGTGAAATGGTATATAGGGCAGGGGTACTCAACCACTTCTTGTAAAGGTTCGTTTAAAGGCATCCTCTGAGAGGTGAAGGTCCGGGCAGAAGAACTCACTGGGGGAGGGGCTATAGATTCCCCAGACCAAATTGGATTGGATGGGGTAAAGAGACCGAGAAACAAAGTTTGTATGTACCCTGCAATCTAGGGGGAAGCTCTGAGCACAGCAACACAGAAGCAACTGAGCGCAGGGCTGACTGGGCAGGGGTCCGGAAATCTGGCATCCCGGTCTGCCAGTTGAGTATCGCTGGTATAGGGGGACCTTTGGACTAAACAGTTTACCGACAGTTAAAAATAAAAATCACCATTGTTGCTACTCCCATCATCTGTCACCTGCTGGACATTAGGGTTGATTCAGAGAGAAAAAAAAAGATCTGTATTTTTTTGTTTAATGTTCCCGCTCTCGTATGAGTGTACAAGTGATTCTATGCATGCATCGCAAGCCTTCTGTAAAGTCTTCGTCCATTCGTATGCCAACGAGAATGTCATTTTACAGCTTTCATTTTCCGTTTATGTTACTCATGTTACAACGTCGGCTTTCGTTTTTGCCCTTTTTCCATTGTCTCCTCCCACAAATCCTTTACGTTTCCCGTTAGATTCTGATTTCCTTTTCCAATAAATAATCGTCCAGATGAAAATCCTTATGACCCTACGCCTGCACACTACAAACTTAACTCATTAATGTGCTCGCCTACATATTTCGTTCACTAAATTTGGCTACAATGCTTAGCTAAATCACTTCGCGCTCTCATTCTTCTTGCATTTCCCACCCCTAAAACTTACCTAAATCACTTCACGGTCAGTATATTCTTGCATTTCACACCCCTAAAACGTACCCAAATCACTTCGCGGTCTCATTCTTCTTCCATCTCCCACCCCTAAAACTTACCTAAATCACTTTGCGGTATCATTCTTCTTCCATTTCACACCCCTAAAACTTACCTAAATCACTTTGCGGTCAGTATATTCTTGCATTTCACAACCCTAAAACGTACTCAAATCACTTCGCGGTCTCATTCTTCTTCCATTTCCCACCCCTAAAACTTACCTAAATCACTTTGCGGTCTCATTCTTCTTCCATTTCCCACCCCTAAAACTTACCTAAATCACTTCGCGGTCTCATTCTTCTTCCATTTCACACCCCTAAAACTTACCTAAATCACTTTGCGGTCTCATTCTTCTTCCATTTCCCACCCCTAAAACTTACCTAAATCACTTCGCGGTCTCATTCTTCTTCCATTTCACACCCCTAAAACTTGCCTAAATCACTTTGCGGTCAGTATATTCTTGCATTTCACAACCCTAAAACGTACTCAAATCACTTCGCGGTCTCATTCTTCTTCCATTTCCCACCCCTAAAACTTACCTAAATCACTTTGCGGTCTCATTCTTCTTCCATTTCACACCCCTAAAACTTACCTAAATCACTTTGCGGTCTCATTCTTCTTCCATTTCCCACCCCTAAAACTTACCTAAATCACTTTGCGGTCAGTATATTCTTGCATTTCACAACCCTAAAACGTACTCAAATCACTTCGCGGTCTCATTCTTCTTCCATTTCCCACCCCTAAAACTTACCTAAATCCCTTTGCGGTATCATTCTTCTTCCATTTCATACCCCTAAAACTTACCTAAATCACTTTGCGGTCTCATTCTTTTTCCATTTCCCACCCCTAAAACTTACCTAAATCACTTCGCGGTCTCATTCTTCTTCCATTTCACACCCCTAAAACTTGCCTAAATCACTTTGCGGTCAGTATATTCTTGCATTTCACAACCCTAAAACGTACTCAAATCACTTCGCGGTCTCATTCTTCTTCCATTTCCCACCCCTAAAACTTACCTAAATCACTTTGCGGTCTCATTCTTCTTCCATTTCACACCCCTAAAACTTACCTAAATCACTTTGCGGTCTCATTCTTCTTCCATTTCACACCCCTAAAACTTACCTAAATCACTTCGCGGTCTCATTCTTCTTCCATTTCACACCCCTAAAACTTGCCTAAATCACTTTGCGGTCAGTATATTCTTGCATTTCACAACCCTAAAACGTACTCAAATCACTTCGCGGTCTCATTCTTCTTCCATTTCCCACCCCTAAAACTTACCTAAATCACTTTGCGGTCTCATTCTTCTTCCATTTCCCACCCCTAAAACTTACCTAAATCACTTCGCGGTCTCATTCTTCTTCCATTTCACACCCCTAAAACTTGCCTAAATCACTTTGCGGTCAGTATATTCTTGCATTTCACAACCCTAAAACGTACTCAAATCACTTCGCGGTCTCATTCTTCTTCCATTTCCCACCCCTAAAACTTACCTAAATCACTTTGCGGTCTCATTCTTCTTCCATTTCCCACCCCTAAAACTTACCTAAATCACTTCGCGGTCTCATTCTTCTTCCATTTCACACCCCTAAAACTTGCCTAAATCACTTTGCGGTCAGTATATTCTTGCATTTCACAACCCTAAAACGTACTCAAATCACTTCGCGGTCTCATTCTTCTTCCATTTCCCACCCCTAAAACTTACCTAAATCACTTTGCGGTCTTATTCTTCTTCCATTTCCCACCCCTAAAACTTACCTAAATCACTTCGCGGTCTCATTCTTCTTCCATTTCCCACCCCTAAAACTTACCTAAATCACTTTGCGGTCTCATTCTTCTTCCATTTCACACCCCTAAAACTTGCCTAAATCACTTTGCGGTCAGTATATTCTTGCATTTCACAACCCTAAAACGTACTCAAATCACTTCGCGGTCTCATTCTTCTTCCATTTCCCACCCCTAAAACTTACCTAAATCACTTTGCGGTCTTATTCTTCTTCCATTTCCCACCCCTAAAACTTACCTAAATCACTTCGCGGTCTCATTCTTCTTCCATTTCCCACCCCTAAAACGTACCCAAATCACTTCGCGGTCTCATTCTTCTTCCATCTCCCACCCCTAAAACTTACCTAAATCACTTTGCGGTATCATTCTTCTTCCATTTCACACCCCTAAAACTTACCTAAATCACTTTGCGGTCAGTATATTCTTGCATTTCACAACCCTAAAACGTACTCAAATCACTTCGCGGTCTCATTCTTCTTCCATTTCCCACCCCTAAAACTTACCTAAATCACTTTGCGGTCTCATTCTTCTTCCATTTCACACCCCTAAAACTTACCTAAATCACTTTGCGGTCTCATTCTTCTTCCATTTCCCACCCCTAAAACTTACCTAAATCACTTCGCGGTCTCATTCTTCTTCCATTTCACACCCCTAAAACTTGCCTAAATCACTTTGCGGTCAGTATATTCTTGCATTTCACAACCCTAAAACGTACTCAAATCACTTCGCGGTCTCATTCTTCTTCCATTTCCCACCCCTAAAACTTACCTAAATCACTTTGCGGTCTCATTCTTCTTCCATTTCACACCCCTAAAACTTACCTAAATCACTTTGCGGTCTCATTCTTCTTCCATTTCCCACCCCTAAAACTTACCTAAATCACTTTGCGGTCAGTATATTCTTGCATTTCACAACCCTAAAACGTACTCAAATCACTTCGCGGTCTCATTCTTCTTCCATTTCCCACCCCTAAAACTTACCTAAATCCCTTTGCGGTATCATTCTTCTTCCATTTCATACCCCTAAAACTTACCTAAATCACTTTGCGGTCTCATTCTTTTTCCATTTCCCACCCCTAAAACTTACCTAAATCACTTCGCGGTCTCATTCTTCTTCCATTTCACACCCCTAAAACTTGCCTAAATCACTTTGCGGTCAGTATATTCTTGCATTTCACAACCCTAAAACGTACTCAAATCACTTCGCGGTCTCATTCTTCTTCCATTTCCCACCCCTAAAACTTACCTAAATCACTTTGCGGTCTCATTCTTCTTCCATTTCACACCCCTAAAACTTACCTAAATCACTTTGCGGTCTCATTCTTCTTCCATTTCACACCCCTAAAACTTACCTAAATCACTTCGCGGTCTCATTCTTCTTCCATTTCACACCCCTAAAACTTGCCTAAATCACTTTGCGGTCAGTATATTCTTGCATTTCACAACCCTAAAACGTACTCAAATCACTTCGCGGTCTCATTCTTCTTCCATTTCCCACCCCTAAAACTTACCTAAATCACTTTGCGGTCTCATTCTTCTTCCATTTCCCACCCCTAAAACTTACCTAAATCACTTCGCGGTCTCATTCTTCTTCCATTTCACACCCCTAAAACTTGCCTAAATCACTTTGCGGTCAGTATATTCTTGCATTTCACAACCCTAAAACGTACTCAAATCACTTCGCGGTCTCATTCTTCTTCCATTTCCCACCCCTAAAACTTACCTAAATCACTTTGCGGTCTCATTCTTCTTCCATTTCCCACCCCTAAAACTTACCTAAATCACTTCGCGGTCTCATTCTTCTTCCATTTCACACCCCTAAAACTTGCCTAAATCACTTTGCGGTCAGTATATTCTTGCATTTCACAACCCTAAAACGTACTCAAATCACTTCGCGGTCTCATTCTTCTTCCATTTCCCACCCCTAAAACTTACCTAAATCACTTTGCGGTCTTATTCTTCTTCCATTTCCCACCCCTAAAACTTACCTAAATCACTTCGCGGTCTCATTCTTCTTCCATTTCCCACCCCTAAAACTTACCTAAATCACTTTGCGGTCTCATTCTTCTTCCATTTCACACCCCTAAAACTTACCCAAATCACTTCGCTGTTGTGCGAATCTTCATCTCTAAAGATTTCTTGACATTGGCATCTCCTGAGCCACGTGGTAAACGCTCCCATGGGCATGGAACAACTAGTGGCAAGGCCACCAAGAGCCACAGGCCCAGAAGCCCCAGCCCAGCCAGCTCTGCATCTCCTGAGCCACGTGGTAAACGCTCCCATGGGCATGGAATAACTAGTGGCAAGGCCACCAAGAGCCACAGGCCCAGAAGCCCAAGCCCGGCCAGCTCTGCATCTCTTGAGCCACGTGCAAGTACCTCCCAGGGGCCTGGAACTACAAGTGGCAAGGGCACAAAGAGGCACAGGGCCAGAAGCACCACACCCTCAAGCACACCCTCTCCTCCTTGGCCACATTTGCCACCGACACAGGTGGCAACCAACTATCCATATGCCACATCCACGCCTGAAAGTTCTGTGGCCACCCAGGCAAGGACCCCCAGTCCGTTTGCAAGTCCAGTCCATTCATTCTCAAGCCATGTGTCCCACATTTCAACACAACAGAGCCAGCCCAGAATGTCCCCCGAATTGCCTACATACAGAGATGAGCCAGAACAGCAAGCAATAGGCCGGACTTTGCGGCGAGGACAGTTGAGTGGCAGGTTTGGTGAGGCCCAAACTCTTGCATTGGCAAGTGGGCTCACACTCCATTATGACAAGCTATATGGGCGAAAATCAAAATCTACAAGCAAAATTAGAAAAACAGAAATCTTGGAGGAGCTCATCAGACAGGTCAATGCAGCGGGGGAGGAGCTTAAAGATGTGGAGCAGATACAGCGCAAAATTTCTGACCTGAAGTATGCAGCACGGAAGAAACAAAATATATAACATAACATAACATATTACATTACATATGGCATTAGAGGGCCTCTCTGGCCGACGGGACACAGACATCCCTACCATTCCTGCAGGTTAATAATGTTAGTGTGCATGTGAAATGTTTTAAATGTGTGAAATGAGGTTCATAGGCATATATGAACACATGCCCCTAGGGAGTGGCTTGTCAGGGAGGTAACAGTTTTAGCTGGGTGTTTAATGTCTGCGGAATGTTCATTTTCAAATTTTGCAGCCCATACACGACCTTGGACAGTATTTATGGTCACTATTAAAGTCTTTATATTAGCAAAGCACTGCCTGTTATCTGAATCTACTCAATCATATCCAGCACTTCCTTCTTTGTCTTTATTCCACTTGGGTTTTAGCTGTGCTTTGGTCTCAAATACTTGATCTGGGGTTAGGGAAAGGTCTACATAGGAAGAATGCCCACCAGCATACTCTGAATACAAATTCTATTTGCGAGTGTGGGCCCCTAATGGCCCTTTAGGGCTGTGTGAAGCCTCATAACATGCAGTACATGCATGTTTGTATTATTTAAGGTGACCAATGTGTATGTACAGGGTGATCATATCCTAATCTATGTACAGGGTGAGGCATACATTTAACAGATAATGACATTAATATTGAAGGTCACCTTGGACCGTTGGGGGAGTTGGCATTCCTGCTTGGCCACATGTTTTTTTAAAGCATATGTAGTAATCCAGATCATCAATGGATTTTTGGGTGTTTACGTGCCTTTTTATTTTAAATACAGTCCAGCATCAAGCCTCTGCAAGTGTGGAAGCCTCATCCAGTTTGACCATGCCGTCAACTTCCGTGCTGCCTAGGAGCCAGGACCAGATATATACGGTAAGTGGACTTTGATGAAACTGCTGATGCATGTGAATGACTAATTTGCATAACAAATATATTTAGGGCCCAAACTGAACCTTTTTTTGCACATCCCAACAAACCCACACACTGATGGAGGAAATCCAGGAGATGGAGGAGGATGCCAGCTTGATGGGACCTTCAGAACTGACCCCCCTGGAACCTAATCTGCCACTGTCCCAACATGCTACTGCACCAAAGCCTCTGCAGAGGATTTGTCGAGCACATCTGCGACTCTTGTTCGCCCTAGAGGTCCAGCATCTGCAGGCGCTCAAACCCGGGGAATTAGTAGACGTAGTCAGCAACGTTGACCAGTTTCCCAGGGGAGGCGCGTGCCGATCCTGGAGTCAGCATGGCACCATGACAGCCGTTTATTTCGGCAGCTGACTCAAAGAACCACAGAGCAGCTTACTGCACAATTAGAGACATGAAATAATACATTCACCACCATGCTGACAGAATTTAGGACGACCATGGCCACCTTAAATAATAATTTCACAGCCATGCTTGAGGAATTTCGAACTAGCAATAGACTCATGTTGGAACAGTGGCAGATTATGAATGCCACACATGCCCAGGTGATGGGCCACCTCCAAGGCCCACCACCAGGGTTTTATGGGCAACACCCATTTTAACAGCTATTTGACCTGTATCTGCTCCACATCTTTCCTCTACATCCCCACTGTATTAACCTGTCTGGTGAGCGCTACCAAGATTGTCTTTTTTATGGCTTTGCTTGTATGATTTTCGCCCATATAGCTCATTAGAGTGCTGAGATACCCCACTAGCCAATGCCTGAGCTAAAGCCTCACTGAACCTGCCGCTCAAGCTGCCACGCTGCAGGCTTGGGCTTAATGAAATTGTGTCTGGATCCTCCTGTTTGTAGGCAAGATTGGGGGACATTCTGGGCTGGCAAACTACTACCTTGAACCATGGCAAAGATTGGACTGGACTTGCATTCGGACTGGGGGTTATTGTTTGGGTGGGCCACCGACTGACAGGTGTGGATGTGGCATAGGTATGGCTGCTTTCCACCTGTGGTAAATGTGGCCAAGCAGGAGAGGGTGTGTATGTGGCCCTATGTATTACTGGCCAAATATTCACATGCAAATAGTTGCTCCCTATGTCTGTTTAGTTTATTGTTTATTGAAACTTCGGCCTGGAGTGCGTTACTTTAAAACTCCTGGATGAGGCCAATTGCTATGTGCCATGAGTCTGCACCAATGTATATTTCTGTTGTACTATGTATGTACATGAAGTCTGCGAGTGCCCTTCAACTCCAATTTTTCATATTTCAATAAAATATATTGAATGTGACTTTAGCTGTTGTTGACTAAGTTGATACATTAATGTTTGGGTTTTTTTGAGATTACTGAAGGTTTTTCTAAACAAACATGGCCAAAAAAAAAATGAATGAGGCTCAGATCATGTGTCAATATTTTAGTAATAAATTCATTACTATTGTTTAAAAAAAACAATACAAAAACATTCACAAAGCCAAATGATAGTAAAAATAAAAAATTACATGCAACAAACAAACTCAGGAAAACCAAATTAGTTCACTTCTGGGTCCTGGCTGGGTGGAGAGGGGGGCAGATCCACATACCAGGGGACACGCTGCATTATGGCAAAGTTGTGAAGAACACAGCAGGCCAGTATTATATCGATGGCCTTGTTGGGGTCATACTGGAGTGCCCCCCCCGGTATGGTCCAAACACCTGAAGCGAGTTTTTAAGAGGCCAAAGGCCCTCTCCACAACAGCCCGGGTTTTGCGGTGCGCCCGATTGTAGGCGTCCTGGACCGCATTCTGTGGCCGAAGGGAGGGGCGTCATCAGCCAGGGAAGAAGCGGATAGCCGGAATCCCCTAAAATAATAATAAAATACTTACATAAATTACACATTCAAAACAAAAATTTGTGGACAAGCGGTCGTTCAACCTGACTAAGAGCCTATCTTATATTTTAGCCACACCCTGTACATACAGATTGCTCACCTAAAAAAACAGCCTAACACCATCTACTGCATGTTCTGAGCCTTTAAACATCAAAGTTGGTGGATGAAGGCAAATCAGGCAGCCTGCAAACAGGAATTGGCTCAGGACTGTGCTGCTCAGCATTCTGGGATGTCTTACCTTTTCAGGACCCCAGATCTGCTTTGTCTGAGCCAAGCACAACTCTAACCCACCCCTTGCACTCTATCCTTCTCTCCTCTACTCAGTGTCATGCATCTGAGCAAAGATGGCGCAGACCCTATCATAAAGTCAAGAACAGAATTGCAGCCAAGGAGCCATCTACCTGAGAATTCTCCAGACACAAACCGACGGTATAATCCAGATTGTTGCAAGATGTACGCGTCATGGGATGAGCCTGGAAACCCAGCAAGCACGCTAAGGAACCACATGTCCGGGGCCACCACGCTTGGACATTCAGTGAGTGGCCCATTTTGCTGTTCCTGGGAAAAAAGAAAAATAAAAAAAATTACCAAGGCAAGGTAAACTACTCAAACACTAACTCCTAACAGCCTCCAAAAAACATGTTGGCCAATACAAATAACACTAACTAAGTACATAAGTAGTTTTTTGCCAAAAAAGGATATGTATGTTGGATCGGATTAACTTTCGAATGACTAATTAAGGTCCACATGAAAATGCTTTGGCCGACATTAAAAACATTGATGAAGCTAAAGACAGTCAAATGGATCACATGGACAAATTGCAAGGAGGGATTAAGCTATACCACTGTAAACTGTTTCACAGGGACACATTACAAGGAGGGATTACGGTATACACTGTAAGCTGTTTCACAGGGACAAATTACAAGGAGGGATTACGGTATACACTGTAACTTGTTTCACAGGGACAATTTACAAGGAGAGATTAATAGATTAATTGTTTCACAGGGACAATTTAAAAGGAGGGATTAAGCTATACACTGTAAGCTGTTTCACAGGGACAAATTACAAGGAGGGATTACGGTATACACTGTAAGCTGTTTCACGGGGACAATTTACAAGGAGGGATTACGCTATACACGGTAAGATGTTTCACAGGGACAAATTACAAGGAGGGATTACGGTATACACTGTAAGCTGTTTCACGGGGACAAATTACAAGGAGGGATTACGGTATACACTGTAAGCTGTTTCACAGGGACAATTTACAAGGAGGGATTAATAGATAGGTAAAATACAGTTTGTCTAAACTATATAACCGATTGAACTAACCTATAGATGTACTCGTCGGCTGCAGGAGGGACCAATGCAACGTGGGTGCAATCAATCGCATCCATGACGTTGGGCATGTCGGCGATATTATAAAATGCCAGCTTAAGCGCGTTCCAGGCTACCATGTCGTCAGGAAATATATATCTCTGACTAATTTTAGCCCTACCTTCCAAAAACTTGGATAGCGTGCGGCTCAGCGTAGGTTGGGATATCCCCACAGAGAGGGAACCCAGCCTCTGGAATGAGCCATTTGCCAAAAATTGCAGGCAGCCAAGCATCTTGGTCATACGTGAAATTGCTTGCCCCTTCCTTGTGGTGCGGGCTAACCATGGCCGCAGCTCACTATACAACTTATGGAGAGATGCGCGATTAAGTCTGGTCAGCTCGAACAGCTCAACGTCATGCATGCGATCGATATGCATGCGTCGCCAGTGCAATCTGGCCTCGGCCCTGCTGATACATGCAATGCCCATTAGCTGGAGGTGCTCATATTCCTCAACAAGTGTCCCAAAGCACTGCGCTGTGAGAGCAGGAAAGCAGCAGCCATGAGGCACGCGGTGGCTCCCTGTCTGTCAGGAAAAGCTCTGCTAGCAACCAAACCCCCCCCACTCTATCGGGGACACAAGACAATGGCTGGTGGCTGCACGGAGCTTTCTGCTTCAGCTCCAACGTGCGCCGTGGGTCCCGCCCATGCCCGCCTCTCACTTCAGATGTACAGGGAAGCCAATGATTTGTGGAGCAACTGTGCTCTTGGTTTACAGGAAAAGGTAAGGTCTTTTTTTTCTTGCATTTACAGGGGGTGGAGGGGGGCATCAGTGGTGTGACTATAGGGGGTGCACTGGGGCCCAGGAGGTCAGGCGGGCCCATCATTGTTTCCATCAGGGGCATAAATATAGAGAGTGCATCGGGCCCAGGAGGTTAGGGGGCCCTTCACTCTTGTTCCCATAAGGGGAGCGTAAATATAGGTGGTGCACCCGGGGCCCAGGAGGTCAGGGGCCTCTTCACTCTGGTTCCCATCAGGGGGCATAAATATATGGGGTGCACCAGGGCCCAGGAGGTCAGGCGACCCATCATTGTTCCCATCAGGTGTGTAACTATAGGGGGTGCACCAGGGGCCCCATCATTCTTGTTCCCTTCAGGGGCGTAACTATAGGGGTGCACTAGGGCCCAGGAGGTCAGGGGACCCCACCATTCTCATAGTCACGGCAGGCGCCTCCCATTGTATGATAGCTTACGCATGCACCATTGGACCAGGCATGGGTAAGTGATTATCGGTCTCCAGGGGTCTGAAACCCCAGTCGCCTGGTATGTTTACCTCGGCAACGAGACCATGGCGCATGTGGGATCATTCACATCCTTTTCCAGCTGTGCGTAGTTTAACAACACAAAAAAAAAATGATTTATACATTTGTGTAGGATCAAAACAGGGAGGGGGGTATGGTCCCTCGGCAGGCTTTTTTCTCTTTTTTAACTGTTTGTGAACTGGTAAGGGGGTCCAAGCCAGGGCGTAACTTGAGGAGGTGTGACCACACCGGGGTCCAGAATGTCAGGGTGGGCTTATCATTGTTTCTCCTCCACTTTATTTATTATATTTGAGCTCATATGCCATTATTTAGAGCAAAGAAGACCCATTTGTCTCTGCTGTTTCAGTCTTTAATTGTCTAGCTGCATTCAGTTGAGTTAAAAGACAGAAAAAAGTTTACTGTATGAGAACTGAAAGGGTCCCATTTAATGTTCGCACCAGGGCCCCATCACACTTAGAGGCCGATTCATTAACAGCGGCAGGTGGCGACAGTTGAGCGACTGTAGCGGCATTTTCAGAGCGCCCGCTAGTAGTCGCTGTGCTTGGCCGTTGTTCAGTAGTTGATAGCGACTCAGTCGGTTTGCCGTAATATTGAATATTGGGTGAGGAGTCGCTATTTGACAGGTTCCGCGCTGTATGGGAGCGCATGATAGCGACTGGTCAGAGCGACTGGCTTCCACCATATTCATTAACAAATCACGCTCAAAAAATTCTTGCGCTGTAAAATGCATGTTTAAACCCCAGAGCGCTGGCGGCGATGGGTTAAAAGTAGTTTTTTAACCCCCAAACAACCATATTTTTGGAAACCCAAAAAAACAAGTTTTTAAAATAATTTTGTAATATGAATACATTAATATCAGACCTGTAATATCAATTCTGTACATTTCTTTTTTTTCTTTTTTTTACCTTAAAAAAATTATTTAAAATGGCAGAAGTGGTCACAGAATTTTTCACATTTAAAAAAAAAAAAAGAATTAATAACAATTAATTATGAATATTTAAAGATTGTTCCATTGAAATGCATTGGAGAGCGCCAGGTAGCGAGGGGTCATACCTGTCGCTGTTCAAGGTCGGACGCTGGCGCTGTGGGCTGAGGCTGCAATAATGATGAATGAGTGGCTATCTGGCGCTATCTCAGTCGCTAAGCAAGATTGCCTTGATAAATGTGTGATTGTGGTGGGGAGCCGGCGTTCTCGTGGTGTCACTACCGGTCGCTATCCCTTGTTAAATAAGGGCCTTAGTTACGCCACTGGCTCCAAGGGGACCCTTGGACCAGCGGCGTAACTAAAGGTGATGGGGCCCTGGCAGCCACCTGCCAGCATTGGTGTGTGGCATGCTGGTTAATTTGACCAGGGTCTTGCCAGTATACGAAATTGGGGCAAACCAGAGAGCGAATCAGCAAGATCCAGGTCGAATCCGAAGCCCATCACTAGTAATGAGGCCAGGTGAGGTGGCTGCCTCAGACAGCCTCATTAAGCAGAGAGTGGGAGACAGCTGGACACATTTTTTTTAACTAGTCTATTGGTGGTTCAGTGGGGATTCAGGTGCTGTGTTGCTTTCACTTCATGTTTTTGCGATTTGTTGCACAGTCAGTATCTTGCTCCTTTTGCCACACTGATTTAGAGGTTTAGTGTGGGGATTACTACAGAGATATTTTGCACAATCTTTTTGCACTTAATTATTGGATGAGTTGTATATATGGTTTATTTGTGTGGTTTGTACTTGTATTATGGATCTTTTTTGGATACCCCCAAAAATGGATTGTGTGTCTTGTATATATTTTTTTTAACTTAATGTGTCTTAATGTAATGTTTTAAATAAATTCTCAATAAATATGAATTCAGGTAATTTTGGCATAATTTGTTGATTGTGGTGAAGGTGGTGCTACTTTTTGGAGCTATTTGAGTGGTTGCTGGCACCACCACTACTTGTTGCCCATTTTGCTGGATATAGTCTCCGATTGTATGCACGGCCACCTACAATATTAGGTACATATTGTTATTTAATTATTGGCTGTGTGGTGCTGAAAAAAATATACATTTATTCTAGATTAGGGAACTACATGCCATCATGTTGGTTTTTTATACATTCAATCATTGGTGGCTCAGCAGCTCTGTCTCTTGTCCCTGACTTACTTATCACTTACTATCACTGAAATGGCGCCAACATGTTGCAGGGGGTAGGGGTGGGGCTGAGCCACCAAAACTTTATATAAATATAGCTTGCCCAGGGGCGTAGCTAGGGGGGAGCAGGGCATTTGGCCCAGGTATGGTTAGGGGGGTGCCAAAAGGGGGCCTGAGAACAGGTGGAGGCACCATTTTGAATATTTGCCCCGGGTGCCAGAAAGCCTAGCTACTGCCTTGAGCTTGCCACATGCCGGCTAGCCAGCCAGGGGCTTTACGCCCCATAGTGAATCAGGCCCTAGATATATAAGGCTGGTGTGATTTAGGAGATGCGGTTTTAGAATAGTATCTTTCTTTAAATAAAGCCTTTACTTCATGATCTTTATGAATAAAAGGAATAAGAAATCTAGTTAGCAGAGAAGAGACTACAATACGCCAGTTCTCCAGCAGAACATGTTTGCAAAGTCTGAATGCTGATTGACATGCTCGGCATGATAGGAGAATCTGTCAGGTGCATTACGGCACATTCCTCTGATCTGTACACATCCCGTCTTAGGGTACTTGGTAATAAGCTTCTTTAAAGATCCCTGAGTAAGCACTGAAGATAAAATCTAGAGTATGTAGCACTCAGTCTTTTTAGAATAGCTTTCTAATGCGTCTTTCCTTAAGAAATGTCAGTTTAATCATATCATAATTGATAACACATTCCTTAACATAGCTGTAAAATATTAATTTCACTATTTCAACTCACGCTTCCGACATGTTAATTTCTGTTCAATGCTACAAGCGGCAATATTATGTAAAGGAACAGTATTCCCGTCTTCATTTTTCTGACTACGATGTAGGTAGTAGGATTACACTTTGCCTGTAAAGCTGTGGAAAGATACAATGTGGCTATTCGTGTATAATTATTAATTAATAAAATGTTTACATACAGTGCAAATGGACAACATGAGCATGGAAACAAAGTCAAGGCAAAAATTTGCCTTTGTAGTTTTAGATAGAACATCAGGACAAAAAAACTCCCAGTTTATCTTTTGTAAAATACAGAGATAAGCTGGCGTACAGATATCCAAATGGGATCCTTGTAGCCTTGTTCCAAAAATGCAAAGAAAAGCAGATCCAGCATCGGTATCTCCAGAATAAAAACAGATGCAGTTTAAAACGTAGCTTTCAATGTGGTATCTGAAATCCTGCAGCAAAAATAAGGGGCACAACCACGATACGTGTCACCTCTAGGTCAGGGGACCCGTACTGGTCTATTCTGTACATAGATGGAGGACAAGTTTTAGATGCCATATTAAAAGCTCAAATTTCCAAATAATTTTTTTTTTTTGTCCTGGAGATAACAACACGGGATTTGCTTTCCTTTAAATGTATGCATATGTACAGATTGGGGACTGGTAGCGGCCCTCCCATGTATTGGATTTTAGTTCATTTTATTGAGCCATGAGAGCTGTAAACTCAATCTGGTAACATCTCTGGGTTTGCTTATTGAGATAACCGAAAGGAAGCACAACACATAACAAAACAAGTACAACTGATGGACGTACAGGTACACAATAAATATTCCCATGCAGAGTAAGTATTGTGTATACAAGATAAAGGGGCATCATGAGATAATGATTATAGTTAGAGATGAGCGAACTTTTGAAAAATTCGATTCGACTGATTCGCCGAATTTTCCGACAAAAATCGTTTCGACCCGAATTTATTCGCGACGAATCGCTATTAAAAACGGCTATTTCTGAGCCTCCTAGAGCCTCAATAGGGTTGTAAACCATTCTGCCTTGCTGTAACACGCATAGGATGCGTGCTGGGTTAGTTAAATAATACTTTAAATAAATATCACATGCAGATCAGAGGCATCGCTAATAGAATCGCAGAGAAGCACAATTGCAGAGAGTTGAAGTGGCATCACTATGAGGGGCAGGAGCCCAAACATTGCTTTAAAGAGACACTGGAGTTGGCAGCAGCAGGAGCCCAAAAATTGGATGAATCACACCCTGGAGTTGCAAGCAGCAGCAGGAGCCCAAACATTGGCTGAAAGAGACACTGGAGTTGGCAGCAGCAGGAGCCCAAAAATTGACTGACACACCCTGGAATTTCAAGCAGCAGCAGCAGCAGCAGCAGCAGCAGGAGCCCAAACATAGCTTGAAAGAGACACTGGAGTTGGCTGCAGGAGCCCAAAGATTGGATGAATCACACCCTGGAGTTGCAAGCAGCAGCAGCAGGAGCCCAAATATTACTTTAAAGAGACACTGGATTTGGCAGCAGGAGCCCAAAATTGGATGAATCACACCCTGGAGTTGGCAGCAGCAGCAGCAGGAGCCCAAACATTACTTTAAAGAGACACTGGGGTTGGCTTCAGGAGCCCAAAAATTGGATGAATCACACCCTGGAGTTGGCAGCAGCAGCAGCAGGAGCCCAAACATTACTTTAAAGAGACACTGGGGTTGGCTTCAGGAGCCCAAAAATTGGATGAATCACACCCTGGATTTGGCAGCAGCAGCAGCAGGAGCCCAAACATAACTTTAAAAAGACACTGGAGTTGGCAGCAGGAGCCCAAAAATTGGATGAATCACACCCTGGAGTTGGCAGCAGCAGCAGCAGGAGCCCAAACATTACTTTAAAGAGACACTGGGGTTGGCTTCAGGAGCCCAAAAATTGGATGAATCACACCCTGGAGTTGGCAGCAGCAGCAGGAGCCCAAACATTACTTTAAAGAGACACTGGGGTTGGCTTCAGGAGCCCAAAAATTGGATGATTCACACCCTGGAGTTGGCAGCAGCAGCAGCAGCAGGAGCCCAAATATTACTTTAAAGAGACACTGGAGTTGGCAGCAGGAGCCCAAAAATTGGATGAATCACACCCTGGAGTTGGCAGCAGCAGCAGCAGGAGCCCAAACATTACATTAAAGAGACACTGGGGTTGGCTTCAGGAGCCCAAAAATTGGATGAATCACACCCTGGAGTTGGCAGCAGCAGAAGCAGCAGGAGCCCAAACATTACTTTAAAGAGACACTGGGGTTGGCTTCAGGAGCCCAAAAATTGGTTGAATCACACCCTGCAGTTGGCAGCAGCAGCAGCAGGAGCCCAAACATAACTTTAAAGAGACACTGGAGTTGGCAGCAGGAGCCCAAAAATTGGACGAATCACACCCTGGAGTTGGCAGCAGCAGCAGCAGGAGCCCAAACATTACTTTAAAGAGACACTGGGGTTGGCTTCAGGAGCCCAAAAATTGGATGAATCACACCCTGGAGTTGCAAGCAGCAGCAGGAGGCCAAACATTGGCTGAAAGGCACACCCTGAAGTTGGCATCAGCAGGAGGCCAAAAATTGGTTGGAAGGCACACCCTGAAGTTGGCATCAGCAGGAGCCCAAAAATTGGCCTAAAGACATAAATATTTTGCACCATTTGGAAAGTGTTAAACGTGGCACCATGCTGAATCTAGTCGCATGCATCAGGCATTGGTGGGTGGAAATCCTGGCTGATCCATCCCTGATTAATTTTGAGAAAAGGTGAGTCTATCCACATTTTTAGTTGACAGACGAGTTCTCCTCGCCGTAACTATGGCCCCCGTCGCACTAAACACCCGCTCAGATGGCACGCTACTTGCCGGGCAGGACAGCTTTTCCAGGGCAAACTCTGCTAGTTGCGGCCACAAATCAAGTTTGGCTGCCCAGAAGTCCAGCGGATCCTCAAGGTGTGTTGGCATGGTCATGTCAAGGTATGACATGACCTGCTGGTTGAGGTCCTGCTCCAGGTCTTCCTGCTGCTCATGAGTAGCCTCACTATGCGGGTGTAGAAAGCTACTCATTAGCGACTGAAGACTGAGGCTGCTGCTGATGGAGCTGCTGCTGCTGCTCCTGCCAACCCCCCCCAGCAGCCATGGCAGTGGAAGGTGAGCGCAGAGGTCCCCTCGAGTCAGACCTGCGAGAGTATGGACCATGGCGCAGATAGGCATCGGCCAACTGACTACGTAGAATGTCTTTGTAGTAGTTCAGTTTGTCCTCCCTCTCGGCGGGTTTAAAAAATGCCCCCATTTTGTGCCGGAAGCGAGGGTCCAATAAGGTGGAGAGCCAGAAGTCATCCCGCTGACAAATGGAAACAATTCTGGGGTCACTACGCAAGCACGTGAGCATGCTTCCTGCCATTTGCGCAAGTGACTCGGAGGGACTACCTGTCTCCATCGCCACTGCATACTGCCACGGTGTGTCCGGGTCCTCTGTCTCGCCTTCCTCAAAACCCTCTAGCTCCTCTGGCTGCTCCTGCTCCTCCTCTCCTATCCGCTGACTAGATAAACCAGCCATTTCGCCAAGCCTAAACTGTGCTTCACTGTGCCCCTCCTCCTCCTCTTCCTCCTCCTCCAGTTCAGCTCCAACGGGGTTCATGTGGCCATAAGATGTAGACGCCATGTCTCCAGTGCCCTGACCAGCCATGGTTTCCAACATGTGCTGTAGTACATGAAGCAGTGGAATCACGTCGTTCATCCCGTAATCCTGCCGACTGACAAATAAAGTGGCTTCCTCAAAGGGCCTGAGCAAACGGCAGGTGTCACGTATGAGCTGCCACTGGTTGACATTGAAGTTACACAGGGGAGTCCCCCTATCCGCTTGGATCATCAGGAAATCTGTGATGGCTTTTCTCTGTTCATATAATCGGTCCAACATGTGAAGGGTAGAATTCCAACGGGTGGAAACATCGCAAATCAGACTATGTTGGGGGATACCGTTCTGACGCTGTAGCTCAAGAAGGGTGTGTTTGGCGGTGTATGAGTGGCTGAAGTGCATGCAAAGTTTCCTTGAAGTTGTTAGGATGTCTTGCATATGGGGGGAACACTTCAGAAACCGCTTGACAACCAGATTGAAGACGTGAGCCATGCAGGGGGCATGGGTCAGCCTTCCTTGGTGCAGCGCAGACAAAATGTTCTTCCCATTGTCGGTAACCATGATTCCCATTTTAAGTTTTCTTGGAGTAAGCCATGTTTGGATTTCCTGATGAATAAATTTAAGCAGTTCCTCCCCTGTGTGACTCCGTTCGCCAAGACAAACCATGTGAAGCACGGCGTGACACCTCCGTGCCCTGCACACATGGTAGACTGGAGGGGCACTGAGACTTGAGCCTACAGTGGAGGGTGAGGAGATGGCGGAGGATGAAGAGGCCGAGTCGCACAGTGTCACAGGCCCAACGGGCAGGGAACGCGGAGGCCGAAGTGGCGTGACCTGTCCAAGTTGCTGCTGCAAAGGGACCACATTCACCCAGTGGGCCGTAAACGACATGTACTGTCCCTGACCGTAGTTACAGCTCCAGACGTCGGCGCTGCCATGCACTTTGCTACACACCGACAGGCTCAAGGACTGGCCCACCTTCTGTTCAACAAAAGTGTGCAACGCTGATAATGCCTTCTTGGCAAAGAAATGACGGCTTGGGACTCTCCACCTCGGCTCGGCACAAGCCATCAGTTCTCTGAAAGCTGCAGAGTCCACCACCTGAAAAGGGAGCGACTGCAGCACCAGCAAATTGAACAGGAGCACATTCAGCTTCTGCGCCGTAGGATGAGTGGGCGCATACTGCTGTCTCTTGGACATGGCTTCGCTGATGGATTGCTGGCGGGATGCATGACTTGGAGGAGGAGGAGGAGGAGGACCAGGAGCGACAGAGGATGGGTATGACACACAGCTGCCTTCGGCTGAGGTGCTGGAGCCTTGGCTGGCAGAAATTGGGAGCGGCATGCCACTTGGTGAGGAAGCAGACTGGACCACCCCTTGGGAGCCTCGGTTCTCCCAGGTCGCTTTATGGTGACGCATCATATGTTGACGCAGGGCCGTGGTGCCAACATTTGGGCCCTGGCCACGCTTCACCTTCTGCCTACATATCTTGCATGTGGCCATGTTACCCTCCTGCGGATGCTTCAGGAAAAACTGCCACACTGCCGAGTAGCTACTTTTCCCACCAACAGGCCTCACTGATTCGCTGCTATTGTCGCCAACTCCAGGAACCCCTGCCCCACTACCTCCCGATAAGGTAGCCTGCCGCGCAGCAGGTGCTCTACCCCGGCCCCGGCCCCGTTTGGCTCCAGGCTTTACAATTGTGCCCCCATGCTGCCTGCCAACCATGCTGCTAACACCTTGCTGCCTGAGCTGCTGACTCCAGGGCAACCTGCGCCCCTCTTCTCCCGATGATGATGATGAAGCCCCTTCATCACCCGGCTCCCAAGTGCGATCGGCTTCATCGTCATCATCATTATCACCAAGTTGTGGCTGTACGTCACTGACGTTCGTGGATTCGTCAACAGTGTCTGGCACAGGAGCTGGAACGCTCGCAGCACCCACGACACTGTCCACATCACTATTTGTCTGCCTAGCTAAAGAAGCCACCTCCATTTCTTGGCTGGGCAGTAGCTGCTGACTGTCCTCTATCTGATCGTCCTCCTCACTAAAGAGTGGAGCTGAACCCAAAGCATAGGATACGTCGCTGGGGGAGGGAACGGCGTAGGACAGAGGCAATGGGAGGACAGGGACTGCTCTCGGGGCATGCCAACTCAGGGTTGTGTCAGAGGAACCTACCGACCCTAGACTGGGGGTCTCAGACGTAAGTTGTGATGATGTTGTTGATGAGCGCGTTAACCAATCTACCGCGGCAGATGCGTTACTGGTGGAGACACGACCGCTAGCAGATACTGGCAGACCAGGTCTCTCACCGTGACTCCTGCTGCCACTCACCCCTAGTCTGCTGCGACCTCTGCCTGCTGAATCATGGCCTCTGCCACTCCTCTTTGAACATCCTGGCACTTGTCTGCCTGACATTTTTATGTATTCCTTATTTAGTATAAACAGATAGGGTTCAATGTGCAGTTTTGCGGTGCCCTGCGGCCTGGTTTATTAAAAGCAGTCAAAAACAAATGGGATGCCCCCACAGCAGACCTAAGATCAGTATATATGCACAGCAACAGTGTCTAAGCAAATTCGAACAGGCCAAATTACTTTAAATAAGTGTGCAGCTTAGAGTAAATACAGAGGCTAATGTGATGTTACAGAATGGGATGCCCCACAGCAGACTTGAGATCAGTATATATGCACAGCAACAGTGTCTAAGCAGGCTAAAAAAGGCCAAATTACTTTAAATAACTGTGCAGCTTAGAGTAAATACAGAGGCTAATGGGATGTTACAGAACGGGATGCCCCACAGCAGACTTGAGATCAGTATATATGCACAGCAACAGTGTCTAAGCAGGCTCAAACAGGCCAAATTACTTTAAATAAGTGTGCAGCTTAGAGTAAATACAGAGGCTAATGGGATGTTACAGAATGGGATGCCCCACAGCAGACTTGAGATCAGTATATATGCACAGCAACAGTGTCTAGGCAGGCTCAAACAGGCCAAATTACTTTAAATAAGTGTGCAGCTTAGAGTAAATACAGAGGCTAATGGGATGTTACAGAATGGGATGCCCCACAGCAGACTTGAGATCAGTATATATGCACAGCAACAGTGTCTAAGCAGGCTCAAACAGGCCAAATTACTTCAAATAAGTTTGCTGCTTAGAGTAAATACAGAGGCTAATGTGATGTTACAGAATGGGATGCCCCACAGCAGACTTGAGATCAGTATATATGCACAGCAACAGTGTCTAAGCAGGCTCAAACAGGCCAAATTACTTTAAATAACTGTGCAGCTTACAGTAAATACAGAGGCTAATGTGATGTTACAGAATGGGATACCCCACAGCAGACTTGAGATCAGTATATATGCACAGCAACAGTGTCTAAGCAGGCTCAAACAGGCCAAATTACTTTAAATAACTGTGCAGCTTACAGTAAATACAGAGGCTAATGTGATGTTACAGAATGGGATACCCCACAGCAGACTTGAGATCAGTATATATGCACAGCAACAGTGTCTAAGCAGGCTCAAACAGGCCAAATTACTTTAAATAAGTGTGCAGCTTAGAGTAAATACAGAGGCTAATGGGATGTTACAGAATGGGATGCCCCACAGCAGACTTGAGATCAGTATATATGCACAGAAACAGTGTCTAAGCAGGCTCAAACAGGCCAAATTACTTTAAATAAGTGTGCAGCTTAGAGTAAATACAGAGGCTAATGGGATGTTACAGAATGGGATGCCCCACAGCAGACTTGAGATCAGTATATATGCACAGCAACAGTGTCTAAGCAGGCTCAAACAGGCCAAATTACTTTAAATAAGTGTGCAGCTTAGAGTAAATACAGAGGCTAATGGGATGTTACAGAATGGGATGCCCCACAGCAGACTTGAGATCAGTATATATGCACAGCAACAGTGTCTAGGCAGGCTCAAACAGGCAAAATTACTTTAAATAAGTGTGCAGCTTAGAGTAAATACAGAGGCTAATGGGATGTTACAGAATGGGATGCCCCACAGCAGACTTGAGATCAGTATATATGTACAGCAACAGTGTCTAAGCAGGCTCAAACAGGCCAAATTACTTTAAATAAGTGTGCTGCTTAGAGTAAATACAGAGGCTAATGTGATGTTACAGAATGGGATGCCCCACAGCAGACTTGAGATCAGTATATATGCACAGCAACAGTGTCTAAGCAGGCTCAAACAGGCCAAATTACTTCAAATAAGTTTGCTGCTTAGAGTAAATACAGAGGCTAATGTGATGTTACAGAATGGGATGCCCCACAGCAGACTTGAGATCAGTATATATGCACGGCAACAGTGTCTAAGCAGGCTCAAACAGGCCAAATTACTTTAAATAAGTTTGCAGCTTAGAGTAAATACAGAGGCTAATGGGATGTTACAGAATGGGATGCCCCACAGCAGACTTGAGATCAGTATATATGCACAGCAACAGTGTCTAGGCAGGCTCAAACAGGCCAAATTACTTTAAATAAGTGTGCAGCTTAGAGTAAATACAGAGGCTAATGGGATGTTACAGAATGGGATGCCCCACAGCAGACTTGAGATCAGTATATATGCACAGCAACAGTGTCTAAGCAGGCTCAAACAGGCCAAATTACTTTAAATAAGTGTGCTGCTTAGAGTAAATACAGAGGCTAATGTGATGTTACAGAATGGGATGCCCCACAGCAGACTTGAGATCAGTATATATGCACAGCAACAGTGTCTAAGCAGGCTCAAACAGGCCAAATTACTTCAAATAAGTTTGCTGCTTAGAGTAAATACAGAGGCTAATGTGATGTTACAGAATGGGATGCCCCACAGCAGACTTGAGATCAGTATATATGCACAGCAACAGTGTCTAAGCAGGCTCAAACAGGCCAAATTACTTTAAATAAGTTTGCTGCTTAGAGTAAATACAGAGGCTAATGTGATGTTACAGAATGGGATGCCCCACAGCAGACTTGAGATCAGTATATATGCACAGCAACAGTGTCTAAGCAGGCTCATACAGGCCAAATTACTTTAAATAAGTGTGCAGCTTAGAGTAAATACAGAGGCTAATGGGATGTTACAGAATGGGATGCCCCACAGCAGACTTGAGATCAGTATATATGCACAGCAACAGTGTCTAGGCAGGCTCAAACAGGCAAAATTACTTTAAATAAGTGTGCAGCTTAGAGTAAATACAGAGGCTAATGGGATGTTACAGAATGGGATGCCCCACAGCAGACTTGAGATCAGTATATATGCACAGCAACAGTGTCTAAGCAGGCTCAAACAGGCCAAATTACTTTAAATAAGTGTGCAGCTTAGAGTAAATACAGAGGCTAATGGGATGTTACAGAATGGGATGCCCCACAGCAGACTTGAGATCAGTATATATGCACAGAAACAGTGTCTAAGCAGGCTCAAACAGGCCAAATTACTTTAAATAAGTGTGCAGCTTAGAGTAAATACAGAGGCTAATGTGATGTTACAGAATGGGATGCCCCACAGCAGACTTGAGATCAGTATATATGCACAGCAACAGTGTCTAAGCAGGCTCAAACAGGCCAAATTACTTTAAATAAGTGTGCAGCTTAGAGTAAATACAGAGGCTAATGGGATGTTACAGAATGGGATGCCCCACAGCAGACTTGAGATCAGTATATATGCACAGCAACAGTGTCTAAGCAGGCTCAAACAGGCCAAATTACTTTAAATAAGTGTGCAGCTTAGAGTAAATACAGAGGCTAATGGGATGTTACAGAATGGGATGCCCCACAGCAGACTTGAGATCAGTATATATGCACAGCAACAGTGTCTAAACAGGCTCAAACAGGCCAAATTACTTTAAATAAGTGTGCAGCTTAGAGTAAATACAGAGGCTAATGGGATGTTACAGAATGGGATGCCCCACAGCAGACTTGAGATCAGTATATATGCACAGCAACAGTGTCTAAGCAGGCTCAAACAGGCCAAATTACTTTAAATAAGTTTGCTGCTTAGAGTAAATACAGAGGCTAATGGGATGTTACAGAATGGGATGCCCCACAGCAGACTTGAGATCAGTATATATGCACAGCAACAGTGTCTAAGCAGGCTCAAACAGGCCAAATTATTTTAAATAAGTGTGCAGCTTAGAGTAAATACAGAGGCTAATGGGATGTTACAGAATGGGATGCCTCACAGCAGACTTGAGATCAGTATATATGCACAGCAACAGTGTCTAAGCAGGCTCAAACAGGCCAAATTACTTTAAATAAGTTTGCAGCTTAGAGTAAATACAGAGGCTAATGGGATGTTACAGAATGGGATGCTCCACAGCAGACTTGAGATCAGTATATATGCACAGCAACAGTGTCTAAGCAGGCTCAAACAGGCCAAATTACTTTAAATAACTGTGCAGCTTACAGTAAATACAGAGGCTAATGTGATGTTACAGAATGGGATGCCCCACAGCAGACTTGAGATCAGTATATATGCACAGCAACAGTGTCTAAGCAGGCTCAAACAGGCCAAATTACTTTAAATAAGTTTGCTGCTTAGAGTAAATACAGAGGCTAATGGGATGTTACAGAATGGGATGCCCCACAGCAGACTTGAGATCAGTATATATGCACAGCGACAGTGTCTAAGCAGGCTCAAACAGGCCAAATTACTTTAAATAACTGTGCAGCTTACAGTAAATACAGAGGCTAATGTGATGTTACAGAATGGGATGCCCCACAGCAGACTTGAGATCAGTATATATGCACAGCAACAGTGTGTAAGCAGGCTCAAACAGGCCAAATTACTTTAAATAACTGTGCAGCTTAGAGTAAATACAGAGGCTAATGAGATTTTACAAAATGGTAATGTTCCCACAGCAGACTTGAGATCAGTTCAGTATATATGCACAACATCAAAAGTGTATAAGCAGCTTAAACCGCTAAAAAAGCCAGTCAGCCAGCCAGTAACACTCAGGCTGGATGAAAAAAAAAAAATCTCCCTGTGACTGCCTCTGATTTTTCCTAACTTTCCCTGCTTCTCGCTGACTTCCTGCCTGTCTCCTGCCTGTCTCCTGCCTGTCCCTGTCTGTCCCTGGCTCTCTAACTGTCTCTCCCTGACTACAGCAGTGTCCTGTCTCTCACGAATGCAATAGAGAAATGAGGAAAAGCAAGATGGCCGCCGCCTTAAATAGCGCTATGACGTCACCGGGCTTGCTGGCTGTTGATAGGCTGCATGTGACTGCCCCAGCATGCACTGGAGCGGGGTAGATGTCTGGACATGTCCCGTCCGCCATCTTAAAATGCCTGTAATGTAAATGAATGGATGTTAAAGGAAAACTTCGAGCGATCGAAGCACGGGGAAATTCGGATTCGATCCGAATCTAATTTTTCATGAAATTCGGATCGAATCCGGGTTCGTCCGGATTCGATCCGAATCCGAACCCTAATTATAGTACAGTGAAGGCAAACATAGAGCTTAATTAATGAAAAATATAATCTAAAGAATGTAAAAGAAATATGACATAAGAGGGGTTTCCCTTCCCTCTTACAGAGTCTATATGGGGAGTGCAGAAATGCACTCTGCTCGTTGTTTCTGCCTTGCAGTTCCGTGTATGACTTTTATAAAATGTCCAATATGTCTTCTTTTAACCGAATAATTACCCCTACTGGGGATGTACATAGGTTTCACAGGGCCACATAGCAAAGTCATAGCTCCCTCAAGTCAGCATCAATAAAATAACTCCTTTACCAAAGCCACAGCATTAAATAAACACCCCCCCCCCCCCCACACACATAAATTGTCCCTCAGCATTATGTAGATCAGTGTTCCACAACAGGGATGAGCGAACCCGAACTGCAAAGTTGGGGTCTGTACCAAACTTTGCGATCTCAGGTACCCGAACACAGATTTCAAATTGAAATATGTGCACACGTTCGACCCAAACACAGAAGAAGACTGATTGGCTGCAAAGGCCACCTTTTCACCTTAATAAAAGTAATTCTGTGTTCACTAGTTCAGGCGGAGTTTCTCTTCCCGCCCTTGGCCTGTACTGTGTGGCATGTGTCAGTCGCTGCGGAGCTGCGCCAGAGATGGAGGTTCTCCAGCCACTTGTCTGTGCCTCACGTCGCAGGCTGCTGGCACTTGTAGTCCACACCAAATGTGTTACACTCCGTACGCAGCACCTGATGGTGCACTGGCTCTTGTAGTCCATTTCTGGCCAAACCAATGCCTTTGGTCCATGCTGCAAGGTGGGAAGGGTTTCACATAGCCTTTTACCCAAGGCCGGCCACTGGTCTCCCTCCCCCACCGGGCATCCCAAATCGGGATGCTCCACTTTTTAAAACCCTTTTTACTCAGTAGCAACGTGAAAAAAGGCTGACTCCTTCCATGAAAGCAGAACAAAACCCAGAGCGGCCACTGGTCTTCCCCCTGGTTATCCCAGATCAGGATGCCCCACTGTGTGAAACCCTTGTTACTTATTAGCAACTTGACAAATGGTGGACTCCCCCTTAAAGTGGAAATGAACCCAGAGCGGCCACTGGTCTTCCCCCTGAGCATCCCAGATCAGTGCTTTGTACCGCTTTAAGGGAGGGAGTCTGCCATTTTTCATGTTGCTACTGAGTAAAAAGGGTTTCACACAGTGGGGCATCACGATCTGGGATTTCCAGGGGGAAGACCAGTGGCTGCTCTGGGTTTTGTTCTGCTTTATGTGAGGGAATCTGCAATTTTTCACATTGCTACTAGTAAGTAAAAGCGTGAGCAGCGCTGAGTTACTTTAATAATAATGTAAAGGAGGGGGTTATTCCATGTAACCCAGCCCTTTAGATTGTGAAGGAATCCAGGACTAGGTTACAGGCATCATGCCTCTGGGGCATCCCAATTTGGGATGGCCTGCTGTGTGAGACCTCATTGGACAAACAAAATGTGGTTTATTCAATAAATTTATTTTTCATTGTTTAACTATAACATATATATGCTATTATATGCTATATGCTATTGTATGCTATTATATGCTATTTACTGCTTTTTATAAAGAAATACAATTAATATTATGCGGAATTGAGTTCAGCCTTTTGGCCCGGCCCTCCTCAATATTTTTAGTATCTCATGTGGCCCCATGGAAAAAATAATTGCCCACCCCTGGTTTAAAGTGGACCAACACCCAGGATTTTGACTATCCTGGGTTTTGGTCCACTTCGGCGGGGCACCCCGATCGGGGGTGCCCCGCTGTGTGAAACCCCCCAGAAACCCCCAAAAACTCACCTCTCAACGCTCCCACGTGAACGCCGCAGCCAATCCCCGCCAACGTCCAGGCGGGGGACAGGAACGTCCAAGCCGCTTCCGCCGCCGCCGCCGCCTCCCGCGCGTCACTCTCGGCGCGCGCGCGCCCCCGCCGGCCATTCACAGAGGGCCGGCGCGGGCGTGCGCACGTCTGGAGGGGCGCGCGGGAGGCGGCGGAAGCGGCGGCGGATCAGGTAAGATGTTTTTGGGGTTTCTGGGGGGTTTCACCCCGCGGGACATCCCGATCTCGGATGTCCCGCGGGGTGGGAGGTGATCGGCCCGGGAATCTTATAGATTTCCGGGCCGATCACCCCTGGGTGTTGGTCCACTTTAAAGCACATGGCCATGGAGCTTTTCAGCTTCAATGTGGCAATGCCCCATGCACAAAGCTGTAAGCTGTAAAATAGATAATTAAACCCCGTCTAATGCCTTTGAGATGAGTTGATATAGAACTTGTGAAAGATTTGTTTGATTGGCACAATAGCTCATGTTTATTAGTTGCAGAGAGAGTAGGTGTGTAGTGAGATGGCATGTTTTAGGCCTTCAAAAGAACCTAACCATATGATTTTTTTATAATGACCTAAAAGTATCATCTCACTACTCACCTACCCTCTCTGAGATGTGAAGGGCCTTGTACAAATTGCATACATTACCCCATCCAATGTTTTTGAGATGGACTGGAGGTTGATCTCTCTATTGCCTGACCTCACTGATTATCTGAATAGGGGCAAATCCTTGCAGCCTTTTTCCAAAATGTATGATTTGTTTGCTCGGCACTACTGCTCCTAATAGTATACAGTTTGTAAATAGTTATAGGCTGCAAAAAGGGTAGGTGAGTAGCGAGATGATGTGTTTTGTCATTAAGTGGACCTTCACTCTGAATAAGAGTCTATCTTATAGGTTTCCCACACCCTGTACATACAGATTGCTCACATTAAAAATCATCCTACCTGCATCTACTGCATGTTATGAGCCTGTAAACATCCAAGATGGCGGCTCATGGAACGTCAGGCAGACTGCAAACAGGAAGTGCCTTCTGACTGTGCTGCTCTGCATTCTGGGATTGCTGACCTTTTCCTGACCCCAGCTCTGCTCTGTCTGAGCAAAATACAGCTATAGAAATTACAAAACCTATAACAATAGATATGTAAAACACCGCGCTATACACTGAATTAATATTGATCTAATGTAGCTCAACGTGTAAAGAAGTCCCAATTCAATACATATAAATAATATAACAACACAGAGCTATTGCTGAGGCAGTTCTTTCAATCAGAGCATAACACATCTGAACACGGTATCCCACGGTGCATGTATCAATGTAGAAAGCATGTGACTCCACCACCGGCAAACTTATGCTCTTACCAGATGTCTAATAGTTGATGGCGTTTAGAAAAAGGGTAACCCCATCTCCAACGGCAACCAAATGAGTCGCAAGCTCCAATCAGTGGGTAAGTCTCCCCACCTCAGATCTTCTTAGGGGTATAGAATCTCACGAGCATAATCCCATGTGCAAGAAGCATTTAAACCTGCCGATTGAACATCAGACTCCTCTTCCGCAAGTCCTCCAGTCGCAGCAATTAAAGTTATGACAATGCTCGTGAGATTCTATACCCCAAAGAAGATCTGAGGTGGGGAGACTTACCCACTGATTGGAGCTTGCGACTCATTTGGTTGCCGTTGGAGATGGGGTTACCCTTTTTCTAAACGCCATCAACTATTAGACATCTGGTAAGAGCATAAGTTTGCCGGTGGTGGAGTCACATGCTTTCTACATTGATACATGCACCGTGGGATACCGTGTTCAGATGTGTTATGCTCTGATTGAAAGAACTGCCTCAGCAATAGCTCTGTGTTGTTATATTATTTAAAAGTACAGCTATAACCCACCTCCATGTACTTTATCCCACTCTCCTCTCCTCAGTAAGTGTGATGCTTCTGAGTCAAGATGGCGGCGCCCGTATCCTAAAGTCCTGAACAGTTGCAGCCCAGTGGGGGAAAGAATAATAAGTAAGTGACTAAAAACTAAAAATATATTAACTTTAGATGCTGGAGAATCGTTTTTTAAGGGTTTGGGCTTTACAATAAATCATGGTGAAGGTCTGGTTTAATTATATGATTTAGGATATTTAAAGGTTCTAAATGTGTGATTTCATTACTCATCTATTCTCTCCATATCGTGGAAGACCTTTTTTTATTTTGATGTCTAAATAAAAGTTATGCTTTAACGGTATACTTTTGTTGGATCATGTTATTCCATAATTTATTTTAAACCCTTCCCCATAAGAGTGAAGGCTGTTATAGCAACAAAGAAGGGGGAGGGGGGGGTTCTATAACAATGCCTATAAATTAAAATAAAATGTTATAATATATATTTCTCTACATATACATCTGTGTTCTAATATGCCCAATATGTGCAGGAAAGTTATTACACCCTCTGATAGGTTTTAGGCTTCGCTCTACTTGACCATAAACTCTATTTCATTTGCATAGTGGAAATATTAGCATATCTCTGTTAGTTTAATGTGAATTACATGCATCTAATCCTTCCTATACTGTTTCTATGTATGTGCCTGAGTCGCCCTACAAGTCGATCATTGTCTTAAAATAATTTATGTAAAGCTCACACGACGAACATGCTTGGTGGAAGGTTTGCAGGAGTCTTTGAAGTCTTGGGAAGATTATAACAAAAGAAGCAGCATCGTCTGCATAAAGTAGGATTGGTGATGGTCCACCTTTGATGTGTGATTCATGAAAACCATTTACCTTAATGTCTAGACATTAATGCAAGCCTCACCGTGAAAATGGGGCCAAGATGAAGTCAGACTCTATCTCATTTATTAAAGCAATGCGACTACTGTACATTGTGTACTCGCTGACACTTAATATTGAGATGCGGGGCAAGAAAACATGAAAACGTGTCATTATAGGTTCAGAGATGATAACAAAAGTCCAAAATGCTTATAAATGTGTTATTCCTCTTTAAAGCAGGCCGGAACCCACCAGTGATGCAAAACCAAACTAGCCAATCTCCGCACTGGTAGTCCTCTACCTGGGAGTGGAAAATGAAATTACTATTTTTTCTTAGCCTGACATATTTACCATTTTTGGTGTTCTATACTTGGTCAACTATGTCATCATTTTGCAGTTCCAGGATTGGCTTTTCCTACATAATAAAGATTTGAGCAACCACATGTTCGAATCCCTGCCATTGGGTCAAGATGTAAACCAGCAATTCCTGGTCCTGCCGCTCAAACTCCTGGAAACCGGGGACTTTTGCTGGGAAAGTATAGAAAACATTGCCTTAGCCTGGGAACTGCTTTATTGTCCCCCCACCCTCATCCATCATTAATAGGAGGCCCACTCACACTTGTGCTATGATTTCCAGGTTTGGATAATGTAATTGGTTTATGACTAATGTGCTCAGTAGCTTCATAATTCTTTACAAAATGCTGGCCCCATCATGTCTGGAATTATGCTTTGAATTTTGATAGTAAGCACAGGCTCATGGTAGGGGTTACCTTGAGCTAAGTTGTGGCCCCAGCATGTCTTTTCCAGGTGTGAATGTTACCATTGAGATCCTTTGAAGCACTGGAGCACTTGACGAACCTGGTTGGGGCTCTCAATGAAATTACGGACATGAGCAGGTCATAACTAGAAATGATATCTATATTTTCTTCACAACTATAAACATAAAGGGCAAGTGCAAAAAGTGTCCTGGCCCACCAGGAACTTTCCCAGCCTTCTAGATGGCCAGTCAGCCCTTATGTTGGTCCAATAGTGTTGAGAGTGACTTCCAACCAACAACAGACAAAATTGTAGTAGTGGCTACTGATGGAATGGTTATAGAAAGGTAGGCAAAGGAGGCAGTATTTGTACAACACCATTGTACAGTAAATAGCTGATCCTGGGGCTCTTCTAATAGAATACTTGATAGGAGCTTCTTTAGACTATGTGAATAATGACCTTTTGAAGAGTGTGAGGCATGTGGCTGCATTTTGAAGGGCCAGGCCTGGGGGGGAGGGGGGGGGGGGGTACAGGGAACAGGTCAGGCAGGCGCCAAACACAGCAAGTTGATATGGGGGTAGATGATCAAATGGCCAGGGGGGCAACCATTTTGTTGGAATGGGGATAGTTGATGTTTAACATAGCAAATTTAGCTAACCCCCCCCCCATGCTATTTGGTCAACTGTTGATGCATATGGTTTTATATGGTTTTTTAATGGATGTCAGGCTCATGGCTCATTTGGCTCTGGGGGGGGGGGTGTGCACACACTAAAGGTCGGGGGGGTGGTCGGGCAGTGGCAAGACTCAGCATATTGATCAAATGGGGGTGGGGTGGGCACGAACTGTTACCAAACTTGCCATGTTGCTGAAATTGGAGTAGTTGAGCATCAGCTACCCCTATTTCAGCAGCATGGTGAGTTTTGGCTGGCTAATACCGCCGTACCTTTGGTCAACAACTGTTGATGTATATAGTGCAGTCCTACACTGAGCTTCAGGCCTGCTCAGCATACATCACTCCATGAACATGTACATAGTGATTCATAGCATATAAGAGTCCCAAATAATTAGTTCCATGGTGTTCTGTATACATCATCCTAGTCATCTAAGACTGACACCACAGGGCTTAGCCGTGCCATTCCTCTTTAAAACCATACAAAAATGCGCACAATTTTTTGGGGAGTAGTTTTGTACTTGTGCAGCAAACCAGGTTTGGGTATAAATGGCAGCAGCAAATTGTTTCCCCCCAGCACTTTGTGTATAGAACACTCGGAGAAGCCAAGGTGGGCCTGTCCCTTCCTCACAGCGGTGTCCTCTCCTCACTTCCCCACATTCTCATCCTCCTTCAACCTCTTTTATACCCCTGTCTCTCTCCCACGCTGCCTGACTCGGAGAGTTACTCTGCCCCTTCTCTGTCTACCTCTGTCAGGATGGATCCTGGGCCGCCCGTGACGCCCGATTCAATCCTAGCGATATGCCACCAATGTGCCCCTAGCCTTTCAAACAACCGTTTTACACCACCAAAGTTCAGGTCCCCACTGACTTCTATGGGG
This sequence comes from Gastrophryne carolinensis, assembly GCA_027917425.1. NCBI lineage: Eukaryota > Metazoa > Chordata > Amphibia > Anura > Microhylidae > Gastrophryne > Gastrophryne carolinensis. Next base: position 391,869,834 of record CM051239.1, on the reverse strand, counting down.
TTCGGGGTCCAGTCAAGTTGAGGTCCCAAACCAAACATTTTTCTAATGTTTGACATGGGTGAACCGGAACTTGTTTGGCGGGCCTGGGTGAAACAGATCTGCTCATTCCTACCCATAACATGTCCAGGACAGAAAGCAGCAGATAAGAGCAGTGCCCTGTTTTCATTTTCATATCACATTGTCTCTGACATACCTGTTTAACTGCTTCATAAGCTATCATAAAAATTTCTGAACAATCCAATTTCCTTTATCTCAGAGTTGTTGCTCCTGGCATTTGTAGCCGTGCACTGTCCGCCATTACAGGATTTTATTATTATATATTTTCATAGCATAAAGATATGCTGATCACTGTTTTACAAGCATTCAAGGTGATCACCATTTTTATGAGCACCCAAGCTGTGGACACAATCCCACAATCTATTCAGAGAACAACATGCCACAGGCAGCCAGAAAAATTGACAGTGGTCAGGAGGGATAACTAAAGGCTGTGCGGGCCTGGTGCAAAAGATAAAACTGAAGCCACATCTTACAGAAGGTAACACAAGGCCGAATATGAGCATATAGGTGCAAACTATTCATTAAATCGAGACTAGTTTTTGGCCTTGGTTTGCCTATAAGAAGCTTAAACAGCTGATACTTGGGCATAGTTAAAAAAAAAACATTGGAAACCTCCACCTCATAGTTTTTGATCACTTTAACTTTTTTTAATTAGTTTTTATATTCATGAAATGACTTTTGTCACTTTTTATATACCGTTTAACCATCAGTAAAGAGGAACAATGGACCTCTGCGCCAGCAGGTCCTATTAGCCCCTAACTCTCAAATAAAATACCTTTTGGATGTCGGTATCTTCCAGTTCACAGCCTCCTGTTTTTTCCCTCCTTCCAGCAGACACCCCTCAAGGCTAAGTTCCCTGGAGCCACAGATGGCGGGGAGGCTGATTTATTAATAGCGACATGTAGCGACAGTTGAGCGACTGTAGCGGTATTTTCACAGCGCCCGCTAGTAGTCGCTGTGCTTGGCCCTTGTTCGGTTGTTGACAGCGACTGAGTCGGTGTGCAGTAATGTTGAATACAAGGTTACGAGTCGCTATTTGACAGGTTCTGCGATGTATGGGTGCGCATGATAGCGACTGGTCAGAGCGACCGGCTTCCACCATATTCATCAAAAAATCACGCTCAAAAAATTCAAGCGCTGTGAAATGCATGTTTAAACCCCAGAGCGTTGGAGGCGATGTGTTAAAAGTAGTTTTTTAACCCCCAAACCACCATATTTTTGGAAACCAAAAAAAAAAAATATTTTAAATAATTTAGTAATTTGAATGCATTAATATCAGACCTGTAATATCAATTCTGTACATTTTTTTTTAATTTTTTTCCCTTAAAAAAATATCTAAAATGGCAGAAGTGGTCACAGAATTTTTCACATTTAAAAAAAAAAAAAATTAATAACAATTATGAATATTTAAAGATTGTTCCATTGAAATGCATTGGAGAGCGCCAGGTAGCGAGAGGTCATACCTGTCGCTGTTCAAGGTCGGACGCTGGCGCTGTGGGCTGAGGCTGAAATAATGATGAATGAGTCGCTATATGGCGCTATCTCAGTCGCTAAGCAGGATTGGCTTGATAAATGTGTGATGGTGGTGGGGAGCCGGCGTTCTCGTGGCGGGGCCCGTCATTACCGGCCGATCACCAGTCGCTACCTGTCGCTATTCCTTCATAAATAAGGGCCTAAGATGCCAGGAAACTTAGCCGTGTGGGGTCCCTGCTGTGCTGCCCTATAAACCCCCCACCCTCACTATCTGCTTGGAAATCTTGTGACTTTTCTGTAGCCGGAGATGAGCAGCGCAGACCATACACTGTGCAGACGCGAGATCTCAGGGTGGTGCAATGTATCCTGGGATTGAAGATGGAAGAAAAGATGGTGCTGTAGCACCGAAGAGGGTGGATGAGTGCAGAAGGAATGTCAGAAGACAGGTAAGTTTAAAGTGGAAATTAAGGGGGACTCCTCAGACTGTCTAATGTTACTATTTATAAGGTAGATAAAAAAATGTCTGACAAGCACAACCCACCACATTATAGACATCCAAAAACAAATATCTGTATGGGGGGGGGGGGGGGGGAGACCAGGGTAATTTATTATTTCTTGCCCTTATATATTAAAGTTATATATTTTCTATCCATGGATTGGTGCTAGTATATGTTTATTTCAGGGGGTAGTGTTCACATCCTTTTTCTATTTATAAGTGTTACTTTCTTACTGATTTAATGAAAAGCCCAAAATCTAAAATTAATGTATTTTAAGTTTTTAATCACTTACTTATTATTCTTTCCCCCACTGGGCTGCAACTCTGTTCATGACTCTAGGATATGGGCGCCGCCATCTTGATTCAGAAGCACCACACATCCTGAGGAGAGAAAGCTGGATAAAGTACTGTGGGCGGGGTTATACCTGTGCTTTGCACAGACAGAGCAGAGCTGGGGTCAGGGAAAGGACAGCAATCCCAGAATGCAGAGCAGCACAGTCAGAAGACACTTCCTGTTTTCAGGCTGCCTGATGCACCATGAGCCGCCATCTTGGATGTTTAAAGGCTCAGAAAACGCAGTAGATGCAGGTAGTATGATTTTTAATGTGAGCAATCACAGGGTGTGGGTAAGAGAGCTCTTATTCAGGGTGAAGGTCCGCTTTAAGCACGTTCCAATATATTTAGTGGGGATTGTAGCATATACTTATTTTTTGGTTTATTATGCAGTATGTACTTTCAATTTTCCTCGCAAGGTAAATGCAATTAAAGTGGACCATGACCCACATTTTCAACTAGCATCCCCTTAATTGCTCCCCCCATGAGGAGCACCTTTTGGCAATTTTCACTGCTCCTGCTTCACTCTAATCCCAGATAATGGCGCCTGTTTTAGCTGTAAAGCTCCGCCTCCTCCATTCATAGTCACTGCTGTGTGTGGTAATGATGTCATTGCCACACTGATGTAATAACTGATTGTCTTCCATCTTACAGAGAGGAACAGCAAAAAACAGTGTTCAAGGAGGATTCAAAAAGTGAAAATATCCATTTCTAGAGTATTGGCAGGAGCTTTGGCCACATGTATTTCACAAGTTCAGTGGGTTTTGGTCTGCTTTAAGCACTCCTCAACACAAAACCAACAGGGCTCAAACAGTCCACACTAATTCTGTCATCCTCGCTTAAAGCAGATCAAAACCCTGGTGGTGCAGCCCTGAAATCTTAAAGATTCCAGTGCATACCGCTAGCCTTCCCCCGGGGCACCAGAATGAGATGCCCTGCTTTGTGAACCCCTCCAGGTCCACTGCAATACTTACCTTTACCGGGCCTTGCTCTGCACTTTCGCTGACTATAGCTGCATCCCTGTGTTCTCTTTCAGATAGACTGATGGCGGAAGGGCTACACAAACTAAAGAGAAACATATTGCGTCATATAGCATTTTTTAGATCAAACAAAAAGCAATGTAAAATGTGACAGTGACCACTGCTATGGAAAAAAATGTTTTTGGGGAAAATTGGGCCACCACCAAACCGGCATCATCACCCAATATAACTAAAGTGTATAGACACAGCAGAAGAACCCAAAATTTAACAATAGTCCAAAAAAGGTACTGCGGAGGGGGGCACAAAAATATAGAAAAGTACATGTAGTGAATAGTAAACTAAGTAAAAGCTTAGAAAAAAAGAGGAGAGCATCATTGATCTAATAAGAGATGAGATAGAACAGAACACATATAGTGATATTAAGGTGTACTTACAGTAAATGGCCACAAGGGTGTTGTGTAGGATAACAAATGGAATTAGTTCAGAAATAGGAAGGCCAAAGCACAGGAAGGGACAGTAATAAAGTGTCACGTGTAAGCTCCTGGAATTGGACTAATAGTTTTGGGGTGAAACCAAGATGGCATAATAGGGAACCCTGAGTAGAGCGTGGTCATATTTCAGTATGTACTGACAGAGAAGGAGATCCCCAGTGTTTGCTGACGAGGAAGGATGTCTAACGTTAATGCTATTTAGGATGAATAAATGCAGCTGCCTGAACTGAACTGGATGTAATGCTTGACATGAACTTGTTGGAGAGATCAATAAAAAAGTGCTACCTCAACCCCTGTGAGTCCTGCCTGTCTCAGCTGAGGAGTGGCACCGCACCTTAAACCCCCACCCGTTCTCTCACTTGGATGGGCCTATAACAATGGTGATTGTGTGTACGCGGATTTAGGAAGAATTGTACTCAGTAAGAAGAACTGTATGGGCTTCATATGGCTTGCTCCAAATGCAGTGAGAGACTGGGACTGTTAACCAAGATGGGAAACCTGAACAACAGTTTACCCATTTTATGTGCCGCTTGCAGACCTCCTAACCTTTACATTGGTCAATTCTGCTTGTGAGGGAGCAGGGAGGTGATGTCTGGCACTCCCAGTGACTCAGCGTCGAGGGGCAGGAAGACTATCCCACCAGCGGAAGCTACAGTGCCCCAAGTGTAACACTGCGCTAAAGCTCCAGTTGGAGAATGCAGTTGAGATGCATGGGCGTACTGAATGGGGTAATGTTAGTGAAGATTATGGTGTCTGGCTCCTGGGAGAAGAAGCTGCTCAGCCTGGCTGCTTGTCTAAAGAGGCTGTCTGAGCATGCCCAAAGAAGCCTTTTGTCTACACCGTCTCTGGAGGGTCTCAGGCGTCCAACCAGCCACAGTCCAGAGGTGACTGAGCCCCAGGCAGTTATCATAGCATTACAGGTGATCGAGGCCGAAGCCGAGGATGCAGCGGAGGCCAAGGAAACCCGCAAGACCATTCGTGTCATATGGAAGGAGGCGAGTCGGGCCCATGCCGACACTCAGAGGAGGGGACCCCTCCTGAGGAAAACTTGGATGACGAGCCCACTGCTGATCCCACCTCATCATGGGACATGATGGTGAGCTTGCCCAGCACCCAGGAATAGGGGAAGCGGTGCCGCACATGAGGGCACTGGTGCAGTTGTGCCCCCATCAGATGCCACGGAGGATGAGGGGAGCGACTACATATCCCACAGCTTGGGCCAAGGAGGACCACAGCCTTTTAACACAAGTACTATGAGTACTGCTATGGTGAGTGCACTCTTTCAGGCACCGGAGGGGGAGACCTACCAGGATTAGGCTCTTGTTGCGCTGCCCCAAACCTTGAACACTAGACGCACAGGCATACTCGCTCCCCCGCGGCATCCAGATTCAGGATGCCCTGCTTTGTCAAACCCCCCAGGTTGGCCAAAAACTCCCCTTCTTTCCCTGTCCAACGGTGCATACATAAGCAGCAGCCGCATCCCTGCTATCCCTTTAACGTGCCCTCATTGGCAAATTCCAAGCATGCCCTCATTGGCAAATTCCCAAATGCCTGGCATGGGCATGTTCCCTGCTAAAGGGTTGCGGGGAATGTGGCCGCCAGCACGCTCGAAGGAGTGGGAGCGGATACGAGCGCGCTGACTGGATGAGAGGCTGTGCATTCACATTAGGACCGAGGGAGGGTGAGTGAGATCGAGCAACCTGGGGGTTTTCACACAGCGGGGCATCCCTGATCGTGGTGCCTGGGGAGCAATGACCGAAACCCAGGATAGTCAAAATCCTGTGTTTTGGTCCATTTTAAGAGCATTTACAAGAATTGAGCAGTGGACAAAGGTAAAATATGTGACTGATAGAATGGTCTCTGCTCCAGGTAAGGTAATGTAATGTGTAATAAAACCATGTGTTTTGTGTAGAATATTCTGTTTGTGAGAAGAGATCAACCACATTCAATTTACACTTGCTCTAGTGTGAGGATACCGCTGATTCCCGGGTCTACACTGGATACTAAAGATATCCCCGATGCAGGTATGAGCATGCACGACTGCCACTACTCCAAGAGGGATGGTGGATCTGCATCTTCGCACAATAGTTGGTTATACAGAAAATGATGTTGTGCATTAAAGTGTTTGATATCATGGTAAAAGGGAGCCCAAGCCCACCCTAAGTTAAATTCACTAGGGGTTGGAGGTCCTCAGTGGGTAAACCTACTGTACCTCGGGGATACCTAACAGATCATGGGGAGGCTGGGAGGTGCACTCCAGTGTAAAGTGTTTGTGTCATGAAGTGTAGAAAAGATGGATACCTACAGGCTCCAGGTACTGTGAACTGTGTTTTAAAATGTTTGTGTTTTGTGCTTAGCCGGCTGTGTGTTGGAGTGAAGCTCAAGGTACCTTACTCATGACCTCAGGCTCAGGCCAAACTGCTGGCTGAACATGGGCGCCAGTAGGGCCTAACCCCACGGTAGAGGGCTACTAAGAAGCTGTAAGTGTCATACTAGAACTAGCAAGTAGCCGCGAGTGCCATACTAGGAAATAGGGTCACCCGGGTAGAAACATGGAGAAGTGGGTTTAAAGGCCTCCATACAGTCCCATGGGTTTAGTGTGGAGGAAGGCCAGGGTCAACTCCTCAGATTTAGTCTCAGGAGGCTAATAGAAGTGAAGTACTGCAGGGAAATAGTATTGCAGGAATTGGCATGGATGGACTAGGGGAATCCCAAAGGCTTGACTGACTGGTGGGGGGGAACCACCATTCAGGTTCAATTAGGTAAATCTAGCTAGTTGGCTGATCACAAGTGATCCTACAGGGTGGGCACACAGGATTTAGCTTAGTTGGAAGGGATAGAGAGTGGGGTTAGTTGCTGTGGCCAAATCACTAATTGCTGACGGTGGAAACATAGGTCTAACTGGACCGATAGCTTAGGTTTTCTTCCAGGGTGTGTGTTTAGAGTGGGCTTAAGATATCTATACCCATCCCAGGGTTTCTCGACATATAAGTACAGGTACAAGCTAAGAGTAACTTTACAGCTGGTCCAGTAACACACATCCCGCTAAAGGCTGAGAGCCAGAAGCCACAATGGTAAGTGAGGAGGGAAAAGGGAACGCACTTGGCTAACCTATCCCCTCTTCCACTTCAGGGGTGTGTCCTGGAAGGATTTGCTAGCGTCAATGGATTCTAAGATGAGTACGCAGGAAGGATGCCATTATAAAAAGCCAGGGAGAGTTGTAGGGCTTGTATTGGTAGTGACAGTTAAACTAAGTAAAGGCCTAAAAAAAAGGTAAGCACAATTGATTTAATAAGAGAGGAAATAGAACACAGCCTTTGGTCCTCTTGAAAGTGCTGCTGTGATGAGGTGCACCCGGCTTGCCCCATCCCCAGCACGCTGTTTGGGCGCGCACATGCTCCCTGTGACCAGCCATTTAGAAAGGCTGTTTGCAGGAGCCCGCACAGCCACAGAGAATCCGCCAGAAGGCCGCCAGTGGAGATTGCGTTACCAGGACCTGGTGGGATCAGGTAGGATCACTGGCTTCCCGGGGGTCCACACAGCAGGACATCCGGTGTAAGATTTCCCGGGGGTAGACTAGCTGCCGGCCTGGAATTTTTTAGATTCCAGGGCCCATCCGCGAGGGTTTTGACCCACTTTAATGCTCTTTAGGAGGAATAAATGCAGTAATGTGAGTCTATTTGAGAAGCTGCCTAAGAAAGATATGAACTGTACTGGATGTAATGCTTGACATAAACTTGTTGGAGAGATCAAAAAAGAAGTGCTCAACCCCTGTGAGTCCTGCCTGTCTGAACTGAGGAGTGGCACCTCCGGCAAAGGGAGCACCACCGCACCTTACACTAAATGCAAGAATCCGTTCCCTAAATACAAGAATCCCCAACTCTTTTACCCCCCGTTCCCTCGCTGGAAGGGGCCTGTAACATATATGTCTCATGATCTCATTATGTATCAGGAGAGACTTAAAAAACTCAATTTGTACAGTCTAGAGGAAAGAAGGGAGAGAGGAGACATGATTTAGACCTTTAAAGATGTGAAAGGATTGAATAAAGTTTAGGAGGGAAGTGTTTTTAAGATGAAACTTGACAGAACAAGGGGGCACAACCTGAAGATAGTTGGAGGGAAGATCAGGAGCAATGTTAGAAAATATTGTTTTACAGAAAGAGTAGTAGATGCTTGGAACAAACTTCCAGCAGAGGTAGATGAAAATTGACAGTCAATTATTTTAAACACGCCTAAGCACACATCTATCCTAGGATAAAGAGAACATACAGTATACACATAAGTGAAGACTAGATGGACCATATGGTCTCCTTCTGCTGTCAACCTTCTATGTTTCTATGTTTCTTTCCACACTATAGGCAGGATACAGTAATCCTTATATACATTTTGGGTTGTTATCACCACCTTAGTGTTTGGTGGTGCAGATTAGAGATGAGCGAACCGGTTCGGACGAACCGGAATTCGCTCCGAATTTCAGGAAATATTCGATTTGGCACGAACCCGAATATTTTGTGGTTCGTGCCGATCGAATTTTTCCTGAAATTAAAAAAAAAAAAATGCCGGCATGGTGGGAGCCGGCCGGCCCGCTCCCACCATGCCGGCATTTAAAAAACAAAGAAAAAAAAAAAAAAGAAAAAATGCCGGTATGGTGGGAGCGGGCCGGCAAAGCGTCATCATGACGCGCCCTCAGATGACAGCTGAGAGCGGCGCCGGCCTCCACGCTCCGGACCTGCAGGTAAGTGTTTGCCTTTTTTCTCAAATGCCGGCATGGTGGGAGCGGGCCGGCCGGCTCTACCGGCCCTGTCAGCGCGGAACCGGCCGGCCCGCTCCCACCATGCCGGCATTTTTGATGGGGAACTTCGTAAAAGTTCGATTCGGCCGAACCCGAATTTCTTTGTGAAATTCGGCGAATCGGCCGAATCGAACTTTTCAAAAGTTCGCTCATCTCTAGTGCAGATTTAACATACTTCTGCACATGCCAACCTAGTCCTCTGTTTTTAACCAACTTTAGAGACTGGGTTGAGTGCTGTGGTTCTTTTGTAAATTAAATAAATGTAATACAAACAAAAAAAGAAAGAAATTAAGAGACAACAGACATACAAGCAACCGACACAATACGATGTCACACAGATTAATTACGCTTAAAGCAGACCCTCACCCTGAATAAAAGCATATCTTATATGTCCCCCCCCACCCTGTACATACAGATTGCAGACATTAAAATCATCCTACCTGCATCTACTGCATGTTATGAGCCTTTAAATATCCAAGATGGCGGCTCATGGAGCATCAGGCAGCCTGCAACCAGGAAGTGTCTTCTGACTGTGTTGCTCTGCATTCTGGGATTGCTGACCTTTCCCTGACCCCAGCTCTGATCTGTCTGTGCAAACCACAGCTATAACCCGCCCCCTGTACTTTATCCTGCTCTCCTCTCCTCAGTATGTGTGATACTCCTGAGTCAAGATGGCGGCGCCCCCATATCCTAGAGTCCTGAACAGAATGGCCATAGCAATGCTCGTCAATGTCTCATTGCAATCTCGCAGCTCAGCGAAGTCTTGCGGGATTTCGGGCAGCCCCATTGCATCCCATTCATGGGCACTGAGCAGGCACGAGATTGGAGGCTGAGCGCAGTGCCTGATGGGATGCAAGATGGCACGCCCGTTTGAAGGTTGTCCGGAAACCAAGGGTCCTAGAGTAAGGATCCCTTGGTGAGGTGAGTAAATAATGCCCTAAGATAAAACCGGAGGGGGGGGGGGCAGCAGGTTGGTGACCTGAACGATGTTCCTCTTTAACAAACAAACAATCATAAAACATTAATATGCACAGCATTGAGCACTGATTGGCTGAAAGCATGTGCATGTGTCGTGGGACTGGGGAATTTTTTGGGTGACCTGAGGGGTTTCACACAGGGGGACCAAACCCCGGGACTGTGAAAATACCACTCTTCAGTCCACTTTAACATTCCCTAGAACACACACATGTTCTAGAACGGGCCTTGAATTCCTAAAATGACAGCACTCTGTTCTAGCTTTGAACAACCAAACCCTTGCCACTGTGTTATTTAATTGGTATATTTATATTTGTAGTTCTCCTTTAAACTTCCTGTGACATTTCTAAACATGCGACAGTGGAGCATGAAGGTAGCTGGTGAATGTGGCGGTGGTCTCGGCGTGTCCCTATCAGGCCGGAACAGAGCGCAGGTGCTACAAGGCAGTGTAAGGGATTGAGTCATATCAACACAATGCACACAATGCACAAGTCCGACTCGTACTATCAACTCATTTCAGTGCTTGGCACAACACCAGCAGCATTACTGCATGAATGCAACATAATTAATACCAGGCACCTCATCCGCCGTTTAATAAATGGCTTTGCTTATATCAGGCTTTAGTTCTACAATTGGCAAAGCATGATGGGAGCTATTTTAACAATGGCTAAAGTGTCATGTGCCTAATTCTTATTACTTAAATGATGCACCATATTAGCTTTAGAGACAAAATAGAAATAACAGAGGCAATATTATTTAATAAATTATTTAACACTAGTGTTTCAGATGGTCAGATCTGTGTTAATCAGAGATAAAGCCCAACCTCGGGTACAGGAGAGATGGTGGTTACATTTACATGGTGAATAAGTTACTTGGAATGCTGTGGTGTTTCTTGTAAAAAAAAAAGCTCACTACAAAATCCCCTCCTTCATGTCTGGCAATAGGTTAAAGAGGAGCAACACTCTCCTTGAGTTTATAAGACTTTATAGGCATACTGAAATGGGATGCCTCGTTGTGTGAGTCCGGGATCCACTCACCTCTTCCACAAGCACTCACAACATCTCCAGCATACATTTAGCTAGCCGCACACCAGCACCAGGCTTTTCTCAATAACCAGAGCAGGCACACTTGTAGATAGAGGTAGAGGTCCACCCGGCGCACACTACATTCAAATTATCTTACCGCATTGATGTCAGTTCGGTGAGGAAATCTGAATGGAACAAGAGCTGCTGATGTGGCACACACATGCACCGTGGGAACAAGTAAAAGGTGAGTTTATGGGCAATCCTGGGGGGTACACACAGCAGGGCACCGCAAACTGGGATGCAACACCAAGAGAGGAACAAATCCTAAGAAAGTCACTTCTTGGGTGGTGTTCCTCTTAAAAAGGGGACCTGAACCCCACTTTCGCTTTATGTAGGGCCCGCAGCTGCCGCACAGGTCATCCCACAGTGTCATGCAAGACTGCATAATGCCCCGCAGGTGACTCCAAATGCCCTACAGAGCCCCTACGAGGCCTACAACTGACCCAGCCACGCCATAAAGCCACTTCACATGGTTCCACAGCTGCTTAACAGGGCCCTACAGTCACTAACCAGCCCCTAGCCAGCTAACCCCCCCCCCCGCTACAACGAATCCTCTCCACTGAAACAAGGGCCAAACCACCAGCTACCAGGCGTTGTCCACTATGATCAAGGGCCAGCAACCAGACCATGCTCCAGAAGATCAAAGTCAGCAACCAGGCCTATTGCCAATTTGGACCATGCCGTCTGCAATTAGCAATCTCCAATGTTCATAGCCCTGAATCTGCCGACAAGACCCTTCCTGCATGAGCAGATAATGTGCTGGGAGTATGAAGTTAATTGTTACACCATTTGCGGCTGGCTACATTTGGCACTGTCCTAAACTGTTTTCCATTCTTACAGGTTCAGCCAATGACATTCTCTTATTCATTCATTCAAAAGCTCAATGTATTGCCACTTACCAGATACGTGCAGAAATAGCGATGTGAGCCCAAATGGGGAAGCTATACACCCTGGTCAAGAGCACTCCTGGGATTATAAATACTCCTCGCCATTCCAGGGGTTGCCACAATATCCCCAAGCACCCCTTCGCCTCCAGGCAGGTGTTGGTCCATGTCTGTGAATAGAGAGAAAAAAGTTAGAATGGAGAGAACAGTGGGTCCCCTAGGCTGCTAGAGGGGTAGCAAAAGTGTAGTTTACCCTGGCAGGGGGTGTTCATCCTCAGGCCTAGTCCCGGCAGCTGTGGTCCTGGGTTGGTCAAGAGGAGGCAGATGGTGGCCCAATTGTCACAGGGATGTTTCAGGAAGCTTTTGCGTAGCCCAGCCAGAGGCTGTGGTAGCCCTGGGACAGCAAAGAGGGCAGAGTTGTGTCCAGCTGGACTGGCTCCTTCAGGCCTGGGGAGCTGGGTTGCCCTGATACTCCTGGGTATGGGATGCTCCTATGGGGTTCAGGTCTCCTTAAAGGAGGATGACCTTGTGCACCAGGTGTCCTCCCTGAATGCAGCTCCCCCCTCCTTTGCTGTCCTTCATTGGGATGGTAGCGGAAAAGGCTTTCCTGGATGCATGTGTGTGTGGGGGCTTGATTGTATGCGTGTTTGTGGGGGGCTTGCCTGTATGAGTGGGCTTTTCTATATGTGTTTGTGTGGGGGGGCTGCATGTGTGTGGGGGCTTGCCTGTGTGTGTGAGGGGGCTTGCATGTATGTGGGGGCTTGTCTGTATGAGTGTGTGGGGGGGCTTGTGTGTGTATGGGGGCTTGCCTATATGCATGCATGTGTGGGTGCTTGCATGTGTGTGTGGGGCTTGTCTGCGTGTGGGGGCTTGTGTTTGTGGGGGGCTTGCTTGTATGCATGTGTAAGGAGGGCTTGTGTGTGTATGGGGGCTTGCCTTTATGCATGTGTGGGGGGCTTGCATGTGTGTGTGGTGCTCACCTGTGTGTGTGTGTGTGTGTGTGTGTGTGTGTGTGTGTGTAGGCTTTCATGTGTGTGTGGGAAGCTTGCCTGTATGCGTGTGTGGGGGTGCCTTTGTGTGCATAGGGGGCTTGCCTGTATGCGTGTGTGTGGGGGCTTGAGTTTGTGGGGGGGCTTGCCTGTATGCATGTGCGAGGGGGCGCGTGCATGTGTATGGGCAGGATTGCATTTATGCATGTGTGGGGGGCTTGTCTATATGCATGTGTGTGAGGGGCTTGCGCGTGTGTGGGTGCTTTTCTGTATGCGTGTGTGTGGGAGATTTCCTGTATGCGTGTGTGTGGGGAGGCTTTCCTGTATGCGTGTGTGGGGGGATGCCTTTATATGTAATTCTTAGGTGGGGGGCTTCCCTTTTAAGGGCATGGCTGGGGGCATGTTGGGGTGCACGTGTGGGGGGTTTGCATGTGTGGGGGGGCTTTTCTGTATGCGCATGTGGGGGGCTGCATATGTGTGGGGGGCTTTCCTGTATGTGTGTGTGTTGTGTGGGGCTTGTCTGTATGCGTGTGTGGGGGGCTTTCCTGTATGCGTGTGTGGGGGGGCTGCCTTTGTTGTTAATATCGTTATTTAATATAATTCTTAGGTGGTGTTTCCCTTTTAAGGGCGTTGCTTGGGGCGGGGCCTAGTGGCAAAAAAATCTCAGCGGCACATGTAGCGTGCCGTCCCTCTTTCATATTTTCAAAAACTGGGAGGTATGCCGCGATATCCTGCATAAGAAATAGAGAGTTAGTGCTCAAGTCAATTTGGGATTGAAAACAGCTTGGAAAAAAATGTAATATTGAGATATTGTCTGCTATTACCTGTGACCGTGACATTGCTTTGCAGAAGCCCTGATTTGTGAACATGCCGTCATTTGTTCTATGCAAGTCAATAAAGTGAAACAAGCCTGCTTAACCCTTTAAGTGCCAGCCTACCTGGGGATTTTGTCACCCTTTGTTGCCAGACCTATTTTGCGCTACTCGTGTTCAGCTGTGATTTTTGAAGGGCTTTTTAGGGATTTTCCAGGGAAATTGTATATTGTTTTTTTCGGTAGAGTCTGGGCTTTAACATGAAATTTCTTGTTTGCCATTGTTTAAGTGAATTCTCAATATTTTGGGGTGAAATATGTGCAACAAAAATAAAAAAATCTATTTTTTTACAATTTGTAGTCTTTTTTTGTAATAAAAAATGTAAGTTTGTCAATAAAATCTTATTGCGTGTGAAACCCCAATTTCTCTCAGTTACAGCGATACCACATATGTATAGGTAGACACCCTTTCCTGCCCAGGAGACTCCCCCAAACTGAAACAGTGCTTTAGGAGATTTTCAGATAAAATACGACTGTGATATGCGCTATGCGCACCTTGCAGTTTTTCCAGAAAAACAACCCTTTACATTTGAAATACCCCCAACAAACTATATTCTCTGGAAGTACACGCCTCAAGCTTTCTAGACGTACCAGGCTTGTTTATGTGAGCGTAGTTTTCTGGAAGTAATCCCTCAATCAATTCTTTGGTTGCACAGAGTTTCCCTAGAAAAGATTAAAAAGGAAGAATCAAGCCACATTTTCCTACAAAAACGATATGCAAACAAGAAAAAACAAGTAAAATCTGAAAAAGCAACATCCCCCAAACAGAACAATACCCAGCATGCATAGCTACTGTCAGGGGAAGAGTTGCCAAACACCCCAAAGTAAAGCATGCGCATAACGGTCATTTTGCTTGAAGATTTCAGCTCTGCAGACAAAGTGCGCACCTTGCAATTTTTCAACCAAGACAACCCTTTACATTTGGAATATCCCCCATAAACCACATATTCCCTGAAAGTACACATGTTAGGCTTTCTAAGCGTACCCAGTTTGTTGTAGTGGGCTCATCTTTCTGGAAGTAATCCTTCGAAGAATTCTTAGGTTGCACAGGGTTTTCCTAATAAAATTTATAAAAAAGCTGAATAAAAAACATGTTTTCCTAAAATATCAATATGCAAACAAGAAAAAAATAAGCTAAATCTGAAAGCGCAACGTCCAGCGAGCAGAACAATACCCCACATGCATAAGTACTATTAACCCTTTTAATGATATGAGGTCCCACTTACCCATCATAACCAGCCCGGGACCAGCTATAGGAGCTTGTAGGAACAGGGTGCAGGGGCCAGCTTTGGTGGCCCCCCGCCCTGCCGCCTTTAGCTCCATGGGCCGGGCTCTTCTGCCCCCCCTGGGCTTTGGGGAGGCAGGTAATTGGGGGTGCCAGGGGTTAATGGCAAGTCACCCGCTAGCCGCAGGTGACTTGCTAACCCCCAGCCTTGTGAACTGGTATAGGGGTCTAATGGATCCCTTACCAGTTCTTACCCCCTCTAAGTGGGGACCCCATTTTTTGAGGAATTTTAAGGGTTAAAAACCCTTAAAAATAAAAAAAAAAATACATGGGGTCCCCCTGCCTAGTGTAACCAGCTCAGGACCAGCTATGGGGGCTTGTAGATCAAGGTGCAGGGGCAGCTTTGGTGGCCCTCCACCCTGCAGCCTACAAGCCCACATACCCTCTGTGGCCCTGGGCACTTCTGCCCCCCCCCGGGCTTTGGGAAGGCAGGTAATTGGGGGTGCCGGGGGTTAATGGCAAGTCACCCGCTAGTTGCAGGTGACTTGCCAGCCCCCAGCCTTGTGAACTGGTATAGGGACCTCAAGGATCCCTTACCTGTTCACAAGGGGTTAACAGTATAAAAAAAAACATACATGGAGAAAAATTACATTTATTTGTTTTTTTTTCTTTACTCACCTCCGATCCTCTGCTGTCCCCCGGCGATCATGTCCTACGACGGTCAGATGACAGCTGCCGGGTGCTCCGTGGAGGAGGGCTGGGGGGGCAGATGATCAGAGCCATCTGCCCCCTCGAACCTTCCTCCTCTGATCACCCGCATCTACTGAGCTTCTCGGCCCAGATGCAGGTGTCAACTGACAGGTGACATCAAAATGACGTCACTCACCCCACCCACAAAGGGGCAGGGCTAGCAGCCGCGAACCAGGAAGTGAGGAAGAGGGCAATTTCTCGCCTTCTCCTCACTACGCAAGAGCCCGGGGGGGGCGATCGCAGGGTCCCCCTCCCCCCCCCCCCCCCGGTGAAGAGGATACCCGGCGGGAGGGATCGCGGCCGCAGGTGAGTAAATGTCATTTTTTTTTGTTTTTACAGTTACCTGCCAGCGTCCGAAGCGGGGGGGTGGCGCTATTTCGGTCGTGAGACTCAAGACTTAAAACTAAAAGGGTTAAATTCACTGTAAACTTTCGTGGACATCTCATCTCGCTCATCTCGCACCTGCAGCACCAGTATGAGAACGGATTGCTGCCGGGTGTGGCTTCAGTCCATTTAGCTCCCATTGACTTTAATGGGTACCTCCAACAACGGGACCTCCCGTGTACTATTATTATTAAAGTCAATTGCAGTGCTCCAGACTGAGGCCATGCTGTCTTTCCCTACTACCTTCTCATACCAGCGCTGCAGGTGAGAGATGAGCAGCGTAGATGGCAGGTGAGATAGGTCATCTTGTGCCCTCTGACTCTAATGTTCTGAGGTCTTTTGTCCCCTTTCAAATCTTCCTGCTTGTGTCATACCTCCCAACTGTCCCTCATTTGGAGGGACTGTCCCTATTTGGAGTCCATGTCCCCCCATTACTCATTCTAATTTGTCCCTCTTTGAGGTGTAACATGCAGATCTGCATCAATAAATGATTCATTCTCCTATTCAAAGTGTTTATATTGTTGTAACTGTTATTATCTCCTATCCATCCATCAATGAGGGGGCGTGGCTTAATTTAACAATTGTCCCTCTTTTCCACCCTGGAAGGTATGTTTGTGTGGCCTTGGTGTACAAATACTCCAACATGTCACAAGCATCAAGAAATGCTGCCAATTAAAGAAATTGGGCCCTTTCACATCTTTGTGCTGGAAAATGTTGTCTTTTCCCTGCCACGCAGTCGCAAAGCGGATGGCCGGGGAGGTGGCGGTAAGAATGGGCCTTTAACTGCACCACAATGTTGGTCATACAAGTCTATGGGCAGCATTGCTTTGGAAAGGACCATAATCACCACCGCCTCCTGGTCCATCACCCCAGTCACAGGTCTGTCTCCAGATTCTGTGTCTGCTAAGGGTAAAAGGAAGTTCCAACTTCAGGAGAAGTATTTACACAGCACCCAACATAAGGATATTTCGATTTACTCATCAAATCTTGCAGTAGGCGGGCCATGTAAATCATCTCTTTGAGTCTTTGAGCCATCCAATGCACTCAGAAAGTCACTGAGTGTGCAATACTAAGGATTATAGTATAATCAGGGATCCAGGCCATCACAGACAGTGGAGCATCTCAAATTTGGATGCCCCAGTGATAAGGACATCAGCCGCCCTGGAGTTTTTTAGAAGATGTTTTCTAGTTGTCTGTTTTCTCAGTTTCTGCTCCCTTATACAAATATCCTAGATTGATCAAAACATCAGAAATGCTATTTAGGCTTTTTATATTGGTATAGGCTGCTTATAGCAAAATCCCATGCTGCTGCTGACAGCCTGTCCTCTGTGGAGAAACAATATCACACAGGTATACTGCAGTCATGCTACATCAATGCAGCCAGTTAGAGTACTGTTTTGTCTCCTTCCAACATTTTTGCCTCGATTCAATAAAGGTAGAAAAAAATTCTCATTGAAAAATTCAATTCATGAGAAAAGTCTCAAAATGTCACTGTTAATGAATCACTAGATAAAAAGACAAGAAAGTCAATGGCAGCTTTTACTACAGTGTAGAAAGGAGTAAACAGTTCTCTACTTTTCTTATGAGTAAAAAAGTGCCATTGACTTTCATTGTTTTCTTAGCTGGTGATTCACCAACAGTGAAATTCTCAGGCTTTTTTTCTCATGATTTGAATATTTTACTACCATGAGACATTTTTTCTATCTTTATTGAATCGAGGCCTTTGTGTGGAAACAAATATATCTCTCTGGCTAGTTGGACTGATCATAAGGAAGCTCCCAGTTTAAATGCAGTGTGTCTGTGTGCTAGAAAAGGCTCTCCTCCACCCCCCACTCATGCTCATGTGTATGTAGGGCTCTCAGGTGTGGTTCAAGATGGCCGCTCCCATGTTATTCTAGGAGCGCAGCTATTCCACAACATCTGCATGGGGTTTTACCAAAGAGGGTGGCAAATGACTAAACTTTGACTGGAGGTCTACCTTAAAACCTTAAAAACATATATAACCCACAGAAACAGCAATCATGTCGCCACAAAATGATTATACAGTATACAGATAAAGCACAACTATATTTGCATTTCCTGCCATTTATTTCTATGGGGAATACTTTAGTTTTAAATGTAAATTTATTAACAGCAACAAATCTGAATGACTCCAAAAATACATAGCACACATTTAGGCATGAGGGCTTTGAAACATATGTTAAATGGTTTGAGCTATATTAAGGATATTTGAAATTTTAATATACATGTAGTGCTCTTCAATCAGGAAAGGGATGAATACAGTAACTGTGCTCCAAAGCAACAAAATGACAATACACATAAAAATATACATAAAACACTATACTAGCCCCGATTGTATAGGATTATTATTTATGTATGATTTTTCAGTGTGTCGAGGTCAATTTGTATCAAACTTCAAATACAATACAAAAAAAAGTTTTTATATAAATGTCATGAAGTAAATAAGTTCCAAGGAATCATTATCATGTGAAGGAAAAAAACAGAACTTTGCTTGGAAAACATTGTGCACATGGCCATGTTCCCAATCAAATCTATCATATGAGAAATGACAGATAAAAGCAACGAATGATAATCCAACTCAACATCACCATCTAGTGGTGAAAGTAATATAAAGTGCGATATCTTTTACAATTTCAATTATGTTTAATCTCCTAATCTCCTAGTGATGGGTAAACCCGAACCCGGCTTTGTACCTAATTTTGTGAATTCGGTTCCCAAAACCGAAGTTTGGCGTCTGGCCCGAACGCAGGAAAAAACTGTTTTTTGCTGTTTTGTTTTGCCTACATTATGACTTTAGCCTCAAATTAATAAATAACTATGTACATAAAATGCAACAATTATTAATCTGATGAAAATGATTCAATCGGTGAACTGATCTGGATCCTAATATTAAATCAATATGAAGTTCTAAATGTCAAATAATTTGATAATACCAATTACAAGACAAATAAATAGCATATAACAGGAAATTAATTAATGTCTATCAATTAACCATTGAACCTAATTAAAGATGAGCAGTGATGAGCGTACCCATAGAAGTTCAGGTATCCCCTGAACTTTAAACAAAAGTTTGGTTCAGGTGCCCGGACTTTACCCAAACCCATATTAATGGGATCCCGAACTTGGTGACCCAAAGATGGCCCAAAAATATATATGAAGGGCGACCAGGGCAGTTTCTAGGCAAAAAAGCACCCAGTGCGGGAAGGAAACAATTCTGCCCCCTCCTGGCACATACTTGTATGGGGGGGGGGGGGCAGCAGGATAGCATGGCTTGCTATACTGCTGCCCCCCCCATACAGGTATGTTCCATGCTGTGCCTCTACCATAACAGCAGGCAGTGCCTGACTGAGCGCAATATGGAGGGATGAGGGGCCTGGTTTACAGACTGCACCACTAATACTGGACCTGCAAAAAAATAATGGCTGGGATAAAGGTGGCTCCAATGGCTTTGGCACCCAGGGCGATCACCCTCCCCTAGAAACAGTTCTGGGGGTGAGTGTGGGGGAGGGGGGCACCCATCTGTCAGGGAGCCCCCTGAGGCCAAATCACACCGGGACTATTAAAGAAAAAGAAAAAACGCGATGGTGGGTGGTGGCGGTGAATGAAGGGAGCGCTTACTGGCATTGGCTATCTCGTCTACACATCCTGGGGGCCCAGCCCTCTGTCATCTGTATGCTGTTTATTTTGTGTCCACTTATTTCATTTGTGATTAATTATATCCATTGTCTGGATGAGATTAAATAACACCCAAACAAAGTTCAGGTTTTTGGTATTTATTCTCTAATTACTTGTTAATTGTTGTTGGGTTAATTGTTGTTGAGTTATGGCACAACTGTGGATGCAGGTCAACAGCAAATTGAACACAACCAAAACAGCCCTTTACATTTGGAATACCCCCTACAAACCATATATTCCCAACTTGTTGTAGTGGGCTCATCTTTCTGGAAGTAATAACAATGCCCTGTGTTTCCCTAAAAAATGTATAAAAAAGCAGAATGAAAAACATGTTTTCCTAAAATATCAATATGCAAACAAGAAAAAACAAGATAAATCTGAAAGCACAAGGTCCACGGAGCAGAACAATACCCAACATGCATAGCTACATACACAATATATCCTGTTAAGCACAACCCCCAAAAGAATATATACCCAGGGAACTAAGAGTGTGCCAATACCGGCATCCCAAATTGATACAACAATACACCAAAAAGCTTCTGCGGTTCCAGAAATCCGCAGAAAGGGGACTAATACCAAGAAGGCACCACTCTCATCCTAATAATAATTCAATAACACCATTAAAGCTTGATATCCATCTATTTAATTCATCCAAAACATTTTCCTTAAAACCACATTAAAGACAATACAACATTACTACAGACATTTAAAAAACATATACAAAACCGGCCACAGCAGGAGTGACCTAATCAATCCCCATTAATTACATTATACCTACATCATTCCTCATATTCAACATATATATACCCTATCAAAAATAGTTGAAGTGCCAATGTGCAATGTGTCATAAGTGCGAGGCAAATCAAATGAATGTACAGATCAAATATACATATATATATGAAAAGACAAAAACTACCTAAGAAAACTTCACCTCCATGTAAAATGATCCCCTCCTGCTGAGCAAAGTATACAATTCACCCACGCGTTCCGTGACCAACCGTCACTTTCTCAAGGTGCCACAGCTAGCACAGCCAGTGCCCCTACCTTTATAGTCCAGGAGAAAAAGCACGCCACCATGTGACCACACACCCCCCCGGAGGTGTGCAACGGCCCCGGCCGGCGGCCGCGCCCACACCGGAAGAGGAGCGGCGCAGGTACACGCTCCATTCTCCCCCCCCCCCCCCGCAGATGGACAAGGCGTCAGAGCCTTGCCCCCCACACGCCCCCCAGACCACACCCCCAACACTCCCCACACAGCAATGCCGCATGACGGCGTGCGTCCATGGAGACGGTCGGAAGTGCGAGGGGGGCGGGCGGGAGCAGAGCCGACGCTGCGGTGATACAGCGAGCAGTAACAGAACGCACGCTGGGAGAAGCACTGGCTGCGCTGCAAGCATCTCCATATCAATAACCCCACAAAAACAAAAAACAGTATATACAATAAACAAATCATATGTACAAATATGTAGAACAATTAGGAATATTAATGTCTATAGTGTATCAAAAAATATAATAATAAACAATACAATTCAAATCAACCAACACATGGATCCATGATAGTTAACACAATAGAGTATATTGGAGTAAGTTCAACACACAAGATGTATAGGAATGTTTTCAAAAGATATATAGTGATCACAAAGGTACATAATTGACTGATAGTGATGATCTCATCATGCATAGCTACTTTTAACCCTTTTAATTTCCAGCTTACTTGAAATTTTGTCACCCTCTGTCACCCTCTGTTGATCATTTTGAGCTATGTTTAACTGGTTTTTGCAGGAATGTCCAGAATTTTTTTTTGTGGCAGAGTTTACATGAAATGTCTTGTTTGTAATTTTTCTACAGATTTAAAAAAAAATTTTTAGGAAAAAAACAAAAATATTTTTTTTAGAAAATCGTCTCTTTTATTTTACCATTTAACATTTGTTTTATTAAAGAAAACCATTTTGCATGTGAAAGCCCCATTTCTCCAAATTACAACAGTATCACATTTGTTTCGGTAGCCCCCCCGTTCCCGCCTAGGAGACCCTCCAAAAAGTGCACTTTATAACATTTACAAATAAAATACAACTATTATCCACACTATAAAGGGTTAAATAAAAAAAAAAATTGGCGTGGGGTCCCCCTTCCCAGCATAAACAGCCTGGGGACAAGCTATGCAGGTCTTGTAGAATAGGGTGCAGGGGCCAGCTTCTTCATGGACCTCACGGACCCCTTACCAGTTCACAACAGGTTAAATGTAAAAAAAACACACAAAACAAAAAAATATTTTATTTGTTATTTTTAATACTTACCTCCCATCTTTTGGAGCACCGTGTCCCTCGCCAATCACTCTGACTTCTGATCTCCTGCTGGAAGCCTTTTATACCTGCTGGGCAACAGAACATAAGGGGTTAATTAAAAAAAAATTGACATAGGGGGGGCATTTTATTTGGAATTTTAAGGGTTAAAAACCTAAAAAAAATGACATAATGTCCCCCCTACCCAGCATAACCAGCCCGGGCCCAGCTATGCAAGGCTTGTAGAACAGGGTGCAGAGGCCAGCTTTGGTGCCCCCCCCGCCTTGCCGGCTTCAAGCCCGCACAGCCTCCGTGGGCCCTTCTTCCCCCCCCCCAGGCTTTTGGGAGGCAGGTAATTTGGGGGGCTGGGGGTTAATGGCAAGTCACCCGCTAGCCGCAGGTGACTTGCCAGCCCCCGAGCCTTGTGAACTGGTATAGAGGTCTCATGGATCACTTACTAGTTCACAAGGGGTTAACAGTAAAAATAAACACACACACACAGAAAAAAATTACATTTATTATTTTCTCTACTCACCTCCGATCCTCCACTGTCCCCCGGCGATCATGTCCTATGAAGCTCCGATGGCAGCTGTTGGGTGATCAGTGGAGAGGGGCTGGAGGGCCATGGGATCACAGCCCTCTCTCCCCTCCAACTTCCCTTCTCCGATCACCCGGCGTTACTGATCGTCTCAAGGTGGAAGAGAAATGCCGGGTGACGTCATAGATGACATCATACACCCCTACAAAGGGCGGGGCTAGCAGCCAGTGACCTAGGAAATGAAGAAGAGGGCCATTTCTCGCCCTCACCTCACCACGGAAGAGCCTGGGGGGGGGGGGGGCGGTCGGAACCACCCCCCCCCCCCCCCCCCCCCGGTGAAATGGAGACCCGGCAGGAGGAATCGCGGCCGCAGGTGAGTAATTTTTTTTCTTTTATTTTTTACAGTTAACAGCAGCCAATGCAGGGGGGTGCTATTTTGGTCGCTCTCCTAAAGCCAGAAGAGCCCCCCGGGTGAAGAGAAGACCCAGCCTGATCCAACGAGGGGTCAGGTTTTTTTTTGTGTGGGGGTTTAAAGTCAGCTACATGAGACTCACGTAGCTGGCACTAGAAGGATTAAATGGCCGGTGCCCCTCTGAATGCTGTTTTGTGGATTTCACATCAGCATTCTATAATATCAAACCTGAAATACTACATGACAAACCCGAGGCAATTTCTGCTCCCCCCAGAATCTATGATTGCATATGGAGCTTCCTTACAGACAGGACCTAGTGTGTTAAAGCATGACAGCCAGCCATTCAGCTGGGGTGGGATTGTGCCTCAGACAGCAAGGAGAATGCGGCTACTCCACTCTTGATAATCCAGGCTCTGTCTGTAAACAGAGCTGTATACCATGCATGGCATGCCACACTGAGTCTACACATGCCCTGGGGTGCGTTTTGATGGCAATCAACAGGGTTTCACACAGCAGGGCATCCCAAATAGGGATTCCCAGGGACAAAAACCTAGACCAAGACAGTAAAAATCCTTATGACAGGCCCACTTTAAGCGGTACTCTCAATGTTCACAAAGCATTAGAAAGATAATGCTGCTTTTATTTAAATGGTATTGTAAGTTATAATGTTAGATTGCCCCCTAGTGGGAAGCCACTATAATAATATGTCAATGAAATGCTCATAGCCTTAGAAATGCACTGATGAAATATCATTTAAAAAACAATCCTAAAGGTTTTGTTTTATCTGCAACTTTCAGCAGAAAAAAATTATTAATTTGCCTAAAAATGACAGTTTAGTATGTTAATGTATAATCTCCACATGCTTTATAGACAATAGTCCCTCCCCTTCAGTATATAAATCTCATTAGAAGTCACTTTGTAATGTTTTCAAATACCCCAGATACCTAAATAATTGCTAAATAAGCGCTATTAGAAACCAAGCAGCACTTATTAACCCATTTAACTGCCAGCCTACCTAGAGATTTTGTCACCCTCTGTTGCCATACCATTTTTCATTATTTTGTGCTATACATGTTCAGCTGTGATTTTTGAAGGGATTTTCTGAGGAAATTATATATTGTTCCGTGAGACCACAAAGCATACGTGCAACCTAGGGATGCAGGAGGTGTTGCACGCCGACCATGAGTACGACTAGGATTCTATTTACCTTCTCCAGCCGGAGAAGCTGATTGGAAGAGAGTCTCATCTGCGCTGTGGGAACACTGGTGATGTATGTATATTGGGAGATCTGTGGGTTTAAATGCAGATCCCAGCAACGGGGAGTATGCTGCCAGGAGCCCCACGGGGGACAGAGAATACATGACCTCTGTCCAGGGCCGGATTAAGTGTGGTGGAGGCCCCTGGGCACAAAATCTGGTGGAGGCCCCAGATACAGTATTTTTTTCCTTTTATTAAAATATTAGTCCAGCCAATTAACTGATGTATTTCTGGCCCCCACCTACTTACTGGAATGTCAGATCGAGTCCCTTGTGCGGGTGCGTTCTGCTCTGGAACTCCTGCTCTGTCATTCTGGATGGGGGGGTAGTGTAGTCACCCAGCTGTTCCAGCAGAAAACTTAAGCAGAAGGCTTATGTACAGTGTACAGTACTGCTCTAGACTCGCCGTCCTGCCTTGTGGTGGCTTTGGCTGCCCAAATGCAGGGGGCCCCCACTGCCGTTGATAGCTTTGTTGCTGGCCCTGCAGCCCATCAAACCAAAGACTGAAAAGCCTCCTGGACTAGACCATAACCCAAAGGTTGGTGGAGGCCCCCTTTGCAGGGCAAGTGGTGGAGGCCCCGGGGCTATAGCCCCTTGCGCCCCTCTAATAATCCGACCCTGCCTCTGTCTCTCTGTAGACATCTGCCCGAGGATGAAGACATTGCCCAGCACTCTAACATTGATGGAGTTAAGCACAGCCACATGAAATGTATGTAGCTGGCATTTAATAGTTGCCGATGCCAATGTCAATTACACAGGCCGGAACTTAAAGGGTTAAAGCCCTCCTTTGAAAGTCAATGCTAGGGAGGGTCCTGGTTCAAAGGGTCAATAAACTGACCTAACCTACCCCCATGTCATTAGTGAGCCCTGCATAGCGGCACCCAACTTTTCTTAGTACAACCTACAGGGGACAGGAAATGGGTGTGGCAACTGCAGGAGGGCATCACAATGTGCAACTGTTTTTTGTCCCCCAGTTTACATGAGGACAAGGTAAAAAAATGTAGGGCTCACAAGCAATAAAAGAAGGTGGATTATTGTCCTTGGGGACCTAGAACCTACTGAACACAAGAAACGCTTTAATTGATGAATGAAATTGTTCATGTAAGGTACCTCTGCTGGGCCAGTGGCAGAGGGTATGAGGAGAGAGGGGGGTTCTTGGACCTGTGAAGTCCACCTCACTTTGCTTCAGCAGGTCAGATGACACATCCGCATCAGCATAAGTTACTGCAGCCAAACACAGTCTCAAGGCTTCACCTTCCATAGCTGGTAAGCTGGTCAATGCTGGACTTAAACTGAACTTTCATCATCATTTAATGAAAAGCCCAAGCCCTTAAAAAAACAGCATCTAAAATTAATATATTTTACGTTTTAGTCACTTACTTATTATTCTTTCCCCCATTGGGCTGCAACTCTATTCAGGACTTTAGGATACCAGCGCTGCCATCTTTCCTCAGAAGCATCACATACTGGGGAGAGGAGATGGGGCAAAGGTACAGGGGGTGGGGTTATAGCTGTGCTTTGCACAGACAGGGCAGAGCTGGGGTCAGGAAAAGGACAGCAATCCCAGAATGCAAAGCAGCACAGTCAGAAGACACTTCCTGTTTGCAGGCAGTCTAAGACTCCATGTACCACCATCTTGGATGTTTACAGGCTCAGAAAATGCAGTAGATGCAGGTAGGATGATTTTTAACGTGGGTAATCTGTATGTAGAAGGTGGGGGAAACATATAAAATATGCTCTTATTCAGGGTAAAGGTCCGGTTTAATCCCAATTTCTATACATTTAGGATAAGGGCTGCCACAGATCTTCCTCTCCTATCAGGGACCAGGTTTCCTGTCTTTGCTAAGCTGGCTGCTTCCATTTTCTAGTGTTCGTCCCCTTCCTCAACTCACTACCTTATATCCTCCCTTTAGATGCACATCCTAGAACAGAACAGACAGAGCACTAGTATAGTTCTTCCTTAAATAACCACTTCCTGCTCAGCTACCACACCTATTCTTTTCTTATCCAATGGCAGAACATCTCATGTTGCAGGTACCACCTGTCTGAGGCCGGTTTCAGACCAGCACAATTGTGGGGCAGGTGCACTGCAATCGCTGGTGTAGTGCATGGAGGACATTAGCGCTTTCCACTCACATGTTGTGGAATTGCCAGTACTGCGCCCTTCAGATGCTGCTGGCAAGGCCTTTGGGGAGCGATGCTTCACAAACATCTGAAGCATATGTGAAAGCTCCCATAGATTACTATGGGCAGCGTTTCCCAGGCAAATGCGGGGCGCTCATCCCAAAGTGCGAGCTCCCTGCAATTGCAATGGTCTGACACTAGCCGTTGTGTTGTTTTCCTGAGTATTCTCTCCTCAATCTGTACAACTAACGATCATTCTAGCTTGATGTCTACCTAACTCTTCCATTTTTTTGGCAACACTGCCATCCAGTGGTTTGATGGAGTAATTACTGCCACACACCTTTTACCAGCATCTTCTATGGGCAACTACTGCATAAACAACTAAATACCGTCTCTCTTATAGCTACTGGAGACCTTTCCTAATTGAAAATACTCACTCCTGTCCAACCAGCTACATTTGCTTCATGTGCACCCATGGTTTCTTCATTGCCACTTCCTTCTAACTTTATGTCTACCTAACTCTTCCATTTCTTTGGCAACACTGCCATCCAGTGGTTTGATGGAGTAATTACCGCTACATACCTTTTACGAGCATCTTCTATGGGCAACTACTGCATAAACAACTCAATACCGTCTCTCTTATGGCTACTGGAGACCTTTCCTAATTGAAAATACCCACCCCTGTCCAACCAGCTACATCTGCTTTATATGCATCTATGGTTTCTTCATTGCCTCTTCTGGACTATTTTCCAGATTTCAAAAATTGCTTAACTTTCCGTAACTTTTTGTTACATCAGCATTTCTTCTTAAATCGGCTTTCACAACAGGTTGCATGAAAGGCCATCCAGTAGAATTTAAGAAATTCGGTTTTGCTCAGGCTGTGATCTGCCGCTGCTTTTGTCAGCAGTTTTTTGGCATCTCCCCTGTTATCCGGGCCACATGTTTTATCCTTGCAGTCACGATCAGAGATTACCAACTGACTTGTGACATTTGGCCGCTCAGTCTCCCAAAGTCCTCCTGATGATTTTCACACAACGTCATGTGAAAATCACTGCTTTCAGAAGTGAACTTCAATTGACACTTTCGCAAAGAAAAAAAATGGAATCTTCAAATGTTTCTGGACGGGGGAGATTAGCAGTGACATTGCGGGGAGAGAATGGGAGTCATTAGAATTAATTGTCTTTTAATTTACACTGATTACTGATCACCCTCTGATAGAAGCTCCTATCATAGCTGAGCGGAGGTTTTGGAAAATACATCACTCTGAATAATACTGGGAGGCCATGCGCGCTTAATTAAACAGTTAGCAGTTAGGGAAGCGATGATCTAATTTTTTAATCTATAGAACGATGAAAGCATTAAAAAAACACTGCACAGCAAGTAACTGAGTGGCAATAAAAAGGGACAGAAATATGAAATGAGAGGTGAGGTTGTCCTGTGGTAGTTTCAAGAACCACACTCACACATTGGGGTGCTTAAAAAATATTTGTGAGAGAATTGTCCAATAAAATGTAGAACGCGGTCATTTTTTTGGTCACTAGATGGGGGTATAAGACCACAAATGAGAGAAGAAGAATTTTATTCAAGCTCAGATTTGCCCTTTAGGATGAGCCAGGTGGCATACGATACAGCACATTTGGGGAACAACAGAAAGCTGCTGAGACTGGTTGGGAGGTTTTTGAAGGGAAAACCTCAGGCTACAATCTACAGAGCAGAGGTATTATAAGATGAAGCCAGGGGGACAGAGGAGGAGATTGTCTATTACCATGCTAATGGGAAGACTCGTGTAGCCACCTGCGTAATATGTCTGGTGGGGCTACTACAGAGATGAGGCCCGGGTGCAGCTGAAAGCAACTGAGAAGGCATGGCTGTAGTGAAGCAGAGCAGCACTGAGTTGAAGAGAGAAAGTCAGAAGACTGAGCTGACCTGAAGGAGCCCAGGCGGTAACAAGGGGAGGCATCCCTTAGGAGTCGTAAGGTATGGTTTGCCCTGTCTGAGGTCCCTGCCCTGCAATGGCTTCTGCGTGAGGTACAAGCCATTGTGTTGGGACACAGTCCGGGCTCGGATGCTATGGTATAAAGCAAAGATGCTCAATGTGCTGCCCGAGGGCCACATGCATCTCCGCAGTGTCTTCAGTTGCGGCCCCTGGCACCCCATCCCTATATTTCATAATATTTGTAAATCTGAGATTGCCTTGTCTACAGTGCATTAGAGACAGTGTAGAGCTAATTCCTGAAGCAGGGCCCACTTTAGCTCTTCCTCTGCTCCCCTCATATCTACTTCTAGTTACCTTCTGCCTCACCTCTGAGTAGGTTTTCACATCTCACATCACCTGTGATCACATCACCTCGGCTCACCTCACCCTTGCCTACCTCTATCCACCTCTTCCCACCTCACCTATGCTTGCGTCATCTTCTAAGCTCTGTCTGCTTCTCTTTTACTCTTACTCTTTTTTCCTCAAGTCTTCACACCTCACCTTTTTCCAACTCATCCCTGCCCAATTCTTCCTGCCTCATCTCTGCTTGTATAACCTCTGTTGACGGGCTCCCACCTCACCTTTACCCATATCACCTCTACCCACCTCTACTCACCTCTTTCTGCTTCACCTTCTACCACCTCTGCTCATCTCACCTTTACCATCTTTACACCTTGCCCACTTCTTCATTCCGCCTCTCCTCTGCATATACATAAATTAGATCTAATGCTTTAAGCTTGCATCTTTCCTGCAATAAACTGTGTTTTCTCTGCTTCCATTTTATTGCCGCCCCTTGAAGTGAAACATTAAGATGATGCAGCAAAAAAGTGCACCTCTGGAGTAGAGGTTCCTCATGCGTTTTACTCCGGACAGCTGGCAATTCCGTGTCCCAGACTGTGATACTCCATAGACAGTCTTCACTACAAGGGGTTGCTCAGTTTAAAGTGGGGTTTTGGCTGCCCAATCACCCTCTGGAAAAAGACGTAGATTTAATCAGGAAATACAGTATTACCTGGCCCTTATGCTGAAATGAGCTGACAAGCAAAAGTACCTGTGTATGACAGAGAGAAGCCCGATTAACCCTATGCTGAAACATTCTGATAAGCAAGTGTACCTGTGTCTTGCCTTAAGGACACAAGACTATTTAGCAATTACACTGAAACATCCATATGAAGCTATTGTGCCTGTGTTGGTTTTCTACAAAGAGATGCAAGTTTATTTGGCCTGTGAACTGTGAATTCGATCATTGCATCAAATAAAGCATTAAACCTTTCTTTTCATGGCCCTCCAAAAATAAAACAAGCTGATGCTTTCACTTATCCTACCTGCTGTTGATTGTCTGTCTGCTTTGATAAAATCTTGTCATTTCCCCATGCTGTGGTCCCATTGCCTGAGATAAGCTCACTGACACCATGACATATGTTGTTTTACATTACATTACACATTACAGCTACCGTTACAGTCCTATGAGTTAGTGGCGTATTGTTAAAACACAGCGTTCCAAGTTACTAAAGCAAATTATATATATTTCTGATTTTCCTAAATGGTGAATGCTAACGTTAGTATAGGTCATCAAAATTTATACAACAAACCTCTCAATGATTTTTCACAAATACACAGAATTATTATGCACCACAGAGTTTCAATACATTTTATAGGTGGTAAAGAACTGGAAATGGTCATTTGATAATCACATAACAAGATCACATTTACTTTCAAAAGCTATTTCAATCCAAAAAGTTCTCAACAGGCCAAGTTACATGGTAACATAGGGGCCCTACTATCACCTTCACAATTCTTGCATCTATTGAACTTTTTCATTTTTGTAGTGTTTCTCTTTGGATTTCTGCATAGGATGTCAGAATAGACTCCCAGAGCTGCTGTTTTGATATTAACTTTACAATATATATTTTGCTTAGGAATACTCCAAAGGTTCTCAATAGGGTTAAGGTTAGGGGAGGATGGTGATCACACCATTAGTATCTCTCCCATTATGTCCTTAGCAGCCTATGACTCTGAGATATTCTTTACAGCATGATGGGGCATTGCCATGCATGAAGATGATTTTTTCACAGAAGGTACAGTTCTTTTCATACCATGGAAGAAAGGGGTCAGTCAGATGACCTATGTACTTTGCCTAGGTCATTTTCACACCTTCAGGGACCCTAAAGTGGCCTTCTTGCTATTTCCCTAATTCCAGGCCAAAACATGACTCCACCACCTCCATGCTGATATTGCAGCTTTGCTGGGACATGGTGGCCATCCACCAACCATCCACTACTCCATCCATCTGAACCATAGAGGGTTGCACCACACTAAAAATTAGTCTTCATGTACACCTGGGACCACTACAACCAGTTCTGCTTGTAAGCACTGGTTAGGTATGGCCGAATAGCAAGTTAATGCACAACTGCTGGATCTGGAGGATCCTGCACCTTGAGTTTTGCCGGACTCCAGAGGTGCCAGGAGTTTTAAATACATGTTAGCTGCTTAGTAATGGCATTTTAGCTGTGACTTCTTAATCTGCTTAATCTTCTTAATTTCTGGCTGAAACCTTCCTCATTACATCTTTATCTGTACAAACCCGTCTGATACAAATCAGACGCAAATCTCCTCACGATGATCATACTTACGTTTTCATGAAATATCTCATATTTTCATACCTTGTCCAAAGCATTGCACTATGTGGTTATTTTCACCAGCATAGAAATTCTTTTTTTTTCTATATTGTTTGAAACCTGTGGCCTGCTTAATAATGTGGAATGTCCTTCTTAAAGCAATCCACAATCCATTTTCTACAAAACAAGTGTTGGACCGTATTGGCAGGCTTGGACTGGCCCACAGGGTTACCAAGTAATCCCATAGTGGCCTCCTGACATAGGGGCCCCTTTCAGAGCTTCTATCCCCAAAACCTGAACTATGTGGCCCAGACCCCCCAGTCCCAAACTGCGCATTGGTACAGGCTTGGGGGGGACAATACCATTTTGTGATTACTCACCTTTAAAATGGGTATTATAAGTATGTCACACACCCCGCTTCCACTATTCATGACATATGGGTTATGGTCCAGTAGAGGGCGAACTTCTGCAGAGATGAAAGCAAAAAAGAAGCCCCTCCCGGTCCATAAATACCTGGGACCTCCCACACATTCCCCAGTATATGACAGCAGTAAGGGTACCAGGAAGAGCTAATAAAACATACTTAACCATAAAAAGGTTCACCATATAAAGGATCCAGAATACAAAAGGGCGGGATGAAGCGGGGTGTGTGACATACTTATAATACCCATTTTAAAGGTGAGTAATCACAAAATGGTATTATTCCAAGTATGTTACACACCCCGCTTCCACTTTTCATGACATATGGGACATCCAATAGCAGTGTCCGTCATGGGCAGGGATCCAAATACAGCAAAAAAAAATGCACCAATTTTTGTGATCACATCACCTCGGCTCACCTCACCCTTGCCTACCTCTATCCACCTCTTCCCACCTCACCTATGCTTGCGTCATCTTCTAAGCTCTGTCTGCTTCTCTTTTACTCTTACTCTTTTTTCCTCAAGTCTTCACACCTCACCTTTTTCCAACTCATCCCTGCCCAATTCTTCCTGCCTCATCTCTGCTTGTATAACCTCTGTTGACGGGCTCCCACCTCACCTTTACCCATATC
This sequence comes from Gastrophryne carolinensis, assembly GCA_027917425.1. Classification (NCBI taxonomy): domain Eukaryota; kingdom Metazoa; phylum Chordata; class Amphibia; order Anura; family Microhylidae; genus Gastrophryne; species Gastrophryne carolinensis. Next base: position 391,838,097 of record CM051239.1, on the reverse strand, counting down.
ACCTCTACCCACCTCTACTCACCTCTTTCTGCTTCACCTTCTACCACCTCTGCTTATCTCACCTTTTCCATCTTTACACCTTGCCCACTTCTTCATTCCGCCTCACCTCTGCATATACATAAATTAGATCTAATGCTTTAAGCTTGCATCTTTCCTGCAATAAACTGTGTTTTCTCTGCTTCCATTTTATTGCCGCCCCTTGAAGTGAAACATTAAGATAATGCAGCAAAAAAGTGCACCTCTGGAGTAGAGGTTCCTCATGCGTTTTACTCCGGACAGCCCCTCTGCTGGCAATTCCGTGTCCCAGACTGTGATTCTCCATAGACAGTCTTCACTACAAGGGGTTGCTCAGTTTAAAGTGGGGTGGTGGCTGCCCAATCCCCCTCTGGAAAAAGACGTAGATTTACTCAGGAAACACAGTATTACCTGAGTATTACTATGAGTTAGTGGCGTATTGTTAAAACACAGCGTTCCAAGTTACTAAAGCAAATTATATATATTTCTGATTTTCCTAAATGGTGAATGCTAACATACCCCTCGATTCAAAGAGCAAAAGTTAATTGATTTCGTATCGAGAATCGTAAGTTTGGGTGGGTGTTTGTCATTTTTTCTTGTTTTTTTGCCCATTTCGTATTCGCACGATCGTTCGCGCATAGACGTATATGAACATACGCATTTCGTACGAGAATCGTATATTTTGCGTTAGTTCGTGTGTTTTTCCCGTCCAAATAGTATTATTTGCGTCCGATCCCATGGGCTTGCGACCAATTCAGAGAGGTGATTGCTAATTGTTTTGAAGCCCATTAAAGAGCTGCTTTACGAAATGTTTGCCGGCAGCTATTTGGCCTCGGGAGTAGGATGGAGAGGAGCGAGTTTGTGGCACATCAAGGGCTTATGCTTTTTGGCATTGAGTTGATCGAGATGTCTGAGAGCAGATTGCCCCTGCGTCGTCGCATGAACATCGATAGCATGAATGATGTTGAGCTGTTCGAGCTGACCAGGCTTAATCGCGCTTCCCTCCATAAATTATATAGTGAGCTGCGGCCATGGTTAGCCCGCACCACAAGGAAGGGGCATGCAATTTCAGGTATGACCAAGATGCTTGGCTGCCTGCAATTTTTGGCGAACGGCTCGTTCCAGAGGCTGGGTGCCCTCTCCGTGGGGATGTCACAGCCTACGCTGAGCCGCGCACTATCTAAATTTTTGGAAGGCATGGCTGCCATAACTCCAAAATATATTTATTTTCCGGATGATATGGCAGCCAGAAACGCCATTAAGCTTGGGTTTTATAATGTGGCCGATATGCCCAACGTTATTGGTGCTATTGACTGCACACATGTGGCACTCGTACCTAGGGCTGCCGACGAGTATATATATAGGTATTGAGATTGGTTATTATGTTGGCCAACGTGTAATGTAACCTGTTTTCCTTTGCGGCAGCATATTTGTTTATCCCTCATTTGTGTAGCTGCTTTATCTAGGCTTTTCATTAGTCTTTCCCAATAGAGTGCAGACATGTATTTTTTTTTGTTTTTTTTTTTTTTTCAAATATCAATTACCCTTTTTGTATGTTTTTGCCTTAAGGAATCGAAAAATGGGACACTCCCTTAATGTCCAGGCCGTGGTTGGTCCGGACATGCGTTTTATGAGTGTCCTTGCCGGCTACCCAGGATCGTCGCACGACTCGTATATCCTCAGGCGATCTGGGTTATTTAGGAGATTTGAGGCAGGTGAATTTTCGGGTGCATGGCTGCTTGGTAAGTGTGTCCTATTTGTGTGCTATTAAATGTGGGATTAATCTTGTATTTGTTGATATGTTTGTATTTGAATTCTTTACATAAGCCAGAAACTGCCTTTTTGTTGGGTCATATATTATGAACTCCAAAACAAAATGCTTGCCTCGCTTTGTCCTTCAGAATGTTTTCCCTTTAGTTAGGATGTCTGTAAGTTCCATGTCCCTAAATATATTGGTTGGGAGTTTATACCCAAGGATCTGTGAGCTTTTGCTCCTTTTGTAGTATTGGTCTTTAAATGTCAAAGTGGACTTAAACTGCATACATTGTAGTTTTCATATAAATGTGGATAGCCCCTCAGCAGCATCCTAATTGTAACATGTCAGAAACCTCAAAATATATTTAAATTCCAACTACCCTTGGCCGTGCAGATGTTTGTTAATTAATTGGTATATTGAAGTGCCATTTTAATTATGTACTACATTAGTGGCAATAGTTATTTTGCTAATGTGCCCTGGGTGTTTTTTTTGGCCCTTTACCTTACATCATTATGATATATGTAAAATTATTTGTGTTTGTTGTGTTGCCTTTTTAATTTTGATTACATTTAATTGTCTGTTTAAGGTGATTCCGGGTACCCACTTCTACCCTGGCTCATGACGCCTGTGCTGCGGCCCCAGGATGCCTCTCAGGAAGCGTACAACCGTGCGCACCGCAAGACCAGGGCTGTTGTGGAGAGGGCCTTTGGGCTGTTGAAGACACGTTTTCGTTGCTTGGACCATACTGGGGGCGCCCTGCAATATGATCCAAAAAAAGTGATCGACATAATCATGGCATGTGCTGTTTTGCACAATTTTGCGATACTGGAACGTGTCCCACGTTATGTGGATAGCCTGCCCTCTACAGCCCTAGAGGATGATGGAGAGAATTTTGTTGGACCACCCAGTGAGTCTGCCCAATCAGTTAGAGCAAACTTGATATTGCAGCATTTTAGTTAATTTTATTTCGTGTCTCAACATTCTGTGTGTCTGTGTTAGCCTTTTTGTTAAATATGTTGTTTTGCCGTAATGTGGCATTACCTCCAAGTAAAACATTTTTACCTTAATTGTTGCCTAATGTATTTCATGTAGTTTCCTTAGCTTGATATTTGCATTGTTACACCTCTTAAAACCAAAATTATCTGGTTTAGCCCAAGCTGTTTAAAATGTGTTCCCACTAAAAACGCCACAAGTATTGTAAGTGAGAATATTTTTTTACTTAGAAAAGTTAAAATTATTGTGCTTAACAGAAAACATTCCACATACATCTGTGGTTACAAATGGATGACATAACAAAAAAAACATCGAGCACATCTACACCTGGAAGTGAGTGGCACAACCAAACAAGGACACCCAGTCCAAAGGCCAGCCTAGTCCAGTCATTAATATTGCCTGTGCCCAGGGATATTTGGGCATGGCCATAATGTCACACAAACATGTCTGCAAACAGGAGGAGCACCAACCAAATACATATTTAAAGCCATAAGTGGCCAGATACACTCCACATAGACCTATGGCATTGGCTAGTGGCCTTAAGCATTACTCTAAGGAGCTATATGGGAGCAAATACAAAACACAACCTGCATGAGCAACACAAAATGGATTGTTTGAAACCTCAAAGGACAAGTAAATACAGTGGGGGTTAAGAGAAAAGATGTCCCACACAACCATGGCTTAATAGGGTGGCTGCCCATAATACCCAGGTGGAGGTCCAGGTGGAGGTCCATGTGAATGGGACCTAGCCTGGGCCATGGCAGCATTGTGAATTTGAAACTGCTCCACAATGTTTCTCTGCATATTGGTCATCTCAGCCATGGCTGACTGGATGCCATTACTTGCAGTTACCACGTTGCTGTTGAGGGTACGCAACTCCGCGAGGATGCCCTGTAAACTGGTATTGATGGTGACCATGTCGGCATGCCTTTCCTCACGCTCTGTAACGAGCTGTGCCTCATAAGAGTCCCTTTCTTGGGTCCATAATTGAAGCAGGGCACTCTGCCTCCCCTGGGAAATTGTGGGGGGGCGTAATGGAGTCCGCCGCACAATTACCCTGGCTCTTGGGCGTGCCCTGCCGCGTGGTGTCGTCCCCTCAACAGCAACAGGCCTGCTTTGCAAATCCTCAGCAGCAGAGTGAACACTGGGGACTGTTGTGTCAGTCTCCCCATGTGCATGCACAATGGATGGAGATTCACTCTGCTGCTGAGGATTGGCCAGAGAAACATTATGGAGCAGTTCCAAATTGGGACCCAGGGGGAGGTCATCCGACGTGCCCTGCATGGAGACATCAGCTTCCTCCAATTCCTGGATCTCTTCCATGAGTGTGCGGGTCTGTAGGGACATATAAAAAAAAAGTGTAAGTTGGCGTCCAAATTTGGGATTCCCACAGTTTAACACATTCTTAAGCACTTGGTAGTATTTATGGTACTACATTAACTTACCGGAAATCTCGGATCTGGGCTCCTATGCTGTACGGACCTGGTAGGCATAACCAAACTGGGGGGTGAGTTTACCCTTGCTGAGGGATCATGCTGGGCTGAAGAAGAGAAAAAAAAACAAGGTAAACACACACATAACCTTTTTTTTTTTAGGTAATCAAATAAACCACTATTTGTAATATTAAGCAACTCTACAGCAATGGGGACATTTGTTAAAAGACACGCAATTTTAGATAGGTGCAATGCCTCGAGAAAACTGCTAACTGACCTCAGTTCTAAGTCAGGAAGTGTACCCAGTCAGCATACAACTTGCAACGCAAATTTTAGGATTAAGACTACCATTCGCTAGGTCCGGGGTACTCAAACACTTTTTGTAAAGGTCCATTTAAAGGTATGTGGTGAGAGGTGAATGTCTGGCCATGGTGCTGACGCAGGGGGTGTCTAGTTAGAAATAAACACACTGGTGGAGGGGCTTGAGATTTCAAAGTGCAAACTAATAAAGGCTGCTTGCCCTTGCTGGGCTGGATGGGGCAGAGCTGAGGGGACAGGGATTGGATGGCTAAAGGGGGGAGTTCACGAATTGATGGTGATGGGATGGATGGAGCAAATCTGTTACAAATGTATGGGGCTTATGTGGGGGGGGGGGGCATGGGGGGACTGTGGCAGATGGGGCAGAGCAGGGGCAGCGGGACACGATTGTGCCAAGAGAAAGATGTACCAAGTTACTGTGTACCTTGCAATGCCACTTCCTGTGCAGTACTTCATATTGCAATGCTATGTTTCAGGGAGCCATGACATTGGGCAGGAGAACAACCACTACATCGCCGATCAAGGGGGCAGCTCTGAGCACGTCAACACAGAAGTAACTGAGTGCAGGGCTGTCTGGGCAGGGGTCCTGGAATCTGGTGCCAAGGTCCGCATTGGGACCCCGGCCCGCCAGTTGAGTCTCGCTGCTCTAGGTCAGATATGTTTGGGGGTGGGTAATTAAATTGTTAACTCAAACACAAATCACACAACAAATAGCCAACCCATCCATAATGATGTGTGTTTTGTGATTGATTCAAAATATAACACTTTTCATGAGAAACTTCATGACTTGACCAATACAATTGGAAATTTGATCTTTGCCATAATGGATGTGGTCCTAAATGTGTGATTCACAGGGACCAAAAGAGGACACAAACAGGCACAGTAGTGCGAGGCCAAGCAAGGCAAACCATAGGGCCATCCCGTCATCTTGTTACTAGTGAACTTTAGATTATTTAGCAAACAGGCAAACATGCAGATTTAAGAGTACTCACCGTGGGTACGGGTCGGTGAGTCTGTGTCCCTTAGACCAGCATGTCCACCGACCGCGACCGGATGGAGAAGTCCCAGCACAATCTCCTCAGCAGGGGTAAACTCCAATTTTGAAGGAAAGCCACCTCCAGTTTTCAGGCTGAAAAGAGAAAATCGTTTTTGAATCAGAAAATGTGCATACAGTACATCCTAATCCTTATATTTGGAGACATCATTTATTTACCTGTAATTATGCCTTTTAATTTCTTTTTGCCGTACAGCATACTTCAGATCCGAGATTTTCTTCTGAATTTGGGACACATCTTTCCTCTCTTCCCCCGCTGCATTTACTTGTCGTAGGATGGTTTCAAACAATTCCATCTTGCGCTGCTTTGTGGTGTGTTTTGATTTGCTCCCATAGAGCTCCTCATAGTATAATGTAAGGCCACTAGCCAATGCCATATTTTGGTCATGGGAGAATCTCCCACTCAACTGGCCGCGGCGCAATGTGCGGCCAGATGGTTGGCTTGGCTGCTCCTCCATGTGTGCAGACACATGTGGTGACATTATGGCCTGGGGCTGGGTAGGGGAATGGCCGGATTGTTGGCTTCCCAATGACTGGACTGGACTGGCCAAGGGACTGGGTGTTCTTGCGTGGCTGGCCACCGAACTTCCAGGTGTAGATGTGGTCATGGTGGACATTCTGGGCCCTCTTGGGGGGCTATGTTCCCGGCTGGTGCCAGGTCGGGGGCTCTGTTCCCGGCTGGTGGCAGGTCGTGGGCTTCTGGCCCTGCTGCGGGCCCTGTAGGGGCTTCTGGCCCTGCTGCGGGACCTTGCTGGGCTTCTGGCCCTGGATGGGGTTCTTCGGGCCCTGGCTGGGCTTCTGGCCCTGGATGGGGTTCTTCGGGCCCTGGCTGGGCTTCTGGCCCTGGATGGGGTTCTTCGGGCCCTGGCTGGGCTTCTGGCCCTGGATGGGGTTCTGCGGGCCCTGGCTGGGCTTCTGGCCCTGGATGGGGTTCTGCGGGCCCTGGCTGGGCTTCTGGCCCTGGATGGGGTTCTTCGGGCCCTGGCTGGGCTTCTGGCCCTGGATGGGGTTCTGCGGGCCCTGGCTGGGCTTCTGGCCCTGGATGGGGTTCTGCGGGCCCTGGCTGGGCTTCTGGCCCTGGATGGGGTTCTTCGGGCCCTGGCTGGGCTTCTGGCCCTGGATGGGGTTCTTCGGGCCCTGGCTGGGCTTCTGGCCCTGGATGGGGTTCTTCGGGCCCTGGCTGGGCTTCTGGCCCTGGATGGGGTTCTGCGGGCCCTGGCTGGGCTTCTGGCCCTGGATGGGGTTCTGCGGGCCCTGGCTGGGCTTCTGGCCCTGGATGGGGTTCTTCGGGCCCTGGCTGGGCTTCTGGCCCTGGATGGGGTTCTGCGGGCCCTGGCTGGGCTTCTGGCCCTGGATGGGGTTCTGCGGGCCCTGGCTGGGCTTCTGGCCCTGGATGGGGTTCTGCGGGCCCTGGCTGGGCTTCTGGCCCTGGATGGGGTTCGGGCCCTGCTGCGGGGCCTGGGTTGCCGAACTGCCCTACTTGAACCCATGGCCGGTGTGGGCTCCCTTGGGCGGCCTCTTCTGGGGGCAGAGGTGGTGGGTGCTGCTGTTGCCTGCTTTTTGGCTGCAGGGGCACGTGGCTTGGGGCCCCTTTTTTGGGTTCCAGAGGGTCCAGTGTCCCTTGGTGGGGCAGAGGTAGTAGTCTTGGCTCGCAGCTTTATCCTACCTTGCTGGGACCTGGTTGTTGGGCCCTCCGCGTTCTGGCTTTGCTGGGGTCGCTTGGAGATTGCCTTTTTAGGTGCCATCTTCCACAAATGCTCAAAGAGAATGAGCTTTGGGTGCAGGGACCTTTAAATAATGAGCCCAGCGTGTGACGCCTATGCGCACGACTACGCGCTCGTACGAACGTACGTTCGAGCGGAACCAGGAAACCGCTGGGGTTTCACTTATCTGCTGCCTTGAAGAAGCATAAAGATGGCGCCCACTATCTTCACCCGTCAACAGGAAGAGATCCTCATGCTGGTAAGTGGCTGCCTGTGCATTTTAATCTAATAGTCAATGATGGCCTAAATGTAAATGATGCGTTTGGAACTAGTTTGGGGTCTCTTAATGTTTAATAACTGGCTCCTCACACTTCATCCTCAAGGGCCGAGCCTGGCCACGTTTTCACCTGTCTATGCTGATGTCCTAATTAGGGCAATTGCTCAGGCTTAGCAACAGTTAATTAACCTGTGGAGTAGCGGGGCTAGCTGGCAAACCTGGCCTGTCTCGGACCTTGATGCGGATGTTTGAGGAACACTGTTTTCCTAAGCCATAAAAACACAACGGGAAGCCACACACGTGGTCCAAAAGCCTAAGCATAAGCCTACATCTTGGATGTTTAAAACATCCTAACATGCCATAGATGCAGGTGGCCTGATTCTTGATGTTGGCTATTATCTGTATGTACATGGTGTGTGATACATATAACATAAGACCAGACTCTCATTCACAGTCAACGTCCTCTTTAAGGCACTCCCCAAAAATGGCTGCCACTCTAAATGTGTGTGTTAATGACATGAAATTCTCAACTTGTGATGCAACACATATGGGTCTGTGTGTAAAAGTAAAAGCTCTGTGTCCATTATGTTTTTCAGATCATGCTTCAGCGCCGGTATGACTTCGCGCCCAATGTGTGCGAGAAAAGGGACATCGCCCGGGAGATCATCGCGGAGATACACCGTGTCACCAGCACCACCTTCACTCACACCCAGATAATGCAGCATTGGTCGGACCTGAAACGTCTGCACATGCCCCGGGTGCGGAGGTTTTTTGGAATCCATTTCCCAAGTAAGTACCAAGCGATAGCATGTTATATGTTGCAAATGTATAAGTTATGCCTTTATTTATAATGACTTTTCTTTGGTAGTGTTGGAAATGGATTTCAGAATTCGCCGCACCCGGAGGCGTACAGGCCGACCAGTGCTGCATGAGTCTGCATCTGTGAGTGAAGGTGGTGGATCTCCCGGGCGACGGACCTACCCCTCCTCTGTGGCCTCCTCAGACCAGCCCCTGGACCTTACCACAGAGGAGGGGCCCAACCGCGTGGGCGTGGAGTCATACCTGGCCAGGCATGGGGAAGGCTCTGGTATGTCACTCTTCATGTATAGGCACAAAGATATACATGGCAGGCCAAAAACTAAGTTATCCTTTATTATGTATTTGTAGAAGCTTCTGGTGCGGGTGAGATAGTGGAGGAGGAGGCAGCAGAGATGCTGGAAGTTGATCCTGGCGAAGGTGAGTGATGTCAGCCAGACTGGGAGCCAGATATGTTGGGAATAGTGACTCTATACAAGTACTAACCAAATGTCACGTTTCTCCAGGGACTTCTTCACAGCATAGCCAGGACCAAGGGCAGCCTGTTGGCCCCAACCAGCCATCTGTCGGCCACCAACTCCGTAAGTCTCCATGCCATTATTCATATTAATGTTTGGTTAGCTAATAACACACACATAACTAAAGGCGTAGCCAATGTGTAGTTCACACTTTCATGTGGGCACTTCGTTAGCTTAAAGAGGACCCTAACTTGTATTAAGAACATAAGAATTAGCCAACACACTGTACCTACAGATTAGAAACATGGAAAAACACCCTTCAGCCATCTAATGCATGTTATTAGACTGAACAAAACCAATATTGCGGAATATGGAATGCGCAATCTTTACAGGCAGCATGGGATACAGATTGAAAAAAGTAAGGTGCTGCCATGCATTGTGGGAGTGATGACCTTTCCCTCAACCCAGCTATGCTCTGGATTCCCAACGCACCACTGTAACCTACTCCCCTGTACTTTATCCAACTCTCCACTCCTCATTAAGTGTTATGCTTCAGAGTCCAGATGGCGGCGCTGTAATCAAAAAACATCCCAAATTTACTTTGATCTGGTGCAGAATCATTTGGGAATAGTTATTGGTTTTCATTAAATAATGTGGAAGGTCCGCTTTAAGGAGTTTAAAGACTTACCTGTGGGAAATGCATTAACTTTATCCCTTGGAAGAAGGACATATGTCATGCATTTACATGTATTTGATTAACCCCAAATCTATTTCCAGCATACAAACCGGTCTGGGACTCCTATTTATGTTTATTTCTCTATTGGTTACAGGGATGATCCCAAAAACATTGGCTGGCAAAAAAAAAAGAATCAAGGAGTTGGTGGCCGAGCTGCTGGCCATACAGGCGACGTTGGGGCCAACAGATGAAGAAGAGGAGGAAGATTAGTGCCCTTGGTCCTGGCTACTTTAGTTACATGTTTTTAGTATTTTAGAATTTTTTCTAAATTTGTAGTTTTTTGGTTACCAAAAAAAAAAAAAAAATTTTATATCTGTTTTAAAAAAAAAAAAAAAAAATTTTTAATATGTTTGGAAAAACAAAAAAAAAAAGTTCAATCTGTTTGTAAAACCAAACTAAAAAATTTTTTAATGTGTTTGTAACCCAAAAAAAAAAAAAAGAGGTTTTAAACTAAACCCAAAAAACAAAAAAAAAAGTTTAAACGAAAAAAAAAAAAACACATTCAAAATAATTTAAATAAATTATATTTTAAGACTTCCTAAATGTGTCTTTTCTAATATGCGCACCAAAAAACAATTACACAAACAGGAAAAAACACGCTTAGAAACATATAGACATATGTACATTATGTGGTTTGTGTAAGTTTTAGGGTCGTCAACATGCAGTTGGATGCAAGCGCTAAGGGGTTTAGGTAAGTTTTAGGGACCGAGAAATGAAGTTGGATGCAGGCGCTAAGGGGTTTAGGTAAGTTTTAGGGACCGAGAAATGAAGTTGGATGCAGGCGCTAAGGGGTTTAGGTAAGTTTTAGGGACCGAGAAATGAAGTTGGATGCAGGCGCTAAGGGGTTTAGGTAAGTTTTAGGGACCGAGAAATGAAGTTGGATGCAGGCGCTAAGGGGTTTAGGTAAGTTTTAGGGACCGAGAAATGAAGTTGGATGCAGGCGCTAAGGGGTTTAGGTAAGTTTTAGGGACCGAGAAATGAAGTTGGATGCAGGCGCTAAGGGGTTTAGGTAAGTTTTAGGGACCGAGAAATGAAGTTGGATGCAGGCGCTAAGGGGTTTAGGTAAGTTTTAGGGACCGAGAAATGAAGAAGGATGCAAGCGCTAAGGGGTTTAGGTAAGTTTTAGGGACCGAGAAATGAAGTTGGATGCAAGCGCTAAGGGGTTTAGGTAAGTTTTAGGGACCGAGAAATGAAGTTGGATGCAGGCGCTAAGGGGTTTAGGTAAGTTTTAGGGACCGAGAAATGAAGTTGGATGCAGGCGCTAAGGGGTTTAGGTAAGTTTTAGGGACCGAGAAATGAAGTTGGATGCAGGCGCTAAGGGGTTTAGGTAAGTTTTAGGGACCGAGAAATGAAGAAGGATGCAAGCGCTAAGGGGTTTAGGTAAGTTTTAGGGACCAAGAAATGAAGTTGGATGCAAGCGCTAAGGGGTTTAGCTAAGTTTTAGGGACCGAGAAATGAAGTTGGATGCAGGCGCTAAGGGGTTTAGGTAAGTTTTAGGGACCGAGAAATGAAGTTGGATGCAAGCGCTAAGGGGTTTAGGTAAGTTTTAGGGACCGAGAAATGAAGTTGGATGCAAGCGCTAAGGGGTTTAGGTAAGTTTTAGGGACCGAGAAATGAAGTTGGATGCAGGCGCTAAGGGGTTTAGGTAAGTTTTAGGGACCGAGAAATGAAGTTGGATGCAGGCGCTAAGGGGTTTAGGTAAGTTTTAGGGACCGAGAAATGAAGAAGGATGCAAGCGCTAAGGGGTTTAGGTAAGTTTTAGGGACCGAGAAATGAAGTTGGATGCAAGCGCTAAGGGGTTTAGGTAAGTTTTAGGGACCGAGAAATGAAGTTGGATGCAGGCGCTAAGGGGTTTAGGTAAGTTTTAGGGACCGAGAAATGAAGTTGGATGCAAGCGCTAAGGGGTTTAGGTAAGTTTTAGGGACCGAGAAATGAAGTTGGATGCAGGCGCTAAGGGGTTTAGGTAAGTTTTAGGGACCGAGAAATGAAGAAGGATGCAAGCGCTAAGGGGTTTAGGTAAGTTTTAGGGACCAAGAAATGAAGTTGGATGCAAGCGCTAAGGGGTTTAGGTAAGTTTTAGGGACCGAGAAATGAAGTTGGATGCAGGCGCTAAGGGGTTTAGGTAAGTTTTAGGGACCGAGAAATGAAGAAGGATGCAAGCGCTAAGGGGTTTAGGTAAGTTTTAGGGACCGAGAAATGAAGTTGGATGCAAGCGCTAAGGGGTTTAGGTAAGTTTTAGGGACCGAGAAATGAAGTTGGATGCAAGCGCTAAGGGGTTTAGGTAAGTTTTAGGGACCGAGAAATGAAGTTGGATGCAGGCGCTAAGGGGTTTAGGTAAGTTTTAGGGACCGAGAAATGAAGTTGGATGCAGGCGCTAAGGGGTTTAGGTAAGTTTTAGGGACCGAGAAATGAAGAAGGATGCAAGCGCTAAGGGGTTTAGGTAAGTTTTAGGGACCGAGAAATGAAGTTGGATGCAAGCGCTAAGGGGTTTAGGTAAGTTTTAGGGACCGAGAAATGAAGTTGGATGCAGGCGCTAAGGGGTTTAGGTAAGTTTTAGGGACCGAGAAATGAAGTTGGATGCAAGCGCTAAGGGGTTTAGGTAAGTTTTAGGGACCGAGAAATGAAGTTGGATGCAAGCGCTAAGGGGTTTAGGTAAGTTTTAGGGACCGAGAAATGAAGTTGGATGCAGGCGCTAAGGGGTTTAGGTAAGTTTGAGGGACCGAGAAATGAAGTTGGATGCAGGCGCTAAGGGGTTTAGGTAAGTTTCTGGTTGAGGGTGCGCATGCGCAAGATCTTATAAACATACGAACGCACGAATCTAAGAGGCCAAAAACCAATGAAAACCAGAGGCAAACGCAAGTAATTGGAAGAGGTGGGCGATGGAAGCAGCAGAAAAAACAGGCTGCCGCCGCAACAGGTGAGCACATGAACGTGATTTTTACGATTGACAACTGACTGAGGCAAGTTCGGGAGATATCATACGAACGGACGTATATTTTAGGATAGAAACACTATCCACTATTTGCTTATTGAATCACTCGCAAGTTCATACGAACGCACGAGCAGACGTGAAAAATAGGATGATCGGCACCAAAATCCAAGCTGTTACATGTTTCTTTGAATCATCCCAATAGTCTAGGTCATCAAAATCTATACAACAAACCTCCCAATGATTTTTCACAAATACACAGAATTATTATGCACCACAGAGTTTCAATACATTTTATAGGTGGTAAAGAACTGGAAATGGTAATTTGGTGATCACATAACAAGATCACATTTACTTTCAAAAGCTATTTCAATCCAAAAACTTCTCAACAGGCCAAGTTACATGGTAACATAGGGGCCCTACTATCACCTTCACAATTCTTGCATCTATTGAACTTTTTCATTTTTGTAGTGTATCTGTTTGGATTTCTGCATAGAATGTCAGAATAGACTCCCAGAGCTGCTGTTTTGATATGAACTTTACGATATATATTTTGCTTAGGAATACTCCAAAGGTTCTCAATAGGGTTAAGGTTAGGGGAGGATGGTGATCACACCATTAGTATCTCTCCCATTATGTCCTTAGCAGCCTATGACTCTGAGATATTCTTTACAGCATGATGGGGCATTGCCATGCATGAAGATGATTTTTTCACAGAAGGTACAGTTCTTTTCATACCATGGAAGACAGGGGTCAGTCAGATGACCTATGTACTTTGCCTAGGTCATTTTCACACCTTCAGGGACCCTAAAGTGGCCTTCTTGCTATTTCCCTAATTCCAGGCCAAAACATGACTCCACCACCTCCATGCTGATATTGCAGCTTTGCTGGGACATGGTGGCCATCCACCAACCATCCACTACTCCATCCATCTGAACCATAGAGGGTTGCACCACACTAAAAATTAGTCTTCATGTACACCTGGGACCACTACAACCAGTTCTGCTTGTAAGCACTGGTTAGGGATGGCCGAATAGCAAGTTAATGCACAACTGCTGGATCTGGAGGATCCTGCACCTTGAGGTTTGCCGGACTCCAGAGGTGCCAGCAGTTTTAAATACATGTTAGCTGCTTATTAATGGCATTTTAGCTGTGACTTCTTAATCTGCTGCTTCTTCTTAATTTCTGGCTGAAACCGTCCTCATTACGTCTTTATCTGTACAAACCCGTCTGATACAAATCAGACACAAATCTCCTCACGATGATCATATTTACGTTTTCATGAAATATCTCATATTTTCATACCTTGTCCAAAGCATTGCACTATGTGATTTTTTTCACCAGCATAGAAATTCTTTTATTTCTCTATATTGTTTGAAACCTGTGGCCTGCTTAATAATGTGGAATGTCCTTCTTAAAGCGATCCACAATCCATTTTCTACAAAACAAGTGTTGGACCGCATTGGCAGGCTTGGACTGGCCCACAGGGTTACCAAGTAATCCCATAGTGGCCTCCTGACATAGGGGCCCCTTTCAGAGCTTCTATCCCCAAAACCTGAACTATGTGGCCCAGACCCCCCAGTCCCAAACTGCGCATTGGGACAGGCTTGGGGGGGACAATACCATTTTGTGATTACTCACCTTTAAAATGGGTATTATAAGTATGTCACACACCCCGCTTCCACTATTCATGACATATGGGTTATGGTCCAGTAGAGGGCGAACTTCTGCAGAGATGAAAGCAAAAAAGAAGCCCCTCCCGGTCCATAAATACCTGGGACCTCCCACACATTCCCCAGTATATGACAGCAGTAAGGGTACCAGGAAGAGCTAATAAAACATTCTTAACCATAAAAAGGTTCACCATATAAAGGATCCAGAATACAAAAGGGCGGGATGAAGCGGGGTGTGTGACATACTTATAATACCCATTTTAAAGGTGAGTAATCACAAAATGGTATTATTCCAAGTATGTTACACACCCCGCTTCCACTTTTCATGACATATGGGACATCCAATAGCAGTGTCCGTCATGGGCAGGGATCCAAATACAGCAAAAAAAAATGCACCAATTTAAACCAGTGCAGCTTGCAAAACCTTGCCACCAAAAAGGCAACCTTTTGAGTGAGCGCAGAAAGAGCCACATCCTGCATCGGTTCAAAGGGAGGCCCCTGGAGGGCCGACAGAACCAAATTTAGGTCCCAAATGGGAACCAAAAGCTTTCTAGGGGGCCGAACATGAGTGACCCCCTTGGAAAAAAGTCTTGACCAGATGATGCAAAGCAAAAGACCTTTGAAAAAAGACAGCCAGGGCAGAAACCTGACCCTTCAAAGTACTGAGCTGGAACCCCAGATGCAGACCGTGTTGAAGAAACTCCAAAATCCTAGGAATCGAAAACACCCTGTAAGGTAAGGCCCTGGCCTCACACCAGTCAATATAGGACTGCCAAGTCCTATAGTAAATGGTAGAGGAAGACCTCTTCCTAGCTCTAATCAAGGTTTGAATAACCGCCTCAGACAAACCTTCCTCCCTCAGGATGAAGGTTTCAGCAGCCACGCCGTCAAAGCAAACGTTTGTAAATTGGGGTAACGTAGTTGACCCTGAGAGATAAGATCTGGAGACAGGGGCAGCCTGTACTGATCTACCGCCAATCTTACGACGTCTGCGAACCAAACCTGTCTTGGCCACCTTGGGGCCACCAGAATTGCTGGTGCTCCCTCTAGTGCCAGCTTGCACACTACCTTGCCCACCATGGAGAAGGGGGGAGACAGGTACAGAAACCCCAGATCCCTCCAGGCAAGGGACAAGGCATCCACTGCCAGGGCCATAGGATCCTGAGACAGAGATACAAATGTTGGGATCTTGTGATTGTGCCGAGAGGCAAAGAGATCCACCTCCGGAGTCCCCCACTTGTGACACAGGGCCCGAAACACCTTGATGTTGAGGGACCATTCGCATCGGAGAGAGAAACCCCTGCTCAGGGAGTCCGCCTCCGTGTTCTCCACTCCTGGAATGTATACTGCCGAGATGCAAGGAACATTGCTCTACGCCCATGTCAGAATCAGAGAGGCTTCCCTGAGGGCACTCCTGCTGCGAGTCCCTCCTTGGTGATTGATGTAAGCTACTGCAGTACGATTGTCTGATCGAACCTGAACCGGCAAACCCTGTAGATGAAGTGTCAGACGCGACAGAACCAAGCGGATAGCTCTGAGCTCCAAGACATTGATGGGGTTGTGAGCCTCCTGAGGACCTCACAACCCCTGGAACTGATGATCTTTCCAGAAACCTCCCCAGCCCGACAGGCTGGCATCCGTGGTAACTGTCTCCCAACGAGGGGCCAGGAACAATCTGCCCCTCATCAGATTGCTTGATTCCAGCCACCACTGAAGGGACTGCAGAACCCTGGGAGACATCAGAAATGACTGATCCAAGGACTGCGGACATCTGTCCCATTTCAGCAATAGATGGCAATAGATGGAGTTGTAGCGACCTCATGTGGAATTGAGCAAAGGGGACTGCCTCGAAGGAGGCCACCATCAAACCCACCAGAGTCATCCCTAGCCGAATGGAAGGGCGAGGGTTGGTCAGGAGAACACATATCAGATCCTGAACCCTCTGCACCTTTGGCTGAGGTAGGAACACTCTGGCATGACTGGTATCCAGATTCATGCCCAGAAAGGAGATCTCCCTTGATGGGGAGAGAGAAGACTTGGGATGGTTGATCACCCATCCGAACCTTTCCAGCGTCGCCACCACCGTCCTGGTGTCCAACTCCGCCTGGCAGAGGGAAGAAGCTGTAATGAGTAGGCTGTCCAAATACGGCACAATGCGAATGCCCTGGGCTCTGAGCAGGGCCATTATGCCCGCCAAAACCTTGGTAAACACCCTCGGGGCCGAGGTCAGCCCGAACGGCCACAAACTGAAAATGCTGATCTCCCACCACGAACCTGAGAAATCTCTGGTGTGCTGGGAAAATTGGTACATGAAGGTAAGCATCCTTGATGTCTATGGACGTCATGAAATCCCCCTTACGAAGGGAACCGATGGCTGAACGCAGAGTCTCCAGGCGGAACTTGGTTCTGATGAACCTGTTGAGAAGCTTCAAATCCAGGATGGGTCTTATGGAGCCATCTTTTTTGGAACCGTGAAGAGGTTGGAATAATAGCTCCGGCCTCTCTCTGAAAGAGGCACCGGGCATATGACCGCCATGTCCAGGAGATTCTTTACAGCCAACAGGAGCCCCTGCGCCACCCGAGGATCCGATGGCACCCGAGACCTTAGGAATCTGGGAGGAGGCCGAGACTCGAACTCCAGTTTGTACCCCGACGAGACCACTTCCAATATCCACTTGTCTGTGACCTCCTGGGCCCAGACCTGGAAGAAGAGCCGCAGCCGTCCCCCCACCCGCCTCCTCATTGTTGAGCTGGCTTGGCAGCAGGCTTGGGCCTGGAACCCCAGGTAGAGGCTGGACAGGCACATCCTCCATCCTTGTTCCAGGAATCACCTCTAAAGCCAGAGTAGGCAAGATCTCTGCCCCCTCTGGCACTGTGAAAGGAAGGATTAAAGGAGCTTGCCCCCCGAAAGGAGCGACGCAGCTTCTCACGCTGAGGTAGCTTCCCACCCTTCGCCACAGAATCCAATTTGTCTCCACACAGCCGCGTTCCCAAAAAGGGCAAAGCTGTAAGTGACTTCTTGGCCGCAATGTCAGCCCCCCACTGGCGCAGCAAGACCTATCGGCGCATGGCCACCAACAGGGCTGAAGAATGGGGCACATGGCCAATTCAGGAACATAAAAGGGGGAGCCCGGGAGGGCACTCACGTGTCTTGTCTAATGGCTGCCACCGCTCATCAGCTCAAAAGAGGGAGAAGGGAGAAGAAGAAGGGGCGGGCCAGTGCGGATCGCATGCCGCGCCTGGCCCCGCCCCCCTACACTCTCAACCAGCAGCGCGGTTCCCAGCCGTGGCCTGGGCCCGCAATTGGCTCCAACAGAAGAGGGGGTCGGGCCATGGCAAGTTGAAGCTGAAGTTCTACTACACATGGTAATAGTGTCGTCCATAGCCGACAAAACAAAATTCATGAACAATTCACACCTCTTAAGGGTTGTGAATTCAGCGCTGTCTGGGTTGAGCTGGGACCCATTTAATATTTCCCTGATCTCCGACCTGGTAGCCACGGCCACGAGTGCCAATGCACAGACAGGCCGCAAGGCAGAACCCACACTGGCAAAGGCATGACATGCCATCTGATCAATGCGCTTGTCCTCGCCTTCATAATGGTAGTGGCGTCAGGAGTATGTACAACGGAGGTGTTGGACAATCCAAAAATGGGCGCGTCAACCTCGGGAGGGGAAGACCAGTGCTTCACTGCGTCCAACGGAAAGGGATACTTCCTATCCCATCCCTGAGGAACACTGTGAAGCCGACTCGGCTTCTCCCATTCTCTAAGAATCATGCTGTCAAAATGATCCTGATCTGGAAACTCCAAGCGGGGCTTAGAGAACCCAAAGAATTCCCCCTTCTTTGGAGGGGCCTCCGCTGGCGGGGAAATATCCAGAACCTCTAAGAGATGGGTCAGGACCCTGAGGGTATCAACAGCATCCCCCAGCGCCTGCCCGGCATCAGCATCAAAGAACTGCAATTCCTCAGTCTCAGATTCCTCAAACAATTCCCCCTCCTCAAGCGGGGAATAATCAGCCCAATCAGGGGAGTCATAATCATCAAAATCAATTACCGGCGTAGCCGGTGACAGATGCCTTTTCTTAGCAGTGGGCCTTCTGCCCACTGAGCTAGAAATCATTTTCCCGAGGTTGGCCAGCCTGGCACATACATCCGAGTGCGACTCCCCACTAATGGCAGTGTCACTTGCGGTACGGATGATGCGGGGTGGGGTAGGAGAGGCGGGAGGCACTGACCCAGACGCCTGGGGTCCCGACTGCCGCGTTATGGCCTGTTGCGCACATGGTATGCAAATAAGTACATTCTCCCCCGTAAGGGATACCCCACAACCCACACATAGCTGGGATTGTCCCAAGGGAAGCCCGAGCCCGGTATCCTGTGGAGCCTCCATATGGTGATTTTAAGGTAGTCGCAATGACCCGAGGGAATTACGCTAGTAAGCAACCCGGGGATGCCCCTTAAGTCCCAAGTGGGAGGATTTATAAGTGCCCCAAATTTCTGCTAGGGACCCTAGGACCAGGAGAACCCCCTTTTAAGCAAGGCACAGGGAGTCCTCCTGAAAGACACAAAGGAGTGGCCATAAGCACATGCACACACACCTATATAAATATACATACATATATATCATATATATATACCATCAAAAATCAATGGAAAAAGTGACAAGTACTAACGCTGTCCCCTGACAGAATGGGGCACATGGCCAATTCAGGAACATAAAAGGGGGAGCCCGGGAGGGCACTCACGTGTCTTGTCTAATGGCTGCCACCGCTCATCAGCTCAAAAGAGGGAGAAGGGAGAAGAAGAAGGGACGGGCCAGTGCGGATCGCACGCCCCGCCCCCCTACACTCTCAACCAGCAGCGCGGTTCCCAGCCGTGGCCTGGGCCCGCAATTGGCTCCAACAGAAGAGGGGGTCGGGCCGTGGCAACGCGCGTAGCGCCCGGCTCCGCCCCCTTAACACCGCAGCCTGAGGGGAAGAAGCTCCCCTCAGCAGCGGCAGAAAAAAACAGCGACAAGCACCAAGCGCCATACACAAACACATTCACACTGAAAGAAAAGAGAAAGTAAAGGAAAAGTCGCCCCCCCCCCCACTGGAGGGTTAACAGAGGGACCCGGAAGGGGGATAATCCCGCACCAAGTATGGTGTAAGGGATATATATATATATATATATATATAAATGCAAATAGGGACAGGGCATCCCAAACCGGAATCACCAACCCGGATTCCGCCTATCCCTTTATATGGGGTCTCACGGGGGAGCATGGCTCCCTAAACACCTATTAAGGTGATTCCTACCCTCACCCGGACCTGCAGCCAAGGCTGGGAGGCTAGTAATGGGCTTAAAGAATAAAGGTCCGGGCAGAAATAGGGCAAAGAATGGCCGGGCGTAAGCCCGGCTTACCTGCAAAGAAGAGAAGCAGACATCTTCTGACTTGCTCGCCGTCCTGCAGAGAAGGAACTGGGAATGTGTGGGAGGTCCCAGGTATTTATGGGCCCGGGAGGGGCTTCTCTTTTGCTTTCATCTCTGCAGAAGTTCGCCCTCTACTGGACCATAACCCATATGTCATGAATAGTGGAAGCAGGGTGTGTGACATACTTGGAATATCCAGATTGCTGGAAGCTCCCCCCCCCCCCCGCAAGCCCTAGGAGATGGTGCTGCAGCTTAGTGAAATGGGGGTTGTGGGGGGATATGTGAGGAGAGGCTCCAGCAATATGGATGCCCCCTCAAGCCTGTTTGACTTTGCAACCCAACACATTTTGTAGAAAATGGGTGTTTGAAATGCTTTAATTAGTTTTCCTTAAATTAAACTGGACCAACACCCGTTTTTACTTTAACAGGTGTTGGTCCCGCTGTCTGGTGATCGTAAGAAGCGAGGGGGGCACCCAGAATACTGGAGCCTCCCTCGCAGCAAATTGGACACAAAGCTTTAATACTAGCCAGCGGCAAGTCCCGCGATTGGCCGCTGGGCAGTCACATGGGCCGCAGTCGTGTCCTCTGCGCCGGCCACCGAAAAGGTCCGATGTTCCTCTTTAAATCCAGTTTGCAAAAAAATGTAGAACATGGTAATGATGAGATTCAAATGTATGGCAGTGCTTAATAGAAGCAATATTCATATAAAATTGTTCCGCCCTCTTTTTAATTTAATCTTTAAAGCATTATTCCACCTTCAATGGCATTTTTCTGTGTCAAAATTATGTAATCAATGCGCTCAGCTTATATATTATTCTCTGCTTTTCTATTTATTTGCAACTCTGAAAATCCTTTTCCTTAGCAACAATGTGTTTACCATAGCAATGTACATCATCTAGTGCATTTGATGTACAGATCAGTGACCTATTCACTCTGGCTTGATAATCATCTGATTGCCCAGACAGAGATGACAGGTTTAACCCCATCTGCTGTAAAGCAACTTATTCAATTGGGGAGTCACAATCTTGTGTTCCAGTAGATGAATGGTTCCTGGCAGCGTTCTCCCCTGGGGAGGTAATGACTGCTGCCTGAATTTTTCCAAAGCTGCTGATAAGCTCACCTATTACAGTGGAAGGATTCTGCGACTTTTAGTCAGTAGTTTTTACTCAGGGTCAAGAAAGCCGCTCCCTCTTTAGGATCACAGCCACGCAGGAATAAAAGAAACGTGGAAATCATAGGTCTGGAGGCCCAATCCTAACACAAATGTTTTTTTTACATCTAAAAAAGAATAACAATAAGGTAGGACACCAGGAAACCTGACAAAAAGGGGAGTTTTTCCTTAAAGAGACTTTCCAGCACCGGCAGCCTCTCATGGCATTCTTGGGACCTTGTTTTCGCCCCTACACTATTCATTGTGTAGCCAACATGTAGGCGTTGGTACATGCACTTGGGGATGTCTGACTAAAAAGAGTTAAAGTTATTCAAATTGGGCCCAGGGGGTTGGCCAAGGACATGGCTATGTACTCACACAGTCCATAGAATGATGATCATGACGATTCTCCAGCGGTGTTCTTTACGGGATGCCCCTTCTTTATTAAACTCTTCATTCTCCAGCATGTTCTTATTCAACACAGTTTCTTCCCCAGTACATCACAATGGGGTATCCTCCTGTTCTCTCTCCTTTCATCCCCTCTTGGGATCCCAACGAGCCTCCCTCTGGGGGCACCTTCCTGTGACCCCTAACTTTCAGGTCCCCTTCATCGCCTCTTCTGTGAAGACTCAACAGGGGCACCAGACACTAGGGCCTAAGTCTTTTTCCATCCCACTCCCAGGCATCTCATCAAGCTGCGCCCCAGGACCGTCCTCCTCTGACCCCCCCCCCACTTCCAGGGTCCCAAGCCGCTGTTCTGTACCTCTATGCAGGGGTCCCGGACACTAGGACCTTCCTCTCTGAGCATTCACTCCACAGAATCTCCAGAAGCTACACTTCCAGGTGGCGCATTCTACCTGCCTCTCACCTTCTCACAGGTCCAGCTTGACCTTGGAACACAATGGATCAGGAACTTAGCTTTACATGGTGGTTTCTCTGCAGGGCTCTATTCCTATGCTCTCTGGAACTGGAACTCTCTAGAACAACGTTACTCAACTAGCGGACCTGGGTCCGAATGTGGTCCTTGGCGCCAGATTTCCAGACCACTGCTCTGCCCCCTTTACTTGATCAGTGACGTAGTGCTTAGTCTCCCTGCCAGTGTCATGACTCTGTTCCCTGGCACCTAGCATTGCAATATGATATTGGCCAGGATGTGGCATTGCAAGGTACACACAAACTTTGTTTCTCGGTCTCTTTGCCCCATCCAATTCTGTCCCCCCACCCCAGCTCCGCCCCATCCATCCCTGTGCTGCCATCTCTGCCCCAATCATCCCTGTCCCCCCAGCTCTGCTCCATCTAGCCCAGTCTCTCTGCCCCATCCATTCCTGTCCTCCCAGTTTTGCCCATCCAATACCCGGCTCTCCTGCTCTGGCCATCTACCTCCTCAAGCTCTGCCCATTGATTCCTGTCCTGCTAGTTCTGCCCCTTCATCCCTTCTCCCAGCTCTCACTCCATCCCTCCCTGCCCTTCCTGTCTATTCATCCCTCTCCCCCGAGCCCTATCTATCCATCCCTGTTACCAGACCTTATTGCCAGTAACATTTTGGGCCCTAGTCCACCCCTGTAAACGGCCTGCAGAGAATGCAAGGCGGGGGGTTAAAGCAGTATTTCGCGGGCCAGAACTGTAGGTTATGTGGGGCACCAAAAAAAGCTCCTGTTTTCTTTTCCCAGTGCCCAATAGGATTCTTGGGGTGGGGGGTTGCCTGTGGAATCTATAGCCACCCCCCACCCCCCGCTGGATTCTAATTATCCCCCACGGCAACTGCCCCCCACCCGGACCTTCACCTCTCACCGGATGACTGTAAAATGGACCTTACAAGAAGTGGTTGAGTACCCCTGCTCTAGAATCTCCTCAATACTCCCTTTTATAGTATATCTCTCTACTGCTCTCTAATGGTAAATCTAAAGCTAACTACACTACACTACATTACACATTCTATATATTATCCTATGGGGGCCTCTAGTGGCCTACCTAAGTAACTAAATCTAAACTATACACTAAATTATAAATACCTATTCTAACACAGTCCACCCCAGAACTAGAAAGTGTATGAATGCACACCTTGACACTGAGTTTGAGTTGCAAAGAATGGTTCATTTATATATCAGAAACAATGGTACATAAATCCACAGTGAAGTAATTAATTCATCAGTCATATATATATACAAAAAAATACCATCACCTATTTACACAATTCTAATACCAATATACACTATATACAGAATACGGAATGACACTATGGTCGCTTCACTATGCCGCTTCACTGACAGCCGCACTCCGACGATGCTCTGAGGAAGGGAAACGCTCCCGAAACACGTGTCAGCAGCCGACGAAGGACTTTAGCAGCCAGACTGCCTGCAGCTGTTTCCTCACGCGGACTTCCTTGCTTACATGCTAACCGGGACTCTCCAGCAGCACACACTTGTGCCTCTTGCAAAACGAATCCTTAAAGGTATAAGCCACCAATATTTTCTTTTACCTATATGACCATAGTGTCATTCCTACAGTATGTGGCTCTATCTTTGATCAGTATGCTTACTGCCTCAGAAGTTCTGCAACATCCTGCATATTGCCCCCAAGCCTGAAAATGCAGGACTTCTGTGTGACCGCTGTATATAGTGTATATTGGTATTAGAATTGTGTAAATAGGTGATGGTATTTTTTTGTATATATATATGACTGATGAATTAATTACTTCTGATATATAAATGAACCATTCTTTGCAACTCAAACTCAGTGTCAAGGTGTGCATTCATACACTTTCTAGTTCTGAATAGTCTTTGGCAGTTTCTGCCAGTAATTCAGTGTGTTTGCACCCGGCTGCCTATCTTTTGCATCTTTGTGATAATGCTATAATACTATAGGTGTGCTTACCTAATTATTCTATTTTAAACACAGTCCACCCCAGCCAGGGTATCCCAGGGCATCCTGGGATCCCTGTTCTCTAGGGACCCCCTTCCCAGGTGCACCCCTAGCCAGGGGAGTATCCTGTTACAATTGCAATAAAGAAGGCATGCCAAAGGAAGTTTGACATGCCTCAACTTTTATTCCTGAACAGCCACTTCTCTGGTATATAAATTGCTCCTTCCCCCATGACAGGTTCATTCCTTGCTGGATGTCCCCTTTAAACCTTTTCCGATTATTTTGTGCCACGGGTGCTGAAGTAACGTGCAGTATTCACATGCATGAGCTGTGGCACTAAAAAATGATCCTATTCTACCACCATTAAACATTGTGTTTAAGCTCTGACAACTGACAACAGGAAGCCACTTCAAATGCCAACAGGACATCAAAATATAATTATATTATAATAAATGACGCAAATCACCCAAGAGGAGTGAGCATAATAGAACTGATTTAAGTGTCAGAAAATAATGTGGATGCAACGTCAGACAATTAGATGTTTGATTCATTTTTCTAACACGTTCCAGAGAAATTCCAGCTGTTCAATTCAATTTGTTTGAAGTCCCTGTCCAGGCATCTGTGCAGTGCCGCCATCTTCATGCAGTGGTAGAGGCTACGGAGCCCCCACAGCCCACAAGTGCCAGAAATAATTTTCCTGACCTGAGAAGACCCCACTGCCCACACTCCTGGTGTCACCCCCCCCCGGGCGCTTGTGTGCAACGCGGGTCTCAGTAGTACAAACTAAAGACCCTTTGAGAGGTCGTTCTTATAAAAAAATTGTTAGTTCCCAGGGTAGAGTTGAGCAATATTTAGCAGGGAGTTTTTCTTAAAAAATCTATAACTTATAAACTTATAATGACTTATGAGGAACTTCAGGGCCCCTAGAATCTAAAAGACTCCAGGGCCGTCCGATTTCTACTCCTTGAGGTATCCCCGATACACTCTCCCAGAGCCCTCACCAGATCTCTGCGCTGCAGCCGTATCCCCTCTCACCTCTAGCCATGCGCGTGGCCACACCCGGGCCTTTCTGGGCACACTACGACTAGAAGGAAGGCGGGGGATGTGGCTGGCGGAACACTCAGTTCCCTTCGGTGCCACTCGGCTACTTAGTTGTCCAGGCTTAGTTATCCAAACTCTGGCCCGAGTATGCGCCGAGGGAGCGAAAGGAAGGTGAGTTTATGGGAAGACATGGGGCAATACACACAGCAAGGCATCCCAAATCGGGATGCCACCTCTGAGCAGAAAAACACATGAAAAAATGAAACCCACTGAACTTGTGAAATACTGTTGACCAAAGTCCCTGACCATACTCTCTTCTTAGGGTGTAGACCTAAAAATGGGTATTTTCGCTTATCAAATCGCCCTGGAACACTTTTTTTTTGTTCTCTGTAGGATTGCATACGTGTGGCAATGACATCATTGCAACACATAGCAGTGACAATGAATGGAGGAGGCGGAGCTTTACAGCTAAAACTGGTGCCATTATCTAGGATTAGAGTGGAGTAGGAGCAGTAAAAATAGGCAAAAGTTGCTATTCATGGGGGAAGAGATTCAAGGGATGCTAGTTAAAAATGCAGGTTTTGGTCCGCTTAAGTAGATGCTGAAGAATGGTAGAGGGCTCAGAGTCTCAGTAATAACCCAGTTTACCTATGCAGCGTGAATGCAACTTACCTGAGCCTGCAATCTGGCCCCTGGTTGGCATACTGGCTGCCAAAATGGCTTTGGCCAGGGCTACAGAAAGATGGCCACCACTCCTATAAGTGAGGACAATGGTAGCTAGTACTGTCAGTGCTGGCATTAGTGTTCTCATTCATGGGAGTGGTAGCCATCTTTCTGTGGCCCCTTCTTGATGCACACTCTACGCCCCCACACACCCGCATCACACATTTAGTTTTTCTTTTGCAGCCCTGATTCTGCCTCTGGGGGCCCCTTGACAGACAGCCCTGCCACCTCCCCCACTCCTCACCCCCAGAGGCAGATTCACCCCCCAAATTTTGGGTTTGTGTCCCCTAACTGAACATTTATTCATACCATTTGGCTGAAGGAACTGACACTTTTCTTGAGAGGTAAGCATATCTAGCCAGTTCTAGCCAGACCCCCCGCTAAGTCAATTGAAAGCTCTGCAGATCCGCTGGATGCAGTAAGGTCTGGCAGGATGCCTCCTCCTGTGGAACAGCTTTTGCAAGGCCACATGCATGGAGCTGTTCCCTTTCCATACACTTCAAAGCACATAGATTAGATGCATCACATAGATTAGACACTGCACCAGGAATAATTGGCCTGCCATTCGCCCTAGCCGCAAGCCACATACAGAATCAGAACCGGGAGGTAAAGAAGCACCCACCCATAGTTTTCTCATTACTGTGACAAGCCCAGAACCTGAGATATATAGATCTTTGGTTCTGATTCATCCCAACCCCCAGTCCTTGGATCCCCCAGATGTGCTGTATCGGTCCCTAACATTTGGCACCAGAACTAGGGCCCAAAGACCTTGCCATCAAAAGTTATGACCAAAAATTCTTCTGAAGATTATCCTGGCTAGGGGCTGAAAGGAGGAGGCAAGAAACTCCTCCCAGGGGGGTGTTGAGAGATGCCCGGCTGAGGGTTAAATGCCAGACTGAGGATTAAAAGCCATGTTTAAGGGTAAAAACTAATTATTGTTTGCCAACTTGCCATTCAGAGGATTCATCCTAGTGATCTTCTGAATAAAGCTGTTGTTGTTGAGATTTAGCCTTGTTCCTGTAGCCCAGCCCATAGATTTTATTCATTCATGCATGACCACCTTTTTTTTTAACGCTGAGGCAAACATGTCTCCCTACCTCTTGTGTCCACCTCTTTAAAAAAAAAAAAGGTCATAAATAAATAAAATCCAGGGGCTACGCTATAGAAAATAAGTCCTGGATCTCAGCAACAAGAAGAGCGCAAGCAATTATTTGTTTTTACACTTAGCCTGAACAACCTGTTTAAAGGCACACAACACACAACAGGGAGCGTGCCTGCACTGGCCATTCACAGATGCCCTGCTAAAAGGATTGCGAGGATATGGCCGCAGTTTGCTTCTCCTTCCAAGAAGGAAAGAAGGTGAGTTTCCAGGCGACATCAGGGGTTTTTACACAGCGGTTTTGGTTTTGGTCCACTTTAAATTAGGCACACAACTGTATTTTATATCAGACTCAGTACAGGGTGTCAATAATCATAGTTCCAGCAGAGGGAGCTCTTCTGCAATGTATGAATACAGCTTCCAGCACTGCTCATACACCTCTCACTGTATACACAGCACTTGTCCTCATGTTCACGTTTATTAGGATTCATATTCATTAATAATTAATCATTTACCTACCCAGGGTTTTTAGTTTTCTGTTTCACGCAACCTGCAATGTATCGAGTGTATTACACTGAAATGCTATTATCATAGCTTCCAACTTTTCAGGGTGGGAAAGAGGGACAATTTGTTAAATTAAGCCACACCCCCTCTTTGATTGATGGATAGGAGATAGGATGTAACAGTTACAACACTTTGAATAAAAGAATGAATCATTTATTGATGCAGATCTGCATGTTACACCTCAACGAGGAACAAATAAGAACTATGAGGAGCAGGGGGGACATGGACTCAAAAGAGGGACAGTCCCTCCAAATCAGGAACACTTGGGAGATATGTATTATACGAGAAAGACAGATGAATAATTTTAACTTTAATACGAAACAACAACCATGTTTAACAAAATGTGAGTTCTCTGTGCATGGGGGTGCGTCCCAATTGCCACTGCCCCCATGTTGTAAGGCACATTAATGTGGATCAAAACCCAAGATTTTTACTATCCTGGATTTTGGTCCTTGCCCCTGGGGCACCCCAATCGGGATGGCCCCGCTGTGTGAAACCCCCCAGGTCCCCAAAACCAACTTATTCTTCCCTGTCTTAAGGCACATGCGCGACCGTTCGTCCAGCCAGCGTGCTCGGATTTGATGACGTCCCTTCGTTTACGCCTTCGTCCAAGGCGAGCGACTCAGGGCGCGCTCTAACTGGGAGCATGCCCACGCCTGCCATTCACAAATGCCTGGTGCGGGCACGTGCCCTGCTAGAGGGATAGCGGGGGTGCCACCGCGGCTCGCACATGCGCCATTGGACCAGAAATAAGTTGGGGAAGCGGGGCAGCCCGATTTTGGATGCGGCGGGGGGAGGGAATTGATTGGCCAGGGAATCTTTTAGATTCCCAGGCTGATCACTGTGGGTTTTGGTTCACTTTAAATTAAATAATCTTACCTTTAAAATGATCCTGCCCTGGAAAAATCAAGCCCTAAAGTTGGCCGATGCAGTGCTGTGTTCCACAGGCCTCCCCTTGGTATCACCAGCAACCATGTGACCGTTGTGGCCAATGGTGGGACTCGATTTTGCCTGGGGAGTGTTGAAAGGTAAGATTATTTGATGTAGTGGGCACTATAGCATGGGGAGGGTAGAAGGCACCGGAAATCAGTATGCCCCCCGTGCACGGAACAACACACATTTTGTAAATGATATTGCCTGTGTCCACTTCATTCTCTGCCTGCCAAGGGGCATACCAGGCCTCAACTCAGCCCCATTATTATTATTCTTTATTTATAAAGCGCCATCACAGTCTGCTGTATAAGGCAAAAATGACAAGAGATAAGACTAGCAAAAAACAAATAATACAACAATGACAACACTGCATATAATAATAAATAATATGATTCAGATGTAACAGAAGAGTAATGTAACACATAGATGCAAGGTGAGCTTACAATCTAAAGGAAAAGGACTGGAGACAGTCGGGTCACAAAGAGTATGTACTAAGCAGGCTCCCAGTGAGTGGTGATAAGATACTGTAAAATGGGTGGATTAAGTCCAGAGGTGTAGCTAGGGGGGAGCAGGTCAGGGGGGCGCCAAAGAAGGGGCCTGAGAACAGGTGGGGGCACCATTTCGAATCTTTGCCCCGGGTGCCAGAAAGTCTTGCTACTCCTCTGGTTAAGTCACATGATAGGCTTGTCTGAATAGGTGGATTTTAAGAGTGCTTTTGAAGGTTTAAAGTGGACCAAAACTATCCTTGGTTCTGGTCCGTCCCCTGGGCACCCTGGTGTGGGATGCTGCATCGCATGCTTTTCTTATCATACCTCGAGGCTGTGCCGCATGCACAAAGGGCGGCGCATCACTTGCATCCTTTTCCATGTGTGCGCGGTCACACCCTCTGTAACTGAATGGCTGTGTGTTGCTGCGCACAGCGGAAGGATGGAAGTGAGCGATGCACTTTAAAGTGGACCAAAACCTAGCATGAACGGCCCGGAAATCTATAAGATTCCTGTGCCAATCAATTCCCTCCCCCCGGGGCATCCCGATTTAGTGTGAAACCCCTTAGGTTCGCGGCTCGGGCATATGCAGTTGGACCGGGAAACGAGGTAAGTGAATGGGGCGATTCACTTACCTCGTTTTCCGGTCCAACGGCACATGCGCGAGCCGCGTCCACATCCCCGCTATGCCTCAAGCAGGACGCGTGCCCGCCCCAGGCATTTGTGAATGGACAGTGCGGGCACACTCCCTGTTAGAGGGTAGGGGGGAATGCGGCCACCTGCGCGCTTGGAGCTGTTGGCCTTAAAAAAGGGTATGTATACTCCATACATCGTGATAAAATTGTATGTATGGTGAATATTGCCAAAGAAGAGAAGAGAGATGAGGAATAACAACAGGAAAGAATAGAATAAGAATTATAAAAGAATAATACAAGCAATATAAAAAAGAAATACAAAGAAACAAAGAATAAAAGGAATGACAGAAAAAAGAAAGCAGGAAAGAGAAAGAAGGAATGGGGGAAAAAGATGGAAAGAAAAAAAGCAAAAGAATATAAGAAATGGAAAGAAACAAAGAATAGAAGTACTGTCAGTAGGACAGTAAGGAAAGAAAAAAGAAAGAAAAGATAGATAGAAGAAGAAAATAATAGAAAGATAGAAGCAAAGACTAGTAGGACTAACAGAAAGAAAGGCTTTCCCAAAGGGCCAATTTGACCCTGGCTGACAGTCCTGCGTAGCAGCTGCCCAGGGTAGAGGGAACAAGATTGGTCGCTTCAAAGTGCATGGGGCCCCTGTCTGGATATGCCCAGTGCTGACGTCTGCCCTGGCCCACCCCTGGCACTTCTGCCTACCTCTACCCACCTCACCTCTGCTTCACCTCTTAGCTACTTACCTCTTGCTGCCTTACCATTTCCGACCTCACCTCAACCCATATCACCTTTTCTCACCTGACCCTAACCACTTCTTTCCACCTCACCTATTCCTGACTCACCACTGCTCATTTCACCTCAGCTCATTTCACCTCTTGCCGCCTCACTTCAGCCAATCACATTTCTTCCCACCTCACATCTACCCATCTCACCTCTACCAACCTCTTTCTGTCTCACCTCTGCTCACTTTACAATTTCCTGCCTCACCCTTTCCCACTTCTTCCAACCTCAGCACTGGTCATATCTGCAAACACAGAAAAGTGCGGGCATTGTTAGAGGGTAGTGGGGGATGTGGCCGTCAGTGCGTCTAGAGTCGCTCGCCTTAGATGAAGGCTTAGACGACGTGATGTCAGTGGATCTGAGCGTACAGATTGGACAAGCAGCCGTGCATATGCCGTAGGACCGGGAAGAGGTGAGTTGACTTCGGCGATCTGGAGGGTTTCACACAGCGGGGCATCCCCGATCGGGGTGTCCCGGGGGCAGGGACCAAAACCCAGGATAGTCAAAATCCTGGGTTTTGATCCACCTTAATGTTCGCACCAGGGCCCCATCACATTTTGTTTCATTACTGCCTAAAATGTAAATCTGACCTTGCAAACAATGTTTGGGTTATGTGTCTACAGCAACATCTGGATGGTGAGAACGAGGTGGAGGAAGAGAATGGAGAGGAGCAGATCTGATCCATATGTGGATATAGGAATGTCCCCCCCCCCCCCCCCCCTTTCAGATTTATTTGGCGGAAGGTCTCTGGGGGTTTCTGTGTCTTCCTGTCCTGGGGCTGACCTCACCCAGACTCCAGACATGAGTCATCAGAAGCGGCCCGTCATATGTGGGCTTCCCCTGGAGCTGCTATCTATGGCTCTGTGGTTCCTTGCATTCACTTTGCATTGCTCAGCAATCTCACTCCTGCTACACAAAGCGTTTTGTTGGTGTCACAATGGTTTGTGGCTTTTCCTTGTAATGTTTTGTATATTGCAGAAAGATGAGAGAGGGGATGGAGGATGGGGGAGGGGTAGAATTCAGTGGTGACAGGGCCTTGGTGTGAACATTAAGGTGGACTAACACCCAGGCTGATCGGCCTGGGAATCTATAAGATTCCCGGGCTGATCCGATCCCTCCCCGCGGGGCATCCAAAATCAGGATGCCCCCGCTGTGTGTAACCCCTCAGGATGCCCAGAAACCTTACCTGGATCCCGATCCAATGGCTCATGCGTGGGTTGCGGCTGCATCTCCTGCTTCTCTCTAGCAGGGCGCGTGCCCGCGCCAGCCATTTGTGAATGCCTGTTAGAGGGAAGCGCGAGATGTGGCCGCCAGCGTGCTCAGAGCCGCTGTCGTTGGAGGGCGCTTTGACGCACATACCACAGCGGCATCCGAGCGCGCTGATTGGACGAGTGCCCGCGCATGCGCTGTAGGAGCGGGGTGAGGTGAATATTTACTCGCAATCTGGGGGGTTTCACATACCGGGGCACCCCGATCGGAGAAGTGGACCAAGACCCAGGATAATCAAAATCCTGGGTGTTGGTCCACTTTAAAGCGGAAGTTTAGTCAAAAAGTGACTCCCCCCGCACCGCAACCCTATCCTGGTGCTGAGGCAGGACGAGGGGTTAGAAAGAAAAAGACCCCTTACCTTATCCAGGGGCCCACGCCACTCTCCCGTCGCTCCGGATCCTGGGCGCTGCCATCTTGCAAGTGAATGGGTGGCGGGAGCCCGCGCGGACCCAGGGGATGCAGCTTTGTGCCTTCTCCGAGGCAGCCGCATAGAGACCGGTGGAGCGGCGCTGGCACGAGGAGAAGGTAAGGGGTCTTTTGCTTTATAAGAAAAAGACCCCCTACCTTCTCCTCAGCCTGTCCTACCTCAGCGCCAGGGTAGGGTGGCAGGATGGGGGAGGGTCACTTTTTGACTAAACTTCCTCTTTAAATGGGGCCCGAGCATGTCCCAAACAGTGCTTTATTTTAACTTTAAGAGGAACATCGGAGTAAAAAGTAAATGTGGGTGATTCCTCCCCATAGGGCCCTGCTTACCTTTTGGATGTCGCCGCTGCCATTCATGGGCACTGTGCAGACGTGAAATTGGGGGAAACTCACAGTACCTGATAGGATGCAAGATGGAGCTGCCCGTCAGGAGGTCGTCCGGAATACGAGGGCCCCAGAAGATGGATGCCCCAGCAAGGTGAGTATTAACTGATTAACTAATGTTCCTCTTTGAACTAGATAAGACTAAAAAAGCCAAAACAAAAGGTGCTGATTTCAAGTGAACACAAATCTGATAAATAAGGTAAAGGAACAACAATGATGGGGCCCCCAGGCCCTTTGTGCCCCATGCATTTGCCCCCCCTTGCACCCCCCCCCCCTTAGTTACTCCCCTGGTTACTAAAAAGTTGCAAACTTTTAGTCTTGTTGAATCCTAATTTTTAATTAGAGTTGTCTAGGTTAACAGAGAAAAATACTTTTATTCTGTATGTACCTGGGTAAAAGAAAACAGAAGATTATGTACTTGGTTATTATACATACCTTCCAACTTGATGGCTAGGAGATGTGAGGTGTAACAGTTACAACAATATAAATATGAATAGGCAAATGAATATTTTATTGATGCAGATCTGCATATTAAACCTCAAAGAAGGACAGAGAAGAACAACGATGGGCAGGGAACATGGACTCAAAAGAGGGACAGTTCCTCCAAATCAGGGACAGTTGGGAGGTATAAGAGGCTATGAGAATCCAGGGCAGCTCTACATCAATATGCAGATCTGCATCAATAAATAATTAATTCCCCTATTCAAAGTGTTTATATTGTTGTAACTGTTACATCCTATCTCCTATCCATCAATTAATGAGGGGGGCGTGGCTTAATTTAACAATTGCCCCTCTTTCCCACCCTGAAAAGTTGGACGGTATGGACTCCAGGGTGGGTTTTGGTCCACTTTAACTCGCCAAGGACCAATTGGGGAGGGGCTCAACGGGGATGTCACAGGCTGATAATGGACTGACAAGGCTGGTGAAATCCTGGGCTGCGTTTTGGCTGCAGTCCGCCCTTGCTGCAAGCTAACGCTTTATGAAGATCGCTCTACCCAAGAGATGTGTCCCAAAACCCGTGACCATTAATCTTGCAGACAAGCTTCTATTTTAGCATCGCCCATGTTACTCCAGATGAGAATAATTTATAAAGCGAATCTGTGATGCAAGTTCTGTTACAGCAGAGACAGTGAGGATCTTTTGCAGAGCTTTAAAAAATGATGAGTAAATTAGCTCTTTCCATTCGTCATCTACCTTCCCCACATCTTGTATCTCTCTGGAGGCTTCATCCCACGAGGAAACTTGCAAAACTTCATCCACTTTTATCTCATATTAAAGGAGAATGTAAAATCTGTGCCGACTGTTACAGAGTTACAGATGGGCTTGGCCTTTAATTGGCCATAAACGGGGACATGAAATTCAGCACGCGGCCCTGCATAGCATTAGTCCTGTTAATGCCGCAGCAGCTTAGAGAAGTGGGAGGCTGAGCTCACTAATGGTACCAACCAGTGGTGGACAGGGGTCAAAAATCAGCCCTGGATTTTACCAGCCCCTGGTCGTCCCGCGAAATCTCTGCTGTGGCCTCCCCACTTCCCACAGCCTTGATGCCAGGGCTATAGCATTGGGGTTCATTGGCTTAGGGATACAGTGGGGCTGGGTACAGGGGGCTGAGAGGGAGTCCAAGGGGGGCAGGAAATGAATGTGGGTGTTAAAAGCAGCAGCCCAACTGGTCCCAGATAAGTGAGGCCCACCGGCATTGTCCAGGCGGGCGATGGGGCACGCTCACGTCATGGCGCTGCATCCCTTAAGGGCGGAATTCGCCCTGAAGAAGTGACGCGTGACGTCACGCAACGAGACGGCTGGAGGTGGAGGTGTCTGCTTACGGGAGCCAGCTTATCATGGACATGTGAGATTTTTTATGGGGCTATATTTGAATTACATCTTCTAATCTTCACTCGGTTTGTCCTCAGCATTTGGCACTTTAGCACTTTTTATCAGTAGAGTTGCACATTAAATTATTATGATTTATTGGTGTTTGCACAGGATTGATTGTCTTATTTATATGAGTATGATCACTGGGAATCATGTATGATCACTGGGAATCATGTATGATAGTCAGTTTTTATGCTCCACTATCATGATTGTCAATTAGAATAGACACTCCATAGCAGCGCCCCCTGGTGTTTGTTTGTAATATATATTTTTAATGTGTTACATGTGTGTTTAGACTTTTTGGCTTTGATT
The DNA here is from genome assembly GCA_027917425.1 of Gastrophryne carolinensis. NCBI lineage: Eukaryota > Metazoa > Chordata > Amphibia > Anura > Microhylidae > Gastrophryne > Gastrophryne carolinensis. The sequence continues at coordinate 391,803,977 of CM051239.1, read as the reverse complement.
ATAATAAAATTAGTTTTACTTCAACATTGATTTTGGGGGGGGGGGGGGGGGTTTGAGGAAAGTTGTGGATTCCTCATTCTACTTGTGTTTATGCTATTGTGTTAACCCCCCTTGTGTGCACACATTTGTATTGTGTGCTAGTGCGGCTAGTAGCCGCATCCCTTAAGGGGACACGCACCGCTAGAGAAGGGTGGCACCCAATTAAACCAATTTATTACTAACCTGGGAAGTGCAAATGCAGGACAATGTATAAGACAAATGTTAAATCACTTAACTGAGACCCCCCTGGATGCCAGTAATCCACCACCATTTCTTGGTCCAACAGCACATGCTCTGATCCAAAAGGAGCCGTTTGCCTTGACTACATAATTTGGCTCTGAGTGGGGAATAAGAGCAGCTCCATCCTCGGGCTGTGTGCGCACACCCACCCCAGCCATTCACATAGGCTGGGACGGGAGTATGCCCACTGCTGGGTATACACCTGCTTTTGCTCCCCATTAAAACCTATGAGAGCCATTTGCCGAATTATATTGTAACACCAAACGGCTCTCATTGGAATGCGCCATTGGACTAAGGAAAGGTGAGTGAATAGTGGCATCCTTGGGGGTTTCACACAGGAGGGAATCCCAATTTGAATGCCCCCAGGGAACAGCAAAAAACAGGAATGTCAAATTCCCATGTTTTGTTCCACTGTATAAACAGAGGTCTTGGTTGGCACACATCTGCAGATATACAATATGTGGAAGCTGCACCACCAAATGCCATGGTGCCTCTGTTTAGGTGCAGACCAACCCCTAGTCTATAAGCCCCCCGGTGAGATAAGATTAAACTAGCAGGTCTGCTGGACATGTAGAGCGAGCACAGCAAGGATGACGCTGCACACTTCCAGAGCTACATTTTTATATAGTGCTGGACCTGGATGAGGTGATGCAGACAGTGGGCAGCTATTCTAACTGTGGGGCTTCAAAATAAGATCGCCTCCTAGGATTTCCCACTAACTGGAACAAAAGTCTATTTTGACGTTTAGTCCAGGTAACATATGTGCTTGGACAGGGAATGTCCTGCTCTAAAGCCTGAAAAGCAACAAAATCCATTATTTACACTATCTTAGGTTTTCTAGGGCATCCCGATTTGTGATGCACCATGATATTGCCAGGAAGTTAAACATATCGGGGTGACCAATGGGGTTTTTCCACAGAGGGGCATCCAATCCCCTGGGGTCTTTTAGAGGTGGGAAAAAAGGGTTTTGTTCCTCTTTAAAGTGGAAGTTCAGTTACCAGGTAACACCACCCTGCCATGGTGCTGAGGCAGGGCAGGTGGTGGGTGGATCTTGGATCCAGCAAAGTCCCTGATGCTCCTCTAGCTGATGCCGGGACCGTGAACAGAGCGGCTTCCCCTGCTATATTTGCTTGCCCATCTGGCCATTCAAGGAATGGTCCACACACAGCAGGGGAAGCTTATCTGTGCAGCAGATCCAAGATGGTGGAGCCCAGCTCTGGGATTGCTGGGTAAACTGCACAATATCCTGGGTGAGTTTTTTTATTGAAAAAGGTACGTTTTCCTAACTGTCGGGCTGGGGAGTATTAGGACTGCTTTAGGGACACTATAGTTATCACTTTCTTATTTACATTTGTCAGCCAATCACGTGACAACCAGCCAACTATTTCGGTTTGATTTGCAAGCCCACATGGCAAACCCAATTGACACCGGCAGTCATGTGAAAGGCAGCTATGCAATGAATGAAGAAGGTGGCTGACTTGACTGTCGCCATTTAATATAAATATATATATATATATATCGTATTTTTCGCTCCATAGGACGCACAGGGTGTGAAGGATGAAAATACAAAAAAGGTATGCTAAAATACACCCAGCAAGCAGAATACCCCCAATTCTCCTTTAACAGGCAAGTGTGACAGATCCCTTCCCCTAATTACCACACTGAGACAGGGCGAAGGGTTAGAACAAAGCTGCCCCTCTCTGCATCAATTGCAGTGGCGCCTTCCTCTGGATTCTGGAAAGAGGTAAGGGGTTGTTTATTCACCCCCCCCCCCCGCCCTGTCCACTTACCTTATTTGCATTCCTGTGCCACTGTGTCCTGCATCTGATTGCCAGGGCTCCTGGAGGATGATCAGATGCAGGACAATCAGCAAGAATAAGGCTAAGGTGAGTAAACTAAATTCGCTCCATAAGATGCACAGACATTTTCCCCAACTTTAATGTGGGTGCGTCTTATGGTAGAGAAATATACAGTACATTTCTTTCATTTGTTTTTCCAGAAATCTAAGATATGGGTTCTAGGTTTATAACATCTTATGATGACAAAAGACAGGGTATCCGCCTTTTATCTCAGCACAGTTCATTAACATTTGTTGTCAAGGAGAACCATATTAGACATTTGGTTTTGTGTACAGGGTTGCTTTATACTTGTCTAGCTCTCCTCTTATTTTTTTAGTAAATGTGTCTTCTTCAGATACTCGTCAGTAAATCATTTAAGAGGTGCTCAGAAGCCAGTGGCTGTCCCTAGACACCTACAAGTATTGAAATAAATACTTTCAATCACAAGAAAAATACTTGACTGGTTAGTGTCAATTCATTCCAGGAATATAATGCATTTCTTATTATTCAGTGACATTTCTGCTCAGCTGGGGAAAAGACCCAGAAACTGCAGAGGGTAGGTACAGTCTACTTTTCCTAGGGGAAGGTGATTAGGGTCTAGAAGTTTGGGGCACTGAAACCATTTTGTTGACGAAACTTAAACCGAACCTTCACCCTGAATAAGAGCTTATCTTATATGTTCTAAGTAAAGGGGGAGGGAGTTGCTCCATTACTATTATTTATACAGGATCTTTCAGGGCCTGGGAACCAATTTACCGCCCAGTTTAACCCTCACATCACTATATAATATTCAGCAAACAGGCATATGAATCCTGTACAGAAACTAGGGGCCTTGGTTTGCATATAATTGCAATCGCATGTATTAAACTCCACGCCACGTCAAGGCGCCCCTTTTGGTGGGGCACAAATGCCTGGTGCAGGCATGCACCCTGCTAAAGGGATAGCGGGGATGTGGCCACTGCTCAGGCATGCACCGTTAAACCGGGAACAAAGGTGAATTTTCGGGCGACCTGGGGAGTTTGACACAGCGGGGCATCGCGAATCTGGATGCTGCGGGGGGAGAGAGTATGCCTGCCCTGGAGTCTCATAGATAGAGTAGGTTTTGGTCCGCTTTAACACACAAAAGCGAAAACATTCTTTTTGTTCCAATAATAATAATTTCTTTACAGAATACTATCAAATTTGCAATTTCTGTCTGCGCAGCCTATAGGGTGCTGCGGCTTCCAAACTATTGTTACCTTATTGAATATAAGTGATGGACCGCACCTATAAAAATGCCCTATTGCATGTGCAGGTCATTTTTTGGAAAGATTACAACATGTTTTATTGTACTTTTTGTGTGTTTAAGTGGACCAAAAGCCAGAATTTTGACTATTCAAGTTTTTAGTCCTTGCCCTGATCCGAGTTGCCCTGCTGTGTGAACCCCCCCCCCCCCAGGTCGCCCAGTCTTACTCACCTTTACCAGGTCCTACGATGCATGTGCGCCCTCTCGTCCAATCAGCACGCTTGGATCCACTCACATCAACTCATCGGTGACTTGGCTAAGACTCGGCTACAGCTGTGTCTTGCTGAGCCGAGCCAAGAGCGCCGGCAGCCGTATCCCCAATACCCTCTAACAGGGTGCCAGCCCACGCCGCTATTCACAAATGTCTTCAGCGCTCCCTGCTAAAGGCACAGCAGGTGGCTGCCGCTGCTCGTGCATGCACCATTGGATCAGAGGAAAAGGTAAGTTTACTGGGCGACCTGGGGGTTTCATACAGTGGGACATCTCAGTCTTATAGATTCCAGGGACTGAGATAGGGGTTGCAATTCACACCCAGAATTGAACTTGCTTCACTAAGTAATTGACATGGCCAGTCTACAAGCTGAGAACAGAGGAGGAAACATACACTGTATTAAAGTAGATCAAAACCCAGCATTTTCACTATCCTGGGTTTTGGTCCAACCCCCCTGGGGCACCCCCTGCAGTGTGAAACCCCTCTTCGCCGAGTAAACTCTCCTCTTCTCAGTCCAATGGGCCATGAGTGGCCGCTCGTCCAATCAGCTTCGCAGGATGAGCAATTTAATATGAGACCTGTGTAGCAGAATGGAACCCCAGCCACCCACATCGGTGGCTGCGGCATCACTCGCTCCCTTCAGCTGTGTGCAGCAATGCACAGAGATTTCAGTTGCGGTGGGTATGTCCACGCATTCAAGGAGGATAGCAAATGATGCAGCCGCCGATCATGTATACGTTGTGGACCAGTCAGACGGGCAAGGATATCAGGCGTTTCAAGGGGTTCACGGAGAAGGGCATCCCAGTTCCGGATGCCCTGGGAAGAGGGAATCAGCCGTTCCCGGAGTCACATAGACGCCAGGACCGGTTTTGGCCTACTTTAAAAAGGCAAAATTGCTGAGCTAGACCAGATGTCAATTTAAGTGAGTATATGTTATTTTTTATTTCTAATGAGATGGCTGGATCACATACATTTGGCGCTTGTGTATTTTTGATGAGATTTTATTACCGGTATGGGAGATTATATCAGCCATATTGCAGGCAGGTTTTTGCTGTCCGTTCCTTCTGTTGAGTGAAAAAATAAAGTCTGCTGTGATCCCGACCTGCCTCTTCTATCTAGTTCCCAGAGCTGAGATACTAAGAATTTCCCCAGGGGAATAATTCCTGCGACGGAGAAACCGAAGCAAACACTAAAGCAGCCGCCACCTCCTCTCATAGAAGACACAGGTTTCCGCAGCATGTGATGCTTTTCACGGCCCCTTGCAATTCAGGGGCAAAAAGTGAATTCTAGATTTCAGCACTCAAGAGCTGATTCAGAACCGTGATACATTTTTTTTCTAACTTTTTGTAATGTTTTTTTCATTTGAATTGTGAGAAAAAAAAATCTTATGATGCTGAATCAGCCCTTATACCTCAGCACTGGAGAGCAGGAGTTAGGGTTGTGTGTCAAAGCGGAGGCCCTTTTGTTCAAATGAGATGCCCTTGCTCATCATGCTTGTATTAAAGATTTGAATTTCTGAATCCATTAAAGCGGACCTTTACCCTGAATAAGAGTCTATCTTATATGTTTCCCACACCCTGTACATACAGATTGCTCACATTAAAAATCATCCTACCTGCATCTACTGCATGTTATGAGCTTTTAAACATCCAAGGTGGCGGCTCATGGGACATCAGGCAGCCTGCAAACAGGAAGTGTCTTCTGACTGTACCGCTCTGTATTCTGGGATTGCTGTCCTTTTCCTGACCCCAGCTCTGCTCTGTCTGTGCAAAGCACAGCTATAACCCTGACCCCTGCACTTTATCCCGCTCTCCTCTCCTCTGTATGTGATGCTTCAGAGGCAAGATGGCGGCGCCTGTATCCTAGAGCCCTGAACAGAGTTGCAGCCCAGTGGAGGAAAGAATAATAAGTGAATAAATACTTAAAATATATTAGATTTAGATGCAGCTACCCCCCTAGCAGGGCCCGTGCCCGCGGCAGGTAATTGTGAATGTCCAGCGTGGGCACTCTCCCTGTTAGAGGGAAGCGGCGGATGTGGTCGTCAGCGTGCTCGGAGCTGCTGCTCTTAGACGAAGCCTTAGATGACGTGACGTCAGCGGCTCTGAGCGCGCTGATTGGATGAATGGCCGCGTATGCGCCGTAGGACCAGGAAGAGGTGAGTTGCCTTAGGCGATCTGGGAGGTTTCACGCAACGGGGCACCCCCGATCAGGGTGCCCCAGGGGAAAGGACCAAAACCCAGGATAGTCAAAATCCTGGGTTTTCGTCCACTTTAAGATGATTTCTACTAGTTTTTTGCAACATCTTTCTGTGCCGACTGCAGTTTCTATGGGTAGGGGAAGGGGAAAAGAAATTGTGGCCTCCTCTGGTTCTGTGAACTTCAATTGGCATTCAGCTTCACCCCCCCCCCCCCCCCCCCTCCACCACAGGGCATGACGAGCTACTTCACCCGTTTGGCCTCATTCACACCAAAGCTGTGAATTGTGATCAATCTCAAGTAAATTGCTTGTTGACTTGGTGTAAACAAAGACAGACCGCACTGAAACAGGGAGACGCGGTGTCATACCTTCTTCATCCCTGAATGTGATCAAGGTCTTATTCATTCATCCACAGCAATAATGTACAAAAAGTGACATCAATGTATTTGACTGTGCATCTATCTACCCTATACCGATTGTTTTACTGAGAGTAAACTAAAACCCATCTTTTTCACTACCATCCCCTGCATCCGTCACCCAGGCCATACCATTTCACTACCATCCCCTGCATCTGTCACCCAGGCCATACCCTTTCACTACCATCCCCTGCATTTGTCACCCAGGCCATACCATTTCACTACCATCCCCTGCATCCATCACCCAGGCCATACCATTTCACTACCATCCCCTGCATCTGTCACCCAGGCCATACCATTTCACTACCATCCCCTGCATCCGTCACCCAGGCCATACCATTTCACTACCATCCCCTGCATCCGTCACCCAGGCCATACCATTTCACTACCATCCCCTGCATCCGTCACCCAGGCCATACCATTTCACTACCATCCCCTGCATCCGTCACCCAGGCCATACCATTTCACTACCATCCCCTGCATCCGTCACCCAGGCCATACCATTTCACTACCATCCCCTGCATCCGTCACCCAGGCCATACCATTTCACTACCATCCCCTACATCCGTCACCCAGGCCATACCATTTCACTACCATCCCCTGCATCTGTCACCCAGGCCATACCATTTCACTACCATCCCCTGCATCCGTCACCCAGGCCATACCATTTCACTACCATCCCCTACATCCGTCACCCAGGCCATACCATTTCACTACCATCCCCTGCATCTGTCACCCAGGCCATACCATTTCACTACCATCCCCTGCATCAGTCACCCAGGCCATACCTTACATATGGTTTTGCCACCCTGTCTTCTCTCCTTTGCAGCAATAGATCTGGCAGCTTCTCCAAAATCCCAGATTTTCAAGGGTTTAAATCAAAGCTCTCAATTAAGTGCTCTGATTAGCCGACACAGCCAAGAGAATGCCAGCACTCGGACGCCCGGCAGCCACCTATCCGCACTGGACAATCAGGGTTTGTTTCCGGTTTAACAGGACAGGACCAGCGATGTGCTGTGGCCTCTCTCATTCTGTAAAACTGGGTTTACAGTATGTCAGAGGAAGCAAGAACCAGTCACAAGTCATGGACATCACTACTAGACTTCATGCTAGTGCTATTTTCTAGACCACTGTTTCTCAACCTGTGGTATGCGTACCCATGGGTGTACTCAGAGATGTTCAGGAGTGAACCCACAGAGGATTAAGGGGGCCACGCACCCTTGAAATGTGTAGCAGTGCTGTGCCGTCTCTCTTCACCCTGTTTTTTTGATGCTTCAAATGGATCAATAAACATACCGGTAAGTTTTATACAAGTGCTGCCATACAGCCTTATTTTAATATGGATTTCAACCATAAGAGAGGAGCTACAGTGAATGGATTCAGATGAGCTGTAAGTATCTTTCAAGTTATGAACCCACAGGGGGTGCTCGACAGGCCTGACAGGTCTGGAATATTATTGTAACAGCAAAACATTATTATTTTTTTCTTTAAAAGTACTTTGACGCCTGTAGCCTACTTACCGTACTTTGGTAATTGTTGAGAACCACTGTTCTAGACAAAAGTTCAGTGCAGAAAAAAAAATGTGCCCTTTCCTCACCAATCCTAGGGTGCTGCTGATGTCCTGTATCAATATGTGCTTTGCTGTGCCTGTACCATAGCAGCAGACAGTGCTATCTTCTCATGGCATATGGCCTGCACCACTGACAGTGGCCCTGAACCATCTGCAGAAAACAGGATTGCTGGGATAGTGGTGCCACCAGTGGCCTTGGAGCACAGGGTGATCACCTGCTTGCCCTCCCCTATAAACAGCCCTGGAGCCTTCGAGTAAAGGTCATCAGGGACCTTATGTGCCTCCTCAGCAGAGTTGATCTATCTGCTGAAGTCACCTGGGGTAAGACCGATATATGGAAAGAGTCTTAACTCCTGAAGGATAGTCTAAAAATGTGAATTCCGACGCCCCATCAGGTTTCAAACAGAATTGACATGCACCCGGGGAAATCTAAAACATCCCAGGGCCGGCCCGGCTGGGTTTTGATCTGCTTTAATATATATGCTTTAATGTATGCACAGAATTGTTCACAAATATCTTCTCCGCAGGCCTAAGATACTGTGATTTTGCAGCTTGGAAACTACAGGCAGCATGCAAGGTTGTGCTTATATGGATGAAGGGCCTGGAAGTGATCTTTAGGCTACGTTCACACCTGTCCAGTCACGTTTGCGGCAGGAATTGCATTTTGCGTTTGAGTTTTTGGCTGCTTTTTTTGTTCGCTTTTGTGTTCATTCTTGCGTCTGCGTTTAAAAAAAATTCCCTGTTCACGGCATGCGGTATTGCATGAAAAAGCGCATTTGCATTCGAGTTTAAAGTGGACCAAAACCCAGCAGGATCAGCCCCGGTAATCTATAAGATTTCTGGGCCAATCCATTCACTCCCCGCAGGGCATCCAAAATCAGGATGTCCCACTGTGTGAAACCCCCCATGACTTCTCTAACCTTACCTGAATCCCGGTCCAACTGCGCATGTGCGGGCTGCATCTCGCGCTTCTCTCTAGCAGGACACGTGCCTACGCCGGCCATTTGTAATGGGCCGGCACGGGCTTGCTTCCTGTTAGAGGGAATCTATAGGAATCCCCTGTCGATCAACCCCCCCCCCCAGGTCGCCCCGTTCAATTACCTTTCTTCCCGGTCCAACGGCGCATATGCGAGCCACGGCCACATTCCCGCTTCCCCGCATCAGCCATCTGTAAATGACCGACGCAGGCACGCTCCCTGTTAGAGGGAAGCGGGGGATCCCGTTTTCCTCCTCTCCGCCGCACCGGAAAGGGTGTGAAAGGTGCTATAGTGGTGCCATTGCTGGATTTTTTTTGCAGTACCACAGTGTCTGTCGCGAAAGCAGAAACGCATGCGGTACAGAGCAGGTGTGAATGAAGGCTTACTGCTGAATTCTGTTATAGTCTTTGCCTACAGCATTTGAAACATACCTCAAATTTCTTTAGAAAAACTTTGCTTTCTAGGAGTGGCTTATTTCTGAAGCCGATGCACTTAAGAGGATGTGGTTTCTTATATATACAATAGATTAGTTTGATTTCTATATTTTCAACTTCATTGCCTATAACTGGGCGTTTGGAGGGCCCCCAGGCTGTTGTTAGTGTAGCCACCTGGCCATTAGCTCACCAGAAGAGCCATGTTCGTTGGCGGCCTTCCATGCCAAAATTAGCTGATGCCTCTTTTTCAGCTAACAGAATGGGCCACGGCAGGTGCTCTAGTAAGATTATGAGTGAGGACACTGGACTCATGAGGGCAGCCATCTTACTGGAGCCCTTGCAGTATCCAACAGGGAGCGTGCCCACGCCGGCCATTCACAAATGCCTGGCGCGGGCATGCGCACTGCTAGAGGGAAGTGGAGGAATGCGTCCGTCAGAGCTACTGCTCTTAGACACGACATGGAACCGGGAATAGTTGAGTTGCCGTGGCGATCGGGGTGCCCCCAGGGAAAGGACCAAAACCCAGGATAGTCAAAATACTGGGCTTTGGTCCACTTTAAACAGCATTGTTTTTCTGTCAGTGGAATCTAAAATGCAAGATGGGTTCCATTGTTGTTAATTAATAAAACTGTCAGGCTAAAATTGAAACAAAACCCACCCAGGCCGGCCCTTTTTTCTAAAAGAATGTAGGGCTGGCCGCTGGCAAGCATGCATCCTGAATGGGGATGCCCCACTGTGTGAAACCCCAGCGCACCCAGAGACACTCACCTTTCCCCGCTCCAATGGCGCATGCTCTCGAGAGCTGTCTGTCGTGACTATGTAATTTGGCAAACAGATCTTATTGAGATAGGCTGGGGCGGGGGTGCGCACGCCTCCGATGATGCGGGGGATGCTCCCCTTTCTAATCAGTGGGAGCCATTTGCAGAATGACATAGTCAAGGCAGACAGCTCTCATGGGACAAAGAGCCCGCACATGCACCATTGGAAGGCGGAAGAGGTGAGTGAATAGCCGCATTCCAAGGGGTTTCACACGTCGAGGCATCTCAATTCGGGATGCCCCAGGGGAACGGATCCAATACCCAGGAGAGTCAAATTTAAAGGGTTCTGTTCTGCTTTAAATTATCACATTAAATTAGCAAATTAGCATAACACTAAGTAGCATAATAAAAGATAATAAAATTATGCTGCTGAAAATCTGAGCAACTTTGCCCGTCTTTCTATCACAATTTGCCTTGGAAATAAATTGTACTAATATCTTTTTTTTTTTTGCTGCTGTCAGGCTGAATATACTGTAAGCCAACACCACTTTTACAGGCGATAAGAGCTGCATAAGCAAAGGAACTTACAGTCTGCACATAGAGTTATACTGGCAAAGTCGTTATACAGTTGATACCTAACCTGAATGTATGTATGAGCTCTTTGTAAATCACCCATTCCCATAGGCAGTGTGCCATTCCCTCCTCCAATTTCAATAGGCAGTGTGGCATTCCCCCCTCCCATTCCCATAGGTAGTGTGGCACTGCCTTGCTGGGGAGTTTAAATTCCTTTTTTTCTGCCACGTTGTTTTAGTTAACAGGCCTGTACCATCCTTTTGTAATTCTGCCAATGGCTGTGTAGCGATAACCCTTATCGCCGGAGGGCTTCACCGCCCGAGACGTCCTTTTCCCAATCGTAAGAGGTGCTGCTGGAATTCCAGAGTCGTCCGTGAGGAAACAGGAACAGCCCTTACAAGGGCAAGTGAATTGTAATATAGCGTTTCCCCCAATAAGAGACAGAACTCAGTATTGAGGGTGAAGATGAACTGAACTTTATTAGTGCCACACTGGGCCTTATATACACAAGTCTCCATTGCATGACACACACACACCGACCAATAGCAGCAGGGCACACAATCCCTCAACTCTGTCGGTGACGCAATCAGCAATACAATAGACGTCTGTAATACACTCAATCCGAACAATGCCATTGTCTGTGACGTAATCAATCAATACAATGGCAGTCAGAACAATGAATAACGTAATCAATCAATACAATGGCAGTCAGAACAATGAATAACGTAATCAATCAATACACTGGCAGTCTGTAACATGCTTAAGAAAAGGAAAGTAATGAACCTGTGTAAAGTCAGGTAAGGTAAGCCTGGAGGCCCTCTGACCCCAAGTATACTCCGGGTCCAACCCTGGTAAGGTTGCTGGGTCCTGTGGGCCATGTATATCTGGTGTGCTTCAGTGCCTTATGGCCAATTGAGACCATTCTGAGTCTCTCGCTGTATCATGACTGATCACAGACTTCAACTCGGGTCAGGTCGACCCTAATTTATTTACTTACTAATTTACTATTTTATAAGATTTTCTGCTGTCCTCAAACAAGGTAAACTGTTTATGACCACCTCCTGTGATGGCTGCTCCTCTTAGAATTGTGCTGCACAATGTGAAGGGCTTTAACTCTCCACTGAAGGAGCAAGACTTTCCAATATTATAAGATCTGCAGGGCAGACATCCTATGCCTGCAAAAAATGACTTTTTTTTACCCACCTGTTAAAGTGGCCCAACACCCTTCTGGTCCGATCCCTCCCCGCGGGGCATCCGAAATTGGGATGCCCCACTGTGTGAAACCCCCCAGGACACCCACTAACCTTACCTTACTCCCGGTCCAACGGCGCATGCATGGGCCGCGGCCACATCTCGCGCTTCTCTCTAGAAAATTAGGAACAGCTGAGTTTCCATTCTAACAACTAAATTTGGAAAAAAAATCCACTGAGATTAAGAAGCCATTAGATGACCTGAGAATCTAACTCAATCTTCCTTTAAATGATCAAGCTGAGAAAAGGATAAGATGGATTAAACAGAGGATTTATGCAAGGGGCAATAAGCCTGACTTCATGTCAGTCAGATGTTTGAAACCAGAACATTTGCACCCCAAGCCACTTCAGATAAATTTGCATAATAGAGTCAGCGCCAACCCCAAAAAGACTCGTGGGTGAGATGGGCCCAACTTCCACTTTCTCTACAAAGTTTGCAGGATGGAAGGCTGAACGCTTCCCTGGGATGATGCTGGCGGGGTTCCCACATTCTCCCTTTGGACAGGCCTTGTTTTTGAGGAGATGGAGCTGCAGGCTGAGACAGAGGGAGACTCAGGTGTTTGCAGGTTTTTCTGGTAGTTCTGCCACTGCAGCTCATGTTTTGCTTGCAGATGTCTGGTCATGCACGAGATGCAGAAATGATTGGCAGCTTTCCCTCACTTCAGCGGTTGTTGGCACAGTTTGCAAATGACCTCTGTGTTGTCCGTTGTGGACTGGGTGAAAAAATGCCACACTGGTGATATCCTGTGAGGCTGCTTTGGCGAGCTCAGTTCCTGGGTGTGGGGGGCAGTGGTGGCAACGGGCTGACTGCTGAGGGTTTGCACCTTTCTACTTCTGTAGGCTGCCTCCTCCAAACTGTGATGGCCTTCAGTCCACGTAGGGTCTAGGACCCCGTCATCCTCTTCCACCCAGTCCTCCCTGCTAGCTTCCCTCTCAGCCTCAACAGCAGAAAACTGCAGCAGTAGGCACTTGGGTCTCAATATCATAATATATAATATCAGGGTGTCCTGTAATGGTACGCTGGCCAGGTTCTCATTCTCTCACAGATGCTCTTGAGCATCCATAAAAGCCCTAGGTCTGCAACTGGGACAGGTGGATGGCTCATGGTATCCCAGCAAGGCGTGTCATCATAGAGCATTATTGACTTAATGACTTTTTGCTGGGACTGCCTTGCAGGTTTTACGGGGGCAGAGGTAGGGCGCTCTGCACTCTGGGCTGCAGTGAAGTGGGTGTAAGAATATCCATTGAAACTGGTAGCACTGCATGCAATGTAATCTATGACTACCCCAATTTGCCAGCAGTACGGGGGCCTACAAAAATGTGCTACAAATCCAGGCTCTGCTTGCACCAGAAGAAGGTGTAGCAAGCATGGATGAAAGATATCCTCTCCCTGCAGCACCAACGTCAGGATGAGCATCAGCTCCATTACCAGCAGCAGCACAACATCCCTGTCCCTTTTTGCTGCTTTCTGTATTGTTAGACGTCTGCTGTTACAGCAACACAGATAGGTTTGGTATAAGGGGACACTCTCACCCCAGTCTTTACAGACAGGGTTGGTATATGGGGGGTACACACTCAGCCCAGTCTTTACAGCTAGGTCTGCTATAAGGGTACATAATCACCCTGTTAATTACAGCTAGGTTTGGTATATGGGGGTACACACTCACCCCAGTCTTTACAGATAGGATTTGTATATTGGGTACACACACCCCCCAGATAGGTCTGCTATAAGGGTACACAATCACACATTTAATTACAGCTAGGTTTGGTATATGGAGGTACACACTCACTCCAGTCTTTACAGCTAGGTTTGGTATATGGGGTACACACTCACCCCAGTTGTCACAGCTAAGTCTGCTATAAGGGTACACAATCACCCTGTTAATTACAGCTAGGTTTGGTATATGGGGGTACACACTCACCCCAGTCTTACAGCTAGGTCTGCTATAAGGCTACACAATCCCCCCCGTTAATTACAGCTAGGTTTGGTATATGGGGTACACACTCACCCCAGTCTTTACAGCTAGGTTTGCTATAAGGATACACAATCACCCCATTCATTACAGCTGGGTTTGGTATATGGGGGGTACACACTCACCCCAGTCTTACAGCTAGGTCTGCTATAAGGGTACACAATCCCCCCGTTAATTACAGCTAGGTTTGGTATATGGGGTACACACTCACCCCAGTCTTTACAGATAGGATTGGTATATTGGGTACACACTCACCCCAGTCTTTACAGCTAGGTTTTATATAAGGGTACACAATCACACCATTCATTACAGCTGGGTTTGGTATATGGGGGGTACACACTCACCCCAGTCTTACAGCTAGGTTTGCTATAAGGGTACACAATCACACCATTCATTACAGCTAGGTTTGGTATATGGGGTACACACTCACCCCAGTCTTTACAGCTAGGTCTGCTATAAGGGTACACAACCCCCCGTTAATTACAGCTAGGTTTGGTATATGGGGTACACACTCACCCCAGTCTTTACAGCTAGGTTTGCTATAAGGGTACACAATCACACCATTCATTACAGCTGGGTTTGGTATATGGGGGTACACACTCACCCCAGTCTTTACAGCTAGGTGTGGTATATGGGGGTACACACTCACCCTGTTATTTAAAGCTAGGTTTGGTATATGGGGGTACACACTCACCCCAGGCTTTACAGCTAGGTCTGCTATAAGGGTTCATACAATCACCCCAGCGCTTAGAGCTTGATGAGGAATAAGGTGACACCAAGACTCCAGTAGCCAGAGCTATTAGTGCAGTAGTAGTGACGACCCCCTGTCCAACCCACCTCTAGCCCTGAAAAGGGCAGTTCTTTTAAACCAGAATGCCTGTCTGTCCCTAAACCACTGCAGCAGGAACGCCTCCTTATCTAAAACAGTGCTGCAAGATGGCGCTAAGACTGCTGGTGGGTTTGTTTTTTGTGTTCGGCTCCAGGAGCTCGAACCCACAGAGTTTGGTACGGATCCGAACTTGTGGGTTGGATTCGCTCATCACAAGTCATAAGGTCTATGTATGTGCTGCTTTTTCTCAATAAAAATGTACAATCCCAAATCCAAGTCAGCTCCAAACCACTTTCCCCAATTAATCCCCTCACAAGGTCATAGGAAGATGCCTACTTCCAGAAGTACATTTGCAAGAAAAGGAAATATCCAGTGAGTAAGTTTAAATACAGAAACACTCACTTGTATTAGGTCCGTAGATCCTCATAAAAGGCAACCCCTTTCACCATACAAACGTGTCCATGACAGGTTCAGAAAGTCCACGTTTCAGGCAGATCTAGTACCTAAATCATGTCCTGATTAAGAGCTAGATCTGCCCGAAACGCGTGGATGTTTCTGAACCTGTCATGGACACGTTTTTATGGTTTGGTTTATCTTTTCTCTCAATAAATGTATTGAAAGATAAAAATGACAATTACAGAAACCAATGGACAAATTATGTAAATAACCCAACAGCAAAAGGGAACCAATGAGTTTGGGCTCTAGAGAGTCCAATGTTCGATCAAATCCTAAAGTTTGTCAGCTTGACACTGCTCCGAAAGGAAGTCTTTCCCAGATGTTAAAAGGAGTGGGTCTACCTGCCATCACCACCTGCCCTTATACCCCAAAGAAGAGAGTCCTCTTACCCTCTACTATGAGAGAAGGCCATTTTAGTGTCACCAACCTTTCTAGGAATATTCAAATATTATTTCGTTATCTGCTTAGCAAATTGCAGGAGGAGGGGGAAGAGTGTTGACCCCATGCCCTGGACACAATGGTCAGCTCAATCACCCTGGCAGGTTATCATTGGTAACCTTACTGCTTCATGGACCTCCTGTTATAAAGGATGCCTTAGTTTATGTTCCTATGTCACTTAGGGGTTTGTCACCAGGTACGAGGGGGAGTGTGGGAAACGCAAAGGTGAGGGAGCATAGGTAGGGGGGAAAGGAAAGAGTGAGACACATATAAAGTTACAGGTAAAACACATATATATATATATATATATATATATACAGTATACATACCTACATATACGCTCCAAAGGTGTCACACTTACCTTTTTGGAGATTTCTAGTTAAATGTATTTGCAGGATGCCAGAATAGGCTTACAGAGCTGGTGTTTTGATATGCAATGCCTCCCACAATCATATATTTTTTGATTGAGGATAATCTAAAGGTTTTCTAATAGAGTTGTGGTCAGGAGAGGATGGTGACCACACCATGAGTTTCTCTCCTTCCATTACAGAAAGATTAGTTAACGTCTATAGATATTTCTATGGGTAGAATCTCTGGGTTCAAGCTGTCTGGGTTCAAGCGAGGGTGGTTAAGATAATTCCACAAAAGAAAAGAGATGAACAGTTGATACATTAATTTTCATGAGTCCCACGGAAGTAAACCCTGACGTTGCGGGCCAACCTGGCCCTTCCTCAGGTAGAAGGAAAAGTCCCTCTTCTCCTTTCATTCCTATAGCAGCCAATGACTCAGGGGTATTCTTTGCAGCATGAGATGATTTTGCTATGGAGCCAAGGGGCCAGTCAGAAACTCTATATACTCATTCTCACGCCTTCAGGGACCCTAAAGAGACCTACCATCTCTCTCCCCAGGATTTAGGCCCAAAACATGACAAACGGTACCAAACCAATTCTCATCCCCCAACCCCTTCCCCCGTTCCTACCTGCCTGGGTACCTTGGGCCATGCAACCGATGCCCAGCTTTTTTTAAAAAAACACAGAGTCCATGCCCCCTGCCAATTTTGAGAATGACTGATCTCAAGAATGCCAGCTGATGTGATCAGCCCACTAGCCCCATGACTGTCTTCCCTCCCCTGGCCTATCTGAATGGCTGGGCATGGAAGCAAGCCCCAGCTACAGGGAAGTCGGGGGTGCGGCCGCAGGCAGCAGAAGTGCAATTGAAGATGAGCTTGGACAAAAGTTGGTGGGACAAAAACAGTGGGGCACGGCCTGTCTGAGAGGAACAACACCCAGATGTCATTTCCCTTTAAAGAGGAGCAATGAACCCCGTCAAGAATGTAAGCTCTCCCTCTCTAAGGGGCATCTCGAATTGGAATGCCCTGGTTTGTAATTCCCCCCCCCCCCCCCCCCAGATTTACTCACACCTCTCTCTCGCACAGCTAGAGGTGGGCAGGGATACGCTCCATTTAGATTTAATTGCCGTCAGTATGACAAAGGAAACCTGAATCGTATGAGCACCACTGATTGGTCCATGTGGGAACCATGAGGAGCTGAGTTTTAAAGTGGACCAAAACCCAGGATTTTGACTATCCTGGGTTTTGGTCCTTGCCCACCCATCGGGGATGACCCGCTGTGTGAAATCCTCCAGGTCGTCCGATCTAACTCACCTTTCCCCGGACCAAGGGCGCCTGCGCTTCCTCTCTTCCAATCAGTGAGCTCAGATCCGCTCCCCCCTTCGTCTAAGAGCTCATCTAAGTCAAGAGGATCCAAGCGCGCTGGCGGCCACATCTCCCCCTACCCTCTAACAGGGAGTGTGACAGCGCTGGCCATTCAGAAATGCCTGGCGCAGGCATGCTCTGTGCTAAAGGGATAGCGGGGATGCGGCCACTGTAACAGGAAAGAAGGTGAGTTTCCAGGTAACCTGGTGGGTTCTCACAGCGGGGCATCCCAATTCTGGATGCCCTGGGGGGGGGAGCGAATCTTTCCAGGACCGTTGGGGTGTGGGTTTTGGTCCACTTTAAATGGACCAACACCCAGGATTTTGACTATCCTGGGTTTTGGTCCACTTCCCTGGGGCCCCCCGATCGGGGGTGCCCCGCTATGTGAAACCCTTCAGATCACCCGATTCAACTCACCTCACCCTGCTCCTTTGGAGCATGCATGGCCGCTCATCCATTCAGCGCGCTCGGAGCCGCTGAGCTATGTCCGTCAAAGCAGCGTCAAAGCTCAGCGGCTCTGAGCGCGCTGGCGGCCGCATCTTGCGCTTCCCTCTAACGTGCACGCACCCTGCTAGAGAAAGGCGCGAGATGCGGCCGTGGCCCGTGTATGCGCCATTAGATTGGGATCCAGGTAAGATTTGTGGGCATCCCGGGGGGTTTCACACAGTGGGGCATCCTGATTTTGGATGCCCCGCAGGGAGGGATTGGATCGGCCCGGGAATCTTATAGATTACCTGGCCAAACAGGCTGGGTGTTGGTCCACTTTAAAGCGGACCTGCACCCTGAATAAGAGCATCCTGTACATAGAATGCCCACATTTAAAATCATCCTACTGCATGTTTTGAGCCTTTAAACATCCAAGATGGCAAACAGGAAGTGTCTTCTGACTGTGTTGCTCTGCATTCTGGGATTGCTGTCCTTTCCCTGACCCAAGCTCTGCTCTGTCTGTGCAAAACACAGCTATAACCCCACCACCTTCACTTTATCCCACTCTCCTCAGTATGTGTGGTGCTTCTGAGTCAAGATGGCGGCGCCCGTATCCTGGAGTCCTGAACAGAGTTATAGCCCAGTGGGGGAAAGAAGAAAAAGTAAGTAACTAAAAACTTAAAATATATAAATTTTAGAAGCTGAGGAATAGTTTTTTAAGGGTTTGGGCTTTTCATTAAATGATGCTGAAGGTCCACTTTAAGGCAATCTCGGGGATACAGAGTAGGGCATCCCCAATGCCTGTCATAGAGGAACAAAGCATGAGAAAGTTAAATGTTTGGGTTTTGTGTCTCTTTAACAAGATAAATGTGCAGGAGCGTATCTATAAAGGGAGAAGCGGATGCCACCAAACTGGGGTCCAAGAGGTCAGAGGGCCGATCATTGTTGCTCACTTTTACCATCATATAAAGAAGTGCAATGTGCCTCTGCTGATTCAGTCTTTTAAAGTTTACTGCATGAGCCTTGAAAAGACCTCACTTAAAGTGGACCTTCACCCTGAATAAGAGCCTATCTTATGTTTCCCACACCCTGTACATAGATTGCCCACATTAAAAAGCATCCTTCCTGCATCTACTGCATGTTATGAGCCTTTAAACATCCAAGATGGCAGCTCATGGAGCATCAGGCAGCATGCAAACAGGAAGTGTCTTCTGACTGTGTTGCTCTGCATTCTGGGATTGCTGTCCTTTCCCTGACCCCAGCTCTGCTCTCTCTGTACAAAGCACAGCTATAACCCACCCCCTGTACTTTATCCTGCTCTCCTCTCCTCAGTATGTGTGATGCTTCTGAGTCAAGATGGCGGCGCCCGTATACTAGAGTCCTGAACAGAGTTGCAGCCTGGTGGGGGGAAGAATGATAAGTGACTAAAAACGTGAAATATATTAATTTCAGATGCTGGGGAATAGTTTTTTAAGGGTTTGGGCTTTTCATTAAAGTGGACCAACACCCTCCCGTGATTGGCCCGGGAATCTATGATTCCCGGACCGATCAGCCACCTGACTGCGTGGCACCGTGATCGGGGGTGCCCCGCTGTGTGAAACCCCCCAGAAACCCCTACCTGATCCTCGATCCGCGCGTCCCTCTAGCAGGACGCGCACCTGCGCCGGCCGCTTGTGAATGGCCGGCGCGGGCACGCGCCCTGTAAGAGTGACGCGCGGGAGGTGGCGGCAGGCGCGTTCTTGTCCGTCGCTGCCTCTCGCTTGTCCTTCGGCGGGGATTGGACGGCGTGGTCACGTGGGAGAGGTGAGTTTTTGGGGCTTTCTGGGGGGTTTCACACAGCCCCGATCGGGGTGCCCCACCGAAGTGGACCAAAACCCAGGATAGTCAAAATCCTGGGTGTTGGTCCACTTTAAATCATGCTGAAGGTCCAGTTTAACAAGCTAATGTGCAGGAGCGTATCTATAAAGGGAGAAGCGGATGGCATCAAACTGGGGCCCAAGAGGTCGGAGGGCCCGATCATTGCTGCTCACTTTTATCATCATATAAAGAAGCGCAATGTGCCTCTGCTATTTCAGTCTTTTAAAGTTTACTGCATGAGCCCTGAAAGGACCTTCAGCATGATTTAATGAAAAGCCCAAATCCTTAAAAAACTATTCCCCAGCGTCTAAAATTAATATATTCTAAGTTTTTAGTCACTTATTATACTTCCCCCCACCGGGCTGCAACTCTGTTCAGGGCTCTAGGACACGGGCACCGCCATCTTGCCTCAGCTGCACCACATATACGGATGAGAGCGGGATAAAGTGCAGGGGCAGATTATAGCTGTGCTTTGCTCAGGCAGAGCAGAGCTGGGGTCAGGAAAAGGACAGCAATCCCAGAATGCAGAGCGACACAGAAGACACTTCCTGTTTGCAGGCTGCCTGATGCTCCATGAGCCACCATCTTGGATGTTTAAAGGCTCATAACATGCAGTAGATGCAGGTAGGATGTTTTTTAATGTGGGTAATCTGTATGTACAGGGTGTGGGAAACATATAAGATAGACTCTTATTCAGAGTGAAGGTCTGCTTTAACAAGTTAATGTGCAGGAGCGTAACTATAAAAGGTAAAGCGGATGCCAGCAAACTGGGGCCCAAGAGGTCGGAGGGCCCGATCATTGCTGCTCACTTTTACCATCATGTAAAGACATTTGTCTTTTACTGTATGAGCCTTGAAAGGGCCTCACTGAAAGGACGCACCAGGGCCCTTTAGTGACGTCACAGCCAATGTGTTCTAGTTATAGCATTGTCCCTGCACCAGTCAGCAGAGAACATTTCTGACAACGGTAACCCCCCTCTCCCAGCTGTTGCCTATTGTCATGGAGACATCTGGCAGCGACCACACATCCCGCCCCGGCCCCTCCTGCCCCCTGTGTGTGGCCGCTCTGTCTGCCCAGCTGCCTCCGCTCCTATCAGCGCTCCCCGCTTTCCCCTCGCTACTCGCTCAGCCGCCAGCCAATCAGAGAGCACCTCCCAACCCTCACTACCGCTGCCTGCAGTAACCTCTGCGTGCCCATTGGCTCTCCGCGTACTACAACGTCCATTGGCAGTGAGTGGGCAGATGGGCGGGGCCTACCGCAGCAGGGAAGTGTGTAGCGCTGCCCGCAGCATCCGGTGTATACAGCGAGCTGATCCGTTACCCAGCGGAGCCCGGGCCGGAGGTGAGTGAGTGGCGACTGTGGCCCCGGTACCGCCTCTATGTGGCCTTCCTATCCCCGGCATCCCCCGCACAGTGCCCGGAGGGGGGGTGATGGCTTAACCCCTTACTGCCCGGAGCAACCTATTGTGTATTTATCCTGTGTGTGTGTTAGTTATAATATATATCGATCTATATATCTATAGTATATGTGTGTGTGAGTTATAATATATACCGGTATATATATATATATATATATATATATATATATATATATATATAATTATCTACAGTATATGTGTGTATGTTGTCCCAGTGACATTCTAATGTTATCCTATGGAATAACCATTTTTTGCCGAGCAACCTATTGTGTATTTATCCAGTGTGTGTGTTAGTTATAAAAAAAAATATATATATATATATATATATATATATGTGTGTTATGTTGTCCTACGGAATAACCATTTATTGGCCACTTACAAGCCTCTAATAGAATCAGCAGTGCTATTAGATTCCTGTTTAACCCCATACTGCCTTTGTGATATTCTAATAAGGACTGTTAACCATTTATTGACTAGTGAGTTTTCTAAAGGGTTGTTATAGAATCGGATTATCCTGTATTCTCAATAGATCCATATTTAACCCTATACAGCCCATCTGGTTTTGGTCCACTTCGGGGGGCACCCCGCTGTGTGAAACCCCCCAGAAAGCCCCAAAAACTCACCTCACCACGCTCCCACGTGACCGCGCCGTCCAATCCCCGCCGACGTCCAAGCGGGTGACAGCGACGTCCAAGACAGCGCGTCCGCCGCCGCCTCCCGCACGTCACTCTTACAGGGCGCGCGCCCCGCGCCGGCCATTCACAAACGGCGGGCGCGCGCACGTCTAGAGGGACGCACGGGAGGCGGTAAGGTTTTTTTTGGGGGGTTTCACCCCGCGGGACATCCTGATCTCGGATGTCCCGCGGTGAGGGAGGTGATCGGCCCGGGAATCTTATAGATTCCTGGGCCGATCACCCCTGGGTGTTGGTCCACTTTAAACATAACCCAGTGCAGCCAATCTTTTAGATTCCAGGGCCGGCTCCAGGCATTTTGAATTGGGATGGCCTGCTGTGTGAATTCCCCCAGGTCGCTGGTATTCTCTTACCTTTCCCTGGTCCAACAGCACATGCGCAGGCTGTCTTCCAATCAGAGCCGTATGTCATGCCTATATCATTTAACAAACAGCTCTGATTGTTTACAATGGGGAGCGAGAGCTGCTGCATCCCCTGCATTCTCATAGGCTGGGACGGGAGTATGCAAACCTCTGGGATGCGACCACTCACGCTTCGTATTGAAACCTTTTAGAGCCTGCGCATGCGCCATTGAACCAGGAACAGGTGAGTTGTACTGTGCAATTTGTGGGGTTTCACACAGCGAGACATCCCAAATTGGAGGGGTGTTGTTTTTTAAATGGACTTCTGCTTTAAAGTGAAACATTTCAGGTCATGGAGAGTTGGTAAAAAGTCCCCAGACCTGGCTTGCCTGGCCCCCTGCCCCTCCGGTTTACAAATAGTTAATGTTAACTTAACATCCCCCTTCGCATCACGCGCGCCATCCCTCTGTTCCCCTGTTGTCCTCTGTCGGGCAGCACCATCATGGAATCCAGACATGCACATGCGCCGCCTCTCAGATCTCACGCATGCGCAGTGTCATTGCATAGGCTGCACGAGATCTGAGAAGTGACGCGGGGCATGTGAAGAGAGGACGGCTACAGCTAAGGCCGGCTAAGCCTGAAGCCTTCACTCTGGGATGGCTAAAGGGGGGTGGAAAGGGGCCAGGAATACTGCCAGATGTCAGTGTTTTAGATAAGGTCGACATCCAAAAGGCAGTGAGGGAGGAATGTTTAAAGTGGACCAACACCCAGGATTTTGGTCCACTTCGGCGGGGCACCCCGCCGCCTCCCGCGCGTCACTCTCGGCGCGCGCCGCGCCCCCCGCCGACCATTCACAGAGGGCCGGCGCGGGCGCGCGCACGTCTGCAGGGGCGCGCGGGAGGCGGCGGAAGCGGCGGCGGATCAGGTAAGATTTTTTGGGGGTTTCTGGGGGGCCGATCACCTCCCACCCCGCGGGACATCCGAGATCGGGATGTCCCAGCGGGGTGGGAGGTGATCGGCCCGGGAATCTTATAGATTTCCGGGCCGATCACCCCTGGGTGTTGGTCCACTTTAAAGAGGAACATCAGAAAAGGTCTGATGTTCCTCTTTAACTCTGTATTACCCAATATTCCAAATGGATGCCTGTGTAACCTTTACCCCCCCCCCCACCTTATTGTTTCTTCATTTTAATCAGGGGTGCAGAACAAAACACGGGATTGTCAAAATCCAGGGTTTTGTTCCACTTTAAAATAGAAGGCTGTAATTTCAGATCGGACCCCCATCAATTAAAGCCCACCCAGGGCATCCCAATACGGCATGCCCCTTTTAGGTTCCAGTGCTGACCCACCCGGGTTGGGATGCCCCGCTGTGCCGGGTAAACTCGCCGTCTCCCCGATCCAATGGCACATGCGTGAGCAGCGTCGCTTTCTGCTATACCTGTAGCAGGGTGTGCACCCGCGCCAGGTATTTGTGAATGGCAGTGGGGATGCACCTGCTGGCACCCTTGGGTCCACTTGGCTAGACGATTCTTAGACGAGTGGGCGGCAGATGATCCAAACGGGCTGATTGGACAAGAGGCCGTGCATGCGCCAGGGAAAGGTGAGTTAGAATGGGTGACCTGGGGGGTTTCACACAGTGGGACACCCCAGATCAGCGTGCCCCGGGGATAAGGACCAAAAACCCAGGGTAGACAAAATCCTGGCTTTTGGTCCACTTTAACCCTAATGGCCCATTTCCTCAGATCAATTTTTGTTGTGTAAATGGACCATAAACAATCCTGTTATAGGACCTACCTACCTTCCACCACCCCCCGAATTATATATAGGTGCCTGTAATATATCTAGAGTCAGCTGACGCTGTTGCCCCCCCATACAGCCCAACTGTCAACGGGCCTAACACACCCTTCCTTTATTGTCTAATAGGTTCTATATAGAAGCCTGTAATATGTATACATTGATAAGCTGACCCCGACGAACATTCATTTTTAGGCCTTATTGGTTAACTCTGTATTCCCTATGCCTTATTGCTTCTTAATTTATATATATAGAAGCCTGCAAATGTGTGCAGTCAGCTGACCCCTTCCCCACCCAATATTAATTTATAGACCACATCGGGTAACCCTGTATTCATAACAGATCCCTCTTTAACGCTATGCAGCAGTGTTCCCCCTAACCCTCTCCTCAAGGCCCGCTAACGGGTCATGTTTTGTGGATCTCTTCATAGCTGTCTTTTTAGCTCTGTCTGAGCATTAAGCACTTCACAACATTTTCCAGCCTTAATTATTTCCAGAGCCAGCAGCATGTAGTTAAACCAGATGCACCCCCTGTGCTAGGAACAACACACCCGTTTGTGAGGGGGCATCCCAATGTCTGGTTCCCCCCTGTGCCTTAACCCCATTAAACCAGAGACCTTTCTCCTTTGTTCCCCGGTGAATTGAGCACTATCAGGCTCCAGGGACACTCATTTCCTCTCCTCTGCCTAATGGAGATGCCCCGCTGTGTGAAACTACCTGTTCCTATCCAACGGCACATGTGTGGACGCACTATGCTATACCTTTAGCCAGACCTGTGCCCCCCCCCCCCCCCCCCCCCCCGCAAGGCATTTGAATAGGTGGCGTGGGCATGCCCCCTGCTGGAGAGAAGGCTTCAGTCGGCCCTTAGTTAATTCTTAGTTGAAAAGGGTGAATGGAGCTGAGTGCGCTGATTGACTGTGCGCCCGGAGAAAGGTGAGTGTGGGACCAAAACCCACCGCGATCTATAAGATTCCAGGGCTGATCGATTCCCTCCTCCCGGGCATCCAAAATCGTGATGCTCCGCTGTGTGAAACCCCCCGGGTCGCCCCATACACTTACCTTGTTTCCCGGGCCATGTGCGAGCTGCGGCCGCATCCCAGCTAGAGGGAGACCCCTCTAGCAGACCGCGTGCCTGCACCAAGCATTTGTAAATGGCCGGCGCGGGCATGCTCCCTGTTAGAGAGTAGTGGGGGATGCAGCCGCCAGCCGCTGGCCTTAGACGAAGGCTTAGACGACATGACGTCAGTGGCTCCAAGCGCGCTGATTGGACAAGCGGCTGCGCATGCACCGTAGGACTGGCGATCTGGGGGGATTTCACTCAGCGGGGCACCCCTGATCAGGGTGCCCTGGGGGAAAGGACCAAAACCCAGGATAGTCAAAATTTAAAGAGGAACATCAGATGCCCTGGAGTCTAAAAGAATCCAGGGCCATCCGAGTTCCACTCCTTGGGGCATCCTGAATTGAGGTGCCCCACTGTGTAAAACCCCCTTAGAAACCCCAATTCCCTCACATTGTCCCTGAGCCCTCGCAACGTCTCTGTGCCACGACCACATTCCAGCTCGCCCACTAGCCGTGCATGCACCCCCGTCTGGCCTTTCAGAATGGGAGGCACGGACACACGATGGCTAGGAGGTGTGTAGGGGATATTGCCGGCGGCGCACGTGGCTCCCTTTCCGTCAGCTTAGCCTAATGAAAGTGAGCACGCTTATTGGTTAAGCAGACGGCTCAGCCAATCAGCGTGTTCGTTCTCGAGTCTGCACTGTGGGAGCGTCAGGAAGGTGAGTGAAAGGAGCAACCTGGGGGGGGGGGGGGGGATACACACAGATGCTCCCAACTGAGAAACAGCACACCGAAATGTCAAAATGAGGTGTGTTGTTCCTCTTTAAGCCTGTGATCATGCACGCTGCTGGGGATGCCCCTGTTGCGCTCCCAATTGCTGAAGCTCTGCATGCAAACGGAGCCGGCTGCCCAGAATTACATGTGCACGGCAACCGGCTCTGATTGGACGAGAGCCCACAGCGCGGAACAAAACCCGGGATAGTCAAAATCCCAGGTTTTGTTCCGCTTTAACCACACTGTTGTAAAAGAAAATGGTTGCAGCTGGTCCATGAAATGTTCTGACTTGTGTTCGGAGTGTGCACGCTACACTGTGGTAGATCGGGGAGGTGGATCTGATTTGTGGCAGGTATGATAAATAACACTTAACAAGCCCCGGAGTACTACTTAAAAAGTCTATGGCTCAGCATGGCATTGCCAGGGAAATGCTGATGTTCTATAGGCGACGTGGAGCCCGGGGAGAAGGGGGGCAGAGCCTCTCTGCACACAGCATGTGGAACAATGGGGCATTATGTGGCCTTGCCAGCACAGCTGCACACAGCTGGATTCAATTCAGCCTGGCAACGCAGGGTTAAACAACGACCTTCTATTTACATGTCGGCACAGGAAGCCTGCTGCCTGCACAGGGCTCAACAAGGGCTTCCATTTTACTGAAGCAATCCTGCGAGGCACTCAAAATACTCTAAAGGCAGCACTTAATGGTCCACCAGGGCACCACAAAGCCCAGCAGTCACAGAGAATCGGATGACATGGCAGGCTGTCATTTTAGTCTGCTGCTTAAACTGGACCTTCAGCATTATCTAATGAAAAGCCCAAACCCTTAAAGCAGTCCTTCACTCTGAATAAGAGCCTATCTTATATGTTTCCCACACCCTGTACATACAGATTGTCCACATTAAAAATCATCCCACCTGCATCTACTGCATGTTATGAGCCTTTAAACATCCAAGATGGCGGCTTATGGAACATCAGGCAGCCTGCAAACAGGAAGTGCCTTCTGACTGTGCTTCTCTGCATTCTGGGATTGCTGACCTTTTCCTGACCCCAGCTCTGCTCTGTCTGAGCAAAGCACAGCTATAACCCGCCCCTCTGTACTTTATCCCACTCTCCTCTCCTCAGTAAGTGTGATGCTTCTGAGTCAAGATGGCGGCGCCCGTATCCTAAAGTCCTAAACAGAGTTGCAGAGTTGGGGAAAGAATAA
Source organism: Gastrophryne carolinensis (assembly GCA_027917425.1). NCBI lineage: Eukaryota > Metazoa > Chordata > Amphibia > Anura > Microhylidae > Gastrophryne > Gastrophryne carolinensis. The sequence continues at coordinate 391,777,218 of CM051239.1, read as the reverse complement.
GAGGCCGATTCATTAATAGCGGCAGGTAGCGGCAGATGAGCGCCAGTAGCGTTATTTTCACAGCGCACGCTAGTATTCGCTGTGCTTGGCTGTTGTTCGGTTGTTGACAGCGACTCAGTCGGTGTACGGTAATGTTGAATACGGGGTTAGGAGTCGCTGTTTGACAGGTTCCGCGCTGTATGGGAGCGCATGACAGCGAATGGCCATAGCGAACGCCTCCCAGCATATTCATTAACAAATCACGCTCAAAAAATTCTCGCGCTGTGAAATGCATGTTTAAACCCCAGAGCGCTGGCGGCGATGGGTTAAAAGTAGTTTTTTAACCCCCAAACAACCATATTTTTTGAAAAAAAAAAAAAACATGTTTTTCCAAACATTTTGTAATATGAATACATTAATATCAGACCTGTAATATCAATTCTGCACAAATTTTTTTTTTTTTTTTTTTTTACCTTAAGAAAAAAAATCTAACATTGCAGAAGTGGTCACAGAATTTTTGCCATTTAAAAAAAAAAAAAAAAAAAAAAAAAAAAACATTAATAGCAATTAATTATTAATATTTAAAGATTGCTCCATTGAAATGCATTGGAGAGCGCCAGGTAGCGAGAGGTCATACCTGTCGCTGTTCAAGGTCGCTCGCTGGCGCTGTGGGGTGAGGCTGGAATAATGATGAATGATTCGCCATCTGGCGCTCTGTCAGTCGCTAAGCAGGATCGGCTTGATAAATGTGTGATTGCGGAGGGGAGCCGGGGTTCTCGTGGCGGTGACCGTCATTACCGTTCGCTCACCATTTGCTACCTGGAGCTATCCCTTGTTAAATAAGGGCCTAAGTAAGTGACTAACAACTCTGCAACTCTGTTCAGGACTCTAGGATACGGTCACCACCATCTTGACTCATAAGTATCACACATACTAAGGAGAGGATAGCGGGATAAAGTACAGGGAGCTGTGCTTTGCATAGAAAGAGCAGAGCTGGGGTCAGGAGAATGACATCAATCCCAGAATGCAGAGCAACACAGTCAGAAGACACTTCCTGTTTGCAGGCTGCCTGATGCCCCATGAGCCTCCATCTTGGATGTTTAAAGGCTCAGACATTGCAGTAGATGCAGGTAGGATGATTTTTAATGTGATCAATCTGTATGTACAGGGTGTGGGAAACATATAAGCTTTGCTCTTATTCAGGGTGAAGGTCCGCTTTAATGTGGGGCTTTCTACCTCATTAGGGGGCATTTCACTAATATGTGTTGCATACTGCACTACTTTTGGGGGTAATGGACTAAAATCCAGCGTGTGCTTCACCATATTTGGAGGTAGGTCACCCTCATTTGAAAGCAATGTCAGACTGGCCCACCAGAGGATCCTCCGGTGGACCCAGGCACTGACTCAGGGCCACCATCAGGGCAATACAGGAGACGCAAGACTAAAACAAGCTTTCTGGCTTGTCTGAGTTTTGATATTTCGACAGTAAGTCGCAATAGTTATTTGGTCAATATATTATATTATTACAGTCCAGTTGTGTTTTAGCTGGGTGGGCCCCAAGGGGACTTTTCCTCTGGTGGGCCCCAAGGGGACTTTTCCTCTGGTGGGCCCCAAGGGGACTTTTCCTCTGGTGGGCCCCAAGGGGACTTTTCCTCTGGTGGGCCCCAAGGGGACTTTTCCTCTGGTGGGCCCCAAGGGGACTTTTCCTCTGGTGGGCCCCAAGGGGACTTTTCCTCTGGTGGGCCCCAAGGGGACTTTTCCTCTGGTGGGCCCCAAGGGGACTTTTCCTCTGGTGGGCCCCAAGGGGACTTTTCCTCTGGTGGGCCCCAAGGGGACTTTTCCTCTGGTGGGCCCCAAGGGGACTTTTCCTCTGGTGGGCCCCAAGGGGACTTTTCCTCTGGTGGGCCCCAAGGGGACTTTTCCTCTGGTGGGCCCCAAGGGGACTTTTCCTCTGGTGGGCCCCAAGGGGACTTTTCCTCTGGTGGGCCCCAAGGGGACTTTTCCTCTGGTGGGCCCCAAGGGGACTTTTCCTCTGGTGGGCCCCAAGGGGACTTTTCCTCTGGTGGGCCCCAAGGGGACTTTTCCTCTGGTGGGCCCCAAGGGGACTTTTCCTCTGGTGGGCCCCAAGGGGACTTTTCCTCTGGTGGGCCCCAAGGGGACTTTTCCTCTGGTGGGCCCCAAGGGGACTTTTCCTCTGGTGGGCCCCAAGGGGACTTTTCCTCTGGTGGGCCCCAAGGGGACTTTTCCTCTGGTGGGCCCCAAGGGGACTTTTCCTCTGGTGGGCCCCAAGGGGACTTTTCCTCTGGTGGGCCCCAAGGGGACTTTCCCTCTGGTGGGCCTAGGGCTGCCACCTGAGCTATATTAAAGAGTCTATGAGACTCCAGGGCAGACATACTTGCTAACCCTCGCTGTGTGAAACCCCCCTGATCGCCCCAAAAGCTCACCTTCCTTCCCGGTCCAGCAGCGCATGCGCAAGCAGTGGCCGAATCCCCGCTATTCATTTAGCAGGGCGTGTGCCTGCACCAGGCATTTGTGAATGGCCGACGCGGACGCGCTTCCCGTTAGAGGTTAGTGGGGGATGCGGCCGTCAACACGCTTGGATCTGCTCGTATTAGACAAGCTCCTGTACGAAGGGGCTCGAGCGGACCCAAGCGCTCTGCGTCATGGGACCGGGAAGAGGTGAGTTTGTTTGGGGTGCCCTGGGGGGTTTCACACAGTGGGTCACCCCACAAGGATCAAAACCCAGGTTAGTCAAAATCCTACATTTTGGTCCACTTTAACATTTTAGGTCTGGGGCGTTAATAAAAACTCCCCAAACCTGACCTCTCTGGTCACATGGCACTCGGCAACCCTCTGCTCCCTCGCCATCCTCTGTAGGGCAGCGCCATCTTGGAAGCCTCTAGCTTCCCGACAGACACTGTGCCGCCCCTCAGATTGCATAGGCTGCAATGACACTGGGCGCAAATGCATGTGAGATTTGAAGAGCAGCGCGCGGGATTTGAACAATGGTTGGCGAAGGTGTGAGTATCCTCCATCACTCAGGGACGGCTAAGGTGGGGAGGGGGTGGAAATGGGCCAGAAATGCAGCAGGATGACGCTGACATCCAAAAGGGTGTGGGGGGGGGGGTTGGGGGAATTATCTGAGAGGAAAAAAAAAGGTCTGATGTTCCTTCTTAAATACACCTATACTCAGAGTAAAGTATATAGTCACCTTCTATCCCAGCCCTGTGCCCCAAAACAGCTTGTGTTTCTTTTATTTACCTCAGACTTTGCCCAGTATTCATAACAGGAACTGGATGCGTTCGGCCATATTGCTCCCTGGCTGAACAGCCCCGCCCCCAGCGATGATGCAGTTAGAGTACACACAGCTCAGCAATGGGGAGAACTTCAACCTAACTGCCATTAAGTGACAGTTTGGTTGTAACTGAATGAATTGGCATTTGGCTGCTATTCACCCTAATACTAATTCCTGTTGTTTTTTCCTGGTGTTTTTATGGATATTGGGCAAAGGCTGAGGTAAAAAAGAAACACAGGCTGTTTTGGGGCTCAGGGCTGGGGATGGACGGTGACCACATAAACTTCCTTTCTTAATATAGGTGCACTTTAAAAAGGCAATGTGCTCTCTGCTACATTTGGGGGTAATTCACCATAATAGGGTTGATTCAGAGCTGGGAGTATTTTTTTTTATTCAGATTTTTTTTTTTTTTAGAGAAACCACTATTTCACATTTTTTTAGAGCAACACTATTTCTTTCCTCCAATATTCTTTCACATTTGCACAGCTAAATATGGAGCTAAATTACAGCAAAAAGCGTTCTGAATCACCTGTCATGTGACAAGCTTAGTTAGAGGTCAGTATAGGTGTAATTTACTAAAATGTATTTAAAATCTGTAAAATGCAGCACACTCTCCAGTCTCCACCTCACTGGGGGGTAAAGTGCGACGAGTTAACCACGTCATTTAGGGGAAATTCCGTAAACTGCGTCACACTCGCCATGTCATTTGGGGGTAATTCCCGACAATTTGACAAGCTCTTTACGTAATTAGGGGGTCATTAACTGAACTGTGGCATGCACTCCACCTCATTTGGGGGAAAATTCCAACAATTTGACAAGCTCTTTACATAATTACGGGGTCATTAACTGAACTGCACACTCTCCACCTCATTTGGGGTAAATCGCCCCCATTGGGAAGTCATTTACTATAGTTAGTGTGTAATTTACTAACATGTATAAAAAATGTGCCTCTCTCACCTTATTTAGGGGTAATTGAATATAATGCAGCCTGCTCTTTGCCTCATTTGGGGTTATTTTACTACAGTTGGGGTGTAATTTAATAACATTTAATAAAATATGGTGCTCTCCACTTTATTTAGGGGTAACTGATTACAATGTGACAAACTCGCCACCTCAATTGAGGCTGAATAACTAAAATGCGTCACGGTCTCCACCACCTTTGGGGGTTACTCGCCAAAATGTGCAGGCAACAGGTGCTTATGTTATGGGTAGTAGTGAGGATTTGTACGTTTTTTCTGCTACTCTCTGGGAATTTCACACAGTGGGGCATCCGAAATCGATATGCCCGCAGGACTTGGACTGTTGCTTCATGTTGACGGACAATGCCCGGCAATCCCTGAATTGGTGGCTGGACCAGCAGTCGCTGGCAGTGGGGTCGGTCTTTCCTGTCGGTCCAGTGGGTCATCCTGACCACAGACGCCAGTCTGACGGGTTGGGGTGATGTTCTGGACAACCAGATGGTTCAAGGTCTCTGGGGCCAGCGGGAGTGCAGTCTTCCATTCAATGTGTTGGAACTGAGGGCGATTCTGCTGGTTCTCAGGAACAGGTCTGCCCCTCTCCGGGGCCTTCTGGTCAGGGTACAGTCAGAAAATTCCAATGGGAATGGACGTGTTTCAATCCCTCTGCGACCGGTGAGGAGTGCCAGAGATGGACCCCTTCGCATCTCGGCACAATCGGAAGGTCCAGAGGTTTGTGTCCAGGGTGTGAGACCCCCTGGCCAAGGAGGTTGACGCACTGGCCATTCTCTGGTCTGGGTACAGTCTGCTTTACGCATTCCCACCACTTTCACTTCTGGGTTGCGTGTTAAAGAAGGTCAACTGCAAACAGATTCCCATCATCCTGATCACCCCCCCTACTAACCCAGAAGGGTGTGGTTCGCGGATCCGGTCAGCCTGGCGGTGGAGCCCCCATGGCGACTCCCCAACCATCCAGATCTTCTGCAACACGGTCCTCTGCAGCACCCCAATTCTCCAGCGTTGGCTTTAGTGGCTTGGCTGTTGAGACCAGCATATATGAGGAGAGGGGTTTGTCCGCTGCAGTAATTCGGACCTTGATTTGATCACGGAATCAGTCTTCCTCCCAAATTTTGGGTAGCGAGAACCCAGTCCTGTAATAAATTCTAGAGTTCCTCCAGCAAGGCCTGCACGCTGACCTACAGCCCAGCACCCTTAAGGGCCGGGGTCTCAGCCTTGTCTATTATTTTCCAATGGAGGATTGCGACGCATAGGTTAATCTGCTTTCATGTAGGGTGCTGTGCATGTTGGGCCTTGGTCAATAATCCCGCTCTGGGATCTTAATCTGGTTCTATCAGCACTACAGGGGCTGCCCTTTGAACCCATGACGGAGTCTTCAGCCACGATGCTCACTTTGAAGGTGGCTTTTCTTGCGGCAATCACCTCCATCTGGAGGGTTTCAGAGCTGGCAGTGCTTTCGATCAGATCACCCTTTTTGGTGCGGCTTGAAGGCAGGCGCTAATACAATCCTTGGCCTGCAAGGGGAAGGAGGCACCCTTCCTGGTCACCGCTCGCTCCACCAGGGTGATTACCGCCTCTTGGGCCTTCCAGCACCAGGCGTCGGCGGAACAGATCTTCGAGGCGGTGACCTGGTCATCTCTTCACACCTTCACCAAGTTTTACAGACTTGATGCTGCTCTGGGGCATAAGGTATTGCAGAGGGTGGTGAACCCCTCTCAGGAGGTCTAAGCTTGAGGTGTCCGTGCTGTTCTTAGTTAAGTCGACACTGTTCTGAGGGTTTTGGTCACCCTCAATAGGCGCAGCTTCACCACAACCCCCCCCCCCCCCGGCATTTTCAGCGCTGCTACACATATTGTTCTCTACTTAACACTGTTCTAACGGCTGTTCTTGCATGGTCCCACCCTTATTGAGGATACTGATTTGGGACGTCCTACGCATTGCTACTGGTGGTGCCCCGGAATGGAAGAGATGAGAAAAGGGATTTGTGTACTCACCGGTAAATTTCCGTTCTCGTCCTCTTCCATTCTGAGGCACCACACCCGCCCTTTTGTTGTGTTACGACTGCGTCTGTGGCGGTTGATGTCTTCTGCCTGGTTTTAGTTTTGTTGCACTGTTTTCTTATTCTGCGCATTATGTGCAGGTTAGCATTCTGCCCTCCCGGGGCTGTGGCTGAACTGGTTTTTATTTAACTGAGGAGATCCTGTCACAGCCTGCCCTATATTGGCCGGGAGGAGTCTTTTGCAGTCCCTGCCTACGGCTGAGATTAACCCACAATTTGCTACTGGTGGTGCCCTGGAATGGAGGAGGATGAGAAAGGAAATCTACCAGTGAGTACACCATAAAACACACTCCTGCGCAAAAGACGCACCCAGGATTTAGAGGAGGAAAATAAGAAAAATAAATCGGAACCAAATGGAGTGCTAAAATACCCCCCCCCCCCCCCCCCCCCCAATCACCTGATTACCAACAGTGTGTAGAATCCCCTCCAACCATTCCATATTACGGGCAGTGAGCGGCATCCCCAATCCCCTCCCCCATTGCATGTGTGTGAGGCGGGAGCAGGACATACATACATAGACGCATGCACATATGCCCTCATTCAGTAGCTTACAGTGCTCCCATGCTGCCGCTGCATGAGTTCCTGGCTTTCATGATGAACACCGGGCTGCATAGTCCATGCCCACCCACCCTAGGTAGGAACTTGTGCAATGGGAGCGCTGTGGGGTACTGGATGTGTCTGTGTGAAGCACGTTGGAGGTTTAACTGCTTCCTGCCCACCGGTTCTCCATAGGGCTCCCTGCCCTATAAGACGCACCCATATTTTTCCCCTCACTTATAAGGCGAACAATAAAGTAATGATGATATTCCATTTTGTCTTTTATATTAATTTATATGCCAGATGCGCAGCTATGTTTACCGCTAATACTTACTACTTTGTATCCCAGCAGGCACAGTTGTCATGGGACTGGGCGAGCGGCCTGCACAGGGATGGGTGTCCTTACTGCTGCTCTATTTGTTTGTGGTGAGCGGTGAGTATGAAAAGTCATCCTACACTAGATACATTTTTTAATGTCTGGATCTGCTTGCTAAAATGCTGATTATTAATTAGCTATGAACATTTAAAGAGGAACAAAACCCAACGCGGGTGGGTCTGGCAATTTAAAAGATTCCAGTGCCGGGCGCTGGCCTTATTCTGAGGCATGCCAAATTGGGATGCTATGCTCTGTAAACCCCCCCCCCGTCCCCCGATGACCACCACCACTGGGGCGACGCAAAACTCGCTGACATAAATACTGACTGCCGCATCCCCAGAATCTTTGGCCTGTGCTCTGCCCCCCCCCCCCCCCCCCCCCCCCAGCCATTCAGATATAGGCTGAGGACAGGAGCACGCCTGTACACCTTATTACCACAAACCAAGCCATTTGCCGAACATATGCATGGCAAACGTCTCTCATTGGATGAGAGCCCACGCATGCACCATATGACCAGGGAAAGGTTAGTTTTTCTGGGTAATCTGGGGGGTTTCACTCAGCGGAGCAGGGAGCCAAGTAAGGGATAGTCAAAATCATGTGTTTTGTTACACTCTAAAGTGGAATTTTTCAACATTTTTTATGGCCCTGGAGCCTAAAAGATTCCAGGAGCAGGGTGATTAAAGTGGACCAAAACACACCACGATCGATTCCCTCCACCCAGGACATCCAAAATCGGGATGCCCCGCTGTGTGAAACCATCCCCCCCCCCCAGGTCGCCCCATGCACTTAACCTTGTTTCCCAGTCCAACGGCGCAGCCACATGCCCTTCTATCCCTCTAGCAGGGTGCGTGCTGGGCCAGACATTTATGAATGGCCGACACGGGCACACTCCCTGAGGGTAGAGAGGCGCGCTCGGAGCCGCTGGCGTCACTTCGTCTAAGGCCAGCGGCTCTGAGCGCGCTGATTGGACAAGCGGCCGCACATGCGCCGTAGGACTGGGAAAAGGTGAGTTGGCTTCAGCAATTCATGCAGCGGGGCACCCCGAGGGAAAGGACCAAAACTCAGTATAGTCAAAATCCTGGGTTTTGGTCCACTTTAACATTGGAGCCTGGACAGATGAGTTTTTATGGGTGAACAGGGACATCCCAACAAAACTCGAGAGTCAAATTCCTGGGTTTTGCTCTGCTTTAGGTGCACCAGAACCCTCTAAATTTCCATTACTTGAGTACCTCAGGCAATGCTGCTAGCCACGCCCAGCAGACAGATTTGAGATTACTGACTGGCTGATTTCAAATGTGCAACCTAACATAACCAGTTCACTGTCCGCACCCCCGGCTACCATGCAGTCTGAGGAGTGCTCCTGCCCCCAGCATATCTGAATGGCTGGTCGATGCAGTGGGCCTCAGCTGAAGGGAAGCTGGAAATGTACCCGCGTAATGTGGGATCCCCAGGTGAGGTTTTTTGGAGGTGATCCAAGGGCTTTCACACAGCCGGGCATCCCCAAATGGGTCGGCCTGTGCAAGTTTTTATCCACTTTCAGGAACTTCTTGATATGAGATTCTCTGCAGTGTGAAGCTCCCTAGTTTCCTCATAAACTTGCCTTGATCACATGGCTGTGACTGACCTTACCAGGATTACCAGGGAATCCCCCAGTGGGCCCCATCTCCAAAAGACCCCTCTGCCTTGGGTGCCCAGGTGGTGATAATGGCCCCCAGCACTCTTGTCTATTGAGTGCCTCAGAATAATGACATTTATTTCAGGCTTGGCCTTCTATACAGCTTTGCACAGATGGGGCTCTATGTGATAGAGATTAGGAGTAGTAGGTAATGCTGGATTTACCTGTTCTATGGATGGGGAGCACGTTATCCACTCGCACACAATACAAGCCTTAATATATGTGTGCATAAGCTTTAAATAGAAGCTAATATTATTTGCATGTAATTGTAGGGTTGGCTTTCAGAATCTCATCCACTGATGGGTCCCTAGACAAACACCCTATAGTCTGACACTGGTATTGGTCCACTTTAACATGCGAGCACTCCAACAGACAATGTTATTCTTGCAGAATCCCTGCAGAGGGACATTAAATAAGCAGAATCACATTTCAAGCCCTTTTGCTATCACGCTGGTTAGTAATAACACACCCAAAAAATTCCAGGCTTGGGATTGGCCTGGCTGCTGCGGATAGATTAGTGGGTTGTTGGCAGATTAGTTTTGTTTTTTTGTTTTTTTTAATTGAATGACTAAACATTATTATTTATTTATTTATTTTTATTAACGGATCTAAAAAATGACTAGATAATAAAAATGAGAGCCCACCACTACTAGCAATAACAGGGGGGATCCACAGATATGTACAGAACTGCAAATGTATTCGACAGAACAGGAATTGCCAAACTTTTTATGTATCAAGTATCAATTTTCATTTTCAAATCATCTCCAGTATTACCTAGCTGGTGCATGGGGCTTGTCGGTCCACTGGTCAAAACACACCCAGGGCCACCATTGAAAGTAAATGAAACACACAAAAATACAGATACAGTTGTCATCACCATTTGGAGCAGTGTTGTACTTATAGAGCAAATGAGGCTTGAGTAAAGTATAGATCAGGGCGAAAAAATAGGGTGATCAGGGTGATAAAATTGAGGCGTCTAAGTTGGGCTTTGGCTTACTGACTCTACAGTCCTTGTATAGATGGCGTCAGATCTGGTTGGGGGTACAGGTCATTCAGCCTTGTTGAGTACCACCTGACAGGATCTCGCTTACCTCCAGTGCTACTTGTACCACTGAATAGGAACCCCATCCAAAAGGCTCTGCTAGGATAGTGGAATAAACTGTGTTTTTTTTCTAGACAGCATTTGCATGTGTTGTCTGACAGCAGAGCTGGTAGATGTGTAACAATGAAATGAGCATTGTGTTATGTGCATTGTTTATTATAAGGGTGGGCGTTCAGGCGTGACGCGCTACACTGCGTTCTGTCATCTGTTGTCTCGGATTTTGTGCATCCCCCCCCCCTTGCTTGGAATTCATATGTTTCCACTTCCAGAATTCCGCGCACTTGTAACGAAAGTGAACATTGTGCCGTCTCTGCCATTATAAATAGTAAGCGAGCAGCTGAAAAGCGAGGCGGCCATGACGCAGAGTTGGCTCGTTCTACACAAGTGTTTCCTTCCATCTCTTAATGAGAGAGATACATGTCTTTGGTCCCCTTCCCATTCATCTTCTCCCCTCCTGAGCTCCATAGCGGGAGGAGAAATTCCCCAGATGGGGCCGACCTAGAAATCAAAAACTAGGAAGAATGGCCATTAAAAGAGGAGCATCCATTGGTCTAGACTGTATAAGACTCTAGGGCCTGTGGTCTCCTTCCCATGGCGCATCGTGTGATATGGGATGCCCCGCTGTTTGAAACTTCCCAGCTCGGCTGGAGTCTTACCTTTCCCCACTAATCTATAAGATTCCCGGCCCGCTCGATTCCCTCCCCCCGGGGCATCCAAAACGGTAAACTTTCTGCTACCCCTGTGCTGACTGGAGGACAGTTGTAGTGTTCCTGTGTGCATTCTGCCCTCCATATTTCTCCCTGCTTATGTAGGATGTGCTTTATCCTCCCTCTGCCCCTGGCGAGATCAGAGACAAGATCAGGCCTGTGCTGCAATTGTTTCATGTCCCCTCTGTGAATCTGGCATCGGGTCTCAGAATTTGGTGTAGACTTGGAAAAGATCCACCATGTTAGGTGCGGCCCCTGACATATCCCCCATGGCATGGCCTGGTTTAACCCCCCATGGTACAGCATTATTTTGTAATGTCAGGGGGAAGCCTACCAAAACACCAGAGGAACATACCAGCACCATACAGTCTGCAGCGGGACCCAGGGCCCCCGCGCCACAAGGTTGAAGTGCCATCGCAGCATGGCATACGTACATGTGTACGTGTGCAGCATCTTCAGCGTTTTGGTGACCTTGCAGCCGTGACAACTGCAGGTGTTATTTATTTATAGAGCGTGTGCACTGCTCCGTGTAACACGCCATCTAATTGTGTCTGATTCCATTACACCCCCCTCCTACCCGCAACACAGCTCTCCTGCTTAGACCTGTTATCTCACGCCATCTCGCCATTAAGGAAGGCGATCCAATGGCAATCATCGGGCAGCTATAAGATATCACCATAACCTCTGGATGCTTATGGTGTCAGGGGTGGTTATAGAGAGTCTGCCCCTGTGATGCTCTAAGAAGGTAAACTGTTCCTTTACCCAGATAGGAAGTTTATGTCATCGCATTGTATCCCCAGCCCAGTGCACCAAAATAGCCTGTGTTTCTTTTTTTTTCTCACAAAAGCCTTTGCACAATATTCATAAAAACACTAAACGGATGGAGTCTGATGTGTGTTCTCCAGCGATGGTACATTCAGTGACGCAAAGCTCTACATTGAAGGTCAGCCTTATCGGTTATAATAACTGCAATACATCTGAAAGCACTACAAGCTAAACTACCAAATTCACCTCATTGTAACTGAATGAATCATCGCTGGAGAGCACCAGCTGCACATAGAGAGAGCAATGCAGCCAGTGTATGCTAAGCATACAGTACGTCCTGCTCCAGATATAATACTTACACGTGGGTAATCCTCCGCCAGATGGCGCTGTGCACTGCAGACATGCAAAAACGGGCTCCTCCCGGCCCTTCATATACCCAGGGACCTCCCACAGATCGCCACATTTCTCTGCAGTGCTGACTGTGAAGACATGAATTTTCACTCTCTCGCAGGTGAGCGGGGCTATTACAGCCTACGGCCCTATGGGACTATTTCCACCCGTCCTCCTTGTGATGTGCCTCCCAGCCTGGGCTGCGCTGGTCGGGTGAAGGTAGGCAGCACCATGTGTGCTTATGGAGCCATGCTCCACCGCAGTCCCCCACCATAGGGTAGGCGGTTAGGCTGATGGTGAGCCTCTTGTGGATGCCCCTCCCGCATTATTGCCCCGTGTAGCGGTGGACCCTACGCGAAGGGTCGCCATCCTCCCTCGTTTCCCCCAGTAGTTAGGGGGGAAAGAAAAGGGGAGGGGGGTATGTGTGTGGCGGTCCCAGTGTACTCTAATGTCGCGCTTATGGCCATAGTATTGCCCTTTATTTACATCTGGGTGTCAGGGTCGCGCTTCTCGCTCCTTATTATGATTTGGCTGCCGCCGTACGTATGTCCCTCCTTGGCTGAATAGTGTGCCGCGCGGGCGGTGGCTTCGTACAGACGCTGCGGCGTCTTTCTTTTGCAAGGGGTTTTATCCTTGCGCGTTTGACGACTACCTCAGAGCTTCACGCTCTTCGGGGTGGGCGGGGACTTGGCTTGGCGCGCTCCGCGTCACGGCCGAGCATTGGGCCCGCCCTTCGAGGTTCGCTGGGCGCCATTTTGATGATCTTCGCGCACATGGTGGCGGCCCCCTCCTCCTTGGTCTGTAAGTGCCCTCGTGGGCAATTTCTTTTTTACATATTTTACCAGCTGCGCATGGCCCTGACACCTCTTATCCCCTTTATGTCTTTCAGACGTCAAGTCTCCGGTGGCTTCTCCCGGATATATATATATTAGCGGGTTCCCCTACTATTCTCCCACATTGATCAGCGGGTCTGGGGGCATCCAGGGTTGCCTATTGTGTAAATCCCTACGGACATATTGTGTCTAGATAATCACCATATGGATGCATCTCAGAATTATGTGACCGGGGTCCCTCGGGGACAAGACCGGCTGTGTTCAGCGTGTGGACAACCCCGTGCTGATGCTGACAGAGCACGGGTCTGCGGACCCTGTGCTGAACAAGCACTTGCCCTGCAATCAGGGTTGCCAGTGGCTGCTCCACGGTTTAATACACCTGTCTCCCCGTGCTTAAATCTCACGCCTGATGAGTGGCACTCGAGCGGGGATGACCAGCAAGTCGTGCCACTCAGACTGCCTATGGCTGATCAGGTTATCTCGAGGTTGGCAGAGCGCTTGGGACCTGGAAGGAAGCGGTCCCTGACACCTCCGGTTTCACCCCTTCCTACCGAGACTGAGGAGTTCGCTGCTCCGCGGGGTTTTGCTCCTTCTTATGAAGATGAGCTGTTCTCCGACTCGGACTCCCCTGACGAGGGGCTGAGGAGTCGCAATGATACTGGTCCTGATTCCTGGGGCCTGTGTGACTAATGAATTGCTGATAAAAATTTTTGAGGTATTGTCTATCTCTCCCTCTGGTGAGGTTCCCAGGCCTCGAGGAGAGAGTTTCCATACAGCGACACCGCGCTTGGAATTTCTGGAGCAGGATCATTTCCAGGCTCTCGTACTCAAAGAATGGGAATCCCCTAGTAAACTTACAGGGGTTCCAGGGGACTGGGATTGGAAATACCCTTTTCCCCCTGATGTGGTTAACAGTTGGTCATCACCTCCCGTGGTGGATGCACCGATCATAGGGGTTCTTAACCCCCCCTTCATTACAGCTCCTTCTTATCGTACCCTTCGGGATGGTGAGGACCGGCGCATTGATAGGCTGGCTTCCCACGCCTTTTTTTGTGCAGGGACGGTGCTGCGCCCGGTCTGTGCTGCGGCCATCACTGCTGTGGCCGCTAGAACCCTCATCAGAAAGATGATTGACCATCACCCTGAGGATCTTCCCTGGGAGGTGTTTAACGTACTCTCCAGTTGCGATGTATTTGTAAGGTTTATCCTTTTAGCGCTGGATGACACCATTAGGATGTGTGCGAGAACTTCTGCCTTTGTGGTAGCTATACGTCGCTTGCTCTGGCTGCGACAGTGGGGTGTTGACGATGCTACAAAGAAGACTCTTACTGGGCTTCCCTTTAAAGGGCGACGCCTATTTGGGGCCCGTCTGGACCTTTTTGGAAAAAAGGGCAAAACACCCCTACGCAGAAGGCTGTCTCGGCCTCCTCGGGGCAGAAGCACCCCTCCTCCCCCCTATGTTAGTGTCAAACAGGAACCATGGGTGTGCTTCCAGCTATTTGGTGTAGATTCCTGTCCCAGGGTTGGCAGACAACGCCCTGGCCCCTCCGGCAGGACTAAGTCCAAATCTTTCACCAAAACTCCCCAAGCATGATGGCACGCCCTCGCCCTTCTGGGTGAGGGGATGGCCGCAGCACCTTGCTCCTATCAGGAGGCGTCATGCCTCCTTCTGGTGGATTCAGGAGGTAGTTTCCTCTGGAAGCAGGATAGAGTTGCTGGGCGTTCCCTTCCCGTGATTGTCAGGGTGCCTTTGGTCCCTGTCTCTCTTCAGGTGTTTTGTGCAGGCCACTTGCAGGTTGCCCTTAACAGGCAGAGGCAAGGGTTTTTACTTCTACCTTTTTTCCACATTTCCTACAAAAGGATGAGGCAGTCTAGTCCATTCTGGACTTCCATAGGTTCGACAATTTTTACATTCACTGGCAGTTTCTGCATGGTTTTCTCTGGGTTGGGCCGCCTGCGTCCTATGCCCGGGGGACTCTTGCCGTTGTGGAGATCTAAGATTCTTATTTCATTTCCACTGTGCATTTATGGACACTGAGGCTCTTACAGATTGTGTTGGAGGTCCAACACTGTTGATTGTGGCCTTATCTGGCCTCTATTCTGCTCCCAGAGTGCTCGCCAAGGCACTGACGGTGGTGATGTCTCTGCTGAGACCCAGGGGTGTCCGCGTGATGAACTACCCGGTCGTCCTTCCTTGTTTCCCAATCTCTACGTCAGGCCGAGTTGGTTACTCGGCTGGTGGTGTCCTTTGGGAGTCCTTGGTTGGGTGCTCTATCACCTCATTTCTTCTTGTGTTCCCTTATTTGGTATTTCCATTCTGGGGTTGAATTTAGATTTGGTTCAGGCTAGAACCGTCTTCATTGACATTCAAGTGGACAATCTGGTTATATGGGCTCTGTCCCCCATTGCTGTCCCCGTTCTGCGCCAGGCAGGATTGCAGCTGGTGGGCCCATTATTGCTGCCCAGAATTTTCCTCAGTGCCCTTCGGCTCTTCTGCTACTCATATTGGTAATGCTGGTCAGATTCCATTTTCACTGGATCTGGGTCTGTGTACCTTCCCCCTTGGTAAGGTGGTTTCTTATGAGACTGTTGTACTCAAGGAACCAGTCAGGGGGCACCCCTTCTTTGCGTTTTTTCCTGTAGATGGATGTCATATCTATCAGGTTGACAGGGAGAGGAGTTTCCTTCTAAAACCCCCTGTGGGTCCGAGGTAGGGCCCTTGGGGGGCCCATTCATCTTTTGGATTTTGAAACAGTGAACTTTCGGGGTGGCTCTATATGCCTGGCCTACCCCTCTTCTGGACCTCCTCCTTGAGGGCTCCTGGTCTGTCTGCTCACGGTGACTGGTATTGATTATCTGCTTGGGACTTGGAGCAGGTTGATTCTCCTGGAAGGTATCTGTTCCTGATCTGGGTGAAGGACGGCGTTCCCTGCCCGTCGGTGGTATTCGCCCCTATGGATGTCCTTCTGAGACAGGATGTGCTAATCCTTTTGTCTCTTTGTGATCCAACTTGTGTGGTCCTGTTGAGGGCCCGTCACTATCTCTAGTTCTCGGCCTTCTTTTCTCTGTCAGAGTATTCCTGACTGTGGTCGTGAGGCTTACTTGAGTTGTGCCTGGACATGCTATGCTTATGTCTTATCTTCATTCACCCTGCTAGGCGGGGATCTGCGCAAGTTACTCTGGAAGGGGGGACCAGTTATTCTGGTGGCCCCTGGGTGGCCTATGGGCGTGTGGTTTGCAGTAGTGGTGCTGAGGACTGCGGACCTGTACGTCCTTTCAGGTGCGCTGATCTGCTCACTCAGGGCCTTTTTATGTCACCCCAATCTACAGGTTCTGGTCTAAGACGACCTGACGGCTGATTCCTCCAGCTTGATAGAGTCAGGCTTACCTTCTCGGTGACTGTGACTATGGGAAGTGTAGGACCAAGCCTTTTCTTCTTCCTCTGTCTATTACAGAGTATGGCATACCCATATTGATTGGTGTGAGTCTATGGCTGCCCTGTTGGGCGCTCTCTGTTCTCTGGGTTATAGCTTTGCTGCTGCATGGGTTGGAGTTGGCTTTCCATCTCGATGCTCTGAAGGTTCAGGTTCTGCCCTGTCCGTCTTCCTGTAGAAGTCTTTTGCTCACTCCTTCCTTGGTTGAGCTTCTTTTGGGGATTACTTGTGTGCATTCCCCGCGTAATTCTATGATCCTCTTTGGGGATTGCTTTTTAGTCTGTTTGCCTTTTTGGGGCGTTCTCTTTGGAACTATTCCGGATGCTGTCTGTCTGTTCTTACCTTCCAGCTGTCCTTCTGGGGGCTGTTACTTCAGTCAGACGTGTGCCTGAGCGGGCGGCTCTGTTTAGCTAGCCCTTGTTTATTGATATTTACACCTTGATGAGGTGGTCCGCTTTACGCTGGTCCTTCTGCCTAAAGGTGGTGTTTTAGGCTTATGTATTCAGGACATTGTCTTTCTTCCGGGCATTATCCCTTGTAACGCTGCAAGAAAGGGGGTTTACATTGCCTCAACAGGTGTTGGAAGCTTTTCCTGGATGGTCTCTTTTTCCTTTAGGGGGACTGATGCCCTTTGGGGTTTGCGGGCGTTTCCATCCGCATGTGCCTGATTTAATCTGCTTTCAGGGGTTACGAGGCCCCTTGGCCTGGTCTTTTCTTGGATGGGTTGTCCCTTCTGGTCCTAAGAAAAAAAGTTTTTGGCTTCTGCCAAGACTACTGTTAGCGTTTGGACTGGTCGGGCTGTTTCTCAGGCCTGTTCTTTTACGGGGAAAAATCTTCTCCTGTCTTTTATTCTGGTTCTATTGGTGCCCTGGTTCTTTGGGCCCTTCAGAGCCAGGTTTTGGTTGAACAGGTTGCTGGACCACTACTTGTTTTCTGTTTATACCTTCTCCAAGGTTTTATGTGGTTGACTTTGGAGCCTTTGCTCACGTAGCTCTTGGTAGCAAGGTTGCAGGTGACAGTGCTTTGACTGTCTGCTGTGCCGTTTTTGTTGGGGATCCCACCCTATTTATGGACACTGCTATTGGATGCCCCACGTGTAAGTATTATATCTGGAGCAGGACGTACTGTATGCTTAGAATAATACAATTCTGTGAAATACTCACCTGTAGAATTGGTATTATACGCATACAGTACGTCCTGCTCCACCCCACCCTGGTTTTGCATTATTCTGGATCCCTTGTATGGTGATTGTTATCATGGTTATTGTTACCAGTTTTTGGTGGTTGGTTTCTCCCGGCTTCTTTTTCTCACTGCTTTTCAATGCTGGGGATTTGTGGGAGGTCCCTGAGTATATGAAGGGCCGGGAGGAGCCTGTTTTTGCATGTCTGCAGTGCACAGCGCCATCTGGCGGAGGATTACCCACGTGTAAGTATTATATCTGGAGCAGAACGTACTGTATGTGTATAATACCAATTCTACAGGTGAGTATTTCACAGAATTGTATTTTGAGCATATTATTACATGTTAGTGTTTTAATGAATATTGGGCAAAGGTTTTAGTAAAAAAAAAAAAAAAAAAACACAGGATGTTTTGGGGCACTGGGATAGGGATGGAAGGAGATGACATAAACTTCCTTTTTGGGTATAGGATCACTTAAAACTATGGAGTATGCTGAGTTTTGGTCCACTTTAGACTATCCTGGGTTTTGGTCCTTTCCCCGGGGGCACACTGATTTGGGGTGCCCTGCTGTGTGAAACCCCCCCAGGGCTGCCTGTACGAACTCGCCTCTTCCCGGTCAAATAGCGCATGCTTGGCCGCTCAAGCCCCTTCATTCAGGAGCTTGTGTAATGCGAACCGACCGCGCCGGCGGCAACATCCCCGCTACCCTTTAAACTAGACCTTCCGCATGATTTAATGATAAGCCAAACCCTTAAAAAAAAACATTTCCCCAGCATCTACAATTAATATATTTTACATTTTTAGTCACTTTTTATTCTTTCCCCTACTGGGCTGCAACTCTGTTCAGAACTTTAGGATACAGGCGCCGCCATCTTGCCTCAGAAGCATCACATACTGAGGAGAGTAGGAGGGGGTTAAAGTGCAGGGGGCGGGTAATAGCTGTGCTTTGCAGAAACAGCAGAGCTGGGGTCAGGAAAAGGACAACAATCCCAGAATGCAGAGCAGCACAGTCAGAAGACACTTCCTGTTTGCGGGCAACCTGACTCCATGTGCCGCCATCTTGGATGTTTACAGGCTCAGAAAATGCAGTAGATGTGGGTATGATGATTTTTAATGTGGGCAATCTGTATGTACAGGGTGTGGGAAACATACAAGATAGGCTCTTATTAATGGTGAAGCCCTGATTTAACAGGGAGCGTACCCACGCCGCTCATTCACAAATGAAGGTGTCCCCGATCGGGGTGCCCTGGGGGGGGGGGGGGGTGAGTATGCCTGCCCTGGAGTCTCATAGACTCCAGAGTTGGTTTTGGTCTGTAGGATGTGTCAGCAAATGGCCCAACACAACAAGTTTTCATACTTGCTCCACAATTAGTGATGACAATTAATGCAGGTTGTAGAGGGGCGTTCTCATGTGTTGGGGGTTTAAAGTGGATGGAAACGCATTTGTATGGAATTGGTCAGCATACATATGGGAGGAACCTGCAGCCATCATTTGGGTGATCTTATCGGGAGTGGCAGGAGTTGTTATTTAAAGGTACAGAGCAGATTTTCACGCTAGACTGCCCACAAAAGCCTGACTCTGAGCCATTGTTCGTGTGCGAGCTATTAATACCGAGCACCTGCCGCTGCCATTTGTTGTGAGATGCCGCTTTTGTTGGGGGTTAGGCCGTCTTTGTGTCCATATGGGGCAGATACATCAAATCTGGTTGAAGGAAAAATGGTTCCAAACAGGAGCAGGCAGCTGGGGGTTATTTTAAGTCATATTTGCTGCAATTTTCCTGCCAATAAATCTGCCCCATTTGTGTAGATTGTTCCCGCCGTGTAAAGAGGACCAAAACCAAGCATGCCTGACCCTAGAGCCTGGGTTTAGGGGTGCACCAACAAGGCGGGTGGCGTCTGTTGGCTTTGATATATTATGTTACCAGTAAAATGTTATTCTTTCTTGCTTTAAAGTAGAACAAAACCCAAGAATTTCCCTACTCCTATTTTTGAGTGCCCAAAGTAGGGACATTCAATGCAACCAAATATTTCAGAGCTACTCACCTGGGAAGCTGCCAGCCTCTCTTTAGAACACTCCACAGGGAGAGATCTATATTGGCTGAATCTCTCCCTGTGTGTGATCATGGGATTTCAAACTGATTAAAGGGGGAGGGAGTTGCTCCATTATTATATATTTCTTCCTTCCTGATTTGGGATGCCCAGCAGTGTGTATCCCCTGGGATCGCCACCAAAAATCACCTCTTCTTGGTTCCCACGTTCAGTCATTCAGCGTTACTTGGTCAATTCAAGTCAAATATCTGAATGCAGTGGATGCCGCTGGCCGCATCCCCGCTCACCTCTAGCTTTGGGTGTTCCCATGTCGGCCATTCAGGAAGGACTGGCAGAGGTAGGCATCCCAGATAGAGATATGCTGGGGATGCAGCCGTGACGCCAAGTTGTGGTGAGTGAATCAGCAGATCAAGGGAGGGGTTCACACAGCTGGGCATCCCAATTTGGCATGCCTCTTAAAGAGGGAGACCCAAACCCTCCTTTTTAAAGGGAGGTGGTTGCTCCTCTGTGTGTGTGTGTGTGTGTGTGGGGGGGGGGGGCTAGCTGTGTGTGTGTGTGGGGGGGCTAGCTGTGTGTGTGTGGGGGGGCTAGCTGTGTGTGTGTGGGGGGGCTAGCTGTGTGTGTGTGGGGGGGCTAGCTGTGTGTGTGTGGGGGGGCTAGCTGTGTGTGTGTGGGGGGGCTAGCTGTGTGTGTGTGGGGGGGCTAGCTGTGTGTGTGTGGGGGGGCTAGCTGTGTGTGTGTGGGGGGGCTAGCTGTGTGTGTGTGGGGGGGCTAGCTGGGTGTGTGTGGGGGGGGCTAGCTGGGTGTGTGTGGGGGGGGGCTAGCTGTGTGTGTGTGGGGGGGGGCTAGCTGTGTGTGTGGGGGGGGCTAGCTGTGTGTGGGGGGGGCTAGCTGTGTGTGTGGGGGGGCTAGCTGTGTGTGTGGGGGGGCTAGCTGTGTGTGTGGGGGGGCTAGCTGTGTGTGTGGGGGGGCTAGCTGTGTGTGTGGGGGGGGCTAGCTGTGTGTGTGGGGGGGGCTAGCTGTGTGTGTGGGGGGGCTAGCTGTGTGTGTGGGGGGGCTAGCTGTGTGTGTGGGGGGGGCTAGCTGTGTGTGGGGGGGGCTAGCTTTGTGTGTGTGTGGGGGGGGCTAGCTTTGTGTGTGTGTGGGGGGGGCTAGCTTTGTGTGTGTGTGGGGGGGGCTAGCTTTGTGTGTGTGTGGGGGGGGCTAGCTTTGTGTGTGTGTGTGTGGGGGGCTAGCTTTGTGTGTGTGTGTGTGGGGGGCTAGCTTTGTGTGTGTGTGTGGGGGGGGCTAGCTTTGTGTGTGTGTGGGGGGCTAGCTTTGTGTGTGTGGGGGGGGGCTAGCTGTGTGTGGGGGGGGCTAGCTGTGTGTGTGGGGGGGGCTAGCTGTGTGTGTGGGGGGGGCTAGCTGTGTGTGTGGGGGGGGCTAGCTGTGTGTGTGTGGGGGGCTAGCTGTGTGTGTGTGGGGGGCTAGCTGTGTGTGGGGGGGCTAGCTGTGTGTGGGGGGGGCTAGCTGTGTGTGGGGGGGGCTAGCTGTGTGTGGGGGGGGCTAGCTGTGTGTGGGGGGGGGGGGGCTAGCTGTGTGTGGGGGGCTAGCTGTGCGTGTGTGTGGGAGGCTAGCTGTGCGTGTGTGTGGGGGGCTAGCTGTGCGTGTGTGGGGGGCTAGCTGTGCGTGTGTGGGGGGGGCTAGCTGTGTGTGGGGGGGCTAGCTGTGCGTGTGTGTGGGGGGGGCTAGCTGTGCGTGTGTGTGGGGGGTGGCGGCTAGCTGTGTGTGTGGCTGTTTGTGTGGGATGGGGGGCTAGCTGTGTGTGTGTGGGGGGGGGGCTAGCTGTGTGTGTTGCTAGCTTTGTTTAGTGCTGAACCTAGTTTAAAAAGCACATTTAATTCTATGCACTGCCTGAAAGGAAATAAAATGAGAAATCAGTGGTGTGTTGGAGGCGGGGGTGATGGGGGGGGGGGGGGCGAGCAGCGTTCTATTTTCAGTATTCCTTTTTAAGCTTGTGCTGTTTAAAAATTCAGTTGCCCCAGGGCGGACACGCTGCACACTATAGTAGCTCATAGCCGAGTGATCGTCCTGGCAGAATTACACGCGCTCTGCTTCTGCTACACAGCAGTTCAGCAGTACAGGGGCACTTCATAAACTGGAATGTGCATAAAGTGTAAATGCCCCTTTGGAGGGGTCAGTTGCCTATTTCTAGGGACTTGTGGGTATATTGACTTGCAGGCTGGTAAGGGATAAATGGAATCAAAAAAACAAAAAAGATCTGCCCCACTTCATTACCAGAGGGCAGAAAGAGTTAGAGGACCAAAACCCACCCTGGCGTTTGAGACTCCAGGGCAGGCATACTCGCCCCCTAAAAGATTCTAGAGCTGGCTGCTGTCTTATCTCTTGGGCATCCCGAATTGGGATACACCGCTGTGTGAAACTCCCAGATGAGGGGTTTTACACAGCGGGGCATTTGGGATGCCCTGGGGGCATGAAACAAAACCAAGGAAAGTTATAGTCCTGGGTTTTCTTCTGCCTTTAAAGCTCACCTTGCATTCAGCTGTATACTTTACAGCAGCCCTGGAACGAGGCACATGTGAGATAGGCGGGGGGCAAACAGCCATTTGAAGAAAATGAAATATGCACAGCAGTCTGCTCTGATTGGACGAGAGCTCACACATGCACCATAGGACTGGGGAAAGGTGAGTTTGTATGGGCAATCTGGGGTTCACACACCACGGCATCCCAAATCGGGATGGCCTGGGGGAAAGGAACAAAACCCACATTAGTCAAAATCCCGGGTTTTGTTCCGCAATAAAGCGACTCTGTAGGCAAAGTGCATAGACTATTATTTAGCAGCTCACCTCATCATGGCTGCACTCTCCCTTCCTGTCAGTA
This sequence comes from Gastrophryne carolinensis, assembly GCA_027917425.1. NCBI lineage: Eukaryota > Metazoa > Chordata > Amphibia > Anura > Microhylidae > Gastrophryne > Gastrophryne carolinensis. Next base: position 391,754,984 of record CM051239.1, on the reverse strand, counting down.
CTGCTTCTGGAAGTAGAAACAAAGCAGAGAGTAGTGGCACACCCCTTGAATTCCTTTGCCATAGACCACCAATCATAGGGCTGTCGTAGTGGTCTATAGCTCTGCTCCGTTTTGTCAGCTCAGCAAGAATGAGCACAATAGTATTATGCAGCCAGCACAGCCTTTCTCTCCTCCCCCATCCTTGTGCCACCCTCGGCCGTGGCCCTAATTAGCTTTACATTCACCTGTGGCTGCCTGTGTGCTTGTGGTTGTGATTAGGTGAAACAATCACAGCTTTGGAACAAGACAATAGAGCCTCACCCCCTCTCTTCACTATCGACCGTCAAACTGTGGACAAGGTGAAACCTTGAAACTTCCAACAATTTCTCTTTCAATTTAGAAACGGAAAACCGTTGCCTTTGCCCGCTGTAGCCCTTTAAAGTGAAACAAAACCTGTGATTTTGACTTTTGTGCCGTGCCAAAGTGGAATGCCCCGCTTTGTGAACCCCCCCCCCCAGAAAAACTCACCTCTCCAGGCTCCAAGAGTGCATACGCAGACTCTCGTCCAATCAGAGCCCTCATTGAGTTGAATCTGAATGGCTGAGATGTGGGCGTGCGCATGACACCAGGGATGCGGCAGTGCACTCTCTCCATTGTAAATAATGAGAGCCATTGCCGAATGACCTAGTCATAGCGGCAAAAACCCTTTGTCTGTGCAGTACAATGTCTCCTATGTTGTTTAAAGGCATGCAGGGCAGCCTTCAGGGCAGGACAGCGAAGACTTCAGTATGAGTCCCAAGGGGCCCGGCCACAGGCCTGATGGGAGCCCTGATCTGAGACCTGTTGGCTGATACACCATTACTGCCAGTGCAAATGATAGAACGAGAGCATCTGTCAAAGAACCCCCTCCGTATATTGTGTCTGGGCTCCCATAACCTATGATGCAATGGTTAGGCCCCTTGTTTAAACATCGGTATCCTATACAGTATAGTCTGAATACTAGGGGCCCAGCCATCACATGTAGGTTAAAGAGGCCCAGACTCTATATAGCCTATATTGTGCATGGGCCTCCTATAACCCACAATGTGATGGTTTGGCCCCTTGTTTGATCTTGTTACCTATATGGTCTGAATATTGAGGTGAGCATGGTTGCCTTGGGGCCAGAGGCCTAGTTCAGCTTAGGGGCCAAGACATCACATATAGGTTACCAGGGCAGCCACAAACATTCTAGATGGCAGCCCTGAAGGCACGGATAACCCTAAGAGGACCTATTATAATGTATAGCGATTTAATTGTTTTTTTTTCCCTTCCTAGAAAATGGCAGTTATGGTGAACATCCTGAGGCCACCCACCTGCCAGTGGGTAAGTTATGTTTTCTTTTAATTATATTAGCTTTTTAAAGCTTATTGTATTGTTTTTGGTATGTTTGTATGGATGTTGTGTGGCTGGCCCTGTCCTGTACTTGCCCATCTATGCTGCCTTTGGTCCTGGATTTGGGCAACTTGAAGTCCGAGGCCCTGAACAGACAACTTATTTTCCAGGTCATAGGCAAGGACTGGAGGAGTCATGGTTGGGCATGGCCACAGGGTGTTATGTAATTATAGGCACTGAGCAGATGCTTTATTTAAAGGGAGGGTCCGTTTTCGTGAACTTTCCAGTCAGACCCTAGATCAGGGGTGCCCTCGGCAATTTGTCTGCATCTACCTATTGGCCTATCCCATTCTATACTGATGATAATTTCACAGCATGGTAGTGCAAGTGCGTATAATTGCATAATTGTCCTCTGATTGGTCATGTGGTTGTCTGTTGGCTCCCCACTGACTTTAATGGCAAGTCAATAACCTGCCACACAACGGACTTGCCTACAACCCTGTGACCAGACCTTCTGATGCCCCTCTGTTCTAAATCCAGTATTTCTACGCCAGCCCAACTTGTGACCATAATATCATCAATCAATCAATCTTCCAATCACTGCAGGAGCCCAACTAGCTGTTTGCCCCTTTTCTTCTCTGTTGACCATTGCTACTGGCACAGCTTACAGAGCTCCATCCATCCAGCAGCCCTCCTAATCTATATGGAACATCACATCACCCTATTTTCCTGTCATTTTTTTCTTTATAAACCACCCCCTTGTTTACCCCGCCTCCATAGATTAAACGGTATTTAGTGAACATTTTAACCCCTGCTGCCAAGTTACTATTGGCTCGCTGCTTGGCCTTAGGCGATGGGAGTCCTCACTGCACGCAATGCTTCTGATGAAGCAGCAGAACTGGGAGAATACCGGGAGCTGATGGAAATGACAAGCGCCTGCCTCTAAGCAGATTCCACTCCGCTAAATCAGCTGCCTGATTTCCTTCCTACGTAAGCCGCTCATTATTTGGCTGATGGGAACGGAGCGCTTCTGTGACATGAGGATCGTCCGTGCACTGTGTGGCTGGAAGTGCGGAGGGAGGAAGATGGTTACTTGGTTATTGATTCCAGTCTGACTAAACTTTAGGCTTTTTTGTTTTAACTGTTAAAAGGCATGTGATCCCGAAATGGTTCCACTGGGAAATGATTACCATATTTTCCCTATATCCAGTCCAGGTCGTCCCAGTGATGACATGTTGGTATTCCGCCTCCAGGGGGCGCTCGACTGCAAGATCAAAAGCTGTCGCTCCTCCCGGCCCTCTATAAAGGCAGGTGTCCCTCTATGATTCTCCAGTGTTCATCTTGCAGTCTGGCTGCTGAAGATCGTTGGATACTCTCTTGGAATTTTGGCAGCTGAGCTGGGCCTCCTAGCTCGTCGGCCGCTGCGGACCCTATTACCACTGATCCTGTGAGACCCACTCTTGCCTCCCAGCCGCGGCTGACTCGGGATTGTGACGGTAGGGAGAACGCCGGGGTCAGGCGTTTTGGCAGAGCTAGGCTCTGGGCCGCAGACCCTGTTTAAAGGATAGCCGGCCATAGGCTGATGGTGAGCCTTTCTGGGGGAACCACATTACTGGCTAGTTGCCTTTATATCCCTCCCCATCCCACAAACTTTATTTTTGGTGGCTGTGTGTCTTTGTGCAACTGTACTGGTGTGCATTTGAACTTAAGCTTACCTCCCTCGCTCCCTCGGTTCTGGCTGCCTCCCTCTCCCCTCCATCTTTGCTCATGGACATATGCTGTGCGGGGGGGGGGGCGGTTGCGTTTATTCTTGTTCAATAATTTTTATTATTGGATAATAAGGGTTTATACATCAATGATCCAACCACTCATGAAAATTATCAATCTAATTATCAATACTATATTATTTCACATCTGTTAACCAACATTAAGGTTCAATGAAACTTATGATAAACACATTTTGATAGCTTCTCAAATGGCTTATCAAAGTAAAATAACATACAAAATGTATAATTTATAAAAACAACCAACAAAAACAAAACAAAAAAAAAAGGGGGGGGGGGCGGAAAGGGGGATGGAGGAGGAGAGAGGGAGGAGATGCGGGAGAAAGGGGTTAAAGAGAGGAGAAAAGGGAGACTAAAGAAATAGGAGAGACTTTCGAAGAAGAAAAGAAAAGAGCTCAGAGAGAAGTGAGAGATGAGTAGAAATAGGCCGATTGTAAATACTACCAGGGAGAGGCCAATAATACCCCGAAATCATAAATTCAATAGGCTGAAATCAAAGTCTGCTGGCAGACACTCCTGAATCCAGGGCTCCCACACTTCCCGAAATCTCTCCAAAGTTCCATCATGTAATGAAGACATTTTCTCCATAGCCATTATATTAGCAACCAAACTCTTGAACTCTCTAAAATTTAGCCTAGGGGTTCTCCATGATCTTGCAATGACCAGTTTGGCGCCTGTAAGAATGTGGTAGATAAGGCGTTTACTGTTGTTAGTGGCTGCGGCTACCGGCCCATTCAGCAATGCCACCCAGGGGTCAGCTAGTAAGGGAATACCCAATACCTTGCTTAGAACGGCGAATACCTTATTCCAAAAAATCTTTACTAAATAACAATCCCACCAAATGTGAGACTGTGATCCAACCATAGCACAACCTCTAAAACAAGATTTACTCGTACCCCCAGCGTGTTTATTCTTAGTATACAGTACGCCCTGCTCCAGATAAGATTCTTTACGTCTGGGTATTACTCCGCCAGATGGCGCTGGACTGCAGAGACCGTGAAATTGGCTCCTCCCGGACCCTCAAATACCCGGGACCTCCCACAAATCCCCAGATTTTCTCTGCAGTCTGGACTGCGAAGGACAAGAAGATGGCTCTCTCTTCTCGCAGGCGAGCGGGACTATTAGCCTGCGGCCCTGTAGGACTATTCCCACCCGGGTCTGTATACCTTGTGTCCAGCAGGTGCTTGCGCTGCAGCCTTGTTTACCAGCAGCTGGGCCTGCGCCACGTATGGCTTCGCCTACTCCCCCCAAGCTTAAATTTGACTCCCAGTGAGCTGCATACCAGTGGGGAATCTCAGCCTGATGTGTCTACTAGACTGGCTAGTGTTGAAAAGTTGCTTACTAATACCATGGCGCGTAAGGCCTCTGCTAAGAGGCGGCATTTGACGCCTGAGGTCACTCTTTTCCCTATGGAGGCTGAAGAGTTCTTGAAACTGTCTGGTTATACTGGAAGAAGGGGAATTGTTCTCTGACTCAGAATCATCTGATGAGTGGCCCAAGGGTTATGATGATTCTGGCTCTGATTCCTTGGCCCCAGATGATACTGATAGGCTTTTGGCTCAGATATTTGAGGTGCTTGCTATCTCTTCCCCGGTCGCGGCTCCTAAGCAGCAGGGGGAATTGTTCCATATTGCTAAGCCACGTTTAGAGTTCCCTGAACAATCTCATTTCAATAATCTCGTGCTCAAGGAATGGGAGCGTCCTAGCAGGCTCCCCGGGGTCCCTAAGAGTTGGGATAAGAGATATCCCTTTCCTGCTGATGTGGTAAAGCGTTGGTCATCCCCTCCAAAAGTGGATGCCCCAATCCTGGGTTTGTCTAACACCTCTGTCATGCATTCCCCTGACTCTACTACTCTGAGGAATAGTGAGGATCGGCGTATTGATCAGCTGGCGTCCCATGCCTTTGCCTGTGTGGGGACGGCGCTGCGCCCGGTTTATGCCTCTGCCATTACAGCTGTGGCTATTAGGACCCTGCTTAAGAGTGTCCTGGATGGTGCTCCTGATGATGTGTCTAGTGAAGAGTATAATGTACTCTCACGCTGTGAGGTATTTGTTGCTTATGTCCTCTCTGCCTTGGATGATACCATTGGGATATGTGGCAGAGCCTATGCCTTGGTGGTGGCTATACACCGCTCGGTTTGGCTGCGCCAGTGGGCAGCTGACAACGCTGCCAAGAAGGCTCTCACTGGTTTTCCCTTCAAAGGACTACGCCTATTTGGGGACCGCCTGGACCTGTTTGCTAAGGGAGGCAGGTTACCCCAGCGCAGGGGCTCGGGCTCCTTTTCTTCCCCCTACCGGGGAGGGGGGTCTCCTTTACTGGGGCCCGAGGAGATTTCTGGGGAAGGGGCAGAGGATGTCGACGCCCTGGCTTGTTTTGGGGCTCCAAGCCTAAGCCTTCCCCCAAGCCCCCTCAGGCATGAAGGGGCACCCTCACCCATCCGGGTGGGGGGACGGCTTTAGCGCTTTGCTCATGTCTGGAGGCTTCATGTCTCAGACCGGTGGATTCAGGAGGTAGTGTCCTCCGGTTACAAGATAGAGTTTGCTGCCTGGCCACCCCCAAGATTCATCAGATCCCGGATGTCTCAGGACCCTATGTCAGCTCAGGCTCTGGTTCTGGCGGTGCAAAGCCTTCTGGAGCTGGGGGTCATCTGTCAGGTCCCCTTACGAGAAAAGGGGCAGGGGATTTTATTCCAACCTTTTCACCGTTAGGCCCATCCTGGACTTGAAGATCCTCAACAAATTTGTCAGATGCAGGTGCTTTCACGTGGAAACTCTGCGCTCTATAAGTTCCCTGCGTCCAGGGGACTTCATGACTTCTGTGGACATCAAGGATGCTTACCTTCATATTCCTGTCTTTCCAGGTCATCAAAGATTCCTCAGATTCGCTCTGGAGGATCAGCACTACCAATTTGTGGCATTACCCTTCGGTCTCACTTCAGCTCCCAGAGTGTTCACCAAGGTTCTGGCAGGAGTGATGGCTCTGCTCAGGTCTCAGGGCATTCGTGTTCTGCCCTATTTGGACGACATTCTCATCACTTCTCTCATCACTCTGGAGTCATTTGGCTGGGTGATCAACCATCCCAAGTCTTCCCTGTCTCCCTCCTTGGTGACGCCATTCCTGGGAATGAATCTGGATACAGTTCAGGCAAGGATTTTTCTTCCTCAGTAGAAGGTGGACAGTCTGCTAGCGCAGGTTCAGTTCCTGCTCTCTTGCCCTCATCCCTTCATCAGGCAGGAAATGCAGCTAGTGGGCCTAATGGTGTTGTGCTTCGAAGCGGTCCCTTATGCCCAGTTTCACATGATGCCTCTGCAACTCCACCTCTTGTCAGTGTGGGACAAGGATCCTGCGTCCCTGGACCAGGTCCTTGTTCTATCCCCCCTGGCCAGGCGGTCCCTCTCGTGGTGGCTGGACTCCAGGAACCTGTTGGCGGGCAGATCCTTTCTGGCCCCCTGCTAGGAGACGGTCACCACGGATGCCAGCCTGACAGGTTGGGGGGGCTTCTGGAAGTCCCTACAGTTCCAAGGGCGGTGGGGCCCTCAGGAGGCCCACACGCCTATCAACATTCTGGAATTGAGGGCGATCAGGTTGGTTTTGGCTCACTTGACCCAACACCTTCGGGGCCGACCTGTTCAGTTACGCTCGGACAACCAGATGGCGGTTGCCTACATCAGTCATCGGGTAGGGACCCGGAGCAAGGGGGCCCTCAAGGAAGCGTCTCTGATCCTGTCCTGGGCGGAGGACAATGTTCCCTGCATCTCAGCTGTGTACATTCTGGGGGCGGAGAATCTGCAGGCAGACTCTCTGAGCAGGGGGACCTCTCGCCTGGGAGAATGGTCCCTCTGCGACAGGGTGTTTCACTCTCTGTGTCACCGTTGTGGTCAGCCAGATGTGGATCTGTTTGCGTCCCGTCACAATCACAGGCTCCCCTGTCGTGTGTTCTCTATTCCCAGGATTCTGGAGTTCCTCCAACATGGTTTGGATCTGGGGCTTCAACTCAGTACTCTGAAGAGTCATTCTCTGCCCTGGCTGTCTTCTTTCAGAGATCTTTTGCTCAGCATTCTCTGATCAGGACCTTTTTTTAGGGGGTTACTCATGTGCGTCCTCCACGTAAGCCTATGTTGCCTGTCTGGGATTTGAACTTGGTCCTGTCTGCCCTGCAGGGTGCTCCCTTTGAGCCTGTGCAGGAGGCTGCTTTGGCCATTCTTACTCTTAAAGTGGACCAACACCCAGGATTTTCACTATCCTGGGTTTTGGTCCACTTCGGTGGGGCACCACGCTCCTATGCGGCCGCTCGTCCAATCAGAGCGCTCAGAGCCGCTGTGGTATGCATGTTCAAGCGGCGTCCAACCACAGCGGCTCTGAGCGCTGGAGGGCGCATCTCGTGCTTTCACAAACGGCCGGCGTGGGTGCATGCCCTGCTAAAAGGAAGTGCGAGATGCGGCCACGGCCCGCACATGCACCGTTGGAACGGGGTTAAGGTAAGGTTTCTGGGCTTCCTGGGGGTGTTTCACCCAGCGGGACATCCCGATTTCAGATGCCCCGCGGGGAGGGATCTGATCGGCCCGGAAATCTTATAGATTCCCGGGCCGATCCCCCCTGGGTGTTGGTCCACTTTAAGGTGGTCTTTTTGGTGGCTATCACTTCTGTTAGGCTGGTGTCTGAGTTGGCGGCGCTTTCCATCCAGCCCCCCTATTTTGAGAGACACCAGGACAAGGTGGTGTTTCGCTTCAAGCCAGATTTTCTGCCTAAGGTTGTATCTGCCTTTCATCTAAATCAGGACATTGTTCTGCCTTCCTTGTGCCCTAATCCTAGTAACGCTAAGGAGAGGGTTTTGCATTCCTTGGATTTGGTTAGGAATCTGAAGTATTATCTGGTGGCTACTGCACCTTTCAGGAAAACCGATGCTCTTTTTGTGGTCCCTTCTGGTCCTAGGAAGGGTTTGGCTCCTGCTAAATCTACTATCAGCAAATGGATCCGTCAGGCTGTGATTCAGGCCTACACTGCTAAGGGGAAGAATCCTCCCTTCCGCCTTACTGCTCATTCTACTCGTGCTATTGGTTCCTCTTGGGCTTTTCAGCACCAGGCTTCTGTTGAACAAGTTTGCAAGGCCGCTACTTGGTCCTCTGTTCATACCTTTTCCAAGTTTTACAAGGTTGATGTTAGGGCCTCAGCTGATGCTGCTTTTGGCCGCAAGGTTCTGCAGGCGGCGGTGGTCTGACCTGTCTGCTGTTACCTTTGGGGATCCCACCCTACTTTATGGACACTGCTATTGGATGTCCCAGACGTAAAGAATCTTATCTGGAGCAGGACGTACTGTATACTAAGAATAATACAATTCTGTGATTACTCACCTGTAGAATTGTTATTATGAGTATACAGTACGTCCTGCTCCACCCCACCCTTGGTTTCATTATCCTTGGATCCCCTGTATGGTGATTGTTATCATTGTTGATAGTTACTGGTTGGTTATGTTATCATTCTCCCGGCTTCTTGTTTGCTGCTTTGCGGTTTCTGCAGTCCAGCGCCATCTGGCGGAGTAATACCCAGACGTAAAGAATCTTATCTGGAGCAGGACGTACTGTATACTCATAATAACAATTCTACAGGTGAGTAATCACAGAATTGTATTCTTTGGCGACAGGTGGACGGAGGAGTGGGGGCACGTCTGTGCGCGCCGCATGGGCTGGATGTGTGTGCCCATGGGCTGGATGTGTGGCGCCGAAGCTGGCTGAGTGGTGCGGACTGCTCCTCTCGCCATATGCTGCTACTGCTTATTCGTGCCTGCCGTCCCTCCGCTGCTGCACTCCCACTACTGTCAGTGTCGTGAGTCCCTCTTAATAATGACTTTATTGTGATTCTCTGCATATGCTTGTGGGATACTGATGGCCCTTTCTTTTGTTCTTTGTTTAGGTGGGCCCAGTGATTGAGGGTTGTGGTTCCTCCCGGTCCCCCCCTTCCCTATTAAGATGGATCATATAAGGGGGATCATATAGGTTTGGGCCGTTAGTGCCTTGTAACCTGCATTTGCCAATTTTTCTAATCACCATATTGGAGGCATCTGGGGATAGTGAGCTAGGGGCCCCATCTGGGCGGGTGAAGCTCTGCCCCTTGTGCAGTGCAAGTCCTCTGGGCGGATTCAGCACTGTTTGCACCACTTGCGCCAAGAGGCAATGACCGGGCGGGCGTACCTGCCCCTAGCCCTTCATTGCCGGGGCCTCGCCAGAACCTCTGCTGCTGCACGCGGCCCTCAGTGAGGGAGAAGCCAGCCGGGGTTCCCAGGTTGATTTGGCGCATAGGGTGGCCAGTCTCGAGAGACCGATCTCACGAACGGCTCCTAAAAAGGCCACGAGTAAGAGGCGGCACATCAAGCCCATTTACTTGGATAATGACAATCTTTTTGATGATCTGGGCTCTGTGGAGGAAGGCAAGTTGCCAGATGATTCCCGTTCCTCTGCGGATTATTCCGCTGGCGATGACAGTATGTCTGGTGCGTGGCTCCGTGATGATGCGGAGAAATTGCTTGCTTCAGTTTTTGAGACTTTACACATTGTTCCTCCCAGAGCGGCTAAGAGGAAGCAAGGTGATTTGTTTAAGCCTGAAAGACAGAGGCGAGTCTTTCCGGAGCAGGCCCATTTTTCTAATAGTATTTTCAAGGAATGGGAAAGGCCTAACAAGCTTACCATCTGTGCCTAAGGGCCTGGATAGGCGGTATCCCTTCCCTGAGGAGCTGGCCCGGCTATGGTCTCGTTCTCCCGAGGTGGATTCCCCTGTGTCGGGATTGTCCAACACTACTATTATGCCTTCACCTGATACCGCTTCCTTACATGATTCAGCTGACAAGCGCATGGATCAACTGGTCTGACATGCCTTCACCTTTGCTGGTGCCTTGTTTTCGCCCTGTGTGTGCCGCGGCCATCAGAAAGAAGGTGAGACGTCTTGTGGATAGCGCTAAGGCTCGCGGGCGGAGGAGTATAAGGACCTCAAGGCTTGCGTGGACTTCATTGCCTTTGTTGTCTCTGCCATGGACGATGGTGTCCGGCTTGGTGCCATGATTTCGGCCCTGCTTGTTGCACTTCGCCGCTCGCTCTGGTTGCGGCAATGGTCGGCTGATGCCGCGGCCAAAAAGTCGCTTACTAGTATCCCCTTCGTGGGGCACAGGTTGTTTGGGGAGTGTCTTGACCTTCTGGTCAAGGATGGTAGACTCCCTCAGAGACGGAAGCCTGCTCGGCCCTTTCGGAGCTCATCTGCCTATCGCTCCTTTCGAGGAGTAAGAGGCTCTTCATTTTCAGGTGGCCGCAGAGATACCTGGGGTAGAGGTAGGTCCCGTGGCTGACCCAATCCCCCTTGGAGAGCCAAGTCCAAGCCCCCTGCCAAGTCCTCTCAGGCATGAGGAGGCGCCCTCACCCATCCGGGTGGGGGGACGGCTTCTGCTATTTGCTCATATCTGGAGACAGTGCGTCTCGGATCGGTGGATTCAGGAGGTGGTGTCCTCCGGTTACAAAATAGAGCTGGCAGTCAGGCGGCCCACAAAGTTTCTTCGGTCTCGGATATCCCAAAATCCATTGGAGGCACAGGGCCGGAGAATGGCCGTGCAACACCACCTGCGGTTAGGTGTAATTTGCCCTGTTTCTCGTCAGGAGCAGGGTCAAGGTTTTTACTCCAACCTGTTCGGTTCCCAAGAAGGACGGGACTTTAAGACCAATCCTGGACCTGAAGGATCTCAACAGGTTTGTCAGAGTCGGACATTTCCGCATGGAAACCTTACGGTCAGCGGTGAGCTCGCTACGGCCCGGTGACTTCATGACCACGGTGGACATCAGGGATGCTTATCTGCACATCCCCAGTTTCCAGGGGCATCAGAAGTTCCTGAGGTTTGCTCTGGAGGATCAGCATTACCAGTTTGTGGCACTTCCATTCGTGATATCCTCGGCCCTCTGTGTCTTCACCAAGGTGCTGGGAATGACGTTAAACACCGCAAAGGTAAAGGTTTTTCTGCCACTGCAGAAGGTTTCGGGTCTCCAGACGCAGGTGCAGGCCTTGCTGTCCTGTCAGCGGCCGTCGATACGTCTGGGGATGAGATTGTTGGGCCTAATGGTGTCATGCTTCGAGGCGGTGCCCTTTGCTCAATTTCACATGAGACCTCTTCAGTTGAACCTGTTGACTGGTTGGAACCGGATGCAGGAGTCTCTGGAACAGGAATTTTTGCTGTCCCCCCCTGGCCAGACAATCCCTCTTGTGGTGGTTGGACTCCAGGAACCTTTTGGTGGGCAAGTCCTTCCTGACTCGCCCTTGGGAGATAGTTACCACGGATGCCAGGCTGGGGAGGCATTTGGCACGGCTGGGGAGGCATTTGGCAGACTCAGAAGATCCAGGGTCAGTGGGGTCTGCAGGAGAACCGCTTACCCATAAATCTCTTGGAGCTGAGAGCGATCCGGTTGGTGCTTCTTCGCTTGACTCCCCATTTAAGGGGTCGTGCGATCCAGGTTTGCTCGGACAATCAGACAGCTGTTGCCTACATCAATCACCAGGGCGGGACTCGGAGCAAGCGAGCCCTCAAGGAGAAAGCTGGCCGCGCTTTGTATGAAGCCTCCCTATTTTGAGCGGCATAAGGATAAGGTGGTTTTTCGCTTTAAACCTGTTTTTTTTGCCTAAGGTCATTTCTCCCTTTCACCTTTAATGAGGAAGTTGTCTTGCCTTCCTCGTGTCCTGCACCAACTAATTCTAAGGAAAGGACCCTCCATGCCTTGGATGTGGTCAGAGCCATTAAGTATTACCTAGTTGCGACTGAATCCTTCAGGAAATCGGATTTGCTCTTTGTCCAACAGAGGGCTCTAGGAAAGGTTTGCCACCAGCCAAGTCCACTCTCAGTAGGTGAATCAGACAGGCGGTGGTGCAAGCATATTCTGCCAAGGGGAGGGAACCCCCTTTTCGGATCACAGCTCATTCTACTAGAGCTATTGGTGCCACTTGGGCTTTTCAGCACCAGGCATCTGTTGAACAAGCTTGTAAGGCCGCCACTTCGTCTTCTGTTCATACTTTTAACAAGTTCTACAGGGTTAATGTCAGGGCCTCAGCTGATGCTGTCTTTGGCCAAAGGTGCTTCAGGCGGTAGTGAAATGAACTACATGCTTTTCCGCACTGGGGATCCCGCCCTATATGGACACTGCTTTTGGATGTCCCACATGTCATCACTGGGACGGCCTGGACTGGATATAGGGGAAAAATACTATTCTGTGAAACTCGCCTGTAGAATTGTTTTTGAGTATATCCAGTCCAGGTCGTCCTATCGCGCCCTTGTTCATTATCTCGTTTGCCTGTTTTGGTGAAACCATTTTTATTCTTGTACTGGAGTCCTTAAACCGGACCTTCAGCGTGATTTAATGAAAAGCCCAAACTCTTAAAAAGCGGTTCCCCAGCATCTACAATTAATATATTTTACGTTTTTAGTCACTTATTATTCTTTCCCCCACTGGGCTGCAATTCTGTTCAGGAATTTAGGATACGGGCGCCGCCATCTTGACTCAGAAGCATCCCACTTACTGAGGAGAGTGGGATAAGGTACAGGGGGGCGGGTTATAGCTGTGCTTTGCTCAGACAGAGCAGAGCTGGGGTCAGGTAAAGGTCAGCAGTCCCAGAATGCAGAGCAGCACAGTCAGGAGGCACTTCCTGTTTGCAGGCTGCCTGATAAGATGGCGGCTTCCATAAGCCACCATCTTGGATGTTTAAAGGCTCATAACATGCAGTAGATGCAGGTAGGATGGTTTTTAATGTGGGCAATCTGTATGTACAGGGTGTGGGAAACATATAAGATAGACTCTTATTCAGAGTGAAGGACCGCTTTAAGTTTTGTTTAGAGAGAGTACAAGCTGAAGCTATGTGAGGTAACATGGTTTCTTGGCCTCCCGGCCTGTCTCCTCTTTTACTGCTTTTTAACCACTGGGGAATGATAGAGAGACACCTGCCTTTATAGGGGGCCGGGAGGAGCGACAGCTTTTGATCTTGCAGTCGAGCGCCCCCTGGGGGTGGAATACCCACATGTCATCACTGGCACGGCCTGGACTGGATATACTCAAAAAAATAAAAAAATATTCTGAACCAAATGCTAAAATACTGTCTTCCTAAGAACCAAATCATAGGCAAGGTGCAGAATCCCCCCCCAAAACAGGCAGTGTGTAGAATTCCCCCCCCCCCCTTCAATACAGTCAGTATGGCAGCATCCCCACCCCCCCATTACAAGCACTGTGGCATTTCTCCTCCCCTCCCCCATTTTAGGCTGGCGGCAGTGGAGCTGGGTAAACTATTCTCTTGACTGCTGGTGCTGCTGCATATCTTTGTGTGGACACACACACTCGTGTCAGTGCTTGGGGGGTGGACAAAGTTCACACCCCCACTGCATGGACCTGAGAGGGGCTTGTGTCGCTCCATAAGATGCACTAACAATTATTTTGTAAATTAATAATTCCCTTCTCTTTCACACAGGAAAGTCTTTACAGTAGGGTAATATCCTCCTGTGACTAGGAGGGGCCAGCGTGCTGCAGCATGGACATGTGGAGGGAGGCAGAGGGTTACTTGGTTACTGATTCAAGATTTTTTTTTTTTTTTTTACCTGTTAAAAGTCAAACTGTCCTGAAAATGGTGAGCAGCGTGATTACCGCACTTGGCTGCAGTTTTCTACTAGATTTTATAAATGTATATGTTGTAAGCCTCCAGGATATTTTTGGGGCATAACACAGAGATAACTGCCTCAGGTGGGTTATTTTCTCAAACAAATAAAGGCTTTCTTCCGCATACAATATAAACAAAAGTCTATGTCCTCATGAACTGCCTTATGGCTTACTCGCACTTGTGACCAGAATATGGCTTCAACTGGTCACATGCTTCCAGCCGAAGTCTTTCTTGTTTCGAGTTGTTGATTGCTTCCCAGCAGCTTAACAGAATCTTTTATGCACCTGGCAACAATCTTGTGTAGATATGCACAGCAGGAGCAGGCCTCCACAAGGCCCAGCCCCTAGTGCCTTATGCACCTGGTCCATCCACACTGAAGCATGCGGTTTAATGTGTATTGGCAGAGGCACTCTTACCCAAAACAATATGGTCGGGTGCATTGGCTAGCGGTGGCGCTCATAACATATGTCAATGAAAGCCAGCACTCCTTATTACCAGATTTGCTTGTATTGTGCAAAAAATATATACGTGCAGTAATCAAATTCCATCCACGTGCCAATATGCATCCATACGTCCAACGTTTCGGGGTGTTGATACCCCTTCATCAGGGACACACAAGAACAAAATCAAGCAGATTAACACATTCCACTACTACTTGACCTCTAAAGGTCGCCAAAATCATCTTATTTTTGCTAATTTTTCTTTTTTATTTTCGGACACGGGTGAGGCTCACCTTGTCCCGATCCTAAGGAGTGCTCCTGGGTTGGTCCTTATGCCTGAGTCGTAATGGCTCTCGCTGCCACCCGGGCAGTAACCACCAGGAAAGGAATCTGGATCCTGCTTGCTCCAGCGATGGGGCTAGCTGACGTCAGAGCCCCCAGCCTGCACAGCGGGCACGGCCGCTGCTCTCTCACATTTAGAGCGAAGCGCAGACTGGCTCCCCGCGGGCAAGGACGTCACTGGTAGCCGGGCAGGATTCCAGGCCCGACTGACGAGGAAGCCTTCCCCGAGTTCAGGCGGAGAGCGACGACGCGGGTTGCCTATCAACCCGCCCAACGCCGCATTGGCAGTGACGACATTTTTATGTATGAGCAGGGGGGAAGGGGGATGTACACCAACCGGGCACTCACTGACCTTCTGCTGTCACTGATGACGTCAGGCGGGATTTTGGCGACCTTTATAGGTCAAGTAGTAGTGGAATGTGTTAATCTGCTTGAATTTGTTCTTGTGTGTCCCTGATGAAGGGGTATCAACACCCCGAAACGTTGGACGCATATTGGCGCAAACTAGCGGGTGGAATTTGATTACTGCATGTATATATTTTTTGCACAATACAAGCAAATCTGGTAATGAGTGCTGGCTTTCATTGACACACACTGAGGCATGGCTGCAGCCCTCTCCAAGATCCAGTCAATGTCGGCAGCCTCTATCTCAGTCTTGTCAGCCCCTTTATAGTCCTTTCAGCATGGATCAGGAGTGGACTAGGATACATCGCCAGCAGGACCCACCTAGCTTCCCTTACTGGCCAGACTCCAGGACCCTATGGTCCTTACCAGAAGCTCCATAGATGGCCGGTAACGCAATACATGGCACACTCTCCTGGAGTCCTTGTATAGTCCAGTCCAGCATTTTGCCATCCAGAAAGGTCTATATTCTGTATGTCTGCCTACCTATTGGACTATCACAATATATAGTCATGACAGATTTCACAGCACGGTAGTGCGAGGGCGTATAATTGGATAATTGTCCTCTCATGTGGTTGACTGTTGGCTCCCCACTGACTTAAGTGACGAGTCAATAAGCTGCTACACGATGGACGCTGTACCAGATGAATTGAAACTATACTTGCCTAGAACCCTGTGGACGGACCTCCTGATGCCCCTCAGTTCTAGATCCAGAATTTCTATGCCAGCCTAACTGTATCCTAAAACTCGTGTGGACCTGTTACCTGCGCCATCGGTAAGCTTTGGCCAGATGCTCCTCCAATAGGTATTGCCTGTGATGTGGGCGGTCAGCCTATTGCAGAAGAGCCTGGGCACAGCTACCAGACCAGATGAGTTGCCGGGGTGATAGGTGGCTGTAGGTACTCTTTATTGTACTAGAATGTAAAGGGATTTTGAAGCAGACCTAAAGCTAATATGCCCTATAGGGCCATTGTAGCCACTCCTTGCTTCTTCATTTGGGATGCCAACCTTCTCTCGTTTTAGGAATCTTAAAAATCCTGCATTAACACCTACTTGTCTATGTGCGGCATCAACAGCCACATGAGCACACACAATTCACCACCAGACATGGGTGGCACCATGCAGGGCACATTTGCACCCAGCTGAGCCCAATAACCATCTTTACACACGTGGCACATGGCAGTTGCACAATATTGGGCATTTTTAATGGGCCCATAGCGAACAGGCATCGGGGGAATGCAACAGCCCCAAGAATTATTTCTGGCTGGAGGGCAAAGTTAACACTCACTTTATAACCTACTCCTGGGCATCCTGATTTGGGATACATGTCCTTTCCAAGGGCCCCTTGAAGGCTGACACCAGTATAATGTCTCTCCCTCTACGCAAACGGTGGTGCAAGTGAACCCCATTGGCCCCCAGCAGCCATGTGGGACATGTGAGCAAAATGAGTTTGCACTCCATTTGCTTCTGCCCTTAAAGGGACTGCAAACCCAATGGCAATAATAAGGCAACAAGCAGCTCACCTGATACCTGTCCCATGTGCCTCTCCTCCATTTCCTGCAGCACTAAGTAGAAGACATAGGAAGGCTCCAATGTTTGCCCTCCCTATCAGTTCCATTCCTTCAGGACCACACAAAGTGTTCTAATAACCACCTTTTACCTTGAAGCTCTCAGGCTGGACATGCTACAGTGGTCCTGAAGCTGTCCATGACCACAGCAGAGCATGCTCATAACTCGTAAAGCTGTGTCATGACATGCTGATCCTGGCTAAGCCACAAACCAGAAAACTGAAGCGAAAAAAAAACTTTTACTTAGAATACTTAAAGTATTTACCTATTAGAGGACTTGGAGATGCTTCGATATGGTTCTATTTTTACCAGGGGAAAAGGTGGTAGGAAGTTTAAGCAGACCTCCAGGCGGTGAGCATCCCGGGCTTGCAGCACTGTGGGAGGCTTAGACTATAGATTCATCTTTATTTTTACAGTTTAGTTTTCCTTGAAATTGAGGCCAGTAAATAATTTAAAAAGTGAACTACTTTCATTACATTTTGGTAGTTGAAGGGGTGTAATTATATTGTTGCTCCTACAACTTATTTATCACATTTGTGCTCACTTGGCATCATTTAGAGAAAGGCAGCAGCATTTGTCTCTGCTCTCTTAGTCCTTAGTTATCTAGCTGCATCCTATTGAGTTAAGTTGATTAAAAAGTTTACTGTATGATGATTGAAAGGGCCCCATTTAACGCTTGCACCAAGGCCCCATCACATTGAGTTAGGCCACTGGGAAGGAGTTAGGCTTTAATATTTAATTTTAGATTATTTCGACCTAAAGATTGGATTTAAACAACCAATTGAAACAAACTGTCTCAGGCCTAATTAGGGTCCCAATGAACATTGTGTATGTGCTGAATCTTTGCGTCATAAATGAGCCTATTGTTCTGTAAAGTCAGGAGGCATCCTATCGCCATCTAACGGTGAGAGAGGGGTATATACATTCCTATAGAATCAGTGTGTCTGACACATTTATTTTAATTCCTAAATTTTATTATTTTTCCGATAGTGCCCTTAGGTGCCTTTTATTCCCATTTTTTTCTTTTCTTTTACACCCGTTCCTACCGTCACATGGGGGCCAGCAGCAATATAAAACCCAGGTACCTGACTTGCAGGATTGCTGGTACCTTTTCAGGTAGCTTTTGCTAGCAATGAGTAGTGTTGGGCGAACCGGTTCGATTTAGGCCGAACTTTGAACAAAAGTTCGGTTTGGGTACCCCAACTTGAATCGTACCCGATCCCTTAGAAAGGTGAGTTTTTATGGGCTCCCTGGGGGGTTCCATACAGCAGCATCCACACAGGGATGCCCCAGAGGCACAGAACAAAACAAAAAAAATTCCCAGGTTTTGTTCCACTTTAATATCATGTGTTACTATATTGTTTATTTTAATTATTGCTATAACACTATGCATGGGTATCCAGGGCTAACCCACAACTCTGTCCTCACCAAAAAGGCCGCACACTATTAATCCATAAATACATTTTATTCAAAAAAGGATTCAACATATATGACATACATCACAATAAAACATGACACTTGATACTACACATACAAATCACAAGTAAAAAACACATATATAAAACCCCCGAAGTGGGGAGGAACTCCAGGGCTAACCAATTTATACTATGCACCAACAATGCTTGCTACCAATATTCACATAAACAATGAATCCATCATAATTATAATATTACTAAAAAGATTTATTTTTGTATAAAAAACATATATTGACCGACGCTTATGAGATCAAAGTGCCAAGTGCATGTGCGTTGCTCCTATATGCAGCAAAGTGCATACATGTACCCAATCCTATCTTCAAATATATCGTGCCCCATTTAAAACTATCAACAGTAAGAAGTGCATAAACTATATGTGATAATATAAAGTGCAGAGTGCTAAAGGTGAGCTAAAACCTATGCCGCCTATAACGTAACTACGTGCATCTAATAAGCGTCGCCCATACATGTACTCAGTAAACAGAAATCGATGGTAATATGCCAATAGTAGTGCCCGTTGTCCTCCCCACTTACCCCACCGACGCGCTGCGTGGTCCTCCACCACCATTGGGTACGTGTATGCACTTTGCATATAGGAGCAATGCACATGCGCTTGGCACTTTGATCTCGTAAGCGTCGGTCAATATATGTTTTTTATACAAAAATAAATCTTTTTAGTAATATTATAATTATGATGGATTAATTGTTTATGTGAATATTGGTAGCAAGCATTGTTGGTGCATAGTATAAATTGGTTAGCCCTGGAGTTCCTCCCCACTTCGGGGGTTTTATATGTGTGTTTTTTACTTGTGATTTGCATGTGTAGTATCAAGTGTCATGTTTTATTGCGATGTATGTCATATATGTTGAATCCTTTTTTGAATAAAATGTATTTATGGATTAATAGTGTGCGGCCTTTTTGGTGAGGACAGAGTTGTGGGTTAGCCCTGGATACCCATGCATAGTGTTATAGCTGTTGTAGTGAGTCCCCTAGGCTGGCACCCACTCCAGTATATTGAGGTGGTGCGTATCCAGTTGTTTGGAGTTTCATGGTTATTTTAATTATTGCTAATTGCGTACTCCTCCATGACTAAAAATACTTCTTCCAGATGTTAGGAGTGTTTTGACTTGTCTTGGGAAAAAAAGTATATTAATATGTACTTTTACTCAGCAACTGGACCAGTGATCACTGATTTTTTTTTTTCCTGGTGTGGGCAAAGAGGCATTAACAATGTCTTTTATGTCTTTATTATTATTATTTATTTATTCTTTTTTTTAATCGGTTTTGTGGTGCCATCTAACTTTACAATCTGGACTTTATTTATTTTTGCATTTGTCATGAGTTTGGTTTTATTGTTTCAGGTTGTGCGGGGATTCCTGAACAGATTAGGAAGCAGAGTGGCGTGATCACTAGTCCCGGCTGGCCGCTGGAATACCCCTCAAGGGTTAACTGTAGTTGGTGCATTCATGCTAACCCTGGAGAGATCATCACCATCAGGTATGTACTGTTGTGTGCGAGTTTACAGTCTAAAACCCAGGCTACAGTTTTTATAATCGCTACTGGCAGGGAGAGCTTTCTTTTTTAACCAGATTTGTATGATGACATATCATAAAGGATAATCTAGTTTCTTCCAAGATCCTTTGCAGTGGGCGGGGCCATGCAAATGAATCTCTACACATCTGGGCTATACCCAAAAGCTCCTGGTCAGGGACCAGGAGGTGCAATACTACTTTGGGAGAGATACATTTTACACAGCCATCTACTCCACTTGTGCTGATGAGGACCTAAAGTCAGAAACACTCGTCCACAAGGCAAGGCGTGGGTGGCCACATGAAGGTGTTAGGTTTGGGAGTGCCAAAATATAGTCATAAGCCAGGTTAGGGGAGAGCAGTGTTAGAAGATATAAAGTGAGAGCAGTGTTAGGAGATATAAAGGGATTAAAGTCCCTGTATAGGCAAACACAAAATAAGCACATAATCGCCTATAGTCACACAATGTTGGTAGTTAGAATCCTACTGGCATCTGTGATCTTGTCTCTGCCATCTCCGCTGCCCAGAGCCAAGCGACCCAAGCCCAGCGTTCCTCCCCTCGCATCAGTCGCAAATGATTGGTCACGCTCCTCCATTTACCATAGAGGAGGGGGAGTGCCAGCCCTCAACATGTCCCCTCCATTAAAATGAATGGCGCGAGTGTGGCCAGTCATTGTGAGGCTCTCCGATGGAGGTAAGTTTCAAGCCCCCAAAATATCGCCAATCAGCTACACAGGACTATTTGAGGTATATGGTATTTAAAGCCCTTTATTAAAGGTACAAGGCAGGGAGAACTTTCTTAAAGGGCCACTCTAGCCCAAGTGTTAAATATTAACATGCCCCCTCCTATTAAGCACTAAAGTACATGTAATAAAGCAAATAAAAAAAAGCCGCTCACCTTAACCCAGAGTCCTGCGGCGAAGTCGTCGGTACAGCAGATGCCTCAGCGATTGCCTGCATGGTAATTTTCTTGAAGTCCTTGCTGGGTGCCGGCGCTCTCCATATCGCGCGTGCACCCATCTGCCCATGTGATTCCGAGAGCACCGATGCCCAGCAAGGACTTTCAGAGAATGGTGGCGGACAATCACTGCGGCATCTGCTGTACCGCCAACTTCGCCACAGGATTCCGGGTGAAGGCGAGTGTTCCTTTTTTTTTTTTTCTTTATTACATGTGCTTTAGCGCTTATAGGAGGGGGACAGGGCGAGGGGTTTGTTAATATTTAACACAGGGGCTGGAGTGGCCCTTTAAAGCCAAACAAAACCCGCCTGGCCCTGGAATCTAAAAGATTCCAGGACTGTCCCCTGGGCTTCCCCCGGGGCATCCCGAGTCAGGATGCCACACTGTGTGAACCCCTTGACCCCCTCCTTACAGAGCGCCTGTAAACACTCACCCTTCCCCACTCCATGGCGCATGTGGGAGCTGTGGTTCAATAAGACCAGTCAGTTATGTCATTTGGCAAATGGCTCTCGTTGTGATTGGGGAGGGTGCGTTGCCGCATCCCTAGCAACATGCGCACGTTCCTGTCCCAGCCATATAGATGGGGCGGGAACGTGCACCCCCCATTCTAGTCAATGCAAGCCGTTTGCCGAATGACATAACGGACTGGTCTTATTGAACCACAGTTCCCACATGCGCCATGGGACAATGTCACGAATGAGAGCCTGCACATGCGCCATTGTAGAGGTGAGTTGAAAGTGGCTTTCTGGGGGATTCACACAGCAGTGCATCCCATTTTGGGGTGCCCCAGGGGAACAGAACAAATTCACAGGTTTTGTTCCCCTTAAAAACAAAGTATTTACATAGTGCATTCAAGAAACAAACTCGGGGAGCTGTATATTGAGATGGGAGGTAATATCTTGGGATGGGCTATCTCTCCCTCCTGCTGAGACTATAACAAACAAGATGAGTCATTCTGAAAAGCCTGCCAGGTCCCTGCTGAGAGGTCCATTTTGTTACATTATTTAAGCCAAATAGGCTCTGTAGAGATTATTTCCTCTGTACCACAAAGAATAATAGAATTTCTCCCAAGATCCTTTGCAGTAGGCAGAGCCATGCACATACAATTATTTTCACCTCTGGGCTATAACCCACTATTACAAAAGCCTCCTGGAAAGCGGCCAGGATGTGTATAATGGCTAATTGATCATTAGTATGAAGATACATTGGATGCCACCTCCCATTGTGGTAGAAATGATGAAGGTTGGTGGCCTGTGTGTATGCTTTAGTAAAGGGGTTGTGGCTCGCCTACGGATGAGGGTGTGCGGCATGCTGGAAACATGGTGGACTTGCTGCTATACTATACATACAATCACGGTTTGTTGGTTTGATATTTATTTCATTTTTCCCACAGTTTTCAGGATTTCGATCTCCAGGGATCTCCCACCACTTGCAGTTCTGACTGGTTGTCTATAGGCCCGTCTCCAAATACCGATGGGCCGAGGGCATGTGGCTCTGCTATTCCTGCGCCGTACACATCCGTACAAGATCGTGTGTGGATCAAATTTCATGCGGATGACCATGTTTCTAGGAAAGGATTCCGACTGTCTTACAGTGCAGGTATGGTCATCAGTGCCTACGTCATGTTATGAGTGCTCAGGTCAGGAGTGCTTAAAGTGGACCAAAACCCACCCTGGAGTCTGAGACTCCAGGGTATTCATACTCTCTCCCCCCGGGGCACGCCAATCAGGAGTGTCTGGCTGTGTGACACCCCCCAGGTCGCCCAAAAACTCACCTTCGTCCCCATCCAACAGCATATGCGTAAGCAGTGGCTGCATCCCCGCTATCCCTTTAGCAGGGTGCGTGCCCCTGGGGGATACGGCCGCCAGTGTGCTCAGATATGCTCGCATTAGACAAGCTCTAGGACGAAGGGGCTTGAGCGGATCCGAGCACACTGATTGGACGGGCTGCGCATGTGCCGTAGGACCGGGGAGGGGTAAGTGAGATCGGGCGACCTGGGGGGTTTCACACAGCGGGGCACAGACCAAAACCCAAGATAGTCAAAATCCTGCGTTTTGGACTACTTTAACCTTGTGAAGAACATGGCTATGTAAAGCAGCACCATAGTCAAGTCAACACATTATTATTCATGGTGTATGGCACCAAATGGCAATTAATCAGGTGACCAATGGAAACCATTCAGGTTTGATGTGCAAGCCCACTGGGAAATCCAGATTGGTCAATGGCAGTGATGTGATTTCCAGCCACTGCAGAATGAGGAAGCGGGTAACCTATGGGTTTATGATTTGCTTTAAGTGGTTTGGAAACTGGCTGCGGATGAATAGGTTCAGAATATTCTATTTGGAATAACATAATGAACATTCTCTACAACAATCCAGATACCCACCTTCTCCACAAACTTTAGAGGGGGTTTATTTTACACTTGTAGGTCCTTCCACCACACTACGCCCATACCACCTTCTTATGTAACAATCCCCACATACTTACAATACACACGCTGATTTCCCTTCCTCTCTCTCTCTATATATATATATATATATATATATATATATATATATATATATATATATATATATAGGGGCCCCATATTTATAGCCCTCCCCCATCCATCCTCTCTCTATATATATATATATATATATATATATATATATATATATATATATATATATATATATATATATATATAGGGGCCCCATATTTATAGCCCTCCCCCATCCATCCTCTCTCTCTCTCTCTCTATATATATATATATATATATATATATATATATATATATATATATATATATATATATATGGGCCCCATATTTATAGCCCTCCCCCATCCATCCCACATCTCAACCAGGTTCCAAAATACTCAACCCACCTAAACTGCATTCAATTAATATAGAAAACTATAACCAAGTTATTGTGCCAGAGAATTCACCCAGGGATGGTGTCCAATCAATGTCACAGCGTTCCTCCAAGCCACTGCTGCCATTTTTTGCCAAAGTGCCCTGCTATGCCACTCGTGCAATCATTACTGTACTATCCCCAGTGTCCCAAAACAGCCTGTATTTTTTTTTCTAAAGCCTTTGACCAATATTCATAACATCAACAGGAAGCAGTATGATATATGGCAGCTATAGGCTAATTAAGCCAATTTCACAGGAAACTGCCACATAATGACAGTTTAGCTTGTAGTGCTTTCATATTTATTGCAGTTATTATAACTGATCAGGCTGAACCCCAGTGCTAAGCTGTGTTTAACTGAACTTATTAGAACTGGAAAGCACCAGGAAGCAATATGGACGACCATTCGAACAGCAGATTGCATCTGGTTTGGTTTTTTTTTATGAATATTGGGCAAGGGCTTTTAGTAACAAAAGAAACACAGGCCGTTTTTTTGGCACTGGGCTGGGGATGGAGGTGATGACATAAACTTCCCTTCTGGGCATAGGGTCCCTTTAACTACTTTTACATGTCAATTCTATTTACCCCTCCCACTTTTCCAGGTTACAGCACGGCTTGCTTCATTTCAATTCTTTACATGTAGGTAATCCGCCACAGGTGACGCAATCGACTGCAGGAAGACTTGTGGCCCCTCCCGGCCCATAAAAGGGCCAGAATTTCCCAGAAGACCCCAGTCTTCTCCTGCACTCTGACTGCGAAGATGGTCTCTTTCTCTCTCTCCATGGACTTCGCAGATAAGCGGGGCATTACTAGCCCGCCGGCCGCTGCAAGCCCTATTCCCACCTGCTTCCGGGACCCTTCTTGCCTCTCAGCCATGGCTGCGGATTAGGTGCAGGTAGGGGAATGACGAGGGTCAGGCGTTCGGCAGAGCTACGCTCTGGGCCGCAGACTCTTCCTCAGAGTAAGCCGGACATAGGCTATGGTGAGCCTATAGGCGGGGGGAGGGGAGGAACCACCCTTTTTCCTTTTCATTATGTGTCCCACATGCTTTATTCTTGTGCATTTTATGCTGTGTGTGTTTTTCTCACGTTTTTTACCTCACAATATACTTACCTTCCTCGTTCCTGCTCCTCTTGCCTCCTCTACGTTATGGCGTTGGGGGGGGTACGCCCCTTGAGGTGCTGCTTGGGCAGGCCGGCGCCACTCTCCTCACAGAGTTTCCTGAGGTAAAGTTACCGTTTTACCTCACGCTGTCGCTCCTTGGTCTGCTGACAGGCTGCACAGGCTCTTCCCAGGCTCTTCAACTGGCTCCCTTTTCTTGTTGGTACCTTGTGTTTTATATTGGCTGTGCATGCGCTGTGGGAGGCTTATCTGCTCCCTTTTGTGTCTTTCAGAGTCTCACCTCCCCCCTCCACTTTTTCCTGCCCTGTGGGTTAGGGTGCTGAGAGTCAAATTGGGTTTTTCCTGCCCTGTGGGTTAGGGTGCTGAGAGTCAAATTGGGTTTTTTTTTTCTATACGGTTCTGGGCCGTCTTAGTGCCTTGAGGCCCGTCTTTCTTATCATAATCACCATAATGGAGGTTTCTGGGAGTAGCGGGCTTCCTTTTCTGGTGGCCGCAGACTCATGGGGGCGAGGTAGAGCCCGAGGTCGTCCCGGCCTTGCGTGGGGATCCAAGCCTAAGCCCCCTTCCAAGGCCCCTCAGGCATGAGGGAACGCCCTCACCCAGCCGGGTGGGGGGACAGCTTCGGCTCTTTGCTCACGTCTGGAGGCAACACGTCTCAGACCGGAGGATTCAGGAGGTGGTGTCCTCCGGATACAAGATAGAGCTGGCAGCTTGGCCGCCCCCAAGATTCATTCGGTCCCAGATCTCCCAAAATCCTGTGACGGCGCAGGGCCTGAGGCTGGCCGTTCAACATCTTCTGTCATCAGGAGTGGTTTGCCATGTGCCTCTTCAAGAACGGAGGCGGGGGTTCTACTCCAACCTGTTCATGGTGCCCAAGAAGGACGGTTCCCTGAGACCCATCCTGGATCTAAAGGATTTGTCAGGTTCAAACACTTCCGCATGGGGACCTTACGGTCGGCAGTGAGCTCTCTTCAGCCAGGCGATTTCATGACCACTGTGGATATCAAGGATACCTATCTGCACGTTCCTATCTTCCTAGGACACCAGAGGTTCCTCAGGTTCGCCCTGGGGGATCAACACTACCAGTTTGTGGCCTTGCCGTTCGGCATCACCTCGGCCCCCCAGGTGTTCACCAAGGTGCTGGCGGGTGTCATGGCCCTTCTGAGGAGCCAGGGCATTCTCGTTCTTCCTTACTTGGACGACCTTTTAATTGCAGCTCCATCTTTGCATCAGGCAGAGAGGGATACTCGGATGGTAGTGTCCACCCTTGAATCCTTCGATTGGGTGATCAAGTATCCCAAGTCTTCTCTCTCTCATTCATTGGTAAGATTGCCCTCATCCCTCCATCCATCTGGGGATGCAGTTGGTGGGTCTCATGGTGTCTTGCTTCGAGGCTGTGCCTTTCGCTCATTTCCACATGAGACCCCTTCAGTTGAATCTCTTGACCATCTGGGATCAGAGTCAGGAGTCCTTGGAGCAGGAATTCACTCTATCCCCTCTGGCCAGACAGTCCCTCTCGTGGTGGCTGGACTCAAGGAATCTTCTAGTGGCCTGGTCCTTTTTGCCTCCATGCTGGGAGATTGTCACCACAGACGCCAGTCTGACCGGTTGGGGAGGGGGTTGGCAATCGCTGAAGTTCCAGGGCCAGTGGAGCCCTCAAGAGGCCCACGCGCCTATCAGTCTCTTGGAGTTGAGAGCGATCAGGTTGGTTCTCTTCCAGTTGACTCCCCACCTTCGGGGTTGTGTGGTCCAGGTCTGCTTGGACAATCAGACGGCGGCCGCCTACATCAATCATCAGGGAGGGACTCGGATCAAACAAGCCCTCAAGGAAGTGTCCCTGATATTGTCTTGGGCAGAGGAGACGGTACCCTCCATCTCGGCGGTTTACGTCCCCGGGGTGGAGAACCAGGAGGCAGATGCCCTGAGCAGAGGGGCGTCTCGCCTAGGGGAATGGTCTCTCGACAACAAGATCTTTCATGCCCTGTGTGTCGCCGCTGGGGTCAGCCGGACGTGGACCTGTTTGCGTCCCGTCACAATCACAAGCTTCCGAGATTCATATCCCTGTCAAGAGATCCTCTGGCCTTCGCCACGGACGCGCTGGCATTTCCTTGGAAGGAGTTTCGACTTCTTTATGTCTTTCCTCCCTTCCCTCTGTTGGGTCGTGTGCTGCGCAAGATAGCCCCGGAGGGGGTACTGACCATCCTAGTGGCCCCCCGCTGGCCGAGGAGGGTATGGTTTGCAGACGTCGTCCAGATGGCGGTGGATCATTACGTCCTGCCCAACGTTCCAGAGCTCCTCACTCAGGGACAGCTGTGCCACCCCAATTTGCAAACACTGGCTTTGACGGCTTGGCTGCTGAAACCTCCATTCTGATGAATAAGGTTTTTCCGGCTTCGGTCGTCAGTACTATGATTCATGCTCGGAAAAAATCCTCTTCTATGATTTATTACAGGGTCTGGCACACTTACATTGCCTGGTGTGAGTCTAAGGTCTTCCCTTGCCGCACTTTCTCCCTTTCCAGGATTCTGGAGTTTATTCAACACAGTCTAGAATCGGGTCTATAACTGCCTTGGCAATTTTTTTTCAAAGATCTTTCGCTAATCATAGGCTTGTTAAAACCTTTTTCCAGGGAGTCACTCATGTACGTCCACCGTGTAAGCCTCTGCCACCGGTGTGGGATTTAAACTTGGTGCTTTCTGCTCTTCAGGGTCCCCCCTTCGAGCCCCTGTGCGATGCTGCTCTTTCTATTCTGACTATTAAGGTGGCTTTTTTGGTTGCTATCACTTCAGTGCGTCGCGTCTCTGAGCTGGCGGCGCTTTCCATGAAACCTCCTTATTTTGAGCGGCATCAGGATAAGGTGGTTTTCAATCTTAGGTTGTTTCTGCCTTTCATCTCAAAGAGGACATTGTCTTACCTTCCTATTCTCCTGCCCCTGCTAATTCTAAGGAACGGAACCTTCATTCTCTGGATGTGGTCAGGGCACTCAAGTAATATTTGGTCGCCACTGAGTCATTTCGGAAGTCTGATTCTCTTTTTGTCCTTTCTTCCGGACCTAGGAAGGGCCTCCAGCCAAATCCACTATCAGTAAGTGGATTAGACAGGCGGTGGTGCAAGCATACTCTGCTAAGGGGAAGGAACCCCCTTTCCGTGTTACAGCTCACTCCACTAGGGCTATTGGTGCCTCTTGGGCTTCCAGCACCAGGCTTCAGTTGAACAGGTTTGTAAGGCCGCTACTTGGTCTTCGGTTCATACTTTTTCCAAGTTTTACAATGTTGATCTTAAGGCCTCAGCTGACGCTGTTTTTGGCCGCAAGGTGCTTCAGGCGGTAGTGGCTTGAACTGCCTGCCATTGCTCTCTGGTGATCCCACCCTTCTTTTTGGACACTGCTGTTGGATGTCCCACATGTAAAGAAAGCGGCCAGGGGGGACAGGATAAGAAGCGCTTGACAGGTATCGGCTCTATCGCAAAGCCTTGACAAAGGCAAACTTCGGCACGCTACTTGCGATCATTCACTACTACCACTTGGTAAAACTTTCTATTCCTATATGTATGCACTGTATGATCTCTGTTCACGTCATGATTTTTATACCTATGCTTGCAACTATGTACTGTAGTCCTCTAGTATGATGCAGGGCGGCATATACACTGTCTGACCAGACCATTCATTCCATATAACTGTGCTGTGTTATGCTTCATATGTATTTTTCCTTGACTGTGTGTTCAGCCCTGCTCCATACATTTCTCATCAGGATCGTGTTCCAAACCACCCATAGATTTTCATGGTAATTTTTTGTTACCTAGCATTCGTGACAATTTCTCATTTAAGAAGTATATGTTAGCATTTATCTTCTTATATTCCTGGATAGATGTGGACAGGCTCTCCTGATGACCCTCCGTTGCACACATATACGGAAATTTCCATATGTATCCTTTTGCTGTTTTGAGCATATGTTAAGAGATGTTTATCTGAATACTGTACCATATGACCTTAATACAATTTTTTACTTGCAAATCTATTTGAGTTGTGTGGTGTGCTTTTGATCCAAATACTTCTTCCACATGTAAAGAATTAAAATGAAGCAAGCCGTGCTGTACACCTTGTTATCGTTGTTCTCTTTTGCCTTGTTATGGTGATTTTTGTTGAGAGAGTTTCCTTTTAGTGGGCTGTGTTTTACTAACATGGTCCTTGCCTCCCGGCTTCTTGCATTACTGCTTTCAAACACTGGGGTCTTCTGGGTAATTTTGGCCCTTTTATGGGCCGGGAGGAGCCACAAGTCTTCCTGCAGTCGATTGCGCCACCTCATGGCGGATTACCCACATGTAAAGAATTGAAATGAAGCAAGCCGTGCTGTACACAATTCTACAGGTGAGTAATCACAGAATTGTATTTTCCCCACCCCACACTAGGTCATTGGTCACATTAGATGGCTCAGAGTGCCACATTTGACCACCGGGTTGCAGGTTGAGCATGCCTGGTTAGTGCACACTGCATTGCTTTCTAAAAGGTGATTCTATGGGGCTGATTCAGAGCCAGGTAAAAATTTACACCCGGTAGACAATGAAAGTCAAGGGAAGTTTTCTCTCCTAAAAAAGAGGAGTGGGTTTTCTCACCTGGCTCTGAATTGACCTCCTATATCTGCAGGAAATTGTGACTCATACATTCACACTTGCATCTGTGATAGACTATATCAAGATCTTCCAGGCCCCTAAATCCCACGACCCATTACTTCTCCTGACCCGCATTCAAATTCTTCCCCCTTGCTGAGTTTAGCATTTTGTAGTGTTAAAGAACAAAGCGCCCCTGTGCATCTAAATTTGTTTTTGTTGGTACTGACCCAAAAATATTGTAATCAGGTCTTTGTGAAGGGTTGTCATAAGGGATATTAAAGCGGACCAAAAGTCAAAAAAGTAAGTAGGTTAGTAAATTGGTCCCCTAAAGCCCCCCTCTGGCAAAAACTATTTGACAGGGCTTAACTCCAGGCAGATGTTCTGGAATAACAGGCCGATTCTTTGCTGCAGAACTGCATTGAAGCGACCATCTTGTCACACACATCACTGTTCACTGACTCTGGATTTGCAAACCATACAGACCGTGGAAACATTATGTATCTTATAAAATTATTCAATTCATCACAGCTGATGGCTTTCTAATAGAAATAAAGGTGGATTGCACTATTATGTGAGGCAATTTTGACTGTTGGATTGGACTCGTGTATTTGGCAAGATGGCCGCTGCCATGAAGTTATGCAGCATAGAATCTGCCTGCTATTCCATAACATCTGCATGGAGATAAGCCCTCTCAAATAGTTTGTGATTACCAGAGTGGGGCTTTAGGGGGTGCAGTGTACTGAACTTGCCTTTTTTACTTTCGGTCTGCATTAAATAAGTCATTTCTGGTACAGCCAAATATACAAGGTCACATTTCTGGTCTTATAGGGACCATCTTTGTATAGTTACCGTATGAAGCCCTCTTAAAGTTCCAGATCCAGGGTTTGAAAGCTTACCTGTCCTGAAGATTCAGCCCTGGTCTTCCTACACGTTTCTGCCATGCTTCCTGCTTGCTCTATGAAGGTGGTGGGAGTCATCTAAGGGCAAAGACTTCAGCAAGTGCAGGCAGGAAAATTAGGACTGGATCTGCACCCTAAAATCTCTTTCCACCTAAAATGCGTGTAAGGCAGTTTACAGCACACATTTATTATTAGAAGGAGTTTGGTTTTTGGTGCGGTGGGGGCTTTTTTTGGAGTGGAGTGCATACGGCACTGATAGTCAAAGGGGGGCCTTTAGAGAAGCAAATAATTAAACTTTAATTTCTTGACTGGAGGTCCGCTTTAAAGCATTGACTATGAGAGGTGAGGCGGTAAGATAAGTGATTGACATGGATGAGGTGGGAAGAGGTAGGCAGAGGTAGGTGACGTGAGCACAGGTAAGGAGAGGGAGTAAGAAGAGGTGATGTATGAGTAGAGGGGAGACAGGAATAGGTGAGATGGGAAGCAGTGGACAGAGGTAATGAGGGGGAGGTGAGGTGAGCAGTTAGGTTGTGGTGAGATGGTAACAAAGTGATTTGACAGATGAGGTGGGAAGATGTAGGTAGAGGTAAGCAGAAGGTAAACCAAGGTGAAGTGAGCACAGGTAAGAAGGGAAGGGAGGTAGGCAGAGGTGAGATGGACCCAGCACAAGCACAGCAGTAGCACGTGTGTCTCCCTCCTCTGCAGAGAAGTTCTTCAGTACCGTATATACTTGAGTATAGGTCGACTCGAATATAAGCCGAGGCACCTAATTTTACCACAAAAAACTGGAAAAAGTTATTGACTCGAGTATAAGCCTAGGGTGGGAAATGCAGGCTGTGGATGTGATGACAGCAGCCATTAGGGACTCAGGTATAGGGGTCCAAGGGATGAAAAGGGGGCTCGGCTAGGTGGCCCTATTAATGGCCACTCTGACCTGAGACATGCAGGTTGCCACACTATTACTGCTGGTGTTGCTTATAAATGAGAGTGCCTGCCTCCCCCCCCAGGCTGGTTTGCGCTGGGGCCCAATTCAAACTAGGGGCCAAGCCGTCACACATAGGTTTCTATCATCTTCTCTTCCTTCATGTTTCCTCATTACCCCTCTCTCCCTTTTCTAAATTCACTCTTTACTACTTTTTAAATTATCTTTTCCACATTCTGTCCATCTCTTGTTCCAACTTCTGGAAGTATTACTCTTTTTCCCATCTTTTCTTCTCCTCAGGTTGGCCCTGGATATCATATGTGTGCTCACTTGGCATCATTAACAGTTAACAACAATTAAAAATAAAAAAAACCCAGTGGTCCCCCCCACACTTACCTGTTGTTGCGCGCTGGCTACCTCCGTTCCCTCTGCCGCCGCGACTGCCTCCGCCGCCACTCTCACAAACGCGCGCTGGCCACCTCCGTTCCCTCTGCTGCCGCCACTCTCACAAACGCGCGCAGGAACTTCCTGGTTGTTGTGCGCCGGTTGGTGGGCGTTCCCCATGTGGTCGGCGTCCAGTAGAAACAATGGACGCCTCCCACCAACCTGCGCGCAACAGCCAGTAAGTGTCAGTGTGTGTGAGAGCGGCCACTGACTCGAGTATATGCCGAGGTGGCTTTTTTCAGCCCAAAAAGTGGGCTGAAAAACTCGGCTTATACTTGAGTATATACGGTACATCATTTTGTCATTGGAGGGAGAAGAGGGGAGACAGGAAGAGGTGAGGTGGGAAGGAGTGGGCAGAGGTAATGAGGGGGAAGTGATTTGTCAGGTGAGGTGGGAAGAGGTAAGCAGAAGGTAAACCAAGGTGCAGTGAGCATAGGTAAGAAGGGAAGAGGTAGGCAGAGGAGAGGTGGAGACAAGTGAGCTGGGAAGAATCTACATGCAGCACAAGCACAGCAGTAGCGCATGTGTGTCGCCCTCCTCTACAGAGAAGTTCATCAGTATATCACTTTCTGCTTTACCATTGGGGTGAGAAGAGGGGAGCATGTATGTGTAGAGGTGGGAAGGAGTGGGCAGAGGTAATGAGGGAGTGGTGAATTGAGCAGAGTTAGGTTGTGGTGAGACAGTTACAAAGTGATTTGACAGGTGAGGTGGGAAGGTAGGGAGAGGTAAACGAAGGAGAAGCACAGGTGAGAAGGGAAGAGAGGTAGGCAGATGTGAGGTGGACACAAGTGAGCTTGGAAGAGTCTACACTCAGCACAAGCACAGCAGTAGCACATGCGTGT
The DNA here is from genome assembly GCA_027917425.1 of Gastrophryne carolinensis. NCBI lineage: Eukaryota > Metazoa > Chordata > Amphibia > Anura > Microhylidae > Gastrophryne > Gastrophryne carolinensis. Next base: position 391,722,741 of record CM051239.1, on the reverse strand, counting down.
CGCCCTCCTCTGCAGTACATCACTTTGTGCTTTGCCATTGCCATCACTGTATTACATTGGCTTTGCATTGTTGGATTGCTAATTATCCTTTTTATTCCCCATGTAAGGCAAGAAAAAATGTGAGCGGAATCGCTTCCGATGCGACAATGGAAAATGCATTTCAGAAACCTTAAAATGCAATAACCTGGACGATTGCGGTGACAATTCTGATGAAAAGCTTTGCTCTAAACTCGCTCACCCAACCGAAACCTCCCTCCAGCCGTGTTCCAGCAGCCAGTTCCAGTGTCTGTCGCGATTCACCAAAGCCTACACCTGTCTGCCCAACTCATTAAAATGTGATGGGAACATTGACTGCCTGGACCTAGGGGACGAGATTGACTGTGACGTGCCCACCTGCGGCCAGTCGCTGAAATATTTCTATGGGGCGTTTAGTTCACCCAACTATCCCGACTTCTATCCACCGGGCAGCAACTGTACCTGGCTTATCGATACGGGAGACCGGCGTAAGGTCATATTACGCTTTACAGACTTCAAGCTGGATGGCACCGGTTATGGCGATTATGTGAAAATCTACGATGGACTGGAGGAGGATTCGCGCAAACTTTTACGAGTGTTGACTGTTTTTGATTCCCATGCTCCTCTAACAGTGGTTTCATCTTCTGGACAAATCCGAGTGCATTTTTGTGCCGATAAGGTCAGCGCGGCGAGAGGGTTTAATGCAACCTACCAGGTGGATGGCTTTTGCCTGCCATGGGAGATACCCTGTGGTGGCAACTGGGGTTGTTACACGGAACAGCAGCGCTGTGATGGCTACTGGCACTGCCCCAACGGGAGAGATGAGCTCAACTGCACCATGTGCCAGAAAGATGAGTTTCCCTGCTCCAGGAATGGGGTCTGCTACCCCCGCTCGGACCGCTGCAATTACCAGAATCACTGCCCCAACGGCTCGGACGAGAAGAACTGCTTCTTTTGCCAGCCGGGGAATTTCCACTGCAAGAATAACCGATGCGTCTTTGAAAGCTGGGTGTGCGACTCCCAGGATGACTGCGGGGATGGGAGCGACGAGGAGAACTGCCCAGTGATTGTGCCAACGCGAGTTATTACTGCGGCTGTGATCGGAAGCCTCATTTGTGGGCTGCTTCTGGTCATTGCGCTGGGGTGCACCTGTAAGCTGTACTCTCTGCGCATGTTCGAACGCAGGTCAGTTACATTTTTCATTTAAATGCTTTTTGATTGCTTAAAGCTGAACAAAACCTGGGTATTTGACTTTCCCGGCTTTTGTTTTAGTCCCCGAATTCGGAATGCCCGCTGAGTGAAACCCCTAGAATGTCGCTTTTTACTCGCCTCTTCCTGGTCAGATGCTCAGACTCTCATCCAAAAAGAGCCATGACTGTCATTCAGCAAACGTTGATGACTGTCGTTGACTAGAATGGGACGCGCGCGTTGGCGCATTCCCATTGGCATGTGCGCTCCCGTCCTCGCATATTTGAATGGCTGGGGCACCAGCGTTCGCACGGTGCCAGGAGGGAACAGCACACACTTTCCATTCATGAGTCATTTGCTGAATGACTTAGGGCTCTCATTGGACAGCATGCACAACTGGATCAGGGAAAGGTGAGTGTTTAAGGCCAGCCGGGGGGGGGGGGGGGCACACAGTGGTGCATCCCAATTCAAGATACCTCACTGGGAAGAACAGTGCCTGGCCCTGGAATCTTTTAGATTCCCGCGCCAGGCGGGTTTTGTTTGCTTTAAAGTTTTCACCATCTTGCATTCAATGAGAATAAATTGCAATCTATTCTGCCATCAATTAAAATATGCCTGGCTGAGTTCCGTGCATTGGAAGGAGAGATTTAGAATATTATAGTGGTGAAGCCAGCAATTCACCAAGTATAGCTCCAAACCAACGCACCTCCTCCACAGTGAATCAATGAATAAACTAAATATACATTATGAATTCATAAATAATTTATTAATAGTTACCCACAAAAAATTACTACATAACAAACGATTAAAAAACATATAAGACCAGACCGTACATTTCCCAGGGCATCCCAATCTAACCCAAGTGTTAATAAAAACCATCCATAAAGTGCTAATCTGTGCAAATACAACATTGTTCATACAAAATGTGACAAGAAGGAAGAGACAAACCAATTAAAAATATCAAATACAACAACTCAATTGAAAAAACACACATCACCTGAGTGTATAACTCCAAAGTGTTCCCCAGGAATGCCCAGGTCCAGCAGCGATCCCCCAACGCGTTTCGTGGCCCCCCCGCTCACAGGCCACTTTATCAAGGTGTGGATTACTGCCCCATCATTGCCCTTATATAGAGAGACTCACCCCTAATTGCAGGTCTCGCGTCCGGGCGCCCGGCACGGCCCCGGCCAGGAAGCTGCCTGCACGCACACACACAGCTAAGACCTGCGCTCCAATCAGAGCGATGCAGCCGTCTGGTGACGTCATGGCCCCGCCCCCCAGACCATCCCTCCAGCCAGCCGCACACGTAATCGCTGCTAATAGCGTGTGTGCCGTGGCTGTAGGAGAGACGGAGCTCATCACGCAGCCAGCACGGGTCTCAATAGATAGTGAAAACAATGTAACAGGCAGTATGATGGGATAGTTAGCCACCAATTACCATTATGAATTCATAATGTATATTTAGTTTATTCATTGATTCACTGTGGAGGAGGTGCGTTGGTTTGGAGCTATACTTGGTGAATTGCTGGCTTCACCACTATAATATTCTAAATGTAATTCTGGTCAGAGTTAGTCTCCCACCATCGCACGGCCACAGAAATTGAGTAAAAGTTTAAATTTAATTTTTGTGGTGCGGAATCTATATATATACTTCATTGGATGGAGAGATGCCGCCGAAGGCCCACACATGGGAGCAGGGAACAAGCGGTCAGGTGCGGCACCCCTGCATCCCTCTAAGCCTGTGTGTGGCCACAATAGCCATTCAGTTCTGGTACCAAGGGCTTGTTGGCGAGGTAAAAATATCAGGCGACTGGCAGGGTTTTACAAAGCAGGGCATCCGTAACTGGGATGCCACCGGTGCAGATGTTGAACCAGATTTGGTCCACTTTATGAAGGGTAAGTCCACTTTTGATCTAGTATTTAAAAAAAAAATCCTAAGTTGTGTGAAAATGTGTGTTTTTATGAAAGCAGTTTTCACTTCCTGCAATGTGTTGCTTTTGGCCACGTACACAAATTCTGTACACCAAGAAGAGAGAAGTGAGCCCTGTACACACAGAACACTGCTGAGGTGAGGGAGCTCACTCAACCTTACACATGCTCAGCAGCAATCTGTTGCTATTAGCAGTGTACACCAATGTCCGCACTTGATGGCCATCACCAATAGCAACAGATTGCAGATAGTGAACACTGCTTTCATAAAACACAATTTGTGAACTTTAGAAAAAGGAAATCAGCTCAGCACTATTAAGATATTGTTGTGCCACAAAAAAATATACACTTTCAAAGAATCAGTCGAAAGTGGACTTGTCCTTTTATAAAGTCAACCAAATCTGGATTGACATCCGCCCTGGTGGCATTCCAGTTAGGCGTGCCCTGCTTTATAAAACCCTGCCAGACTCCCAATATTTATACCTCGTCAACGAGCCTATGGCGCCAGAATGAAATGGCTGTTGTGGCCACACACAGCCTTAGAGGGTGCTGTACCTGGCCGTGAGTGCTGCTATTCATCTCGTTCATATTCTTTAGCTGCAGCCCAATAAGCTGATTGGAGCAGTTCCTACACTGTGGGAACATCGGAGAAGTACATCCATAGATTACGCAGCGGGGTGTTGCACAGTGGGGCATCCCATATAAGGGGGCGGACCAAAATGCAGGATAGTGAAAATCCCAGGTTTTGGTCCACTTTGATTCTGTAGGTCCAGGTATCATTTTAAGCAGCCAAGCATCCATAATATGAATGCCCCTGGGGGATGCGGTGAAAAGGATCCATTCCATTAAGGGGAGGGTAATGCTGCAATGTCTTCTGTTGTGGGGCGTTCTTTTGTCATTATGTTTGTTTAAAATGGACCAAAACCCGGGATTTTAGCTATCCCGGGTGTAGCGATAACCCTTATCGCCGGAGGGCTTCACCGCCCGAGACATCCTTTTCCCAATCGTAAGAGGTGCTGCTGGGATTCCAGAGTCGTCCGTGAGGAAACAGGAACAGCCCTTATAAGGGCTAGTGAACTGTAATATAGCGTTTCCCCCAATAAGAGACAGAACTTCAGTATTGAGGGTGAAGATGAACTGTCTTTATTAGTGCCACTCTAGGCCTTATATACACAAGTCTCCATTGCATGACACACACACCGACCAATAGCAGCAGGGCACACAATCCCTCAACTCTGCCGGTGACGCAATCAATCAATACAATGCCAGTCAGAACAATGAATAACGTAATCAATCAATACACTGGCAGTCTGTAACATGCTTAAGAAAAGGAAAGTAATGAACCTGTGTAAAGTCCAAAGGGGCAGAGAGTCTGTCACACCGGGTTTTGGACTTTACCCTCGGGGGCACCCCGAATTGGGATGCCCCGCTGTGTGAAACCCTCAGGACACCCAGTAAAACTTTCTCCGGCTCTACGCCATGTGCGGGCTTTCGTCCAATCGGCAGGCTCGGATGCGCATCAATATCTGCTAAGACTTGCCTAATGCCTGAGTCTAGCCGAAGAGGATCCAAGCCCGTCGCCGTCTGCATTCCCGCTACCCTCTAACAGGGTGCATGCTTGGATCTTTTTGGATGTGCCGTTTTGATCGGGGAGAAGGTAAGTTTTGTCATACCCTGGGGGGGGGGGGGGGGGGGGGTTGGGTGCCCTTCGAATCCTATAGATTTTTAGCGCTGTTGAGTGTGTGTTTTAGTCCACTTTTAGTGTTCTAATTCATTTATCTTTTTTTTTTTTTTTTTTTAATTGTCTCTCTACCCAAGGTCCTTTGAAACACAAATGTCCCGAGTGGAGGCTGATTTACTGAGACGCGAGGCTCCTCCTTCTTATGGACAACTAATCGCTCAGGGTTTAATCCCACCTGTGGAGGACTTTCCAGCGTGTTCTCCAGGACAGGTAAATGCCTTATGTTTTCTCCATCTTCAATTTTTTTTTTTTTTTATTAAAAGTTTTCAATTAAGGTTTTGTGTAAAAGGAGTCTGAAATGTTCAATATTATTTATAATAATAATAATATCTCACAATCATAAACCATATTAATAATTGAAGATAATCTTATTTTAGGTATCCTATTTTATCCTGTTATTTATTTTTTTCTTTGCACCTACCCTTTTTCCTGTATATACCCCACATACACACACAGTTGTTATTTTACATACAATTAGTTTTATGACCAGCTGTAAATGAATGCAGTTGAAGTGGACCAAAACCCAGGATTTTGACTATCCCAGGTTTTCGTCCAGTCGGCGTGCTCGACTGCATGGACGTCAGATCGCCTTAGACTTGGCTGGAGCCCGAGTCAAGTCTAGCCAAGCAGAGAAGTCTGAATGCCTGGCTTTGGCGCTCGCCCTGCTAAATGTATAATAGTAGGCCGTGGCTAGCGCATAAGCTGTTGGGTCAGGGGGAAGGTGAGCTTACAGGGCGACCTGGGGGGTTTTACATAGCGGGGCATCCTGAATGTGGATGCCCTGGGCGGGGGAGGGAATCGAGCAGCCCTGGAGTCGTATAGACTCCATTGTGGGTTTTGGTCCGCTTGTAACAGTGCACAAAATGACAATGGATTAGTTATTCAACAAAATGCAATGCTACTATGTCTCCTATATTAACATGACATGGAATTAACTAAAATGATTTAAAGTGGACCAAAAGGAGCCCTGAATTCTATAATACTCCAGGGCAGCCTGATTCGGGAGTCTACCTTAAAACTCACCATTTCCTTGATCGATGGGCGTATGCGCGAGTCTCGTCTGTTATATCTGTAGCTGGGCGTGTGGCCACCATTTGTAAATGTCCAGTGCAGGCACGCAACCTGTTAAAGGGTAGCTGGATGCGGCCGCTGGCACGCTCAGCTCCACTCATCTCTGAGGGCACTCATTGGACAAGATCCCACGCATGCGCTGTAGGACTGGGTAAAAGTGAATTTCCTGGGTTTCACACCGGGGCATCCCGAATTGGTGTGCTCCGGGGGCATGGACCAAAATCCTAGTTAAAATCCTGGCTTTTGGTCCACTTTAAGAAAATGTGAGGTGATTCGAATTGCTAAGGAGAAGCAAAGTATAAGAGAACCAACCATCTTATGACTGGCTGATTAAGTATCCCAAATCCGGATGCCTCCCGATTCAGGAGGCCTTACTGAAGAGGAAGACCAGGATAGTGTAAATCCTGGGTTTTGTTCCTCTTTAAAGTGTCACAAACCACTTTTTTGGGCACCCTCAGACGTTGGCCAGTTCATAAAAAAAAAAAAAACTTTTTTTTCCATCACGGAGGCCACTCTAACCTGGCATTTTTGAGATTTGCTGATCCCAAGAACGCCAGCTGACGTGACCCAACCTCGGCGGTGGCATCCCCTGTTTTCCCATAGTCTGAGGATCGCTCAAGCCCCCTGGCGCGCGGGAGTGCGCCTCAGCTACAGGGAAGCCAGGAATGTGTCAGCAGGCAGCAAAATCTCTGTGGAAACTGCTGGTATAGGTGGGCCGGCAACCATGTGGCTTTTACACAGCAAGGCATGTAGATTTTGGATTCCGGTAGTGGGGGGGGGGGGGGTGACACTAGCGCCCACGCCGGATTCTTTTAGACTCCAGGACTGCGCTAAGTGGATTTTGAGTCTCTTTTAACCAGAACAAAACCCACCAGTGGCCAGCTGCATGGCTATTTCCACCCGTTTCCAGACCCTCTGTTCCTCCCAGCCTCGGCTGACGGATCGGGTGAGGGTAGAGGAGTACTAGGGTCAAGTGCTCAAGGAGCGCTGCTCCAAGCCGCAGACCCTGTACCACAAAGGGTAGCCAGCCATAGGCTTTATGGTGAGCCTGCTAGGGATGCGGAGATCCTGTCCTAGCTTATGAGGGGGTGAGTGTTTTTGGGGACTGTTTACTTGTTCTGGCGTTTTGGGGAGCAAGTAAGCCCTCAAGGAAGTGTCTCTGATACTGTCTTGGGTGGAAGAGAATGTCCCCTTCATCTCGGCGGTTTACATTCCGGGTGTGGAGAACCAGGAGGCAGACTCCCTGAGCAGGGGGACGTCTCGGCTGGGGGAATGGTCCCTCAGCAACAAGATTTTTCACTCCTTGTGTCACCGCTGGGGTCAGCCCGATGTGGACCTGTTTGCGTCCCGCCACAATCACAAGCTTCCCAGGTTTGTCTCCCTGTCACAGGACCCTCTGGCCTTCGCCACGGATGCGCTGGCAATGCCTTGGACAGAGTTTTGGCTCCTCTGTGTTCCCTCCATTCCCTCTGCTGGGCAGGGTGCTGCGCAAGATAGCCCAGGAAGGGGTACCAGCCATTCTGGTGGCCCCCTGTTGGCCAAGGGGGTAGTGGTTCTCAGACATCGTGCAGTTGGCAGTAGATCGGTACGTCTTCCCCAAGGATCCAGATCTTCTTTCTCAGGGACAACTGTGTCATCCCAATTTACAAACGCTGGCTTTAACGACTTGGCTGCTGAAACCTCCATCTTGATGGATAAGGGTTCTGTTGTTGATACCATGATTAGGGCGAGGAAGAAATCCTCGTCCTTTATTTACTACAGGGTCTGGCATGCTTACATTGCCCGGTGTGAGTCCAAGTCTCTTCCTTGTTGTTTTCCATCCCAAGGATTCTGGAATTTTTGCAACATGGTTTGGATTCGGGCCTCCAACTTAGTACCCTCGAGGGACAGGTGTCAGCTCTGGCAATTTTTTTCCAAAGATCCTTTGCCAATCACCGGTTGGTTAAGACTTTTTTCCTGGGAGTTACTCATGTGTGTCCTCCACGTAAGCCTATTCTACCAGTTTGGGACCTGAATCTGGTGTTGTCTGCTCTGCAGGGTCCTCCTTTTGAGCCTATAAGTGGGGCTGCTTTGCCCATTCTGACTCTTAAGGCCTTTTTGGTGGCCATTACTTCTGTCAGGCGAGTTTCTGAGCTGGCGGCTCTTTCCATCAAACCTCCTTATTTTGAGCGGCATCAGGATAAGGTGGTGTTTCGGCTTAAAGTGGACCAACACCCAGGGGGGATCGGCCCGGAAATCTATAAGATTCCCGGACCGATCAGATCCCTCCCCGCGGGGCATCCGAAATCGGGATGTCCCGCGGGGAGGAACCCCCCAGGAGGCCCACAAACCGTACCTCAGCCCCGTTCCATTGGCGCCGCGGCTCGCGCTTCCCTCTAGCAGGGCGCGCACCCGCGCCGGCCGTTTGTGAATGGCCGGTGCAGGCGCGCTCCCTGTTAGAGGGAAGCGCGAGACGCGGCCTCCAGCGCTCGGAGCCAGCTGAGCTGGTATGCGCGTCCAGGCGGCCTTGGACGCGCATACCACAGCGGCTCTGAGCGCTGTGATTGGCTGGCGCGGTCACGTGGGAGCGGGGAGAGGTGAGTTTTTTTTTGGGGGCTTTCTGGGGGGTTTCAGACAGCGGGGCATCCCCGATCGGAGTGCCCCACCGAAGTGGACCAAAACCCAGGATAGTCCAAATCCTGGGTGTTGGTCCACTTTAAGCCGGATTTCTTGCCTAAGGTTGTGTCTGCTTTTCATCTCAATCAGGACATTGTTTTGCCTTCTTTGTGTCCTAACCCTGCTAAGGAGCGGACCCTTCACTCTTTGGATGTTGTCAGGGCTCCGAAGTTTTATTTGGTTGCTACTGAGTCTTTCAGGAAGTCTGACGCTCTTTTTGTTCTTCCTGCTGGACCTAGGAAGGGTTTGCATCCTGCTAAATCCACTATCAGCACGTGGATCTGTCAGGCGGTGGAGCAGGCCTATTCTGCCAGGGGGAAGGTTCCTCCTTTCTGGGTTACTGCTCATTCCACTCGTGCTATTGGTGCGTCTTGGGCTTTTTAGCACCAAGCTTCTGTTGAACAAGTTTGTAAGGCCGCAACTTTGTCTTCTGTTCATACCTTTTCCAAGTTTTACAAGGTTGATGTTAAGGCCTCAGCTGATGCTGCTCTTGGCCGCAAGGTACTTCAGGCGGTAGTGGTTTAAACTGCCTGTTGTTACTCTTTTGGGATCCCACCCTACCTTACGGACACTGCTGTTGGACGTCCCATAAGTAAGGACTTCTGGAAGCAGGCCGTGCCATGCAATAGGAAATAGACAATTCTGTGAGTACTCAACTGTAGAATTGCTGTTACTATGCATGGCACGGCCTGCTTCACCCCACCCTTGCTATCGTTATTCTTGGTTGCCTCTTTATGGTGATTGTTCCAAGTTAGTTGGGGTTTGGTACCTTTTTTACTTTTATTATCTCCCAGTTTCTTGAATAACTGCTTGTCAACACTGGATAAGTCTATGGTGATTCCGTTTTTATATGGTACCAGGAGGAGCCACAACTCTTCTGCAGTACACTGCGTCACCTTGTGGCGGAATTACCCATATGTAAGGATTTCTGGAAGCAGGCCGTGCCATGCATAGTAAAAGCAATTCTACAGGTGAGTACTCACAGAATTGTCTTTTTTCCTAGTGCACAGCACGGCCTGTTTCATGTATTCCTTACGTCTGGGTATTCCGCCACAAGGTGGTGCAGTGTACTGCAGAAGAATTGTGGCTCCTCCTGGCTCCATATAAAAACTGTAATCACCCATAGACCTCAAGTGTTTTCTCTGCAGTAATACTGCGAAGATAGAAAATGGCTCTCTGTTTCGCAGGCGAGCGGCAACCAAGCCTGCGGCCCTGCAAGTCAATTGCCACCCGTTTCCGGACCCTATTTGCCTCCCAGCCTCTGCTGTCGGTTCGGGTGATGGTAGAGGATCGCCAGGGTCAGGTGCTTGGGGAGCGCTGCTCCAAGCCGCAGACCCTGTAACACAAAGCGTAGTCGGCCATAGGCTTTTTATGGTGAGCCTACTGCGGGATGAAGAAGCACTGCTGTCGCTATGGTGTAGGGGGTGAGTTGTGCTTGGGGAGTTGTGTTCCTAGCCAGTCTTCCCGTTTGTCTTCTTCCCTGTGGGGTTTGTCTCTTGCCCCCTCCCTCCCCTCGGACCCCCTTTTTTAGTGGGCCGCTGCCTGCCCTCTCCTCTGCTCCCCCTTTCTCCGACAGGTTTTTTGTCGGGGGGTGAGGGTAGCGGCGGGTGGTGAGTTGGTGTTATGTCCTGCTGTTGTGTTTTCTCGCCGCCGCGGTGTACAGCGTTTCGCGGCGGGCGGCGCTATTACTGGGTGTGTGTCTGAGGTATGTCATCGCGTCATACCTCCGCGGCCCGTCCCTCTAGGTTCTCGATCTCGGCGCCATTTTTGCTCAGGCTGCGTGCTTGTGACCGGAGGTCCAATTTCAGCATGGGCTGCGGCGGTGACCTGCTTGGCTGATATCTCATCCGCGGTTCTTCCGGCTGCTCTGCGATCGCATGTGTGTGCTGTGCGCGCTGTGCCATTTGGTCCGTGAGTCCCCTATGGGGGTGTTTTCTTATTGGGGCATTTACTGCGGGATGCTTATGTGTATTTTTAATTATGTCTTTCAGGTGGGATAACTGTGTATTGTGGTTTCTCCTGGTCCTATACCTCTCCCCTTTCCTCTCCTGGCCCTCTCTGTGGGCATCCCTTGGCGGGCATCCCGGGTGGATTATTTATTAGCCCTTACCCTATTTTGGCTTATTGTGCCTGTTATAATCACCATATGGAGGCTTCTGGGGATAGCGTGCTTGGGGGTATTCGGGGAAATCCCAGCTGTGTGTCATGTGCGGGGCATCCCCTTTGAGTGGTGGTGGCGCGGTTTGTGTGCTGTGCGCCCAAAGTGTTATTGTGGGCCAGGCTGGGATGAGAGCTTCTCTTCCCAGTTCTGCGCTCCCTCCAGCATCTCCTACTCCCCCCGCGCCTGCATTTAGCCCCCAGGGGATACTAGCAGGGGGTTACAATCTGATCTGGCACTACGTGTGGCCAGCATTGAAAGGCAGCTGGCCCGACCTGCAATGGGCAAGGCCTCGGGCAAGAAGCGGGATCTTGACACCGCACCTTCCCTCTTTGCTGAGGAGGATGAGGGCCTTCATGTGTTTGGCGGCCGTGACTCCCTAGAGGAGGGGGAGATTTTCCATGATTCAGACTCATCTGGGGACCATCAGGAAGGGTACGACAGCGACCCGGGGTCCGCCTCTGATGAGGATACCTGGCTCACTGATTACACTGTTAGACTGTTGTTGGACATTTTTGAGGCTTTGCACATCAGCCTGGGGGGACGGCTTTGGCTCTTTGCTCACGCCTGGAGGCTTCGCGTCTCAGACCGGTGGATTCAGGAGGTGGTGTCCTCTGGTTACAAGATAAGAGTTTGCAGCCTGGCCACCCCCAAGATTCCTCAGATCCCGGATGTCTCAATCTTCTGTCAGCTCAGGGTTTGCACCTAGCAGTTCAATGCCTGTTGGAGTCAGGAGTCATCTGCCAGGTACCTTACCAGGAACAGGGTCAGGGGTACTACTCCAAACTTTTCATGGTTCCCAAAAAGGACGGTTCTCTGGGCCCATCCTGGACTTGAAGGGTCTCAACAAGTTTGTCCGTTTCAAGCACTTTCGCATGGAGACACTACGCTCGGCTGTCAGTACCCTTCGGTCGGGCGACTTCATGACCACTGTGGACATCAATGATGCCTATCTTCACTTACCAATCTTCCCAGGTCATCAGAGATTTCTCAGGTTCGCTCTGGGGGATCAGCACTACCAGTTTGTGGCCTTACCGTTCGGTATCACCTTGGCGCCTCGGGTGTTCACCAAGGTGCTGGCGGGCGTAATGGCAATTCTGAGGAACCAGGGCATTCGCATCCTCCCTTACCTGGACGACATTCTAACTGCTGCTCAGTCTCTTCGTCGGGCCGAGAAGGATACTCCGGTGGTGACCTCCACTCTCGAGTCCTTCGGCTGGGTAATCAACTATCCCAAGTCTTCTGTCTCCATTATTGGTGAGGTCCTATCTGGGCATGACTCTGGATACCTCTCAAGTCAAGGTATTTCTCACTCAGCAGAAAGTGGAGGGCCTTCTGACGCAGGCACGGGCTCTGCTCTTGTGTCCTCAACCCTCCATTCGGCAGGGGATGCAGTTAGTGGGCCTGATGGTGTCCTGCTTCGAGGCGGCTCCCTTTGCTCAGTTTCACATGAGGCCCCTTCAGTTGCATCTCTTGTCTGTTTGGGATCGGGACCCTGTGTCCCTGGATCAGGAATTTGCTCTTTCCCCTCTGGCCAGGCAGTCCATCTCGTGGTGGCTCGACTCGAGGAATCTTCTAGTGGGCAGGACCTTTCTACCGTCGTGCTGGGAGATTGTCACCACGGATGCCAGTCTGACTGGTTGGGGGGGGAGTTTGGAAGTCCTTGAAATTTCAGGGTCAGTGGGGCCCCCAGGAGGCCCGTGCACCCATCAACATTCTAGAACTGCGGGCGATCAGGCTGGTTCTCTCCCAGTTGACCACACACCTTCAGGGCTGGGCTGTTCAGATTCGCTCGGACAACCAGACGGCGGTTGCCTACATCAATCATCAGGGGGGGACTCCCTCATTGGAGCAAGCGAGCCCTCAAGGAAGTGTCCCTGATACTGTCTTGGGCGGAAGAGACTGTCCCTTGCATCTCGGCGTTCTACATTCCGGGGGTGGAGAACCAGGAGGCAGACTCCCTGAGCAGGGGGACGTCTCGGCTGGGGGAATGGTCCCTCAGCACCAAGATATTTCACTTCCTGTGTCACCGCTGGGATCAGCCGGATGTGGACCTGTTTGCGTCCCGCCACAATCACAAGCTTCCAAGATTTGTCTCCCTGTGGCAGGATCCTCTGGCCTTCGCCACGGATGCGCTAGCGATTCCTTGGACAGAGTTTCGGTTTCTCTATGTGTTCCCTCCCTTCCCTCTGCTGGGCAGGATGCTGCGCAAGATAGCCCAGGAGGGGGCACCAGCCATTCTAGTGGCCCCCTGTTGGCCAAGGAGGGTGTGGTTCGCAGACGTTGTGCAGTTGGCAGTAGATCGGTACGTATTGCCCAATGATCCAGATCTTCTCACTCAGGGACAGCTGCTCCTTCCCAATTTACAAACGTTGGCTTTAACGGCTTGGTTGCTGAAACCTCCATCTTGATGGACAAGGGGTTACTTGGTGGATACTATGATTCGGGCTCGGAAGAAGTCCTCGTCTTTTATCTACTACAGGGTTTGGCATGCTTACATTGCCTGGTGTGAGTCCAAGTCTATTCCTTGTCGGGTGTTTTCTATCCCCAGGGTTCTGGAATTTTTACAACATGGTTTGGATTCGGGCCTTCAACTTAGTACCCTCAAGGGACAGGTGTCGGCTCTGGCTATTTTTTTCCAGAGATCCTTTGCCAATCACCGGTTAAGACTTTTTTCCAGTTACTCATGTGCGTCCACCACGTAAACCTTTGCTACCGGTTTGGGACTTGAATCTGGGGTTGTCTGCTCTGCAGGGTCCTCCCTTTGAGCCTATCCGTGGGGCTGCGTTGCCCATTCTGACTCTTAAGGTGGCCTTTTTGGTGGCTATTACTTTGGTCAGGCGAGTTTCTGAGCTGGCGGCGCTTTCCATTAAACCTCCTTATTTTGAGCGGCATCAGGATAAGGTGGTGTTTCGGCTTAAAGTGGACCAACACCCAGGGGGGATCGGCCCGGAAATCTATAAGATTCCCGGACCGATCAGATCCCTCCCCACGGGGCATCCGAAATCGGGATGTCCCGCGGGGAGGAACCCCCCAGGAGGCCCACAAACCTTACCTCAGCCCCGTTCCATCGGCCTGTTAGAGGGAAGCGCGAGATGCGGCCTCCAGCGCTCAGAGCCAGCTGAGCTGGTATGCGCGTCCAGGAGGCCTTGGACGCGCATACCACAGCGGCTCTGAACGCTGTGATTGGCTGGCGCGGTCACGTGGGAGCGGGAAGAGGTGAGTTTTTTTGGGCTTTCTGGGGGGTTTCAGACAGCGGGGAACCCCCGATCGGGGTGCCCCACCGAAGTGGACCAAAACCCAGGATAGTCAAAATCCTGGGTGTTGGTCCACTTTAAGCCGGATTTCTTGCCTAAGGTTGTGTCTGCTTTTCATCTCAATCAGGACATTCTTACCTTCCTTGTGTCCTAACCCTGCTAATTCCTAGCAACGGACCCTTCATTCTATGGATTTTGTCAGGGCATTGAAGTTTTATTTGGTTGCTATATAGTCTTTCAGGAAATCTGATGCTCTTTTTGTTCTTCCTGCGGGACCTAAGAAGGGTTTGCCTCCGGCTAAATCTACTGTTAGCAAGTGGATACGTCAGGCGGTGGTACAAGCCTATTCTGCTAAAGGGAAGGTTCCTCCTTTCAGGATTACTGCTCATTCCACTCGGGCTGTTGGTGCCTCTTGGGCTTTTCAGCACCAAGCTTCTGTTGAACAAGTTTGTAAGGCCGCTACTTGGTCTTCTGTTCATACCTTTTCCAAGTTTTACAAGGTTGATGTTAAGGCCTCAGCTGATGCTGCTTTTGACCGCAAGGTACTTCAGGCGGTAGTGGTTTGAACTGCCTGCTGTTACTCTTTGGGGATCCCACCCTACCTTACGGACACTGCTTTTGGATGTCCCAGACGTAAGGACTACATGAAACAGGCTGTGCTGTGCACTAGGAAAGTGCACTTCTGTGAGTACTCACCTGTAGAATTGTTTTTACTATGCACAGCACGGCCTGTTTCATCCCTCCCTTGTTATCGTTATCTTTGTTTGCCTTTGTATGGTGATTTGTTCCAAAGTTGGTTGTGAGGGTTCTTTTTACCTTTATTACCTCCCGGCTTCTTGTATAACTGCTTTTCAACACTGGTGGTCTATGGGTGATTCCGGGTTTTTATATGGACCCGGGAGGAGCCACAAATCTTCTGCAGTACACTGCGCCACCTTGTTGCGGAATACCCAGACGTAAGGACTACATGAAACAGGCCGTGCTGTGCATAGTAAAAACAATTCTACAGGTGAGTACTCACAGAATTGTATTATTTCTTAAAGGAATATTACCGGTGACACATGCACAAAGTCTGTAACTTTCTGAGTCCCTGAGGGTTAGGTGAGAGCTTAGGAGATTCTAGGTATTGCTTGATTAAAGGGGTGCTCCCCTGAAATGCATTGCTTGCCTGGGGGTTCAGGGAATGGGACAGTCGGCCCCCTTGTAAGATGTTTTTAATCTTAATACAGTAAAAGCTATTGTATAATGTATAGTGGTCTTTCCTTTAGGCCTGGATGGAGTTACTGGAAGTGTTGGTGCGGTGGGGAGATTTCACACGTTATTTTCATGATACCATGGCTTTATTTCTGGTGATGTTTTTTGTGATAGGTTTGTGATTTAATTTCCGGATTGGTATTGTGATATAAATCGATGCCTAATAATATATACAGGTGATTATATCTTCATATTATTCTTTAATTGGTGAATAGAGTAGATTGATATGTTTATATGTTTGAGGAATTATGGTTGGGAAAATTCATTCTTAATTAATTGTTCGACTGGTTGCACTTACACTTTATAAATAAATAGATTTTATAGTGATCCGGATCATAGGCAGTATTTGCACATGCTCAGTTGCACTGTTGGGACACTTTGTTGAATGATTTAGCACATATATCTAGGCATTTGATATCAATTAATGTGGTGAGTCTCTCCCCATCGCCTACACACCTTTTATGTTGGTTTGTCCTGTGTGTTATTGTTCGATTTTATGTGTTTTTAAGGGATTTTAATATGTTGAGTGTATTTGTATGTATTTTTGTATTTTTTGGTCAATTTATGAGTTGAGTGCCTCCCTACATGCTTTTTTTTTGTTACTGGAAGTGTTGCTTTATTCTTCATATCTCTTTCTTGTATCACAGGCCTCTGTGTTGGAGAACTTACGACTTGCTGTCCAATCACAGCTGAGCTTGACATCCATGAGAATTCCCATCAGAGTGCGATGTGGCAACATCCGGAGCAGAATTTACAACTTTGTGCGTGCTCACACTTCAGGATCTCGGGCCGTGGCATCGGCTGATGGGGGCCGTTCCTCAGGCCGCGGCAACAACCGAGACGACCGTGGCAGCACGCAAAGGGGCCTCTTCTCTGTGGAGTCTGATGACGGCGACAGACAACACGATAGGAGAGATGCGCATGGAGCTGTCGGTGGCGTCGCTGCCCCACTGCCGGTAAAAACTCCCCCTGTTTCTGCTGTGGAGGCCCCGGTGAGCGAAAGTGGTGGCTCTACAACCCCAGCATCAAGCAGCAGCAGCACAACAACAGATAGAGGACAGGAAATCCCAGCCCCGGAGCCAGTTGTGGTCAGTCCTGCTCGGCAGCAGCTCAGCACTGCACTCACCAGAATGACTCAAGGCCTGCGCTGGGTGCGAATCACTCTCGGGAGGTCAAGCGCTTCAGGCCAGAACCAAAGCCCCTTGCGGCAGCTGGATAGCAGCAGCTCTGGAAGAGATGATGATGACGATGTAGAGATGTTAATCCCATCCTCAGACTTTGACCCTAATGACTGCACTAGACCTTTACTTGATCTTGCCCCAGAAGAAGGGCAAGTATTTGCACAGCAGAGCCCAACGCCTCAAGGCATCCAGGCCAGGGATGGCCCCTGCGAGTGCTGCGGCATGGTGCACACGGCTCAGATTCCGGAAACCTGCTTGGAGGCTGTGCTGAAGAACAAAGCTAGTGATGACGAGGCGTTGCTCCTATGCTAGGCGCACACACATACACACAGCACTGTATGATTGGAGCAATAGCTTGTCACCATTTTTTTGTCTTCACGGAAACAAATGAGGGCCTGGAAAATGGACCTGGCGCCGAGCTACTCCAGGCCCCAGTTCTGCTTCATGGCACTTCTGGTTATTGCAGTGAAATGTCTTGTCAGCGGAAGCATAGGTGGGGTGGCCTGTAGATACTGGACTAATTTACACTATAGACCTGGTTGTCTTAAACCGGACCTTTAGCATCATTTAATGAAAAGCCCAAACACTTAAAAAACTATTCCCCAGCATCTAAAATTAATATATTTTAAGTTTTTAGTCACTTATTAGTCTTTCCTCCACCAGGCTGCAAATTTGTTCAGGACTCTAAGTAGGCGCTGTCATCTTGACTCCGAAGCATCACATACTGAGAAGAGAAGAGGGGGGGGATAAAGTACAGGGGGCGGGGTTATAGCTGTGCCCTGCACAGACAGCGCAGAGCTGGGGTTAGGAAAAGGACAGCAATCCCAGAATGCAGAGCGCCACTTCCTGTTTGCAGGCTGCCTGATGCTCCATGAGCCGTCAGATGCTCCATGAGCCGCCATCTTGGAGGTTTAAAGGCTCAGGAGAGGCAGGTGGGATTATTTTTAATGTGAGCAATCTGTATGTACAGGGTGGGGGAAACATATAAGATATTCTCTTAGTCAGAGTGAAGGTCCGCTTTAAAGTGGACCTGTCCTCTGCAGACGCTGGGGGCAATTGCTCTATGGGCTGATTTGGGAATTTGGCAAATTTATTTCCAAAGAGCTAAGGACTTTGGTGCTGCATCACAGACCTTCTATATGTAAAGCTGGCCACTCCTCCAGCATGACATTCACTAAAAGACTCCAGGGTGGCTGCTGGCTTTCCCCTGAATCGGGATGCCCTGCTCTTTGAAACCCAGTAACTCGCCTTATTCTAAGTATGTCACACACCCCGCTTCAAGATATCCATAACATGTGGGTAATACCGACCTGAAGTGGGCGTTCCTGCAGAGATGATAGCAAAAAAGAAAGCCCCTCCCTGATCCATAAATACCTGGGACCTCCCACTCATCACCCAGTTTTCCATCTCTGCAGACGGCGAGCAAGTCAGAAGATGATGGCTCCTCCTTGCACAGGGGGATTTCAGGTAGCCGGGATGACTCCCGGCCCACTATTCATTTATTTCCGTTTGGACCTTTTTTTCCCCAGAAATCCATATGCCTCCCAGCCTCGGCTGAGGGTCCAGGCGAGGGTATATCGGCACCTTAGGTGCTCAGGAGCTATGCTCCACCGTGAGACCCTATATGAGAGGGTAGGCGGTTGCTCCGGGTTGGTGACCCCGGTTTGGGATGCCCTGTCCCTTAATTAACATTCAGTGGCCCTCCCAGGATCCCCTTTCCACAGGTGGGGTTGGGGAGTGTGGGTCCCTTCTTTATTTAATCCCTAACATGTTCCGTTCAGGGTGTTGTGCAGTGTCTCTTTAATTGTATCACCGCCGCAGCCGTTTTACAGGGCCTGTGAGGTGCTGGACCTGTCTTTTTTTCCCCCCATCTTCCCTCAGCTGGTGTTTCACTTTTATAATGGCGGAGGTATTTACCTCACGCCATGTATACTGTCCTTCTGGAGGGGGGGGGGGGCGGGTCCGGACCGTCGGCGTGGGGCCGGGGCTCGTCCCTCCTGTTTCGCATGTTTGAATGTGTGTGTGGCTGTGTCTTTTACTGAGCCGGGCGCGGCGGCCGCACTGTACACTGCAGCGCCGGCCGGCTCTTGGCGCCTTTTTTTCTGTGAGGAGATTCTCCTCACGCTTGACTGGGGGGGCGGGGCCGGTGTGGCGGCGCGTCACCGCTGCCCGCCCCCATCCTTCTCTGGCGCCGCTGCGGAGCTCTGCCTGTGTGAGAGAGGGGAAGGGGGGCGTTGCTCGGCGTCACGCGCGTCCCGCGCTGACCACGCCCCCTTCTCCCCTTCTGGCTGCGAGCTCCGGTGGATTACCTCACAGTCGCCATTACTTGCTGTCGGTTCTGTAAGTGGCCTCTGGCCATCTCCTTTTTGCTCATCCTCTGTATGTAAGAGTGTCTGTGCCTTCATTAGTCTTATTAGCCCTTCCTTTCTGTCTTCCAGGTGGTGCTTCAGGAGGTTCTCCATTAGCATTTAGGGGGTCTCTCCCGATCCTTAATCACTGGGTTCATTATTGTCCATAAATCCTCCCACTCAGGACATTAAAGGGGCATCCCGGGTTGTCTAGTGGCGTAATTCCCTGGGTCATTGCGACTATTCCTATAAAAGTTCACCTTATGGAGGCATCCCCGGATACTGGGCTCGGGGCCCCCTCGGGGCATCCCCGAAAGTGTATGTTGTGTGGGGTATCCATTTCTGGGGACGATGTACTTCTGTGTATTCCATGTGCACAGCAGACTATTACGCGGCAGTCCGAACCCTAGGCATCTGGGTCTGCACCGCCGGTCGCTTCATCTCCTCCTCCCACCTTGACACGCAACCCATGTGACGTTGTCATGGGCCGGGAGCTGCAATCTGAGATGTGTGCAAGATTGGCTAACCTTGAAAAAATTATCTCCAGCTCGGTTGCCCGTAAGGCCCCGACTAAGAGAAAGCATTTGTCGCTGGCTCCGCTGGTGGAGGACCAGGAGGATGTTAATAATCTGGATTGGTCTGATTATTCCCCGCTAGAGGAAGGGGAAGTTTATGAGGATTCTGATATTTCGGACGATGAGCAGTCCTTTGGTGCTGATGCTCAGCTTGGTGACTTGGGGAGATCTTCCGATACTCCTCACGCTCTGGCTCTGATGTTAGAGGTTCTGAATATTTCTCCTCCTGAGGAGGTGTCACAGCAGAAGGGTGAATTGTTTGAGGAATCCAGGCCGCGCTTGGAATTCCCTACACAACGGCATTTTGACAAAATCATTGCTAAGGAATGGGACAGGCCGGCTCGGCTCCCTGGCATCCCTCAGGGGTGGGATAGGAAATATCCCTTTCCTTCGGAGGCGATTAAGCGCTGGGCATCTCCCCCCGAGGTGGATGCCCCGGTGTTGGGGTTGTCCAATTCCTCGGTTTTAAATAGACCTGATTGTTCCATTCTCAAGGATGGAGAGGATAAACGTATTGACCAGATGGCTTGTCATGGTTTCGCTAGTGTTGGGTCAGCCATGCGGCCCGTTTGCGCCTCGGCTCTAATGGTGTTGGCTGCCAGGTCCGTGGTCAGGGACCTGTTGACTTCTTCCGGGCTGCGTCCTGGTAGTGCGGAGTTCCTTAGCCTTAAGCGGTGTGAGTTGTTTTTATCCTTTGTGTTGACAGCCTTGGATGACACTTTGATGATGTGTGGTAGGACATCGGCTCTGCTGGTCACTATTCGGCGCTCGGTTTGGCTGCGCCAGTGGGCAGCAGATTTTATGTCCAAGAAGTCGCTAACGGCTCTGCCTTTTGTTGGATTACGGCTTTTTGGAGAGACATTGGACTCCGTTACCAAGGGTGGTAGGTTACCCCAACGCAAGAAACAACGCCGCCCCTTTCGAGGGGCGCCTTCCTTTACCCCCTCTTTTCGTGGGGCCAGATCTGGCAGGGGATTTGCATTCCCCTCTTCCAGAGGAGATTCTGGGAGCAGGGGCAGAGGACGTGCCCGTCCAGGATACAGTTGGGGCTCTAAGCCCAAGCCGGCTGCCAAGCCGTCTCAGTAATGAGGGGGCGCCCTCACCCATGCGGGTGGGGGGACGGCTGCGACACTTCTCCCAGATCTGGGATCAAGAGGTCTCGGACAGATGGATCCGGGAAGTGGTGTCTTCCGGTTACAAGCTGGAGTTCGAGCTCCGCCCCCCTTCCAGATTTTTCAGGTCTCGGATGCCTTCGGAACCTCTGGCGGCGCAGGGGCTCCTGTTGGCAGTACAGAACCTTCTGGATATGGCTGTCATTTGCCCAGTGCCCCCTTCGGATCAGGGCAGGGGTTTTTATTCCAATCTGTTCACGGTACCCAAGAAGGACGGATCGGTCCGACCCATCTTGGATCTGAAGTTTCTCAACAGGTTCATCCGGCCACGGAAATTCTGCATGGAAACGCTACGTTCGGCCATTCACTCTCTTCGTCAGGGAGACTTTCTGACGTCCATAGACATCAAGGATGCTTATCTACACGTTCCAATTTTTCCAGCACACCAGAGGTTTCTCAGGTTCGTGGTGGAGGATCGGCATTTTCAGTTTGTAGCACTCCCTTTCGGTCTCACCTCGGCTCCTCGGGTGTTCACCAAGGTGCTAGCGGGGGTGATGGCTCTGCTAAGGGTTCAGGGTATCCGCATTGTGCCCTATTTGGACGATCTTCTGATCATGGCCTCTTCTTTCAACCAAGCGGAGTTGGACACCAGAATGGTGGTGTCCACCCTGGAGAGGTTCGGTTGGGTGGTCAACCACCCCAAGTCTTCTCTCTCTCCGTCCAGAGTAGTGACCTTTCTGGGAATGTCTCTGGACACTTCGCAGGCCAGGGTATTTCTGCCCCAGGCCAAGATTCTTTTGATTCAGGAATTAGCTCGGCTTCTCTTGTCGGCCCCTCGTCCGGCCATCCGGCTAGGGATGAGGCTGGTGGGGTTAATGGTGGCCTCATTCGAGGCAGTTCCCTTTGTGCAGTTTCATACAAGGACGCTTCAGCTTCATCTGTTGAAGGTTTGGGACAAGTCTCCTCTATCGTTGGATCAGTCCTTCCTGATGACTCCCCGAGTTCGTCGATCCCTGCAATGGTGGCTGGGGTCGGTCAATCTGTCGAAGGGCAGATCTTTTCTGGCTCCGTGTTGGGAAACAGTCACCACGGATGCCAGTCTGTCAGGTTGGGGGGGTGTTTGGAAGGACCTCCAGTTTCAGGGTCTGTGGGGCCCGCAGGAGGCTCACGAGCCCATCAATGTTCTGGAGTTGAGAGCCATCAGGTTGGTTCTGTTTCGCTTGACTCATCAGTTGAGAGGCCTGCCAGTTCAGGTCCGGTCGGACAACAGGACGGCGGTTGCTTACATCAATCACCAGGGGGGGACTCGCAGCAGGAGTGCCCTCAGGGAAGTGTCTTTGATTCTGGACTGGGCGGAGAGCCACGTCCCGTGTATCTCAGCAGTCTACATTCCGGGAGTGGAGAACACAGAGGCGGACTCTCTGAGCAGGGCTTCCTCTCGTCAGGGGGAGTGGTCTCTCAGTCCCACGGTGTTTCGTTCGATATGTCTCAGGTGGGGGTTCCCAGCGGTGGACCTCTTTGCCTCTCGTCACAATCACAAGCTTCCAGTCTTTGTGTCTCTCTCGCAGGATCCTCTGGCTCTGGCAGTGGATGCCATGTCTCTGAACTGGAGGGATCTGGGGTTTCTTTACCTGTTCCCTCCGTTTCCAATGGTAGCCAGAGTGGTGCGCAAGCTGACTCTGGAGGGCGCGTCGGCGATTCTGGTGGCACCAAGGTGGCCAAGGCAGGTTTGGTTCGCAGACCTGGTAAGACTGGCAGAGGATCAGTTAGTTCTGCCTCTACTGCCGGACCTGCTCACCCAGGGTCGGCTGCGCTATCCCAATTTACCTTCGCTGGCTTTGACGGCGTGGCTGCTGAAACCGCCATCTTGAAGGAAGAAGGTCTTTCTGACGCGGTGGTTCAGACTCTTATTAGCGCCAGGAAGCGCTCTTCCTCTACTATTTACTATAGGACTTGGAGGTCCTATATTGACTGGTGTGAAAGTAGGTCTTTCTCTTGTCGGGAGTTCTCCATTTCCAGAATCCTGGAGTTTCTTCAACATGGTCTGGATCTGGGGCTTCAACTTAGTACCTTGAAGGGGCAGGTTTCTGCCCTGGCAGTGTTCTTTCAAAGGTCCTTTGCACTATATCCCTTAGTCAAGACCTTTTTCCAAGGAGTTATGCATGTACGGCCTCCTAGGAAGCCTTTTGTTCCAGTTTGGGATTTGAACCTGGTTCTTTCTGCTCTTCAGGGTCCTCCGTTTGAGCCCTTGAATGAGGTTGCTTTGTCTTCTCTTACTCAAAAGGTGGCCTTTTTGGTGGCTATCACTTCAGTTCGGCGTGTTTCTGAGTTGGCAGCTTTATCCATTAAAGCTCCGTACTTCAAAAGGCATCAGGATAAAGTTGTCTTTCGTTTCAAGCCGGATTTTCTTCCTAAGGTGGTTTCTGCTTTTCATCTGAATCAGGACATTGTTCTGCCTTCTCTATGCCCTAATCCCAGCAACGACAAGGAAAGGGCGCTGCATTCCTTGGATGTGGTCCGTGTTGTGAAATATTATCTGGTGGTTACGTCTTCCTTTCGTAAGACTGATGCTTTTTTTGTGGTGCCTTTTGGGCCTAGGAAAGGTTTGGCTCCTGCCAAATCTTCCATTAGTAAATGGATTCGTCAGGCCATCATTGGGGCCTATTCTGCCAAGGGGAGGAGTCCCCCTTTTCGTGTTACTGCTCATTCTACTCGTGCGGTTGGAGCGTCCTGGGCTTTCCAGCACCAGGCCTCTGTTGAGCAAGTTTGTAAGGCCGCTACTTGGTCCTCTGTTCACACTTTTTCCAAGTTTTACAAGGTTGATGTTCGGGCCTCAGCGGATGCTGTTTTTGGCCGCAAAGTTCTACAAGCTGTTGTGGTTTAAGTTGTGCATTGTTGCCTTGTTTTGGATCCCCGCCCTTTTTATGGACACTGCTATTGGATGTCCCACATGTTATGGATATCTTGAAGCGGGGTGTGTGACATACTTAGAATAATACCATTTTGTGAAATACTCACCTGTAAAATGGGTATTATAAGTATGTCACACACCCCGCTTCACCCGCCCTTCTTGTATTCTGGATCCTTTATTTTTCCTGGTCCCTTACCTTACTGCTTCTATATACTGGGTAATGAGTGGGAGGTCCCAGGTATTTATGGATCAGGGAGGGGCTTTCTTTTTTGCTATCATCTTTGCAGGAACGCCCACTTCAGGTCGGTATTACCCACATGTTATGGATATCTTGAAGCGGGGTGTGTGACATACTTATAATACCCATTTTACAGGTGAGTATTTCACAAAATGGTATTTTCCCGCTCCAACAGCACATGCACTGGCTCCCGTCCAGTTTAAAAAAATAAATAAAAATTTCCATCACCGAGGCCACACCAACCTGGCATTTGCTGATCCCAAGAACACCAGCTGCCGTGACCCAACCTTGACGGTGGCATCCCCTGTTTTCCCATAGTCTGAGGTGAGGATCTCAAGCCCCAGTCTATCTGAATGGCCTGGTGCGTGGGAGTGCACCTCAGCTACAGGGAAGCCAGGAATGTGTCGTCAGGCAGTAAAATCGCGGTGGGAGCCGCTGGTATAGGTGGGCTGGCAACCATGTGGGGTTCTCTCCTAATCCATTCCAGGCCGTCAGCTTCAGTAACGAATGGCCAGGAATTAACCCATTCGTTACTGAAGCTGATGGCCTGGAATGGATGTAGAAGAGAAAACAATTCTACAGGTGAGTGTCACAGAATTGTATTTTTACACAGCAAGGCATCCAGATTTTGGATGCCCTGGGTGGGGGGTGGGGGGGTCCCGCAGCACATGCTCAGGCTCTCTCAAGAGTGGATTCGCTATTGTACTGAGGAGAGGTGAGTTTTACTGGGTGAACTGGGGGGTTTTGCACAGAGAGGCATTCACAAATTCCTAGGTTTTGTTCCGCTTTATAAAAAAAAGTTGGAGTGTCGCCTGTTATTTCTAAAAGGACCATTACTGGTGACACATGTACAAATCCTGTAAATTTGGACTGTGATGCAGGACTTTGGCGCTGCATCACAGACCTTCTATATGTAGTCTGATAAGATGAGATACAAAGCTGGCCACTCCTCCAGCATGATATTCAGTAAAAGACTCCAGAGCGGCCTCTGGCTTTTCCCCTGGACATCCTGAATCGGGATGCAACTGCACATGCACGGGCTCCTGTCCAATCAGAGCCGTCTGCAGTGACTACGTCATTCGGCAAACAGCTCTGATTGTTGTGAATGGAAAGCAGGCTTCCGTATCCTTCTGCATTTCCTAATAGGCCCAAGTGAACTCTCTTCCTTGTGCTAGACCTCACATGCTGGATGGATCATCAGCTCTGCATGTTTTCTATGGGGGACTGTGAATTCAAACGGAAACTGAAAACAAAGTCAGCAGAACGGCTGACATTCAATAGGGTTTATCAGGGAGTGCAAAGTGCTGGTGAATAAAAGATGCAGCCCCTGGCAGCCAGCGTGGGGCAAACTGTAAGCAGGCTAATTTAACCCTTTGCCTGGAATGTCCCTTTAAAGGCAATATGTGCCATTTTATAATGCTCAGCAGCTGGCCTAGTGTCCTGCTGTTTAAAGCTTAACAGAGTTTGGGTCCATGGGATTCCTGAAGATCTAGGCCTCGTTTTAATAAAGGTAGAAAAAAATTCTCATGGTAGTAAAAAATTCAATGCATGAGATAAAAGCCTGAGAATTTCACTGTTACTGAATCACTAGATAAAGACAATGAAAGTCAATGGCAGCTTTTACTACAGTGTAGAAAGGAGTAAACAGTTCTCTACTTTTCCTAGGAGTAAAAAAGTGCCATTGACTTTCATTGTTTTCTTAGCTGGTGATTCAGTAACAGTGAAATTCTCAGGCTTTTTTCTCATGAATTGAATCTTTTACTACCATGAGAATTGTTTTCTACCTTTATTGAATCAAGGCCTTGTGTGTTGTAGCAGCAGAAAATGTGGTGAGGGTGGGTACAGGCCCCACAGACATGATGCTGAGGTTATGGCATTTCAGGTACAGAAGGTCTGGGAGTGAGGATTGGATGGTCTTGAAATTAGCAGCACAGGCATCCCCAAAGCATCGTGGCCCACTGGGAATATTCCTGGGTCGAATTATAAAGGAGATGAACTGTAAATACAGCAAAAACTGCAAATAGTATAAGGGGTTTAATTATGGGTGGTGCACAGAACAACCAAAGTGCTGGCATACAAGTAAAAACCTGGTTATAGTACATAGATTACAGATAGCATGTAAGTAAATGACCGCTAGGTGGCGCTGTAATGGGGAGCAGCGACCTATAGACCAGACAGAGATGATTTCACATGATTGTTAGCAAGTGTTTTAACAAAGAGCAGCCATTAGAGATCTGGAAAATGCCCCAAAGCAGCCCCAATCCTGTGCAGCATAAGCATCTGTAGTCAAATTACAGCAAAACAATGAATAAAGCTTACAGGCGAGTGGACAAAAGTGAATATTCCTGGGTCTCCCTATGGGCCACTTTTCTCTTGTTTGCCAGCTCCCAGCCTCGATCCCACCACAAAGTGCCCCCCACAGCTTCGCTCAGTCTTCCAATTTATCGTTGGATGCTCTCGAGCAGTCTGGTGATGCGCTTCCCTACCACCAATCACATGACTGGGGAGGGCAAAGCGAGGCTGAGACTGGGGGAAAGGGCGTGCTGTCTGCCTGTTTTTATGGGCAGCTTGAAAAAGGACTTCACTGACCATCCAGTCTATGGGGGCAATTCTACCAGTCTATGGGGGGGGGGGGGGGCAATACTAGGCCGTACTGGAAAAAGAATTTGCCTGCAGTTGGGTATCCCAATGTCTTTGTGCTCTAGGAAATATATATGCTGCCTATACAGGCGACCGGTGCACTTTAATGGCTTCTCTCCGACACACATATTTGGTACACAAAACTCTTTGAACCGTCAGGAGTTGGGCTATTCAAGCTGAAGGGTCTCCTATAAGTAAGCGTCCAGGAGAGAAACATTTCTGGTCATGACATGCTCCAGGTCTGAGCTGGTTTATTGAAAACCTCACTTCTTTCAGGCACTTGTGTTAGAGAGGCGGGGCTCATGGTCAGTCACCTGACCATCGTTTTCCTTTTTCAGTAGACCAAAACCCACATTTTTAACTAGCATCCCCTGAATTGCTCCCCCCCACGAATAGTAACTTTTGCCTATTTTACTGCTCCTGCTTCACTCTAATCCCCTGTTTTAGCTATAAAGCTCAGCCTCCTCCATTTATTGCGACTGTTGTGTGCGGCAATGATGTCATTGTCACACCGAGGTAATGACTGATCGGCTGCCATCTTCCAGAGAGGGACAGCAAAAAATCAGTGTTCCAGGGTGATTTGATAAGCGAAAATAGCCATTTCTAGTTCTACACCCTAAGAAGAGAGTATTTCACACAAGTCCAGTGGGTTTTTGTCCATTTTAATATATGGCTTCTGGTATCCCCAAAGGGCCACAAGTATTTATTATATCCGTACCCCCGTTAATCTATCACCTACCTCTAGAATTCATCAAACATCTTCAGGGTTCCTATGTAACAACCAAGACTCTCCCTGCTAAGACCTAAGCCCTCCATTACATCTCTGTACTAGCGAGGGTCTTGGTCTATAGGGAGCTAAATAAAAACTGATGTCAACTCTGCTGCTCGCCAGGCACGGCAGAATGAGTGTTGTCCCTCTTTATTGGGTAGGGGGCAGCCAATTGCTGGATGCACCGCATAAGTGTCCTATTCCCCTCCGGCCTTCATAGTCACCTCTTCTGGGGTTGCTGCTGCCAGATGCCGGATAGCACCCCCATGTGACTGCCAACATCCAGTGGGATTGCCGGGCAAGTACACATACAATTTTGTGCAAGACTGCCTGCTAGCGGGATCCGGGGAGTGGCTGAATGATGGTGACAGGGATTAGGCTTCCCTGGCCAGTGGGCGGGGCATCCAGTAATTGGACAATAGTACCCCCCCCCCCCCCCCCCCCCCCCAAGACAATAGCGATACCTGCCAATCTGTGCAATATAGCTGGCAATGGGGGGGGGGGAGGGGCATAGGAAGCAGAGCACACAATTTCACACCACCTCCACCAATCAGAGGTGTGTGTTGCTACCATGTGCAGCGGTTTTCCGTCACCTGTCGTAGGCACCTCCTGCGGCTTTAAGTATTTTCTGTATGGGGTGTTAAAGCAGTTGTGTTTGATTGGAGTTGAGGTTTACTTTAAATGGACTGACCAGGCAAAAGGTTAACTAACTGTGCTAAAATGTTATCTCGTGTTTGTATTGGGGCTGAGTTCCTAATCAATCATTGTTTAAAGTTTACTTTTATTGAGTGATATCTTACGCTAAGCGGCACTAATTGAAAAGCAAAGACAAAGGTATTTCAGTAAAGGACTCGGAAGCAGTGAGGTCAGCACTGCCTTAAAGGAGGCGAAATTGTGTAATGTTAAAAATCCATATAAACAAATTGGCTAATGAGAGGAGGGGTCACTTATACACCCGAACTGAATAAAAGTCCTGCCAAGCTTGTCGTTTCCTCTCCTGGTAGGAATAAAATCCGGGGGTGACAGGTTTGAGTGTATCAGGGGGTGAAAGAACCTGTCCCTCCTGATTTCCTCTTTCTTCTGTTAAAAGAAAGAAAAGAGCCTGGCTGGATATTTCCTGACACTGGTTGTATAAGTGACCCCTCCTCCCACCATCCAGCATATTTATATGGATTTTTATCATTGGCCCATTCTTTGCAATAGTCCTCCTCTAAAAGGTAAAAGGACAGAGAATTATTATAACCATGAGATAACTAGGTGGCACCTTGATTAACCCTTTGCCTTGTAATTGTTAATTGTTCTGCCTTTTTTTTTTTTAATGTTCTACAGAATTGCCCCCATCTTCTGTGGTACCACCAGTGGCAGGCAGGGTGGAAGTACCGGCAGTTGCCTTGAATGGTACGAGACAGGTACGGAGCACTTTTACAGACCTTGGCTACCTGTGTGCATAATATGGGGCAGCTGCAGGTTCTCCTGCTTTGTCACCAACATGAAAAGGGGCATCCCATAGTAAGGACTGTATGCTGAGAACCGGCAAACTTCAGTGCCAACCCCCCCCCCACCCCGCGCGCCTCAGTGCCTGACTCACATGCCTCCCATTGGCACTGTCTGATTTCTTTGCATAGTAGTGTCCCCAACAAAGCCTTGAATGATATTGGAAAGCGTTGGGATGGCGGCTCTCCCGCATCTAGCAGGCCTTGGAATGAGTGGACTGACTGCTTAAATGTATTCCGTGTATAGGCTTATTTATAATTTTGTTATTTTAAGGGAATGTAAAATATTTTTTTGTATACCTGTTTTCACATTTTATTTACTCCGTGTAAAGATTTCTTTTCATTACAGTGTGAAAGGTCTAAAAATGACTAATGCAAGATAATTTAACAAGCTAGCCCCTTCCTGCTCATCCAATCACCGCTTTAAGGTGTGCATACTAATACATAAAGACATTGTTTTCAAGAGTGCATTGGCATAGGGAGCAACTCGCGCATCCCCGGCTCTCCTGTGGAGTGCGCCTCTGAATGGTTGGGCGGGTGGAGCACACAGCTGCGGGGAACGCGGCTGGCGATCACGGCGAGGGCTCGTCACTAAGTAAGGGGGATCGCACAATGGGGCATGCCAAATCGGTACAAGGTCCCCTTGCTGACCTTCATCTGGTCCTGCGGTGGCAATTGCTCTCTTTCTGCACCTGTATCTGATGCTGGTTCCAGCTGGTGTTCGAGGTGCCCATAGAGAATAATGGGCACCTCATTCTAGCTTTGTACATTGCACATACCCACCTACCAGGTGAAAGGCGGGTCCAGGTTATTGGTGCTAGGGAAAGCAGTCTCTACCCTAGGACCCCGGTGTTTTTGTTATTTTAGATGATGGATTTTCTGTTATACCATGCATTAAAAAAAAAAATAATCAGAACCTTTGTGTTAAATTCCAAGAATTTTTTTTGAGACTTTGAATCCCCTTTAAAAGGACTGTCCATGCAACTGGAAAAAAAAAATCAGACCATCAGTCTGGTAGTGTAAAAAGTATTGCTTCCTGAGATCATGTCCTGAGCCATGCAGGTCTGTTCTCCATTCACAGACGCCCTCAGCAACCAACGACTGCACCCTGATGCCTGTCACAGTGATTGCAGCACGCCCACATAATTCATTCCAATGTAGGGGGGCATACTGTCATACTGGAGCATCTTGGGCCCATCAGAGGAAATTATCCTTGTGGCCAACTCCCAGCTAAAAATAAACTCATTCCAATGTAGGGGGCTGAGCCAAAGCCATACATACACTGTCATACTGGAGCACCTTGGGCCCATCAGAGGAAATTATCCTTGGGGCCAACTCTTTGCTAAATATGAATTAATAATAAAGAAACTCAAATGTTGACCAAACAACTATGAAACTTACTGCAGAGAAAACAAACTCTGAGAACACTTTTCCTATTGCATGGCACGGCCTGCTTCCTTACGTATGGGTTATTCTGCCACAAGGTGGCGCAGTGTACTGCAGAGGAGTTGTGGCTCCTCCCGGTACCATATAAAAACGGAATCACCATAGACTTATCCAGTGTTCTCTCTGCAGTGATTCTGCGAAGTTAGAAGATGGCTCTTTCTATTGCGCAGGTGAGCGGGGCAACCAAGCCTGCGGCCCTGCATGGCTATTTCCACCCGTTTCCGGACCCTCTGTGCCTCCCAGCCTCGGCTGACGGATCGGTTGAAGGTAGAGGAGCACTAGGGTCAAGTGCTCAAGGAGCGCAGCTCCAAGCCACAGACCCTGTACCACAAAGGGTAGCCAGCCATAGGCTTTATGGTGAGCCTACTAGGGATGCGGAGTTCCTGTCCTAGCTTCTGAGGGGGTGAGTGTTTTGGGGACTATGTGACTTGTACTGGTGTTTTGGGTCCCCCCCCCATCCCTGGCCTGGGCTCTCGCCGCTGCCTGTTCACTCTCCACGTCGGGGAGGGGGGGGCGTGGTTTGCGGCGGTTGCTTTTAACTGTTTTTTCTGTTTTTTAACAGTTTTTTCTGTTTTTTAACTGTTTTCGCCGCTGCTTTGTACTACGCTCCACGGCGGGCGGCGCTATAGATGTGAGGCTTTTTTTGCTGTGTGATGACACCGGCGCGGTCACGTGAGCTCCGTTTTCGCGCTCTTTGGCCGGGTGGTTTCTCCTGGTCCTACCCCTTACCCTCCCTCATCTTCCCTTACTGGCTTCTGGGGGCATCCCGGGTGGCTTTTATTAGCCCTTACCCTGTGCTGGCCTATTGCGCCTGTGTTAATCACCATATGGAGGCTTCTGGGGATAGCGTGCTTGGGGGTCCTTTGGGGCAATCCCGGCTGTGTGCCATGTGTAGGGCATCCCCTCTGAGTAACAGTATCCTTGCGTACCCGCTTCGCTTCCCAGCTCTTTACCCCCTTCAGCGTCGCATACCCCTCCACGCCTGCATTTAGCCCCCAGTGAGGGGGATACTAGCGGGGGGTCACAGTCTGATCTGGCACTGCGTGTGGCCAGCATTGAAAGGCAGCTTGCCAGGCCTGCTCCACGTAAGGCCTCTGGCAAGAAGCGACACCTGGCTCCCGTGCCATCCCTCTTTCCTGAGGAGGATGAGGGACTTGATGCTTTTGGTGGCCTTTACCCCCTAGAGGAGGGGGAACTCTTCCAGGACTCTGACTCCTCTGGGGATCAGCAGGAGGGTTACGACAGTGACCCTGGGTCTGCGTCTGGGGAGGACTCATGGTTCTCTGAGGACACTGATAGCCTGTTGGCTCACATTTTTGAAATCTTACACATTGTCCCCCCTGAGGTGGCTAAGAGGAAGCAGGGTGAGCTCTTTCATCCTGATAAACAGCGTCTGGAGTTCCCTGAGCAGAGCCATTTCACTAATATGGTGCTCAAGGAGTGGGAACATCCTAGTAGATTGCTCGCGGTGCCCAAGGGGTTGAATAAGAGGTACCTCTTTCCTGCCGACCTGGTCAAGCTATGGTCGTGTCCCCCTGAGGTGGACGCTCCCGTTCTAGGGCTGTCTAACGCCTCGGTCATACCTTCCCCTGACACTACTACACTGCGGGACAGCGAGGACCGGTGCATGGATCAGCTGGCCTGCCATGCTTTTACATTTGTGGGGGCTGGGCTGCGTCCAGTCTGCTCTGCTGCTATTACAGCTATTGCCCTTAAGAAGCAGCTCAAGCGTCTCCTTGATGGCGCTGCAGCTGGTAGCAGGGGGGAGGATTATAGGGCCCTCTTGCTTTGCTCTGATTTTGTTGCCTTTGTCCTTACTGCCATGGATGATGTGGTACGGCTGAGTGGTAGGGCATCTGCCCTTTTGGTGGCTATGCGCCGCTCTGGTAACGTCAGTGGGCGGCTGCCGCTAAGAAGGCTCTCACTGTGCTCCCCTTTACAGGGCTGTGGCTTTTTGGCGAGCGTCTGGATGTTCTAGCCAAGGATGGTAGGCTGCCTCAGCGTAGGAGGCAGCCTCGGCCTTTCCGGGGGCCCTCCCCTTCCCTCCCCTCCTTTCGTGCTCCCAGAGGTCGTGGCTCCCTCTTTTCAGGTAACCGCAGGGATCCTTGGGGCCGTGGCAGACCACGCGGTCGTCCCGGTCTCTCATGGGGTTCCAAGCCCAAACCTTCTCCCAAGCCCCCTCAAGCATGAGGAGGCGCCCTCACCCATCCGGGTGGGGGGACGGCTTCGGCTCTTTGCTCACGTCTGGAGGCTCCGCGTCTCAGAACGGTGGATTCAGGAGGTGGTGTCCTCCGGTTACAAGATAGAGTTTGCAGCCTGGCCGCCCCCAAGATTCATCAGATCCCGGATGTCTCAAAACCCTCTGCCAGCTCAGGGTTTGCGCCTTGCGGTTCAACAGCTGTTGGTGTCAGGAGTCATTTGCCTGGTGCCTTCCCAGGAACGGGGTCGAGGATTCTACTCCAATCTGTTCACGGTCCCCACAAAAGACGGGCCACTGAGGCCCATCCTGGACTTGAAGAGTCTCAACAAGTTTGTCAGGTTCAAGCACTCTCGCATGGAGACTCTACGCTCTGCTGTCAGTACCCTGCGCCCGGGCGACTTCATGACATCTGTGGACATCAAGGATGCCTACCTTTACATGCCAATCTTTCCAGGTCATCAGAGATTTCTCAGGTTCGCTCTAGAGGATCAGCATTACCAGTTTGTGGCTTTACCGTTCGGTACCACCTCGGCGCCTCGGGTGTTCACCAAGGTGCTGGTGGGCATGATGGCTCTGCTGCGGAATCTGGGCATTTGCATCCTTCCTTACCTGGACGACATTCTGATTGCGGCTCGGTCTCTTCATCAGGCCGAGAAGGATACTCTGGTGGTGACCTCCACTCTCGAGTCCTTCGGCTGGGTGATCAACTATCCCAAGTCTTCACTGTCTCCGTCTTTGGTGAGGTCCTTTCTGGGCATGACTCTGGATACCTCTCAGGTCAAGGTATTCCTGCTTCAGCAGAAAGTGGAGGGCCTTCAGAAGCAGGCACGGACTTTGCTCTTGTGTCCCCTTCCTTCCATCTGGCAAGGGATGCAGTTAGTGGGTCTGATGGTGTCTTGCTTCGAGGCGGTCCCCTTTGCTCAGTTTCACATGAGACCTCTTCAGTTGCACCTCTTGTCAGTTTGGGATCGGGACCCTGTGTCCCTGGATCAGGAATTTTTGTCCCCCCTGGCCAGACAGTCCCTCTGGTGGTGGCTGGACTCAGGGAACCTTCTAGTGGGCAGAACCTTTCTGCCCCCGTGCTGGGAGACTGTCACCACGGATGCCAGTCTGACCGGTTGGGGGGGGCTTTTGGAAGTCTCTGAAGTTCCAGGATCGGTGGGGCCCCCAGGAGGCCCATGCTCCCATCAATGTCCTGGAACTGAGGGCGATCAGGTTGGTTCTTTCTCAGCTGACCACACACCTTCGGGGTCGGGCTGTTCAGATCCGCTCGGACAACCAGACGGCGGTTGCCTACATCAGTCATCAGGGAGGGACTCGGAGCAAGCGACCCCTCAAGGAAGTGTCCCTGATACTGTCTTGGACGGAAGAGAATGTCCTTTGCCTCTCGGCGGTTTACATTCCAGGGTGGAGAATCAGGAGGCAGACTCCCTGAGCAGGGGGAATGGTCCCTCAGCAACAAGGTATTTCACTCCCTGTGTCACCGCTGGGGTCAGCCGGATGTGGACCTTTTTGCGTCCCGCCACAATCACAAGCTTCCCAGGTTTGTCTCCCTATCACAGGATCCTCTGGCCTTCGCCACGGATGCACTAGCAATGCCTTGGACTGAGTTTTGGCTCCTCTGTGTTCCCTCCCTTTCCTCTGCTGGGCAGGGTGCTGCGCAAGATATCCCAGGAAGGGGTACCGGCTACTCTGGTGGCCCCCTGTTGGCCAAGAAGGGTGTGGTTTGCAGACGTCGTGCAGTTGGCAGTAGATCAGTATGTCTTACCCAAGGATCCAGATCTGCTCACTCAGGGACAACTGTGCCATCCCAATTTACAAACGCTGACTTTAACGGCTTGGCTGCTGAAACCTCCATCTTGATGGATAAGGGCTTGCCGGCTTCTGTTGTTGATACCATGATTAGGGCTGGGAAGAAGTCCTCGTCCTTTATCTACTACCGGATATGGTATGCTTACATTGCCTGGTGTGAGTCCAAGTCTCTTCCTTGTCGGGTGTTTTCTATCCCCAGGATTCTGGAATTTTTGCAACATGGTTTGGATTCGGGCCTTCAACTTGGTACCCTCAAGGGACAGGTGTCAGCTCTGGCAATTTTTTTCCAAAGATCCTTTGCCAATCACCGGTTGGTTAAGACTTTTTTCCAGGGAGTTACTCATGTGTGTCCGCCACGTAAGCCTATGCTACCAGTTTGGGACCTAAATCTGGTGTTGTCTGCTCTGCAGGGTCCTCCCTTTGAGCCTATCCGTGGGGCTGCTTTGCCCATTCTGACTCTAAAGGTGGCCTATTTGGTGGCCATTCCTTTGGTCAGGCGACTTTCTGAGCTGGCGGCGCTTTCCATCAAACCAGCTTATTTTGAGCGGCATCAGAATAAGGTGGTGTTTCGACTTAAGCCGGATTTCTTGCCTAAGGTTGTCTGCTTTTCATCTCAATCAGGACATTGTTTTGCCTTCTTTGTGTCCTAACCCTGCTAATTCCAAGGAACGGACCCTTCACTATTTGGATGTTGTCAGGGCTCTGAAGTTTTATTTGGTTGCTACTGAGTCAGGAAATCTGACGCTCTTTTTGTTCTTCCTGCTGGACCTAGGAAGGGTTTGCCTCCGGCTAAATCCACTATCAGCAAGTGGATCTGTCAGGCGGTGGAGCAGGCCTATTCTGCCAGGGGGAAGGTTCCTCCTTTTAGGGTTACTGCTCATTCCACTCGTGCTATTGGTGCATCTTGGGCTTTTCAGCACCAAGCTTCTGTTGAACAAGTTTGTAAGGCCGCAACTTGGTCTTCTGTTCATACTTTTTCCCAGTTTTTACAAGGTTGATGTTGAGGCCTCAGCTGATGCTGCTTTTGGCCGCAAGGTACTTCAGGCGCTAGTGGTTTGAACTGCCTGTTGTTACTCATTGGTAATCCCACCCTACCTTACGGACACTGCTGTTGGACGTCCCATACGTAAGGACTTATGAAAGCAGGCCATGCCATGCAATAGGAAAAATACAATTCTGTGAGTACTCACCTGTAGAATTGCTTTTACTAAGCATGGCACGGCCTGCTTCACCCCACCCTTGTTATCGTTATTCTTGGTTGCCTCTTTATGGTGATTGTTCCAAGTTAGTTGGGGTTTGTTACCTTTTTAACTTAAATTATTATCTCCAGGTTTCTTGAATAACTGCTTGTCAACACTGGATAAGTCTATGGTGATTCTGTTTTTATATGGTACCTGGAGGAGCCACAACTATTCTGCAGTACACTGCGCCACTTTGTGGCGGAATAACCCATACGTAAGGACTTCTGGAAGCAGGCCGTGCCATGCATAGTAAAAGCAATTCTACAGGTACAGAATTGTCTTTTTTAATCTTGAATCTTTTGTACTGCCCCTTGGTCAGTGCCTAGGACAGTGATGGCAAATCTTTTAGGGACCAAGGCCCCATTCACAAGGCCTCAATTAATGAGAAAAAAGCCTGAGAATGTCACTGTTAGTGAATCACCCCATAGGAAGACAAAGAAAGTCAATGGTACTTTTTACTACAGGTAAAATTGTGTAAAAAGTTCAATACTTTTTTCAGGAGTAAAAAAGTGCCATTGACTTTCATTGTCTTCCTATCTGGTGATTCAGTAACGGTGACATTCTCAGGCTTTTTTCTCATGAATTGAATTTTTTACTACCATGAAAATTTTTTTTTCAACTCTTAGTGAATCAAGGCCCAAGTGCCCAAACTGCAACCCAAAGCTTTATTTAACTACCAAAATAGCAATTTAACCTGATGGCCCCAATACCAGGGAAGGATTAAAAAAACAAAATGCATGTACTGGAAAAATTGCAGGTGCCCAAAGAGAGAGAGCTCCAAGTGCTGTCTCTGGCATGCGTTCTATAGGTTCGGCAACACTGGCCTAGGGCCTACTGGACGAGCATCACTACTGACACTCCCCCCTCTATTACACTGAATGGAGTGGACAAGCTGCAGATACTGTGAATGACACCAGGGGACAACTGTTTGCCTCAGTGGTCACCCATGAATGGAGAACGAACCTGCCTGGCATCTATCTCAATTTCGGAAAGTTCCAAAAGTATACTTGCCCTCCAAATCCTGGGACGGTTTTGACACAAGGCAAAGTTGTTTTTTTTTTTTTTTCCCGTTTGTGATGATAGTTACCCGCACAGCTTTGTGATTATCTGTGTGTCTATCGCTGTGTACATGCAATAACAAACACTATGCGCTTAACTCGGATCTCTTCAGGTGGAGAACGCTTTTGCTATTGGCAGATCTTGCTTGAACTAATCACCATCCTTCTTTCTGGGTGCTCGTCAGAAACCTTTTCATACTATTGTGCTTTTCTAAATTTTGTAATGTAAACCTCTCACCATGTAACACAAACCAACAAGAATGTTGGATGAGAATTTAATGCGTTTTTTTAATTATTATTATTTTGCTTTTTTTTTTTTCTTTAGGGAGTGTACTGAGCGTTTCATTATAAGAACATTGTGTTTGTGTCTGTATGCTATTTATTAAATTGAAACACTTTTGAAAAGACAGTTTACAAGCATGTTTTTTTCTGTGCAAATGTCCTGTGTAGTCAGTGAAACTGACCAAATGTTTTATGTATGAACATTAAATTTACTTTTTTCATAAGTATGTGTGCAAGTTTTTTGTGTCTCGAGAGCTTTCCCAGCCTATTTGTCAAGTACCAACCGAGTACTTGTACTGTAGGTACCAAGTACTGTAAAACTGTTACCTTACTACCATCACTTTAATACAGGGGGCTTCAAACTCATCAGAATCAGTTTAAAAGGATTTTTATTTTTGCAAAAGCATAAACAGCATATTAACTTGCCAAGCATTCCTCCAGCGCTGTTCCAAGAATGGAGAAATTTACTTCCTCATCTGTCCCTCCAGCCCCACCCCATCGATGTGGGCCACCAATAATACTAGCTCGAAGAGCTAGTCCAAATCACACACCCCTCTGTCTAGATGGCTTGAATGGCACTCAGCCATGTTTTATATATGAACATTAAATGTACTTTTTCATAAGTATGTGTGCACGTTTTTGTGCCTTTAAAGTGGACCAACACCCAGGATTTTCACTATCCTGGGTGTTGATCCACTTCTGCGGGGCACCCCGATCGGGTGAGTGAACCCCCCCAGAAAGCCCCTAAAATCTTACCTTATCAGCGACGGATAAGCCGCCGCCTCTCGCACGTCCCTATTACAGGGCGTGCGGCCGTGCCAGCCATTCACAAACGGCCGGCGCGGGTGCGTGCCCTGCTAGAGGGACGTGCGGGAGGCCTTTCTGGGGGGTTTCACACAGCGGGGCATCCTGATTTTGGATGCCCCGCGGGGAGGGAGCTGATCGGCCCGGGAATCTTATAGATTCCCGGGCCAATCTGGAGTGGATGTTGGTCCACTTTAAAGCTATGTTTCCCAGCCTATTTACACCAAGTACCCCCTAGTGATGAGAAGTGGCAACAAAGTACTTGTACTGTAGGTACCAAGTATTGTAAAAATGTTACCTCAATGCCATCATTTTAATACAGGGGGCTGCGAACTCGTCAGAATTACTTTAA
This sequence comes from Gastrophryne carolinensis, assembly GCA_027917425.1. Taxonomy (NCBI): domain Eukaryota; kingdom Metazoa; phylum Chordata; class Amphibia; order Anura; family Microhylidae; genus Gastrophryne; species Gastrophryne carolinensis. Next base: position 391,685,011 of record CM051239.1, on the reverse strand, counting down.
AAATATTTTATATTAAAAAAGCATGAACAGCATCTTACCTTGCAAAGCATTCCTCCGGCGCTGTGCATCCGCTCAGTGCCCTGAATGAGGAAATTTACTTCCTCATCTGCCCCTCTAGCCCCACCCCATTGATGTGGACCACCAGTACTAGCTCAAGGAGCTAGTCCAAACCATGCCCCCTCTGTGTAGATGGCTTGAATGGCACTCAGAGCCATGTTTTATGCATGAACTTTACATTTACTTTTTTTATAAGTATGTGTGCAAGCTTTTTGTGTCTCGAGAGCTGTGTTTCCCAGCCTATTTACACCAAGTACCCCCTAGAGATGAGAAGTGCCAATAAAGTACTTGTACTGTAGGTACCAAGTACTGTAAAAATGTTACCTCACCGCCATCACTTTAATACAGCGGGCTTTGAACTCGTCAGAATTACTTTAAAAATATTTTATATTAAAACAGCATGAACAGCATCTTACCTTGCCAAGCATTCATCCAGCACTGTGCATCTGCTCAGTGCCCTCAATGGGGAAATGTACTTCCTCATCTGTCCCTCCTGCCCCACCCCATCAATGTGGGCCCCCAATACTAGCCCGAGGAGCAGTCCAAACCACGCCCCCCTCTGTATAGATGGCTTGAATGGCACTCAGAGGCATTCAAGCACAGCTGAAAACACAGCCTATGGCCTCGATTCAATAAAAGGTGAAAAGAATTCTCATGGTAGTAAAAAAAATAATGAGAAAAAAGCCTGAGAATGTCACTGTTGCTGAATCACCAGCTAGGAAAACAATGGAAGTCAATGGCACTTTTTTACTCCTAAGTAGAGAACTGTTTACTCCTTTCTACACTGTAGTAAAAGCTGCCTTTGACTTTCATTGTATTTTTTCTGGTGATTCAGTAACACAGACATTTTCAGGCTTTTTTCTCATGAACTGAATTGCCCTGTGTCTGAAGCATGATATCGTGCTCTTACAAAGATCTCCCATTATAATGCAGCATCATGGGTCCAAGGGCCATGCCCACTTGCTTTAATAGAGAAATCATAAGGTAAAACTGTAAAACTCAATATATCTGTTAACGTAGCCCGACTCAATGATCTAACAATTGACTTTGCCTGAAATATCTCTGAAATCGCCATGGCCCGTTATGCACAAGGAATTCTCTTTGGCGGGTTACAACTATGGGCCACAGACACAGACCCAGGGTCACTATCAGGGCAGTGTTTATTCAGGTAGTAACATTTGTTATCTAATGAAAGTAATTGATAAGTCAAATGTAAAAAAATAAATATCAGTAGCTTACCTTACATTGAGTCCCTCCAGCGCTCTCCTTCCTCCTATGTCTGTCTGCTTAGTGAGGAAATCACTTTCTCGATCAGGTTTCAGTCTCCGACCTAGTCCTTCAATCAACCTTCAGTGGACAGAGAATGGAAACTACTAACCTACTCCCTCCCCAGATGTCTGGATTGGCTGCTTCTCTCTGCAGCTACAGTATGAAACCCCACCCTCCTCTCTGGTCACACTTTGTGCTGGCAGTAATAACTAGAGGCACCACAATACTTATTCTTTACTATGATATATGTAAAGCACATGGTGTGCTTACATCACATCACTGTTGCCACGCCCACTGTTTCTCTGCATCTAATATTTTTCTCTGCTTTAATATTATTCTACCTCCGGCACTTTATGCCCTTCGCCCCCTGTCCCCGCAGTTGGCTCCCTTTAGGCTGGCTGTCGCTTTCTCCTTCGCTCTCCCTTGTAGATCTCAGGGGGGTGCATGTCTTTACTATATGTTGTGTGTTGTGTTTTGATCCCTTATGAATTGATTGCACTGGTTCCTTTGCCGTCGCTGCACGCTTGTACTCCGCGGTCGGTGGCGACATCGCCTCAGGCACTGCTGCGCCATCATTCGCTGGCCTTGTCAGGTGGGCGCCTTTTCGCGCTCTTTGGGGGGGGTGTTCCTTGCGACTGATGCATTCTGCATCACTGTCTCTGTGGCCCGCCCCTCGAGGTATATGCGGGCGCCATTTTAGTTCTCTGCTGCGTGTGCCTGGCGTCTCCCTATCGCGGTCCATAAGTGCCCCTGCGGGCTGATTTATTTCTCTGTATTGCATATTGCTTATGGGATCTCTTGCTTATGTCTTGCAGGCCGGTCAAACTTTGTCGTTTCTCCCGGTCCTATCCCCTCTATTTAGTGTTAACTCTTATTGGAGGGCTATTATATTTCATTACTCCCACTTCCTTAGCGGGCTATTGGGGCATCCCGGGTTGCTATTATTAGCGTCAATCCCTATTGGCCTGTTCTGCCGTGATAATCACCATATGGAGGCTTCTCAGGATAATGTGCTCGGGGTTCCTTCGGGACAAGCCCGGCTGTGTGTGGCGTGTTGGGGTATCCCCTATAAGTGATGATGTCAGGGTGTGTGTACCCTGCGCCCAGCAGGTACTTGCGCTGCAGTCTGGTTTACCTGTGGCTGGGCCTGTGCCCCCTCTGGCTTCGCCTACCCCCCCCCCCCCCCCCCCCAGGCTTACATCTGACTCCCAGTGAGTTGCATACCAGTGGGAAGTCTCAACCTGATTTGGCTGCCCGGGTAGCCAGCATTGAAAGGCATATTGCCGGGTCTGGTCCGCGTAAAGCTCCTGCTAAGCGGCGGCATCTGGCACCCGGTGTTACTCTCTTTCCTGTGGAAGCTGAGGAATTTTTTTATATTACTGGATATATCCCCCTGGAAGAAGGGGAATTATTCTCTGAATCAGAATCATCTGAGGATCAGCCTAGGGGTTATGCTGATTCTGGGTCTGACCCATGGGCTTCAGATAATACTGACAGACTTTTGGCTCACATTTTTGAAGTGCTCTGTATCTCTCCTCTTGCCGTGGCCCCGCAGCAGCAGGGGGAGCTGTTTCATTCTGTTAAGCCACGTTTGGAGTTTCCTGAACAAACTCACTTTAATAATCTAAATCTCAAGGAGTGGGAACGGCCTATCCGGCTTCCTGGGGTACCAAAGAGTTGGGATAAGAGGTATCCCTTTCCTGCTGATAGGGTTAAACGTTGGTCATGTCCTCCAGAGGGGGATGCACCAGTTCTGGGGTTGTCTAACACATCTGTGATGCATTCACCTGACACTACTACACTGAGGGATGGGGAAGACAGACGCATGGATCAGCTGGCTTGCCATGCTTTTGCCTGTGTTGGGACTGCGCTCCGTCCGGTCTGTGCCTCTGCTATCATGGCTGTTGCTATTAAAAGCCTGCTCAGGGGTCTCTTAGATGGGGGTCCCTGATGATGCTAGTAGTGAAGAGTATAGAGCTCTTCTGCGTTGTGAGGAATTTGTTGCATATGTTCTCTCTGCCTTGGATGATGCCATTAGAATGTGTGGCAGGGCATCTGCCTTGGTGGTGGCGATACGCCGCTCAGTCTGGCTGCGCCAGTGGGCAGCTGACAATGCTGACAAAAAGGCTCTCACTGGGTTTTCCTTCAAGGGGCTACGCCTCTTTGGGGAACGTTTGGACTTGTTTGCTAAAGGTGGCAAGTTACATCAGTGTAGAAGGCAGCCCCGGTCCTTTCGGGGTTCAGGTGCCTTTTCTCCTTCCTTCAGAGGCTCCAGAATTGGACGGGGAGCTTCCTTTGCTGGAGCCCGTGGAGATTTTTTGGGCAGGGGCAGAGGACGTGGCCGCCCTGGCCCCACCTGGGGTCCCAAGACTAAGTCCTCCCCAAAGCCCCCTCAGGCATGAAGGGGCGCCCTCACCCATCCGGGTGGGGGGACGGCTTCGGCTCTTGGCTCACGTCTGGAGGCGTCATGTCTCAGACCGGTGGATTCAGGAGGTAGTATCCTCCGGTTACAAGATAGTTTGCAGCCTGGCCGCCCCCAAGATTCATCAAATCTCGGTTAGCTCAAAACCCCCTGTCAGCTCAGTGTCTCTCCCTGGCTGTCCAAGGCCTTCTAGACCTAGGTGTCATCTGCCGGGTGCCCTTGAAAGAAAGGGGCAAAGGCTATTATTCCAATCTTTTCATTCTGCCCAAAAAGGATGGGTCCATCAGACCTATCCTGGATTTAAAGCTTCTCAACAAGTTTGTCAGATTCAGACACTTTTGCATGGAGACTCAGCTGTGACTTTCCTACGCCCAGGGGACTTCATGACCTCTGTAGACATCAAGGATGCTTACCTTCGTGTACCTATCTTTCCAGGTCATCAGAGATTCCTCAGGTTCGCTCTGGAGGATCAGCACTACCAATTTGTGGCCTTGCCCTTCGGCCTCACCTCGGCTCCCAAGGTATTCACCAAGGTGCTGGCAGGAGTGATGGCCCTGCTGAGATCTCAGGGCATTCGCATTCTTCCCTACCTGGACGGCATGCTTATCGCTTCTCAGTCCTTCCATTAGGCAGAGCTGGACACTCAGAGGGTGGTGTCCACACTGGAATCATTCAGCTGGGTGATCAATCACCCCAAATCTTCCCTGTCTCCTTCCATGGTGAAGTCTTTTCTGGGCATGAATCTGGATTCAGCTCAGGTCAAGTTCTTTCTTCCTCAGCAGAAGGTGGAGGTCCTTCAAGAGAAAGTTCAGCTCCTGCTGTCTTGTCCTCATCCATCCATCAGGCAGGGAATGCAGCTGGTGGGCCTGATGGTGTCCTGCTTCGATATGCTCAGTTCCACATGAGGCCTCTTCAGCTTCACCTCTTGTCAGTATGGGATCGGGATCCTGTGTCCCTGGATCAGGTGTTTGTCTTGTCCCCTCAGGTCAGGTGGTCCCTAGTGTGGTGGCTGGACTCAAGGAACCTGCTGGGGGGCAGGTCCTTTCTGGCCCCCTGCTGGGAGACTGTCACCACGCATGCCAGTCTGACAGGTGGGGGGGGATTCTGGAAGTCCCTGAAATTCCAGGGTCAGTGGGGCCCTCAGGAGGCCCATGCCCCTATCAACATTCTGGAATTGAGGGCAATCAGGTTGGTTCTCGCCCACTTAACCCCATACCTGAGGGGTCTGCTCGGACAACCAGACGGCGGTTGCCTACATCAATCATCAGGGAGGGACCCGGAGCAAGAGGGCCCTCAAGGAAGTGTCCCTGATACTGCCCTGGGCGGAGGAAAATGTTATAGTTATAAAATGGTCTGAGCGGCTGCCACCCCCCCTTTGTTTCTTTTGAATTTGTGCAAGCACATGGTGTGTGGGGTCTAGGCTGTATTGCAAGGTCTTTGACCCTTCCACCCCATGGCTTGCACTTGAGAGGTTTAGGGCAACCTCAGGTAAGCCTGCTCCCAATTTATCTATTGCACTGTATGTCCCAGATGGGCTCTCATAGATTAGAGTTAGGACTGCACCCCACAGAGGCACTTTGGCGTAGTGGTGCAGCTTAAGCATACTTCTGCAGATGTGTGTGACCGAGTCCTCTGTTTTTAACCAAGTTTAGAGACAGATTATAGGCTGGCCTGCAAGCTGACAGGGTTGAGTGCTGTGGCTCCTTTAAGACTTGTGTGTACTAATTGCCCTGCTAACGTGCACCTCCCAGGCTAGTTATAAAATGGTCTGAGCAGCTGCCACCCCCCCCTTTGTTTCTTCGGAGGAAAATGTTCCCTGCATCTCAGCTGTGTACTTCCCGGGGGTGGAGAATCTGGAGGCAGACTCTCTTTGTCTCTCTGTCCCAGGATCCTCTGGCCTTGGCCACAGATGCCCTGGCAATGTCTTGGATGAGGTTCCAGCTCCTGTATGTGTTTCCCCCGTTTCCACTGCTGGGCAGGGTGCTGCGCAAGATAGTTCAGGAAGGGGTGCTAACCATCCTGGTGGCCCCCTGTTGGCCAAGAAGAGTGTGGTTTGCAGACATTGTGCAGCTGGCAGTAGATCAGTACGCCCTGCCCCGGGTTCCAGATCTGCTCACTCATGGGCACCTACGCCACCCCAATTTATAAACGCTGGCTTTGACGGCCTGGCTGTTGAAACCTCCATCTTGATGGAAAAAGGGCTGCCTGCCTCGGTTGTGAATACCATAATCAGGGCTAGGAAAAGGTCCTCTTCTTCCATCTACTATAGGGTTTGGCGTACTTACATTGACTGGTGCGAGTCTAACTTGCTTCCCTGTCATGTGTTTTCTTTTCCTAGGATTCTGGAGTTTCTCCAACATGGTTTGGATCTGGGTCTTCAGCTCAGTACTCTGAAAGGCCATGTTCATGCTTTGGCTATTTTTTTCCAAAGATCCTTTGCTCAGCATCCCCTGGTCAAGACCTTTTTCCAGGGGGTTACTCACGTGCGTCCCCCACGTAAGCCTATGTTACCAGTCTGGGACTTGAACTTAGTCTTATCTGCCCTGCAGGGGTCTCCCTTTGAGCCCTTGCAAGGGGCTCCTTTGTCCATTCTCACACTTAAGGTGGTCTTTTTGGTGGCTATTACTTCTGTTAGGCGTGTTTCTGAATTGGCGGCACTTTCCATCAAGCCTCCTTATTTTGAGAGACACCAGGACAAGGTGGTGTTTCGTTTTAAGCCAGATTTTCTGCCTAAGGTTGTTTCTGCCTTTCATCTCAATCAGGACATTGTTTTGCCTTCTCTGTGTCCTAATCCCAGTAACCCTAAGGAGAGGGTTTTACATTCTTTGGATGTAGTCAGAACTCTGAAGTTCTATTTGGTGGCTACTGAATCCTTCAGGAAGACTGATGCTCTTTTTGTGCTCCCGTCTGGACCTAAGAAAGGTCTGGCTCCGGCTAAGTCCACTATCAGCAAGTGGATCCGTCAGGCTGTGATACAAGCCTACTCTGCTAAGGGGAAGGAGCCTCCCTTCCACCTTACTGCTCATTCTACTTGTGCTATTGGTGCCTCTTGGGCTTTTCAGCACCAAGCTTCTGTTGAACAAGTTTGCAAGGCCGCAACTTGGTCCTCTGTTCATACTTTTTCAAAGTTTTACAAGGTTGATGTTAGGGCCTCAGCTGATGCTGCTTTTGGCCGCAAGGTTCTGCAGGTGGCAGTGGTTTAAACTGTCTGCTGTTACTTTTGGGGATCTCACCTTACCTTACGGACACTGCTATTGGATGTCCCAAGTGTAAGGAATATCTTCTGGAACGGGACATGCTGTATACTTAGAATAATACAATTCTGTAATTACTCACCTATAGAATTGGTATTCTATGTATACAGCACATCCTGTTCCACCCCACCCTTGTTATCATTATCTTTAGTTACCTCTTTATGGTGATTGTTCTTATGTTCAAATTTTTATATAATGGTTATAGTTCTCCCGGTCTTATTTTAACTGCTTTTCAATACTGGTGATTTTGTGGGAGGTCCCTGGTATATGTGGGGCCGGGAGGAGCCACTTTTCTGTCTCTGCAGTCCAGCGCCATCTACTGGATGTATAACCCACCCAAGTGTAAGGAATATCTTCTGGAACAGGACGTGCTGTATACGTATAATACCAATTCTACAGGTGAGTAATCACAGAATTGAATTTTTGTTGCTTCTGGCACTGGGTGCCTTGACCATAAGGCATCATGAAATTTAAAGATTACCAAAGGATTATGGGTGGCCATGTAGGGTCCAGTGTCAGAAAGCTGGGTTTGCTTTCTAAGTCATGGGTCTTACAGCAGGACAATGACCCCAAACGTCAAGATGCACCCAGAAAGGGATGGGAACACTGGAGAGTTCTGAAATGAGTTAGGACCTAAATCCCATCGAACACCTGTGGAGAGATCTTTACTTTGCTGTTGGGAGAAGCGCACTTCAAATATGAGAGACCTGGAGTAGTTTGCAAAAGAAGAGTGGTATAAGAAGGTTGTTGATGGTTATAGGAAGCCATTGATTTCAGTTATTTTTCCCAAGGGTGTGCAACCAAATATTAGGTTGAGGGGGCTCTCAGAGATTAGAGTTAGGACTGCACCCCACAGAGGCACCTTGGCGCTTGGCAGTGCAGCCTAAGCATACTTCTGCAGATGTGTGTGACCGAGCCCTCTGTTTTTAACCAGATTTAGAGACAGATTTTAGGTTGGTTTTCAAGCTAACAGGGTTGAATGCTGTGGATCCTTTAAGACTGTTGTATCCTAATTGCCCTGCTAACGTGCACCTCTTAGGTTATTTATAAAATGGCCTGAGTGGCTGCCACCCCTCCTTTGTTTCTTTTGAATTTGTACAGGCACATGGGGTGTGGGGTCTAGGCTGTACTGCGAGGTCTTCGCCCCTTCCACCCCATGGGCTGCACTTGAGGTTTAGGGCAACCTCAGGTAAGCCTGCTCCCTATTGCATTGTATGTCCCAAAGGGGGCTCTCAGAGATTAGAGTTAGGACTGCACCTCACAGAGGCACCTTGGCACTTGGTGGTGCAGCTTCAGCATACTTCTGCAGATGTGTGTGACCGAGTTTTTAACCAGATTTGGAGACAGATCTTAGGTTGGTCTGCAAGCTAGCAGGGTTGAGTGCTGTGGCTCCTTTAAAGCATTAAGTTGAGGGTGCCAGTAAATGTGTCTGGACAATTTTTTGAGTTTTGCATGAAATTATAGATTTTTTGGCTTTTTTCTGTTTTGTTGTGTTCCTATACACACAGAAATGAACATAATACACAATCACAATCATTTTCTGGGGCAAAAAACACCAACACTTACAGCCATGACTGCGTATATTGCAATATTGGTTAAATTGGATAGATGTGGTATTTATTTTACTGCTGACTAGCTGTAATTTACACATGAATGGTGATGGCCTTGACATTAAAGAATACTCGAGTAGTAATCATTAACTACAGCAGAATGTCAGTGTATTTATACAGTAATGTGGATCCCTCCTACTGCAGGTCAATGTCTCCTGGGGTCACGGTGAAACTGAAAAAAGAAAAAATCCAGATCATATTGAAGCAGAGGCGTTGGCCTGAACAGCCAATCAGAAACCAGCTATCGTTTTTGCAGGACAGGTGAACATTTACAGTGATTGCATTGATTTGACTTGTGAACATGTGGGCAGGCATCAACCATCCGGCCAGCCACAAATTATTTTATTTTAAACCAGTTTTAGATTAGATCATATACATTATTCCTCAAGACTGGGCTTGGATTGGCCCACAGGGGAATCCCTTAGTGGGCTCCTAAATTTAGTGGGTCCCTGTTCTGGGTTTCTTGGTTTGCATGTTGCTTAGAACTCTGACCCGTGGTTTAAGGCTCCTTTTACACTGGGGTGAGGTGATTGTGATTTCAATCTCCATCAAATCGCCTTCCAATCACCCTTAAAGAGGAACATTGGACCAAA